>CM051460.1:80925675-83425675 GCA_028095005.1 Rhynchospora pubera | reverse complement strand
CTCCTTAGTTCTTGCACTTGAGAACTATCACTTGAAGAGGTTTCGATTTGAGAATCATTCTCTTCATTTTGTGGGACATTGGTTTCGGTTGATTGGCTAGGATTTGGGTGATTGGTTTCGGTTCTTAGGTTGTTTCTTGAAATAGGAGTTAGATCAACATGGCTACTTGAAGCGGTTTTGGCCTTGTCGAGGTTGCTCAAATTTTCAATGGTTTCTTGTTCAAAGAACACCACATCTCGACTTCTCACTAACTTCTTTTCAATCGGATCCCACAACCTATATCCAAACTCACCATTTCCATACCCCAAGAAAACACACTCCTTAGTCTTGCTATCAAGCTTTGACCTTTCATCCTTGGGTATATGCACAAAAGCCCTACAACCAAACACTCTTAGATGGTCATAAGAAATATCTTTACCTTTCCAAACCCTCTCGGGTATGTCACCATCCAATGCATGCGAAGGAGAGCGGTTGATCAAATGAACCGCGGTGTTCAAAGCTTCACCCCAAAAGCCTTTGGAAAGCTTGGAATGAGAGAGCATACAACGAATTCTCTCACAAATGGTGCGATTCATCCTCTCGGCCACACCATTTTGTTGTGGAGTTTTGGGCACGGTCTTCTCAAGTTTAATACCATTGGTCTTGCAAAACAACTCAAACGGACCACGGTATTCTCCACCATTATCCGATCGGATGCACTTCAACTTCCGACCGGTCTCTCTTTCAACCTCCACAACCCATTGCTTGAACACCTCTAAGACTTGATCCTTCGTTTTCAAAGAGTATGCCCACAACTTTCTTGAACGATCATCCACAAAAGTAACAAAGTAAAGAGCGCCGCCAAGAGTTCTATCTCCCATAGAACATAGATCGGTGTGAACTAAATCAAGCACACCCGGCCTCTTACTTGTTGGATTTCTTTTGAAGGCTACACGATGTTGTTTGCCCGCCAAACAATGTGTGCATGAGGTAAGTGAAGTACCATCAATAGGCACATACTTCTTTTTAGAAAGAATCTCAATGCCCTTCTCACTCATGTGACCCAACCGCAAATGCCACAAATCGGTTGAGTTACACTCGGCGGCATTCACCTCACCACACACTTTTACTTGAGTGACATAGAGTGAACCGGATTTGGTTCCTCGAGCAACAACCAAATGACCCTTCAACAACTTCCACTTCCCACCAAGGAAGCAACTTTGATACCCCTCATCATCAAGGGCACCCACCGAAATTAAATGAAGCCTCATATCCGGCACATGCCGAACATTCTTGAGAGTAAGCTTGCATCCTAAACTAGTCTCCACACAAACATCTCCAATGCCAAAGATTTTGCAAACTCCATCATTCCCCATTCTAACAACACCAAAATCACCTTCCTTGTAGGAAGTGAACAAGTCACGTCTAGATGTGACATGGAATGAGGCGGCGGAATCAACCACCCAAGTGGAGTCTTGACTAGTAAGGTTCACAAAACCCTCATCACAAGCTATAAATACTTCATCATTTGTAACAATTGCGGTGATACTTTCTTTCTCATCATCTTCTCTTCTTCCCCTAGATTGATCTCTTTTGGAGCCATCATTCTTGGCTTTCAACTTCCGACATTCACTTCTCTTGTGGCCGGGCTTTTTGCAATAATAGCATGTAATCCTCTTTCTTGACTTGGACCTCCCCTTTGACTTATCCCTATCATCATCACCATAAGCATTCCTTTGAGTACTCCTTCCACGATTTTCGGTGACAAGAGCCGAAGACTCACTAGTGATCCCCAACTCCTTACGCCTCAACTCCTCATTGAGCATGCTATCTTTAACCATGGCTAGGGTCACAACACCATCGGGTGCCGAATTACTCAATGACACCACTAAAGTCTCCCAACTATCGGGTAAGGAACTCAACAAAATCAATGCTTGCAACTCCTCATCCAACGCCATTTTCTTGGTAGATAAACGGTTCACACAATCTTGGAACCGACTCAAATGATCCGACACCGAGGAACCTTCTTGGTATTTCATGTTTACCAACTTCCTAATATAGAAGGCCTTATTTTGAGCGGTCTTGCGCTCATACAAGCTTTCAAGCTTTTCCCACAACGCCTTGGCATCGGTTTCGGATGAGATATGGTGATAGACGGAATCATCAACCCATTGTCTAATTATGGCTATTGTCTTCCTATTAGACACTTTCCAAACATCATCGGTGGTATTAGCGGGTTTGGTACCCGAAAGGGGTTCATATGCATCCTTGCAATACAACAAATCTTCCATACGAGACTTCCAAATGGAGTAATTGGAAGATGTAAGCTTAACCATGGTACCACTATTACTCTATTCCATTTTAGACACAAACCCTAAATCCCAAATGCAATACACCGGTCAAAGAGAACCTCACCTCAATACGGCGGAGTAACGGCCACTCGCGACTCGACGGCAACAACCCGATCGAGGTCGGAAACGGAGGTGATCAACGGCTGCGGCTCGGCAGCGGCTAGGGTTTGACGGCGGTGACTCGACGGCTAGGGTTTCCGCAACAGCGACTTAGCGGCGACAAACCTCGCGCTCTGATACCAGTTGTTGAGATTAGAGAGGAGAGAGAGGTGGTACCGATGTGGTACAGAGAGATCAAAGAGAGAGGGAATGAGTTTCTGTGTTTCGTGCACCCAGGGGACTCACGCACGCAAGCAAACCAGAGAAGAGAAAAATAAGTTTTGGTGGGCAGCAATTGACTAGCCCGATTTTCATTCATTTATTACTCAATGGCAATTTACATATTACATCCTAGAACTTTACTATATTACAAAGGAAAGAAAATAAGCTATAATGAGGAGGGACCCAACACTAATTACGTGCAGTCGTGCAACGCTTTGGTTAGAGTTCAATATTTTAAAGTACTAAACATTTTCTACCAAACGTGTCTTGCATATTTGAAAGGGACCAAATTGAAGCCAATGGTGAAGGAAGGTTGTTCTTTAGTCTTTACCCCCTTTTTTATTTTTTCGGCTTACATTTCCTTAACTTAATTTTCTCTCCTCCGCATTTCTCCTGGCAGTGTCACGGCCGTCATTGTGTGTCGTATTATATAGCGAGTCCTTCAGTGTTGGCTGATTATCTCGACTGTTTTTTTTTTTTCCAAAAAAAGCAATATGTAGTGGGCCGAAAGAATTTGTCAAATATGGCGTTGTTCCTCTGATTGAATAAACATAGGTTTACCCAAACACAAAAACAAAGTAAAACAAAATATCAAACTGCAGCCTATAGTAGTATAGTTTGCGCCATGAAGTTGGGCCGAAATATTCACAACCCGATAACCTATCCGGTACCATTGATGAACCAGAAATAGTGATTATCGGATGAAAAATTAACCCAAAAAAAAAAACTGACAATTGAACAAAAAATCAAATCGGATATTCAAGGAGTACCTCTCTGATTGGCTTCTGTTTTAACCTCTAGCCCTTGCAAAACCTACAAATAGCAGAAAGCGTAATGCCCATTAGCAAATTGAACAGAACAAAATATGCATGCTAATGACTCTAAAAGATGCCAGAACAATATATTATGTTCAAGTCAAGCATACAACTGACCCCAATTAAGAGTAACCTGTAACCAAGCATTAAGGAATACCCAATTATGGCATCACGCCTCTCTTTCACCACCACACCCAAGTAACCCTCAGTTAGGCTTTACTTTAACCAAATTTGGCACAGCCTACATGTTTAATTGTTCACCAATCTCCATTATTTTTACCACACTACTCACTCCTAAATACATTGGATAATGCAATCAAATAAAAGCACCAATATTAATTACTTTCTATTAATTCAATTGCCTGACATACCCTCACATTCCAAGTATGATCTCACTGGCAATGAGTTCTTTTTTTTTTCTTTTTTTCCCTTTTTTTTTTTTTTTTTTTTTTTTTTGCACGAAGTATTACATGATGAGACTTCAGGTCTGTTTAAGTTTTTTGACAAATTGTAGCAGTTCGTATGGTTCTGTCATTGGTTTGACTACAGGATGATAAAATTCTTTCAGTTTTTGCTTTATGATCTGCCAACCCCAACTTGTTTGGGATAAAAAGGCTTAAGACTTTTGCTTTATGATCTGTTGTTTTTTATATCATTTATTCATTTACTTTTGGCTCAATTGTTACTTGCTATTGACAAGCCTAAACTGAAGCAAAACAAGGCTATATTACAGTGATGTAATGGAGCCAGCACCTTGAATACACTATCAGTAGATTGGAATAGAATGGAAATTATCATGAGAAGTGACCAACAAATTCCAGCACTTTCTAGTTAAGCATAAGCTCCAGATGCACTGTAAAAAGATGCATAAGTTTAGTGACTATAACAGCACAAATAGTGCAAAAGCTTACTCAATTTAAACTAGTAAAAGATGCAATAATGTTGACATGGCACTTTTATACACAAATTAGGCTGGAAACCAAGGTTTTAGTCTCACGCAATTGGAAAAGAACAATTGACTAGGTTAAAGGAAATTAAAAAGTAATTAATTTAAGGTCAACCATACATTTCTAAGTTAGGTCAAAGGCAACTGTATATCAGTCTTGTAACGAAATCAACATTCAAAACTCACAAGACAAAGTATGATATTACAAGACCTCAATCCCACAACTCAAACTCTGAGCAATTATTGGAAAAGCTCACAACATTAATTGCCAGCAAATCAGAGAAAAGAGTGAGAGCAAATAACTTCAGAACAAATAATCACAGCATGTAATTCCTCAGTATACACCAACTGCTAACCATAAAAGCTAAGGAAAGATAAGAGAAAATAAACCTCCAAGGCAAATAGAACTCGTGTTGGATGTCAAGAAGTCACTAGTGCAAGTCGTGAAATTACGGCAAGATGAATGTTAATAGCTCCTCCTACCTCAGAGAGCACTAGACGATAGTGATTTTGGACATTTCTCAACTCATCTGTGGAGATCTGAGCTAGACACAGTGCTGCTCAGTTTCCCTTTTTCTCAAACAAGGCGGCAATGGCTTGGATGGAGTAGGAAGAATAAAAAAGAGAAAAAATAAAGATACAGGGAAGATTCCTCCATTTCTCGCTTTGCATGCGCAACAGAACTGCTAACTCATATTTTCACTGGGTTAGTAGGTTAGAGTTGTTCTGGGCTAACCCTCTTTCATTTGGTGCTCCTGGGTCAGAAGAATAGGGCACTATTATCTGGGTTAGCTAACACATGCCGCCACCAAACAGACCTATAATCAAGCTTCATTGATCGATGAACCTTAGGCGATATTGCTTGGGACACAGTTAGCAGGTACCAATAGTAAACAATATCTTCTCACCTAAAAAGGCCAATGTCAATCCATAAGAACAACGAAGAAATTCTCATATTTGTTATAACAAATGTTAATAAAGAAATTTAAAAAAAAAACTAATGGGTTAAATAACACATCAGCAGAAGGGAACAAAAATAAATCTTATGATTAACGTTTCTTTCTCAAAAAGCCAGGGTCGAACAAAAACTGCAAGCTATGATGTGATCATGGCATTGCCCAAACAAAACAAGCAAATCATGCTTTTTATCTATTTTTCATTAACTTCCCCTTAATTTCTAGAATTACTATTTTTCTAAAATCTCCTTTTATCTTTATGAATATTATTAGGTAAATAGCAACAAAACTTTTAAAAAGAAAAGTACGCCTTAAGAACCCCTCAATATATGGATCAAGCTTTAACTACTGACCCGAAAAGATACATAAAAAAGCTATAAGCAATGATATATATATTTTTTTTTGAAACAAGTGAGCATAAGTTGCCCACCACTCTTTTCATTAAACGAAAAAAACATTCTATTACAACCTCTCTCAACCATCAACCCTAGAGTCTGTCGCACTGGTACCAAAATCGTGAGATACCAGTGCTCAAATGCTATCTTCCTTTATTCATTATTATTACATTAATATCCTTATTCATAAAGATAATCATAACCCAACAACAAGCAAACAATGCAAAATAGAAAAGATAAATAATAAGTTCTCTCCTTAACCCAAGAGTTAACCCATCATAGCCTCTTAGGTTGTCATTCTTTAGTCTCATCAAACTCAAAGCACTGCATGGATCCATGTGTCCTCCGCATTTTCGTAATCCGAGAGCTATAATCGATGATATAAGCCTCTATCAAATAATAAGCCTGTATCAAACAATTATTACAAAACAACAAGTATATTTATGGACAATAGCAGAAAGTGTCATTACATTTTTATAACGTGATAGAAATTGAAGAAATTCTGACACTAAAATTCCATCAGAAACTGAATGAAGCATAATTTGGTTAAAATGCCACGATCCCAATTTGAGATTTCCTTCGAATTGGCCTACTTGAATCAATCATAGTCCCTTCTAATAGATAAACCGTTTTCGCTAGTGGTAAGGTTAGGGATTTAACATCCAACGAGATTGGAGAAGAAATAAAATAACAGTTGGTGGTGCTAGGGATTTACTGTATGAATAAATATCTGAAATGAGAGGAGACAGATGAGACGAGTACATTAAAATGCTTGGTGCTTCTACCTCGAATAACCATTTGTTCCTGAGTGCATAACGATTGTGTAGGTAAGAATTGACAATCCGGTTCAGAGTGACTGGTTTAAAGTGCGGTTCAATCGGCTTTTTACCGATTTTCACTGGTTGAGCCGATTCACTCATGGATAAAACTGACCAATATGTGTATTGGGCCGGCCGAAAGAATTTATCAAATACATTATTGGTCCGAAATTCCTGAAACACCTTCAAAGTTCAAACTATAAAGTTTCAAAACATAATATAGGTTAGGGAGCTAGTTAATGAAAGATTATTCCATTCTCAGAAGAGATTATATATTCAGGAAAATTTTAATATCACAACTTTTTGTTGTATGCATGTATAACTTCCTGTGGTATTTTTATAATTAATGAAATTATCATTTACTAATCAGGGACACTATTGGTAGTTCTTTTAAGAAATCTATAAGAGGACTCTGATACAAAACCTCTGTTCAGTCTTCTTCTTCTTTTTTTTTTTTTTTTTTTGAATCACAGTTTTACGTTACACCAGATTATTTTTTTTAAAAAAAAAACAAAGATAGAAGTCAAAGTTATTCAATTTTTTTGATTAAAAAATATATATAACTTAAACAGTTCATCTTTACAAATTAACATATTACTTCTGCCTTTATAAACTATTAGGCATAGACCCTTTTTTTTTAAGATAAATTAGAGATCTTATTTTTAAATTAAATATCTATAAAAGATCCTCACTTGAGATACATGCATTACTTTTTGCCGCTAGATCGAGAGCTGGTTCTGGACGCGTTAGACTTTTGGAAGCTATTCTTTGAGGATTATGAAAGTATATATATACATCATCCGCCGGACCAACAAATACACAAAATTACCTTTGCACAGTTCGATACTAAACTAATTTTATGTAGGCAAGCTGTGGTGAGTCTATCATGATTCATGAATTTTTGAGTTACGCATTTTAAAATTTACATCGGTTAAAATATAACTATATCCGTATGAACAATTTAAATGTATAAATAATGATGCGACATATGTAAAATGTCATAAAAATCAGTTGGATTATACATAAATAATGATATACATAGGTAATTTGATATTAAGATTTTCTTTTTTTTGTGAAATCCATGGATCGTAAGTACCATGATATACCTAATGTAAATTGCACTAAAGTAGACAAAATCCGACCGTGTGCACGGTCCAACTTTTATTTTTTATTATCATGTTGTCCGTGTACTTTTGGCACAAAAGGCCTTCGCCAACTCATACGGCCTTACGGAATATCTAGGTTGTATGTCTAAATATTAAATTCGAAATAAGATACGGAGAGATTTTCGGGAGCGGCGAGCATATATATGCAAAAGAAAAAAATATATATATACATATGAGTTGATGCACCGATTATTAAAAACTGTCGCCTTCTTTCGTTCTTTGGTCAGAAAGTCATTTCAAAGAACTCTCCTTATCAGAAGAATAAAACAATATGATAATGTCAAGAAACCACAGCTAGCAGATAACTAAACAAACAAATAAATAGAAAAATTATATAAGTAAAACCATTAACTAGATCTAGGTCCACTCAGGCATAAGTGATAAACCTATTTCAGACGCTTCTCTACATTTTTCTTATAATAAAAATGCCGGTATCGTAATGCTTAAATGGGATATTCTTATAATCTTATGCATCGGTTTGTGCAAATTAATAGAGGTTACAAGCATTTTATTCTTAAAGGGCGTTTGGATTATCTCAAATAAAATTAGGATTAGTTATTCGAAGTAAAAAATATTATTCTTAAATGATCAATAATAAGTTTTTTGGAGATCTAGAGTGCTATTTTTAAGTGGTTCCATATCCGAAATAAATTTTATTTCCATGATGTTTTGATCATTTTTTTAATCCAGATTAAAAAAAATGACCCTAACAATTTCTTAATCCATATTAAGAAGATCATCCAAACACACTAAGAGTAAAAAAATATTTGAGATGTTGGACCACTTAAATATAATAATTTATTAATCCATATTAAGAAGATGATCCAAACACGCTAAGAATAAAAAATTATTTGAGATGTTGTACCACTTAAATATAGTCCTCTCGATCCTCAAAAATATTATTCATCATCGTTAGAAATAATAATTATTACTCCGAATAATTAATTCTACTTTTATTTTTAAACGATCCAAACGCACCAATTGGCGAATGGGAATTTTCTTTTCAGTCCATCAAATGATAACTGATAAGGCTAATATCTTTGTTCCATTTTCTCTTCTTTTCTATATGAGAAGTATATATACTCAATTTATTTTCATAAAACATGACTTAATTAATGGGGCATTAGTAAGTGTAGTTCACAGTTTTACCTAATAATATTTCAATTATAGAAAAGTTCACATTTATAGCGTTCAGAAATCGAAATAAATACAACATTTTTTCCGGTTCCTGATTTTTAATGTATTACTCAAGTTGGTATTATAAATGATATGCATTTATAGTTGTACTGTATCTACTTAAGCTGGTTTTTTTAGAAAGAAATATGGAAATCTTAAGAGATTGCTAAAATGCTATGCATAGCACGGATGGCCTTCGTGCTATGGATTCATTATTGCATTTCACGCTTCAAATAACTGATCCAAACCGTTCATTATCTTTTACGTATTGAAATCTTATTAGAAACAAAATTTTACATTTTTTTAAAATTTTTTTACTATTTTTATCAAAATTATTAAAATCACTGTTATTGAAGGGTCTAGAATTTATTAGATTACGTATTTTCAAAAATCTGAAAAAAATAGTAAAAAAATTCAAAAAAAATATAAAATTTGGTTTCTAATGAGATTTCAATATGAAGAAGATAATGAATGGTTTGGATCGGTTGTTTGAAGCATTAAATTCAAGAACGAATCCGTAGCACGAAGGGTATCCGTGCTATGCATAGCATTTTAGCAAGAAGGGTATCCGTGCTATGCATATATATATATAGAAGATTGCTAAAATGCTATGCATAGCACGGATGGCCTACGTGCTACGGATTCGTTCTTGTATTTCATGCTTCAAACAACCGATCCAAACCGTTCATTATCTTCTTTATATTGAAATCTCATTAGAAACCAAATTTTACATTTTTTAAAATTTTTTTACTATTTTTCTCAGATTTTTTAAAATACTTAACCTAATAAATTCTGGACCCTTCAATAATAGTGATTTTAAAAAATCTGAGAAAAATAGTAAAAAAATTCAAAAAAATGTAAAATTTGGTTTCTAATAAGATTTTAATATGTAGAAGATAATGAACGGTTTGGATCGGTCGTTTGAAGTATGAAATGCAAGAACAAATCCGTAGCACGAAGGTCATCCGTGTTATGCATAGCATTTTAGCAATCCTCTATATATATATATATATATATATATATATATAGAGAAAATCTATTATGCATACTAATGTATAGAAGCTTCGGTGCATACTGATCCGAACTCTTGGATCTGCTTCAAAATGACCGATCCAAACCGTCCAATATGATGTCCCTATTGAAATCTCCTTGCCTACCAAATTTTACATTTTTTTGATATTTTTAAGTATTTTTTTCGGATTTTTAAATACAGCTATTTTTGAACGGTTCAGAAAAAATTAGATTAGCGATTTTTGAAAATTTGAAAAAAATACTTAAAAATTTCGAAAAAATATAAAATTTGGTCGGTAAGGAGATTATAACAAGGAGATCATATTGGACGGTTTGGATCGGTCATTTTGAAGCAGATCCAAGAATTCGGATCAGTATGCACCGAAGCTTCCGTACATTAGTATGCACGATATGTTCTCTCTCTCTATATATATATATATATAACATATGGTGCATACGTACTAATGTACGGAAGCTTCGGTGCATACTGATATGAACTCTTGGATCTGCTTCAAAATGACCGATCCAAACTATCTAATATGATCTTCCTATTATAATCTCCTTACCGACCAAATTTTATATTTTTTCAAAATTTTTAAGTATTTTTTTCAAATTTTAGAAAATCGCTAATCTAATTTTTTTTGAACCGTTAAAAAATAGCAGTTTTTAAAAATCCGAAAAAAATACTTAAAATTTTGAAAAAATTTAAATTTTGGTCGACAAGGAGATTTCAATAGGGAGATCATATTGGACGGTTTGGATCGGACATTTTAAAGCAGATTCAAGAGTTTGGATCAGTATGCACCAAAACTTCCGTACATTAGTATGCACCATAGGTTTTCTCTCTCTCTCTCTCTCTATATATATATATATATACATGTAAAGCAAGAATCAGCTTTTGATCTAGGAAAAAAGAGCAATACATCTTGAGTGAAAAAGTCGCAGGTTCGAAGCCTAAGATCTTTCATCAACATTTAATTTATTGACCCAAATTTATCCTAAATATATATATATATATATATATATATATATATATATATATATATATATATATATATATATATATATATATATATATATATATATATATATATATATACAGGTAAAGCAAGCATTATGATATTGTGGCATACTGATTTATTTATTTATTTATTTGGCTAAGATATAATGTCCTGATTTAATTTGAAAAAAAAGTAATTCTTCAATATCCAAGTAAACTTTACAATACTACAGTTTTATCAAGCATAATGATGTGGCATTCAGATTTATTTATTTATTTATTTGTCTTAGATATAGTGTCCTCTTAAATATTAAGATATACAAACAAACATTTTTTTCGGTCAACTCTACAATTATCTCCATCGTATACGTGTCTAGGATTAAGAAAATACAATCAATTATATGATACTACGAAAATGCCTTTAGTTGGGATCATGTTTTATTAATTTAATATTTTTTATCTACATATTTCATTTGCCAATTGTTCCATAGAGAAGACATTGGGCCACAATGTGTAATACTGTAATATAATAAATGTTGGATGAATTGCTTTAGTATACATATTTTAGCATATATCAACCAACAAAATTTTGTAAATACCAATTTGAAGTGAAAGAACAGTACTGGTATTTGTGTGTGTTGTGGATCAACAAGATTTGAAGACCAATATATCTGGAATTCCTTTGTAGCTCATAGATGCTACCTGTTGAATCCCAACCACGACACAACAATTATGTTTATGTAACCAGAATAAAGCAACCAGTAAATACAAATTTTCTGAATTTCTCGTTGGGAAAAATAACTTTCAATCTCCTTATCTCGATTTATTTTTCACATTATGAAGAAGTTTACATTAAATACTATCATTTCAGAGTACTCCAAACACTTGATCGAGTTTATATTTCGTAACCTGTCAAGCTTTTCTAAAAAAAAAGAGTTTATATTTCGTAACGGTAGCGATTTTCTGTATGAGGTAGTCTAACTTGTAAGTTAATAACCTAATTTATTAAACTATAATTATCATAAAAATATTAACTTTAATTTTTAATCTCATTAATTAATTATTTTCTCGTGACAAAGTCGATGACATTTGGCCCTCTAATTTTAGACGCCTGTCTTATTTTTTTTTTCTTTTTTTTAAACAAAAAAATTTCTCGAGGAAACCATGCTACCTGTCAAATCGTAACTCTGATAGAACATGTCCAAATCTATTGTAACGAAATTATTTTGTCTTAGATTTGTTGAATTGTTGTACACATGTACTTCTTTCAGTAGCTGACATCTTCCACAGTGGGGATCTCAACTCATTCAAATCCTCTCCATTTTTTTGTTGATCGGTGAGACACTCTTCTCTGTAAAAGTCGAGCAGTTTCAATTGCTAACATAAAAACAAGGATCTGTTTGGATCATGGGGATTTTGGAGAATTTCATCTTCCTACCATAAATTTATTATAAACAATCCAAATTCTTCACAAAGTTACACACTTCCTAATAAATTTATTCCTAGAAATTACAACTTTTCCAAATTCTCTAAATTCCTAAACGATCCAAGCGTCCCTAGAATCAATTTTGCTAACAACTCCAAATAGTATCAATTTTACAATTATCTCAACCTCAAATGATTAAATTATGTTTTACATCTTTCTTTTTCTAACATATCATTATGTTGTCCTATTATAGCTTCTTAAGGCAACAATTATTAAGAAATATAGTTTAATCAAACTTGGTGATTATTTCTAATAAAACAACTCCAAGTAGTTCGCGTAGCTTTTGTGTCATGAAACTTAAATCCGAGGTGAGGGAATCAAGGGGCCGTTTGGATCGCTTAGGAATTTGGAGAATTTCCTATTTTTAGACATAAATTTATTGGAAAGTGTGTAACTTTGTGAAGAGTTTGGATTGTTTATAATAAATTTATGCCTAGGAATTGAAAAATCTCCAAATTCCGGCACCATCCAAACAGGCCCCAAGACATTATATATTATTCTTTGTTTTGAACTGGAGAAGATGTTTTACAAAATTGGGACAGGTGGACAACCCGCCGCTGGTTAAGCCACTAACTCTGTTGTCCGTTTCCTCCCTAATTAGCTGTTTGTCTTATTCTGGAGAAAACCAACCAGCACCTTTCTAATCTGTGGTGAATACTGAATAGTATTGAAAAACGTTTCTCATTTTTTTTTACGATGGATTTGTACTTATATGTTATTCATATATGTGGAATTTATCAAATTAGTATTCTCAACTTTATAACCTGACTGAGAAAAAGGTCACTTACGATTTTTTTAATTTTTTTACTTAATTAGTGTAACGTTTCCTCCTACTTTCCTGTAAATTTTTTTGTTTCCCATCACTGATAAGGACAACTTTCTTATTTACGGTTCTATTATTTTTTTTTCTAATTTTGCCACCTCATAGATTAGTACGAGATGTAGCCTAAAACGCGGGAAAAAAATGTTAACGAAAGCATAAAGTTAGTTGTTATCTAAAGAAAAAAAAACCAATTTTTTTTTGTTTGACAAAAAAATGAATACAATAGAAGTCAGCCGTTCAAATTAAAATCTCTAATAGTACAGCCCAATTACAATTATTTTTTGAAATAAAGAAGAATATTCCAATTGATAATGTACAATAAATAATAGAATTATAGAAATGGCCAAATACAAATTAAATATGTATGAAACCTGGCGAGGAGAAATTGTTGATTTTATAACAAAAATATATATATACACATTTTGAGAATTGCCACGTAACACTGAAAGAGAAGTGTGCTGTTCTTCTCTGGGGATTTACAACAATAAACCCAACCCAAAACAAACTGAGATTCTCTGATGCCGTAACAAAAGCTCTACACAAGGTTATTGCCCCAGCAATTAGCTTAATGACCCACGACACAATATTATATATTGCTATCAACACAGAAGTGTTCAACAAATTATATATCATCAATCTATCCATGAGGACACGACGACTCTGTAATTTACCAGTTTCTCTCTCTTAACTGTATCCATTTCCAGCTTATAATCTCTCTCTCTCTCCTCTGTGTTGATATATATATATTTATATAGAAAAACAAAGCAAAGAGAATCAGGAGAAGAATCCCTCTTTTTCTTCGTTCGATCTTCTCGCATTCTTCTCTTCTTCTCCTTCGACCATGGCTTTGTAGCGTTTGAAATTGTATGGCAAAGTAGAAGAAGGCGGAGATTTGAGAAGGTCGGAACCGTGCCATCGGTCAGAATTTCTTCTGACATCGAAATTGAGTGCTGATTCTCCATTCAATCCGAGTAAGTTACACACATTTCTTTTATTAATTGTTAGTCATAAGTTTTTATGGATATTTGCATTATAAATTTGTGATCATTTTATCTGCTTCGCGGGCTAATTTTTTTGGTTTAAACTTTCCTTTTGATTCTTTTGTTTTAGGTTGCATTTTAGCCAAGTTACCTCTACGATAATAAACTTCTTTTCCATCAGATTAGTTTTATGATTTGGTTGGTTTAGATCGTGTTCTTCTCATTAAGAAAGAAAGAAAATAATAAAATAATCATGTGCTGATCTTTATATATACAAAAATGCATCGCTTACAATGAGAAATTATTCACCATTTTGCTTCTCAAATCATCTTCAAAAATTAATTTGCAACATTGTTTTTTTTTAATTATTCTATAATAGAAACAATCATCAGACTTTATTTTTTATATAAAGTTGCACAGCTGATGTAACTGCAATAATTTTAAAACTATCTTGATATTGTCTAACAACGAGGAAAGCAAAAGTCAAAATATAAATCAAATTCCACACGAAGTGCTTAGACCAATCAATGCGACTTTGTTTTTTTTTTTTGCTTATTATATTTTAAAAACAATCATCAAGATTTTTTTGTAAAGAAAAATGCCACCGAAAATCAGAATTTATGGAATGAATGGATAAGCATTCTTTGGAAGACAACGTTAAGGATAGTTCAATGGCAGTAAAATGAAAAAAGAGAAAGAAAAACCATATGGTCCATGCCTATTTTTGTAAAAAAAAAAAAATTATCTATATGATAGCCTTGAAAGTTGAAACAATATAGGCACAGTTGATTAACGATGAGTTATTTAGAATGATATAAGTGGTTTAATTTAAACAGCAGCATCTTTTGCACATTGTTTTAGCATGAGAAGTATTACAACTCTCTGATTCAAAATTTGAAGAATTTGCAATGAATTGAAGGAAAAGATGATGTTATTTGTCTAAGTCAAAAGTTTGAAATGTTGATCTTTACAACCTAGCTTCTATGCTCGAATGCACAAACCTATCTTTATTATCCGAAATTCCGAATGTTTAGTTTTCAGGAATTATTTTTTCCTGATATTTGTAAGGATCATTATGGGCATTTTGAAACTGTTAAAATTTAAGTCTGTTTCGTTATTTGAATTCTTATCATCAAGTATTACAAAGCTGACCGAGACAAGATTGGGTTGTATCTAGCAAAGTCACTTTTCTGATACTAGAATGAAATTTCAAGCTCAATATATGCGACTTCAAACGAGCTTACCAAAAATTTGGTTAAAGTTTTACAAAAAGTTATTTAATTTCCGAAGAAGTCTTTACCTCTGACTCAGTTGGGTTGTATCTAGCCTGTTTTACTAAAAATATTCAGTCATGAATATTTGCTAGATAGGAGAATCTTTTGGTAAGCAATTAATTCAGCTGTTTTTATAATTTATTACTTATCTGCTCCAATTAAGAATTTAAGGCTCACATGTAAGATGTCGGCAGGTGTAGTAATTGAGTGATATGAATATAATTTCTAATCCATGTTACAAACATGATTAACAACTGTTCAAATTAGAAAAAAGTTAAAAATCTTTTTTATCTTATACATTTGATGTTCATATTACCTTATTAGATCATTATAAATGCGGCATTAAATGTCCATGAGGGAGCATGCTCCTTGTCATGAATAAATGTATATAGCCTCATTAAAGTCGCATTAATTGATCTTCTTTCTTAGGTTATTGTGAGGATTTTTTTCCTAATTCACAACTGGTTCGTTTTTGGTCCCCAAATTTTCAAAAAACAAAGCTGGACCTCAAAAAGCATTTATTTTGCAGAAGCATATGCATATAAACAGTAGACATCTCATAATAATGACAAGAACTTAAACAAGTTCTCTGGACACGCATGTAGTAAAAGAAATCACATGACACACACATGGTGATGGAAATAAACTAGATAAGGAAGAATCTTTTCAACTATATATCCAAATAATAAAGCTAATTAATGCCGCAATAATTGTTTGTTTGTCACGAAACATACATGCGTTAGACCATCATTTGTCAGCATTGTCCCATTCTATCTTTGCTAACTCCATGTCAACATGCAGAGGCTTTCCACTAAAAGAAAGCTCAACAATAGGCAATGGAAAGATCCAAAAGCGCTGACATGATGGCCCGGTACCGGTTCCCCGTCTCTGATACCGACTTCAGCGACCATGTTGAGTGCACTGAGTGTTCGACTCAAACGTGCCAGTCATGCTCTGCATTTGTCATGGGCGATTGCATTGCTCTTTGTTGTTGCCCCTGCTCGTTCGTCCACCTCTTAGCCTTCTCCTTGGTCAAGGCCCCGTATTTAGTCGGGAGGCGTTGTTACAGAATCCTGAGAAAGAAGAAGGGATTATTGCAAAAACGCATAAGTGATGCCGGGGAGAGCGACGGTGAGGTGGTGGTGGGGGTTGAATATAAGGGGTATGATGATAAAAGTGGTGAATTGGGGATGGGTGTATGGGGGATAGGTTTGGGGGAATATAAGAATATTAGTAATGGGAGATTAAGCACGAAAATTGATGCAGACAAAGTCTGGATGGATTTGTACCAGGTTGGACATTGGGGTTTTGGAAGGATCTCATTTTCCACAAATCCCCTTGCGGGAACTAGTTTTGGAAAAGATGTTGTGGTTTATCAAAATTTGAAAGATTTGAAGGCCGAGTGAATGAACAATGAGGGCTTTCTTTTGTTTATATTTTGTGGGGATTTGATGAGGATTTTTTGTACAGTTTGAATTTTTACGTTTGGGGTTCGGGTGTTTATATTTTGGGAAATTCTCCCTGGAAGATTGGATTTGTCCTCTAAATTGGTTCTTGCCTTCTGGTTTGTGGAATTTCTTTGGAGCATCAATTGTATCTAAGAGATTGTGTTGACTCCCAAAACAATTTGTTTGGGTTCGTGTGTAAATCTCACGACTAATTTGTCTTTTTTTTTTATGAGGTCGTATCGTTGTACTTTAACATTTTTTTTTATTCTTCTATATGAGTATTCTTTTATTCCAAACCGAATTGGCTTATTCCAAGAAATGCTTTATGGCTGTGTTTGGATGGTGGGAAGTGGGAAGAAGGAATAAAGAATAAGGAATTTTTTTCAATAAATTTATTCCTAACCATCCAAACTCTTCACAAAAGTTACACACTTCCCAATAAATTTATCCCTTCCCAATAAATTTATTCCCTTCTTCCTTCTTCCTACCTTATTCTCAACACATCCAAACGGAGCCTATGTTACAATCGGGGTGAAAACGGTCGCCGTTTCGACCGTCCTTTCGTTTCGTTTCAAAACGGTTAAAAATTTTTTGTTGTGTTTTAAAAACAAAACAGTTAACGAAAGCTTGAAATTGTTTCATCTATGTGTATTTTCATGGTATTTTCGTAATTTCGATTTTTTTGTCCAAAACGAAACGGTTAACGCAAATGATAGTCAATTTTCGTTTTCAAAACGAAACGGTTAATGAAATCGATCATTTTCGTGGTCATTTTAGACGTTATGCAGCCCTATTTATGTACATGCCAAAACTAGAAGTTTTTCATTGAAGGATCCATCCTTGGGTAGATATCTGTCATGCCAACAGGTTCAGACCCAAAAGCATTCGGAGGGGAATTGATCTCTAGCATCGAGACTACTCCGCATTCGGAGCTCAAGTATCTTCTAGTTCTAGCTAAGCTAATCTTTAATTGTTGGGCTTTAGAAAAATCTCGTTCAAAAGAACTAGCAAGGCTTGTGTGCTTGTGCTTGCGTATTGGCCCAGATGTAAAATCTAATTATTAATAATTTTCTTTAGGGCCGGTGGGCGATCACCACTCCGACAAATTTTTCATTGATAAAAACGGTCGCCGTTTCGACCGTCCTTTCGTTTCGTTTCGAAACGTTTAAAAATTTTTTGTTGTGTTTTAAAAACAAAACAGTTAACGAAAGCTTGAAATTGTTTCATCTATGTGTATTTTCATGGTATTTTCGTGATTTCGATTTTTTTGTCCAAAACGAAACGGTTAACGCAAATGATAGTCAATTTTCGTTTTCAAAACGAAACGGTTAATGAAATCGATCATTTTCGTGGTCATTTTAATCGTTATGCAGTCCTATTTATGTACATGCCAAAACTAGAAGTTTTTCATTGAAGGATCCATCCTTGGGGTAGATATCTGTCATGCCAACAGGTTCAGACCCAAAAGCATTCGGAGGGGAATTGATCTCTAACATCGAGACTACTCCGCATTTGGAGCTCAAGTATCTTCTAGTTCTAGCAAAGCTAATCTTTAATTGTTGGGCTTTAGAAAAATCTCGTTCAAAAGAACTAGCAAGGCTTGTGTGCTTGTGCTTGCGTATTGGCCCAGATGTAAAATCTAATTATTAATAATTTTCTTTAGGGCCGGTGGGCGATCACCACTCCGACAAATTTTTCATTGATAAAAACTAAACAAAATGTACTTTGTATATTAATAATTATTACTAATTTCTTTCGGCTAATTCTAACAACTATCATATCTCATTTTTTTGTAGTAACTGGAAAATTAATTGTCATAATTCTATATCCTAACATCTTTTCATATTTTAAACATTCAAAGTTTTTCATTAAATTAATGCATGTCGGCGATACATTTTTTTTTTCCAAAGAAACATAAACGAAAACAAAAGAAAATCATCTCCATCAATGAGCACTTAGGGGGCCGGTAGATAGAACTTCATATTAGTCTATAGACTATAGAGAAAATCTTCCTTTTCCTAACTGGCCGATTAATTAATGTTGTCATTAGACAAACTAATGCTCTGATGGAATCGGAAAATTTAATACGAGAAACAAAATAGGAACCATTTTCTCCAAATCTACTAATCAGAAGTCAGAACCGACGAAGGAGGTGCGGGAATTCCCTTACAGTGAGAATTGGCGAGAAAATTTTGGGAGAATTCTTTTCTTTTCTTTCCTTTTCCATTCCTTTCTCGCTTGTCTCTGGTTCCAATCAGGGCCTAAAGATTTTGCGGTACTAGGTAAGGAAGAAGCAAGTGAAGGAAAAGGAAAACAGGAGCAGAAAAATTGAAACCAAAAGGAGAAGTTTCCTAACTGCCAGTATCATAGCATATCTCTGTTTCCAAAAACAGAAGCATAACTTGTAATTACTGTACTTTAATTAATTCGGAGTTGACTTGGCTGAGCCTATTCCTTATCCTTATTAGTTTAAATGAGTTTAAATTTCACTGGTGCCTAATAAAAGATTATATTTTAGTAGAATGGATTTAAGTTTTTTAAAATATTTACCAGAGAGACAATCGTCATCCTTTCATCTAAAAACTTCAGCAACCCTCCATGTGCTAGATAGCACGTTTGTGAGGCATTTTATTTCTCTTTGCATTTCTTCCTGAAGATATATATATATATATGCATTACTAGTTTCATTAGATGAACCAAACTATGTACATACGAATGCAAAACCGCACCAAAATTCTGTACAAAGTGTCACTTGACTTGCTACCTACCGAACCCTCTACTAATTCATTTCCATTTCGCCTCTTCTTAAAAGATAAAGAAGCAACTCTATCTTAGTTCAATCAACCCGATATGAACAGTAGATATCATACGTGCACCTCCGTCGAGCAGACAATAGCCGAGACAATTTTCGGTTGCATAATTCAAACCACGCTGGCCGGTCAGAAGAATTCTCAGAAAAAGTTCTATAGGGAATCCCAAGCTGCCTGTCCAGTTCAGCTGCCTCTTCGGCCCGCTGTATTTTGTGGTCGTAACAAATGTATCGTCCACCTGCAGTGTTGTTCATTGCCTCATAAACAGCCACATGGGCATCCGCCACTTTCTCTACGTTGACAGTTGCTAGTAAACCCTCTGAGAACATCTCATGAGCTCCTGTCAGTCAATTATGTACAACTGTTAGCACAAACCGATCCAAAATGATTTACCACTTTGAGGTGCCAATGTGGCAATCTTATGTTTACCATCACTCTTTTTGCATTATAGGGTTGGATTCTTTTCTGAAATTATCAAGGACAAATCCATATAAACCCCACATTCGAGGAAAATTATTGAAAAGATAATCAGCAGGTAATAATAACCTTTCAAATAAGCAATGGACGAGGTAGAGTTACGGCGCCTGAACCCTGGCCCAGTGACCAAAGCAGGACAAATAGTAACAAGCTTCAAATCCCTTCCACGAGCTGCTCTCCACACAGCCTTCTCTGCCATCGTTTTTCCCAGCGCAAACCATAACTGCCAATTTTAAAAGAATCTCATTAACTACAGACAAACAATTAACACAAAGGAAATACACAACAGAATAATCACGTCAATTTCAGTAAAACAAATATTTGGTTGCTAAACTAAAATGCAGTTTTATAAGAACTTAACGAATTCATTAATTTAAATTCTGAGTCATTAATAGAAGGTGAATTTTAGTTACCTTTTTATCACGGCAGAGGCTTTCATCGCTCCAGCAATTCTCGTCAAGTCTTGTTGGGAGGCGACGGTCATGGGGGTAGTTTTGTCGCCACACACATGCGAGTAGTGAAGATGTAAACACACATTTTCTCACAGATTGGGTTTGCACACAGGCTTCTATCACGCGCTCAGCTGCCTTCGCTTCCAGATTAGCCATGTGCTTCTGTGGTTCACAATTACCCATTGAAGATCTATGATTAGAACCCTTATATTCAAGTTCAATAGGAAAAAAAAAATACCTAGTTTCAAGTATTAATTATCACTTAATTACTTTGAACTTCGATATATAGATTCATACAACTTAGTGTAGATGCAGAATGCATTGGTTTTTAAGAATTTCTCTTTTTCTCGCGAAAGGTATAACTTTCACTTCCAAGGATATTTTTATCTTGAAAATGGGGTACACTTTATATTGCTCTGTTTCATTTGGATTTCTTTTCTTAATGCTTACACACGTATGGACTTATATGCATCACCTTTCCTTTTGAATTATTTTGTAAAGAGTAATTTAATGCCATCGATCTTTTGGAAGTCGGTGTGCCTAAATTATATACAGAAAGAAACATAATCAAAGTAGGGTAAGCCGTACCCCTAAATTACTCATATTAATAATTCACATGTCCCACGTTAGTAGCACTGTCAAACGGATGCCGTTTCGACTGTTTTCGTTCCGTTCTGTACGAAACGAAACAAAAATGGAATGGTAAATGAGTTACGTTTTCAGAAATGGAACAGAAACAGAACGGGTCGAAATGCACGTTAGTGTTCCGTTTTACCGAAAAATGACTGAAACCAATGGAAAATATGCTGAAATCAGTGGAAAATAAGAAATGGAACAGTTAACAAAACGAAACGAAAACGAAATGGTATTTTATTACGTTACCAGAAATAGAACGAAAACGGAACATATCGGTTCCGTTCTGTTTCTACACGTTTGACACCTATACACGTTAGACATAATAATTAATGAAATAAAGGAATCACGTGAAACATGACAACTGGAAATTTTATGCCAAACTTTGTGATAATGGTACGTCTTTTATGGCTCATTTATTCACTAGATATGTGGGAACTAACATCACGGCAACAAAACAGAACAGTTGGTGATAAATTGTCCTTATAGCAAAGCTTCAATTAATAGAATTACCACTAAGTGCTAACAAGTACATACCAAAAGAGTATTTACTTTCCTACTCTTATCTATATTATCTTTAATTAGGGTATAAAGTGGTTAATTAACTAAAAGTTTCGTGTTTATATACAGCAATGAGATTTTTGGAACATATGTGAGCTCATTTTTCTAGAAGGATCGATAATATAGTATTGTTGTCCTATACCCAACCAATCAACTAACTTTGGAAAGCATAAAGATGTCAATCCTAAGAAAGCACCATTGTATGAAATTCTTTGTATCAGAGTTTTCGTTGCTCAGATAGATATAATTAATTCTAGCGTATTAGTTATCAAATGTATCTGGGAATGATTTTATAATGGTCACGACCTATCGGCTAATTGCTGGATGCAAGTGTTATAAGCAATATATGTCATATAAGCACTAATATATTGCAAACAAATATAAAACTACAAATATTACGGTCAAAGTTATCAAACAACCTAAAACTCATACGTACCTACCTCTTACTGAGTCAATAGAAGCGTTCTGAATTTAAATCTACCACAGGACTATTGACTTCCTATACCTTGGGGCTTGGGCCTAATACTTTCGTGGAAGCTAAACATTTCTCTAATTGTTTTACACAAAAAAAAAGATTAAAAAAAAACGAGAAAGCTTTTTAATAAGCCAAGAATTTATAGATACTTACAAACAGAAAGTTGTCTAATTAAACGGGACCTATGAAAATTAAGTTTCTTACTAAGACCCCCGAACAGCTTATTATGACATAACATCAATCATTACTTCCAAGCTAATTCACAAAATTGTTCTAATGAACATAAAAATGAAACAGAGTGCTTAACCGACAGAAGTAGAATATTTATGATGCCTCAATTAGACCTACAGACATAGGAAATGCTACTAAAACATATTATTGTGTTAAAAAATGACATCAATCTCTTTCACTTGTACGAAAAAAAAGAGCACTTGGATCTCAAAAAAAATTATTTGAAGAACTAAAATTAATAATATATTACATGTCACATTTTCTTTTAGATGTATACACGTGGAGTGCGTATAACGACCAGAATCCGTACCTACCACAACTTTAACTAACCCCCTTACGAATTCAGATCTGGTGCCGCGCGGCACACCGTGTAGCGCGACATCTTAACCGTCTGATCAAGATTCAAAAAACAAGGAAGCTCCGTGCATGTAACTTAAATTGATAGGCCCGTAAAAAATGAACTGTCCGATCAAAATCAGACGGTTCGTACGCGCGGTACACGGTGTCCCGCGCTACAGCGAATTCGGGGTCCACCCCCTTACAACTTACAAGCTCCTATTAAGTGTCCCTGGAGAGAAGCTAACTAGACTACAGCCTACAGATCCGGTTTTATTACTCTGGTTTTATGTTGCAGTTTGTCCTACAATTTCATAAAAAGATTGTTGGATTACATTAATTGCAAGCTATCCTAGTTGCTGTATGAACCAACTATCTACAGTGGTTTGATTCAGTGCATCCATACTAGTCAACTACAAAGGAGAGACCCTTGAAATTAGAAAAAAGTTTCATTACGAAAAGAGCATATCATTGAATAAATATTTAACCAATATATGCTAGAGATTGTGTTGATGACCATTTTTAATGAGTCTGATTATTATTATTATTATTGTTAATATATTTTCAGCCAATCATATTAGTGATTGTTGTGATATCATCTAACTTTTATTCTTATCCATTACTTATTATCAGGGGCGGATCCATCACTGGGACGGGTGGGGCTAGAGCCCCACCTACTGCCGTCGAGCCCCTGAAGTCCCTCTTTAGCCTTAGCGAATTTTTTCTGCCATTAGAGTACTCAAAGGCGAGGCTGAAGAACAAAAAAAAAAGGAACCGTTCGATCAAATGATTTATTGGAGCACTCAGCCCCACCTAAATATTTTTTCTAGATTCGTCACTGCTTATTATTAGATTGTCAACCTCCAACTCTGATTGTAAGAAATATACACAACTTTCTCCATGCAAGTTAAAAACAATGGAATTTTTTATTATAGTCAGCTGCTAAAATACATATACAGTTTGCTTGATTGGTATTGTTGAACTCAAAAGGATTCTTAATGAACCTATAATCGTAGTTAAAATGTTATTTTCAATGCCACCATTGTGCTAATATAATACTTTTGTAAATTAAGAAGCATGTTGCATGAATTTGTTTTCGTTATGTCAAAAAGGGTGCAAAAGAATAATGTAGATTTCTATATTACAAGCGTTGTAACATAATTCTTGTTAACAAATCATTGATGTGTAGATCTGTCCATTGTCTAGAAACAGTTTGCTTGTTAGTGATTTCATATAATATCAGAGACTTATAGTAGGAGTTTTGTGGGTTAAGCACCATTCCAAGGAGGGAAGAAAGACTAATTAAGCTAGAAGTCTAGAAGTACGGTTTGAATCCGGATTGCAAAAGAGGTATATAACAAGACGGAAAATATAGAGGAGAGTATATGAAACTAAGAAAAATAATAACACAAACAAAACCCTATAAAAGACGTAAAACATAAAGCGTATTTGGTGCTTAAGAAGATGCTCTTTAATAAAAAGTATTAAAGATACAAATCTTATTTTATTTTTTTTCAAGTTTTGATCTAGTTACTTAATATATATAATGAAGGAAAATAAATCCAATTTCAGAAAAATAAAATAGAAATTATGCATACCGTATAGCCTGATACGCCACTGGGGTCCACAAAGGCAGATGTATGAAACACACCAACGCACCCTTCGAAAGCTCGGCACAAACTATCTAAATCCATCACATTCGCCATCACGGTCCATACACCATCTCTACCCATCTCACCAAACATATCCATTTCCCTCAGCTTGTCCAAATCCTCTGCAATTTCCATAAATGAAAATGAAACATAATTAATGAAAATTGACAATTGTATGAGGTAACCCAACGTACAAATTAAGCTACAAAATTTCTCTAGAAGACCTTTTTCGTTCTTTTATTCCGAACTTTTGTTATCTTATTTTTTTCCTATTATAGACCGGCAGAGCGCTACAGAATAATGGAAACTGGAAAGCATTATATATGGAAAGAATTTTTTTTCTGAAAATTCTGTAAATTAAAAAAGAAAATAAAGTATGGGTCATCATCACTCAGTCTACTTTTCAAGCCGTGACACAAGATGCATTACCTCACCAGAAAATTTAAAAAATATTTTTTCCTTGCAAAAAACTTTTTTTTAAGAAATAATATATCAATTCAAGTAGAACTATCTATACAAAATTAAGTGTGAATTATGTATAAGTTCTGGATAAATGTAAGTCATAAATAAATTTGAATTCGTACATGATTCACATACAAAAGTACATAAAATGGATAGGCGAGCCTGACATAAGGACCAGTTAAATAAGTTTTACCAAATCAACTCGTTGTACCAAAGTTTCTTGTACCTTGCAGCAAAGAACCAGTTAAATAAGGAAATGGATGTGGGATTGCCCACACGTCTACTTAAAAAATCTACATTCAGTTCAGAAATCAAGATGACAGGCTAAACTTAGATCTATATTACTCCTATGGGCACTGTTTGGATGCGTTGAAAAAAAAAGTATGAAGAAAGAAAAAGAAAAAAAACAAATTATAAACAATCCAAATTCTTCACAAAGTTACACACTTTCCAATATTTCTTTCCACTTCTTCCATTCCTGTTCATTGTGATTAATTTTATGTATTGGGATTAAATTTAATAAAATGGATTTAAGTTTACCGCATACGAACAAAGAAGGACATGATGTAGGAGATAATTTTCCCCTAGTTATCAGAAATATTTGATTTCACCCCCAAATATTTCAAGTTCTCAAGTAATTTAATCAACTAATAATGTGCAATTGTGCTGTATTGTTATAATAATTATCTACGAACCGAGGCTTATGCTATACAAAAATTTTAATGAAGTGAACCCTTACCAACCAGCATTATTTTCGCAATTGGATTCACAATTGACATCACTGTTCATTGTGATTAAACCTAGTTGAGATGCCTCCACTAAGAAAATGCCAAACGTGATATTTGGGGAAAAAAAAATTTATTGAAGATAAGGATATTATCTAGTGGACAAGTAAATAGCAGAAAAGTACCTATCAAAATTTAATTTTTGTGATAGCAGTAGTTTCTGTTATAAGTCTGCCTATCAGGTTAATACCAAAAGATGCGGTGCATGGGTGAATCCTGATCAGAGCTATAAAAAATTGATATAAGTAAACTTTTTTCTTTTGGCCCAATAAAAAAAGGATAATTCTCTGTTTTATCTCTTTCGTAACAGTGGTTTTTGACTCTGACTCTGCTTCCTACTGTACAACGTCTAAATTGTAAGTCTGAAAGAAAAAGGAAAAGATAAAACCCACTAAAACCTGTACATGTTAAAGTCATAAAAACTAGAAAATAAGTAATAAAATTCTGTTCGGCTTAATTAAGAAGGGGAAAAAAAGGGAATTTAAGAGATAATATTGATTATCTCTTTCCTAGTAGTGGTATTGACTCTTCTCTTATTCGTATTATCTGCTATTGAACTTTCAAAAAGGAAAAGAAAAACAAAGGAAAATGAGAAGACCACTGAAACCTCTGCAAATGCAAGTCAATCCTAAATGCTCAGAATCCACCAAACCCCTGCTTTAGAGCCTTACCTTTTGGACCTAAAAATGCAAAAATACCCACAAAATACCCCGTATCCGTTCCAGCTAATAATAAACCCTAATCCCAAGATTTAAGGCATTGTGACAAGTTGTAAGGAACAGTGAAGGAGTTCAAAGGACGATGACATGGCACCAACCCATATACATATTTTTATTATTATTATTTAAGTAGCAACAACCCACAAAAAATCATTTTAGAAATATCCCGTTTATAACGGCTATTATTAAATGGTTCTGTTACAATTTCCTCCTTTCTCCTAATTAATGCACACGGAACACGGTTC
The DNA here is from genome assembly GCA_028095005.1 of Rhynchospora pubera. Taxonomy (NCBI): domain Eukaryota; kingdom Viridiplantae; phylum Streptophyta; class Magnoliopsida; order Poales; family Cyperaceae; genus Rhynchospora; species Rhynchospora pubera. Next base: position 83,398,892 of record CM051460.1, on the reverse strand, counting down.
TTAACTCCCGTATTATTATAATCAATACATTCAATTATACAAATAACAAATCAGAGATAATTAAATAAGACCATGATGCAATTTAATTTATTTGGTCAACAATTGTCCCCATTGGTATTAATTTCTTTCCTCTCTTAGAGCCACATTTGAGACAAGAAACTAAAAAGGTAAAAACCAGATCAAAATTACGAAACTAACCTTGCGTCTCAAGTGCCAATCGGACAGTGTACCCAACCTCCAGAAGTCGATTCACCACGGCGAATCCAACGAACGAGATCCCTCCAGTGACACACACGACCCTCGCATCTCCCTCCACTTCGTCGCCTCCGGTCGATCTCTTCACTGAAGTGGGTTGCATCTTCAACCCGCCTCCACTGTTGCCTCCTCCCGCGCTGCCACGTAGCATCTCGCGCATCCCCTCCACCTCCGCCTGGAGCGATTGCATGCTCCGCAAGACTCCCATGGCGAGCGATTATGATTTCGTGATGTCGAATTTGTGATTGATTTCGTGTTGTTTGAATGGAGAGTTTGGTTTGGTTTGGTTTGGGAGAGAGAAGCTTGAAAATGAAAATGGGACCGTTTCAGAGTATATATAGTGCAAGATCGAAACCATGGAGGTTGGGAAGGTGCGATTATTTATGATCTCTGTGGCAGATATCGTATAGTATCATGTATAGCGAATCACTGACAAACATATTACACATTTTACCCACTGTTAGGTCTGTCGGACGGGTCTGAAGAACGGGAATTAATTATATATATATATACACTCGATCTGCGTTTAAGGAGTTAATTATATGCACTCGATCTGTTTAGATCCTTTGAGGGAATGACACGTGTTAGAGGGTCGCAAGAAATCGGGTCATACGAAGAGGCAAGGTAGGTGTGGGGTCCACTTGGGCCCACTATGCTTTTATGTTTTTGTCCGCCTCATTATGGGCCGCCCAAGGAATCGGATATTTGACAAGTAAATAAGTAATTGAATTATTTGTCAAATAAGCCCCCAAATACATTGATTTAATGAATGTATAGAAAGGCATCATTTTAATAATAATAATAATCATAATCTATGATATTCCGTTGTAATAATAATATTAATTTTTTAAAAAAATGAAGACAAATATAATACCTTTCTTAATTTAAATGGTAATTTGTTATTCAGAATTAATCAAATTTAATAAATTTGATTGTGGTCACAATTTATCGTATTTTACTAATTTGAAATTTTACAGGGATCTTTTTGTAACTATTTGGAGCCTACAGCTGACGGATTGTTGCATCCGCATGCATGCGCTGACCGTTGGATTGTACACGTGACAGGTTATTAGATGGATAGAATCACCGTTTTAAAAAATTAATATGGGTCAAATTTGAGGCATTGAGAAGAGTGGAGGGGTAGTTAGGATTTAGAAGGTGTTGAGAAATTTCATTTAAAAAATACTAATAATTATCTATGAAATGCCGTTGAAATAATATTTTTAATTTAAAAAAATGAAGAAAAATATATTATCTTTCTTAACTAAATTGGCAATGAGTTATTCACAATTAAACAAATTTAATAAAAGTGGTCTCAATGTAGTATTTTTTTACTAATTTAAGGATGATTAAAATTTACACTTATACAGGGAACTGTTTGTAAGTATTCGGATAGGCTCATTAAAAATATATAAACAGCAGACGGATTGGTGCATCATGCGCTGACCGTTGGATAGTACACATGAAAGGTTATTAGATGGATAGAACCACTGTTTAAAAAAATTAAAATGGGACAAAATTGAGGCATTGAGAGGAGTGGAGGGGTAGTTAGGATTTGAGAAGGTGATGAGAAATTCCATTTAGACGGCTTTTCAAGTTTTCATCTTTGGCTTCGTCATGGTTGATTTTTCTATACCATCAAATTTTTATACTTTTTCGTGTAGATGTCAATATCAATATGCAAAAAGCAAACATGTTTCTTATGACGGATATAAGTATTTGTTATGGTAAATATGTGTTGATAATTATGCAATGGGTTATTATAACAAAAAAATAAAAAGAGCCATGTTATGTTTATGATTATTATTATTATTATTATTTAACTATGCTAACAGATTTAAGCATTTTTTCATGTAACTCAATTTTATGTTTTAGAATTTAATACAGGCGATGTTTATCTTTCTGAAGATAACGTTAATTAAACAGTACCTTTCTATGGAAAAGCAAATGTTGACTGAATATTAAATCATTATTAATAAGTTTAGTTTCGTTACAATTTGCCCCTCAATAATTGTAGGCTAGAGTGCTATTTTAATTTCTTTTGAGCATCTCAACTTATTTATAAAAAGTTTTTAAGTTTGATAGCAACTTGGAAAACAGCTTATATCATCCCACTTGATTTGCTTAATTATAAAATGTCTGAACTTAGCTCATATATTATCGGTAGCAGATTAACTCAGATACTTCTAAACAATTAATTCTATGGTAGAGCAAGTTTTCAATGAGTGGGAAGCTCTACATCGCTAGTTCGCTGACCTCTTTTTATTTCTGTTACGAAGTTCAGTTTTTCCTTTTCTGAGACATTACAGCTTTTCATAGGGCCTTTTTTCATTTATTTTCTCTTTTAATTTTTTCCGGACTTTTATTTAGCCTCTGGCTAAATTTGTAACTTCTTTACTTATATAAAAGGTTGGGGACCAGATCCCCCTCTTTTTCTCAAAAAGAAAATTCTCATATATCATACCACTCGAGTCACTATTATTTTAAATTTTACTGAATATCACTTATATAATTAATCAGTAGCAAATATTTAAGTCACTAACTCAAATATGTTTACATTATTTTAGATTAATTATCATTAGTAGCAGGCTCATCTTAAGTTGTGGCACTAGTGTCATCTCTGTGTTTTAATTATCCTTACTATTTATAATATATGCAAAACCGACTTTGTTTCTATCAAAATTTGATCGTACGGTAACAAGTGTCATTTCTGTGTTTTTCTTATTTTCCAATTCGCGAAGAACTTATGATTCATTGAGCTTAATTAATTAAATGCTATATAATTAAGCTAACACGTCTAAGGACGGCCTACTTTCAGCAATTGAAAACATCAAAAATTATTCACCCGTTGGTGATGTTTATGAAGAAGATTCAATAGCCAAGAACAAATCAAGGATTCCAACTAGTTGTCTTTTGAGACTCAAATTGACCTGCCTGGGTCAAGGATTGCACAAAGCTTTAAAAGTCTACCTAACATTTCAATATTTCAATATATCGGTCCGTTGTAAATTAAGGTATTAATTACGGAGTCGTCGTTTCCCGCGGGATTTATAACTGTACAAAGTTATGGAGATTTTATAGCACGACTTTAATGCAATAGGAATCGTTGAGGTTTACACACAAATTTTTGTCAATTGGTGGTGATAGAAATCGGAATTAGCTAGGGGGGAAAAATAAACAACAATGTGATAATTGGCAGTAACTATAATCTTTTTTTTTTAACGCAATTCGCTTTCTCATAATATCTGATATAGAATAAATTTAATTTGCACATCATATCTTATTCGCTGAAAAACCTTCTAACGTCCAGTACGTGTACATGTATATGTCGGCGCGTTGGTATATTGACAATTGATAAAACTTTTTACAAGAATAAAAAGAATAAGATAATAAAAATTTTCTTTGTGATTTAGATATGCTATATAAAAAGTTTGGTATAATTAATTAATTGTTGACCACGTACCTATCGAGAACCATGAAAAAATGAACTGTAATTATTAAACTGCTTGTTAGACGGCCAACTAATTTTAAACTTACAATAAATTTGATATAAACTTTATCTGAACTATTAATAAAATACTTCAAAAAATTTTAAATTATTAATAAATACTTTGCTGTTGAATTTATGATCCTCCTTTTTTTTTTTGTTACTGCACGCATCGGCACATGCCTTCCGAGCTAGGAGTCAATAAAAGGGACGAGGTTTCTCCACTTCTTTTTTTTTTCTTTTTCTTAATTTTTCCTATCTAGATAAACTTTACTATGAGCCGTAACCTGTAAATTAATTAGAAACAGTCACTCTCGAATCCAAAGGCGAAAGGCAAAAGCTTCTCAAAGTTCTTCTGTGACGCTACTTTATAGCATGTCGTAAGGTAATCAAGTCGTAAATGCTGATTCAACAAACTTGCACTATTAATTTCAATTTCTCTAAAAAATTGGTAACATAAAAGGTTTTTTTTACTTAAAATAATAGTACGTAAAATTATCTTTTCTAAAGAAAATATTTTTATTTATTTTGAATAGTGACTGTGGAATTATCCGGATCAAAAATATTGAGAATAAATTTTACGTAGCGATAAACAATGAGGATTTTATTCGAATTTGATAATATCTGATGTCAGCTAATATAGGTGGATGGCTCCAAAGAACTTCTTTTAATGTATATAATTATTTACGGTTTAAATATGATTATGGACCCACTAGCTATAGCTATATGAATGGTAACTCCAGTCTCCAGTTAAGGGCAAACTGATTTATCTGGCGACTAGCTATTGTGTTATTATATCAATTCGGATAACATCAAGAAAAGAACAAATATTATTGGTGACAACACTCACTGTCAGCCTATATTTTAAATTCTCTAACAAAGTGGAGTTGGTGCTCTATATATCCGAATGAATCATTATAATATTACATAAGCAATATGATAATTTGACGACCATGATAATAATGTGTAATTAAGTTATGTCTATCTAGTATAATCTAGATTGAAAAATTGTTTTATATTTTGATAGAGGAAAAAAAAAACTCTTCATTTTATATTTTGATTGTTGCTCTCAAAAGTTGAATTCCGATTGATGAGTGATTTATTTTCCATCGGAGAATTTTACCCATGAATCTCAAAGTATGAATTTATCAGTTCATTTTCAAAAGTATCAATCATGTTTAAAAAAACAAAATAACTTATTATTAATAATATTATAGATTGATAAATTACGAATCAATTGTATACAAGAAGTTGGCAAGTTCAAGACGATTAGTTTTTTTTTTTAGATAATGAGATCAATCCCCTCAACTTAGTTCCTCATTAATATATTTGTCAGAAATCTTTAATTCGGGTTTTGAATTAATCCATGATCTACAACTCAAGAAATATTGTTTTTTTTTGTCACTGAATTAACAGTTGATATTAAAAAAATTGCTAAATCTATATTACGGATATATTTTAATTTCCCTGGTACACGAAATTTATATTTTATTTTCAATTTCCTTTGCACTACGTCTTCATTATTTGATACATGTTTTTTTTCTCCTTTTCTATTCTACACTACTGGCTTAGAAGGAAGTAAAAGCGTTTATTGGATTAAAATTGAGAACTTTACGATAAGGAAGATTGAGTACAAATTCAAGGTTTGACGATAAAATTCACCTGTTTAATTAATTTGTAGATTAAATAAGAAATTAACTACTTATTTTAATTTATAAATACTACAATATGTAACAAACCAAAAACATTAATAGAATATTTATACTTATCTCTGGTGCATGTACTATTTACATCCAAAAAATATCTTTCAAAATCTGCAATTCTTCTTATCTTTGTACCATGGTTTCTCTCCATTGAGCACCTAGTGGGAATTTCAAAGTAATTGTTTAAATTATTTTTAAACCCATTTAGTGTTGCTCACCTTCCATCATCATAAAAGGTTTCACTGTAGCTGAACCTGGTTCAGTTTCATTAAAATTGCAAAGTTGATTTGGAGGGCACCATTCCTGATTACAAATAGAGATAATTGCTAATTGTAATCTGTTAGAGTTTAGAGGATTGTATTGCTTTGAACATTGTTAATGTCTAAGCTTTCACTGTACACGTGTAGATGTTGTACAGACAGAAGGGAGCCTCAAATACCATAGAAAGAATTGGTGATGGATAAAGTCCAGTGCCATGAAATAGAGGTGCATGAAGTTATGACTGTAAGCATGATTTGACATTAGAAAATTAGTTGCAAGTATCATATATGTACGGTGCATTAAGATGGTCGAACTACATGAATAAACCTCCCTAAACTAACCCCTCTCAAACACTTTTTCATGTACGTCACCTTTCCAGTGAGGAAAAACAATGATCATAAGTGAAATCAGTCTTTCATAAATTCTTCGTAAAATATTGAGGACCAAATAGTAAGATGGTAGAGATGGTTTGTCAGAACCTGTAGTCATTTATATTTGATTGTAATAATGATTGACTTCTTTTTAATTAATATTTTCTATACATTATAATGGTCAGGTAGTCACAATTTTGCCTTTTTCTTGTATAAACCCAATCCCTTATGCATTCATTGGTACAAACCACTGTACCAACTAAGAAATCGGCTCACCCAAATTAACAATCACCATAACCAACTAAACTTGTTGCTTCATTCTCCTCACTGTTTTGATACTAAAGAACCTACCCTTGTACCAATTCTTTTCCTTGAATGCAACTGGTATCAAGCCGGTACCTATGTCATATCACCCCTCATTTCTCCCACCTTTTTGTACCACCATAACTGATCTAAGGTAGTGCTACTAATTTAAACAACACACCTAAAACCAATAAGAAATATATTTTGTTTGAATTAATAATTTGAATATTTGTGTGTTTGTGTGAAACTTATAGCATTCCACAACATGTCAGCATCCAAGGCTTACTAACAATCAAAAGTAACTACTCAATTAAGTCAAAATGTCAAAATATAAAAGAGGTTCAAAATGGTTGATTTCAGTTTTCAGGGCTATCTAAAAATCAAGAAATGAGATACCTCTTTATTTACCAGCACAAAATTCATGCCCTAAATATTACCGTTTTGAGGATCAGTGGCTTCCCAAATATTTAAAACTCTTAACATGAATTATTTCTTGAATCCTTATACTAATTTTCGAGATTGACCGTACAGTAGACATGGTGCATCCTACAATATACAAATAGCTAATTTTAGAACAGTTCCAGTAGAAATATAAATCAATTGGTAATGGAAAAATAAAGCTCAAAAAAAAAAAGATGATAAAGCAACCTTTCAAATTCTAGCTGAAGGTACCTTTCTAGGGAAGAATCAATATATAGATGAAATGAAATTGTAACTGGTAATCAAAGAAACTAATTAGAGCATTATTAAGAATGTTTCTCAGAGCATATGCAGCTTTTATCGGTTTTATATAGAAATCACAATCTGTTCTTCCCCCATGGCATTACACCAGTATCAGTCGCATATAAAGACTGATGGTTTTCAAATATTGCTTTCTACAATTTTTTATGTGTAATGCCAGGATAATCAATAAATTGCTTAGGCACATCATATGCTTAGCAAATGCATTATATTTCATAGGAAGGATGGTTTCTCGTAGAACTGCCAGTTCTGTAGCCATTATTTTGAAGGTGAAAGATTGATATTTTATTCTTACTCTTCTTATTCTTTGAAAGAGCGCCTCCTATATGCTTTCTCTTTAACTTTAGTACGACCTGCTAGAATATGGTCAAATAACGCTGCATTATAATATTATAATACCTATACATATTAAAATATATTTAAATGTTGGGCGCTTGATTATACTTGAGACTTCTTTACCTGTGATTTCTAGTTGATATATATCAAGATTCTCTTCAAGTGCAAAGCCCCTGCAAACATGAACATACGAATTAGAATATTTGACTTCAAGCTTCTTTTTGCTGTTGAATTGCATAAATGATAGGAAATTGATGGTTGTATAGGAAATTACATTCCTAATTTAACATTATTTAAATTCAGAATTTGATTCTTTTCTCATTGCTAACCTTTTCGGGTTCGTTTTAGCAGCTCGCTTTCTTTGCACCAAATATCAGGACTCAAACACCAGACCTTATCAAATGGAATAACGGCTGCATTGTTTCTGACTTCTCTGTTAACTTTTTTTTAAAAATAATACGCAGCAGCTCCTCTCAAAGCTAATTTTAGAATATTTCCATTAGAAATTACAAATATAAATAAATTGGTAATGGAAAAATATAGTTCCAAAGAAAATAAGAGACGATAGAGCAACTTTCCAAATTCTAGCTTAAGGTACCTTTTAGGAAGAATCAATATATAGACGAAATGAAATTGTAACTGCAATAATTATGGCCATTATTATCATTATATATATATTTATTAATTGCAACGTTTAGGTTACAATAAATACCAAAAATGGACTGTTACATCTCTTAGCTTTCCAAATGATATTTATAGGTAATCAGTAATCAGGGATCAAAAACAGAATAGGTAGGCTGTAACGAAAATTAATAAATATACCTACAATAAACATGATTAAACGATTACATATTAAACCACATGTCAATCCCTATGGCCATCTTTCATGCACGCACACAATGAATTTATAATTAATCAAAGAAACCTCTTCAATTCATGCACATTAATTACATTAATACAAATTACTTGAATGCTGATGACTTTTATTAAAATAAGTAATATTAACCAAAACGCAATCTACACACTATGAGATTAGGACTTGTAATCTAAAATATATATCGAAATATTGACATATACGAATTGCAAGGAATTTCCATTACAAACCAAACAGAAAAATAAGGGAAAAAGTCTAAAAAAAATATGAATTGCAACGAATTTTCATTATAAAATACCAGATCGGAAGATGAAGTAGAAAAATTGAGAAGAACATATTTAAAATTTTTTAAAATAGTAATATCTTGCCTTGGCAGCAGAATTCAACCGGAAACCATAGGAATCCAAGCCGTTCGTCTTAATTTCAACACCTTCTCCGCTTCTAGGTTCAGATCGACGGTGAAAGAGAGAGGGGAGGAAAGATGAGTGATCCTTTTTCTAGTTGATGTGAGAGGAGGTTGCATCGGAGGAGAGGAGGTGCTCGGGAGAGAAATGAAATAGAGAGAGCGGTATTGATTCTGCAAGAGAGACACCCGACGAAGTCGTGGATGCGGAAGAAGCCAGTGGAGACGGAGGTGGAAGGCGGATCTAAGCTTTAGAAGAGAAGAGAAAGTGGCAGAAAGATTTGTTGGAGAAAAGAAAGAGACAGGGATAGTGCAAAAATAATATGCACTGATGACTCAACAATTTACAGTGTAACGGGTCGCTAGCACATATATTTGAGTAATTTCGATTTGGTACGCAATAGCGTGCAGACTGTTGTGTTGTAGAAATAAAAAAAATCGCTGATACCAATTTAAGAGTGAGAACGCGTGTCGGGAAAAAATATAAAAAACCAGATGGACTCCCACGACTTTTTATTTATAACTAGATGGAGTCATCGAGCTTCGCTCGATCTTTGAGTTTTTTATTAATATATTTTAAAAAAAAATTTCCTAATTTATGAAATATAATGGCATAATTTTTTATAATTAATGACCAATTAGATAACATAACAAAACTTAGGAATCAAAAAAGAAAAAGAAAATTTCCATGTAGGAGCCCTTAACATTTAAATTTGTAACCTGATCTACTCAACAAAATTAAAAGAATACATAAACCTTATTCATAAAATCTATGAAATATAATGGCATTTTTTTAAATTAATGACCAATTAGATTACATTACAAAAACTTAGGAACCAAAAAAAGAAAAGCAAAATCTCTAAGTTGGAGCCCCTAACATTTAAATTTGTAACCTGATCTACTCAACAAAATTAAAAAATACTTAAATCTTTTTTTTGTTATTATTTTTTTTCATATCTTTCACGTTCCTTTGTAGTAAATAATAAATAGTACATGATTTGACGCTCCACATGAATCTATTTACACTTTCGTTGTTGGAATTTTGTTGGAATTTTTTGCATTAGTCTAACTACACTATACCAAAGCAAGTAAATAAACAAAGTAACTATTTCAAACTCAAAATAAACATTATCGTTTGCAACATTTGTGTCAAAACGTGAGTGTCACACATGGCTGCTGAGCACCATGTGTATTGGTATCAATATGAATACCTTAATTTTTTTTTTCGCAAGTTCTCCTCATCCTTATCACGACAGATCCTTTCTTCATCTTTTCTAGCTTCCTTCGAACCTTTTCCAATTATCATTTTCAAACACCATAGCAGTTGTAAGATGTATGTATGTATGTACATTACGACATTTTCTTTATTTCTCACTTGGCTGTAAGTTTGCTTGCTTATTTATTTATTTATCTATACATATTTATATTAGTCTAAATTGTTCCAAACATACATTGATTTGCTTCTCCTATCAGTTGAAGTGGCAGAGAAAAATAACTAAGCCTACCAAGTTAGACTTGAAATTGACACAACACTAAATTGTACTTTTCAAGATAGAATGGATGCAAATACACATACCTGTTCAGTTAAAACTCTATTGTTATCTCTCTCAATCTGCAATTCTTGCGTCATTTTCAGCTGCAAGTCTGATATCCTTCAACAGAAAGAATGCCAATTGTGAGAATATGATTGGAAAAAAAAAACTAATGCAAATATTCAGAATGCCTTTCTCATACTGGTAGCAGTGCGACAATGTGGCAGTATAAAAATTAATACATAAGCAATTACTTGTCTTGCAAAGCCTCTTTCACATCTCTCAAGCTTAATAATTGACTCAGAGTCAACATCAGTTGATCCTTTGTGTTTCCTTTCCCATTAGCAGCCTTCAAAATAAATAAACAAACAAAAAAATACAATCAATCAAGCAAGAATAGAAAAATAAACAAAAAAAATATTTGTAATAGAATATCCTCATTGTATGCAAGACTATATCAAACAGATTGTCTGACATCAAGCAACACTATATACCTGCCAAAATTGAAATCTTGGTAGTTACTTACAGTGGGATCTGGCTATACCACCATCTCCTAACACCCCATGTAAAACTTGGTACTATATACAACTGAATGAACAATATAAATAAAAAATAAGAATTTAAACAGAAAATTAATTATTGTCATGACACAAAATGTCAAACTTATACAATAAATTACTATATATACTTAATTCTGTTTTCCTGATTACCCAACAAATTGCAACACAACAATGTCTAAAGGCAATCTTCTTATAGATATTATCAGTAATACTCAGTAAATCTTCTTATCGATATTATCAGTAAATCTCAGTAACCCCTAATCGCTTCTTTACTCCATGAAAGTAACTTATCTAAATACTTATAGAGGAAGAAAGAAAGAAAAATCGCGCTTGATAGTAAAAAGCTTAATAAGGTTAGATGAGGTTGGAACAATTCAATGCGACCTACTTGAGTTTTAGCAAAAAAAAAAAAACGAAGAAAGAAATGATGCAATTTAATGTAAGGAGCTCAATTAGGTGTTGCGAAGGGTTTAGAGGAGAGGGGAACGAAACTAAAGAATACAAAAAACCAAAGGATATATTGAAAATAAATAGAGAAGGAAGTAAGACAAATGAAAAAAACTTGAGAAACTTGGCACGCACTCTCCGAACACCATAATTTTTTTGTGGTGGGGACGCCTTCTGTATTTACAGTCGTGCGCTCTGCTAGATTTTAGGAGATAAGAGTTAGAGACATTTTTATAGAATAATCATTTTAAAAAATCAAAAGAAATAAAGTGATTACTGGAAAAGGAGGGGTCCTTACATCGAAGGTAACAGTGGACATCAACGACAGCTTCCATCGCCCATCCTCTTGTTCCGAGTCGATCGCAGGGGGGAGGGGAGAGGCAAGTACGTTACGAAGAGGCTTAATTATCAAAGAAGAAGAGAAGAGAAACTGTCGGTATAATTAATTAATATTAATATCGTGTCGGACGTAGAGAACGAAGCGAAAGGCCCAATATTAATTGTTGTGTCGCCAAACAAAACGGAAGAGGCTCAACAATAATTGCAAGGAGATAAACCTGGATATGACGGTGAGGCTGCGCTACCGGAGGAGGAGGTGAGGCAGTGCTATCGATGGAGGAGAAGAGGATCTCCGTCTCTCCGACCAGCACAAAATAGAGATGGAGACACTGGATATCAACATAGAAAGGGTCGCAAAAATAAAAGCCAAAATAATGCGCTAACAAATAGTCTATTGCTGAACCGGGTCAATTTCATTAGCGATAGTATTCGGTACACATATAATTACAGACTTTAACGTTGTAGAAATCGGGAAAATGAATAATCACAAAAGCGAAAATGACTGCCGTGTCTGAATTATATTTGACAAAACAATCACCGACTCCCACGGATTTTTATTTATAATACTGATACTGATTTCCTTTGCACTACGTCTTCATTATTTGATACATGTTTTTTTTCTCCTTTTCTATTCTACACTACTGGCTTAGAAGGAAGTAAAAGCGTTTATTGGATTAAAATTGAGAACTTTACGATAAGGAAGATTGAGTACAAATTCAAGGTTTGACGATAAAATTCACCTGTTTATTTAAAAGATTATGAAAAATAGACTATTAATGAAAAATGATGGCTACAGACTTACAGTTGCCGGATAGCTCCGGATAGACTATTAATGAAAAATGATGGCTACAGACTTACAGTTGTCTGATAGCACCGAAGTCTATACCATAAATATAAAATTATTATTTTTATTATTATTATTATAAAATTATTATTATTATTATTAGACAAGGCTAGATAGAAACTATCCAGTACGAATGAAATTAGTTAAATGATATTGTTGAGTACAGACTATAAATTGCAACAGTTGGCAACCAGTTAAATTGTCCTATCAAATAGGGTTGTCAAACGTGACCCAATAGCACGGAATGGGTCTAAACTGTTTGCGTTTCGTATAAAGAAACAAAACATCAATCCATTTGTTTCATTTACGAAACATCACAAAATTCTGTTTCGTTAACCATTCCACTTCAGAAATAACATATATATAACGGTTTGAAACGAGGCTGAAATAGTCGAAACGGCACTATTTTTTGTTCCATTTGTGTTTCGTTATTGAAATGAAATGAAAACTGGTGTCAACATTTGTTCCGTTTCGGTTATGCGAAACAGCATAACGTGGTAAACGGTGAAATGACAGCCCTTCTATCAAATTATATATACGAATGTACTCTATTGAAATGTACCCATTTCTACACATTTTTATTTTCCGTTGGGAAGTTGATGTTCGTGTTTTTCGACACAATAATGAAAGTCTAATTTCTTAATTTGTAACCCATCAGGAAATAGAGGTGGAAGGTCCAGTAAAATGTTAGTACCACAACGGTTGATTTTTTGTTCTTCGATTTAGGAACATAAATATGTATTGGAGGAAAATGAGTTAAATCATTATTAATTGTTTACAAAAATATTAGTTTTTACGGTAATCCTGTCATCAATATTTATTTAACATGAGCCTAAATCTAAATTATTAATTCAAAATGATGAATGGTTGTGATTGATCAGAGCTTGAATGAAGGGTCTAGATTCAAGACCATGTTAAAAAAAAGTATCCGTGGCAGAATTATCATTTTTTTAATTTGAATCTATTGACATGGGCATGCAATTCATTTAATATATACTGGACTCATTTTTCTGTAAAAATTAGACAACCATTTTGAAAATTCAATTTAACTGATTTCAAATTTTGAAATGGAAATATGTACATTAAAAAAATAAATCATATTATAGATTTTATAAATTTATAGGGGTCAATGTAAAATTTTAATAAATAGTATTGTCCGTAAGTTTGTCCTTTCTAATTTGTGCAATATTATGGTATTAATTGACAGATAGAGTACGGCAATGTTTGAGAAATTGGACCTAAACTATCTTTGGCTCCGTTTGGATGGGAGCAAGAATAAGGAAATAACTTTTCAATACTTTTTCCTTTATTTCTCTTATTCCCACACCATCCAAACGGAGCCATGATGGTAGTAGTAAATGTGCGGACTTTATAAAGTGGATGAGATGATTTCTTATATTGATTTTCTATGATATATATATATATATATATATATATATATATATTCTTATTATAAGTTTATAACAGAATATGGTAATTAAATTTTTTTACTGCTAATGATTAATTAGTAATCGCATGGAGGGCTGGTAAATCTGGAACACCTATATTTAATCATTATTCGTAATAAAAAGTCAATGTCGACAGAATTATTTAATGCTAATATCAATAAATCAGATCTGAGATCTTATGGACCAAGCTGAAAATGATATGTCATATTGTTCCAGCAATTGCTGAATTGATGACTTTCGAGTATATGTATTTTTTTTTAAAAAAAACAACAACACATGTTAGTATACATTTACTGTTAAACTTGAGAAGTAGTTGCATGATTTGACTGAAATACTTCTGAGACTCGAAGAAGCATTTCCAAAGTCCAAACTTAACCAAACACCTCTAAAACTTCATTTAATAAAATAACTTTACTAATTCCATATTTTATTTATAGAAATTAGAATCGGTTGACTATGACCAAGGACTAGAAGACAGAGCAGAGGTCGCTTGGTCCCAGCCATACCATGATCTTCTGTGACTGAAACAAAGACATCACTTTGTACGGCGTTTCACTGTCCATACTAGTTACATTGCATCACACGTTCACTTGTGAGGACCTCCACATAGGATCAATAGTACATATTTCATCTTTGATCGGTCAGTATCAACTCTCAAGTGAGTCCGCGTCAAGTGACAAAACAGGGTTTGGTAGCAGAAAGAGGCCACGTGACGCCCGCCAACTCATGTGCTTTGAATTTTCATTTTTACCTGACAGCTGAAAATGGCATTGGTACTGGACTATTGGTAATTGGTATTAGCCTATTAGGCTTGGTAAGGATTGTCCAATTTTGCTATTCTCTGCTTGACGCCTGGCAGGCTGGCACTGATCAAATCCTGATCCATGGTCCATGTTAATTTTATATAAAAAAGTTCGGAATTAATTGAAACATACGATCAATTAACACATTTACTTATAATGCAATTTGAGCTTCTATAATAGTCATTATTATTTGCTGTAGTTTTTAAGGACCTTGCGATGATGGACGGCGAGGCATTATTAAATCCTTTTGTAATATAAAAATCTAATTATTAGATAATAGAAATTTGTGTTTTCTTATCATGTCGTCCATAATATTCTAACAAAAATATTACCAATCAAATTATAAGCATCCAAAATCAATATGGATTACTTACTTTTTTTTTTATAATGCATTGGAACATGATCCTTTTTTTTCTTAATCTTTCTAATGTTCGACTGACATAGAAATGCGGATAGTGTTTAATGTGCGTTAATTATTTTCATTAAAATAATTATTTTAAAATTTTATGAAGTTCTTGTATTCGAAGTTGAAGAGACGTAAGGAATAGGAGATCTAAATCAGAATATATTTTTTTAACTGTCAAGATAATATTTTGATATTCTAAACTTATTAATTTAAAAGAGAATCGAAAATACACTGTCGATTATTGTACAGATATACATTTAAACATTAAGACGATTGTTGAAACAATACACTAAATAATAAGACAATCCACCCTTGAGTTTTGTACCAATACACCTAATTAGTTTTACAATTTCTGTTAGAAAACCAAAAACAGATTAGAAGAGTTCTAGGGATATGAACTAGAAGTAGGTGTATGTATCTTTTTAAGGTAACTATGGAGTCAAGTCACTCAAATATAAACATAGTCACAGAGAAATTGTAATTATTATTGGTCCTTAAACCCTAGATGTAATTATTACGGGTCCTCTTACTTTAATAAATTTGATCCTCACAATCCTACATATTTTAAATCAAACTGTTCAAATAAATCTAATTCCCTATTAATTAAATTAAAATTTTTCTTTCGCATTTTACTTAGTCACGTCCCATGTGACCTGTCTATTTCTCTGAAACTGTTAATAAATTACTGCATAATTAGAAAGAAAATCGAACTTTTTGAGGGAGGCGTGGGGAGGAATTAATTTCACCTTTCTCTTTATTAATTTCAAAGCTCTGAGGTCACTCGCCAAGAACAAGTTATTTTCAGATTAACGGTTGTTCCTAAATTTACACACAACTCGCCAAGAACAAGTAATAGATTTAGCAAGGGAAAATGTCAATTTCAAAATAAATATACAAACTGACAAATAATTAATGATGCTTTCAGCAATTAGATTTTAGCTATCCATGTTATCACGTTGACATGATATTGCCTACAAAAGTTGATCGATGCATTGATTATTCAACTCTAAAATGAAAATCAAACTTTTGTGAAACAAAATAGAACACGTGAATGGTTGTCCCAATGATACAGAAATTATAACAGAACTAACCTACATATAGCAATGTTACGTAATTAAGCACCGTGTAACGGCCATGATGCAATCTAATCAATAAATTCGTCTAGTTTGTTGGACCTAATGGTTCTACCTCTTGAAGAATCACTTGTGGTAATAAGCAACATCATAATCTTGGGCTCCGTTTGGATGGCTTCTTTCCGAAATAAGGAATAAGGAATAACCTCTTTTTACCAATAAATTTATTTCTAACCATCCAAACTCTTCACAAAAGTTACACACTTCCCAATTAATTTTTTTCCTTCTTCCTTCTTCCTACCTTATTCTCAACGCATCCAAACGGAGTCCTGGATCTGTTTTGATTTTTTTTGTGATCCGTCACCTTTCTCAATTAGTCACTTGACATGAAAATTGACATGCTGAAAATTCCAAGCCGGTGAAAAGGTACTGAGCCGAAATTTTGTAAAATAATATTAAAATAATATAATCCAATAAAATTAATATCAATTTAATCAGTTTAATATAAATAGTATCGTTAGATCGGATTCTCGGATTCCGATCTAACGTTAGATCGGATTCTGGGATTCCGATCTAACGTTTACGATATAACTCTGCTCCGGACCTCCTTTCCGCGCGCGAGCACAGTAAGTTTAATTTTTTTTTATTATTTATTTATTTAGTTTATTAGTTTTTAATTTAGTTAATTAAATAAAAAATAGAGAAAATATTGAAAAAATATTTAAAAAATCGGAAAAATGAGGAAAAATAAAATTTAAAATTATATGTAATTTATTAATTATATTAGATTTTTTTTTGTCTTTTTATTTGTTTATTAACTACTTAATTAATTAGAAAAATAGATAATAAATTGTAAAATTATTTTAAAAATACGGAAAAATAAGAAAAATTCATATGAAAATTTATGTGTAATTAATTTTTTTTTACTTTTAATAATTAAGATTTTGATAATTAAATATGAGAAAAATTAGAACTGAAAAAACAGCTCCGGATTCGAAAAGTTTGGCGCTAGAAAAATAGGAAATACGCTCTGAAAAATTCTAACAAAAATACTAAGCTGTTAATTGGCGGACCAATTTTCCTAAACTTAAATTTCAAAATTTTTAGGCGTACCATTTGTTGAAAACAAAAATGACAAAGGACCAAGATAGTCACACTTTCAACTGAAAAAACAGCTCTCGATTCAACTTAGTATTACGAATATTACAATTATTTTTCACATCACATAAAAGTACAATTCAACTAAATATTACATTATCACCACAAAAATTATAATTATTTTCTTCCTCCTCTTGCAAAATTAGTTATTCTTGCGCCAAGACGTAAAATTTCACCACGTATTCCGGTTTGTGCTCTGCTACTCGATGCTCCTTGACTGTCCCTTGTAATTGATGTCCCCTGACTTGTGACATACCTAGCAGAACTTGAGCGTGGATCCACGCTAATGGAATTTCGGCGTGGTTCATTTCCTCCTATACCAAGACTAATACGACTTTGAGTTCGTGGATCTACGCTAACAGAACTTCGGCCAGGTTGAACTGGCTCCCTGGAAAAAGAACTTTCACCTCGGTTACCTGTTGAAGGCGGAGCTCTATTCCTTGTACTTGTTCGTCTATGCGTGTTGGCACGCCTACCAGATTGAAGTTCCTCCAAAGAGATAGGTGGTTGTGGGTTGTTGTCCTCTGTGGTTCTTCTTTTTTTATTTTTATTATTTCGCATTGCATCCATCCACATCCAATCACGGTCCTTCTTTCGCCGCCCCCGATTAATCATATTCTTATCAGGGAACACCACAGGTCCATCGTAGCGAGGCCAGTTCTCTTCGTCTTCATAGCAGTGGAAGTCACTTGATGACCATATTTTAACCATGTTCTCTGTACTATATAGTGGGTCTATAAATTCATCTACTTCCCATCTATATGTACCGCATATGGCAACAACATGAGCACATGGTATTCCGGTCAGTTGAGGTTTTTGACATTTGCACGTCACACGCCTAGTCGGTAGTTGAGGATCTTCGGTTGATAATTTCGGTTGATGAGAACTTTGTACTTCCACGTTCTTCCAGGGAAATCTTTCTCGTTGGGCACCTGTACTTCGAACTCTCCACGTTCAACATCAATGGTTACCACAGTCATCAGCGCTGTAAATATTAAAATATATAAAAAAAACATGTAAATATAAATGAAGGTTAATTTTAGGTAAAGTATACAACGGTAATCCTTACCCGCTTTAAGAGTATGCTTCATGACTTTTAATTGCACCTCTTTTGGCCACCGTTCTCCATCTGCCTGTCTTCCCAATGCTATTTGCTTCCTTTCATTAAACCACTGCACAGTCTTGTACCAAGTGCCTTCTACGAGTCCAACAACTGGGAGTCTTCTCTCAACCTTGTACCGGCTATTTAGACTTTCAGATCCGTTACTAGTCATAAGACCCCAACGTGCACCAGTGTCAAAAGTTTGTGCCCACCTCTCTGGTCTCATTCGCTCATTGGTATCTGTCTCGTTTTCTTTACCACACTTCTTAAGATAATCGATAACTTCAGGGTTTGTCACTCGGAGTTCATCCCACATTTTCATGAATGGCCGTTTCTTTTTCTTGTTAGCCAACTTATTTCTAAATTTGTGTGGTATACCTTTGTCTTTACCAGAAACCTTGTACACATTTTCACATAAATGTTGCATACAATACCGATGTACGGCCAATGCAGGCTCCGTACTTTCTTGCCATCCGTACTGTGATCTTTTAAACATGTTCCTTATTCCCCAATGACGGTCTGAGACAACACAAAATTTTTTTTGTCCCACCACTTGTTCCCTTAGAAATTTCATGAACCAACCCCAGCAAGTTTCATCCTCCGTTCTCACTAAAGCAAATGCTAACGGAACAAACCGTTGCTCAGGATCGTAACCGCAAGTCGCTAAGAATTTACCCTTATAGCGACCTGATAAGAAAGAGGCATCAATGCTAATCACGGGCCTAATATACGGAACCGCCGCGATACAAGGCCCGAATGCCCATGCTGCTGCTTCGAACATAGCTCTGTTCGGATCACCTACGCTTTTAAACAACCACTTTATCTGCGTGCCGGGTGTCGTCCTCTGTATGGCCAATAAAAGACTCGGTAGTTTGTTGTACGAATCTTTCCATGAACCAAAAAGATGTTCGATTGCTCTTTCTCGTCCCCGCCAAATCTTGTTATAAGTGGGCACCACATTCGGGTATTCTTTCTCCAGTAGAGATTTAACGTCGGGTAAGGAAATACCGACATCTCTCTTTACTGCATTTGTAATACAGTTGGCAATAACCTCAGCCGTTAAATTATCATGTGTGAAGTCTCCGGCCCTCCTCACGCATGTATGCTCGTGTTCATTCGTTATTATCTTCCAAAATTTGCCTTCTCTTTCTGTACGGGCATACATACGCCACTTACAACCATATTCCTTACAGTTCAATATTAATTTTTTCGGAGAACTAGCAGTGGTTTTATGTTGTACATTTAAACTTAATGAGTATTTTTGACACTCTCCTATGAGTTGCTCTTTCGAGAAAAAAATTGTCCCTTCTGCTAATGGCCCTGATCCATGAGGTTGAGACGGTTGAGGTACGGAATTTCTATACTCAGAAATATCTAGAAATTGCCCTACGGGATGGTATGTTTCTGTCCTTCCTGTAAGGTAATACTGGTGATTGGGGTTCACGTTTGATTGGGGTCCACCATCGATTCCCTCTGACTCAAATAAGTCCACTTCTTAATCACTAAAGTCCTCACCTGTTGCATAGTCTGACTGAAAACCGGGACCTCGGTCGTATAAATCATCGAGTCGACGTGTTTCTTCTTCGTTTTCTTCGTTTACTTGAACGACATCTTCTTCTTCTTGTGGCCGGCCGTGCCTACTACTACTACTACCACCATGTTCCCAAGTGCCTTGACCGGTGTAAGACTCGTAGTATGTACCTTCTTCTTCCTGAAGTGTACTATCACGAGGATCTATACTGTTAGGGTCCCAAGGATCCCAATCTAATGTAATGGTTTCATTCTCTTCTTCTTGATTGGTTGCATTTGGTTGTTGGTGTTCTTCTTCCTCATAATTTTGTTGTTCATTATAATTATAATTATAATAACCACCTAATTATAATAAAAAAATGTGTTATAATCACATACAAAAATTGTAGTTAAATAATAACGTAGTTAATATTGTAGTAATCACATACAAAAACGTAGTTAATAACAATATTAAATATTACTTATTAAAAGCCATTTCTAGAAATTGTTCTTATTTATGTTTTTATGCATAGTTAATATTAATAAAATATGATTTTCAATATGATTTTAATTATTATTTATAAATCGCATTTTCATAGTTATTATTATTCTATAGTTAATATGATTTTAATATGATTTTAATTATTATTCTATAATTATTATTTTCATAGTTAATATTAATATAAATATATATATTTAAGCACATAATTCTATTATTCAAAATTAAATGTCACATAATTAAATTCAAAATTAAATTTACCTTGTGCCGGAAGTAAATCGACATGCATTTCTAGACCATCAAGTCGCCTTGCCTCAAAGCACTCGTGTTGAACGTATCACCATTCATTTTGAGAGTTCACCGGCAAAATAATTTTTTGAAACCTTCCGTCCATAATTACGTTGAAACGCGAAACAATTCTCAAATTGAACTCACCTTGATAAATTCCCAATGAGGACAAAATTATTTGTTTAATAGATTCATAATCAGTTTGTGGAAAAACATCAAAACGAAAATTATTTGCTGGATTAAAGGGAGATTGATTGACAAAAACACTAATTGAATACATTTCTATATGACTAAGAATTAATTGGAAAAGATAGATGATATTAAGATTGTGATAACGACCAACTATTTATAGTGATAAGATCGGAATTTGAGATTCCGATATTAGCAAACAGATTTAAAACTTCACGTCAATTCCCGATCAAATCAAATAATTTGACGCTGTCTGGCGAACTTATTGTTAGGAAATCGCTCAATTTTATTTTTATGACTAATTACTAACTAATTAATCCAATTAAAACACAAAGAGCAAGAGGATCTAGTACATAGCCATTTCGACACAAAGAGAAAGGGGTGGAATATTGTACCTCCCGCGAAATCGTATTCGCGGGGCTCGATCCTACGGCATGGGAATCGATGGGGTGCTCTCCTTCGCCTCCTCCTCCGTTGATGGCCGCCTCGAGTCCACCTAGAGGATTAACCAATCTCTTCTACCCTTGTGCTAGCAAGAGGAAGAGGAATGTCTAATCCCAAGGTATGCTCTCTTCTATTCAATTAGCCCTTTTAATTGGTGGAGAGAGTTTGTGCTCAACTCATGAGCTTGAGGTAAAAGAAAGGAGAGGAAGAGTAAAGAAAATTCTGAAATTTTCTTTCTTCTTTGTGGATTTCGGCCAAGGAGAGAAGAGGTGAGAGAAGGTAGGAAGGAGGCTAGGGTTTCCCTCAAAATGAACCCCTATATATAGACCTCGTGAGCTAGTCTCTACCAACCTTTCACATGGACAAAATTGCCCCTCCTTGGCCGACATTTTAAGTGGGCTTTAAGCCTTGGCTTAGCCCATTTAACCATTCCATTTATTACTCCTTTCAATTGTCCTCAAATTGGGCTTTTATTTAACTAATTAAATAATGACCCAATAGCTCAATTAATTTAAATGAGTTGAACATAATTAATTATTAATTCATTAATAATTAATTTGGGATTAGCATATGCATTGATTTATTTCTATATGATCCCTTTGACTTAATTAATTATAACGGTCCGTAACGCTATACAATTAATTAGTCAAACTATCATATTTTTCGCAATACGCACTGTTGCGAATAAATAATGCACTGTTTGGTTAAAGCTCTATTTGTGTGACCCTTTGAGGATTTATGCTATGTTGGACATGGAAATAAATCGTTATTTAATTCCAATAATCATAAGCGGTATCTAGCAACACGTTATGATTCCCAATTCGCATAAATAGTGTACTGCTACAGTATTTAAATCCTGCATAAGAGAATAAAAGTATTTCTCTATTTTGATTCTTATGTCACACGATATCATCGTATAATCCAAGATAGGAATGTGTCATTCTTGCAGATTATATGTTTCTTGATCTAGAGATAATTGTATAAAGTTGCATGCAAACAATCTATCTCAATCAAGGGGCCCAAACAGATATCGTCACTCACTAAGTGAATTAACGAGGGACATACGGTTTTCTTGATGATTAACTTTTCCCCGCACAATTCAAGAGAACATAAATAAAGTCCGTATAGCAGCCCTTATCGGGAATCAGCGGTAGACGATATTTATTGAACCTATCCTCATGTGGAAAAGATAAACATCTCAAACTTAGAACCAAAATCATAACGAAATAAACAATGACACATAACACAATCCATATGTTTATTTCGATGGGTCAAGTCCTGTGCTATGTTCCATAACATACACATATGCAATTAAGTTGGTAACTCTTTACCTATGATTAGTAGAACTTAATCATCACTTAACTTGCATACTAATCTTATATGATAATTAATGTTCCTTGTTAATTATCAAGATTATGGACCGTTTAGATTTATTATTGTCATTCTAAAGAATGATCAACAGAGATCTACAATTCAGATCCTCAACCTGAATGATCTGTCAATAATAAACCTAGGAACAGATGATAAAATCTCATCCAAAACATAAACTAATAATTAAGTCATTAAATTATTGACTTCTAGGACATAACTCTAACACTTATTGCTTAGATCGGAATCCTGGATTCCGGTATAAGCTTAGATCGGATTCTCAGATTCCGATCTAAGCTTAGATCGAAATCCAGGAATCCGATCTAACCTTAGATCGGAATCCAGGATTCCGATCTAAGCATGTCAGGAATCCACCGCCCAATCAAATCAGTTTTTGGTCTTTTCCCTTTTACTGTTATTTATTTTATTAAATTAATAATATTTATTATAAATATTTTAATTATATTAATTAAAAAATTAAAATTTAAATATATATATTATATTTTTTGTAATTAAAATTGATTTTAATTTTATCATATTCATTAATATTTTATTCCATTACCTAAAATAAATCATTTTTTTCATATTCATTACCTAAAATAAATCATTTTTTTCAAATATAATTACTTACATTAAATTAGTTAAATGAAATTAAATTAAATTAAATTATTCAATCCTTTTCAAATATAATTACTTAAATTAAATTAGTTAAATGAAATTAAATTTAATTAGTTAAATTAAATTAGTTAAATTATATTAGTTAATAATTATATTTTAATTAAAATTGTAAAATTAAATTAATAATTTATATTGTTTTGTAAATAGAAGTAAAGTAAAATAAAATAAATTAATAATTATATTTTATATATTTAATTAATGTTTATAAATAGAAGTAAAATAAAATATATTAATTTAATATTTTATCTTCAAAATATATTACTAAAATTTCATAATATATTAATTTAATATTAAATTTTCATATATTTAATTAATGTTTATGATAGAAGTACAATAAAACCATGAAAAACGACAAAATTTCCTGTTGCTGCACTGTTCGGAATCCGAGAATCCGATCTAACGTTCGGAATCCAGGATTCCGATCTTACGATACTATTTATATTAAACTGATTAAATTGATATTAATTTTATTGGATTATATTATTTTAATATTATTTTTTAAAATTTCGGGGTACTGAGATTATGCAAGTAAATGGGCCCATATGAGGCTACTTTTGGGCAATAATTAGGCCCATTCGTAGCCTGTTGCCCTGTTGTGCAGCTTGTGCTAGTCCAATATTTTAGATTCTCAGTGGGCAGGGCTTAATCCCTAACCCTGTGAAACAAAACATAGATTATTTGCATTATTATTGTTGTTGTTATATATTTTGACTACAATAATTTTATTACTGCGACTGCTTATACTACTATGAGTGACTACCACTACCGTTATTGTTATTATAATCATCGCCGTCATCATTTTCTTTCACCACGCATATTAAATCTATCTAATTAATAATAGGGTAAGAAGAGCTTATTATGGTCCAATAATAACCTGAAAGCTGAAAATGAAAGACAATGTTATCCAATATAACTTTATTCTTAATTACGAGCAAAGATTTAGTCTACGACAGTTTTTTCTTATAAGCATATCACAGAAACAAGTATTTTATAGCTTCTGTGAAAAAAAAATGTTTCTTTTTGTCTTTGATAATGATGTCCTCTTAAGATTCTTTTTAATGACATACTGAGATATCATCTCATAACATACAGATACACCAGCAGAAGCTAAACTAAGGGTGTCCCTTTGTAAATTATGGAAGTAACTGGAGCCAAATAGTAGCTAACATCCCGGATTAACAAGAAATTTTTCTCAAACTTGTACATATAATTCAGCACAATATGCTACACCTTATTGCACGATATACTGTACATGTACATATGTACAAATAAATATGGCGGATATATACAACTGAACACTCATACAACTCAATTTAGTTAAATATGGAAGAACGCTCACATTAGTATTCCCGAATTCTCTGTCTCTCCCTTGGAAATTTTCTATTCCCACGGAATATTGTTTCGAATCAAAAACTGTGTTGTCTCCAAACCAGACCCCATTACAGAGGTCCGACATGTTGCGCCCGCTATCCAGCGCCATTTAAAACCTGATATTTGTTTGCATAATCAACAACTATAATAAGCCAACTCCAGGAAGCAAGTTTAAACAAAAACAATAAATAAAAAGATTAAAAGAGTGATATTCGTTCCAGCATAAACACTACATTCCATGACACACCATTAGGTGACTCTGTCATCACTCATAGAGTATGTTTCCTTAAATGATACTAAAGTAGTATATTTTGAGTTAAGTGCCTACTACTAACTTAATTCGTAAACCACAATGGCTGACAGATATATAATCAGAAGTTAATATGATTCCATACTGGAACAACCATCATGCTTTATAAGCATTTGCTAAAATTCAACTTAAGAATTTACCCCAAGAAAGAGTACCTGCGGCATGCTGGGCCTATTTGCAGAAGAGTGACGTATGAACACAAGCTGCTGCCAAATTGATCATCTGATGCACTTCATTTGCGAAATAATTGCCCTCCATGTTTTGGTCGCCAACTTTTCAAATTTCCCATTATTAATTACTTTCACAAGTAGTGGCCATGCCTATATATTACATTAAAACAAAATAAGAAAGCACTTGTCAGTAATTTAATAACAACCATTGTTCTAATAAGTGATTGCTGTTTATTCCCTACCCATTGCCTCAGAAATATAATCATATTAAAAAAATCAATCCTAAAATAAATTTGAAAAAATATACATCGATCCATTTTTGGTCAACTAAGGCCAGATACTGATACATGTTATGAATCCAAGTAATTTTCTTCAAATTATATAGTTCCCAAAATGAACACATTTTGATCAACCTTGCTAAAATTAAAAGTGAAAGTTTTGTACGCATTCCACTAAACTCTCTTCTGGATCTAAGGGGTTGATTGCATTGCAACCAGTTATGACCATCAACTGCACAGCTCCAATAGAGAACACATCATACTTGTAAGCTAATTTTCTGTTAGTAGGCCTAGTTTGGTGTGAGGTACCTGCTCATTAAAAATCAAAATCATCCATTTCAGAAAACAAATGCTTAGTTCATACAATTTACTTAACCTAGAAAATCTGATAGAAATAGTCAGAAATTAACAAAGGAAAAACAAAATAGATCTTGAACAACCAAGTTATAAGGAATTAATCAAGAATTTACCGTGTATACCATAACACAGGATGAGACATGAGAATTGCCATCATATGTCACCTTTGCAATTCAAAATCTGCAAGATGCATTTTGAAAATTAGATAAATATTTTATTTAAAAAAAAGGCTAACACAAGAACTAATATTTTAGCTTCTAGATGAAAAAAAGAATGAAATTGAGCATTACACATTAGGCTCTAAGGACCTATCCAAGAGAATATATAGCTGCTGATTTGATATTCCGCTGAACTATCTTGGGTTCACCTACAAATTTTGTGATATAAAGCATCAGTAACGTTAAAACAGAGTAGCATATTCACCAATGTAGCTCCAGTGGTGGAGCGCTGAGACAAATTCTTCAAAACACGAGGTTAAAAATTTAAATCAAAATGGCAAAAGACTGTTGACTGAGTTTAAAAGATATATACATTTGATGGCCATTTTACAAATCCATTATATTTCCACCGGTACAATTCATTGCCCTGGTATTTTCAAATCAAAGAGTAAGCCCATCATTAACTATAAAAAAAAAAAAATTATGATTTCTTTGGCCAAACTTGCAAAAAAGTAATGAAATATGCATAACTTTTGAAATTTGTCTGATATTATTTTCTAAGGTTTTAAGTAGAGTAATAATCGAGCAATCTGATAAGTTATTGGGGATTTGAGTAACACGATGAAAGAGGATAAATAGGAAGAAGGAATAACCAACTTATTCTTTCCTTGCCAGGTTGACTTGCCAAATAATAATAAAGTACAAAAAAGTTGAAAAATTTATATATAGTCAGTCACAAAAAAAATAAATAAATAAAATGAATTCAATTTTTGAATCAATCAAGCAACTCCTGCATCTATAACAGTAAGGATCAAAATTAAAAAACAAAGAAAAAGAACGAAACAGAGGGAAGGAACATCCCTCAATTAATTGTTGTTGTTTAATTTTTGAAAGAATACTGTAAAGTTTAAAACTGGATCATCTGTCACAGATGAAATGAGAGGGCCGAGAGTCTCTCCAAAAAATGCAATACATTTAATAATGAGAAAATTGGTTGCATAAAACGATACCAGCAATAAAAAATAATAAATAAAAATGAAAAAGAAAAGAAATGGAAAGAAGGAACCATGAATTATTACCTCCTGAGATGGGAATGGTGAATTTAACTTCCACGTATGCAGGGGAGATTCTTCAAAAAGCTTTTCCCTTTTGGTTCGTCTTCGTCATCGTCATCGTCGTTGAAGATATTTTTAACAGGAATGGGGGAGACCAAGTGGTAGTAATCTCCTCCACTCCTACATCGCCGCTCTAATGCAGGGCAATCAACGATCCTTAGATATCGAAGGGAAGGGAGACGTTGCTGGAGACGTAGAGGGAATGACTCTATTCCTGGACACTTCGCAATTTTGAGGCGCTCGAGAGAGGGGAGGTGGAGACGTAGAGGGAATGACTCTATTCCTGGACACTTCTCAATTTCGAGGCTCTCGAGAGAGGGGAGGTGCTCCATTTTATCTGGCCATACTCTCCAGTGGGTTGAGCCGTCAATAGTCAACTTTTCAAGCTCTGTGGGATTTGTTATCACGTGGGCCAACATTTCCTCTGTATTAAGTTTAGGACACTCGGTAATGTTTAGATCCTTGAGTGGTTTGGAACAGACGACTGGGATTTGCACCAACTCTGGGCAATTATAAATGCCTAAATATTCCAAGTGAGGTAGTGATTGCGGTAGTGTTACAGTTAGTGATGAAGAATCTCCCAAGGGCGACGCTTGTTGCTGCACAATCAATGCACCTGTCAAGTTACTACAACTACAGATAATCAATTGTTTCAGGCATTCCAGATTCCTCAACTCTTCCTTGGGCCAAAACACAAGATTATCGCAATCCGTAATATCCAAATACTCGACAGCTGCAAAGTACTTCCAAAATTTCAATGCCACTTCTTTGCTCGGCCCAGGCCCACAAGAGAAAAAACAGTTGCTTCTTGTTATTTCTAAATTACGAAGTACTGGTTTTGTTTGACAGCTGATTAATTGCTTTTCTTCCTCTTCCAGTGGGTAAACATTTTCATATCCCTTCATTTCCAATTCTTCAAGGGTCTTGGGAGGTCTAAATGCATCAAGCTCACGATTAGGCATATTTTCTAATACAATTGAAAGTTTGGAGAGCATCGGTAAATGTGAGATTTGGCGTAATTTTATTTCGCTACAATAGCTTACTTTTAGAGATGCAAGTAAAGGCACACGCGTCGAAACAGATTTTAGTTTGGGACAACGTATAATAATCAAAGATTTAAGCTCTGGAAAATCTACCGACTCGGAACCTTCTTTATGCCAACTCTCCAAATTAGGCAAACGAGATAAGGTTAATTCCTTCAAAGCTCGAAATGTTATTAAAGATTTGCTCTCCTCAACATGTTTGCACGTGCTTCCCACAATGGATATCAAATTATTCATTTTTTCAATATGACAGTCCTCAAGTGAAGGCACATGGGTTGGAATAGATTTTAGTTTGGGACAATGGAAGATGCTCAATGTTTTAAGCTCAGGAAAAGCTACCGACTCGAAATCTTCTTCATGCCAACTCTCCAAATTAGGCAAATTCGATATGGTCAATTCCTTCAAAACTCGAAATATTATTAAAGATTTGTTCCCTTCAACATGTTTGTACGTGCTTCCCACAATGGATATTAAATTATCCATTTTTCTTATGTAAAGGTTCTCGAGAAAAGGCAACAGACACACGGGAGGAAGCTCTGCACAATTGATGCACTGTTGCAACTCGAGTTCCTTTAGGTTTCTTATGATCGGAACTTCCATCAACCATTTCGGAAATCCAGAACCACTATATCCATCAATCTGAAGATACTTGAGCTTGTCGTGAGGTATGAGAGCTTCAAGTATCGGCTTGCTATTTGTCGTCCCTCCTTCATTGCTTGTTTCATCCCACTTCAATTCTAACGAATAGAGGTTTGTTTTTTTAGCAAGGTTTGCAATTTGAGCATCTTCTTTGTCTCTTATGCTCTCAAGCCCAGATAAACTAATATACCCACTAAGAAGATTTAATTGGCTTAATTCTCGTATGTTACCTCCCTTGCTAGAATTGAGTACATATTTTGTGAGAGTCTGCAAGTACTTAAGTTGCCCAAGGCCAATTGGCATGCACTGTAACTTTGAACAACCATCAAGAAAGAGATGTCGTAGGTTAATCATGTACCTCATTTTCGATGGCAATTCTTGAATATAACTTCCGGAAAGTATGAGTGTTTGGAGATTGTATAATTTGTTTATGGTTTCTGGGAGAATTGTAAAATGTGATGCTGAAAGATCAAGATATCTTAAGTGTTTCATGTATCCTATCTCCTTAGGGATGTTATTGCGGAACTGATATTTTAATGCTCGTAATGAACATGACTTCAGCAAATAAGAATCCTTCTTCCTTGGTTCATAAAGTGATGTTCGATCTATCAATAAAGTGCGAATATTAGGAAATTGTTTAAAGATATCATTTAATCCTCCAATTTCGTAAGTATACTGTACACTGAGATGGTGAACCTCTTCTTGAACAGATTCAGAAGAGTTTGATTCTAATCTAGCGAAACATTTGTTGCCAACAATTTTTCTGGCTAAATCATGCATAAGATCATGCATTTGGCATGTAATCTTTGAAAATCGATATGGTTCCACTTTCTTGACATTTTGAAAGAAAGATCTATGAAGGAGTTCATTAAAAATGGAACGACCTTTCTTTTCAAGATTTTCCATTGATCCATCAGTTGGGATAAAATCATTAGCTATCCATAATTGAATCAATATTTCTATTTCAATTTCATAATCTTGTGGGAAAATTGCACAGAAAGCAAAACATTGTTTCACATCCGAAGGTAAATGATCGTAACTTAATTTAAGAATAGATAAGACGTTCTTAGATTGTAGTTCATCCCAAACTCTACTTTTTAAAATCTCGTGCCAAGCAGACAATTCTTTCTTGGTTCCCATCAAGCCTCCCATTGCATTCACAACGAGAGGCAAACCACCGCACTTGTGGGCTATAGTCTTACCAATTTCACGGTGTTCCTCTGTTTGTTTTCCATCCCACGCACTAAAAGCCCTCTTTTCAAACAATTTCCAAGAATCTTCATTGGTTAATATTGCCAAATTATGTTTGGGAAAAGCCTCCATGATTAAAGCAACACTTTCATTACGGGTTGTCACGATAATTACACTCCCTGCACCAGCTGCAGAGCACAACAACATTTTCAATTCTTCCCATTTATCTCTTTCATCGTCATTCCACACATCATCTAGCACCAGTAGATATCTCTTTTTATCAAGTTTTTTTCTAAGTTCGTGTTGCAACACCTCCTTATTATCAGATGTGGATGCGTTTCCAGAAGCCACTTGGATTATAGATTTAATGATGTTTATGACATTAAAATCTGTGGACACGCAAACCCATAGTGTCAACTGGAAGTGTTCTTTGACCCTTTTATCGTTAAAAACCAACTGAACTAATGTGGTCTTACCGAGCCCCCCCATTCCAATGACAGCAAGGACAGAGATATTATTTCTCTCTCTTTGTGGATTTAGTACTTCTCTAATAATCTCCTCTTTCTCATGTTCTCTACCAATGATATCTGATTCTATAACAGACGATTGTGTTTGTTGATCAATGGTTATGGTTGGAGGACCACGTGGAGTGAGATTAAATGTGTTCATTTCAGATACTATTTTACCAATCGTGCACAGTACTTTTGTCAGTTTTTTGCTCATTTTGTCACGAAATATGAAAGGATTTTCATGGGTAAAGAAGCCCTTTATGACCTGCAATATGAGCATTACTTTTTATATTAATTAAAAATGATCGATGCTGGTCTACTTCTGTAATACTCGGTAATTTCAATTCAAGAAAATAAAAGTTTAAAATTATGTTTCAACAAATTATCCGACAACTCTAATTAAAATTCCCTTCAATTGAATAGTACCGGGTCTTTATACAAATTCATTTTATTTTTTGGATATTTTAAATTGAAACTGTCACTATATATTCTATTTCGTTTTAGTTTATGCTTATTATAAGTTTCCATAATTTGATAAACAAATGGTGATTTAGATTTATAACACAATAAAATTTTAAAAATTAAAGATATGTCATTGCTAAATTACAAAATGTTTTCATGACATCACTAAATGATGAAATTAGATTTATGTCATCGGTAAATTAATTTGACCTTTGTACTCTTTTAAATATGCCATATAATTTTATGCCACTTAAAATATTAAACTGAAAAATACGTTATCTCAAAATAAATAAATAAATTTTATGCCATCACGAACATATAAGAGTTTCAAATCTTGAATTCAAAGTTTTAGAATTTTATGTTTAGAATTTTTTAATTTAAAATTTCTAGATTAAAAAAATTTTAAATTTCAAAAGTAAAAAATTAAATTTTATAATTTAGATTTTGAAATCTAAAATTTATATATTTCAATTTTATTTTATTTAAAAAAATGAAATTTCCCAATTGAAATTTTAAAATACTGAATTTCTTAATTTGAAAATAAAAAGTTCAAATTTTAAATAAATATTTTGAAGTTCATTTGCCGCCATTAAATTTTATCATTCTTTGTATAGATTTTAATTTAATGAGGGTATTTGGACATTATTAAAAAGTTAGGATGATATTTTTCTAATTAGAATAGCATTTATTTAATTTTGAGAAAAATAAGTGGCATAAATCTAATTTTAATATTTTTATAGTGACATAAAACTAAATTTTAATTAAAGTGAAATAACTCTAATTAACAATTTTTCATAGTGACATATAAAAGAAAGCAAGTTTCGTAATAAATAAATGAGGAGTAACAGGAAAGTTGGATGTAAAACTACAAACATAAAAAAATATATATATTGTATGAATCCGCTTCGCCCCCACAAACGGATCCAAATCCTGTGCCGCGCGGCACAGGATGTAGCGCACATAAAGACAAAAATGTTTAGAATCAGAAAAATTAAAGGAAACCCATATTGCACCCAGAAAAGTTTAGATGAATAATCTTGGTCTAAACTTAAATTTCAGGATAACATATTCATAAAAGGTATAATCAAACCTAAAAGCCGACCTAGAAATATTTGAGATAAAAAGTCATTTAGAAATTAAGGATAAATCTTGATTTAAATACTCATAAAATTATTTTATGAGCGATTGGCGTCTCACTGCTGAAAGCTCAGTATACAGAGAAGCCCTGCGAGCAACAGAATCATTAGAAGAGCCAGCCCTTGGTTTCGTTAAACCATCTGAAGCAACACAAAAGGGCACCTCAACAATTATCAAGCAGAACAACACAATCATTCAACTGCTTGTTAAGATCAAGGAAGAACTTGAAGATTGCAAGGATCAAATAAGAGACCTCAGAAGGACAAAAGCACCTGAAGGGTCTGACACATCCGAGGCCCTGGAACAAATTCAAAATCAACTCAAAAACTTGAGTCTCGGACCACCAACAACCTCAAAACGACCAACCATAACAGGCAAATTTTTCGTATATCGAGACCCAAAGAAAATATACGAAGAAGAAAAGAAAAAGATACAATGAGTCGTACTCAAACAGAAACAGTGGGTAGACCATCTGTATCAGGCCACGAAAACCAAATACCGACTGTTGAAGATCAAATTCGAGATTACAGACTCGGAAGTCGGTTACGATATGAGGCACAAAGAAGATTGCCAAGGCGTAGGCAATATCGAAGGACACTAGAATCTCAACTAAGTCCTGATGCGGAACTAAGCGTCTCACAGTTTCGCAGAGCACAACAAGTTCCGGCAGAAACACTATACCAAGCCGGATGGAGCGAGAGAAATCATCGGGTATACCAACATTATTCCGATGAAAGAATTTTGGTGGTTGGAGATCAAAGGGAAATCCCTTTTATCTCTCAGGAAAGCTACAACAGGCTCGTTGAAGAAGGATTACAGCACTTACACATAGGTGTTGTAATGGTCAGGTTATACGCTCTGCACAGAAGAAATGCAGGGGTAAATGCTCTAGTTGTTTTAAGAGACACAAGATGGGGTAATGATACCTCACTAATAAGTTCCATGGAAATGGACTTAACAGACAACACACAGCTGGCATACGCAGTACCTGACATGATGGTTAGTATTCATGATTTTTATAACCACATCCAATTGGTTGTACAAACTCATGGGTATGAATCATGGCGAGGTGGAGAAAGCAACCTCTTAATTTCTCGATCTTTAATAGGGAGGTTATCGAACACCAGCCACACAAATTTTCGGTACAATGTCCAAGGTGTAACAGAGCACCTAGCGAGCAGAGGCATAAGGGCTATACCGGGACAACCGAGGTCAACCGAAGAATTGAGAGGCCAACGATGGATAATCAGGCCACCAGCAATTCCAGAAGTACAACACCCACAAACAATTCGAGTCAGATCAAGAACTGATGGCTCCCTAGCCATTAGATTTGGTGGATATACAGCAACTGCACCAGCAGAACCAGCAGTTGTCGGGCCTAATGATGAAGAAGAACTAGATGGAGAAATGGCTCTGATGGTGACAATTGAAGAGCCAGAAACCTTGGAAGAGTTGGAATCAATCCAACTACTAGCATCTTTGTCTAGAGAAGGGTCGATGCTAGATTATTGTCCAATCTGGGATAAAGATGAAGAATCAGAGGAAGAATGGCTTAATCCATTCGCCTCCGAAGGAGATAAAGACAAACTGTCGCATTTTGCATACGCGGCAGAAGAAACGGAACTAGAATATCCTAAGATGAAGGCTTTCACAAAAATGATGGAATCAGCTTTTTCAACAGCTGAGAGTTCACTCACCCAGAGAAGGCCAACAGAACCAGTAATGGGTCCTGTTAACTATCCACCAGCAAGCACATCAAGGCAAGCACCGATGCCAACAATACATGAAATCAGAGATCATGTTGGCAGACTCAAAGGAGGTTATGCACAACAGCATAGTGGAAGATTCAACCTTCCAGATGCTCAAAGTGACAAAGGTGCAATTCTGGTATTACCAGAAGATATCGGGCAATACGGTGATGTAATTTCTCGATGGGAATCAATTACTCTCAATGTGGTTAATGACCGCAACTGGACGGATAACAAGAGT
Source organism: Rhynchospora pubera (assembly GCA_028095005.1). Lineage (NCBI taxonomy): Eukaryota > Viridiplantae > Streptophyta > Magnoliopsida > Poales > Cyperaceae > Rhynchospora > Rhynchospora pubera. The sequence goes on along the minus strand of CM051460.1, from coordinate 83,364,742 downwards.
AAGGTGATTTTCATTGAAAATCTCCTAGGGGATGTAGAGAAAAAGATGTTCATCCAATGGAGAATGGCGTATCCCCATGAATATGAAGAATTAATAGCAGTTGCAGATGATCCCCAAAACGTAATTTCCTGCATTCGAAAGATGATACTGCTAGAGGATCCATACCAAGGGTCCACTGAAGAACAGACACGCGCTTACCAAGACCTTGAGCGCTTGTCATGCAACCATGTTAAGGATCTGTTCAATTACATGAATGATTACAAGATCCTTGCAGCAAAATCCGGGAGGATGTACATTTCCTCAGAACTCTCGGAAAAATTCTTCAGAAAAATGCCACCTCTAATCGGGCAAGAACTAGAAAAGGCATTTTTGGACAGATACCCTGGAGCAGCGATAGGCGTTATGCCAAGAATAAATTTCTCATACCAGTACCTGGCTGAAAGATGCAAACAAGCTGCACTCCAAAGGAGCTTGAAAGATCTCTCCTTTTGCAGCAAAATCCCATTACCAGGCTACTATGGAGAAAGAAAGAAGTATGGACTTCGCAAGTCCAAAACTTACAAGGGCAAACCCCACGAATCTCATGTGCGTGTTTTCAAGAGAAAACATGCTGACAAGGTCCGCAAATGCAAGTGTTTCATTTGTGGAGAAGAAGGACATTTCGCGCGAGAGTGTAACCGCAAAACAGGAAACATTGCCAGGGCAGCCATTATTGAAAATATGGAGCTGTCAGATAGCTGGGATGTTCTCTCAGTTGATCTAAATGAACCTGATAGTGACGCAATTTGCTCATTATCTGAAGGAGAAGTTGGAAATGTTGCTTCAGCCGTAATCAATGATTTACCATTCGGCGAGCAATCATTTATGATGCATGCAGAGCAATTGAGCTGGCGAAGTTATATACAACTGCCTGAAGATCAAAGAGATTGTCCCCATGACTGGCAGGACAATGATTCAGTTCCAACGGGACATGAAAAATGTTCCATGTGCAAGGAAATGACAACTGAATCAACAAGGGCATACTGTAAAAACTGCCGCCTAACAGTATGTCCTATGTGTTCAAAATTCAGGCTGGGCAGACGAATACGAACTAAGGTGCAGCCAATAGCACCTTACGATAGTAAGGATCAACTAATCAGTGAGCTGATGTCCTATGTTCAATACCTCTTGGCGGAAAATGAAAAACTCAAGCAACAACTGTTTGAGGCCAGAACAGAGGATCTCGAAGCCGAGTTTGATGAATTAATAAAGAAGGATAAAGGAAAAACCAAACTACGGTTTCAAGATGAAGAGGTAGATGAAGAAATAGAGATGGAACCAAGAAATCCATCAGGAGCTCTTCGAATAGCTTCTGCCAATACCATCTCTACCGAGGAAATTGAGCAATTCAATACAGTGGTCCAAGACCCTGTAAGAGGAAAAAGGGTTCTAAACAGACTCTACAACATGGAGATAACCTTTGAAATTCCAGGAGTCAACCCATTCAAGGTTCAAGCAATTCTTGACACAGGAGCAACTGTCTGTTGTGTCAACCAAGAAATTGTCCCACAAGAGGCATTGGAACCAAGTGCCTATCCCATACAAATAAATGGGGTAAACTCGACTCAGATAGCCAGTCTAAAACTCAAAAATGGTAGTATGCTGATTGAGTCGAATAGGTTCAGAATTCCCTTCACCTATTCTTTTTCGATGGGGAAGAAGGAGGGAGTTCAGATGCTGATCGGGTGCAACTTTATCCGATCCATGCAAGGTGGATTGCGAATTGAAGGCCAGAACGTGACTTTTTACAAAAATATCACGACAATTACAACCACAACGGATGCTGAGGTGGTACAAGCAGCAATTCCTGAGCTCGACCTGACGGGTTTAGAATACATTGAAGTAAGAGAGGCCGTAGCATACCACCAAGAGCAAGAGTCACAACAGTTTAAAGAGAAGTTCAGACCACTACTCAACAGACTAAAAGAACAGGGATTCATTGGAGAAAACCCCCTGAAACACTGATCGAAAAATCAGGTGACGTGCTCTCTCGACATCATAAATCCTGATCTCCAGATTCAGGATAAACCTCTGAAGCATGTGACGCCTCAAATGAAGGAACAATTTGAAAAACATACAAAGGCGTTATTACAACTGGGAGTAATCAGACCCAGTAAGAGCAGGCACAGAACCATGGCTATAATGGTCAATTCTGGAACTACCATTGACCCAGTTACTGGCAAAGAAATTAAAGGCAAAGAGCGCATGGTATTCAACTACAGGTCCCTCAACGATAATACCCATAAGGATCAGTATAGCCTCCCTGGCATCAATACTATCCTTAAAAAGGTCGGTCACAGTAAGATCTACTCGAAATTCGACCTCAAGAGTGGATTTCATCAGGTGGCAATGGCACCTGAGTCAATTGAATGGACTACTTTTGTGGTGCCTGGTGGACTATATGAATGGCTCGTTATGCCATTTGGATTGAAGAACGCACCGGCTATTTTTCAAAGAAAGATGGATCAGTGTTTTGCTGGTACCGAAGATTTTATAGCGGTGTATATTGATGATATTCTAGTATTTTCTGAGAATGAACAACAACATTCCGAGCACCTCAGAAAAATGCTAGAAATTTGTGAAAAATGGGGTCTCGTACTCTCTCCAACAAAGATGAAGATAGCAGTTAGAGAAATTGAATTCCTTGGAGCAATCATTGGAAGGAGTAAGGTGAAACTCCAACCCCATGTCATAAAGAAGATCGTCTCCTTTGATGAGGAGAAACTGAAAGAAAAGGCCGGACTCCGAGCATGGTTAGGCATACTCAATTACGCCAGGAGTTACATTCCAAAACTTGGGACTCTTCTAGGTCCCTTGTACACAAAAACCAGCCCTCATGGAGATAAGCGCCTTAAACCGTCTGATTATGAACTAATCAGAAAAATCAAGGAAAAAGTGCAAAACCTACCAGATCTGGAGCTTCCACCAAAAGGAAGTTATATCATCCTTGAAACAGACGGATGCATGGAAGGATGGGGTGGCATATGCAAATGGAAACCAAAGAAGCATGACCCCAGATCCATAGAAAAGGTTTGTGCCTATGCTAGCGGTAAATTCCCGGTGATCAAGTCAACCATTGATGCAGAAATACACGCTTGCATGGAAACATTGAAGGCACTAAAAATCCACTATCTTGATCAGCAGGAGATAACGCTGAGGACTGACTGTCAAGCAATAATCTCCTTTTTCAATAAGTCAGCCCAAAATAAACCATCAAGGGTTAGATGGATAAACTTTGTTGATTATGTAACAGGGACAGGGGTGCAGATTAACTTTGAGCATATAAATGGTAAGCTGAACAGCTTAGCAGATGCACTCTCCCGATTAACAACAAAGTTGGCTGTCACCAGTGAGATACAAGAACAGCAAGAGCTATTCTTAGCACATCTCGAAGGAACATTCGAAGAGGCAGACCGATTTAGTGACAGCCTAAACAAGCAGATGAATGAACTAATTTTAAAAATTAGTTCCTTACTCTGATTCCTCTTTTAAAATCCAAACAAATGTTTAATTATTTTGTTTTTCTTTTTCAGGTCTGATGGTAATCTATGGAAAACCATTGATCTTTGGCAGTAATCTACGGAAAACTGTCTTTTGTTTAATAGTTTCAGTTTGTTTATATTTTTGCAGAAATGGTGCTGGAATATTTAACCCATATTTTTAGAAGCTATGAAGGATCTCCACGTTATAGTCTCAGGCCAGATTCTAGGATAGCGCTTAACAACGCTGTTCGTTGGGGAGCATCATGTGGCCAGACAGAAGAAATAGAAGACTATGAGACAATCACTTGTGATTTATTGTTTTCAAGGCCGACTTTAAATATGGAGGGAGGAATGAGAACAAGGCTCATGGAATTACACCAAGCCCAAATTCAAAAGTCCCTTACAGAACTTGAAAAATTGCTAGTCATGAGCAATTTGCAAAAGGTTAGACTTGAACAAAATGCTAGCAAGGATAATTGGGCAAGGGATGCCCTCGAACCTGTTAACGATAATATCGAAAAGATGATTGAAGCTCACAGTAAGCTTCGAATAATCCAGCAGAGCATCTATTATTAGGTAGTGTGCATAATATGCTTACTTTCGGTACCAACCTGTTTAGTCTGTTAGTGGGCATCTTTTCTTTTCTAAAAGGCATCTTTATAATGGTGCCAGCATGTAATAATTGTACTGGTGTGTTTTAGTGCGCCACTTGGTGCATCTTTAGGCGCATTATTGAAGTAGTGCGCTTTTCTTTTGGACAGCACTAAGGTAGTGCTTCCCTTTATTCTATTTTCAGATCGCACTAAGTGTGTCAGTGCGCATCTTTTTATTTGAGTGGGAGACAAAAGTATGTGGTAATCCAATTAATTGCATGACGATGGGGCCCAATGAGCACCCGATGCATTATTGAGATACCAGACTCAAGTCCCTATAAAAGAGTGTCATTCAGAAGTTGCAGGACACACAGAAAAACTCTGAAGTCTTACTTCTTCTCTTGTAATTCTACTCTATCAATAAAATCTTTCACAATTTCATAAAAATCTTTGAAGCCAGCATTAATTATAATCTGAAGTTTCAAAGTCGATCTGATCTGTTTCGCATCCACTTTGGTATCAGAGCGAGGTTTGTTTCTTAATTATCTTATGGCTTTCTAAGTTCAATTTTCTAGGAAGGTAATTAGGGGAGATTATACCCAAGCACTAAAACCGATTATTACCTGAAGTTAAGAGTATAAAATGGATTAATTAATAATTTATGGTATAAAAATTTTGAAAATTTTTGGTTAAACCAAAAGAACCATCCTGCCGTACAGTACCTAAAGGGAGGGAAGATCGCGGAAAAACACGATGATGTGAGGTTTTGCTAAACCAATCAAAATTACAAAACCATAAAACTAATAACTATATGGGTACACAATTGGGGGCTATTTAGTAAATATTGTTTAATTTGGCTTGTCCTCTAGTGCGCTACAAAATTTGTAGCGCTACACCAGAATAGCATCCCCCACAAACTCCTCCCCAGATATCCGTTAAACACTTAAACTCACCTCATCGAGTCCGTCAGCTATAACCCTCGCCCCGTTGCCGATTGCCACCTCAGCACCGTGGACCCACTCCTCTCTCGTCCATCACATCTATTGTTGTAGCCCTAAATTTCTCTTTCTCCTGGTATTGTGCAAACCCCTTTGCTATCTTGTTTCATTTCTTGCTCTGTTATGGCTTGGTTCAACCAATTTCTTATATTACCTTAATCTATGTTGGTGCACGTGATTAGACCTGTCAAACGTGGTTAACGATCACGGAAATGACCATAACCGTTATCGTTATGTTTAACTAAACAGCACAGATTAATTTGTCGTTAACCACATCATTTTTCAAACGGCACAAAAATCAATTACGTTTATCGTTTTGTTTAAATAAAAGGAACAAACGATTTCACGTTTATATTTGCCAAAATAATGAATGATATATTAAATTATGAATATTGAAATGGAGATTTTATTAATTCTCAAAAAATATTTCAGTCAATTTTTCGTAACATAAAGAAGGGAGAAAATAGATGAATAAATAAAATTAGTGCATAAATCATCTAAACAATTTGTCAAGAAAAATTCAATTCTCCTTTGAGAAATAACTTTACATAAACATCTCGACCAAAAAAGCATAAATAAAATGAATAACCAATCATGCCCAAATTTCCTTTGCCATCCAGCCGTAAAAAAAAAAAAAAGATCATTCCCAAATTGTATAGAACCCTCACCTAATCAGATCACCAGTCCGTCTTCATCGTTGAACCCCATCCTATTGTCAGAGCAGAGTCCCACCCCACCCCGTCCAGTCAAACTCCCTCGATCTTCCTTGTCAGCACTGGCATGTGGGCTCCGCCACCCGATCTCCTTCCTCTAGGCTAACTCCTCCTTGGCTTCCATCTTTCCACTGCCGTCGAGCAGTTGAGTTGAGGGTGGTGATAGTCATTGTGGATGCACAATTGGAGTGATAGGAGGGTTTGTCGCCGAGAGAAGAGAGGTGTCGGTTGTGACTATGCAATAGTAGTGGTATGGGGGTTTGTCGCCGAGAGAAGAAAGGTGTCGCTTGTGGCTGTGCAATAGGAATCATGGGTTTATCGTTGAGAGAAAGGGGTCGCCGACAGCGTGCGAGAAAGAGAGGAAAAAAAAAAAGAAGAACTGGTCGGCGCGATTGAATAAGTTAGGGTTTTATCGACTACTCTCCTCTATTTCTCCGCCTAAATCATCTGTTATCCTTAAATTCTAAACCTGTAGAATACTTGACGCAGAAACGAAATAACGAAAACGACAAAAGACCAAACCGTTTCTGTTACGTATATTAAACGATATTAATTTGCTGAAATCGTTTGTGTTTCATTTAATTAACGCAACATTTTGTCCTTCCGTTATTCGTTACGTTAATTTTTAACGTAACGGAATAACGATAATTGGTTTCCGTTGACAGGTCTACACGTGATCTGTTGGTGTGGCTTAAAACACTTGTGACTTGTGAGTTGTTTTAGTTATTTTATCTAGTATTGAGCTACTATATATATATATATATATATATATATGCTGTCAAACATTTAGAAACGGAACGGTACATACTAGTTTCGTTTTCATTCCGTTTCGTAAAACGAAACACTTTTATATTTCGTTAAATGTTCCGTTACTTATTTTCCACTGATTTTAGCATATTTTCCATTGGTTTCAGTCATTTTTTGATGAAAGGGAACACTAACGTGCATTTCAACCCGTTCCGTTTCCGTTTTGTCTCTGGAAACGTAAGTCATTTACCATTCTGAATTTGTTCCTTTTCGGACGGAACGGAACGGAAAACATTGAAACGACATCCGTTTGACACATCTCTCTCTCTCTCTATATATGTATATCGTACCTACTTCAAATATTATCTCTGTTATCTGTTTCTTGAATATGGTTAGTTGATTGGTTGTTTTATGGTTATGCGTGACTTAACCAATGTCTATTGTTGCTCTTTGTCAGAGTGTTAGTAAAACAAGTTACCATCTCGTACAAGCATCTTTCTCGTTACTGGTAAGAAATCCTAGTTTTGAAGGGACTGGTTTCTAAAGTTTTATTGATATAAGTTGCATTGAACTTAAAATATTACTTAATACTTATAGAATGTCAACATATGTATTATTTTTTCATAAATAAAGTTTTAATATAATTTACTAAAGTAAAATATTAATATTTAGGTTGTCACAATTCTTAATACAAATAATAAAATTAAACTAATAGCATAAGTACTAATAAAATGGTATTCTAACACTTATTAATACATATCTAAACTAATTAATTTGTTTTACCTTGGAAGAAGCTTTGGGCTGCTGGCTGATGGCCTCTGAGCGAAGGGCCTCATACCGGAACTCATCTAGCACATCCACCGCCTCGTGTGCAGCGGCCTCCAACTCCTGCATCCACTCCTTCATTGCTGGGCCGCCTACTGCACGCTCTTGGGCATCTTCGATCTTCTCCTGGACAGCCAGAAGATGTCGCCGAAGTGTCTTGCGATTCTCATCCATGCCCAGCATCCCGCAGATCTTCTCGATCAGTGCATCCGCAGTCTTGTTGACGGCAAGGGAGATCAGGGGGGACAGGGCCATTTCTAATGCCATGTTAGCTAGCTACTCTTGTTATGCTTCCACTCAATGAGATTTAATCAGCTTGGGTAGAGATGAGGGGTTAAATCAGCTTCATACAACTGCAGATATAGGATTCTTTTGCGGATCAATAATTGTAAGGATTGTTTCTGTTGTCTGGTTCTGATCTTGGAGTTTCAATTCAATAATGCTGACACTGATTTTGATTGCCATGCAATGCAAATTATGCAAGGGCATGGGCCTACGAGTACTTTTTTTCCAAAATTGTAATGTGATATCGACTACACATTTAATGTGCTCGTGATATGCTGGCAGGCACTACACTTATAAATTAATTACTGACTGGCAAATATTGGTACGCATTAAATAAATCGAAATGAAAACGACCGAATATTCCGATGATTTTTCACTCTCAAGAGAAGTTTTTTCTATAGCAACTTGTGGTGTGTAAATCGATTTTGTAGTTTGCATAAGTTTTCTTGGAATAAATTAATAGTTGCTTTGTTTAATGTTGATACAAAATCTGATGGAGAAAACTACTATGGAGTAAAAGAAATACAAGAACCGTCTCCATATTAAATGCAAAAAGCTAATACACAAATTTTCATTTTAACATTAATCCTATTGCATTCAAATACAAAGATGTTTCTTAGTTATTGTCTTATTGAGACAAATATCGTGGTGTCTCAGACTATTATCTAATCTAACCAGTATTTTCAATTACCGGACCCGTTACCGGATTTATCGGATTTTATCGGGTACTGGACTTGTCCGGTGGCAAAAAAGTTTTAATACCGTACTATTTTTTTTGTTTCGGATAATATTAATATCGGTCAAAACTAGGATATACCGGAAAATCTCAGAATCAAAGCGGGCGATATTTATGCTGTTATATCCTCTTTTTCTCTGGCTCAAGCTCAACCACGTGACATGGATCCTATTGGGCGTCTTGTACAGAAAGGTTAGGTGGAGATCTGGAGGAGCTGTTCCTATCCTAGTCCTTTTTTTTATTTTTTTTGAAAAATCACCATGTGGGGAATCCTCGTCTTTTTTAATGTTTGATTGTTTTCTACTTTCTACTGTTTCGGTTTTAATGAATGGGTACAGTAGTTGGTGCGAGTTAACTCTCTTTTAATGGACGGCAGCTGGACAGCTAGATCCAACTCCCTTTTTTAATGAAGAGACGTAGTAGGTCCAACCCCATGTGCTTTTAAATATTATTTAATGTATAGTGTATTATTTAATGGACGTTTTTTCTTTTAAATATTATGATATGTCCAAGCCTCCAAATGCTTTTCCTCGGAAAGACAAGAAGCGCTTCTCGCTTGGCTAGTTGTAGACTGTAGTTGGCTCTGCTCATCAGACAAGAAGTTATGACAAGATGTTATGCGATGATTTGAGTTTTAATGCTGATGAATTTTGTTTAACGTTATTATTTTCCTATTTGCATTGGCAAATAAGTTGAAGAATCAATACGTACGTACTGTCGTCTGAATAGAAATTTGAAGTGCAATAATACATTATACATACTAGAGGGAACACTTTTGCTTAGTGTAGACTGTAAAGAAAGCGGTATATGGATGCGTATCCATCACGTGGAAGTGGTGGGGGACCACAAAAAAATGTGCTGGCATATGGGACTCATGACGCAATCAAATGACACGTGAGAAGCGGAGCCGTGGAGAGGCCCACATGGGAATTAGATGTGGATGCGGTTATGACTTAATCGTTATTTATATAATATATTATTATTCTTCCATTCCATTCCATTTTTAAATTTTAATCTGCATAGGCAATTAGGCATAGCGTGCCATATCTTAACACTGCTACCTGTTAATGGGTTGATTCAGATCCGGATTTAAATAACATGAACCCGAATGGGAGTTTCCAGGGAGGAGCTGTTATCCTCTTTCCCCTCCGTTTTTTGCGTCTTTTTTAGGTTTTTTTTTAACTATTATCTCGTCGGAATAAAAAATACATTTTTCACGAATCACGACATTCAACAAGTAACAAAAACTATATTATAAATAAAATACAAAACTAACCTAACCCAGTAGACCAGTATCCATCGCCAAATTTAGCAAAAAATTTTCGCCTTAATTAAAGAAAATAAGATGCTGGTACAGTGGTTAGCTTTGGCTAAGCTCTAGCTGACCTAGTCCTGTAAATGTTCCACCATTTCGGACGTTTTCGTTCTGTACTGTCCGAATAGAACATTAAACGAAATGGAAAGTATATTTCGTTTCTGACGGAATAGAAACAAAAATAAAGAAAATGAACAGAACGTTAAACGGAACACGAAAATAGACTGAAATGGACTGAAATTAATAAAAATTGAAGGACGGAACGTCAAATAGACTAGAAATTTGTTTCGTTTGACGAAACATAATGAAAACGAAATAGAAATTTCGTCACCAAAACAGAACGTAAACGTAACGATCAATTTCCACTTACGGTATTGATGTTTTACAGGCCTAAGCTGACCCATCGATTTGTGTTGATGGGATTCCAATAATGTTCCTCTGTGTCAAACTGTTTTTTTTATTTATTTGTTTTGATGACCCTGTGTTACAGTGTTGCGGGCACAAAAATTTTAGGAGTCCTTTTTTTATGTTTTTAGTACTGTCTAAAAAGTCATTTGGTTTTGGCAAAATCGGATATAAACCCCTCTAATCTTTTGAAACCGGAAATAAACCCCTCTAATATACAAAATCGGATATAAACCCCTCTGATTCATCTTTTCTAGGATATAAGCCCCTTTTCCCATATTCAATCATTTTCTAAACTAAAAAAATATTAATTTTTAAATTATGACCGAAGTAGCCCTAAATTTAAATGCTATGTCCTGCCCGCTAATATTTTCTGGCCTGTCCTCTTACCCCCCCCCCCCCCCCCCCCCGGTTCTATCTTTCATATCCTATGCATCAAGTAGTGCATGTGATATATTAACAGTAGCGTTCTATCTTAAAATTTCATTATTGTAGCGATATCAAATCTGGGCATATCTGACACCTGACAATTTCATGTCTATCTCGAGTTAAGATCATATTCTAAACTCTTTAACAATTTTCGGCCGGTACAAAAGTTTTGCACCATTGACTGGTACAAAAGGTTGTAGCATTGCCTTTTTGCCCACTGTATCATTATCTTTAGTTCAAATTATAAGAGTATCATGTATCCTTGTTTTTACTGACAACATAACCAGTAACCACGTAATTAAAAAGCTGCGACATACATACTTCATGAAGATGGACAAGAGGAGTTTGCATTAATATTATTTGAACAAATATTGGTTTATGGTCAGATTTGTGTTCTCTTCCAATTCATCTGGTAAAAAAAAAAAATTGCTCACAACATCTGGTAAAAGAATCCAATTTATATCATATATGCAGCCACAAATTTATATCATATATGCAGCCACAAACAAACTCAAAATTAATTGATACCGTTTGGAATCCAGAAGGACATTTTGGGATTAAAAGAATCTATAAACTTCTATTCCAAAGAATTTACTTATAACACATTCCTAAAGTGACTTGCTCAACTCATTTACAAATTAAATGTACATAGGAAATTTAAGGCAAAATGCTATATCTCAAATTGAGTAGTCTGATACAAAAAGAAGTGGACAACTAAATGCACGATGTTAGATCCTTCCTCTTGGAGAATTCTAAAAATATTTGGCGGACATGCCCTCTTCTTTGATTGAGTGCTACCATTATTTGCTCTCTTGTGAGAAATGTTGCAATAACTTGACTTATAAAATGTGAGAATCAACGAACCTCTTCGATTTTGACGATATGTCTAAGCAGTCCATTTTTTAATCCCTTCTCTTCCTTGTGATGCAACAACATTTTTGCACGTGTTCTTATGATGACCATAGAGTCTGAGAGATTGAAAGAGAATGTAATGAGAGAGAGAGAGAGAGAGAGAGAGAGAGAGATAGGAATTGATGACCTAGCAATTTGGAAGAATCGTCTAAGCGAAACAATTTACTCAGCGATTTAGAAGAATCGTTAGAGCAGAACAATTTCCATGGCAATTTTAGGAAGAAAAGGAAAAATCTTTCTTTTCGAGTCTTGAGGAGAGCTGGAGAGGCAAGGCAAGAGGATGAATCGTTCCCAGGCAAGACGAAAAATTAGGGGCAGGCATGGTAAGGGTATTTCGGTCATAATTTGAAAATTAAGATTCTTTTAGTTTAAAAAATGATTGAAACTAGGGAAAAGGGTTTATATCCGAGAAAAGATGAATTAGAGGGGTTTATATCCGATTTTGTACATTAGATGGGTTTAATTCCGGTTTCAAAAGATTAGAGGGGTTTATATCCGATTTTGCCTTTGGTTTTTAACGAAAGGGTCCAGTAGTAGACTTTTTTTTTTTTTTTTGAAGAAACAGTAGTAGACTAGTAGGTGGGATTTAACTCTCTTTTAATAGAGACAGCTGGAAAGGTCTTTTTTTAATGGAACTATGGAAGGCAGATGGAACATGGAAGCTGATCGTTTCTTTCTTTTTCTTTTTTTAAATGAACGGTCGAATATGATATGCCCCACGAGTTTTAACTTTTTCTCGCGAAAAGAAAAGACGTGCTCGATTTTGCTCATCAAACAAAAGACAGATTGTATTTGTACCGTAATTATTATATATAGGGTTATGTAACAAATTGAAATTAGCAAAATATCATCATTAAATGATAATTTTTTCCTATAAAAAATAGTAAAAATTAGTTTTTTTTCCTTATAAAACGGTAAAATTTAGTTTTATGTCATTGACCTACTGATTTGACTATTTTATCCATTTAAATATGTTACTATAAAAATTTTTAATTACAAAAATGACATCACTAAAAAAATTAATTAGTTTTATGCCACTGCCCACTATAAATATACTAATTTGTAGCAAAAAAATGACAAGTTTTAAAGAATTTGAAAAAAAATAATAAAAAAATTCTAAAAATTGTAAAATTTAGTTTGCTATGAGATTTTAATATATAGATTAGATTGGTTAATTTAGATTTGTCAATTTGCAAAATTACCAATGAGCTCCGCGCAACCACTTTTTTCTTGTGCTCGGACTGCATCCGAACTCTTCCGATCTCTGTCTTGGCCGTCGTTATTCTTCTATCCTGACTTTGCCAATGACCGCATCAATGGTAGTTCCATCTCCTACATCCCATTTCAAATGGCCCTTGAAGAAGTCCCTCGTTCTTATAACTTCTCTCCACATCCTACTACTCCTTAAATTTCGTTTTGCCCTCCAAAAACCGACTTGAGGGTAGCACTAGCCTTATAGATTTGCACCCATAGCTTGTTTAACCGTCCCATGAGAGCCCATGCATTCTTTTGGAGCGACGATTCTCCAAACATTGTTAAATCTCTCACTACTAGCCATCCACTTTGTACCAGTAAACATATCTTTTTCCATGATACTAAAGTAAGTACCTATCTTTATCTTCATTTTCTCAAAAAAAAAAAAAAACCTTGCAATTAGGCTAGTCATTTGATTTATCTGTTGGAGTTATGTCGTCGATCAAGACGTCGAAGGTAGCAGTAGTATTTACCGATTTAAATAAATAGAATGAAAAAATAGACATGTGAATAGCTCAAAAATATCTTTCCGTTGGCTATGATGTTTCCTCCTTTTATAAGTTAATTAATCAATTTTTTTCAAAAAATATAGGATGGAACCGAAGTATGTAGCTTGATTGCTTGAGCCCAAAGTATATGGCAAAATTTATAATCTTGTTCAGACTTCGGAGTGCAGGATTGTTCCACAATTAACTTTTTTAGTTTATTTAAACAATTAACCTTTTTAGTTTATTTGTACATACGAATATACGATGAAGTTATTTTATTTATGAAGTTTCAAAGAGTATGTAGAGGGCAAATCAGGAAACATAACAGAATAAGAAATTGAGATCTACTGAGTCCAGAATTGTGTTTAGAGTGATGAGTGAGCCACCAAAAAATTTATAAATAATATTAAAATAATATAAAATATTAATAATAAAATCGAGTTAATCTAATTTTTTTAAATAGTATCGCAGTTACGGAATCCCGGATTCTGTAACTAAGTAGAATTTCATTTTTTTTTTAAAGTTTGACCCAGTTATGTAATCTCAGATTCCGTAACTGGGATTTCATTTTTTTTAACTTTGATTTATTATTTTCAAACGATTTAATTAATTTTTTTTACTTTGATTTTTTTATTTTAATTTTTTTAAAATGAGATTACACAAAATTTGGTATCCACGTAAAATTATCCTAATTCAGTGTTGGTTCAATATTGTACATGACCCCACCATATACACATCGATTCAATCAATGGAGGTTTCAGTCCGACTCAATAAAGCAACCCTCGAGTCCAAATAATAAGCCCCTATTATGTATAGTCTTAATTGTAACCTAGTCCAAATTTAATATTGTACATGACTAGTGTTTTAAAGAGGTGTCATGCGTGTCGTGTCGTGTCAAACACGCCGTGTCCGAATCATTTGTCGTGTCTAAATGTTTCATGTATGTCGTGTCGTGCCGTGTCTAAATTTTAAGGGATGGACACGGCACACCTAAAGACACGACTCGTCACGTCACGACACGCAACACGAGGCTACACGTCACGTCACGACACATAACTCGTGTTGCGTGTCGTGACGTGACGTGTCGTGTCTTTAGGTGTGTAGTGTCCATCCCTTAAAATTTAGACACAGCACGACACAACACGTGAAACATTTAGACACGACACGACAGATAATTTGTACACGGCGTGTTTGACACGACACGATATGGCATGACACCTATTTAAAACACTAGTCATGTACAATATTGAATTTGGAGTGGACTACAAGACTATACATAATAAGGACTTATTATTTGGACTTGAGAGTTGGTTTATTGAGTCGGACTGGGATCCCCATTGATTGAATCGATGTGTATATGGTGAGGTCATGTATAATGTTGAACCAACACTGAATTAGGATAATTTTACGTGAATACCAAATTTTGTGTGGATCTCATTAGAAAAAATCAAAGTAAAAAAAATTAATGAAATCGTTTGAAAATAATAAATCAAAGTAAAAAAAATGAAATCCCAGAGTGGTCAAACTTTTTTTAAAAAAAATGAAATTTTAGTTACTGAATCCGGAATTCCGTAACTAGCTTTTTACGAAAATCAGGATTCCGTAATTGGTTTCGGAATACCGGATTCCATAACTGCGATACTATTTAAAAAAATTAGGTTAACTCCATTTTATTATTAATATTTTATATTATTTTAATATTATTTATAAATTTTTCGGAGTGAGCCAGTGGTTCCTTCAAGGTCCCAAGTGTACTCAAACAACGAGGCTTAAGAGTCCACTAGTCCAGACTATAAGGTCCAATGTGGTTCAGCCTTTATAATGGACATATGATTTCTTCTTAAGTTCTTATGACTTACGGAGACATCATCCTTGTATACATACAATACACCAGTAGAAGCTAAAATTAAGGGTGTCCCTTTGTAAATTATGAAAGTAATTAGCACTCTACACTATGATCTAAATGGAAACAAAATTAAATTGAAAAGTTATTTTTCCATGATTAAAGCATAACTTAAGGATGGAATTTAATCATCATTGCAAAAATTAGTCCTACATTCCTAGATAGAGCCAAATAGTAGCTAACATCCCGAGCCAACAAGAAAAATTTGCTCAAACTTCTATTTACAATTCAGCACAATATGCTATACCTCTATGCACAATATACTGTATATGTACATATGTACAAATAAATATGGCTATATACACAATTGAACACTCATACAACTCAACTTAACAACTATGAAAGAATGCTCACACCAGTATCCCCGAATTCTCTCCTTTGGAAATTCTCTATTTCCACAGAATACTGTTTCGAATCAAAGGCTGTGCTTTCTCCAAACTGGACCCCATTACAGAGGTCTGGCAGGTTACACCCACTTTCGAGCGCCTTTAAAACCTGATATTTGTTTGTATTATTAACAACTAATAACCATCTTCAGCAGACAAATCTATAGTAAAACAAAAGTTAAAAAAATGCTATGCACCCCATCATGAACACTACATTTGATGACATACCAATTAGGTGACTTTGTCAACGCTAGTAAGTGATCCTTTTGTTTCACTTGTGATAATATATTTCTTCAAATGATACTATGAATACGATTAACTTAGTAAGCCCCAGCGGCTGACAGACTATAATCAGAAGCTAATATGTCTCCAAATACTTGAACAAACATCATGGGTATAGAATCTTTGCTAAAATTAAACTCAATAATAAACCCAAGATAGTACCTGCGGCATACTGGGCCTATTAGCAGAAGAATGGCGCACACAAGCCGCGGCCAAATTGATAATCTGATGCACTTCATTTGCGACATAATTGCCCATAAATTTTGGGTCCACCAATTTTTCAAAATTCCCAGTATTAATTGCTTCGACAAGCAGAGGCCATGCCTATTAATTAAAACAAAACAAGAGAGCAATTCTTGTCAGTAATCTAATAACAGTAATTGTTCGTCATCACTGCCCTCCCACCGGCCACACACACATTCTCGGTCAACTAAGGCCAGACACATTTTATGGATCCAAATAATTTTCTTCAATGATTTCCCAAATAATTTTCTTCGATGAACACATATTGAATCAAACTTGCTGAAATTAAAAGTCAAAATTTTGTACCCATCCCACTAAACTTTCTTCTGGATCTAATGGGTTGATTGCTTTGCGACCAGTTATGAGCTCCAATAGCACAACACCAAAAGAGAACACATCAGACTTGTAAGTTAATTTTCCGGTAGTTGCATACTCTGGTGCTAGATACCTGCACATTCACATATAATCATTCATTTCAAAAGATAACATCTTTGTTTATACAATTTTTTAAACAGAGTACATCACATAGAGATTTTCCAAAAATAACAAAGAGAAAAACAATTAAAGTTTTTGAACAACAAAGTCACAAGGAATTAAACAGATATGTACCCATGTGTGCCCATAACACGGGTTGAGACGTGAGTATTGCTATCATATCTCACCTTTGCAATTCCAAAATCTGCAAGCTATATTTTGTGCAATTAACAGATAAATTTTTAATTTAAAAATAATTAGGTTAATACAAGAACTAATATTTTGATTTCTACAGGAAAGATGAATAAGATATTGAATACTACACCTTAGGCTCGAAGTAATAATCCAAGAGAATATTTGCAGATTTGATGTCCCTATGAACTATCTTAGGTTCACCTACCAATTCAGAAATAAAGCATCAGTATATGTATAAGTATAACACAGAGCAAGACATACAAATGTAACTCAGGTGGTGAGAGTAGAGAAAGTTCTTCAAAATATGAGGTTGCAAATTTAAACCACAATGGGATAAAGACTGTTGATTGAGTTCAAAAGATGTATGTTTGAAGCATTCTTTTATAAATCCATTCTCATCACTATATTTCATTTCTCTAGTATATCTATATAAATCTAACAGTTCAGAATCAAGCTCAGCAAAAAAAAAAAAAAAA
Source organism: Rhynchospora pubera (assembly GCA_028095005.1). Taxonomy (NCBI): domain Eukaryota; kingdom Viridiplantae; phylum Streptophyta; class Magnoliopsida; order Poales; family Cyperaceae; genus Rhynchospora; species Rhynchospora pubera. The sequence continues at coordinate 83,347,562 of CM051460.1, read as the reverse complement.
AAAAGTGTAAAAAGTCTGGATTTAAAGAGGCAATATTTCGACCGTTAAAAAAATTATCTCATAACAGGAGTAATGTTCTCAATAATTTTAAAAAGTAACTGCTATTCTTGATCTAAAATAATATTGGATTTACTTGCAAGTAGAAGAAATGTTGGATTTATAAACAATCACTCTAAAAAATTGGTCTTTTTCAATTAACTAGTACAGTTTTCAAGTATAAGTACCATCAAGTGATTCTATAAACTGAACAATGAACATATATATTTTAATAATCAAATAAAAGAGCAGGCATACAGTCTTCATGTAGGTACTTCAGCCCACGAGCACAACCAATTGCTATTTTCATTCTCTTTTGCCAATCCAACACTGGTAGGCCTTCTTCTATTTATTATAATAAGCAGCAAGGGATAATTAGAGAAAAACCAATGCATTATATCGGAAATGAAAATTTTCCCTAAATAGCAATTGCAATTTGAAAACGTAATCATAAAAAGTTAGTAAAATAAAAAATAAGATTGGAGTTTAATACCAACAACAACAACAACTAAGCCTTTTGTCCCAAGCAAGTTGGGGTAGGCTAGAAAGAAACCCAACAAGAATTGGGTTTCATTTCCATAGAGATGGCTGGATTTTTTACGTTGACTCGCCTAGCCTAACACAACCCTCATCCTTTTACTCGGACTTGGGACCGAGCTATACTAAACAATGCAAGCAAAGCTTAATATAGCAAATAATTCTGAAGGTTAGATTGAGTTTGAGAAACCAGTTCAACTTTATCCAAATCAAAATCGGTTCTATGGTTGATAAGAGATTACCTATCTTGTCAGTTTAGGAGTATAATTTAGTTCTCAGAATTTTCCTTACCAACTCATTTAGTGTGGTAATTGTTTTCAATATTAGTTTTGAAGTATAATTTAATTCCCAAAAATTTGCTTTACCATAAAATGTGGTAACTATTTCAGGGGTTATGTTCAACTATTGATGCCTGTTTTGAGCTTTTCACTTCCAACAGAGGTTTGAATTCAAATTAAAATTTCCAATACCAACAGGAAATATTTTCTTAATTCAAACAGAGATGAGTTTTTTTTTTCCTTGAAGGTAATTGAAGCTGCTGTCTTTTTGACAAATAAATGCGCGCAAATACACCCGACAATTTTTGACATATGCAAGAAAACTCTATATTTTCCAAATTTTGGTAGCTGTCTTTTCTTCTCTCTCTCTCTCTCTCTCACACACACACACACACACATATACACAATCTGGTATATGCAATGAACAACAATCTTTAGATTACAGTTTGGAAAGGGAAGTCAAATGTTGACATTATTGCCCTCATTACACTGAGACATATTTTCCTTATATTCATATAAAGCTAAATATTAAATAAAGATATACTGGGATCAATTGAAAATAAAATGATCCGAAAGTAATTTAGTTGGTTGAGCAAGACAAATAAAAATAATAATCAATAATCAATACCAGGGTAATTGACTTTTGTAAACTTAACTTGTTTTAACAACAAATTATTATTTGTTAACAGCCCAGCAAATGCATGACATGGTTAGCTTACATGGGACACAGTATTTGCAGTAAGAGGTTGGATGATTCATCAAAAATGTTTTGAGAAAGCTAACCATGTAAGTGGTACGATAGTGTTCGGTTGGGGATGAACTCATAGACAAGTAGCTGGTATGCCTCTGTGAGGCAGTACCCAAGCAACTTTACGAGATGGCGGTGATGGATTCGGCTTATAATTTCTACCTCTGACCGCAGTTCCATTTCTGTTGCTTTCTCTTGCTTTATTTGCTTCACTGCCACCTCAGTCCTATCTGGGAAAACCCCTTCAAAATTTTTTTTGGCAAAGTCAATAAGACTACTTTGTACGTCATTGGGAATTTTGCTTGTAAACGAGCTCAAATGATCCTAATGATTTTCAATTTTGAAATTATATCATTCACTTATCTTTATAAATATTAAGTGAATGCTTCCAGGCAGTTTTGACCATGTTTGCATTGCATTGTGTGGCAGTTGTTTGACATCATTAGTTACCTTTATGTCTTCATTCAGTTTGTACTACAAACATTACAATGCCTTTTAATTATAAACTTCAATCCTAATCCAATTTTCTAACTCCATAACAGATGCAAGCTAGTGTTTGTGTGCACACACCTGCATGACTAAAAACTCTAGGGTGAGCCTGTGCCCATTACTTTAACATCCCATATATCAGCTCACATTTCTAATGAAAGCATTCCATGCACCAGCCAGATGATAGATTTCCATATGATGAATGATAACGGAATACTAATATTCTGGATAGTGGTATCCTTATGGGCACTACATTTGACAACCAGTTAACTACTAAGACTAAAAAATTATGTAGATATCTATATATATCTAGCATTGAATACCTTTATATACACGAGCAAAGCCACCTTCACCAATTAGATTGGCACCTGAGAAGCCACCTGTCATATCATATAACTGTTGGTATGGAATTCCTCCAATTGAACCAGTGTTAGAGTACGGTGAAAACATTAGTTCTGTTTAAAGGCCATATGCAACAAAAGGTAAGTAGATGAATAAGTATTATACTATAAACAAATGAAAAACAAACAACTAGTTATAAAATATTCACATACAAAAGTCATCAGTCTAAAACTTGAATGTTTGGCACTTAATTGCTGCTATTACAAGGTAATGGAAGTGCCAAAGTATACCTTTGATCCTACTATATCAATTATGTACTCAAAATATCTACATAATAGAGAAAGGTAAAACATGCACATGCCACACCAGTAAAATCTAGCAAACTGCCACCTGGTACGCATTGTCAATAGTTTTTTTTTTCTCTTTTTGAGGCTTGTTGGTCGGTGGACAGCAGCAGGATTAAATTAACTGTCAATAGTTTATAGTACTGTATCAAAAGTTCATTTAATTTCATTCAATCTTTTTGGTCACAAGATACACAAAAGGTGGTTTGTTTGCAATTATAATATTTAGAACTGGTTTTTACAATAATCAGTAACAAGCAAGTAATAAACATAGAATTTGTACCAAGAAATATAAGTTTGTACCAGTATTGTTTCCCTTGGTTTTATACAGGCCAAGTAATTTAGGTGCCCGGTTCCTTCTCAACCTCTTCACAGAAATAACAGAAAGAAAAATGAGGCAGACAAGAACAAAAGCAGCCACAAAAGGAATTACTATGGCTGCTTGGGAGGAGTGTGAAGTATCAGCTTTTGGTGCCCCTATTGAAGAATCTTTTTTCTGTGAGGTATGAAGTGAAGTTGTAGGAGGAGAAAGAGATGGATTACGAAACCCTGGTGGAGGTATAGAAAAAGGTGGGGAAGGTGGGGTCTGTACTTGTGCTGGAACCGATGCAGCTGGAATAAATGAATGTGAGGGGTCCGATAGAGGTGAGTGTGGTGTTAGTGGCTGGATTGGTATGCTGCTTGGTGGTGGAGGTGATGGTATAGCTACTGGCGATTGTACAGGGTTCGTTGGTAAGGTTGGGGATGCTGAAACTGGAACTTGATTACCAATTAGATTGTTTAATAGTGGATTTGATTCATTTTTGCTTTCCATAAGTTCAGAAGCAATTTGATCAGCATCGGAAGGTGGTGGAACTAATTGATTGACATCAGAAGTTGGTGGAGCTAATTGATAGATGTCAGGAGGTGGTGGTGGAGTTAACTGATTGATGTCAGGAGGTGGCGGTAAAATAAACAGCTGGTCAGTCTCGATAGGTGGCGGTGGAGTTAACTGGTTGATGTCAGTTGGTGGTGGGGGAATCCATTGACTCGCATCGAGAGGTGGTGGACTTAATTGATTAACATCAGGAGGTGGTGAAATTAATTGGTTTACATCAGGAGGAGGTGCATTTAATTGTTCAACACTAGGGGATGGTGGTGTCGATTGATTAGTATCGGCAGGTGGTGGAGTTAGTTGATTAGCATCTGGAGGTGGTGGAGTAAATTGACTGGTTCCAGTTTGCGGTGGCACGGGTGAATTTGCAGGATTTTCAATTGGAGTTGATGGGTTGGGAGATAAAAATAGAGAAGTCGAGTTCGACATTCCTTTTGGTTTTCAATTAAGATTAACTCAAGCTTTCAAACCTTTTCAGTCTAGTTAATGAAGGAATGAGAAATCAGGAGGCATTTCATCGAACATGGGGAAGGCGACGATGTTAAGAACACTGTTAGTGTAGAGAATCGTAAGCTATAAATTGGAATCTATGAATAATTGAAGAAATCAAAGACAGGTCTAAAAGACCCAAATTCACAAATTCAGACCCAAATGTAGAGACACAAAATCAACAACAGGAAATGTACACAAATGGAAACAGGTCGAAGAAAGCTGACAAAAAATTGATTTTTCCTGATTCCCTTTGAGAAAAAAATGAGGAATGAGAGAGAGAGAGAGAGATGAAGAGAGAAACTAAATTTGGCTGGTACGTATGTTACTAATCTGGTTTTCGTTTTTTTCCTAAAACCGCGCTTTTCTCAACAGACTCAACCTCTTTCAAATGCTTGTCCAATGGCGGTTTCTTATGTTGACACGGGGATGATTAATTAAAAACGAAATATTACCGTTCTGTATAACGAATGGATAAAATGTTTCGACGCCAAAGCTGAAACGATGGAGATATTTAAAACCTATATAAAGTCTATAGCTGTAAAATAAATTTATGGCTCGCGACCAGCTCGAAATTAACTCATTCAAGATTAATTTGACTCACTATAATTTAATTTAGCTGAATTATTATTCTTTAAGCTTAAATATTAACGTTTAAAAATTTTATTATAAATCGAAATATTAATTTATAAATAAAAATAATGTAGAAACTAATAAATATAAAATAATAGCACTTTTGCTTACTTAAAAATTTAATAATTAAGCTCACAAAGGACTTAATTGCCGCTTGTATAGTTGTATTTGATTAAGAACGATTCCACAAAATTTGATTAAATTTCAAATCAAACTCGACTCGTTGCCAGTCGAATCTACTGCTACTCACCAACTCGGTATATGTATTACTATACAGATGACGTCTCATTATTGTCAGACGGTTCTCCATTACAATAGGATCGTCTACAGCTCCGATATATATTAGATCGGCTTTACGGCTTTACAAAGTTTACAAGATCACGCAATTTTATCCGCTATATATTAGATTGCATAAAAGAATTTATTGAAAGAAGATGAAACATATATTCGGATATTCCTCTTCTAGATTCAGGCGTCTTTTTTCTGGACACTTTTTGAGTTTTGAGCTCTAAATGGGGCCTCTGATCCATAAATAATTTAAATTGGGCTGAAGGAAATCAACAATTAAGGTTTGAGTTCTCTCAAAATTGGTCCTTACGAGCCAAGCACATAGTGTCAAAACCTCACTGCTTGAGCAACTAAATCCAAAAAAAAAATCTCACTGCTCGTACGAGCAAAAAAAGAAGAACTCCAAAATAAAAAAATAACTATTAAAGATTTATTCTAAAATATTTATTTTTTACAGTTTAATTTAGCATCAAATAAATAAATAAATTATTACATTTTATGATAGCGGATACGTCGTGAAAATAAATTTAAATTTTTACAATATTAGTGAAAGTGTAAAGTTATGGGCTTATGGCATTTGGGTTAAAAATTTGCAACATTGCAATTTGCAAACTTACGCAAATACTATTTTGAAAAGTTTGAAGGTATACAAGAATTAATGCTTACAAAAAAAAATAATGAAGATTTAAAGGAGAAATTTAAAAAAACATAAATCAGTAAGAATTGAAGGACAATGACTATTGAAGAAACTAAACCTTTTTTTTATTTTTCAATTTTCAGAAATTAATTCTATTATCAAATGTACACAAATCTCGGCCTTATCTGCGTGAGATTTTTTTTTCCAAAACTTTAATATCATAGTCAACATAGAACCTAATACAAAACTTTGTTAGGAATCAATAGACTTTGACCAAGAATAACAGTTCATGAATTGTCATCCTCTACAGCAGAGCACACATGCTATGCTTCCTTCAGCCATTTGGCCTCTTCAAGTCATAATAAACCGAACGGCTGGTACCTATGAAGCATGCCTATTGCATTGTAGAGGATCCCACATGATAAAAGACCAGTACAGCTTTCGGACTGGATTTTTTAATTCTAAGTTCCAATTATATTCACAAAAAGCAAAACGGAAATTCTAGAATATCATGCTTTTTTTTCTAGTACTGCGGCCTTTCTGGATCCTTGGTATTGGTTGCTTAAAACAGAAAATAGAAAAAAATAATAATCTTCCAATAAAATAGTTTTTTTTTTCAGTGCCAATTCCTAGCGTGATTGACTTGGATGAGATTAATTTGATGTATCCGGTCAGGATTTTTGTTGACCTTTTAGCTGTTGTCTGTTTAATTAATTGTCAGGTAATTAGGTTGATGGTGACCCAACCAATCCAAATTAAACTAATTATTAGATTTCTAGAAGGATTGGTGGAGATTGTCATCTTAGTTAGCCAAATTAAACAAAGTATGAGCAGCTTAGTGTTAATAAACAAAAAAAATTAAGCAATTTAAAAAATAAAAAAATTTCTAACAAAACCGACAAAACATGACGATTTTTTCCCTTGACCTGCTAAGCTCCAATCAAACACTTCCTTTTATAATTATACAGCCTATCATTAATTAATTTTATTTATTTATTATTATTTTTTAAAACAAGCCCGTAGGCGCATATCATTATTTTAATTGGATAATACTGTGTTAATATTTCAAAGTTCAAGCAGGTGCTACTTATACAGGTGTTTGTTCTTTAAGTAAGGTTTAATGATCCCAAACTACTTAACACTGTTTACAATTCATAAAAGTATTTATTTTTTGCAATTCTAAAAACTTTGGTTGAAAAAGAGCCAGACTTAATAGCATTTCTCAGCTTGGAGAACAAGTGAGAAAATTTCCTAACGGCTTTAATTAATTGTTACATCGCTAACCTGACCTTTAAGAAGGTTCTATGAGATAATTATAGGGTAGCACAATGATATACAACCTTTTCAAGTCTATAGTTATCTAGAAGGTCTAAGATATTTTATGACTTTGGACTACTACCAATTATATAGGACCTTCAACAGATTCGATTTTGAGTATGTGTTAAGGAAGAATCATCATATTTAGTATAGATATAGGATATTATTAAAAATGTATATTGATATCAATTTAACTTTTACAGATTTTACGATAATAATGAATTATTTATAATTTGTAATTTAAGTCAAGCAATACAATTTTTTTAATTGTTTATTTCTTCTCGCAGTAAACATTTTTTTTATCTATATTAATTAAGAACTTGCATGTATTTTATTCTTATTTGTTTGAAAAATAATTGAATAATTAATAATTATCAAGTAAAAATAAATACCATCAATAGTATATTTCGAATAAATAATAAATAAAATACAAAAACGTGCAACTAGTACATAATTGATAAATATAACGAAAATGTGCGTTTTCATATCTTATCATGTCAACATTTATTGATTGATGAATTATACAATATCGTCAATACTCAATAACGTCAGATAGATCATTGTTTCTCACTTGAAATAAAATTAATGGAAAATAAATCCTAAAGTTGATGGCCTGGCTGAAATACACTCACAATCATTCGACGTAATGTAATTAAGACGTGATCGCCTACGCATCCGTCACTTCATTTAAGAAGAATTCAAATAATTTTCTCGTCCTCAATCAAAATTCAATGAATCATACATCACAATATCACATATTTTCCCACTTGTTCTATATGTCCTTTCTTCTTATTTCCTCGGCGTATATTCAATGTTAGATTTTGAGTTAGAATTTCAAGGCAACAACGGTTTATCCTGGTAATTCTTTTCGGTAAGCCTGACATGACAAGCACTAGAACTTCTTAAGTAAAGACAAAATTGATATAACCTCTAAAACCTTCTCCATACAGATTCCATTATAACCATTTGAAAATCTTAAAATTGACAATAATTCCTCGTAATCCTTTTAATTTAGGGTACAAATACTTATTTTTATCATATTTTACATAAAAAATCATTTTTTTACTATCATATTTCAAATACTTCTCTTTTTTAATATTGTCAATAATTCAATCAGCAATTCCATCGAATTGCAATATTATTTTGTAAAATGATTTTTTATTTAAAACATGATTGAAATTAATGAATTAATAAGAAGAATTTATATTCCGAAGCTAAAGTTGGTTTCTGAATCTCAAAAGCAGAATATCATATATATACTCTCATATAAATTACTCGTACGAATATATTAACTGTTTATATGCAATGTATACAAATTCCTAAGCAATTTTGTTACAACTAATATGTAATAACTGTCTCTAAAATATTAATTTAAAAAGATGATATGCATAAAATCTGCCAAAGTAGCATGATTCTCGGAGGAAGTCTGTTAAAAGATAAAGCAATTAACTAAAAAGAAAAAGGATTAATGCAGCAAAGATGGCAAAAGCAACAAATAAAATAAAAACTTGGAAGACAAACTTCATAAAGATCAAAGATTATTTCATATTATCTTCAAATGAGAACTTTAATATTAATTATCAGACAACATCGACATCAAAATATGCATCATAAAAATCCATTTGAGGAAACACAAGAACAGATACATAAAAAGCGCCACTGCAAATCTCTTCATTTCTAGATGCCTGTACCGGTTTCCTCGGACATATCCATTGCATGATGGTCCTGGTCTTTCGTGTGGCGTCTACATTTCTAAATAGAATAATATAAAACCAATTAAGCGTGTCATGGTTCATGGTTTCTCACTAAAAGTACGTCTGAAAAGTGAAAACTCAAAATGTGTACAACACTACAACTCGACAAGAACTAAATACCAACTATATATGTGACATAAAAATCCACCTCAAGTCAATTAACTCGCAAATCGATTTAACCCGAATAGCTTGAAAAAATAAAAATGTAAGTCTGTCAACCTAAATCCAATCCTATCTTAAGATGAATAATTTAAAATATTAATTAAATCAATTTTACCTAAACAAGTAAAATTGAAATCCGGGACAACTCAAAGATGAACTACTAAAATTTAACCCGATCTGCTCTGGACTCGTATAAATATAACCAGTGTTTTTAATACTGTATCGGATATCGAAAATTCCCTTACTATCAAAAATCAGTACAGTGATCGAAACGACAATATCTGATATTATGAGATAAAATACCAAAAAATTTCAGAAAATATCATATTTCAGCCACTAGCCGGTACGAGTGCCTTTTATGATATTTTAAAAGCACTGCGTATAACTGCTTTCGTAATCAGTTACAACTTACAAGTTAATTATTCCCCGTCACTCTATGCTCACATCTGGACCGTCCGATCGGAAACTAGCGGCCGATTGAGCTAGGATAAGTTAATTTAGCGCAGCGCGCGGAAGGAATGAACCTAAATTAAGCAGCCTCCGTATACCCCACTTCCGCAACACCAACCAATTGTATCCCTTCTAGAAGCTGTTTCGCCACGCTTCTGTTCACCCCTTGACACGTATGTCTTCTTTCCCAAGTATCCGTATTAGTCGTCTTCGAACCTTCCTACCTTTTACACCCACACAATCTACTAACTTACTTTACATGCCACGTCATCTTAATAATACTATGTAAGTTGCCCCTTAAGACACGACACCTCAGAAATTCGTATGAATGCGTAAAATATGATGCCTCGACAGAAAATGCGACTACAATGACGCGCTCTAATACACGGCTACGCTCATGTGTCTTATTTCAATTACCCTCGTTTTAAACTGGACATCTCCGTTCCTAATCACAGTGCAATCGTCGCTTTAGTACTCTAGTACTGGATCTCTACCGTTGTAAGAAACTGGAGAGGAAATTGAAACCAATCGGGTTCCCACTTCCCACTTCGCATAATATAATAATCACACCCTTTATTAACGCCGCAGTATCTCTCTCTTCTCTAAACTCCAACCTTTTCCACTTCCCAACAAACCTCAAATAACCTCCAAAAAAACAAACAACAATTCCCCAAAACACAAACCAAAGAAATACGAAAAAAGAAACCAAATTTCAAAAACAAACAATGGCGAAAGAAGAAGAAGACAGAGAGGCGCAATTGGAGGAAAGCTCGAATCAAGAAATCTTCTCCAACCATCACGATTCGCCCGAGAGGATCTCAGCGATCGATTTCCCAACTCAAGATCAAGAAGAAGAAGATTCCGACGAGAACTCCGACGACGAGTTCGAGTTCCAGTCCGTGATCAGAGATCCCTCGGTGGCAGTTCACCATCCAATCTACCTGGTGTTCGGTCGGTCGATCATCTCGCCTCCCGAAACCCCGGAACTGGACTCTCCGGTGCGTCTCCCTCTCCGCAAGCTGTTGGTCGAAGAGCGCAATTCCTCCATTGGGTCGACCTCTTCGTCTTCTTCAATGGCTGAGACTGTCGAATTGGAAGGCATACCTACCGATAGTTACTGTGTCTGGACCCCGGCATCGGCTCCTCAATCGCCCGCCAGGTGTCACAAATCGGGATCGACTGGATCGTTGGTGAAGTGGAAGAAGATAAGTGATCTTGTGTTAGGAAGAAGCCAAAGCGATGGGAAGGAGAAATTCGTGTTTCTCTCAGCTAAAGGAAATGCAAAGGAAGAGAAGAAGGTGAAGGAGAAAGAGAAGGGAAAGAAGAAAGGGAAGGGAGGTAAGGTTACCACAGAAGTGGATACGATCACTGCGCATCGGATCTTCTATGGCAACAAATCTGGTGCAGGAAACGGTGTGGCGGGTGGGAGGAAGTCGTTCTTGCCGTACAAACAAGATTTGGTTGGATTGTTTGCTAGCGTTAATGGGATTAGTAGGAGCCACCATCCATTTTAATTAGGTCAGAATTTCTACTTTTGGAACTTGGAAATTCTCCTCTTTTAGTACTTAGTTAGTAGTGTTGTTATATTGAGTCAAATAGTGTTTTTGGTTCTTTTTTAGAGGTACAGAATGAGAGATATTGAGTGATTTACATTTTTACATAGATTGTGTTAGTATAGTTTAGTAAGATTGCTGATTTGCTTTTTTTTTTTTTTCTTACTTCATTTGGTAAAGCTGTATATAATGGTGTTAGTTCTGCTGACAGATTAATAGTGGTATTATAATTGCTCTTTTTCTATTGGATAATGATTGGTGAACAAATGAAAATGCCATTGTTTTCATAGTTTGACATTTTTTTTGTTTCCTTCTCATTTTGGCATTTACTTCCATACAAAGAATCAAAGTAGTTATCAGTGTGAAAGTATGGTAACGTATAAAGTATGTCTACAAGTTCAAAACGACAGGGGCTAGAAAAAAAATAAAGTCAAACCTCAGGGTTTACACGGGTAATTTACCAAAAGGATTGATTTTTCATGTGCACGCTTAGTCAAAAGATGTGGTGCAAAATAGGAGGATGTCGGTGTGAAAATGCAGTTATAATTAGGCCTAAAAGCATAGGTGTTCATTTTCTGTGTTCATATGAGAAGTGTGAGCACATGCTATTTGCCTACTTGATGTCATGACTCATCAATCCGGATTCGCTGTTGCGCTACACCGCGTGTCGCGCACTACGAGCCGTCTGATTTTGATCGGACGGTTCACTTTTTACGGGCCTACCAATCTAGGTTACATGCACGGAGCTCCCTTGTCCATTGGATCTTAATCAAACGGCCAGCATACCGCGCGACACGCTGTGTCGCGCGGCAGCGAATCTCAATTTCATGACTCATGTCATGGCAAGTTTTCAGCGCGCATTTAAAAAAAAAAAATTAGTCCTTGTACCTTTTTATTGTGCTAAAAATGATTAAGAGTTTTGACTTGCACAACAACTCTGCTGTTGCGCGACACAGCGTGTAGCGCACTACGAGCCGTCTGATCTTGATCGGACGGTTCATTTTTTACGGGCCTATCAATCTAGGTTACATGCACGGGGCTCCCTTGTCCATTGGATCTTAATCAGACGGCCAGCGTACCGCGCGACACGCTGTGTCGCGCGGCAGCGGATCTGAATTTTTGACTTGAATTCAAAGTCTCCTCTGTTTAGCTTAGCTTTTTAGCTGGCAATTGGCAGTTCACTATTTTTGCAATATTTTTTTGTCTCTATTTGCATTCCTCGTTTTATTGGCTAGGTTGCATTAAATAATGATTAAGAGTTTTATGATTTCATTGGATCAATTGTGTTATTTTAGAAAAAGAACATAAATCAATTATATCTTCATTAATTTTATAACAAACTTCATAACCATGCTTCATAGATTCACCCTCAAATAGACTTTATCAATTTTTTCTATGTTTAAAAATTTAACTAAGTTACAATTGTCAATGGATGTCACAACAATTTTTCTAAAAAAACATAAATAAACTAAACTTTTTTAAACTGAACTGAATCACACTTTGGTGCCGTTTGGATTGAAGTAGGAATTTGGGGAATTTGGAGAATTTTCTATTTCTAGACGTAAATTTATTATAAACAATCCAAACTCTTAATAAAGTTACACACTTCCCAATAAATTTATGCCTAAAATATTCTCTAAATTCTCCAAATTCCTAAACGATCCAAACGGCCTCAAAATGAACTTACCATAATCACCCCTCCCTCGTGAATGTTTCACGAAATAGTATGTCGATGCATATTGTGTTTAGTTGACAGGTGTCATGCAATTTTGATGAAGTCAAAATTCATTCAACTGCTTTAAACTAACATTTTAAGTCTTTTTGAACTTATTTTCAACAACTCAAAAGGTGCATGAATAAATATTTGTTTGAGATATATTTGCGTCTGTGGCAATGTGTACAATGTTTATTTGCTTTTCTAGAAAGTTAATTAAAAGCAGGTAGAAGATATTTAGTTAACGACATTAAAATAATTATAATATTCATTTTACAATTATCTACCTTAAAAAAGGGAAAAAGAATTATGAATGTCAGCCGGTCAATTGACTGATCCACACCCTCAAAGTGGCTCCGCCACGAAAACATGTACGAAACCGTTGATTTTTTTTAAAAAAAAAATTTCAAACATTATCTGAATTAATTTGACAGAAGTGTTAAAGTTTGGACGTGTTGCATCCTGTTTTCATATTTATATTTACATGGATTTCGTTATTTTTTCTATAAATTGTTGTCATTTTTGTGCCTTTAAAATAATATATGTTAGACGTTACGTCCTCTTTTCATATTATTTTTGCGTCAGAACTGAAAACTTATGATATTTCTGATGACCATAATATGCTACGAAAATCATGACTAGTTTAATTTCCTATTATTTCAGGTGTTAAACGAATTAGTAGTAATGGGAACTAAAATTAAATATTCATTTTATTTAAGACACGTCAGCCATGGCGGTTATGCGGATATCAGAGTTGACAATATCCAAAAAATTAATAAAGTATTGATTGCTAAAAATATGATGGTCACTGCAATAATTTGCGTTTAATGATCACTTCAATAAATAGTTTCTACATATCTTTTTAGTCAGAACTACACCTGTCTTGCGTTTAATCTCAGCCAACATTATTATATTTTATAAATATCTCATATATTTATTTCGCATTTTGTAGAACTTTAAACTGGATATGTATACTGTCGTTTTTGGTAAAGTGGGACTAAAAATTAGTGGCCTAAAATTTGACCCCGTTAGTTACGTTAATGAAATGTGAAAATACTCAAAAGAAAAAAGAAAAATAAAATAAAATAGAGAAGTCACAATCTAGAAGGCTGCTATCGAATATCAAAAAGCATTATCTTGTTATCCAGATTGAAATTGCCGAAATTTAAGTATCATTGTCCCAATCGGTCACAAGAATTAAGGTTTTGTGTGTATGAAGTGTACATAGCATTGATACGAGCCGTGTACATATAAATCTTCCAGCTAGCATTTAATTTTTTTTTCTAGAACATACTAAAAATGAAGTAAACCTAGATTGTCTTTCTTTCCATTTTTTTCTTGTAAATAATTTGGCTATTTATTTATATTTTTCTAAAAAGTATTCATGCCAACATTGTTAAAATCGGAGTCCCAAATATCAAACTATTTCGTAATAAAATGACGTTATTCAACTAATTAATTTTGTATTAAATGAAAAATAAAACAGAGTTAGTTACAATGTTAACTAATTGATGGCTTCTTAGTATTTATTATGAACCAAAACATTAGAACATAATTATGCAATGCAGTAAATAACAATTTTCGTCGACTGATTTATGTCGAGAGACTTAATTTGCAATTTTTTTTTTATGTTTAGAGATATTTATATACTTTTCTTACCGTAATGCTTCTGCTCTTTCTGATTTATTTCTATCTGTTTTTCCTGTTTTATTTTTTCACTTTTTCCTGTTTTGATAATTACACCAAGATATGCTCAAACATAACACATGAAGAGGGCGCTGAATACATTATTAATTTATTTACACAAATATCTAAGAAGATTTAAAACTTAAAAATTGGTTCCGTATATGATCATGCATATATGATGTATGTAATTCCTTCATCATTACCTCATGTTGACTTATGCTTATTTTAATTACCACGTATAAATCGTTCGGGACATTTAGGATCATGTCAAATCTGTACAGTTCTCCCTCAAACGGGAGGTAGTTGCGCTGCATGTCTAGATCAAATTAATATAGGATATTAACACTTAGAAGCATCTAAATATACGAAACCACAAAATGACAAAAAATATTATCAACTATCAGTGAAGTTCAGATCTATAAAAAAAAAATGTTTCATCCAATCAAACATGTCTCAAATATTTTGTGCTGTAATTTCATTAAAAAAAAATTATAACAAAAAATATGGCTTCCATGAAAGAAATAAAAAGGAAAAAATGAAATGCAAACTAACTTAGCTTCTAATGCAGATTGTGGGTATTTTTTGTATGTCCATCAATTACGTTTGCAAACACTAAATAATACAAGCATGCGCGCATACATTCAATGCATATAAAAAGGTCCCTTTTTGAAAATAAATGAATTTAAGAAAAGAACCTCCAATGATAACAATTGATGATAACTATAAGTTGCCTTGGATCAGAATTCAATTTTAATTACGTCTCTTGATAACAACTTAACGTCTTAACCAATGAAAGGCAATTCATACGTCACTAAGAACATCATTGTAAAACTAGTGTCACAGATGCAGCTTCCCATTTTGGTATTAAGCCCAAAATTTTGTTCTTGAAATGGGATCGTGTAATCTTCATGCTTAATTTATCTCTTTTGAATTAAATAAAACAAGAATGTACCTTATTAACCACTTAAATACATCTCAATGTCTCACCATTTGTCACGCTTTTTGTGATACTAAGCAATCTGGGTTTATATTATCCGTTCCTTGTAATAAACTTTTTCTTTTCTTTTTAAGCTTAATGGGCCAAGTATCTCTTTCCAATTCCAAAGGAGAGAACCGGAAGCCACGTATTAGCCACCTATGGTGCCACATCAACAAGTTAAAAAATTATGATCTAAGTAGTTGATTTTGGGGGCCATGGATTGAGAGTGCGCACCAACTCAATTTCTCAATGGTACAAAATACTATTTTTTTTTGTTTTACCGAATTGAATGGCATAATTAAATTAGGATTATTAATGCATACTAATTTTTTGGTGGCTTGCTAACAATCTCTAGCATCTAACGTTAATACATCGCTAGCAAGTACGAATGTTGATGCGCCATAAATGTGAAATTGGTACAAACTAAACTTTGTATAATGTTAGTAATTACGATTAACAAACAACATCAAGTGATATGCAGATATGAACAAATCTTTAAATAGCGCAAAAATCACATTTAGTTTATATCATGTCGATATATATAGAGTTGGCACTTTTGTACATTATGCACATTAATTAAAATCGAAATAGCGCGCTAAAGTGCTGTTGTGTAAACCGTACTCATGACGAATAATGCTCGATATGTCAATATTAAGATCTATTTTCAAAATTTTTATTTTAGATTTCATGGCACAATTTTTTTTATACATGTCATGAATTAATAAGTTTTATGAGCGCTCCAAGCAAATTCATGAACCTTATAATGTTTTAGGCCATACCTTAATTTTTTTTTTCCCTAACAAAATGTGTTCTAGAATATGAAACAAAAGACAGATCAATTCCTAGAGCACCTTCGTTAATGTAAAATCAGTGTTTTCAATACCTATAGGTTACCAAAAAATTACGGTATACCGGGTACCGGAACAGTTACCGAAACGGCAGTATCCATTCTGTGAGAGAAAATATCAGAAATTTTCAGAAAATATGGAAAAATACTGAATTTCGGTCACCAAGCCGGCAGAGGTGCCTGTATCGCATAGAAAATACTGTGTAAAATCGACTGTTAGATATGGATCAGATCGTCACAATTCTAACCATGTCTGCGGAGGAAAAACTCATGATGCCAATTAATCCCCACTTTTGAAGGAAACCCTCTTTTGTAAACTAGGATAAATCCATTTTTGCAATAGGTACAAGTACAACACGAAATTGGAATGAAAGGAATGGATGTTAACCAGGAACTAAATTTGTCTTCCAAAAAATCTTCAGTTTGGCTCCATTTGGATGGTTGAGAATAAGGTAGGAAGAAGAAAAAAAGGAAAAAATTTATTGGGAAGGAGTAAATTTATTGGGAAGTGTGTAACTTTTGTGAAGAGTTTGGATGGTTAGAAATAAATTTATTGATAAAAAGTGATTATTCCTTATTCCTTATTCCGGAAAGAAGCCATCCAAACGGAGCCTTTGGTACAATGGTAGAGATCCAGTACTTATAAACGCAAGGAATGAAAGGAATGTATGGTTTGATATTTTGGTCTAGCTTGTAAACATGTGTTTGTACCGTTCGATCGATTTGATATGTAGTCAGATATTAATCGCCATATGAAATAACAATATATTTTGATTTTCCGTTTAATAAAGAAATAAATTAAATAACATATCTATTTGTATCGATGTTAGATTAAACAATATATTTTTATTATCTAATATTATATTGTTTCTTTATTTGAGATACTTAAGCTAGTAATAATAAAAATTCGACAAGTTTCCTGATCTAACCAGACAAAAATTATTCGTAATGTACCCACAAAACATGTCGGAAATATTTAGGCCCATACCTCTCAAATCTTCCTTATTTAGATATTTACCCCTCAAATCATCAAAATTGATCCCATACCCCTCAAATCTTGATGAAACTAGATACATACCCTACTCAGCCATTTTAGTTAATTTCTAAATATTAAAAACTGATTTTTATATGTAATGACAAAATTGTCCTTCTTAAACTCCTCTTTCTTGTCAAAGAGATCTTTAGATCTTCCTACTATTTTTTTCTCCACGCGATGTAAAACTTCCTGCTAATTTCTCCTTGCGATGTCAAAATTAAAGTACACATATAATTCGTCAAGAAAGGTTCCAGTGGTGAGACTTTGTTTGCGGGAAAATTTTTATCAATGACAAAAATGCTCCTAACAATTTTAAAAAAGACAAAACATCCTCTGAAATTTTAAAAAGAGCACAGCTATAGCGGTAATAGCATTACCGTTATAGCTCAGTCCTATAGCGGTAATGCTATTGCCGCTATAGGGGGCTATAGCGGTAATAGCATTACCGTTATAGCTCAGTCCTATAGCGGTAATGCTATTGCCGCTATAGGGGGCTATAGCGGCATTGCTATTGCCGTATAGTGGTTTTTTTTTCTGGGCTGACACACCTCTGTTTCATTTTGTTTTTTTGCGCATAATGGAAAAAGCGATGCCGAAATGAAAATAAAAGAGTGAATATTGGGTATGCAATATGGATGTGGATTATTTTTTTAAAGAGGCAAAATTATCTCTCTTTTTTTTTGTCTTCGGTCTGAATTTTGCAGCATGAAAAATAAAAGGCAGGCATTTTTTATTGTTTATTTATTATTATTGTAAAGAGACCTCAAAATTAAACTTCTAATAATACTTTGCTATAATTCTTAGGCCTGCTTTTAAGTTGCGTTAAATTAAAACCAAATCTTCAAAATATAAGCTGCATAACGGATAATTTTACGTATATAATTTTTTGTTTAAAAAAAGTTAACGAATATTATTAGTTTATTACAAATATGTACAACAACTAATAAGTATTTTAAAATAACAATTTTTTAATACAAAGATATTTATAATAGTAATAATATAATGTTAATACTACTAATAATAAATATTTAGTATATGTGACTAATTTAACAAAAAAAAAAAAAACAAAAACATACAATTGGAGATGCCAATATGGATGCGGATAATTTGGATATGCGCTTTTTTTTTTTAGTTAGCAATTGTGATATTGTTTTGATTATTGGATATCAAAGATTCTAATTGAAAAAAAAAAATCAATGTTTGCATAATTTATTGAGAAAAGCATTGGAAGGTTGATTTTAATGAAGATTTATATTTTTCTCGTTTTTCATATTTACGGAAGAGAGAACCATTTTGAAAATGTATATATGGTTGGAGATCCGACTTCTTAGCCAACCTTATTTATATATATAGCACGATTTGACACGACACGATTAGACACGCAACACGAACTGGCATTACACATCAACACAAATTTAAATTATTAATGTTGATTATTTAAACAAAATTAATAATTTAAATCCAATTTATAATACTACATCATATTATTTAACATCTTTTTTTACTCATATTGTTCTTATCTAATTATTTTTTTATAAAAAATACTAATAATAAAAAGTCTAAATTTAACCAAATAATAAAATTAGGTGTTACACTGCTACTTAGAAGTTTATATCATGCAGATGTTCAAATTGTGTGGTTTTTGGCAAAAATCATCAATTGTAGGTGACAGGAGCTATAAATAAATGGTTGAAACAAACATAAATCCCAAATGCAACGGAACTAGATAAACTTCATTTTGTGTGCAAATGCAATGCCGCACGAAGCAA
Organism: Rhynchospora pubera; assembly: GCA_028095005.1. NCBI lineage: Eukaryota > Viridiplantae > Streptophyta > Magnoliopsida > Poales > Cyperaceae > Rhynchospora > Rhynchospora pubera. The sequence continues at coordinate 83,328,600 of CM051460.1, read as the reverse complement.
TTGAGATTCCGTGAATTTATAGGAAAAGGATTTTGTGTGGCAGTTCTTGTCGATAAATGGTGTGGCCGAGTTAAAGTGAAGTGGTTTAGCACAAACAGTGATTCGTTACTTGTTGTATTACAGTGATCCAAATTATAATACAATAGAATGGATTAGGTGATAGCTTCCAAATAACGCCACGTGGCTTTGTTTGACTTTGTGGAGCTTAGACTCAGAGGGAAAGAGACAAAGCCACAAACACTCGCCTACTCCGTGAGAAGAAAAACCCTACAGCGGCAATGACATTGCCGCTATAGGCTCTGAATTATAGCGGTAATGATAGTACCGCTATAGCTGTGCTCTTTTTAAAATTTCTGAGAGTGTTTTGTCTTTTTTAAAATTGTTAGGGGTATTTTTGTCATTGATAAAAATTTTCCTGGTTTGCGTGATGAATGAGTAAGATGAGATTTCTGAGACTGGGATTGGCTTGCTACGAGAGAATTTGATTTGGTGAGCAAAATTAAAGCTTAAGCCAACATTGATTTTTCTTTATTTATCAAATTTGGTATATGCGGGCCACAAATCCAAATAGACTATGAAGAGAGTTTGATTTTGTAATTTATTTGAAGATAGAAATATGCGAGTAACAAACCCATCAATAATTATTTAAATCTGGAATTTGCTTGAAGATTTCAATCGAAGCAAAAAAAAAAAAATTACTCGTCCTCGAATTATTTAAGCGAAATCTGATGTTTTTATGATCGTGCTAATAGTACGAAGGAAGAAAATAGAGAATAAAGAAATAAAAAGTGAAATTGGAAAGATATATTTTAACTATCTAACGATTAGGAAAGATTTAGAATGGAAAATAACAAATGTAGGATGTGATATCTATATTTTTATTTTACGTGAAAATAAAACTAGCGGGAATACGAACCGTCTCTTTCGGCTAATAGGGGATAGGACATCTCTACTTACTTATAAAGCATCTTTAGCAAGGTTAGCATTTTTCACACAAAGGGGTCCAAACAATTTTGTTAGCATCATTATAAACCATTGATCAATATGATATACGGTTTGGATCGCTATTTCTATAAAGGAGTCGACTCTACACACAAATAAGTCAAGTGGACGATGGCTACGCGCTGTGTTTGGTTATTGCTCGGGAAGAGTTCGATTCTCCGAAATGACATAAAATTTTTTTGGTTTTGCGCTTTAATTTTTTCCTCTGCGATTTCTTCCCTTATCGCGTCCCCTCCCCATCCCTTCTCTCTCTCATCCCAAAATTAAAAAATTTAGAGACGAAAATTAACAAAAATACAGACGCTCAAAAAAATGAAACCCGTTAGGCTGTGCTCCAGTACATTCCAGCAGGGATTAGAGGAGGGGTGGAGAGGTGAGGGGTGCCCGGAGATTTGTCACCCCAATTCGGAGATTAATGATTTGGGGTGAACTCAATAGAAGTTTCTCTCTTATTTTATCCCCTCACCCCTTCTTTAATCCCCTCTTATTCTAGTTGTGGAGCAAGTAAACGTACACGAGCAGCTCAAATTCACCTAATCTAATCTCCCCTCCTCTCCGCCCAAGCAATCTGGAGCACAGCCTTAGGGTTTGCTCTCTCCTAAGCGGCGCCCCATCCTAATTTCTTTCCTTTCTTATGTAGCAACAAATAAAGAAATTGAATTGATTCTCTAATTCCTCTTCTTCCATCCCTCTCGCTTGGTGACTTGGCGAGTCTAGGGTTTTAGCCATCGCTTTCAAATCCAATTTTTGATTAACCATGGTCGCCGTTTTCCTCCAGTGCATCTCTACTTCGCCCGACCCTCCATTGTCACTCCTTCATCCTCTTTCAGCGCACCTCTCATTCTCCTCCGACTAGACGGCGCTGATCAAGACGATCGCTTTCACGTACACAAGATTGAGCCTCTTCCTCGCTTTATCTGCCACGTCAGCCTAGACCAGCGTCTACAAGAAATTCAGCTGATTTTCAAATCTCCTTTTTTATTTTACTTTTTTTTTGCGATTTCTGAATTTCATGGTTTATCAGCCTAAGTTTTTCTCCCTTTTTTTTGTCTTGCAGGTTCCATACTTTTGCATTTGGGGTTATGTTTAGGTGATAGTTTTTGTAAATGCTACTCCTCAATTTGGTGAGTTCTTCAGCCCATTAACTTCATTTTTTGCCTCAATTTTGTTTCGTTACTCCAGAGGAATTGATTTATTAATAATACTAACTTCTTTGAATTGTACAATCTATCTCAGTTTCGTTCTGTTTGAATTAATCATTTGCTTTGTTAATTTAGATACAGGTTTTATCTCCTGTGGGATAATGATGGTGACTATGATAACTTCAGGTTCTAAGAGACTTGAAAGTTGTACAAATTTTTAGACCAGGTTTGCTGTGAATACTATCGGTCGTAGTCCTGAGATAGTTTCAGTCAGCTGAACTTTGTTGTTCTATACTTCAGGAGAGATATGGCGTGCCTTCAAAGAGTGGAGGTAACAAATTTAGATTCTTATTGGAAAAACAAGCTGTTTGTCATGCTACTATTCCTGTCAGTTGTTGCTCTTTTAGTTACTCATATTTTTTAGGTTGGTCTAAGCATACTTTCATGGATGTATACTATATAGGAAACATGCTATCTGCAAAGGTATTGTTGCCTTTTCATCTGTCTTAGAAAAAAAAATGATATTTTATTGCAACTCATTATTCATTATTTCATACCAAGTCTTCATTTTATTTTGCCGTGAGATTATATAAAGATTGCATCCATATTTCGATTTATTCATGCTCTAAGGAGCTTTAGTTTAAATTTTTAATGCTTTATGTATCATCTTTTAATTAACTATTGCGCCATGGTGTGTGGTACACAGTAACAATGATGAAAGGTAATTTTCTTGACAATAATTTCAGAGCATTAATTTTGTATGTGTATATTACATCCCATGAGATTCAGTGGTTCGCATATCAGTTTCAAAAAGTGAAAACTTGGCTTACAATGAGCACAAGTAGAACTGATTTTAAGATTTTACAGTATAGATGACATATGGGACTGAGGAGACTTCCAATTATGTGAAATTAAATCAAATCCAATTAAAAATATTACTGAAATGAATACATTTGATAGATTTGCTTAAACTTGGGTTGCTGGGTGTTGATCAGAAGGCACTGGTTGGATACTTGGATTAGAGTAGATGATTGAGTGCTGAGGTTGTTTCCTTTTCTCCTTTCTTTTACAGCGGATTTTTAGATTTTGTGAGCTGAGGGTGTTGATCAGAAGGCACATATACCATTTGTTGTGCTGAGGTTTTTTCCTTTTCTCCTTTCTTTTACAGTGCATTCTTAGATTTTGTGCCTTAAATAATGCTCAATACTCATTTTCATATGTATTAGTTAAATACTGATACATACCTGAGGTTCCATTTTTGACAACACAATTGTTGTCCCTTTTGATTTTAAATAGGTTTCGATTCTAAGTTTCCTGCAATCTATCTTTCTCTTTTGAAGGTGATTCATTGCGCAAGCAGATGGTGAACTTAGTATTTCTGATGGTGATACCATCGTTGTTCGTCAGGTACATATTTAAATTAGCCCATAGACATAAAGAGTAGATAGGGAGTATCAACAGACAGCTCGACCATTGCAAATTGCAACAACGTAAGCATTTCTCTCTAGATTCCACTGAAAGCGGCTGGGTGCAAAGTTGGGCAACATTTGTGATTTGTTTTACTTCCTCTATTATTCCTATTATTCATTACCGAATCATATAGTATTTCCTTATTGTTTATATCGATTGGTTAAAGAAAACTAAAAATAAATCTTGTTAATGATATGCTGATCTGGCACCTTAAAAATAATGTGTACATGGTGCATACTATTTTAGACTTGCTTTCCTTTTTGACCAGTAGTATAAATTTCCTTCTTTTTATACGTCAATTGTAGATACAAAATATCTCTTCACTTGGTATATTTCAAACCTTAGTTCTTGTGCATATGAACCCCTTTCTCTCTGCTGTAATTAAGTTGCTTAAATTAGACATGGCATTTAGGGTGACTAAAGGATGCCATAGTAAAGTATGTTGCAATTGACCTCATTGGTCTCTCTTCTGCTGCCATTGGTTTGATTGATTAGTTGGAGTTGAATTTTGATATATGGAGAATGAATTTAAATGACTTGTCATTAACTTGGAACATTTCAAATATCTCAATGTATTTAAATTGTTATTTTATATTTATTTCTTTTGAATTTTGGTTTGTTGCATCTATAGATTGGCTGCTCTGGAAGACTGGAACCTGCGGTCAAAGATTTTTTTTTTCTTTTGAAAAGTTGAAGCTGTAGTCAATGACTATTGTATGTCTTATTTTCATATTTTATCCGGTGCTTAAATTTGTAGTTATACTGTGTACCTATGTTTAAAGAATGTCATTCTGACTTTCTATTTTGTCTCTGGATCGAAATAATATTGTCTGTTTGTAACAAGATAGATATGTTCCACGATCATATCATTGATGTATATATGTGCCAAAATTTAGCCGGATCTCGGCATATGAACTTAGACTAACACATGATGAAAAAAATATTACTAAAATACTTGAAATCGATACTTCAGCATGGAGAAATAATAAATTAATTTTAAATATTAAATCAAACTTAAGCATGTTGTTGCTATTATTTTTTGTTATTTTATTTATTTTTATATAAACTCTCTACCGTTGAAGAAATATTCTTTCCTTTTGTCTCACTGCAGTGAATCCAGTGAATCCAATACCAGTCTCTCTCTAAATATTCTCAATTAATTAGTGCGCATATTTATACTTACATTAAGATTTATCATTTCTATATTTATTTCCCAATTAAATATATATTGCTCCTTTTGCTCCTCAAATTGTGATTATTTTCCTTCGTTGGTGCAGCGTCATACTAAATCTGCTCCTAAAAAATTCCATGTTAATGATCTTAAAATGTCCTTTCAGCTGAATCAGTGTATATATTGTTTCTAATTAAATCGCTATTTAAATAATGATAATTTTTTGTCACGATCTTTGCGTGATTTGGGTTTATTTTGATATAATTTGGGATAGAAACTGAGATACTGGTAAGGAGAATTAGGGAACAGGAAGGGTAAAGGAAAGGAGATAAATAGAAACTTTCATTTATTAATTTTCATCATAATCAATTACAAGAGCACTCTTCTATTTATAGCTAAGCAAGACTAATCCTAACCCTTGATTACATTCCTTGATTAACTCTCTGATTGCCAGCTCATCGATCCATGGGTTGGAATGATATTGGAGTTCTGCGTATAATGCAATTTGGCTCCTTTACCGTTGATCTTGACAGAACCTTAGCTTTAATTAAGCGGGCCCCATTTTGCAGCTGCTCTGAACTTGACACCTTCTTAACTCCGTTAGCGAAGGGATCATTTTTGTAAATGCTGGCCCATATGTCAGATTCATCTTCTTTCTTTTGTTCGATTGCTTCATCTTTCCTCCTGAATTGTCTCGGTCACAGTCTCCAACGGGGACTTCCCAATTAAACCCCATACGTGACATTTTTCCTGTTATAACCGCTTCAAGGGAGAGTTATCATTTATATTGGTAAACTGGAGGGTTTATCCAACCCCTTTAGTCTCAAATGGAAAAATAAGTGTCCATATTCTTATTCCAGAAACAAGAAAAGAAATGATGGACAATATTTATCAAATGAAAAAAAAATCATTACAATCTGTATCATATCTAAATACCATATATATATATTAGAGGTGAATTTAAATTTTGCTTTCATGTTGGCCGTGCACTTATTTTGGCATTTTAGGCTTCAAATCATTCTTTTTCAGAGTGAAATGTGCAAATGCGTTGACCACTCTTTCCTTTTATTAGTGATTGATATATTCGAGGGTATTTCGGAAAAGATTCAGTCAATCACATTACTTGTTTTTTTTTAAAGAAACTTATATAGTTTGAATTAATGTACTATAGTTGTATCGAATTTACTACGCTAAAATTTAAAATATTTTTCATTTAAAAAATTTGCCCAATGTAATTATGTTAATTATAAATTGATTTATATATTATTTTTCACATTATAACACAAATGTGTTCATTGTTTGACGTCCCATAATGAAATAAGTAAGATTTTTCTTTTTTTTTTTTACTGATAGGATTGAAGGTATCTCACGAAAAATTATGATTTCATTTGATAATAAAATTTCTTATTAGATCATATGTAACATAATTCTTTAAGAACATAAAAAGTTCACATAAAATAATATACACTAAAAGTTTTAAATTTTTTTTAAATATATCGAATAAAAAATTGCCCGCACATTGAGCGGGCACTGCTGCTAGTAGGAGTTAAGCTAGGGCAATTTCGTCATAAAATATTTGAATTATTTTTTTATTCAGAAATTAATTAGAATTGCTAAGAAGGATATATATCTAGTTTTATCAAGAATTGAGGGGTATGGGATCAATTTTGATGATTTGAGGGGTAAATATCTAAATAAGAAAGATTTGAGGGATATGGGCCCAATTTTGCCAATAAAAAAAAATGTACCCACAAAAAATCGGACCCCTCATATTTTAAGCTCTAATTTCGCATCCGTATTGTACATAACTTAAATAATCTTGTTGGCAGGTAACTAAACTAATAGCGATATTTATTTGTCAATCATTAGAATTTATTTGGATTACCATATTCTCCCAACGCTTTGGAAACTCAATAAAAGCTTAGTTGGTTCCCCAAGAAAAACCATATATAATATATTAATGAGTTGTTTAGCTAAGTAACACATTATGTGAAGCAATATGATTTGTATAGGTCAACGAACCCCATCATGGGTCCTTTTGAAACAAACAGGACAAACGAAAAAATAGAAAAGAAAAACAACGAAAAAAAAAAACCATTGCCCCATCAATTAATCATTGTCCATTTTCTTCTCTTTGAATTGTCCTAATTCAAAAGTTGGATTGCCTTCTTCCTCCATATAGAATGCAACAAAAAGGTAAAAAAAAGTGGATTACTATTCAAGTGCAACTGACATGCGCTAACTTTCTTTTTGAAATTGAAGTTTCTAGGCCAACTTGTATGCAAATGGGAGTCACAACTCACAAGTTCTTTCACAAAGGGGGACAGTAGAAAGCTGCGTTGTACCTAACATTTCTGGACCGGGTCTATGGTGATCAGTCAGTGTCTGGTGCTGTTTTCGTTTGAGAAAAATAGTATTATGCTATTTAATCCAGTCCGTTGGATTAGGATTTCTAAATGTCTCCACATATATAAAGGAGTTTAATCAGGACAAAATATTGTATATGAACATCAATAGTGAAATTCAGACGGTATAACTGAAAACCCTGATATTTGTATTTATCCAATGAAGGAAGAATAGCGGAAACCTACCCCTATGGTGACAGTTTACATGTTTCATATTATTTATTTTTTTGTTTTAGAACTTAAGGAGTTTACAATGGATCAGTTATTGACTAAATATGAAGTATAACAATTGAGAAGACAGTACAATTCAAAACTCCCTGATGCAAGTACCGGAAACCAACCCCTATGGCTATGATGACATTTTTACTTGTTACATAATACGTTTTCATTTTATATTTTGATATTTCGATTATACGGAGGGATTTGAATTCCCCTTTTATTATCAGATTACCCATGTTATACGTGGTTCTCCTTGGCACAGTACCTTTAAAGTTGGGAACATATTATTCAACAAAGTAACTTGATCCGTTTAATTGACTTCATAAGGCTCAGGCACCATTCATCACACAACTTAATTATCAAATTATCAAATTATTACTGGCTCAATTCATGATAAGGAACCATGATATTTACTGACAATTGATTCCTAAGTCGATTTGTTTCTACTAAACAAAGTCAACAAGTAGCGGGCAAGTGGCAACACAGGTCACAGCCTACGGGCTACGGGCGTTTCCATTCCTCCAAAAAAAAGAAAAGAAAAAAAAAAAGAGTAGCGGCAACACCGTGATCCGTGAATGCAGTATTAGGGTTTCCACCTGGGCCATATCTACAGACTACAGTACATGAAGCCCAACCTCGGTCCTGGGCTTGATTTTCGAAACTGGAGGACCTAGTTACAGGGATGCTAATCGTTTGTGATAAAATGGGCCGTGTGATGCCTGGGCTTTCTGAAGCTCTGCTTCGCTACGGAGAAAAAAATTAAAAAATAATGTGAAACGCTCGGGTGCATAACGTCTAAAATGACTACGAAAATTGTCAATTGCGTTAACCGTTTACACATGGACAAAATCATTTCAATCTTTCGTTAACCGTTTTATTTTTGAAACATAACAAAAATTTTTAACTGTTTCGTTTCGTTAAAAAACGAAACGAAATGAAAGAACGGTAAAACAGTCGCCGTTTTCATCCCTAGAAACGCTCCTCTTGCAAATTATTTGATCCTCTCTCTCTTTAGGGGATCACAAGTTAGGGTGTCAAACGTGAAGAAACGGAACAGAACTGGTATATTCCATTTCCGTTTTGTTTTAGGTCACGTAACAAAATTACATTTCATTTCCGTTTCGTTTCGTTTCTGTTCCGTTTCTGAATACAAAATTATTTCTCTTTGTCATTTGTTCCATTTCGGACGAAACAAAATGAAAATGTTCGAAAGGACATGGTATTGATAGTGCTATTCACAAGACCTGCTCGATGGGACAAAATAGTTAATAAATTTTTTCTTTCAAAAGCTCTTCACAATATGATAATTGATTTTACAGTTTTTTTTCTTCTTGGAAAGCACCGTCTCCTCACTTGATTGATTATAATTGATGTAACCTTTAAAGAGCTCTTAATTATGGTTTTAATCAAGTGTTATAGAGCATTATCATATATAAATACTACTTTAATGCTTAATATATGGTATTTATGTCCATCATATTGTTTTTAGCTATCTCGATAATACAACTAATAATATAATTGTAGGAAAATAATTCGAAGGAATTATGTAAAATTACTTTTGTTACATTTTTTATCGAATTTATAAAAACAAGATATAAATTATAATAAGAAAGTTTAATAGGCACTAGGGTTTTCTATGTACCACGAACTTTTTTAGGATATTTTTGTAAATTGACAAATCCAATTTAACCAATATAATCTATATATTGAAATCTCATAGCAAATCAAATTTTACAATTTTTAAAATTTTATTACAATTTTTTTCGAATTTTTTAAAACATGTCATTTTTGGAATGTTATACTATTTACAATATTCTAAAAATGGCATGTTTTAAAAATTTTAAAAAATAGCAATAAAATCTCAAAAATTGTAAAATTTGGTTTGCTATGAGATTTAAATATGTAGATTAGTTTGGTTAAATTAGATCTGTCAATTTACCAAAATACCTCCGAAAAAGTCCGCGGTGCTTAGAAAATCCTATGCACTATAGTGCACATTAAACTTTTTCAAATTACAATTTGAAACAGTACTGGTTATCAGTTTCTTAAAATATTGTCTTATAAATTTATAATATTATTTATGATATTGTTTTGCTGTTACATTAAGTAATACATTCTTTATGGTGTCCAGGCTTATAAATACCCTAAATCCTACACTGTTTTCACCCTACACTTCTTGGGTTGGAATTTATTAAGAACTATGGGGCCGTTTGGATTGCTTAGGAATAAGAGAAATAGCCTATTTCTAGGCGGAAAATATTGAAAAGTGTGTAATTTTCGTCTCAAATTTACTATTCTTGTTTATTCCTTACCCATCCAAACAGCCCTATGACAAAAAGGGTTTATTTGAAAATCCTTCAAGCTCATAATTAATAATTTAAACCTCAAATTCCTTTTTTCTTTTAATCATGCATGTATGTTTGTTTATCATATATAGAGGCGCGCTGTTATTAACTTTCCAATTAGTAACAATGTATTGGAATATGGAATTGCTTAGGACCATCCGTAAGATTCTATCATTTCCATCATCCTCACGCGTATGCTGCAACTGTCCCCCCCGCTCTTCCTCCCTCCCACATACACCGTCCCCCCTGCACCCTTCTTCCTCCCACGTACGTTGTCCCCCCTCCCCCTCCTCCTCCTACGCACTTCATAACTGTTGAAGTTAATATATTTAAATGTTGAAGATAATATCGTAACTGCTGAAGTTAATATATATAACTATAACTTCAACATTTATGCATAAATATATATAACATAAATGCTGAAGTTATATATATTAATTTCAACATTTACGATAATAACTTCAACAATTGTATATATTAACTTCAACATTTACGATATTAATTTCAACAGTTATCTATTATTAACTTCAAAAGTTATCTATTTAATTTCAACAATTACGATATTAACTTCAATATTTATGCATAGTAATTTCAACTGTTATGAAGTGTGAGGAAGGGGGAGGAAGAAGGCGGTGGGGAATAGCGTACGCATGAGGAAAAGATGAGTGTTGGATTTCTGAAAAAAGAAAACGCGTCAGAGGGATGACTTTCAAAAATAAAAAGAAGTTATTGAGGATGACGGGAATGATGGATCTTAGGAAGATCCTTATCATTCCCGATTTAAGTATTATGCATCTAATATGCTAATTTCTAATAAAAGTTCTTTTATGGAATCATTTATAAACGTGCATCCCACGATGTCAGAGAATATTTGGATAACTTTTAAATTGACGGGGGTGAAAATTTACATTTTCGTTGGTTGTGTAGACATCTTTAGTACAGGGAAAAGGGAAAAGTTGATCAGGTTCGTTAAAATATATATGTTTTCTGTTAAAGAAAAAATTGTTTTTAAGTTTCAAATTTCATATTCTACAAAATTTTAATTTTAAATGAAATAACTTTGTCAGAGCAACGCCTTCATCCACATCCTAATCTAATCTGACATATATATAATAAACTTACGCAATCATATGCAAATGTTGCCAACGAAGGGTGCTAATTGAAATGGTACATTGGAAGGGTGCTTATCCAAAAAGATGCTTTCAAAGGATTTGCTCTCAAAAGAGTGCATGCAAAGAGTACTACCTTAAAAGGTACTAATAAAGAATGCCAATTGAAAGAATACTAAAAGTCCATTCATATTATTATTCGCTTTATTTTCAATGCTCATCCAATCATTAGTCATTCTTGTTTTTCTCTATTTTGAACGCTTATCCAATTATTAGTCATTCCTCCAATAATTTATATGCCAATAGCTACTGCCATAGATATTGTAGCATTGATGAACACCTTGAACAGGACTCCTGGAATATCACGCATGCACACACGTACGGACACCTCACTAAAATTTGGCCAGTAAGGGTAAAGTGATGCTGCAATATTATGGACATGGAGAATGATTTTTTTCTTATGGATACCAAGGTAAAGTAATGATTTAGTATTATTATTAATTTACTATCAAAATTAATATTTTCATTAATTTACTATTGATATAAAATTTCAAATGTATAGTTTCTTTATTTTACTGAACAATGTTTATCCTCTTATTTGATATCAGATACGTTTTTTTTAGTTATATATTCGGATTATTTATTCTCTTAAGAATGTTCAAAACTCTCATTTTGATATATTTCTTGTTTTCTTTAGAATTAAAAAATCTTCTCTTATTATTATTATTTTTTAAATGTATACAATATTACATCTTAGTTCATATATGCTGTATACTCTTTCAACGGTTCGCGCGATTACTTTGCAGGTGTAGATAAGATGGGGTCTGATTTAATAGTGCTCACCATGTACTGAAACATGCTAAAGTGTGTCAAAAATTAAGGAATTGCATGAATATATGTCAACGTGTTGAAGCACGTGTATCACGAATTGTGAAATTTTACAATCTTCAAGATGCAGCTCTATGTGACTTTATTGTGGTGACTACGCCACTAATGCAATTTTTAATACCATATGTGTTATATTATTTGATAATTCACAATGAAATTAAAGGTACATGAATGCACCAGTTCATATCTTGTTTATGGGATAAGCGTCAAAATAGAGACAACAGCCGTAGTAAACTCCACAATGGAGCTTACAAATAAAAATTTATTTCCGATAATACCGTAGATTTCAAAAAAATTTATTCTTGATCAATAAATTTTTTTACTCTAAATAACTAATTCTCAGTTTATTCTTAGACGATCCAAACGCATCCTTAGAAAAATGAAAAATAAGAAATAAGAACAGAAACATAGAAAAAAATAAACCATATGATGCAGTTTTTTAACTGAACCAGCAGAAAGCTTGTATTTCAAAATCCAACATATATAATGTGGGGCAAATGGAACAAGGTAATGAGCTCTCCTTATTCAAAAATAGTTTAACGAAAAAAAATATATAGAGAGAGCATATTAGTTTGAAGTTTATATATTGCAAATAAAATCTATTTTTTTTAATATTGTTATATAATATATAACCAGTTTAACTCCAGAACTCTCGAGGATTTGAAACATGCTATATAACAGTAATTAAATTGCATGGATATGTAGATGTTAAAGTCTACAGGAAGCACGTGTTTCACGCCTTTTGAAAGTTTTCAACCTACATTTTCCCAAATCATGACGACTTTTTGAAATTGAAAAATATATATTTATGCATTAAAATTAAATTAAAGATAGTAAAATCGTAACAGTTCTATCTTAAAAATACTAATATGTATAAAGAGAATGGCTAACATGTTATCGATTTGCCATCAAATCGTTTTTCGAGATACAAAAATCATATATATGAGGAAGGCTAACGTGCCATCCATTCGCCATCGAGTCATTTTTCGAGATCCAAAATACAAACGGTCAATTCAAATCATTCAAGTTGTTCACCATATTGAAAAACCCTTGGAGATCAAATTTTATATATTTTTTTTATTTTTTTGCTATTTATTATGATATTTAAAATATATATATAATTAGAGTATTTCAGGCCCTCCAATTTGAAAATAACATAATAAATAGCAAAAAAATTTTGGAAAAAAATGTAAAATTTGGTATCCAATGATATTTTAATATGATGATCAACTTGAACGGTTTGTATTGACTGTTTGAATTTTGAATCTCAGAAAACGACTCGATGGTAAATGGATGTATATATATTCACTTTGTATCTTATTATTGAAACTAAAAACAATATTTTGCACTCTAGGTAATGCGAGATAAAAAAAAAATTGCAACAAATTAAATTGTCGCTGTCTTTTATTGACTTTTAGTTTTTTTTTCCATCTTGGGCTCAAAAAAATATAACTTTATGTTTCATTAGCTTTAGTTAACATGAATGTACGGACCAAAATATTTATACAATTATAAAAATATGATATATAGAAAGTTTTTTTTTTATCTGGAGAAGCGAACGACAAATATATGGTATCGATGTTTCATAATTATTAAATAAATTTGTTATCAATATAACCAAAATTTTTTTGGTAATTAACTGGAGATTTCAACTACTCGTCAAGAGTTGTATCTTGTTTGGGAGAAAGGAGGTTAGTTTCCAATATATGTAGTTCTGAAACTCCTTGTACGGTGATGTGGTCTGAGCTAGCAATCTGCGACGCAGAGCAGTAGAATATGGATTGTTAAAATTCCATATTAGTTTAAAAGCTCTATGGATTTTCACTGCTGAAGATGGATGTGGAATAATAATAATAATAACAATAAAAAAAAGAACTATATATAAGTTTTTTTTAACCACAGCGCCCGGCCGGCCGCCCGCGCAAGCTAAGATGCAGCTCCATTTGACTTTCTTGAACTAATACTAGTTTCCCTCTTCCCGATGAAATTAAATATCCATACATGATGCATCAATAGCATCATGCATGCACCAGCTAGCTCTTATTTTGTTAATGAGTTTAACTTAAACCGTAGGGTTCACGAGAAAAGGACACGTGTTTCATGCATCTTGAACTTAATCTGCATGCAACTGGGACTGTCAACGGAACTTATTTGCCATTATTCCATTCCGTTAAAAAAATTAACGGAACGAATAACGATAAATAATTTTGTTGTGTTTCGATAACAGAACAGCAAAATGAAACGGAAGATGGAACTAAATAACACATGTTGTTTATATACTGAAATCATATATTTTGTGCATGTCGTTTATCGTTTAGTTAAACAAAATGGCTAACGAAACAGCGAAATCGCCTATTCTGCTTTCGTTAACCACATTTGACACCTCTACATGCAACCTTCAAGCGTTTCCTACAATATTGGGCAAAATTGCCATAGTTATAATTAACCTAATTAGTCCTATGAACTGTTTTAGAAATGATACAACAATTTAGCTAGATAAATAAATAAATAATACCAACTGGTATATGATTTAGGTCTTTTTATTTGATTTAGTAAACTTATACATTGCGACACTACGGGAAAAAGGACCTTCTGTAACGACACTTCTGTAACGGTTTTTGAAATAACCGTTACAGAATAGTGAGACATTAAGCGGGAAAATTGGCGCCACAAATCTGTAACGGTTATTATTAAACAACCGTAATAACATTTCCGTCATGGTCAGGGAAAAAAATGCATCAACCTTCTGTAACGGTTGTTGGATTAGAACCGTTACAGATTTCTTATATTCTGTAACGGTTATTATCTATCAACCGTTACAGAAAAGAAAAAAGAAATATATTAATATCAACCATCTTCTGTAACGGTTATTAGCAAATAACCGTTACAGTAGGTTAACGTTTTTTTTATTTTTTTAATGATTCTGTAACGGTTATTTTCTAATAACCGTTACATATTTTAGCACGAATTTTATTAATGTTTTTATGATTCTGTAACGGCTTTTTTTTTATATTTTTATGATTCTGTAACGGTTATTTTTTAATAACCGTTACAGAATAGTTTGTTCTGTATTTAGGTCTTCTCCCCATCCCAACAAACTCACAGCTAGAGCGCCGCATCACTTTACTCTTTTCTGATCTTCTCATTTATTGCGAATTTGTGGTGGTGGCTTCACTCCAAAAAAATAGCCAAAAATTTCTAAAAATTCTGAAAAAATAATAATTAGAAAGAGAATAAGAAGGAGAGCAGATTTAAGGTAAAAAAAATTAAATTTGAACCGTAATTTATTTTTTACATTTTTTTCTTATTTATTTCGATTTTTTCATTAATTTAATGGTTATTTTTGTTTTTTTATATATTTCAAGATATCATTGAATAGGAGAAGATCTTACATCGGCCGGATAAGTCGCACGATTCAACGGATCGGAAGGCACACAATTGAAAGTATATTTTCATGAACTTCTCTTTTTTTAAATTATTTGCATTTCGTTAATAATTTGCATATATATATATATATAGGCATGAATTTCGTATTGTCATATAGGAACCAAATACCGGAACTCAACTGAATTTAGGTCATTGCCCGTCCGAGATTAATCCATTAGGGATTAATCTCGGATAGTACTCCCGGTCGGGAGTACTGCTCTTTGGATACGATCTGTCTCATTTAGGACAGCGAGTTATACGTTAGATGCAATGTGTTGTCTGAGAAAAATTCGGCGGCATTTCCCTTGTGTTCCCACGGATACGTACGCACGAGCAATCGTGTGTTGGCGTATTCAGGGAACATAAGGGGAAATGCTGCCGAATTTTTCTCAGATAGCACATTGCATCTAACGTACGCTCGCTAATGAGACAGAGTATCCAAAGAGCGGGCTAGGATGGTGACCGGTCCGAAAACCTAATATGACAAATTGGTCCGAAAACCTAATAATTTGCATAAATTTTATTGTTCAGATGGATCGGACGTGGATGTACTCAAGTAATCGATGCTCGTCTACATTTTTGAGAGGACTTGAAGAATTTATGGTTTGTGCTAAAGAGAATTTGAAAATGAAAGAAGATGATAAAATGTATTGTCCTTGTCGTGTTTGTCAGAATTTGTTGAAGTGGTCTAATTTTGAAGAAGTGAAGGCTCATTTGATTATAAATGGATTTCAACCGGATTATAGTCGGTGGACACTCCATGGAGAGAATGGGGGGGATAGTACTAGCACAAATGTATTGGATTCTGTGTATGAGGAAGAAAATGTATCATTGGATGATGAAATTGATGATGTCAATGTATTTGATGATGAGAATGTAGATGATGATAGAAATGTAGATAACTCAGAATTTAATGCCGATTTAGATGAAATTGTGAACAATGTGGATGAAAATTTTGTTGATAATGTTGAAATTTTTGGTATGTTACGTGAAGAAGATAAAATAGCTTTATATCCTGGTTGTGAATTGTCAAAACTTAATGCTGTTTTCAAACTGTTCAATCTTAAAGCCAAAAATGGATGGAGTGATGCAAGTTTCACATCTTTGCTCAAACTATTACATAAAGAATTTCTTCCAAAAGATAACCAGTTGCCAGATTCAATTTATAAGGCTTAAAAGATGTTATGTCCTTTAAAAATTGGAGTTGAGAGAATTCATGCATGTCCAAATGACTGCATATTATTCCGGAATGAGTACGGAGACTTGCATAAATGTCCAAAGTGTAATGCGTCACGGTATAAACCGAGGGACGATCAAATTGAAGATGAAGGTAGTAAGGGACCAGCTGCAAAAGTGGTGTTTTATCTACCAATAATACCAAGATTTCAGCGGCTTTTCTCTAACGCGAAGGATGCCAAATTGTTAAGATGGCACGCAGACTGCAGGAAAAAAGGCGATGGCATGCTCAGACACCCAGCAGACTCTCCAGATTGGATAAATATAGATATGGAATTTGAAGATTTCGGCAGTGAACCTAGAAATTTGAGATTGGGTTTATGTACAGACGGGATGAATCCTTACGGCAACATGAGTAGCCGGCAGACTACATGGCCGGTTTTATTGTGTATTTACAATCTTCCTCCCTGGCTATGCATGAAAAGGAGATATATGATGATGCCCTTGTTGATTTCTGGTCCCAAGCAACCAGGTAATGATATAGATGTGTACTTGGCTCCATTAATAGATGACCTTGGTGAATTGTGGCAGAATGGAGTGAAAATATACGATGCACACTCTAGAAGTGAGTTTAACCTCCGTGCCATGATATTTTGCACAATCAATGATTTTCCTGCATACGGAAACCTGTCAGGGTATAGGAATAAAGGAGCGAAAGCGTGTCCTATTTGCATGGAAAACACCCATTCTGTGTACTTGAAAAACTCCAGAAAAAATGTTTACTTGGGACACCGGAGGTTTATTAAGAACCGCAATCACCCTTACCGTCGAGACAAGGAAAGGTTTGACGGTACTGTAGAAAAAGACAAGGCCCCAATACCGTTATCCGGTTCAGGGGTGTATCGACAGGTGAAGGACATTAATGTAAAATTTGGTAAGAAATTTGCAAATGAGATACCCAAGGGGATATGGAAGAAGAAGTCTATATTCTGGAATCTTGAATATTGGCAGAGTTTGGAGATTAGGCATTGCTTAGATGCGATGCACATAATAAAGAACATATGTGAAGCTTTGATTGGTTGCATGTTGGAAATTCAAGGGAAAACTAAAGATGGCGTAAATGCGAGGAAGGACATGGTTGAAATGGGGATCCGGCAAGAACTAGCGGCACAAGATAAGGGAAAAAGTCGAACTTGGCTACCTGCAGCACAATTTAATTTATCAAAGCAAGAGAAAAAAAGCTTATTAGAATGCCTGAAATCTATTAAGGTTCCTACTGGTTATTCCTCGAATATATCAAGAAAGGTTTCTATTAAGGACAACAAATTACTTGGTATGAAGTCACATGATTATCACGTCCTACTGACCCAGTTACTTCCGGTCGCAATTAGAGGAATTCTAAGGGAAGAAGTGAGGAAAACCATCACTAAGTTGTGTTTTTTCTTTAATTCCATTTGCTCTAAAGTGATTGATCCGAATAGTTTGGACAAGTTACAAGAAGGTGTTGTACTAACCCTATGTGAGCTGGAGATGTACTTTCCGCCATCGTTTTTTGACTCCATGGTGCATTTGACCATTCATTTAGTTAGAGAGATAAAAATGTGTGGTCCTGTATTTCTACGATACATGTATCCTTTCGAAAGAGCCATGGGTCAATTGAAGGGGCTTGTTCGTAGCCGATCTAAACCAGAAGGAAGCATAGTGGAAGGATATGTGGCCGAGGAGGTTATTGAGTACTACACCGATTATTTGCAGGATGTACAACCAATCGGTCTTCCAAAGTCTCGACATGAGGGTAGACTTGAAGGAAAAGGTTATATATTAACTTCCAATGTTCACCTTATTTAGCACAAATGTTCATTTAAAGCACAATATTTGTTCACCTTATTTAGCACAAATGTTCACTTAAAGCACAATATTTGTTCACCTTATTTAGCACAAATGTTCACTTAAAGCACAATATTTGTTCACCTTATTTAGCACAAATGTTCACTTAAAGCACAATATTTGTTCACCTTATTTAGCACAAATGTTCACTTAAAGCACAATATTTGTTCACCTTATTTAGCACAAATGTTCACCTTTCAGGTACAATTGGAGCTAGTACTCATATACCGGATCTTGCAATGAGAACCAAAGCACATATGAAAGTTCTCCAACATCTTGCTATTGTGGCGCCTTACATCAATGAACATCTAATCGAGTTACGTGAACAATACCCTTTTTACACCGAAAACTTGATTACCATAGAGCATGAAATAAAATTTGTCCAATGGCTAGAAGATAAAGTACAGTCCCAGTTGAAAGAAGGAACAAAGGTCGATGAAACCGTGAAATGGTTATCAAGACGTCCTGATGCCGTGGTCGAGACATACCAAGGGTATGACTTGAATGGATTTACCTGGTACACAAGGAAACAGGATGGTAAAAGTGCTGTGCAAAATAGTGGAGTCACTGTTGTAGCTTTATCTAGTGATAATGTTAGGTCGGCTACTTATTATGGGTGGATCGAGGAGATTTGGGAACTAGATTACCTGAAATTTAAGATACCCTTATTCAAGTGTGCATGGATCGACAACGGTCACGGTGGAGTTAAAAAAGACAAGATGGGGTTTATAACTGTTGACTTCAATAAAAGGGCTTATCGAGACGATCCGTTTATACTTGCAAATAAGCAAGCAATGCAAGTTTTTTACATTCAAGATCCGGCGGATAAGAAAAGACATGTTGTGCTTCAAGGTAAATGTTCATCTTATTTAAGTACAAATGTTCACCTTATTGAGTACAAATGTTCATCTTATTTATTACTTGCCACTTTCAGGAAAAAGACGTATTGTCGGTGTTGGTGATGTCGTAGATGAAGAAGCATACGACCACTTCGAGGAAATACCTCCTTTTTCTATCGGTATCGACGATACATCACAGCCAGTATCGATCAGTTATAGGCGTACAGATAACACCGAAGGCGTGTGGGTCGATACGCGGAGGAAAAAAAAGAAAGTAGCTACATAATCACATATATGAGTTAAAAAACTAATATAATTTATTTTTAATTTTTGTTTAACATTCTAAATTGTTGAACTTATTATTTAACATTTTGTTGAACAATATTATTTAACATTTCAAAATTATTATTTGTTGAACTTAAATGTAACAGTCAGTCAAAATCACTTAATTAAATTTTCAAAATCACTTAATTAAATGTAACATTTCAAAATTATTTTTAACATTTTATTATATAAAAACGTTTGGACTTCTGTAACGGTTACTAGCTAATACCCGTTACAGAAGAGGTCTAATCTGTAACGGTTATTAGCTAATAACCGTTACAGAATGTTATATATATAAAAACGTTTGGACTTCTGTAACGGTTACTAGCTAATAACCGTTACAGAAGAGGTCTAATCTGTAACGGTTATTAGCTAATAACCGTTACAGAAGTCCAAACGTTTTTATATAATAAAATGTTAAAAATAATGAAATTAAACTAATCTGTAACGGTTATTAGCTAATAACCGTTACAGATTAGCCTCTTCTGTAACGGTTATTAGCTAATAACCGTTACAGAAGGTTGAACCCTTTATTAATAACCAGCCTGGCTTGCGTCTCTTCGTCACTGCCTTCTAAACTCGATCGAGCACCTCTTTCTTAAGCCTCTCTCGAACGACAGAAGCAAAACCCTAACTCTCTCTCGTGACACTCGGCGGCTTCCCTCTCTCTCTCTCAAAGGTAAACCCCTCTCTGCCTCCTTCCTCCTTCCTCTCCTTCTCTGTCTCCTCTTCCTCTCTCTCTCTCACTGACTCCCTCTCACTCTTTGTCTTTCTCTCAACTCCGACAGCACCTCCGACAGCACCTCCGACAGCACCTACTCTCTCAACTCCGACAACACCTCCCCTCTCTCTCTCAGGTAAACTCTCTGTCTCCTCTTCCTCTCCCTCTGTCTCCTTTTCCTCTCTCTCTCTTTGTCTCCTCTTCCTCTCTCTCTCCCACTGACTCCATCTCACTCTTTGTCTCTCTCGATTACAGATCAACCTCCATCTCGCTCTCTCAACTCCGACAGCAACTCCTCTCTCTCTCTCATCTGGTTAGCCTCATCTCTCTCAAATTTTAATTTAATAGGGACTGAAATGCAAATGCTAGGAATCGTGGTTTTTTGTGCTTGGGGCTGAAATGCAAATGCTAGGAATTGTGGCTGTTTGTGCTTTGATTTACAAAATGTTAGGAATTAATTGAACTGTTTGTGCTTTGATTAATGGAATTTGGGGCTGTTTTGGGGCTAATATGCACATGTCAATTTTTAGAACTGTTTGTGCTTTGATTTACTAAATGTTAGGAATTAATTGAACTGTTTGTGCTTTGATTAATGGAATTTGGGGCTGTTTTGGGGCTAATATGCACATGTCAATTTTTAGAACTGTTTGTGCTTTGATTTACTAAATGTTAGGAATTAATTGAACTGTTTGTGCTTTGATTAATGGAATTTGGGGCTGTTTTGGGGCTAATATGCACATGTCAATTTTTAGAAATATGATATGCAAATTTTAGAAATGCGGGGACTAATATGCAAATGTCACTTACAATTGATTATTGAAAATATGCTTGATAATTTAGAATTTAATTTAATTAG
Organism: Rhynchospora pubera; assembly: GCA_028095005.1. NCBI lineage: Eukaryota > Viridiplantae > Streptophyta > Magnoliopsida > Poales > Cyperaceae > Rhynchospora > Rhynchospora pubera. The sequence continues at coordinate 83,307,620 of CM051460.1, read as the reverse complement.
ATATATATGCATTGTGAATTGATTATGAATAAGGAGTTAAGAAATTTATTTAAAATGAAAATTAGATGGAGAAGGATCAAAACGACAATAAGGTGGGGGAGGAATCCAAGGTGGGGGAGGAAACACCTAAGGTGGTGTCAAAAAGGGTCCCGTTTTACGGACCTCTCAAAAGAAGGGCTGTGTCGGCTGTACGTCGTCTTCCTCCAGGCTGTGAAAGGGGTCCTGATTTTAGTATGGGAATTAAAATAGATGAGGGATCCAGTGAGAATAAGGAGGTGGAGAAGAATAAGGAGGAGAAGAATAAGGAAGAGAAGAATTAGGGTTGAATTGTCTTAGGAATTAATAAAATTATCTATGTTATTTTGTGTGAACTTTATTTATGTAATTTGAAGTTTATGTTATTTGTGTATGAATTCATGTTTGAATATTAGTGTGTTTTAATTAAATGAATTTTAAATTTATGTATTTTTAATTATTTGAATTTTAAACTTGTTCATGTTTGAATAAATTGAACATTGCGCCAAACATTAATATATATTATATATGGTGTTTTAATTAGGTAGTAATGGAGAAAGGTGAAGGAAGCAATTCAAAGGGGAAAAAGCCCATCGAACGAGTCTATGTTAGGCGCAATGTTCGTGCCAATCCATCCTCTCAAAACCAGACGAACCAAAACCAAGCCTCTCAAAACCAGGGGCAACCGAGCCTCTCAAAATATGAAAAACATGCAATTTTTTTCAAGCTTTTGATTGACAAGTTTGTGGCACCGTACACAGAATGGAGAGAAGAAGTCATTGTTTTGTCGGATGATGATGATGAAGTCATTGTTTTGTCGGATGATGAAGACTAGTTTTAGAATTTAGATTTATGTTTGGTTTAGTATTAGGGTTTCTTATCCAACTGAATGTTTATGTTTATGTTAATGTATTTTGTTATTTGAGATTGAACTTGTCGTTTAATGTTTATGTTTATGTTAATATATTTTGTTTATGTTGTTAATGTTTATGTTTATGTTTATGTTTATGTTGTTAATGTTTATGTTTATGTTTGTTTATGTTTATGTTTATGTTTGTTTGTTTATGTTTATGTTTATGTTTGTTTATGTTTGTTATTTGAGATTGAACTTGTCGTTTAATGTTTCATTGTTGTTAATTATTTGTTAATAGATATGTCTGGAGATCAAGATAGAGATTTACAGGGTGAACAGACTGGTACAGAATCCGGCGATGAGGAGGTCACAACGTTCGAAATAAAGAAAAGGAGCAGAACGACAATGGAAGAGTTTAGGAGAAAAAAAGCTGCTGGGGAAAAGTATGAGATTAAATTTGACAAAGAAGGAGTGCCAATTGGTACTGAAGAGGCGGTGAACAAATTTGCATCATATTGCGGGTATCTGGCTAGAGTAAGAGTGCCAATCACAATTAATGATTGGCGGAAGGACGTTTCAAAGGAAACCAGACTTGAGTTGTGGTTGGACATCAAGGTGAATAATTTTTCACTTAAATCATCTAATTTAAATTTCTATGCTACCAATTAACTAACGTTTCGTTATGTTTCAGAAAATGTTCAACATCGAAGATGATAAAGCCATGAACAATACTCTCAAAGCGATGGGCATAAGTCACAGGGCTTATAGAAGTAGGATTGCTGAGGAGTACATCACAAATGCCGATCCAAACAATCCAAAAAATCCATGCGATAAACACCCAATCTCACAAAAGGAATGGGAAGAATTTTTCAACAAAAGGACGGGTGCAGATTTTGTACAAAAGAGCAACAAAGCGAAGGAGTTGAGAAAGAAATGGAAAGAGCCTCATAGGATGGGTTCCACTGGCTATAGAGGAAAAAAAGGTTCATGGAAACCTACAGACAAGATTGTCATACCCGGAGATTCTGAAGGGGCCGGTTCCACGAGCATTACCATCGGCGATTTGGAACCGAGGAGTCAAAGGTATTTCATGGGAAGGACTGTGGCTACGAAGGATAAAGGTACTTACACATGTAAATACTTATTATATATGCTAACTTCAAATTCTGTTTTGTGATTATTAATAAGATTTGTTTGTTGCTTGTTAGATACTTACACGTTCCATAGCTCTGATTCGTCGACTATTGAGGCATTCAGTCGGTTGAGTGCCATGTCTGGTGAAATCAATTCCGGGTCAATACCGGAACAAGAAATCTTAAATCGGGCGGTTGACAGGCCAGAACATCCAGGAAGAATCAGGGGATATCCTTTATGGACCAAGAAGGAAGATGTGTATAAAAGAAAGCCTAGAAAGGATGCGCATGAAGGATGGATGGCACCAGACCAGATTGAAGAATTGATGAGCAGGGTTGCAGCTGAAGCCGCTGAGAAAACCAAAAGGGACTTGATTCACTCCGAGGAGATAATGAATGCGGCGAGACAAGAAGCTTTTCAGGTAATCCTTTTTGACAGTCAAAATGTAATCAAAATGAATGAAAACTATTATTCATCATTCGGTTGCTTGATAATTTTCAGGAGGTGAAACAATGGTTGGCCAGTAGCGGATTGCAGTTTCAAGCTCCGCAACAATTTGTGACGCCGTACCAGCCATTCGTTGAAGCTGAGGTAGACTCAGGAATGCCAAACGAGCAGTTATTCCGAACGGTTGCCTCAAGCTATATGCCTCCGGATCCGAGAAGCGTTGTTCAGGTTCATATTGATCACTTTTCTCTTTTCTATTTAGATTTATGTTTGGCTTAGCATTAGGGTTTCTGATCGAACTGAATTTCAGGAAGAAACGCCGTGCGATCTCTTTTCCCTTGATCATCTTAACCAGAAGATTAAGGTGGCCGAGGGAAATATTATTCCGAGTGTTGTTGGTCAGATCGTACACGGCGTGCCACTAACTGATCAACAACTCTATATCCATCTTCTCCGAGTAGGCGATGATTTTCGTCAGTGGCAAGTCCCAGGTAGGTCAGATGAGCTATTAGGAAATAATATAGGAGGGCGATTCCCATGGCCGTCATTTTTGGTGGAGATAGGCCACAAGGTATCGTTTTATTTAATTATGATAATTTATTTCATCCATCTATAGTAGAACTCACTAATTAATTATGTGATGACATTGAATGCAGAGTTTGATAAAAAAGAAGCCAGATGCGAGCAAGGCGGTGGCGAAAAAGGTGATCGAGAGTCCAAAGGTTCCAAGTGCAGGTTCATCCAAAACCTAATTAGTTCAATTGATTGTTTCAGGGTAGATTGTTGCTCAACGTCGAATAATCTATTCTTTTGTGTCTGATTATTTCAGGGTCGATTGTTGCTCGCGATCCGCTACTTGAGCAGGATGCAATTGAAAAGCTTACCCCATCCGAACGAGAATTGTATGAACTATTGATGCTCCAACCAGAGCTTGAGAAAAATTTTGAGTTGCACCAATGTGATGTTTGGGGTACACACAGCGGCGAGGTTAAGTTCAACGTTGAATTGTGCGACATCCTCCAATGCTTTAGAAGAGAATCTCTAAACGTGTCGATCGTCAAGTTGTACTCTTGGTATGAATTTTCAATCTTTAAAATATTTTTTTAAAGTACCGTATTCAATTGGAGGTGAAAAATGTACGAATTAATATCCGTGAGTGTAGGTTTTGGATGAATGAACTTTCAGAGGGAGAAAACAACATCACCGTATTAGATCCAGAGATGTTGTCTGCTCCTAAAATCAAACAAGAACAAAACCAAGCTGCGGACTACTTGATGAAGTCATTCGCGCAATATTCATCCAATTATATGGTTCTGCCTTATTTACAAGAGTAAGGACAATTATAACTAATAAAATATCAATTATCTCGTTTACATGTTTGTTTCATTTTCATGAAAACAATAATCTCTATTCTTGCAGCTTTCATTGGGTCCTTCTTGTTATTAATGTCGAGAAGCGCACCGTTCAAATAGCAGATTCTATCGAGCGCAAGAATCCAAAGATATTGATTAAGGGATTCATAACCCAGTAAGTTTTCGTTTCTAAATGAAATTTTGATATTGAGATAAGGACTAAGTACGGTTCTATTTAAGCTATTAATGATATTGTATGCAGGATATACAAGCGATACCTTATGGAAAATGGAAAATATAATGCAAGGACCCGAACAACATTTGATTGGTACAAAATTCAGGTACGAGACTTAAAAAAATATATTAGCTACCTAGGGTTTCTGAAACTGTGCAAAATCTTAACTATCTTTCTTGTTGGATCTTTAATTAGTGTCCGATACAAAAGGGCTGCACAGAATGTGGATATTTCACAATGCTCGCCATGAAAAACGTATTATCTTATTGGATAGCAATTCAGGAAATACCTCATGTAAGTAACTTATTCTTTTAACTAATAACATTTGATCAAACAATTAGATTTTAGAATTTCATGATCTAACTAATAATATTTTTGACTTGTTTATCATAATATGCAGATGATCGACCCGGTTGGAGTACCATACAACAAAGAAATGATTGATGGTGTCGTGACAGAAGTTATGGACTTCATGCAAGGGGTATTATTTTGATTAAAATGTGTTATTTGATGACTTGCCATGTTTGATTATACTTGTGATATATGTAAATACTTTGTTTATTGTTTGTGTGATATGCATGATTATATATGTTTGATATATGTGTGCTTTGTGATATATATATATGCTGCATTTGTTAATGTAAATTGGGTACCAATTTGGTACCAATTCGGCTAGCAAATTGGGGCTAGCCAATCAAACAGGCAAAACTCAAAAAAAAAATTAAGACTTTTGTAACGGTTATTAGATAATAACCGTTACAGAATATTATAATTTCATTTTTTTTAATTATAAATATTATCTGTAACGGTTATTATCTAATAACCGTTACAGAATCAAGTCTTCTGTAACGGTTATTACCTAATAACCGTTACAGAAGTTCTCCAAACACCACACCTGTTCCGTCCACAATACCATAACGGTTATTAGATAATAACCGTTACAGAAGACTGGATTCTGTAACGGTTATTATCTAATAACCGTTACACATGTTCTACAAAAAACAGTACCAGATTTTCCCTTGCGTATACCATAACGGTTATTAGATAATAACCGTTACAGAAGAGGGGGCTACTGTAACGGTTGTTGTCTAATAACCGTTATAGATCTGTAACGGTTATTAGACATTCTGTAACGGGGGCTACAGTAACGTTTCGTGTACCGTTACAGAAGTCTTTTATTAACCGTTACAGAAACCAAAATTTCGCATAGTGCGATTAATTAATATACGTTAAAGTTAATTAATTCATATGATATAATATACCGACTATTGGGAGTCAAAATAAGGGAAATAAAAAATACGCATTAAACTGGCATTTAAACAGACGCCGTCAATCTCTCGTCTTGTTAGTGGAATATATAAAGCTATCTGGCTAAGGCTAACAAAAAGACATATAAATACATACATGATAATTAATTATTTCGTGACAAGTTGCACTAAGTTATTAGTAAATTTAATAGGAAAGGAGCAAACCCATACCGAGTGCATGCAATATGTCTCTAGCTACCAGCTACTTTTGGTCCTATAAATAAGGGGGAGAACGATTCAGAGAGTACCAAATAATTCTGGAACTATCTTGATGGCGGATTCCTCAAAAATCACCCGCTGGTTTCGCGCCATGCAGGTACGCGTTCATTCATTCATGGATTTGTTTCGGTTGTAGAAACAGATTTGCCAAAGCTTTTAGCCCACGGTGAATCGAATGAAAAGTTGTTAAACGCAAAAGCCTTTAAAGAGATGTACTTTCAAAAGTACTGGCCCTTTACAGTGGGAGACTTGATCAAATTGGAGGTCCGTCTGTACCCCGTCGTCGGAGGTCTTGTGCAGGCTCATGTCTGTTTGTTAAGTAATGCGCAGTTAGTCACCACGTATTGCCATGCTACCACATATTATCACAAACCAAGTAATAGGTGGGAAATAAGCGGTTTTGGTTCGAAACCCGAGAGGGACTTCAAAGCAGACACCATCGGCGAGGGCTTGGGCCTCCCCATGGTGTATGTAGATTGGTTCAACGACAAAAATGGCTTCGCTGCTCAAGATGACCGCCTGCAGTTTGAAATCGCCTTGTGGTTCAATATCGATGAATCGAAGAAGCCGCCGGCCGCTGGTACATGGCAAGAAGGCCCCAACAACTTCTGGGACCGCCCAGTTTCTAGTTAGACGACATTGATGTCCCATGCATGTCGACAATGCTTGCATTCTTTCTTGAATTCAGATGGGTGTTTTGATCTTTGCACTTTTCATTCCAATAAGTTATTAATGGGTGTTTTGATCTTTGCACTTTTCATTCCAATAAGTTATTAATGGGTGTTTTGATCTTTGCACTTTTCATTCCAATAAGTTATTAATGGGTGTTTTGATCTTGAATTCAGATGGGTGTTTTGTTTCTTTCTTTATCCATGGATGCATGGATGTAAGTGGAATTTGGTTGCTGTAATGACTTTTTTTTTTCTTTCTGTGCTAATTAATTGCATGTTTCATCATCAATAATAATTTGGTGTTATCTAATTTTCTTAATTTACTTTTCTTTTTTCCTTTTACCGTTAAATGAAATCTAGTATATACACCTAAATATTGTGTAAATTCTGTATTTGTTTGTACATATTGCTATTGATTACTGCTAGATTTAGTAATCAAAGCACGTAAATACGTAATTTCTTGTTTCGGTTCCAATCAGTGATTCCTCGTTATAAAACTGATTTTCTTTCCTAAGGCTCCGTTTGGATGCAAGAAAAAGGAGGAAGAAGAAAGAAGGGAAGAAAAAAAATTATAAACAATTCAAACTCTTCACAAAGTTATACACTTCACAATACTTCTTCCTATTTCTTCCCTTTTTCTCTTTTTCCCATACCTATCCAAACGGGGATCCAAATCCGCTGTAGCGCGGGACAACGTGTAGCGCGCGTACGAGCCGTCTGATCTTGATCGGACGGTTAATTTTTTACGGACTATCAATCTAGGTTACATGCACGGGGCTTCCCTGTCCATTGGATCTTGATCAGACGGCTAGAATTCCGCGCTACACTCTGTGCCGCGCGGCACCAGATCTGAATTCATCTAAACGGAGCCTAAGAATGTTTTGGTTGATCACGAACTTGATTATAAGTACCTGCCAGTTTATCAAATCTACATAATCAGCTTCACGTGCACTAATCACAAAGTCTTCTTAGCAGTTGGATTTTGAGAAGCAAACAGTGTGAAGGGTTCGACATGGAGGTGCTCTGGAAACAGATAATTTTAATACATTCATGAGTTGACATCTTAACATCTTAAATGGAGTATCAAATGAACTCTAACATTACAAAAATTAAATAGAAATGCATCGCTCGTTAAATTGAACAAGATCAATGGTTTGAATTAAAAACATAATATTTTTTTCAAATATTAATGAAATTGAGAAATTGTGGTATTTGTGTTAAAAAATTTGTGGCACTAGAATGCTACTCTACTTAAATTTCCTTCGAGAAACCTTGCAGTAAAGAATAAAAGCTATTGAAAAGCAGTGTTATTAATTAACCATCTTTTGATAATCGGCGAAACTAATTATATGTATAGTCTCGAAGCAAGTCAAACTTTTGTACTGTTTCAAAGGAAAACTAAGATGTGAAATATAGAGAGTATTATTGATGGGTGCGTTTGGATATAGGAAGAAGGAAAAAGAAGAAGAAGGAAGAAGAAAGAAAAAAAAATTATAAACAATCTAAATTCTTCACAAAGTTACACACTTTCCAATATTTTTTCTCACTTCTTCCTTTCTTTCCACACCTATCCAAACGGAGTCGATAAGAAAGAACGAACACAATAAAGAACATCAAACTTAGTAGTTTTTGTCAAATATTAGGATGGTGTATCAGAAAAGAGATGGGGTTTATTTGCCCCCACTTATTTCACAAAATGAAAGAAAATACATGGTACATCAGGCCCTTGTTCAAATTTTAAATTAGATTAATTAGATGCTCTTGTGACTAACTGAAGTTTAATTAATGAACAGATTTGAACAAACTGGTTTTAGCCGAATGAATGCAAGCCATTCTATTTGACCTCTATCCTTGCGAGAGAATTTTTGTTTCATTTAATTTTATTTTGTCTTATTTTATAAGAGGATTGCTAAAATGCTATGCATAGCATGGGTGGCCTTCGTGCTACGGATTCGTTCTTAAATTTCATGCTTCAAACAACTGATCCAAACTGTTCATTATCTTCTTCATATTGAACATTCATTAGAAACCAAATTTTACATTTTTTTACTATTTTTTTCAATTTTTTTAAAATACTTAATCTAGTAAATTCTGGACCCTTCAATAACAGTGATTTTAAAAAATCTGAGAAAAATAGTACAAAATTCAAAAATATATATATAAAAAATTTAGTTTCTAATGAGATTTCGATATGAAGAAGATAATGAACGGTTTGGATCGATTGTTTGAAGCATAAAATTCAAAAACGAATCCGTAGCACAAAAGCCACCCATGCTATGCATAGCATTTTAGCAATCCTCATTTTATAATACTGTAAAAAAATTCTTTAAAAAATTGATATACAATCAAATGCATTTCATTTTTCTAAAACTCATACGTATCAGACGTCTTTTTCTACATATGCTTTTATTTTTTTTGTTTGTCTTCTATACGAATTTGTTATTCATCTTTAGGCAGGAAATCCATTGTGAATTTGTGACAGCGAAAAATACACAGGACATTGTTGTTTCCTATTGTAATGCTATATTTCCCATCATTAAAAATAATGGGAATTATCACGTTTGTCGCATGACCCGTCCCTGTATCATGTATTTTATATACAGCATCACTATTTGATTTCATTACAATCATAAATGACCCCTTTGGTCCAAAAAAAAAAAAACATATTCTAACAAACTTTCATAAGTACCCTTATATTTCTTATTTTTAACTAGTTCATGATATTACAAAGTAACTTCTTATACCTTTTCTTTTCCCCCATCTTCCCATGACAACAACAACAACAACAACAACAACAACTAAGCCTTTTGTCCCAAACAAGTTGGGGTAGGCTAGAAAGAAACCCAATAAGAGAACACATCGAAAAAAAAAAAAAATAAAAAAAAAAAAATAAAAAAAAAAAAAAAAAAAAATAAAAAATAAAAAAAAAATTAAAAAAAAAAAAATAAATAAATAAAAAAAAAATAAAATAAAAAAATAAAATAAAAATAAAAAAATAAAATAAAAATAAAAATAAATAAAAAAAAAAAAAAAAAAAAAAAAAAAAAAAATACTAATAGTAAGACTAGCCATACTAATAATAATACCTCTAATAATAATAGTAATAGTAGAAACCTAGACCTCGACCGTGACCTGATAGAGGGACCTACAAACCTATGACATCGCTCCTACCCCTAAGTTCCTACGTCATGGCTCCGGTACATGAATTGCTAACTTCCAAGCGCTCCTATCGATCGCCAACTCCTTGGAGACGTTCCATTCTTTAAGGTCTCTTTTCACCGCTTCTTCCCATGTCAATCTTGGTCTCCCTCTCCCCCTCCGGGTGTTCTCGAAATGATTAAGAATTCCGATACGTACCGGTGCCTCTGGAGGTCTGCGTTGGATATGTCCAAACCATCTCAAACGATGTTGGATCAACTTCTCCTCTATTGGTGCGACCCCAACCATATCTCGTATGTCATCATTTCTAATCCGATCTTTCCTCGTGTGACCGCAGATCCACCTCAACATACGCATCTCAGCTACACTCATCTTCTGGACATGTCGTCTTTTAGTAGCCCAACATTCTGCGCCATACAACATCGCAGGTCTAATCGCTGTCCTGTAGAACTTGCCTTTTAGCTTCTGCGGGACTTTCTTATCGCATAGGACGCCTGATGCTTGTCGCCATTTCACCCACCCCGCTCTTATCCTGTGACTAACATCTTCATCTATCTCGCCATCGCTCTGCAGCATCGACCCTAAATATCGAAAAGTATCTTTCGTAGGTACTACCTGCCCGTCTAGACAGACATCTCCGTCCACTGGTCGTATCCCACTAAACTCGCACCCCATATACTCCGTCTTAGTTCTACTAAGCCTAAACCCTTTGGACTCTAGAGTTCGTCTCCACAATTCCAATTTCCTATCGACCTCCGTCCTACTCTCATCGACTAACACCACATCGTCCGCAAAGAGCATACACCAAGGAATCTCTCCCTGTATATCCTTCGTGATCTCATCCATCACTAAGGCAAAAATATACGGGCTCAAAGCTGATCCCTGATGTAGTCCTATTTTAATAGGAAAGTCACTAGTTACACTATCACATGTCCTGATGCAAGTAACGGCACCATCATACATGTCTTGGATGAGGGTAACATACTTTGTGGGGACTTTCTTCTTTTCTAGTGCCCACCACATAACTTTCCTTGGCACTTTGTCGTATGCTTTCTCCAAATCAATGAAAACCATATGTAGATCCTTCTTTCGCTCCCGATATCTCTCCATCAATTGCCTTATTAGGAAGATGGCCTCCATGGTTGACCTCCCAGGCATAAAACCAAATTGGTTTTTCGAAACGTTTGTCATCCGTCTCAAACGATGTTCTATCACTCTCTCCCAAAGCTTCATTGTATGACTCATAAGCTTAATTCCTCTATAGTTTGTACAGCTTTGAGCATCCCCTTTATTCTTGAAGATTGGTACTAGAGTGCTTCTCCTCCACGCATCTGGCATCCTATTTGATCGGAAAATGCTATTGAATAGTTTGGTTAACCAAACTACAGCCACATCTCCGAGGCACCTCCATACTTCGATTGGTATGTTATCAGGTCCTAGAGCCTTACCTACTTTCATTCGTTTTAAGGCTTCTTTCACCTCGGACTCTTGAATTCTCCTAACAAAACGTCTATTGGAGTCATCAAAGGAGTCGTTCAACACAATTCCTAAGTCGTCATCCTCTCCATTGAATAACTTGTTGAAGTAATCCCTCCACCTATTATTGATCTCGTCGTCCCTCACTAAAAGCCTATCAGTCTCGTCCTTGATGCACTTCACTTGGTTTAAGTCTCTCGTCTTCCTATCTCGAAGCTTGGCTATCTTATACACGTCCTTCTCACCCTCCTTCGTACTCAGCTTCTGGTATAGATCCTCATAAGCCCGACCTCTTGCTTCGCTCACAGCTTTCTTTGCATTCTTCTTGGCCAATTTGTACTTCTGCGCATTGTCGTCGGTCTTGTCATGGTGCAAGCGTTTGTAGCATTCTTTCTTTTCTTTAATAGCTTTCTGCACTTCGTCGTTCCACCACCACGTATCTTTGGGTTCGCGGTTGCTTCCTCTAGTAACTCCAAGCACTTCCGTAGCTACCTTTTGAATGCTAGCTGACATATCTTCCCACATCTTGTTTGCTTCTTCATCTGCTTTCCACGGACCTTCTTCAATCATTCTGCCCCTAAAAGTATGAGACACGTCTCCTTTGAGCTTCCACCACTTCGTCTTCACAACTCGAGCACCTCTACCTACTCTAGAACGCAGCGAAAAGCGAAAATCAGCCACCACAAGTTTGTGTTGTGAGACGACACATTCCCCAGGTATAACCTTGCAATCCATGCAGGCTCGTCTGTCCTCTCTCCTAGCAAGAACAAAATCAATCTGAGAAAAGTGTTGGGCACTACTAAAGGTAACTAAGTGGGATTGTCTTTTTCTAAAGAAGGTATTAGCTATCATGAGGTCGTAAGCTATGGCCAAGTTCAAGAAGTCCTCACCTTCTTGGTTCCTATCGCCATACCCAAAACCCCCATGCACCCTCTCAAACCCTCCACTAGTTTCACCTACATGTCCATTGAAGTCTCCTCCGATGAAGAGCTTTTCAGTGGTTGGCACACTTCTAATCATACCATCTAAATCTTCCCAGAATTGGATTTTGATGGATTCACTTAGTCCTACTTGTGGTGCATAAGCACTAATGACGTTCAAAACTAAGTCCCCCAAAACTAGCTTCACTAGAATGATCCTATCCCCTTGTCTCCGCACGTCGACAACTCCACTCTTAAGGCTCTTGTCGATTAAGATACCTACTCCATTCCTGCCCCGTTCTTTTCCAGTGTACCACAGCTTGAAACCGGTGTTCTCCACTTCCTTTGCTTTTTGGCCCGTCCACTTTGTCTCTTGTACGCACAAGATGTTCACACGCCTCCTGATCGCCGTATCCACTAACTCTCTTAACTTTCCTGTTAGAGACCCTACATTCCAACTACCTAAACGAATCCTACTCTCACTGACTATCTTCCTTGCCCCCCGCACCCGTCGTGAAAAGTGCGAAGACCCTTGCTTACTTGCCACTACATCCGGGCGCTGATGTAGCGCGCCACTAAGGGAGTGACGATCCGGCCCTTGCTCACTTATCACCTTATCCGGGTTCCGATAAGGCGCGCCACTAAAGGGGTGGTGACCCGGCCCTTGCTCATTTATCATCTCATCCGGGTTCCGATAAGACGCGTCGCTAAGAGGGTTACGCCCCAACGAAAAGTAATTGGGTTTCATTTCCATAGAGATGACTGGGATTTTTACGTTGGCTCGCCTAGCCTATCACAACCCTCCTCCTTTTACCCGGGCTTGGGACCGGGCTATACTAAACAATGCAACCAAAGCTTAGTATAGGCGGAGTTGACCCCACAATGCAACCCATCTTCCCATGAGACTAAATAAAATCTTCAATAAAATAACAATGAACATTTTTAAACATCGTAGGTGACCCCACTGAAACTCGAGTCTGAAACAGCCGGATTAGATACTTTCTCTAAATGATCTGAAACAGGTTGCAAAATATCACTATTATACTGCATGGTGCCTAGAGACTGCGACTGAGGTATGGTTGCAATTTCCTGCTGTTGGTTATTTGCTTCCCACGGCTGTAAAAAAATAAAAATTCTAGTCAAATATATCTATTATTGGATATGATGCATTATGATAGCAATCAGTAAAGATAGTTTCTAACTTTTTTTGAGGATCCAATTTTTTTTATAACCAGTGGCGCTACTTATAGCAGGTTTCATTGGTCCCAGATCCACAGAAAACTCAAACCAGATCAAATATAATCTGTAAATATGGCTAGTGCATAATTGTAAAGACATACCCAATTGATTTTACAGGTCACACTTACAATTGTAGGGAGTATAAGACCTGATAATGAGTTGGGTATGGTTTTCGGCTACACTACCCTACCCAGACAACGAGCTAGATTGACACTTGTTATAATGTCTTCTAATAAGTACATTACCTGCGAATATCAAAAACCTGGACGATCCTAACAAATGCATTTGACCGGACTCTTGGTTAAAAATTGTCATGTCTCACTTTTGAGAGTTCAAATAACTGATCCAAACCGTTCAATGTTATCTTCATATTGAAATCTCTTTGCGGACCAAATTTTACATTTGTTTAATTCTTTAACTCTCGGTCAAATGCATTTTAAAATGAGATAATAACATTTTATTCAGGTGCTTCAACATTTTTGAAGTACATGGACGTGCAATCTCCAGTCGAGATAATTATGTCATTCTCACCTTGGGTCTTGGTGCCATGCGTGGTTTTGGAATTGGCTGGTTCGGGTCAGGTGGCATGTCATTAATATCCTGTAATAACAATAGCAATAACAAAATTAATTATATAAAGGAAACAACTATAGAAAGGAAATTAAGCTCAGACGTTCGTAGCCTAGTAGCCAAACCAGCCAAATGTCAAACTCCATTTCAGTCTTGTAGTTGTTTTACTTAATTTCCAAAATAACAGCTTTAAAGCAGTAACAACTAACAAGGGCCGATCAACCCTGTTACCTCAAAGCACTAAGCCAGTTGGGACAGTACCAACATATTTTGGTTTACTGTTTGGTTTGCTAATCCATTACTAATATATAGTTATGACAATTTCATTCTAGAGAGGACGTCTCTAAACTGCAACCAACCCTGCTTAGTCAGGTCGAATCAGGCAGCTTAACAAAGGGTCAAGCAAAGAGTAATATACCTTGATATTTGGAGGTTTCTCTCCTCTTTGTACCATTTCCATTATCTGAAAAAGTACATAAAAACTTGTTATTATTATATTCTTTAACATTGCTTTAGAAGATGATGTTTATACAAACAATCTAAAAAAATATAAAATCATCACTAAAGTTAGTGCCACTGTGGAACTCAAGTTTCTTTTAATTTTAATCTTCATATATATGTTGCTAATTTCAAACACGAAGCCTTGAAGTTGGTTCTTGCACAAGTAGCTAGTCAGTTAACATTTTTAACATGATGATCTCACCAATTTTATCAACAACTATTCATCCTTAAAATAGTAAATATATTGATTGCAACATTTATCGATATCAGCAGTAACAATGACTATGATAGTAACAGAACCTCCATAAATGACTTGGGGTGAGCTGGCAAAGTTGGTTCGGCAGATGTGGGCTTTGCAGGTTGCGGTACTGCATTAATCAAAAGCAAAATTATGATTTGTTTCAGAGATGCAGAGATTGGTAATGCATTAATCAAATATCAAAATTATGATTTGTTTCAGAGATCAGAAGTTTCATATGCCTCTTATGTTTTGTGCCTCCATCGTGCCTTCATTCTTAAAAAGTTAATTCGTACTAATCAAAGATTCAAAACTTCAATTGCAAAAATAAAATTATAAATTTTCAGCCATAGAACCTTTCAATATGTACTATGTACACAAAAAAGGTACAGCATTCAGATTTTGTTTTGATAGATATGAAGAGGTTTATAAAACTCTACCAATCTGGAATTTGAGGCCCATCACAATGGTAATGCCCCAATCTCTTATGGCATGTAGAGGAGGGGCTGCTAATCATACCAAACAGTTCTATCCTGTTCTTTGAGTTCTAATTATAATTCATAATAATGCTAAAAGAGGCATAACGGAGGAACCAACTATTCCAGGATATTCATGAATTGAAGTTCAGATATTCACCAGGTTGAGTTTCTCGGTTATTTGTGCCACTTATCTGCCGCTGAAAAAAAAAGATTAAAAAAAAAGCTTAGCACTGACTGAATGCGAGCTACAGATATTATAAACATTAGACCACTCTGTTATCTTTACTGATTATTAAGAATCAAATGTTGGTTCTTCAGAATGACCAAGGGACCATGAAGTGAGTGCAGTTATGAAAAGGTACAAACGATGTATGATAATTGTATAACATAAGTTATGCAACAAAACAGTATGCGGAAAGCATGTCTTTTTATGAAATAAAAAAAAAAATGTAACACCCCACCCCCAACACACACACACACACAAAAAAAAAAAAAGCACTCGTGTATGGGCAACACAGTTCTCCCTCAGTAGCATGATGGTACCTCAGACGGAAGTATAAGTTAATATTTAGAATAAAGAAACGAAAAGAATCAAAGAGAGGCACCCTACCCTGGTAGATTGGTAGCTCGAAGTTGGTATGTTTGTGCCTGCAGGGAAAAGAAAAAAAAAAACAAAAAGGAGAGAGTGAGACAAGGACCAATAAGAACAGTAAAAAGCAATAAAAGGAAGGCCCCACTGCAGTAGACTAGTAGTCACCAGTAAAGAGAAAATAGTCAACAGAGAGAAAAACAAAAGAATGAAAATAACCACAAACCCATCTGTACCAGTCTATTACAGGTCTACTTGGTACAAAGGGTGCATCCATTTATTTGACAACATACCCCTTCCAGTCCTCGATCTCTCAACATGTCGTTGAACTTTTATCTTGCGAAGAGATTTTCCTATCAATTCCATCTCTTCAACCTTTGCATCAATCCTGTCAATCACTACCTCCATGTGCTTCTTATCTGCACTAAAATATAAGCTTATATCAGCCTTAAAAGGTTAGCATTTATACCCAATATTACTCAATTTTGCACTGCCACTTGTAATATTCTGAGTAATTTGCTAATGACACCCACGCATCCAATCTATCGAGCAAACAATAAAGTATGCCTAGACAATAAAACTGAATGAAAACCTTTAAATATTTAATTCACTTGGATAATGCTATTTCAAATGACAGAAATGCTGGATTCAAACAGAATGAAACCCATGGTGTTTTAACAATTGAACAAATTCGATAAAAAGATAAAAATAATTCACAAACAATGACCTTCTCTTTTAGCATTTAGCAGTTCTTGGCTCACTCGGGCTGCCTCAACTGCAGCTAAGGCAGCAGTTTTGGCAGCCTCTGTCGCATCTTTAGCCGAATTTGATTTTCCTGCTTCTTTAGTTGAGTTTGATTTTAATTCATCGCTTGTATTTGAATCTCCATCTTCGTCTACAACCTTCCTAATCCAGACTTTTAATCTAGGAATTATTGATTTCTGTAAAGTTGATAAACATGGTAAACACAATTACTCATTTAAATAGGAGAAATTTCTGAAAAACCTAGAATGGCCCCACTAAACATGTATATTGCAGTCCTCCATTTCCAGTAGGCACACAGGTATTGATGATATTTTAACACAATATCTTAGTTTTGCACAATGCCCATGCCATGTGCCAACTTTCTGCCTTGATAATTTTGAGCTTCCATGTAAGATGTCTAGTTACCTAATTTATCTTCTTTTATTGTAGCTAAACTAAATGCATGAGAACCAGGAGTCATTATATACTGCTATGATATGTAAACACTTTCTTTCCTTGGGAAAAATACATTCAATAGGGCTTGACTGGCATATACTTTCCTTGCTTTTTTAATGGAAACTTCTCAACATTCTTAATTACCTTAATTGGTGAACTACCAACAAAATTTAATGACCTTCTCTGAGGTATAATTACAACCTTCAATACTTGACTATTCAGTACCTTATAGAGTATAGCAGCTCCAGCTCCTGCAGAAGTAAGTAGACTAATAGCACCTAAAGCATGGTATATATTAAACCTAGACTGCTGCAAGCTTGCCGATGTCGAAGTAATAGCAGTTGTGGCTTGAACATTGTGAGTAGCGACTGGAGTATCCTGTCCTGGATAAAATCAACAGCATGCTATTAGGAAGTCTTGAACATAATAAGAGGTAAAATTCATGGGGGGGGAAATAGTTCACCTTGGTTTGTATTAGTGGATGATGCAGGTGATGCATTTGGTGGTGGATCCTGCAAATTGAAATAACAGCTTATTGTAATGAACTGTAAAACTAAAGGGGCACATTGAAATACAAAGTCGCTACTCACAATGAAAGGACATGCAAAACTACATAAATTCTGTATGTGACTATAGAAAAACTACATAAATTCACTAAAAGGACATGCAACATATATATTTTTTTCCATGTTCTTCCGAAAATATCCAAAGTTTGGTGTTTTGCTCCCTGTCATTCATCAAGGAATGAGGCAGGAGGTGGTGATAGGAAAGGTTTGAGAAAAGAAAAAACAGAAAGGTGCAACAAACATTTCAGGTTTTGAAGTTAAGGATGCACAAATTCCCTAATTGTTCAATCAAGCCAGACTGAGCTTTGATTGTGCTTAAAGCCCAAAATCCATCAAATTGGCTCCATAAGGCCTACAACTGTGCCAACTTCTGAAAAAATAAATCCTTCGTTCACTCTCATTTCACTAATCCACTGCAATTCAACCAAGAAGAAAATTATAAAACAAAAGGTAAGAGGGAAAAAGGAAACCAGCAAAAGAAGCAACACCAAATACAGTACCACAATCCAGGTATACAGTTGGATCATATGATGATTCTTACAGGTACACGGCGAAAGGCTTCATCAATCTCTTCCTTGGTGAGACCTTTCTTCTCAAGGAAGGAACGCCTGTGTACAACTGGAGAACCTCTTACTCTAGGATGCTGCAAGAAATTAACAGCATTCTGTATCTGATCCTCTCTCATTGGCTCGATGGCTGTTGGCATATTCTCGGTTTCCCCTAGACCTGGTAGGAAGAAGCAATTTGATATCAGATTTATTCACCAGAATTTACATTTCATAATAATTATACAATGAAAAAAATATCCTTCTATAATCAGACTTGTTTCTAAGTCAAAATGAAGGTCAATAGAGTTGAGCATATTCAGTTAGACCACCAATGAAGAAATTTGGTATGGAATTTTTGGTGGAGAATTGCAAGAAAATTTTTCATCTATCGGGCTTGGTTTTGCCACTTAGGATCTCATTAGCCGATAAACCCTGTAAATGTTACCAATTCTGGTAATATTTTAGGTATGCAAAGTAATTCTTTTTTTTCTCTAAAATTGTTTATTCCTTCTTAGAAACTTAAAGCTCATATCCTATAATGAAATATGCTCCATCTGACATCAATCAGGTTGACCTAAGCTGAAATTTCAAACACCACATACACAAAATTCAACAAATTTAAACTTTCCTTTCAACACATACATGTGGAATTCACAAAACACCAAAATATATCTTCAGCTTTCTCAATAACTACTAATATGTACATAAAGATCAATTTGATCATAACGAGATTATATCAACAAATTCGCAACTGGTATAAACGACACAAACACGACCATTAAAAATAGAAAAAGGAATAAGCAAAACTAGAAAAAGCAACTGATTGGTAATAATTAATACCTTTATTCTGAGAATCGTCCATCGGATCCGCCATTGCAAGAGGTATAGAGAGAGATTTTGAGAGAGAATAATGGAAGTATCAATACAACTACACAAATACAAGAGATGAAGTATCAAAGGGTAAGAAAGTAAATTGGGCTAGTCAGAGACAGGAGCAGCTTTGTGCAGTTGTGCTGTTTATATTGGACTGGGCCAGGCCCAATTGGATTGAATTAAAAAAAGCGCAATGGTTAGTTGGTCTTGGATATATATTAGTATATTCTGTAATGTAATCAACTGGTCTAATACAATGACAAATATATCATAAGTTGAAGTGGGATCATGCTCATGCATGCACATTTTGATAGGTCGGCTCATATTTAGAAACCGCTTAGTGGTAAATAGCTTTGTTGTCAGATTTTATGCAAAACCAGGGGCCTCGAAAAATAATAGTCAAATGCAAAGAACATTAAAATAATTCTGAAATTGTAAAATAGTCAAATGCTAAGAATGGAATAATTGTGCTGAAATTATTTAATCAGATAAAATAGAAACAAGAAAACAAAGCTCACCAATTGAGCCTATTGGCAGCTTAATGAAACATAATGTTGATGGTATTGTTAAAGGCATTCCTGGCTAGATAAACACATATTTTTATCGCAATTTGACAATAATGTATGCACCAAATTTCATTATATTCAATATTTTTCTTACTTTCCTTTTTTATCATTTTCTTTGTAAATTGTGGCCTCACATCATAATATCATATGTTGTTATAAAATAGAACAAAAGTAAAAGGCTTCCCCAACTGAGCCTATTGGCAGCTCAACACAATGCTGGTATTATTGTTGAAGGCACTCCTGCCTCGATAAGCACATCTACCAGACAATAATATATGCACCAATGTTTCGTTTACATTTAATTTTTGCTTGCTTATATTTATGATTCTTTTATTTGTAAATTATGTAGTGCTCGGTTTTTAAGTATACGTAGAATGACTGGAGTTTTACTGGCATGGATATGATATATTTTCAATTACCATATTAGAATGGTAATTACTATTTGAAAGCCAATTTAATTCGCATCATATTGTTTTTATTTTTAGTTTTAATAATAAAAAGATAAAAAAGCAATGGTACAGGAAAAGATGAAAATTTTTTATTTATTGACAACCCAAACAGGTGCATGGCCCTAGAAAATTCTGTGCTTTAATAAACTGAGGAACACGATACCAGTTTCAGATGCAAGGAGGAATACATGTTTCTACTGAATTTATAGTCGACACTATGACTCGAAAACAAGACAACGCTGAAGATTGATTCAAAGCTCGAAAAAAAAAAAAAAAAAATGCATCTTTTTTTATTTCCATTGCAATCATCCCTAACATAGTAACATTGCTCCAGAGTCCAGACAAATGGTGACAGGAAACTAGTTGAATTCCTTAAAATTATCAAGCCCTCTAATCAGCTAAATGAAAAGTGACCATCCTATAGAATTTACCTGTTGGATCAAATCAAGCCCTCTAATTTGCAATACACTCCTATCTGATTAAAGATGACCCAAATAGCTCTGTTTTTACTCTTTAGTTTTTTTATCAGCATTCAGCACACATAGAATCAAGGGTATTTTAGCTAGGTATTTATTAAACAATGGGGGTGTATAACAAAGTTAAGGAGTGCAGAAAGTAATTCCCTATTTAAGTTCTAGAAATGCATCAATCTGTGATGATACTTTACTAGTTCAACCTTAGTAATGGCTTACAATAAAATAATCTTAACACCATAAAGAGGAGAATCTTTGCAGGCTCCTTAGCAATTTGGATAAGACGTATGATTGTTTGCATTTTTCTGATCAGACAATTACAATTAATGGTTTTGTCCCTTCTGTACTTGTCTAGAATATTTGAATTGATAAGGCAGGCTTTGGCGGGGAAAAAAGGAACAATAGCAATGTTAACAACAACAACAACATTGCGCTTCTTTTATCATCTCATAGAAAAAAAAATCAATACTGAGTTAAAGGAAGATTTCAATGTATCAAGTTATGAAAAAATTTCTGCATGGTACTCGACACAAGTTGATCGATAATCTAGCCAAGTAACTTTCATCACGTACCAACAATACCGCACATTAAGCAATATGATCATAGATTTATATGACCCTTTCTGAGATATAGACAGCACAAATGTTGTAGGAAGAAAGATTCGTACTGCTTGTTTGAAATTCTTCGAGCAGGAGGTGATTACAGTTATCCGTGCATGTAACTACTTTACAGTCACCATCAAGGTTTATAAAAAGATACACCAGCACATAACATAACAGACCCACCTCACTGTCGCTCGCAGCGAAAATGGCACAGAGGTTGAGAATAGAAACAGAGCGCTGGGACAATTTAATCGTTGTACATATCAAATGGGCCTTGTCAAAAAGCAATTAAATGGTCTGGGCCTACTTTGGAAAATTTAACGTCTGAAGGTTCTAACGAAGGCCTAATTAGGCGAAGAACACGATTTTTTTTATTCTTTCTTAGGTTGGTAGGGTAGGGTCAACATCTGAACAAAACAACAATGTGTTGCTAGAATGAGCACATTATATTGACATCTTCTAGTATTTAGAGAGCTCATTAACTCGTGTTACTAGTTTGGCGAGGTGCTCTTTTGATACCAATGAAGGTATAGCTTGATGGGGAACGGTGGTGGCAAATTGTTGCAGCATTTTCATGAACTACCGAGAAACAGTTCAAGACATATGGCATATGACGGTACTTTATAATTTACTCCCTTATACACTTATTTCTTTCTTTCGTAATTGTTAAAGATATTACATGGTGTGCTTTGTGGCTTTTACATTCATCACTTGATGAACGGTAAAACATACATTAAATCTCATTATAGTTTGAAGATTCAGAAGATTACTTTCAACATTTAACCAAGAAAAATTTATTAGTTAAATTTCAATCTATGTTTATAATTAAAATATGAGTCTTTCCGCAAGTCTTCACTTTCGTTATTCGTACTACATTTCATAACTACTTAAGAATGCCATTAGTTTATAATCAAAGATATAATTAATTTGTAAAGTTATGTATTATACATTTATACAGTTGTAATTTAATAAAGCAATGAGGCTTCTGTTATGGATCGGAATTTTCAGCACTTGTTCGACTGAATCAAAACCATCTGTTCTACTAAGTGGTCTACGAATCTTAGCAACTATGATATTATTTCTATGTCAAATTTTATAATTGCATTTAGTTCATTTCATAACATATATAATTTTTAACAAAAATGGATTAGTAAACTACCCTGGAATCTCTTTACCGTGTTCAGTATTAGAACTTTAGAACTTCTGGTGTAATGCCAAATTAATTTAGACTCATCTTTCGTAAGAAATGAAAATATCATAATTCTATTTAAGAATTTTTTTTTTAGATGTATACTATATAGAGGCTATCCAGTAAACTATTTAAGAATTTTGGATTAAAATGTTGATAGTAATTAAATTAAGAGAGATTGTTACAAGTTGTCGCATTATGCCTTTGTTTGGATGGGGTTGGAAGAAGGAAGAAGGAAGAAGGCCAAAAAAAAATTATAAACAATCCAAACTCTTCACAAAGTTACACACTTTCCGATACTTCTTTCCACTTCTTTCCTTCTTCCTTTCTTCCCACACCTATCCAAACGCACCCTATATAATATCAAATGATGCCGGACAAAGCAAGGTGTATTTTAGGATCTGTTTCTAAAGATTGAAAGTTCCATTGTAGGTGTACACGATTTTTTAACTAATTAAGCTGCAGGATCATGTTTCATTTTATGAGCATCGCACATCAAATAAATTAGTAAATAAAATATGATACATAGTTTTCAAATCGAGGTTAATAGAACCATTGACTTATAGCATCTAGTTAAATTCTCGTAATTGTACAGTTTAGTTTGTAGAAGTTAATTAAATTATTTCTACCCTTGCCGTTCTAATACATTATACAAATTTGAGATTGATATTCAACATGTAAATCTAACTGCAATTATTTCTACTTTGAACCTCAAATCATGTTGACGTATCTATTAGAGTACAATTAATGACTGCAAATGGTTTAATATATAAAGCAGTTATTTTTAACACGCTAAAATTTATTAGTTTAAGCATTTCTTGTTTCGAAATGCTTCTTTTTTTAATCTTATACATTATATTATCCACTTTTAGCTATTCATTTGTGAGAATACATTAAATTATTCACTCTTAAAATAATGGTGCATTGGTGCTATATGTAATATGTTGGCCCAATTTCATAGAGGATGGGCCTTCTGGCCGGTCTGACAAGACTTTAATTATTATTTCCCTTAATTCAATTAGGTATGACGTATCATGAACAGGGATCAATAATTCGCATTCATATTATGATAAAGCACCTAATTGATAGGTAGACCCACAAACTGCAACTGAGTCCATAAAACAGATCATATCAAAATATATACAATTCTTTCATTATTTTATTTATACTGACAATAGTGTATCTCTTTTCAAATAATTGATAGCTAAGTAGTTGTGGAAGAAAAAAGAAGCCGTTTCAAAGCAATGTATGAACCTCATGGTCTTATCCACTTCAAGGGATAAGAATTCCTCACAAGCTGCTTTCTGTCTTTTCCCATTTTATGGTAATGTGGCCCAGGAGTATAAGAGAATATAAAATAATTCTGAACCTTATCATATTCCATCTTTCCTGGATACACTATTGCATACTGTATTTCTATCCTTTGAACTCAAATTTTTCATCCTCCATTGATGCACTTACATTTTTAAAATCACAATAATTAATTTCTCTCTTATACAAGTTTTAACACTTATCCTGAAATTCTTTTCTTGAGATATTGTTTGCACTGCAATGCCGCTATAATAGAGTGGTCAATGATTTTCCCTTTTGGCCTTTTAGATTTCAGAGCTCAATAACTTTGCAAAAGCTAAATATTAATGTGAAATATTCTATACAGTCGATGACATTATGCACCAAAATTTTTGTTATTCTCCAGCTTATTTTCAATAAACACGAATTTGTCAACCTTTCGATCCTCTTACTTGATCAATGATACTGATTGCATAAAGCTATAGATCAAGTAACTTAGAAGAAAGAGAAGTAAGGAGAGTTATTGTGAGTTCTGACCAGAGGATGAGATGGATAAAAGAAGGATCATAAACATGTCTAAGTCTTGGACATTACATCAGTTTAACAAAAGTTAAACACGCTAGGAGACTAATCCAAATTAAACACCTACATAATGGGAATGACAAGGAAGACTATTACAAGAAACTTCACATGATGCAAATCAATCAATACTGTTGTACACTTATTGGAGCTTATCCATCCAACTAAACCTCATCTGATGAAAAATAAAATGAAAAGGAAGGAAGGAAGAAAGAACAAAAGATATCTTCTTAGTCATTTTTCCTCCTCTCATCTGTGAAAAGAATTTTTAAACCCACACAAACTTTCCTACCACAATTAAATGCACCTTAAGTCCTCTCTCCTCTCACCACCTTTCCTCAACCGTCTGGCTAATAACACACAATTCAAGCCTTTGGTCCGTGGCATCCTTTCTATCTGCAAATCTCATCCCAATTCTCTAGCTATTCACAAACCAAAATCAGAATGTATGGCCAAAGCTCACACCTCTAATCAAAACCAAACATTTCTCCATCACCCCTTCAAAATCTGATCAAAACTTGATCCAATAATATAACTCCATCCCTGTCCGGACCCATAGGTCCATATAGGTGTCTCCTAGTGTTAGCCTCTCACTATAACTACCAACCCATTTCTCACATCCTTTGCACAATGTCGACCGCCGCAAGCCCTTCCTTCTGCATTGCCAAATCTGCTGTCGTTAGACGTGCCACTGCTGTTGTTGCCTCCAGCTTGAACCCAAGCTCTTCATACCGCCCCCGTCTTGTCAGGAACACCCCGGTTTACGCCGCACCAGCAGCCGCCACTCTGGTATGCCTATACATCCCTTTGTTTTTACACTGTTTTACCATTCTTATGCTCAATTTAGGATAGTTACCATATTGTTTCCGTGTCAATATTCACACTGCATTTCGCTTTTCTACTTAACCACCAGTATCCTCTTGAGTCTTCTCCATATATATCACACAATGAAGTATCATTTTTCACTCTATGAGTTATATAAGTATATTCCAAGAATTTAATTAACTCGAAGATGATTGTATAAATTAAATATGTAAGATTTTAAACTGACAACATGAAACATTTGATCAATTTTAACATGCTTCACTACACAAGAAAGAGTCATAAAAGAACTCTCTGGATAGTACTAGCAGTACTTATCTCCCAAAATCTAGGAGAAGACATTCTTGCGTAGACCAGGTCTTGCAAGGCCTTCGTCCACAGATCCAAGTTCCCATTCTGGTCCACATGCTTAGCTGTCGATACGGATGTGTGGCTGTAGGTAACAAACACTTTAACGTACCCAATTCCGTACCCGCTGAAATCTCCAATAGAATTGGATTGTTAGATTGTACTTTTTGGGCTTGATTTCCTTGCCCCCACTTAAAAGGTGGATTCCCTGGACCAGCCCAATTGAGTTCATCTTGCTTGGAAGCATACTTTACACAAGTATAGTCAATTTTTCAATAAACAGCTTAACAGCATATAGCTAGAAATTAGAAAACAAAAACAATTTTGGGTGAAATTTTTGAAAAGTCAGATTATTCAAGTAATCATGCTCGTATTGAATGTATACACACAAAGTTGTACATATTTTATACTTAACACTATGAGACTTGACAGTGGCCGAGCTCTACCTATATAAGAAAATCTTTCTTCAAGAATTAAATTTATGAAAAAGAAAATATAATCATCCTTTGTATAAAATTAAATTTCTGACATTTTTTTTAGCTATGTTTGTTTAGTTATATGCGAAAACCAATGATAACACGAAGGTATCTTGAGTCAAATTGTATGAAATTATGAATTTTGAAATTTGGCATGAAAGTTCTAGTAAACGAAAGGAACTAGGAGAAAACATCCTTACCAGCCGCTTTTTGTGCATTATACGTGTTGTTATTGCGATGTTAAATCTTTATTTCACGGACTACGCTTTTAGTAAAGAGGGAGAGCCTTCATTTTCATAATAAGAGATTTCGTAGTCTGGATGAAGTTTACTTACTTTTAAAAAGTTATGAAAATAACAGTTTTTTAAGTCAGCAAGGCACTATAAATAAATTATCAGATATTGTATGTAAGGTGCATAAAAAAAACGAAGTATTAAGGAGATATAATTAATTCAGATATTTGAGTTGAGAGCTGGTATATCTAATTAGGAAACTCAAAAATCTTTCAGGGACAAGTTACACTTATGCATCCCAAAAGGGGGAAAAAAAAAGGCTTCTCAAAAGATACCTGATATAATATACAATTCTGGGAGAAAATAAAATATAAAGAGATTATACAAAATTTGGATAAAAAAATATAATTCTTTTTGTCAAAGATACGACAATTTCGAAGACATACGGTGTGGATATATTGATAAGTTTTTATTTGATATAAAAAAATTTAAAAAACATTATAGATATCTTTTTTTAGAATTGTTTTTATCGCAAAACAACAGTTATTTGATCATCGTTTAATTTTACAACTGGTTGATGAATTATCAATGAATTTTTAAATTGCAAATCGGTCGACAATCAATCTAAATTATAATAAAATATCTATAATTTTTGTGTTTTAAAAATTTCATAATAATTTGGACAGGTTGTCGTAGCTGAGAAATATTTTTTTCAATAGAACTCATTCCAAAATAAAAAAAAGATAGTATAAATAACACAACTACACAAGAGAATTGTAATGACATTTTTTTAACGATATTTTAGCCATAAAACATTCTCAAAAAGGATAACCAATAATTGGGCCGGCGTCAATGAGGCAAACAAATTTAGAAATAAAAAAAAACGCACAAAAAATGGGGGGATTCTTTTTCTGGCTTTAATGTTTGTTGAGGGGGCATGCATGGAAACGGCCTCGGCATGGATCTAAGCTTAAAAAGATTAAATTAAATTGGAATTTTGAGCTTATCATGAGCCAACTAATTCGACGGTCAACTGCCCCCTTCTTGGCTACCATTCCATGTGCATGCAATTATGCAAATGATGACTATCCCAAAAGGCCGCGCTGCTTTATGCCACCTGAAAATAAATCTCCCAACAGTGCAATGTCATGAATGTTTTCATAAATAAGAATATGTGCAGCTAATATGGGATAAAATTAAATGCAGTAGTAGAGCAAATATATATACCAAGGCGTCAAGATGTGTATGGAGGGCAAAATGATGTAAAGTTGAAGGTTGATTTATTCATATATAAAGAATAACTTAATTTGTAAAAGGTGCGAATAAATCTATCAAGAAAAACCAAAGCATTTTTCCATATATAAAAGAACAGACAATTCTTCCGATAAGAACACTTAACTATAGAGTTCAACATGCCTTTATTCAAATTTATTAAATAAAATAAAATTATAAAATTAGGACTATACTGTGATTGCACTTTATATTAACTGGGTTAAAATTATTAAGCTGCCTTTCTGCAATATATAGCTGAATCATGTAATCATCTTTGGAGATCGCCAACATAACAAAATTTTGTATACTATAATTACACTAGAGGTCAAAAGGAGTGTATACTGTTCAAATATCACAGCTCTGTTACAAAATTGTGGTGGATCTGGTCTTTTCTATCTCTCAAGGCCACGATTGCATTCTGACGTGAATTCTGTTCCTCCATTTGTGGATATATGGGTCCCACTATCTGTCTCTGGTTTATCTCATCCGTTCAAGTTTTTTTTTATTATTAAATCCTGTTAGAATAAATTGTATATGTTATATATAATATATTTATACATTTTCCAGTATATCGAGTAGAATTTAGCACTACAAACTTACAATTTTCTTTCCAGTGTCTCCATTGAAAATTAATTTCAAAATAGTTAATATTGGCGAGTCAATTTTTCCAATAAAAAATTGCATATGTATGTATAATTGTATATGTTATTTATGTACAATTTGATGATGAGATATTACAAGTCTTATAGACGTGAGTTACGATGTAATAATTTTATGGTTTCAATAGGTTAAATTTTTTGGGAAATGAGAAGAGTACTAGTTTAGGATTAACTGATTACCAAAAACAGTAATTCCACATGAAAAATATAGATACTTTCAACTTAATCCTCTGTTAACGTTAATCGAGCTCACATGAATTCATGATTAACTTCTCTCGGTTTGAATCCCAAAATTAGAAAGAAATTCCATAATTTATATTACGAAGATCGTTAGAAAACGAGATATCTAGTTGATAGTTACACTCAAAGTTCCATTAATAGTAATTTAGTCGTAATATTAATATATCCGGCCTCGACAACTTCCACAGGAATGCTATTTAATTTTTCCCCATAAATTAAATTATGCATTTTTAATATCATATTTTCTATTTGTGAACGGTAGATAACGGATTGCGACTAATTAAATAAGATATTCAGAAGATTGCAGAGTCAATGTTGTTTTAATGTGTACATCAATTGAAAAATAAAAATTTATTTCATGCGTCAATCAATTGAAATTTAACGCGTCGATATGTCTAATTATTAATACATCCAACGCTAGCTATTTCGAGTCTTAATTACACGGTCAACTTGTAGATGTGGCGTGATTACAACGAACAATTTTAATTTGAATTGAGCTGGGTGTATTTTTCGGAATATTGTTTTCTTGATAATATCCACACCTCAACAAATAAATTAATAACAGAGACTGAAAGAGAGTATGAATTCAATAAGGTAAATAAAAATATTTTTTTAGAAAAAAACTACACAGTTCTTTAGCTGGATAAATAAATTTGATAAGTCTGGCTTATGCCACGTAACAATAAAAATAAACAATTTTTTTAAGGACTCATAGATGACCCATAATAACTGGAACCATCAGAGAAAAGACAAATTAATTAAAAAAATAATAGTATTATTATATAGAGGATATGATATGATAGAACAAAAATTTATTTGAAAGAGATTCAAAGGAAAAATGTTGAGGCCTCTTTGATTAATAGTGACCAGACATTGCAACCAATAAAAAAAGAAATAGAAGAAACAATATTCCAAGCTTTGTCAAGTTGCCACGTGTTATTGAAGGCACCTACCAGTCCAAAAAGAGTGCATAAAGGTACATAAGACTCTAATATTCCACATAGCTAGTTTTGGTTCTCAAATTGATGTAATCTGATTACCAAATGGAAAAAAATAGCAAGCCTTGGTTTGCTTTCCGTTAACTGTATCAGTTCAACGGTTACAATTGGATTTTTAGTCAAATCATTGTCAATATCTAATATTAGTCAAAAAGAACAAGTAAAAGAAAAACGGCTACAAACTTCTTTCTTGTTTGAATTGGCTTAGATTAATATTCTTGCAGTTGTTGTTACCCAAAGAACTAATTGACCTACATTAGAAACATTCAAAATACTTCTAGTCCAACACCCCCCCCCCCCCCCCTTCAAAAAAAAAAACCCAAAACCTATCACAACCACTGAACCACATAGAGACCTATAACAAAATCACCACAAGTGATCAGAATATATTGGTTGTATCCTGATTTCCATGTATGTAAATATTGGTTTTTCTCAAATGGAAACACTGTACCTAAGGTACAAAAGGAAACTAATATTTTTCCAAAAAAATAAAGGAAATCATTATTCCTAAAAAAAGCGGTCTCCAAACAGTGAAATTTGTTACCATACTGGGCACTGAAAGCAATATTTCTGCTGCGTACAGATACAGAGATACAGTTAAGAGGTTATTTGTTCTCTCCAAACCATTATTGACGTAACGGGTTATAACCACTTAGTAATAACCTATAAAACGACCAGCTACAAGATTTGACACAGTCAAATCTGTCTCCTTCAATCTAGACCGTGACTCCGTGTTTTCCATGACAATTCATGTGAACCCCTCAAAATAATGAAATTAAATGTTCAGTCCCTACCACTTGGAACTTCCATCATTGCTTTATAAGTCAAGCAAACATATATCATTATTATTATTGAACCCACACACCCACATGCGATGCGAATATGCGATATACGCTTAAAATAAAGCCTAAAATAACCTACAAAGACTAATATTTTCACAATTTGACCCTTCATAAGGGACCAATATGCAAATGTTCTAATAAAAATTTGCAGACTCGGAGTCCGAGAGAAATTAAACAGATAGCATTCAGAAAATTGTTAAAGTATATAGTACTGGATCAGGATTTAGGAGGGATTCAGGGGAGAGAGTACATGCCACTTTTCGGCCTATAAATAAATACCTCTTCCTCTTCCTTCCTTCCAGCGAAGCAATTCAAACTCTACTTCAAAGTTCAAACCCATTTTTCTCTTCTCACAAAGTAATTCATCAAGGATTCAAAGTCTCTCTCTCTTTCTCTAATCAAGGTTACTTCAACTCATTCGAATTCTCTTCAATTCCTTTTCCTCTTCTTCTTGTTCCAACTGTGCTATTGACATCAGTTTAATTATGCAGATATGTTTTGTTGGATTGTGTTGAACTTGAATTTGATTCTAATTAATTTGTTTTGAAATTGATGTCAGACAATGGACCCAGTCGAGAGATTGAAGACTGGCTTCGAGCAGTTCAAAACCGAGGTTTACGAGTAAGCATCTCTCCATACCTCACAATTTCATGAAATGCTTATTTCCCTCTTTGATGAAGTTCGTTTTCAATTTCTGATTGGATGTCAAGTTTATAATAATCCTTTTAATTTGAAATTGTGTAGGAAGAAGCCTGACTTGTTCGCTCCGCTCAAGGAGGGACAATGGCCCAAGGTATGGTTTTCTCATTTCTCTATTTGCTTCTTCGTTTTCAAGTCTTTTTTATTTTTTTCTCTTTTGTAAGATATTTCTTTTTCTTGATTGGAAGATAGAGATACACGCTGGTTTGCCGTGTTCACGTCACATGCATGGACTTTGTCAAACATTTTTTTATACTTGAACAAAGAGTAATGTTTTCATGGACCATTCAATGCATTTTCATTGTTTTATATAACCAAAAAAGATACAATCGACGTCTTCAGAGTTCAATTTCTTGTGTTGCAAACATGTTCATCCACCATAATCTCTTCAAATTTGATAATTTTAGGAAACAAATATTTAAAAAATTTTAAACCAAGATAAGCGCCGAAATGATTGTCTGTGTGGGGCCCTCATTGAATTGGAAACTTGGAAAGAAACAGCCGTCCAAATCGGTGGCCACCCATTAAAACCCGCCACTATTTCCTTAGACTACTTCCTAGCTACAAAGAAAACGATATACCATGAGATTTCATGTTGGATTCCCTGCAGTGTTTACTGTACAGTGCGTAGTTTGGTACAATAATGGTCGTTGGATTTAGAAAAAACGGCTTTGATTTTGAGTGTGGTACAGTTTTTACTGCAGAGAATCCGTTGTCCATGTGCTGAGGTTGGTCTTAACTAACTGACTCGTTGTCCTTTTTACATATATCTTCTTTTGCTTTTTTCTCCCTTTTTTGTTGTGAAACTTGTGACCTCATCACCACCCAAAGAGGCCTCTACATATCACCTGTTTTTTTTTTTAAAAAAAAATTAGGAATTATTCAAGTAAAGTGTAAGGTGAAGTCAAGCTGTTTTATTTTATAATATATTTTTACGTGGATTGATGAATTAAAATATATTATGCGACTTGTTGCATCAAGTTGGTCAAACATGCTTTTTTCTTTGCTATCTGGAAACATTTTAAAACTTTTTATGAAGCTAACTTCTTCTTTTCTAAATATGAATTAATCAGTCATGATTAATTTCTGTTTTCATAGTTGTAACTTCTAAGTTACACTCATGCTTTCATAAATTCCACAGTATTTGTATACAAAAAAATCATGATATTTTCTAAGTGTAAATTAAGTTGCTAGCTTATGAAAGATGATAGTTGTATGCTTGATGTTTTTGACGGGGCCAAAAGTGGCGCTACTCCAATGGCTCCAGTCAAATTATAGAATTATGGTACTTTGAATTGAAACTCTAAACCAGATTCCACCGTTTTCATTTGTTTTCACACCTAAAACAACGTTGTATAAACCCATAATTGGATCCAGTTGCTTATTATAACAAATTTGGTGGTGGTTCCAATAGGTATAGTTATTAATGCGTGAACCTAACCAATCCCTTGTCTTACTTGAAATAAATAATATTATGTCCTTAGATGCTGCAAGGGACAAAGATCGCCCTTTACAAAGAGCATTGTCTAGGAAATATGAGAACAACTATTATTATTTTTTTTAATCTTTGACAGTATCTATTTGTACGCGTTTCGTTTATTATCCACAGTAGATACGAGACCGCTGTTTCTATTGGTTTCTTCAAAGGACAACGTTACAAAAGATGAATAATAGTTGACTTCTACTTAACTCTAATTAGCCTTTTGTAATATTTAATTGAAGCTAGCTTGAATTTGCTCTTTTACTTCAAAATAAAAATACTTGAATTTGCCCTTGTTTTATAATTTTTTTGGTCCGTCTTCTTCTCATTTATTTTTCAGTCAAATGTGTTGCATAGTTTCGCTTTCTTTGTATTTTATTTACTCTATAAATTTCAATGTTCTTTTCCTTACGCATGCAGAAGCTACAACTTGCATAGTTTGCTAAAAAAATAATATATAAAAAAGAAAACATGAGCTCATTAATCAAAAAATTTATTTAAATTTGTGCAATCTGTTTGGGTTTTCTGTGGCAGTTCATGGTATTCGCCTGTGCTGACTCGCGTGTGTGCCCTTCAGTCACACTCGGTTTCGAGCCCGGTGAGGCCTTCACCATCCGCAACATCGCCAACATGGTCCCTCCCTATGACAAGGTAATCAATTCTGAAAGAAAATTAATTTGTGGAATGTTTTCTCTTAATCAAATTCCATTCAACGAATTAATTCTATGATTTAATTAAATGCTTTACAATGCATTTTCAGACCAAGTACAGCGGTATTGGATCCGCAATTGAGTACGCCGTTATTCACCTCAAGGTAATATTTTGCAATCTTAATTTACTATTTTTGTTTTACTTATCAAATTGAGTCGTTAGGCAGTATAATTAACTAGCTAGAATAAGGAAGAAAATTATAGCTTGGATTGCAATTATTGATAGGTTGATGAATTAATGCATGATATGTGATAAAAAGAGTGCAATCAAAGCATATACCTCACTTGAAAAAGACGGTTATATAGGAAAAAAATGCAAGCCATCAATTTCTAGATGGTCCCAGTGGTCCAAATTTAATTAGCAGCTTGAAAGGATTAATCAAATCCATGTTCTTGATTGCTACTTGTAAATATAAAACATAAGAGAAGTCATAGAAAATATGAAAGTGATCATATACTTTTTAGTCTGAAGGTTTCTGTATCATTTTTTTTTTTTTTTTGAATTGTATAGGTGGAGAACATAGTGGTAATTGGACACAGCAAGTGCGGTGGCATTAAGGGGCTCATGACCTTCCCATATGATGGAAAGAACGCCACGTAAGTCTAGCCAAAAAACTACATATACATTGCAATCATCTATGTACACATATTGTACACATCACTTTCATGTGCTTGCTTTATTGGATTGAAATATGGGCAAGCCTAACCAATAGGCAATAGCTTCCATTTATTGATCTGCTAGTAAAACAAAAACACATTTAAATTGCTCCGTTACAGACTGATACAGTGGGGAAATAGAAAGTTTCTTAGCTCTAGAGGATAAGTTTTCGATGCAGAACATTATTATGTGCATTAATTATATTACTATTTATGTACAATATACCACACTAGCAGACATAAAAAGGCACAAGCTCAGTTCAACCTCCACATAAGAACAGGCATATAACTAGGACCTCTTATCTTATATAAGCAAAACATTAATATGAAGGAATCAATTCTAACAGAAAAAAAAGGGCAGTTAATTAAATATTAATTAACTAAAACCCTTTTATTAGGTTCCCCAAAAGGTCGGAATTTAGTGTTCCAGCTTTCCAGGCTTCCAGCCCAATTAATGGACTGATTCCTGATTAGTGGGTCCCACTGTTTTTTATCTTTTGCTCAAGTCATGTGTGCAGGACCCACATTGTTAGGCCAGAATGTTCTTTGGTTCAGAACTCTTCCGGATCTTCTGTGACTGAAGTAACTGTGTAGTGTGTATATATCTATACGGTCAATCATGAGTAATGGTTATGGTTATTTTGGGGCACCATTTCTTACCAACTTTTACTTTGGTTTTGACAAAATTCTCTGTGAAAATAAACAGTGACTTCATTGAGGACTGGGTGAAGATTGGTTTCCCTGCCAGAGAGAAGGTGCAAGCTGATCACGGATCCAAGTCCTTGGATGAGCAATGCGCCATCTGTGAAAAGGTAAATTTTGTACTCATATATCTATTTTTTTTCACTTTGTTCTATTTATTATTATAATCCTTATTTTTTTTACCTTTTCCGGTTTAACCTACCCCATCCACTCCAAAAGTAAATAGATAGATCAATAAAGAAAAATAAAGTGTTCTTCTGAGTTGGGACTTGGATGTGTCAGTTTAAGACATTTTATTCTAGGCTATGGACTATTGCTATCAATAATTTTTGTAGAAATTTAATAATTAGGAGAAATAACGTGTTATGTGGAAAAACTCTATAATCACAAAATAAAAAAATTAAAAACCATAAAAAGTTAGAAAAAAACGGATTAAGAAATGCAGTATACAAACAATAATTTGAAAATAATTAACAAACTATTGAAAAACATTTCAGGAAGCCGTCAAGGTATCACTGGAGAACCTCAAGACTTACCCATTCGTGACAGAAGGATTGGAGAAGGGAACCTTGAAGATAATTGGTGCCCACTACGACTTCGTCAATGGCGCATTCGAAATTGTCGCGTAATTTCATCGTTCACTGCCCCGTCGAGTGTATTTACCTGATCAAATGAGATAGTAGCTATAAGTAATAATATATATGTATGTATGTATGTAATGGTGGTGCCGTTTTCTAATTCCGGCTTTGTAATGGTGCATTTTGATCGTTTTATGATCAAGGACATCAGTTATCTTCGTTAATGCAGTGCAAATTAATTCTCTTTCTAATTGCTTCATTTCTCTGCTCTGCTCAAGCTAGTTTTCCATAAGTTTCCTTGCTTTTAACGTACTATTAACTAGTTTATCATGTATGTAAATATGTAATACAGGCACTGGTTAGTGAGTGCTTTGTATTAAATTTGGTCAAAAGAATAACACTTCCCCTCTATGGGTGCGTTTGGATCGTTGGAAGAAAGAAGAAGAAGAAGAAGAAAGAAGAAAAAAAAATTATAAACAATCGAAACTTTTCACAAAGTTACACACTTCCCAATATTTCTTCCCACTTCTTCCCTTCTTCTCTTCTTCCCACACCTATCCAAACGCACCCGTAATTCAAACTATATATTACTTGGAGTATGATTGTTGTATATTTAGGGCTCTGTTTGCCGAAATTATTTTATATAGAATTTTTGACGCAAAAAATTTTAATAGAAAGAATTATTTAATTTTTTTTAATAAGAAGAAAGTTCGAACGCATTTTATAAAAGCGTACAGTCTCTCTCCTTCGTACGCGTTTATAAAACACGCTCGAAGGCTTCGAACGCGTTTTATAAACGGGTAAGAGGAGAGAGCTTCATTTACGCCTGAAAAGGCTGGTCAGACTTTCGTACGCGTTTATAAAACGCGTTCGGAGCCTTCGAGCGCGTTTTATAAACGGGTAGGAAGGCGTAAATTTTTCGAAATTGAGTTATTACCATTTTTTTTCAAAATTAATATGAAAATTTAAGTTAAATTTATTTTTAAGATTAAGATTAAATTTACAATTTTTAAAATAACACATTTAATTTCATATTAATCTTATTTAAAAATGACATTAGAATATTAATTTTGACATTAATATCATTTTGTTTGAATAACTATCAAGAAAGTCACTTAATCTACTGCATTTCTCTTTTTAATGATTAATTTATGATTTTAAAAACTTTTTTAGTAGTTTAGAGTGGTTTTTAGGTTTGCAAACTTTCAAAGTGAATTTTGGAGGTCTAGAGAGCGTTTTTGGCTCCGAAAATGGTCGTTACGGGGTTCTACCCCGGTAACATGTGTAGATCTCGTCGCCAGCTTTCCGGATTGTACTCGATCACCCCAAACGGACCTTCCTATCAAAAGTTAAGCCTGTTTAAAGTTTTAATGTTCAAAATTGTTTTAAAAATTTATATTTTAATTATTTCCATATTATATATTATTTGATTATATATGGCTAAAATAAAATATGTGCAATTAAATGCATATAAAATATGTGTGATATATTTGTTATATCTATTTAATTCATCTTTAATTGGAAATAGAATTTTGTAAATATGAAACATGCAGGGACCTTATTGCAAAATATTATTTTTAATAATAAGTTAAATGTTGCGGTTTGAATGAAAAATATGAAAAACTAATAACACGTTTATAAAACGTGCTCGAACTAATAAGTTAAATGTGTGATATATTATTTTTAAGCCTTCGAGCGCGTTTTATAAACGCGTACGAAGGAGAGAGACTGTACGCTTTTATAAAACGCGTTCGAACTTTCTTCTTATTAAAAAAAATAATAATAATTCTTTCTATTAAAATTTTTTTGCGTCTGAATTCCTGTATAAAATAATTTCGGCTCCGTTTGGATACGTGTGGGAAGAAGGAAGAAGGGAAGAAGGGAAGAAAATTTATTATAAACAATCCAAACTCTTCACAAAGTTACACACTTCCCGATACTTCTTCCCACTTCTTCCCTTCTTCTTTTCTTCCCACACCTATCCAAACGGAGCCTATAATTTATACTCAATATTACTTTGGCTATAATCACCACACCACTATTACATCCTTTTAGCAAGTCATAAAATTAATCACTGTTACCTGTGGGGTCGTTTGGATCGCTTAGGAATTTGGAAAATTTTCTATTCCTAAGCATAAATTTATTGAAAAATATGTAATTTTGTGAAGAGTTTGAATTGTTTATAATAAATTTATGTCTAGGAATTGAAAATTCTCTAAATTCCCAACGCATCTAAATGATAATATAAAATAACTGCCGCTCTCCTCCTTGCTACTATCCTCAAGTTGAAAAAAGGATATAGATTGGTATTCTTATTTAGAAAGTACATTGACAT
This sequence comes from Rhynchospora pubera, assembly GCA_028095005.1. Classification (NCBI taxonomy): domain Eukaryota; kingdom Viridiplantae; phylum Streptophyta; class Magnoliopsida; order Poales; family Cyperaceae; genus Rhynchospora; species Rhynchospora pubera. Next base: position 83,270,830 of record CM051460.1, on the reverse strand, counting down.
TACCTGTTTTCATCCATATAAATTTTTGTAATAATTTCTTCAATAAATTGACCAAAAATTTAATCAATTGGATCTAAATGGGAGGATTCTAATTGTCAAAGCAACACTTCCTTCTGAATCAACTTGAAGTATCCTTTGTATTTTCACTTTACACTTGTAGCAACACTAAAATTATTAATACTGTTTTTACAATTAAAATATTAATAATAGCACACAATAGTGCAGATTAAAAGATAGTCTCTCCGTGAATTTTCTTCCTTAACTATTGACCTACAATATACATGAAATGTGAAGCTAAACAAGGATGGATAGCTATCGGTGCAGCCAAGTGCCCAATTTTCAATTTATCAGCACAACACGACGCAAACATAAAATAGAAGAATTTTCACCAGCCAACTGTGACAGATACAATTTATACTTATTCTGACTAATAATGTTATACGTACTTGTATAGGTTCATAATCTAGTGCATAGTGCATATTGTCACGTATGGTATCTTGCGCCTTTCTTAAGGCTTCGTTTGGATGGGTGCAGAAATAAGAAAATAGTTTTTTCCTACTTCTAAATTTATTATAAACAATTCAAACTTTTTATAAAGTTACACACTTCTCAATACTTCTTCTCTTATTCCTCTTATTCCCACATCATCCAAACGGAACAAGTTAAAAAAATTCAGTAACAATTCTCTGGTTACCAAAGTACTAGTTGAAGGTGGTGACATCAACACAAAACTCAAGTGCCATGCCATGCTTTACACATGCACAGGCGAAGACTAAAACAGGAAACATAAGTCAGTGTTTCATATAAAAAAATGAATTTGGATTATGGGAAGGAGCCTTGTTGTTAACAAGCAGGCCTACGTCAGCCCAATTCAACCTATTTTATTTATTTTACAACCAGCCCAAAAGAAATTAAGAAAACATTATTCATATGCAGCAAGTAATAAAGCCCAATGACAGCCACTCTTAGTACAAATTGATGGAAATTGATTACTACCATGCATCTTCAGTTTTGCCATCGCTTGAACAAAGTGAATACATAAAATAGACAAAAATAAACTTATAAATAATCAAAGTGAACACATACAAACAAATAAGTTCAATAAAAATAAATTGAATATTCATATAAAAATTTAAATAAGATATGACAAAACTTAATTTTTGTACATGGTTACTTTGATCGTTCTTATATTTATCTTGTCTATTTTATGTGTTCACTTTGTTCAAATGATAACAAAATTGCAAATTAATTTATCATTTCTCCGAATTGATATCCTTTGATTAATTTGGAAACATAGGAAATCTTAACCCGATAGTTGTCGAAATGATGAGTATTTTGTAATTAATATCGAGATTTGTTGAAATTTGTGCGGCAGTAAATCTTAATCGTCGATATTAGATCGGAGGACACGTTTTCTATGAAATTTTATTTTTTTTATTCTCTATGTGTGTTGAAAAAAGAGAACTTATTTACCTCAGAACCCTGACTCAGATAACTAATTGTTACATTATTGTTTCTGGGGAATAAGCTGTGACCATAGTTGAGAGTTGAGACACATCCATTTGTTAATTTCTTATGCTTTTGTTTTTTCAGATAGAGGAAAATTAGAGTAAAATTCGTTACCCTAATCCGAGTTGAAGGAAAGATTTTATTGGTTCTGAAAGATGCAGATTAGTAGTGGATCCTTTTGGAGTTGAAAACATGGTACTTAGGTTGATTTTCTTTACAGAAAAAAGTAGCACTAGTTTTCTTTCCCTTCATTTTTTTTAATCTTCTTTTATCCATTATTTTTCAAACTCTCATCCAATTTTGATTGATTATGCCCAATTTGCTCGTAACTTCACATTGGTATCAATGATATATACCCTAATAACCCAATTGACAAAATCTTGATTGATTTCTATACAAGTTAAATCATATAAATTCTCTTTCTTACAACTATTTTTATTATATTTATTGGGCCGAGTGTTAGTTCATACCTGGTATCTTAAGAACAGTAAGGGTGGTAAATTAGCAAATTCTGTCCAGGCTAGTTAGCTTTTAACTATCAAAGGGAAAATTACAAGTACAGAATAGTGAAAAAACCACCAGCTTATTCTAAGTTTCCTGGTTGTTTTATACTGCATATGGTCTTTGAATGAATTAAATTTTGCATTAATCTGTAAGGATTGATTCATTGAGTAGGCATAATGGAAAAAGTCTGGTACTGACAAAATTAGCCAACCCAACTAGACTATTTTCAAATTGACCAGAGCCTTTACCAATCATTTTGCCTGCCATACCTCAGCATTAACTCGATACATTCTTTTGCCTCTTATGCCTTTTTAGTCCAGCAACAAACATTTTTTCCTGTTAAGTCTATTATGTGATTCTACCTCTGTGTCATTTGTAAATTGTCTAGGCCAGCGACAGGTTTAACATAAACTCACAGCTCGAGCATCTCCAAGCCAAATATGTCGGGACTGGCCATGCTGACCAGAATCGTTTGTATGCATTCTTTCCTGATATACATTTAATTTTTCTTTTCCTTTTAAGCACTTATTTGAGGGCTTGATGTTCTTTTGCAAACAATCCAATATTCCATCATATATGCCAGCAGAACCTAACAACCTTTCTTCTGTTTAGAGCACAAAAGATAGTTCAATATAATTGTAATAAAATCACAGCAGTCATATCTCAGCGGTGATAAACTGTATGTTTCTTAAAAAAAAATTGATAGCTTTTCACCCCTATCTCTAGTGAGCTCTAAGGCCAACCTGAAGTAGAATAACAGAAAGCAATTTGATGGTTCTAAAAGTTCATGTGAACTGATCATGGAGAGTGGGGCTACATAAAAAAGTTCACAACAATTAAATAAATTGATTAATATTTGACTCATATTTAGTTATAATTTGAGATGTTGAAGGGAAGTTGGAAAAAAGTTAGAGTTTTTGTTTGATTGAAAAAAAGTGACTTGCCTTCTTTTCTTGCCAGTACAGTGAATATTGGAAATGACTTGCCAATTACATAATCAATACCTCTACTTTAATTAAATCTAACTGAAATTACTTAATATACAGTGAATGGGCAGCGAACATCAATCGGGATAGCTATGCATCATACATAGGTCGCCATCCTATGTTGGCTTATATAGCTATCGCTGAGAATGAATCCATCGGAAGAGAACGGTACAACTTTATGCAGGTAAGCTTATCTCAGCCAATTTTGTTAGTTTCGTTTTGTTTTGGTAGATACAATTATTGTTTTATTTTATTTTTATAATTCTTTGTGTGTGCAAATGGATGTAATTAGTGTGTTAGTTTAAACTATTTGATAATAAAGGGTTTAGATAATAAGGGGGACACTGGTAATAGAAGATAGTACTTCTAGTGCCGTTTTTGAACTTTTCTAGGGATTTTGAGATGTTATTGTGTAAAAGATGCTATTTTTAGTACTTCTAGTGCCGTTTCTGAACTTTTCTAGGGATTTTGAGATGTTATTGTGTAAAAGATGCTATGTTTTGTTTGAATGGAAGTGGCAGCTAAAGCTGCTTGTTTTTTTTGTTTTTTTTCCATGAATGATACCAGTATTTCTTTTGTTGGTACTAGTTTTCTAAGTTGGCCCCTGATAGTGTGGTTAGGATGTGTTTGTTCTATTCTGGCATAAGCTCCTTTAACGTAACTGATTTGCTCTTAAACAGCTCGTGGGACTGAACCCTTATTTTATTTTATTTTTTTGGTTATGAGAGTGGTCTAGTAGCTCAAGTAGTAAGAGTACTGGGCTTACTTCTAAAAGGTCAAGTGTTCAAGCCCCTATGCTTGCGATAGGTTGGCCGAGCCAGCGTAAAAATCTTGCAGTATACAAAATAAATGACCAGGTCGGGGTGCTATTTCTAGCCTACCCCAACTTGTTTGGGATGGAGGCTTTGAATTATATATATATTTTTTAGTTATGAGAAGCTTGTACAGTAACAATTACTGCAACATATGAACTAACATAGCTATAAAATTGCTCTAGAAAGTATAGCCGAGAAAGAGCAGGGTAGTATAAATGATAAAATGGACTGAACATTATAGTAAATATGATTTTGTGTTAATCTGAAATGTTTCGGTTCACTTCTAATAAATTTGTTTTCATCTGATTAATCTATTGTAATTGCAGAAAATGCTACTTCCTTGTGGCCCACCTCCGGAGAGAGATGAAGATTGAAGCTATCTTCTTGTAATTGTTCAACATGCTCTTAGCAGCAGTTGCTATGCGTTGTGTTTGCAGAAGCAATTAGTATCAGTGGATGTATGTTAGAAGTTGTGTTTTATTGCTTCTGTATTTATTTTAGTTTAACCGTGTGTTGTTTGCTTAGCACTGAAACCGTTTAGTTTATTGCTCAGTTTTAAAACCTAACAGAAGTGACAAATGCTTTGTTTCCTTTCATTCCTAATATATATATGAGCTTAATCCTGAGTGGTATTATAATTTTGTGGAAATTTCACTGTATGCGATCATTTCTGTTTTCTCAGTTTGAAATAATAGCTTTGTTCTGCAGCCATCAACTGATATGTGCCTGAGTGGTACGTGGAGTACTGATAGATGTTTAGTTGCCTTATGGTTTCTCTTGTATCTTGTGTTTACAAAAACATTCTAGTGCTGCTGCCCCAACTTGGGCGAGTTTGCCATAGTGTTTCCATGTAACTGCTAGCAGCCTCAAGTTGTGTTATTGTGCATTCCCTTCTAGTGCCTGATTGTTTCCAAAACCATTTTATGATGATATTATTTTTAATATATGTCGAATTGTTACCTTCACAAATATATATTAAATTGTTAGTTTGTTACATATTGTTATTTTACTCTATGCAACATAAAAACTGCAATATTGTTTTTGACAGTACTGCTTGATTAATTAATTATACAATTTACAAGGTGCTCACAATTGCGGACTGATTTTTCTTGATAATCAAAATAAATAAAATAGATAAAATTAAGAAAATGGCAAATTAAGGATGCCTCTCATTAAATAAAGGATTCTGGTCTTGTCGCCAACTGAAATGCTACTGACATTCTAGCATTCTTATTTATTCTTCTTTTGTATATTTTCTTTCAATCCAAGTTTTAAGACAACGTTTCTCAAGACAGGTGCTTAACATGCCTGCATTTACCTGCCTCAACCCTCAAGGCAGGTGCTTAGCAATTAGCATACCTGGCCCGAAAATGAATCAGGCAAAAATAAGGTCAGGTAGTTTAATAGATCAGGCCAACACAGGCCACGGAAAAGGCACCTGTTTGTTTTACCTGCTCTATCCGATCCTGTAGCCCAATTTTGGTGATAGAAAAAAAATAATAATAATTCGGAGTCTCTCCAAAGGCCGTCAGATCCTCTGGAGTCTGGACTGCTCTTAAAAAACGACCACTGAACTGCTCTTAATATGATCCGTCCGATCAGAACAGACGGTTAGATGTGAACGAGCGCTTCATCCCTTCGTAAAATTAAAAAAGAAAAGAAAAGTGCGTATAGTATACGCTCCTCCTTCGTCTACTCCAGAAGGGGTCGATCGCGCTCTCTTTGAAGCGCCAGAAGAAGAACTTAGATCATGCTCTCTCTCTCTCTCTCATAAAAATACGAAGTGTTTTTTTTTTTTTGGCTATCAGTTATCGCCAATAAATGAAGGAAAAGCGATCCTTAAAAGTAAGTGTTTTTTTTCGCTATCAGTTATCAACAATATGTTGAACTTTTATTTTTTATTTTTTTAATGCATATTGATCTGGACGAAATTCGTTAATTTTTGGTACAATTAGTAGATTGTCTTCTCTTTTTTATAGCTTGAAATCAATTTGTTTTTACGGCTTTCTTGGTAGCTAGTCCAATTTGGGGGGTCAGTAAGATTTAACAGATGGAAGATTTCTATGAAATATTTCCTTTATTTCATGCGTGTGAGTTTTCTTTTCTTAATTTACGAAGGGATGAAGCGTTCGTTCATATCTAACCGTATATTCTGATCGGATGGATCATATTAAGAGCAGTCCAGTGATCGTTTTTTAAGAGCAGTCCAGAGGATCCGCAGTTTCGCACCCAGACTCTCTCTCCCTCTCGGAATCGTATCCTCTGCTCACCTTTAAAAAGGTGAGCAGAGTGCCAACCTAGCGTTTGGAACGTTGGATTAGATCCAACGGTGCAGAGGTGAGATGGGGAAAAAATCGCTCTCTCTCTCAACCCGGGAGGGTATCCTCTGCCAACCTTTTGAGGTCGGTAGAGGACCAACTCTTGATCCGAGCCGTTCGATCTAATCTCGACGGTTAAGATTTTTCGGGCCTACCAATCTCAGTTACATGCACGGGGCTCCCTTAACCGTTGAGATTAGATCTAACGGTTTAGATCGGAAGTTGTCACTCTACCGACCTTAAAAGGTCGGTAGAGGATGTGATTCCCTCTCGACCCTGCCCCTGCCCGAGTCTCCGTTTCCATTTGCCTTCCTTCTTTGTTTATTCCGTCTCTTTCTCTCCGTTTCTGCCATGAAACTGAAGAGAGCTGATTTCTCATTCGAAAAAAAAAATTCCTCCACTATCGGCCTTCTGGCTACCTCTCTCCGTCTCTCACTGTCGACCTCGATCTCGACACTTTGAAAAACTTGCCTCCCCAGCTTTCCTTGACCGAGCTCGCCTCGCCATGCTCTTCCTCCGCTTCTCTTCGCTCGGTTCTCGACATATTGAGGCCAAATTGGTTGAGATTAAACCGAAACCCTAGATTCGATTGTGGCCCGATCGGTTCAACGAAACTTAAACTCCATCTTCAATTGAGTCTGAATCCTTTGTTTCTCGGTCTCCATCTCTCTCAAAAGCAAACGAAAACTAAAATCAAAATCGAAGAAGCACAAGAAGCACAAGAAGGAGAAGGTGTGATGGAGGAGAGAAACAGCGACCGAATCAAATCCGAGGTGAAGAAGCACAAGAAGGAGAAGGTGATAGAAGAGGTCGAATCTACTCACAGTGGCGGATTCGGAGAAAAATTAGATAGAAGCAAAGAGAAAAAGAAGAAGAGAAAAGAGAAGAAGGGAGAGTTTGGGTCAGATGGTGCGGATTTGACATCTAGGGTTAGTGAAATAGATATGGAGGAGAAAAGCAGCCACCGAATTGAATCCAAGCCAAAGAAGCACAAGAAGGAGAAGGTGAAAAAAGTGGCTGAATCAGTTGAAAATGACAAATTTGAAGAAAAATTAGATGGAGGCAAAGAGAAAAAGAAGAAGAGAAAAGAGAAGAAGGGAGAGCTTGGATCAGATGGTGTGGATTTGACATCTAGGGTTAGTGAAATGGATATGGTTGAGAAGAATGAAGGTGATAGAAGAGGCAGAATCGAAATTAAATCCAACCGAAAGAAGGAAAAAACTGAGAAGGTGATAGAAGAGGTAGAATCTGCTGAAAATGGCCAATTTGAAGGGAGCTCAGAGAAAGAGGAGAAGAAGAAAAAGAATAAGAAAAAGGAGAAGAAGGGAGAACTCGGATCAGACGGTGTAGATTCCACTTCTAGGATTAGTGAATCAGATGTGGTTGAGAAGAAAGACAATAAAAGGAAGAGAGTTATTGAAGGAGGAGATTTGAAGAAGAAAGAGAAGAGTAAGAAAATGAGCAAGGGTGATAATACTGGTGCTACTGCATTGGAGGAGAGTAATAAAGAGGGAAACGGAGATGACAAGTTGGAGAAGAGAGAAGGAGAAAAATGTGAGGTTGAAAAGAAAAAGAAAAGGAAAAGGAAAAGGAATGAAGAGCAAGAGAAGACTGATAATATGAGGAACGGAGAAGAACTGAAAAACTCAGATGAGAAGAGAAAAACAAATAAGAGGATTAAGAAGGCTTCCAAATCTGAAGAGAAAAGTAAGAATGACAAAAAGACAGGGAAAGAGACAGCAACCGAAAATGGTGAGGAGAAGAAAAATGAAAATGGAAAGGTAAGGAAAAAAGTGCATTTTGCAGAAGAAGTGGAAGTATTTTCTGAACTACGTCGTAAAAAGGGAATAAGGAAAACGAAAAAGCAAAAACATGATGATCGTGAGGGCTTAATATGGGGTCAGAGATTTACACAAGAAGAGGATGAGATCCTCCTGCAAGCTATTGATGACTATATAAAGGTTTCTTTTTCAACTTTAGTAGTCTGCGCATTTCCTCAGTTATATTTCCTTATAGCTTAGTGTTGTGTTGATCTTCAGGGTGACTTGAGGCTAAATTAGATGTCTTGATAAATGCAATACATTGCATCTGGCACTTGACAGAATGCATGTCCTATGTGCCCCCAAAAGATTTGAAGTTCCACATCATCCTTCCAAACTTCAAATTCTTTGATATTTTATAAACCTGCTGGTCTGAGTGAATTTAACCTCACCAAAATTTATTCAAACTGTCCTGTACCCTTGATTTAGTTACAATTTATTTTATATGGATGAATCCATTTAAATTTGATGTCAATTGCAAAGTTAGTGAATATTTGATTGTACAAGATATGGATGAATCCATTTAATACTGATACAAGATATGAAGAATATTATTGTCAAGTTTCAACTAACTGGATCAATTGGAGAAATTGTTGTTTAAAGTCCAGTCTTGCTTTTTTTTTCCCCTCCTATTTATTAAGATTTCATTTTTTTCACAATATACTGTAATAGTCCTTATGTTTTATAGGTAAAGCAATTGGGAGAAAAGGGAAGGGAGATGATTCTTGATTCAAAGAAGCACAAGCTGAAGGGCTGTTGGAAGGATATCAGTAAGTCTTGAAAAATGTATTTCTTATTCCTATTTTGTCATCAGTTCCTCAGGCCTCTAGTCAGTACATTGGTTAATTACCTATGCAAGTGATGTTGTTTTCAAATAACCGTAATGAGCACAGGCTTCTTATCATTTGTGGGATGATAATTATTGTGAATATAACAACTTTGTATCCCTATGAGGATCACAGCCAGCTATGCCTAATCAGAAAATATAAAAATTGGGGATCTAATTTTCATCTTTTTCTTTATTTTTTTTTTCTTATGGATGAAGAACTTCATATTCTTAAATTACTGAACCTGCTTGCAGGTCAAATCAGGGTCGCTACTGCCTGTATTTGTTTTGTTTAAGTAAAGACGGAACTTCCAATTAGATCTTTAGAAATATGTTAAAATCTGTGTTAGTTATGATGTAAAACTAATGCCAACAATATTTGACCATTGGACAATCTGATCTGTAGGATGTTGGATCTGATATGAAAGCTTCTTGACATGTTTGTACAGTCGAGTCATCTCTTTTGATTGTAATTTATGAATTAAAGATAAAGAATACTAACTGCACAGTTCTAACTGTTTCCCAACCTCACCATTCATCAACTTAGATATTTATTTGATTGGTTTTACAGTTTTTTATTAATAATTTTGCAGCGGCTTCCTTGCCACACCGGCCTTATGACGCAATATATTATAGGGCTCGAAATTTGATACAGGCCAAAACACCATGGACACCTGAAGACCACGAAAATCTCCGTCAGTGAGTATAATATTTTTTGCACATTTGCACTTAATTTATTTCAAGTTATTTACATTTTGACAAGTCTTAAAGGTCTTTCATCATTGGTGCTTTTAGTTTTTTCTTGGTCCCACGGTACTTGATGGTTGTTGTCCTTGTTGTCACCACAGGCCTTTTTTTTTATGTTGTAAACTTTTATCCAACCACATATACCACAAATTGGTTCTTGTTTCATAGACTGGTTGCAGTTTGTTCCATAATATCTAGTGATGTTTTCCAACTGAGACAACATACATGTTTGGAATTAAAATAGGCGGTATCATTATTTTTAAGAACTGGAGTTCCTATTTGACCATAACCTCATGTGTAAGCTTTACATTGATTAGACAGGAAAGAGTAAGCTAACGAGCTATATTAATTAGGTTGGAAAGAATTGATGCAACAGAACTGGAATTAGATTTGTTTGGTTTCATTTTTTGGTTTGTGGATTGGTAAATGCAACCTTACTATACAGAAAGCTCGAATAATTTGAAAAAGGTCAGCAACACTAATAAAAGATCGAATAACGGATATTTGGCCTGAACATTCAATTAAGAAGATTTCTAGTAGATTTATAAATGATTACATGATGGTAACTTGTTTAATATTTTGATGTGAAACTATTTTTTACTAATAATTTCTTTTATTTGGTTTCCAATTTTTGGAAAGAAGTGGAAACACAAAATGAGGTTTTATCAACTGATAAATCAAACAGAATTAAAAAAAAAGGTAATCATGAACCAAATCATCATAATAATAAAATTCTGCTTTAAAGAAAAAAAAGACATAGAATGAACATTCCTACACCCTAGCATCATATGCTAATGAAATGGTACCGAAATCAAAATCCCCCATGCATTGATGTACTAATTGAAAGATTTAAGCATGCAAATGAAATAATGAACATACCAGGAGAACCAGCTGTTAGTTTAATGCTACATTAAATAATCATTTATCAGGCTTGACTCAAACAGTTGTAGCAAAATCTTTTATGAATTTTCTGTCGCTTCTGCCTCTTTCATCAATAACTTGTGTCCTTTCTGTACAGGTATCAAGCAGCACATGGTAATAAATGGAAAAAATTTGCAGAAATGCATATCAAGAGCCGTCGCGGCGTTAAAGATGCCTGGAGAATTCTTAAACTTGCAAACAGGAAGAGGGGTCTGTGTTTATGTTCTTTTCTGTTTCACTGTTGAGTGAACTTGCAATATGGATCATTTTTGGGCATGTTGTGTGAAAACACAGAAGGTTCATAGAATTATTATTAATTAATTGTTTGCTGTTTACTTTTAGGGTGCCAGACAGGCACTCTGATAAGTAAAGAATGATGGAAAAGTCATTTTGCATAAGTGAAATGCTAGTTATTTGACATCTTAATTTGTTTAGTTCAATTTATGTGTTTGGTTAGGTCTTATCTAACCATAGAATAACTAATTTTTCATCTATCATATGTTATAGGATCTTGGGGTCAAGAGGAGTACCAAGCTTTATTTAACCTGGTTAACAAGGACCTGAAGTTGAAAGTGTTCACTGAGGAACCCGAAACACATCTAGTGGTTAGTGCTCTAATTTCATGTCTGGGGAATATAAATCTATATTTATATGCTTGTGTATGGGCATTTGTACACTTATGTAATCTGTGCATGTGTTTCTTTACCAGTTTATATTTGTGTATGCATGAATGTCCACGCAATCATACATTCATGGACGATTAATGATAGTCTACACGTCACAAAAATTATGACATATCTATCTCTTTTGTATAGTTACGGGACAATATTTCTTGGGAGGCAATAAGTCAGACATTAGGAACGCGAACTCAGGTTGCATGTTGCGTGAAGTGGTATGTTTTGAAATCTGAATTTCATCTGTATGAACTGGTATAAGTATTGAAATTCACTATGTAAGATGACAATTATATGTGGCATGCTTTTTATTAATTCTAGTTGTTTTTATATTTCACTATTTTCTTTTTCCTTATGTATGATAGAAAAGTCTCAGTTTTAATTATTTTTTTGTAATATTTAATTATTAGATAAATGAAAAAAATAGATAAACGACGAGGAAAAAAATATTAGGAAAATATTTTTAAAAAAATCCAGAAAAATGAAAAAAGATGCAACACAGGGACTTTCCAGGAGGTCACCCATCCTAGTACTACTACTAGGATGTCACCCAAGCACGCTAACTGCGGAGTTTTGTGAATAATTGTTTGTTTTGATTGATATATGTTAATACAAAGTTAATAGAACATATTTCTCTACTTTGGCAAGCAATAGATGTCAAGTTAAGTCGTGGTTTCCCTCCATTTGTACAGTGATGTTGTACTATCTCTTATGGTACCCCTTGTTAATTACACTTAAGTAAATATTGGGTTGGGTTTTAGGTACCGTCAATTGACCTCACCATTGGTTCATGATAATCTGTGGATGGACACTGATGATTATCGACTCATAACAGCGTGAGTCTCTCTCTCTCTCTCTCTCTCTCTGTTCCTCGCCCTCTTTTGATCTTTGCAAACATGTGCACACATTGTCTTTCTGATATATTATTAATTATGTAAATGTAGGTTGCAGAATGCAGATGCCACTTGTATTGAAGAAATCGACTGGGACAATCTCCTCCCACATAGGTAGAATTTTATTTATCTATTTATTTGGTATCTGTCTCTATTGTTCTCTCCCCAGAGAGTTGCATAGAATTTGTGATTTTGGATGATATTTCAAGCGAGGCCTAAGTTTCTGAGAAAATTTTGTAATTATTGCTTCGTGCCTTTGCGCTGCTGTGCTGAAATTGGTATTGAAATGGTTACACGTCCAACCCTAATTCTTGTGCAGATATATACTCTAGGGGTGTTAATGAATCCAACTTCAATGAGCTACCCTTAATTCTAGTTGCATTTGCTAGGTTTCAATTACCTAGCTCAAGTTTAATTCATTGAAAGTTTGAGTAGCTCATTTAATTTTGTTAATAGCTTATTTTGGGTAAATTGGATATTTTTGACAATTAATTTGCTTTGCAACCAAAGCACACTGAATAAAACATAGAAGAAAGATTGTCATGAAGAAACCTGGCAGAGGTCAGTATATAAAATATACCAGCTGATTGTAAAGTTCACCAAAAGGTAGAAGGAATCAATAAAAAAGAGTATGACTCTATTTCAAGTATTTTATTGTGTCAATTTATTTAGGGAAGGAGAAATCTGTCAGAAAAGATGGCAACAGATGGTTCGTTACATAGGAGAGCACAAGGAGAGGCCTTTTGTTGAACAACTTGAGGTTCTGTCTCAGCGCTACTGTCCAGAAATGCTTGAATACAGAGCTAAAAAAGATGAACTTCTCTAGTATATTTCTTGATGGTCTTCCAAGCGTGTAATTCTAGTATGGCGCTTACAAGGAACGAAATTAAGACAGGTGCTTGCACAAATGTAAGATAAGTTGGTCCTGGTGTTTGAGGGATGTGAGTACCTCATATGTTTATGTTTTTATTGCAGTTGTCGTACATGCTTTTAAAGACTCAAACTTGCTCTGTATCTATTTATATGTGTTTACTGGACGTTGGACTCTCGTGCAGTGTATTATTCGTGAGGATATTTGATCTCCTCTAAAGCTGACAAGGTTACTTTTCTAGAGATTTTAGTAACAAAATGTTAGTGATAATTTCTAGCCTACCTGCTTAAGCTCACCTGTCACACCACAATTTGGTGAACTTTTCAAGTTCAAATGTTGCAGGATTCACATGTAATAATGATTTAAATCACTTATCTTCATATACAATAATAACTTCTGTACTAGCGTTATAAAATTTGTGGATTGTCTGAATTATTTTTTTATACAAGTTTAGAAGTTTTTCTTATCAATAGTAATTGTTTTACATCTTTGCTTTTGTATCAATTATTATTATTATATTTGAAAATCCTTAAATTTAGAATATAAAAGCATCGTTCTACGTGATTAGTGGTAGTGTTCGTGTGGGCAAATTTTTTATTTGAACAAAAAAAATCATGTGAGTTGTTGAAATAGATGTTGCTTTTGTGTTAGGCAACGAACTATTCGAAGGATTTTTTTTTCTTCTCTTTCGTTTGTTAGATGCAAAAATTTTATTTTATAAAAAAAAAGCGGCAACAAATTAAAGATAATTATAATTTTAATCATATAAATTTTTTTCTTTTTACAGATATTCTTTCCATTTCAATGGAGAACTTTAGACTTTCATTTGAAATTGATATTTGTGTATTGATACAATCGAAGTGTAAAAATTAATGATCCAAATCGTATATAAAATGTCTGGATACACCCCTCAATTGAAAAATATTTAGAACCTTAGATTGGTTATTTTATAGGGATAGGAATAAGCTTAGTAATTTGTTAGTTACTTAGTTTAGTTCTCACAACTTTGTTGCAGTTCGTGGGTCGACTTCTAGTCTTCTACACACATTCACGGACATCTAGTAATAATAACCTTCAAAGTTTGAAGGCATCTAAAAATTAAAAATGCAAGAAGCAACAAATATACAAGTCCTAGATCTATCCATAAAACGGTCTATCCATGTGTTAGAAAATTAGAGAAATGGACTTCAGAAAAAAAAAAAGAATTGGGAAAATGATATTGGCTCCGTTTGGATAGGTGTGGGAAGAAGGGAAGAAATGGGAAGAAGTATTGAGAAGTGTGTAGCTTTGTGAAGAGTTTGGATTGTTTATAATTTTTTTTTCTTCCTTCTTCCTTCTTCTTCTTCCTATATCCAAACGCACCCATTATGAAGAGAGTGAACAAAATTTCAAAAGCTAGCAAACTAAGAACGTCTAACAAAAAGAACCAAATATAATAATTCAGCTTGTAAATTCTCACATTCGTCCCAATTCTTATTATTCTTATAAAAATCACACACGTCGTTCACGTTGTTGATGAACAAGCCAGGATAATGTAACTATTCCAGCAAAACTTTCCAAGTTTGTAATTTAGAAGTTACTCTCTCAATTTTTGTATGCATTATTTCCTTTTTAAACCAAGTCAGACATTGCAGTGTTCCAAACTACTAGAACTCTCCTGATCCCCACAAATCTCACACAAAAGAAAAGACAAATCAGTGAATCACAATTCAAGCAATTAAGCTCGCCACAAAACAACCCAAAAATTCTCCCCAACAAAGCAAAACAAAAGCTGCTCAGTAGAGTACTAGACTAAACAAACCTTCCTCCAATGGCTTCTTCCTCTCCTTTTTCTCACCTCCAATTTGTTCTTCAACAGTATGTAAAGCTTTTCTAAAGTCTAGTTCCTTTTTTTACAGGTTTTCAAAGAGCATTCTGTACTAATTGTAACAACCAAGAGATCATCTCTGGACAAGTGTCCCCTTCCACTTGGCTTGCGCCTTTTTGTCTCAGCATCTCACTCTGAATCTGATCTTATTAAGGCAGCTGCTTCTTTGAAAAAGGTCGCAGCAGTCGTGTTTTCTTAGCTTATTTTAATATTCTTGTTTCAATTCTTTTCTCAGTTATTAGCTTGGTTGTATTATGGATTTAGCTTGTCTCGTTCCCAACATTGATTATGGTCTTTGCATATATCAAAATTTCAAATTTTGCATTCTGGAATAAGATTGGACATAGTTGATAAACTGAGTTGTTAAGTGTTATTTCACTATTACATAATACCTAAATTGCTTGACATTCATTCTCTATCTCTATTTAATTGATTTGATTTGCAATTATCTGACTTTTGAAGCTTTTTCTGTAATATTTTCTGTGTTGATTCATCTATTTCTCGGTGGATAAATTGCTGCATAACAAGAAAAAGATTATCTTCTAATATCTTGTACTTACGTCGCTGCTATATACTCTACTGACATACATTTAGTCGATCTTTGGTGGCTTTTTAACAAGAAACTGATAATAATCTTAAATTATCGGGTTGAAAACAAACTTAAGGACTGACACGGTCACACGGAATTGTTGTAATTAATTCTTACTTGTTTCCCATGAAGAGTACGTCGAGTTATAACATCTTCCATTTTTTTTTTTTCACCTCATGTTACAAATTATGAAATCGAAATTTAGATACCAGCTAAAATTCTTTGGATAATATATTACGCCTAAACAAATTGAAGACGGCATCGCATCCCTAAACATAATATGATTCCACATAAGATATTAACCATAGTGATTTAAAACTTTTCTATCCTCGAGCAAAAAATGGTTGGAATTATTGCTTTTATTTAACTACAAAATAAGAATATTATTTAAAAACGCTTACAAATTTTTATTTGACCAACAAAAATTCTAAGAGAAATGAATCAGCACTATGGGAGGTCAATGCAGGCCTTGGTGAGCTTCCGTTCACTCAGGCTGAAACGCCTGACCCAAGTTGAGTCCACGTAGAGGAGACATCTGTGAGTTGGCCTTTGGGTTTGATGGCCTGGATTAATTGCTCCAGACTCCAGTAACCATTGTATATGTTAAAGTTTCCAACAACTTCATTTAAAGTTTATTTTTTTGTTTTGAGGTAGATGAATAAACCCATCTCATCTCGTAATAAAATATTTCATCAAATATTGTTATGTGTAATTTGGGATTCGTCGTATCTAGTGGATGTATAACTCGGTCCATGTAACCTTAGAAACGAGCCCCATATATTGTAGGGGCCGTTTGGATGAGTTGGGAATTTGGGGATTTTCCAATTATTAGGCATAAATTTATTATAAATAATTTAAATTCTTCACAAAGTTACACACTTTCCGATAAATTTATGCATAGGAATAGGAAATTCTTCAAATTCCTAAGCGATCCAAACGGCCCCATAGTGTATGTATGAGAGGCCTTCAAATTACTAGTCATCGACTCATAGAGCTCATGCCTTGTTAATGCATGAGCATCCAATAGGACTGCGTGTCTAAGAGATCTTGTGTGCATATAACATAAATGAACAAAATAATTTACATTTATGTATGAGAAACTTCAAAGCACTGTTTGATCTAATTTCTCTTTAAAGAATTATTAGCTAGTTTTTGGATATACCAATTCATTTAAGATATTAGAGCAAATCATAAAAAGTAATAATTATATATAGTACTAAATTTACATGTGTCTGATTAGATAATAGATGGATTAGTAATGAGCAAAGGTTTAAATAGCGGATAGCGGATTCGTCGCGGACATGCCAATGCCATAGAGGATAGCGGATAGCGGTCATTTAGCGGCCGCTATCGGACATAGCGGATATTATGTTCGTATATATAAATAATATAAAATAACCATATCACAAGAAGCAACTTGGTAGAGTGGTTGTTGCATTAGACTGGATAACCCATGGTGTGGGTTCGATCCCCACTTTTAGCAATAAAAACGCAACATTTTTTCTTTCCGGTTTTCAGGTGCAATATTAGTCCCACATCTTGAATTAAACTTCTACGAGCATAGTATATAATAAGTCGGATGGTATTTGGTTGCAACCGCTTGACCACTGGGTTGTACTTGTCCGTTTGTATGATGGCCGATATATACCCGCTAAATCCGCTAATGGCCGATATTTTACCCGCTAAATTCCGATATTATGCGCGCTATCAGACGCGGCGCTAATTTTATAGCGTGGTAGCGGTTGGACATCTGATTCCGCTATCTCGGCGCTATAGCGGCCGCTACCAGCGCTATTTAAACCCTTGGTAATGAGAAATGCAAAATCATTTAAATCATATTATTTGGTTTGTTTCCAACTACACCAATTCGTTAAACTCCATTTATTTTGTTCCTTAGGAAATTAGATCATACAGTTCTTGTGCATTGCCAACATACTGCTAGGTTTTTAAAACCACTTCATTTCTATATGACTTGAAAATCATATATATTAATATATGTATATATTTTGCTTTCATTTCTTTGCTTAATTTGTTGTATTGTTATAATATGCTCTTATCTAATGCTTTGGTACATAAATCTAATGATTTGACATTTATCCAAATCTAATACTTCAGTGTTTTTTATCTTTTTTAACAAATTGTAAGGTGGTATGTGGAAATTGCTCAGGGCACGATTTTTTTAATCATTCACTCCTGATTTGACCAAAAAGCCATCCTCTCCCCCTCCTGTTTCAAAAGACTTTATGCGCTGAGTTGGAAGATATTTTGGTCAATTTTTTTTAAAAATGGGGGAGTGAATAAGTAACAGCGTCGTGTCCCAAGCAATTCCCGTGGTATGTTACCCCACAAGTATCTTCGGACATTTTTATCGATGTGTTGTATTATTATGTGTCGAATGTAATGCTGCAACATTAATGTTAAAATTATTTGAATTGATGGTAACAAATGGTTGTGTAGTATGGATACAGAAATCGATAATTCAATTTCGTAGATAATAAAACGAAACATTTTAAAATTTGCTACGATCTAAGGATTTGATGAAAGCGATCGCAATATATAACCGTGTTCTTTTTCTCGAAATTTTCATCACAATATCTAACCTTGTTCTTTTTCTCAAGAGGCCTCATATAGTTAATGGACAAAAAAAAATAAACAAGCTAGGTAGTTAATAAATTAACAAACATGAAGACTAGTGCCTTGACAGTAAACCAGAAAATAAGCACATTTAGAAAATTCATAAAATAGAACGATCTGTTTTAACAAATCACACTACAGTCTACAAGTAAACAAAGCACATATTTCTCAATTCCTAACTAACAAAAAACAAAAAGAAATATTGACAAAATTTTAACATCTCAGATTGGCTTCTCGAGTCTAGGCTGATTGGAGTTTATTTTATTTATTCCTGCTTTTTTTGTTTTTTGAAGGGTCTAAATTGAACGTCTGGTGATTTTTAATTTCCGATTATGACAATCTTTTTGTAGAAATCAGCTAATGCCCATTCTACGTTTAAGATAGTATTGCTTGTGCGAATTTGTAGTCGTGAGTTGTGGGTTCGTGAACAGAATATATGTTGCTAGAACTATTCATCCATTTCATAATTTTGTCAACTTAAAACAAGTGTATGACCCATGAGGTCACTAGTCACAGCAGTTCACGAGTCTATTTAATTTTTGCAAAACAGGATACATGACATATCAGTATCTAGATATCTTATACCTAACAAGAGTGCTGAAGCCACAAGCCCATAGGATCCAAATTGTTTGGTAAATAGTCTTGCAATTCCGTAATCTTGATGCTCAATACGAATTTGACACGTGTCACCAAGGGCGGAAGCCACGGCGGTGTGTTCATTCAGCCCCTTGTTTTAGTATATACAAATCCTAGTTGAATTCTCTCTCAAAAAATCCTAATTGAATTAAGATTTGGGCAAGTTTGGTGACCTAATATCCGGTCCAAGTTGGTTAATTGTTTTGGGCTAGTAATTGCAGCATGACCATGCAATATTAAAAGCCTACGTAGTTTTAATATATCAAATTATATGCATGTGTACGGAATCAAATACAACTCCAATAAACGTTCGTGGTATTGCCAAGTGTTCAGCTTGAAGATAAATTATAAATGAAAGTAATCAAATTAGGGACTCTGTTTGAAATCCAGGGGTCAGCACACAATATCGGTGGAGGGAGAACTAGAATGTTAGGAGATTTTAATAGTGCCATATGCTCGTTTTATTTACCTCTGATATTAATTTGATGAGTTGGAAGGGTTATTCTAGGCTTGCGACGTATTATTATTTGGGTATAATAGTTTGAATGCATTATTTGGTTATAATATTTTGAAGTTTTAGAGGGGCAAATTTAATAGTTTGCCCTTTTCATTCGATGGGTTTGAGCTAAAGTGCTCCAAAGATGTGGTGTAATGTGATATTTTTCCATTAAACCTGACATGCCATAATAAATAATGGTGTTAAAAATTTTAATTTATTTATATGTATATTGTACATTTAAGGACAACACGGCATGTCGGTGCATGAAAGTGTTTGAATTAATTCATTTATTCATTTTATATTATTTTGCTCGCATAACAAATAAAAAAATGTAGAAAATTAGTGAAAACTTTGAAAAGCATATAAAGTTCAAAATCACATTAGAAAGTAGGATAATTATTTTATAAAATTTTAAATCATAAAAATGATATAATAAAAATCAAGAAATATAAAAATCGGTTTTTATGTTATTATTCTGTATCGTATTATGTCATATTGCTACCTGCGAAGTATCAACCCGGCCGAGATGCACACATAGTACTCATAATAATTCATAGACTCACCCGTACAAAAAAAAAAAAACTAGTTTGGAGGAAAATTTTTAACAAGACAAAATTGTCCTTCAGACTTTTAAATAGAACAAAGCAGCATTTTTTTTAATACGGTGTACAACTACAAACATTAAAAAAAGATGTTTTGAGCCAATAAATTTTCCTCTTGATTTCCTTATCGCTTTCTACGAAAAGTCGAAAATAGATAAGTCCGTTCTATTTTTCTAACGGAAATCTGAATCAAGTTGTACACCATCTGATGAATTTTAAGATGTAACATATCCAAATATTTTGAGAGCGTGAGTTTGGAGACATCAAGATTATCGGGACGGTTCTACCTATCTTTTTTTGATAAAAGACAAACAGACATTTATTGAATAAGAGACAAATATAATCTGCTTTGAAACCAAATCGATCGAATTTCAAAAAACACTACTGTTCTGGTGTGACAAATCAATGTGAACTGTGAAGTCACGTTTATTGAGATTCTAACTATTTGCAACTTAAAAGTAAAATTTAAAAATAAAAGTTAAAATTTTGCAAACAAAAGGACTGTTTGGATCACATAGGAATGGAAGGAATTTCCTATTTCTAGATATAAATTTATTATAAACAATTCAATTTTTTTACAAAATTACACACTTTTCAATACTCTATGCATAAAAATAAAAAATTCATCTTATTCCTAAGCGATCCAAACGGCGCCAAAATAATCAATTATTTGTTTCTACAACTAAACTGCCAAAATACAAGTCAATACGTCATTAACTGCTTTAAGAGCTGCCACTCTGAATCCATGGTACGAATAAAAGCAACATTTTATGTCGGTGCAAAAGAAAAAACATTTGAAGGCTCTCAAAATATGACATTTTTCCCTCGCTACAAAAAAGATGCCTTTACGTAGACTTCATAGTTAGACTTTTTTTTTATTTATGTTTGTTATTGTTCTACTGTTAGATTTGTTTGATACATTAAATCTAATAATTTTTTTAGTAAGACTCATTTTTTTATTAATAGCTCCTTAAAAATCTAGCAATTTATTTTTGATAGAGTTTTCGAATCTTGTAATATCTAATGTAGCAATAATAAATTGCTAAACCTTTTAAAATTGCTACACTAGATATTACAAGATTAGAAAAGTCTAGCAAAAATAAATTGCTAGATTTTTAAAGAGATATTAATAGAAAATTGTATCTTGCTAAAAAATTTCTAGATTTAGTACATCAATTAAATCTAGCAATTAAAAAATAAATTTTGCAATAGATCAATGTCTAACATAAATAAAAACTCTAGCAATAAAAATCTATGTAAAGACCATCTTTTTTATAGTGCCCGACGTTATCGCAATTGGAAACCTCTCCTATACATATGTATCTTAATTTTTTTAGTTTAAACAAAACATTTTCTTAGAAAAGTCTACTTAATTGTCATATCAGTGATTAAAAATTTAAACTTATTATTTAATTTAGCTTCTAATTTATACGAAAATGGTTCTGTTCTTTTTTATCACTGGTCTAAAATTTAAAAAGGGATTAACAATGAGATCCATGTCACAAAAAAAAATTTATTGTAAAACACATGTAAATACAATTTGTTTTTTTTATTTATGGACATGAATATCAATCCTAGTCTTCTAGATTACATTAATTGCGCTCTCTAACATCGTGGATAATTATATTAGCATCAATATTATTTCGTATTAGTTGTGCCACTGTTATAAAGTTTCTACAATGATTTATATTAAATAATGTAGGACTAATTTGATTTAATTAATTTTTAGGACTAAAACTAAAACGAAATCGGATGATCTTTCAAGAATCAATCGTGTAATGTACTCTGAATTTTGTTTACAGCAATTAACCATCATTTCTAAAGAAATTTTTTGCTTAAAAATGGAACTGAAACTCCATTTTGTAGTCCTAATTACTTCTTTGTTTCTATTACAAAACCTCTAGCTAGGAACCAAATTATTGGTAACACAAGAGAGAGACAGATAAAACAACCTAGCTAGCGAGGGACCCAGGAGAGAGGCTGAGCCGCTTTCAGATCAGAAAAACAGTATGCAAGAAAGAGAGAGAGGTTGAAGAAGATGGCTAGACCTGTGGCATTTGTCTCCTCTATACCTAATAGCCATATAGGCCAGAAAAAATTAAAATTAACCTTACTGTTCACTCGAATTTCGATAATATCAATTAAAAATTCTAAATTTTAAAAATAACGTCGCTGGATCGTCATCCGAATTGACGAAATCGCATAAACCTTGGATCGTCATCCGGGATGACGATCCAAACTTGGATCGTCATTCCAATTGACGATCCAAGACAATTCACATTTACACGGTGCCACTAGATAATTTTTTAATATTGATTGCTTGGATCGTCATTCTAATTAACGATCCATTTTTTTTTCATATTTTTGCGCATGTGCTTGCACCCTAGGCCTACAACTCCTCAATCCTATGTCCGGCGTTAAAAAAATAATAATAATTGAAGGTGAGAGATGGTGGGTCCCATGAGAGAGCGTCTCACTTCCACTAATTTTTTTGTTTTTGCTTTTGTTTTCTAATGTCCTAATATTACTTGGATATGGTTTATATTTAAATTAATTAATGGGAAATTCGTAAATTTAATTAAATTAATTCGAAATTAATTTTGATTGCAAATAATAATTCGAAATCAGTTCATTAAAAAAATTTAGTGGTCTCAAAAAATATATATATATATCGTTGATATTTCACTTTCGAGTTTCTGACATTGAAAATAAATTCTGCAATAAAAATACCTTTATTTATTTTTTATGAATGGTTATTAATTCATATCTTAATACACATAGATGTACATTTATTGATACATTTTTACTACTGTGTTGAAGCACCGATATAAGATAAGTAGATAACTTCTTTTTAGTTACTCTTAATTAAATTGTAAAAGCACATCTCTAATAAGATAATTTATTATATGATTTAAGTAAATGAAAGGTCCAAATTTGTTTATTTTTTAAACTCTAACAGAAACTGAATTTTGAATGTAGATTAAGAGTGTTTCTTTAGACTAAAAATATTAGTTTTTTTTATATAAAAGAACGAATCTTATTTCCCTCAAAATTTGGAACTATATTATTTTGCAATAAATATTTATATTAGAAATATTCTAATAAAGTAATTAGTTTGAAAATTTATTATTATTATTAATATTACTACTGTTATTATTATTACTATTAATATATATCTTTTATTGTAATTACATTATTGTTGTAATTCAGAGTTAATATTTTACATATTTCTAAATATTTTGAATGTTGTCGAAAAATACTTTTGTTTGAATTGGCTTGTATTATCATGTAAGAATACTAATTTAATATTATCTTTTGCAATGAATATTAATTTGATTAATTTACGAATTGTCTATTGATCAATTTAAACACAAGCTACATATAAGCGATCCACACGATGACATTAAAAAAGGGTACGAGTGGGCCCACCATGTTCACCTTTAATATATTTTTTAAACACAAGCTACATCCCGTGTTTCCCGAACGCTCTGAACAATAATCTTTGTTTATCGGTTTAAGTGCCGTGAATTAATGGGAATTCCTTGGATCGTCAATTGGAATGACGATCCAAGCTTGGATCGTCATTCCGAATGACGATCCAAGGGTTTTGCGATTTCGTCAATCCGGATGACGATCCAGCGATGTTATTTTTAAAATTTCAAATTTTTAACTGTTATTATTGAAATTTGAGTGAACAGTAACGTTAGTTTTAATTTTTCCGACATATAGGCTTTAGTACGATCCTGGCATCCTGCGCTGCTTCCTTCTCTCCTCTCCTCTCGTGTGCTGCCTACTCTTTTCTCTTTTCCTTACCCTGTTTCCCATGCAATGCATTTACGTACTGCATTTCTCCCCACACGTCCTGGTCAATGCAGCACCTGCCCCCGGATTCTATTTCTATGCATACATACAAGTTTTGTTCGGATTCATGTGTTAACTATTTTTTTTCTATTTTTTCTCGAATAGTGTTAAGTAATTTCTTGTCTTCCTGATTCGGACTGGCTCATGAAAGTAAAATGGTTCAGAGATTAATTATTGTCACAATGTTGTAGTTATTATCCTGTCTTAATTATCGGAATTTTTAAGTTTTGACTGAGCCAGATCGGATGATGATTTTGTTGTGTCATATGGACCATAATAGATGGTACAAATGAGATTTAAATAACATTCCATTTTTTTAAAACCATCCACATAATTAGTATTTTTTATGTTATATAGGTACATTTTAAGAATGTTCAGGCTTATAAATTAATTGGTTCAATTATTATGTTATATTTTTAGCTAATCCATATTGTCTTGATATCAACATTTTGATCAGATATACAAAATAAAGTTCTATGCTTAACGGATTGATAGTTTGATACTCACGTACAACACTTCTCTAATTAAACGACAGAAAAAAAAATTCCCTTATTGTGATCTCACTACTAAATATAGCATCACATGCATCAAGTACTATTTGGAATTGATCAGACGTGGTCTACACCACATTTTTGTCTGAAATTGATTATCGTACCCTTCTCTTTTTATAGGAAAATTAATTCATATATGTAGGCTAATTGATATTGTATTTGTTTCGCTCTTAATTATTATTTTTTATTTGGAACCGTCACAGACAGAGGTTACTAATTAAGTTAAAACTTATAAATTTAGGCTAAAGTAGAAAACTTTAAATTAAATAATAAAAAACAAGATAAACAAAAGTACTAGGCTATGGCCCTATGGGAAGAAAAAAATAGGCTAATAAAGTACGAAGAAAACTTCAACAATATTGATAGCGAATTTATTGCTCTACAGTTGATCTATAGTTGGAGACAATGCGAACCCAAAAAAACACAACCTGCTCCCGTCGTCAATATTTCATCCATCCCAAAAATAATACACTGGAGGCAATGGGCGCAGTCATGTCAAGATTTATATATGATCATTAATTGATGTTATTTGCCTACTGGCTTCAAATAAAAAAAAATTAATTGATGTTATACACGTGAAATGATTAACATACATGATGCATGTATTTACTGCATGTGTAGTTATGAGCACTTGCATCTTTGAGAATCATGAGGGCTTACTGCGTTAGCATCTTTGCTTTATATGGGTGGCTAACTGCATAAACTCGGAGTACCTGAATTAATATGTTGTTTCATTTTTACAAGTTTTTTTTTTTGATAAAATATTTACAATCACTTTACAAAGTGATTGAGTATGCATTAAGCAATATAGCTATATAGACAGGCAAACTCTAGAACTTTTCTATAAATTTGGAAACAATTAATCTAATCTAATCTATCCGTCATCACCTTTTTGAAATAGTGCTCCTAATCTAAGACGATTAATTTTCTTCAGAACTAATGTTTTGGCAGATCTGATATGTAAATATTCACTGTAGTCATGTTTAAGCATACATATCTATCTACTCATTAGATAAAATATGAAATGTAAGTGATACTTCGTTTAGCAACAAATTACTTACATAGACAATTTAGAAGGCAACAACACTAAACATCACTTTTCTTTATTTATTAAAAAATATACATTAGTAAATGCGAAAGTAAAAATTTTGGACATAACAGGGTCCATCTATACTTTTGGATATTGGTGAAAATAAAAAATTAGGAAAAGAGATTGTGATTAAAGTGGAGATGTCTTTTCTTTCCTTTTCCGAGAAATGGACCAGAATTAAATTTGCTTGTACTTTCAGAAAGAGATGGCGTTTCAATAATTTAATTCTAATCAACCAGTGAACCAACAAGTTAGAATTAATAATTTATAATGTGTTTCCTTTTCTATTGACTATTTATATGGCTAAACTTTCCTCGAGTGGTTCAATTCCATTTCTGGCCGAACCAAATATTTCTTTCACTTTTGTCTTTTTTTCCCCTATACAAAAACAAATATCCCACCAATCCTAAAAACCATTAATAAGGTTGCAAATGTACAGTACTACAGTTCTTCTCATCCCTGCTGCTTTACAATTAAAATATTTACAGTTACCTCCTGTGAACTTACCAGAATTTTTTACCTCACTCAATCCCACAGGGCCCTACCACTTACCTCAATCCCAAGATTCAAACTTACAGCGCAGTAAGAAAAATAGTTAATCAATTTTCAGTTTTTCATAGTTTTGAAGTCACAAATGCTCATAGAAATAATATGACTATTTAATGATTATTCATTTCCTTTCTGATATCGATTTTGTATGTAAAAAAATATATTTAGTTGCTAGCCAGTGACATGTAAGAAATGAATTACTAATAGCAATAGAAGCAGCTATTTCATTTGTAGATTTTAGTACTACGACCAAGATTAGAAATGCATAAAATTTGTCTCACAAACATACAATTCACATAAATTCATAAGTAGAAAAAGACAATGGGGGCGTTTGTTTGTGACTTAAAGGATGCATAACTTAAGTTATGTATCCTTAAGTCACCAAACACCTCTTACATAAGATGCCTTAAGGGTACATAAGTTATGCAACCTACATAGGTTGCATAAGTTATGCACCGGTCCCCTTTAATTTTTTTTCCAACAATACCCTTTAGAAATAATTAATAATAATATTTAATAATCTATTAAAATTAATAAATAATAATATTTAATAAGTAACAATAACTATTAAAAATCATAATTAGTAATAAATATTAATTATTATAATTAATAAATAATAATATATAACAAGTAATAATAATAATTAATAAACAATATTGATTTATTATTAAATAATTAATAATATTTCATAATAATAAAATGATTTCTTATTATCATTAATAATTAATTTTTATAATAATTAAAAATTAAAATTTAATTAATATTAATTAATAAATAATAATACTTAATAAGTGACAATAATTATTAAAAAAATCATAATTAATAACAAAGATTAATTATTATAATTAATAATATTTAACAAGTAATATTAATTATTAATAATAATGATTTAAGAATAATAATTAATTGAAGATAATTAATCAATAATAATTTTTATTATAAAATAAATAATAATATTTATAATATTTAATTAAAAGTAATTATTAATATTTCATAATAGTAAAAATGATTTATTATCATCATTAATAATTAATTTTTATAATAATTAATAATTAACAATAATTAGGTCACAACATATAATACATAATACTAATTCAAATTTAAGGGCATTTTAGTCTTTTGACATGAATATATGCATGCATTAAGTTAGTCATCCTTACTACACAACCAAACATCTATTACATAACACTACATAAACACTTAGGCATCCTTAAGTTATGCAACTCCTTACTACACAAACAAACGCTCCCAATATTCTTAACATCAAAATAGAGATTTATTAATCAATAGTAATTTTTTACCTAAAAGAACTTTTGAATTATCATAACAACACATTTTAAAATAGATCACTGGTCTTATAAGAGTTGCAATGCATCTTACGATAATATTATATGGACAATTTATAAATATTATGAATAACATATAACATTTAATTTAAAGAACTATTCTAATAATTTGCATGTTAATTCAAAAAATATACAAATTCAACCATTCTACCAACAAATATAAACAAATTAACAACCCTCCTCCCCTGATTCAAAGAAAACGGCGCTGTCTAATTCATCAAACTTGTAAAATTTATTACAGATGGTGATATGTAATTAGTGGATTGATAAAATACACTCTGGTGTATGGATCGTCTCTCGTACACCAGAGTTGTTTATGAAATCCGAAAATCAAACAGTCGATCCGAACCGTTCAAGTTATTCTCCATATTGAAAAATTCTCGGAGACCAAATTTTACCATTTTTCGAATTTTTTTGCTATATATTATGATATTTTCAAAAAACACTACAATTGGAGTATTTCAGGCCCTCCAATTTGAAAATATCATAATATATAGCAAAAAAATTCGAAAAAATATAAAATTTGGTATTCGAAAGTTTTTCAATATGGAGAACAAGTTGAACGGTTCGGATCGACCGTTTGATTTTTGGATTTCAAAAACGACTCTCCAGAGTGTATTTTATCACCCCTCTATGTAATTAATATGATTTACTGGAGGTACACACAAAGTTTCTTGAATGAGAAAAGTAAAACCGACCCTCTCATCTTTCTCTTTCACCCTTCACTCCTCAAACCTCAATCTATGTTTTGTCTCTCTTTGTTTCAACTCTCTCTTTCTCCTCTAAAAAAAGTTTGGTGGGTCAGCTCACCTCCCTCTCTTCTCCCCAGTACAAAAGGAACTGCACCCTGACACAAAGGACTAGAAGCGTAGAATAAATCCACTCCCTGTCTCCACTTCTTTCTCTCCTCTCCATTCTCCCATACCACCCCACTTCTCAAGAGATTCTCCTCCTCTCTTCTCTCTCTCCTACACACTCTTTCTCCAGTGCAAAAGATGAGAACCATCATGGCAAGAAGCCCCCACGAAGCTTCCTTCTCCTTCTCTCGGCGCCATTTCAAGTGGATACTTGGTAGCAAATCCAGTACCGGAGATGACCTCTCCAACGGAGACCTTGATGACCTCGACATCTTCCCTTTCTCCGTCTCCAGTTCGACTCTTCCTTGCGAAGACAATACCACCTCTTGTACCGCTGAACTCAAACAACCCCATAAGAAAAGTGGTACCAATGGTTCTACTACAATGTCGCGCTTGCGGTCCGTCTTTGCTGCTGCACTCGCTAGCGGTACCGGTCGACATCGTACTGGTTGGTCTTCTCTTGGGACCCGAGTGACCGGTACACTCTTCGGTCACCGACGTGGGTATGTTCGATTCGCCATTCAATCCGACCCACGTTCCAGTCCTGCACTGATAATTGAACTTGCAACACCTACATGCTCTCTAGTCAAAGAAATGGCTTCTGGGCTGGTACGCATTGCGCTTGAATGTGAAAGGAAGAAGGATGGTAGTAATTCCGGTACGAAGCTCGGTGAAGAGCCGGTATGGAGAGCCTATTGCAACGGTAGAAAATGCGGCTATGCGGTGCGAAAGGAGGTCGGGGAGGAAGACTCAAAGGTGTTGAAAGCAGTTGAACCGGTATCAATGGGAGCTGGAGTGATACCGGGAAATGGAGAGAAGAATGGAGATGTGATGTACATGAGAGCGAGGTTTGAGAGAGTGGTGGGGTCCAGAGACTCAGAGGCCTTTTACATGATGAATCCAGATAGTAATAGTGGACCTGAGCTTAGTGTTTACTTCCTAAGGGTTTGATCTTTTGTTAGTTAATGGTATCTTGAGTTTTGTATTTGTCTTTAGTTTCCTCCCTTTTTTTTGTTTTTGCATATATGTCCTTTAGGCTTAATTATTCGCATAAGAATGTAAGCTTACTATTTGCTTGCGTACTCCCAAGTCCCAACCTTTTTGTGTCAATGCTTTCTTGCATCCAAGAATGGATACCATATAATTAATGGGAGCATTTATTTAGGAAAATGTGTGTCATGCTCATTGCACCTATATATGGTCCATTGACAGTTGACAGCGTACTCATTTCATCCCGAATTGCAAAATTTAGTATCAATCTACATCTCTGTTTTTATTGTTATTAATCTACATCGCTAATCTAATTTTAGTATCAATCTACATCGCTAATCTAATTTAGTATCAATCTACATCGCTAATCTAATTTAGTATCAATCTACATCGCTAATCTATTTTTTTCTGAACCGTTCAAAAATAGCAGTTTTTAAAAATCTGAAAAAAATACTTAAAAATATCGAAAAAATTTAAAATTTGATCGGCAAGGAGATTTCAATAGGGAGATCATATTGGACGGTTTGGATCGGTCATTTTGAAACAGATCCAAGAGTTCGAATCAATATGCACCGAAGCTTCCGTACATTAGTATGCATACCACTTATAAAGCACCCATATAAAAGGAGTAAACTTATCATATAAAAGCGCTTTGATTTCAATATGGGTACTTTATAAGTGGTATATATATATGGAGACTCCGTTCAAATGATCGATCCAAACCGTCAAATATGATCTCCATATTGAAATCTCCTTGCCGACCAAAATTTTCATTTTTTTGAAATTTTTAAGTATTTTTTTCGGATTTTCAAAAACAGCAATTTTTGTAGGGTTCTGAACAAATTAGATTAACGATTTTTTAAAATTCGAAAAAAATGCTTAAAAAATTCAAAAAAATGAAAATTTTGTTCTGTAAGGAAATTTCAATATGGAGATCATATTTGACGGTTTGGATCGGTCATTTGAATTTTCAAAATTGAGATCTGATGGGGTTTACCCGAGACTCCGGTCAAAGCGCTTTGATTGAAGGTTTTCTATATATATATATACCACTTATAAAGCACCCATATAAAAGGAGTAAACTTATCATATAAAAGAAGTAAACTTGTCATATAAAAGGGTGTAAATAATTCTTATATCAATTATGGACCATTGATTTGTGTAATTTGATTTGATCAATGGTCTAAATCAAAATTAGACTTTTCTTAAAAAAAAATTAAGTTACTACCAAATTAGCTATTTATTTAGAAGGAAAGACTAAATTATTGATTTTACCATATATTTATTGCCTAACATGTAACATTATATATATAATAAAAAATAATATCAATATTTTATTTTTTTATTTGCCCAAGTATTGAGGGCATCTTTTGCTAGTCTTCTTAAAATGTGTCATCAGAATTTCAAAAATAGAAGAACATAATAAAATGGGTCGAAATTTTCTTACCAAGCGGATAAAATTAAGTGTTGACAATGCAAATATTATTGAATTAGGATGGGGGACTATATGCAAAAACTGTTTTTCTTAGTTGGTACTTGGTAGTGTGTTACTGAAAGATTGCAATTGCACATGGTTAAAGTTGCTAATTATTTAATTCGTCGCTTGCTAATTAATTAATCCTCCTATTCTAGAGTAATTATTGT
The DNA here is from genome assembly GCA_028095005.1 of Rhynchospora pubera. Classification (NCBI taxonomy): domain Eukaryota; kingdom Viridiplantae; phylum Streptophyta; class Magnoliopsida; order Poales; family Cyperaceae; genus Rhynchospora; species Rhynchospora pubera. The sequence goes on along the minus strand of CM051460.1, from coordinate 83,240,231 downwards.
AGTGATTTTTCGGAAACTGTATATTTATTGTGGCAATGGCCTTAGATAAAGAATTGGTCAATTGGCATTTAAATTTTTATATTAGATGCTTCTCTTTTGTTTATCTCTCGCACCGGGGAATTGCGACTGATTGAGGCAGTGTTTTCCAATATAGGATACAATGTGGCGCTTGCAGTGTATGATAATATTTTGACGAGCAACTTATAATGAAATGCTGAGCTGTATGATAATATTTGGCTCTTTTACCTTGAAGTTGAATATATTGCGTGGTTAGTTAAGACTAGCTAGAACACTCTTTTAAGGAAAATAATAACGAACTTTTTTCCCGCTAAAAAGTTTTACTAGATTTTCGGTTTATTGGACTTAAATGTTTTCTACTTAATCAAATTGAAATTATTTTTCATTTTTTTTTGTTGTTCCATTTTCGTTATATGGTAATCGCTAATAGCCAATATTGTATATATCAAGTTTCGTTATTTTTTTTTGTTTTGCGAGGATATAAATTTTGGTAGGAAGTTTCGTCTAATTAAATAATTAAAGTATATGAAAAAATTGAAAGGAAATAAACTAAAAGTTGTTTCTTGGTTGGGAAAAGTTTGGGAGTCGAGATTTGAATCATTAAAATTGTGAAGTGTACTGTGTACCTCAAAGAGTCAAACCGCGAGAAGTGGGTGTGTTTTGAGTTGTCGTTGCAAATTAGTCAAACTTTGCCACCCAATGAGGAAATGATGGCGCATGATCTTACCAATTTCATGTTTAAATCAATCTAAAAGTTCCAAATTACTAAAATGAAATGTGTGATGGGATGCACTAGAACCTTTGAAGTGATGTCTGCATGCTAATAATAAATCCATGCAGGGACAAATGATGTCAGGAGATTGGTTTTGGTGCCTTGTTTCTCTCGGTGCTTGTTTCTGAAGCATGAATCTCTTCTCCAGTGAAAACAAGTTCTCATGAATCGTATTCCATATTCCATAATTGCATATTTGCATTGGCGCTATAATTATAGCATACAATGAACCGTCTGATTAGATTCTTACTTGCAATTCAAATTTCTTAAAGGGGTCATGACATAGCAGACATGGTACAGTTTCAATTTGATGGATCAGGTTGAATGCCATAATTATAGTATTATCCAAGGTATTTTTGACCAATATTCTAAAGTTAAAAATAACATAGTCGCATTTAGTTAGAAAATTATACGGAAAAAATATGGTTGTGTAAAATTCAAATAAAATTTTAAAGAGTCATCGCTTCAGCATATAACTATTGAATTATTCTTTAGGTAATTCTCGTTGTGACTTGTGAGAATTCAATAGTGAGTGACCTGATGAGTCGGCTTGTGAAGTTTTTAATTAATTGGAATGACTTTACTGTAAATTAGCATCGACCGTACTCAAATATATTTGTTTTTCATATATTTTTATTACAAAAAAAATGAATACATTTGCACAAAAGCACAGAACAAAATTATTTGTTGCACTTGTAAAGTGAAAAATAAAATTAAAACAAAGTGGAAACAAATTCATTTTGGGGAAGTATTACTGTTTTGTATAGTAGTGAAGTAGATGATATAGTCTAGACTAAAATGTTCAAAACAACTCTATATATTATGTTGTGCTGTTGGCATGTGAAGTAGTGATGACAAAATGTGTCAGCGATTAAGGAATTCTGTGAATTAATTTTAGTTCACACATGAAGTTGTTCTAAATTTATTTTAAAGAATCTTTAACTCATTTTCATTTTAGTAATGACAAAAGATATCTTTAAGACACTTACCGAAGACTCTTCATTCTCTGCCGATGTAAATAGATAATGCAAATTTCTTTCAAAAAGGGGAAAAAAAATAAGTTACTTTGCAATGCAGTCACTATGGCTCCGTTTGGATGGCTTCTTCCCGGAATAAGGAATAAGGAATAAGAAATAACTACTTTTTACTAATAAATTTATTTCTAACCATCCAAACTCTTCACAAAAGTTACACACTTCCCAATAAAGTTACCCCTTCCCAATAAATTTTTTCCTTTCTTCCTTCTTCCTACTTTATTCTCAACGCATCCAAACGGAACCTATATTTATACATCTGTTTAGTAGAGTCCAAAATTCTCATTAATAAAAAAAAAGAGTCCAAAATTCTCTATTTAAAAGAATTTTCTCGATTTATAATGAGAAATCAACTTGATTCAAATAAATTACAACGTTTTTATAAGTATTAGTCAAAGAATGGTTGATGAATTTGATATTATCATCATAAATATTTACATGATTGAAAAACATTTGCGGAACTATGCTTGCGTTTGGATGAGAGAAGAAGAAGAGGAAGAAGGAAGATGGGAAGAAAAAAAAATATAAACAATTCAAACTCTTCACAAAGTTACACACTTCCCAATACTTCTTTCCTTCTTCCCTTCTTCCCACACCTATCCAAACGGAGCCTATGAAGATTGTTCACCAAAGCCCGTTTTACACAGTACATTCTTTCTGAAAACTGGACACCTCCCGCGGTTGCTTTCCAGGAGGGAACAAATTTTTTTTCTATTTACTTGGTTTAGAAAGAGTGCGCATATTTTTAGTGAACCCAGAGTATTAAAATAACCCACCAATGCTGGTTGAAGCTTTGATAGTGTTGTATTATATCAGCCCGTGTGTCTTTATATTCCTTTAACCCTCATTTTCAGACCGCATGCATCGTTTTGTCCGAGTCATGGTTTTATGTGCCATTGGATTATATAACCATCTGTGCTTTAAGGATTCTAGCCAAATGCAATTAATTGTGTTCTTTTTTTAATGTCTTTGAGTTACTCTCTGTTTTTCTTTTTTTTGGGTTGTAGGTCGATCAAATATATTAGGCAACATGGTGTACAAAATTTTTTATTGCTTATGATGCGAAAAATTATTATAGTTAACCATGGTATGAAATTAAATGAAATATTTTTTCGTTGCTATTTGATAATATGATATTAAGCCTTTTGGGAAAAAAAATCATTTCTTTTCGAAAGGCATGCAGCCATCAATAAATCCATTGTACAATGTCATTTCTATCAGAAGCAGTTACATATCAATATCTTTCCATTACAAATTGTACAGAAGTAGTTGGTGGATCTCTGATCTTTTTGTAATAAACACGCAAAATGATGCCATTTATATCTAACTTTAATATTATTTTATTTATGTTATTCAGAAACTTTAAACCAATCTTTTATTGAGGTTCTGAATATCCATCCCATCTCTCCTTTTCTTTTCTCCTCGAAGTAACTATCCAATTATCCATCCCATCTGCATCGTTAACTCGTTATGAAATTTACAACTTTGCTTTATTGCTTACTATATTAATATATGTTGATCATTGTTGATTTCAAAAGAGCCGAATCTCCGTCTCGTTATGCACTGCCACTTAAAAAGCCATATTATTGAATTCAAGACGTGAGTTAATAAGACTCAAGTTTCCTTCTTTTTAGGGAAAAAGACGCCAAGCATCGCAAAATATATGAATTTCTACCTCCAAAATCCACATTGGGATATATAGTATCTGTATTTCACAATGCACCTTTTTTTTTGTTTACTTTTTTTAAACTTTCTTTTTTCAATGAAAGGCTTACGACACAAGTCTGATTTGCATTCGTATATATAAGAAATTTTCATTTGTTTATTTTCATTCACAATTCAGTTTTCTCCTCCTTTTCATATCAATCGATTTCTTTTTTTTTTTTTTTTGGCAAATAAAGCTGAGTGCAGTGGCAAATCCAAGTAGGAGCAAGCATAGACTAAAAAATGTTACACGCATCGATTTTTTTTTTTTTGTGTTATGTTTTCCTTGGAAATCTAATAAAATAAGTATGATAGTGTAAATATATCCATGCTTGATTTTTATATAAGAAATTCCTATTGCTTAATTAACATCTGAATTCGCCACACGCCTAATGTGAATGTAAAAAGTAAAAACCCAACTATAATACCCCGTAATACCTCAATAAGTTGGGCGTTAGAACTTCAAAGTTTTTTTTTTATGTATATTATAATAACTGATTTTATTTAAGTACTCGATTTGCCTACATATCCAAATTACGCAGAACACTGATTGTCGTTTTTTTCAAATTATTCTTACCATCTTTTTGATAGAAAACTCATGAATTTAAAATTTTAAAACTTTCAAATTGTCCAATCTATATCTATATCTATATCTATACTTCTTATAAAGCACCCATATAAATCTATCTATACTACTTATAAAGCACCCATATAAAAAGGAGTAAACTTGTCAGATAAAAGGATGTAGACAATTCTTATATCAATTATGGACTTTTGATTTGTGTAATTTGATTTGATCAGTGGTCTAGATCAAGGTTAGATTTTTCTTAAAAAAAATTAAGTTACTATCTATATAGTTACTACTTATAAAGCACCCATATAAAAGGAGTAAACTTGTCAGATAAAAGGGTGTAGACAATTCTTATATCAATTATGGACCATTGATTTGTGTAATTTGATTTGATCGGTGGTCTAGATCAAGGTAAGACTTTTCTTAAAAAAATTAAATTACTACCAAATTAGCTGTTTATTTAAAACGAAAGACTAAATTATTGATTTTACCATACCTTTATTGTCTAGCATGTAACATTTTATATATAAAAAATAATATCAATATTTTATTTTTTATTTGCCCATGTATTGAGGACATTTTTTGTTAGTAATATATAATGGCTTTTATTTCTAACTGAAACAAGTCGGGCGTTATATAATTCTAATTTTTTTTATGTATATTCTAATGACTGATTTTTTTCTTTTTAGTACTCGACGTGCCTAGATATCCAAATTACACGGGACACTGATTGTCATAGTTTTCAAACTATTCTTAATTACCATCTTCTTGATAGGAGAAAATTCATGAATTTAAAAATTAAAAAATTTACAAATTGTCCATTATTATATATGTATAAATTTTATATAAAAATAAAATATCAATCTAAAAAAATTTGAATTAGCTACTAGAAAATTATAATTTTTAGATGACATATCGAACTAGTGATCAAAAAAATGAAAAATTTAAATCTGGTATCCTAAAACCTGTCAACTAGAGCTATGCTTTCTGACTGACTGACAAATGCCACCTAATAGTCGTATGCACGAACATACATATTATATGTTTCGTTCGTTGGAAAATATGCGAAAATGGTTTAAATAAATCACAAAATAATTCACAACTCCAGTATAAATTTTCTTGGTTGTTGCCTTTTACTTGGAGAGATGCAAACCACTGAAGTTTATAGTGAGTAGACAGTGTTTAAAAAAAAAAAAAAAACTAGAAGTAATGCATTTGTCCATAAATAAATTTATAAAAGTCCAATCTAAATTCGAACAACAGTACAGCACACTATTTAATTGCTCAATAATATAAGTACTAGATTGGAGTTCAAGAATTACGCGTTTCTAAAAATTTAGCTCGGGTGAAATTAACCCTCAATTTTGCTGAAGAAAAAAAAATTAAAGTCCGGATAATCACGAACGAATCATGTGAGTCGCGCTTCTCACATTTATTGTCTGCTTTTAAGGTCCATATTTCATTAATCAGAAAGTAGCTACTATACTTTGTGCTGTGTACACCAATCCATCCGAATAGAAGGAAAAACATATATCATTCTAAAAAAAAAAACGGAAAAATGCATTTCAAATTTTTCAAAACAACTAATATCATGATTTTTTTTTTTTTGATGACATCTCACGAATTAATCGTGTATAAGACAACCTTAAGCCGGTCTATGTTAAATTCAGCATGTATGAGGTTGAGGCCCACAGAAAAAGAGGTAGAGATGATAAGACGAAAGAGAAATATCGAGATGAAATGTTTTTTTTTTTTTTTTTTTTTGAGATGAAATGTGCACAGTCTAAGCTTGAACTGTTAGCTCAGATGTGCTTATCCCTAGGCATACAAAGTGCACTCAGGTCAGGGAGCGAGAGACAAAATAAAGTTACTGAGATGGTAACGTAACGAGTTCAGATCTGGTGCCGCGCGGCACACCGTGTAGCGCGGCATCGTAGCCGTCTGATCAAAATCCAATGGACAAGAAAGTCCCGTACATGTAACCTAGATTGATAGGCCCGTAAAAAATGAACCGTCCGATCAAGATCAGACGGCTCGTACGTGCGCTACACGGTGTCCCGCGCTACACGGGATTCGGGTCCGTAACTACTAACTAATGGCAAAATATGGCGCAGAGGCTTTGTTGGTCACAGGTTGGGCATGAAAACCTGGAGTTATTGCTTCTTCCTCGTTTACTGAGCCTTAACCTTGGTTTAGTAACTTTAGTTTACATGGCGTTCATTTCTTCTCCAGTCAACATTCTAGTACAGCATTCATGAGAAATGACATCTGATTTGATGGTTATTGTTGCTATTGTTCATTGTTGTATCAATTTGCTGCAGCAACAAGTATTTGTTCATTTTTGTGATAATTTGTGTTTTTGGTGCATGCAGTTTGCATATTGTCAGCAAGTTAATAGTAATAATAATTTACTATTTTTTATCATTTTATAATGTAAAAAAAAAACTAACCTATCAATTTTCACTGTACAAAGAAACAATTAGGCTTTCAATTTTAGTTTTAATAGCGATGAACAAAATGTATCATTCAATCTATATATACAATTTAAAATGTGGAAGATTTTTTCTTTTTTGATTTTTTTATTAGGAAACTATATATAAGCAAGTTAACAAAATAATCCATATGAGTGCTAATTCAGTAGACTAAAATATGCAGTTTGTCAGAGAATGGAGACAATAGGAAACATCTTTGGCAGTGGTCCTTCCCGGAGGGCGGAGGTGGCAAAGCTGTGTGCAACTTCTGACTATATTTTTAATATTTCCTGCCCTTGCTGACCTTCTTGCCTCCTCCATCATTTTATTATTATTGTCTTTGCTTTTTGTCTCTTACTCTTTCGTTTTCTTTTTCTTGTGGTTTTAAAGCCTTTTGGCCGCTGAGAAATTATATTTGGTAACAAGGTCAGCAAGGTAAGCTATTTAGGTTGATCGGAGAGATTTACTGATAATTTTTTTAATAATTTTAATTATATATCTTTAATTAATTTTTAAATTATGCAGAGAAACTATTAATTTTGTAAATTGTTGTGTATTAAATTTTATGTGATTGAAATGACATTTGCTGTTATTATTAAAGGATACACGATTTGTGTCGTTGCAAACTTTAAGTTATTTGATTAATAACTAAAACATGTATTGCTTTTTCATAATATTAATATTTTGTGAAAAATATCCATAAAAATATGTCTAAATTGTTAGATCCCAAGATTTTTACTGTAGATAAAATTATAAAATAAATTAATTGCTAAAGATTTCCCAATATCTATCTTCAAAGAAAAAAAAGATTTCCCAATATCTAACCATTTCATCCCACAAGCTACTAATTTGTTAGTATGATGAAATGTCTTGTTTTAAACATGATGGTGTACTTACGCACCTCTGACGTCAGAATTACCGACCACCTTATTGTAATGTAATTTCGTTTGATTTATATAAATTATATATTGCACATATTATAAAATCAGTAGTATAATATTGAAGAGACAGCAAGGTACCCGTGAGGGAAGCAAGAAAATAAACTGTACCGAATCCGACAACCCGTATTAATTGCCTTCTGTTAATTCCTGGAAAAATCTCTATATATGCATGGCTTCATTTATGTCTTCAACCTTATACTGGCTGACTTTATTTTACTAAAATCATTTTCATTTCATTTCATTTCTGACAAAATAAATAAAACTACGCGAACAAAAAACAGTATTGAGAATGCAAGTATCAAACAAAGTTTTATTTCCCGGGTAAACTTATTAAACAAGCAACACAGATCTCTAAAAGTAATTTCTTGTCATTTTCAATTCCTTTATAATATTCTAGTAGATGAAACGGACACTAATGCTAAAATTTTCATTCGATCGCAATTCGTAGTGTGTTCATTATACTTTAGAGAGATCTTTCATAAGTTTTAGGACCCATTAATTAAGGGAATTGCTTCTTGTAATCAAAATTTTAGACAATCACGGAATCAACAAGCGTCCCTTCCTTTTATACACGTGATTGTATTTCTATTTCTGACATCACGTGCTTTTCACGGGAGTTTTTAATATTGAATCGGAAATCTTCGGTATAATTCACTCTTTCTCCTCTCCTCCGCCTCGCTTCCTCCTCCGTCTCACCTCTGCCTCTCCTCCGCCTCTCCTCTCCTCCACCTCACCTCCGCCTCCGCCTCCGCCTCCGTCTCACCTCTGCCTCTCCTCCGTCTCTCCTCTTCTCCACCTCACCTCCGCCTCCGCGTCTCCTCACTGTTCCCTCTCCTATACCGATCAAATCTGGTTGAGTAAGAAAGAAGTAGAAATCAAGAAGGATAAGAAGAGAAAAGAGATTTAGATCTAGTTCTGTTACAACTTAGGAGTAACTAAATTACTATAAGGGATGGAATTAATTGATTTAGAGAGTATCTAAAATATATAAGGGAGTAAATAATATTCATATCTGATTTTGTTGTTTTTTGGGAGTAACTAAATTACTATAAGGGAGAAAATTGATCAGCATAAGAGAGTAAATAATATATACAACGGAGGAAATTGATCAGTAAATAATATTCATAATCTGATTCTACTGTTGTTTGGGAGTAACTAAACAACTATAAGGGAGTAAATAACTAGTATTAAAGGAGTATCTAATATGTTTAAGGGAGTAAATAACATTCAGAACTGATTCTACTGTTGTTTGGGAGTAAATAAATAACTATAAGGGAGTAAATAATTAATGGTAAGAGAATATTTAATACAGGTGAGGGAGTAAATAACATTCATTTCTGATTATGTTGTTGTTTGAGAGTAACTAAATAACTATAAGGGAGTAGATAACTAGTATAAAAATAGTATCTAATATGTATAAGGGAATAAATAACATTCATAACTGATTCTACTGTTGCTTGGGAGTAACTAAATAATTATAAGGGAGTAAATAATCGAAAGTAAGGGAGTATTTAATATAGGTGAGGGAGTAAATAATATTCATTTATGATTCTGATATCGGCAGGACAGGGCTGGGCGATGGGAGGGCTGCGCGACGGAGAGGGGAGGGATGCGCGACGACGACGCCAGGGCTGGACGACGGAGAAGGGAGGGCTGCGCGACGGCGACGGCAGGGCCGCGCAAGGAAAATAGGCGCGGGAGCCACGAGAGGAAGGATGGGAGGGGAGGAGGCGCGAGAGGAAGGAAGGGCGAAGTAAGTGAGAGCAAGGGAAGGGGAGGGAAAGAAGTGGACGCGCATGAGGAAAAATGGTGAAGAGGCAGATAGAAGAGGCGGATGGGGAACACTTACTATTTTTGAAATAGAGACCTTTCTATTTTAGACATATAATTATTTGATTGTTTGAAGATCTGATTGTAGTTATCAGGCCCGATTAATTAACCCAGTGTGACCACAATAACTGCAACAATAACGTATCGATATATTGACGCAAAATTCTCTCTTCAGTAAAATATAAGCACCACACGGTCCACACACACACAAAAAAAAAAAGAAAAGAAAAAGCAGATGACCCAAATTAAATCAAATTTGTATTGGGTTGGCCCAACAGAACCTTGAACATTGCACCGAAGGATGTAGCCTCTAATGGAGTTTTTTCTTTGGGTTCTTTCGTTTATTAAATTGTAAAGCTGAGGAAAAATAGAGATAGTAAATGGATTGTTTAAATAGGAGACCGACAAAATATCTCCTTGTATAGCCATAGTAAGTTCTGATTTATCCATGGATTTAATTAACATAGAGATGTTAGCCAGGTTAAATTACTATATTCAATATTAAATTGTACAATGGACACAAGTTTAAAATTTTTTTGCTTTAATTAAAAACGGTCATTTGAGATAACAGAGTATTAGATTTTTGCATTATGAACGCAAATTGTATTTTTTCTCAAATATAAGGAAATTCATTAGCTCGTTATTTAGTACGAATTAATTCATATCTAATGAAACAAAATGGATAAAATTAGAACAAGTAGATGGGGGCAGAATAAGAGTTGGAAGTGTTAGTAAGTGTTCAAATTTAATTTTTCATGTCAATTATACCTAATTAATTAACCTTAATTAAACACCAAACACAAAGATCTTGCCAAACAATCAACACACAAGAGAATGGGTAGGAGAACTTGTACCTTTTGCGGAATCGTATCCGCGAGGCTCGACCAACGCATGAGAATCGACGGCGTGCCTTCACCACTGCCTCCACCACGTCTAGTAGACACCCTCGAGTCCACCAAGGAGGATTAATCACGTTCTACAAGGTACGTGCTAGCATACCCAAAGAACAAGTCTAATCCTTATTGTTTTCTCTCTTGCATCAATCAATAACCTTGATTTAGTGGAGAGAAAAGAGCTCAACACATGAGCAAATGAGAGAGAAAGGAGAGGAAAGTGGCGGCCTCCATGGGAGGAAAGAGAGGAGAGAGAAATGTTAGGTGGAGGCTCTCATTAGTGGTCCTTATATAGAGCACAAAACTTAATTGACCTCTTACATAATTACAACTATGTCATCCCACCTACCACCATATAGGGTAGCCACGAAATTGGCCTATACGGGCCACTTAATCCACTCAATTGAATCTCTAATTCTATTAATTAAAGTCTCATTTATTTGCTCTTTAATTGGGCTATCCATTTGCTACCAAATAACAACTCAATTAATTAATATAACCATTTATATTAAAATTGTGTTGAACTAAATTATTATTAACTCATTAATAATTATTTTAGGATTAGTTAATATATTAATTTATTTCTATATGATCCATGGACTTAATTAATTATAACGGTTCGCAACGGTATATAATTAATTAATCAATCTTATCATATTTCCACAGAACTTACTGCTGTGAATAAATAAATAATGCACTATGTGATTAATGTCCTATTTGTGTGACCCTTTGAGAATTTATGCTATATTGGCCATGAAATTAAATCATTATTTATTTCCAATAATCATAAGCGGTATGTAGCAACACGTTATGATTCCCAATTCGCATAAATAATGTAGTGCTACAATATCTCAATCCTGCATAAGAAATAAAAGTATTTCCTTGTCTGATTCTTATGCCACATGATATCACTGTATAGTCCAAGATAGGAATGTGTCATTTTTGCAAACTATACATTTCTTAATCTAGAGTTGATTGTACAAATTAGCCAAACAATCCAACTCCATCGAGAGCCCAAACAGATATCATCACTCACTAGGTGTACTAATGAGAGATATACGATTTTCTTGATGAACAATCTTTCCCCGTACAATTCAGGAGAACATAAATAAAGTCCGTATAGCAGTCCTTATCGGGAATCAGCGGTAGACGATATTTATAGAACCTATCCTCATGTAGAAAGATTGAACAGTCTCAAAGTTAGAATCAAACTCATATGAAATAAACAATGACACATAAGACAATCCATATGTTTATTTCAATAGGTCAAGTCCTGTGTTATGTTCCAATAATATACACATATGCGATTAAGTTGGTAACTCTTTACCTATGATTTATAGAACTTAATCATCACTTAACTTGCATACTAATCTTATATGATAATTAATGTTCCTTGTTAATTATCAAGATTATGGACAGTTTAGATTTATTATTGTCATTCTAATGAATGATCCACAGAGATCCACAATTCAGATCCTCAACCTGAATGATCTGTTAATAATAAATCCTAGAAACAAATGATTAAATATCATTCATAACATAAACTAATATTTAAGTCATTTAACTTATTGACTTTTAGAACATAACTCTAATAGGAAGTGGGATGAAAAAATGATACGTAGAATTATCAACATTGCTCAAATAAATTTTCATATAACAAATTAAGTGATTATCTATATAATCAGCATTTTGGGGCATTTTGGTGGTCTAAGAATAAAATTAGGATTAATTATTCAGAGTAAAAAATATTATTCTTGAATGATTAAGAATAAACTTTTTGAAAATCTAAGATGTTATATTTAAGTGGTCTAACATTTTGAACAAAATTTTATTCTTAATGCTTTCCAAAATGTAACCAGATGAAGAGAAGTGAAGCAATAGATTGTATGAAACTCTGCTAATTATGCCACTTCAACGGGGCTGAAGGTTCTACAGGACCACGCCAGTGAAATAAAGGATGCTGCGAATTCCTCCAACGCCAGGAATAATGAAATGCTCTCTAAAACATTAAACCTCCTCATAGGTTTGATTGTTTATATTTATGCGCAGTTTAACATTGGATAAAATTTGATTGTTTTCATGGATACAAGTAATGAACGCACATTGAAGTGACAAAAGCAAGAGAAAGAGACGGCATGTTTTGGAGTTTTGGGGTATCATTACTCAGATCTAGCTGCTTTTTTTTAGATTTTTAATACAAGTGTGTGCATTAATCAATGATAATTAATAGGAAATGGTGGTACTGTGGTGCTGTTAGAGATCTTCTGTCTTAAACTATTTGTTTGTTAACCTTCAGTACCTTCGGTAGAGTACGCAAAAATGTCAATCCTACAAAAAGAATAATTTGGAACGATAGTTGACACAGAAATTATTGAGCTAAAAATCTTTTAGAGATTCATGGCATTATTTACCTGTACACCTCTTGTAGTACGGAGCTAAAAAAAAAATGCAAATGGTGTTTTGCAAGGTGAAAAATAGAGAAACAACGATAACGTCTTACATGGTAATCAACGAAATGTAAACTCTTCAGCTCAATTTATCCCTAAATTAACCAATTTTATCATTCAATCTAGCTATACAATGCCCACCATAATACAAGTTTATTTGCGAAGCACTTCTATCCATTCTCTCACTTGAAAGACAGAGAGGAAAGCTAAACTTGATAACTTTAGGACCAAAAAAAAAATCAAAATATAAATTCTCGATTCAGTTATGGTAAAACTGACGCACCGACGCACAAGGTGGATCACAGATCCAGATAAAAGATATTGCAGGATGAGTACAAATGGTTGTTACTAATCTTAAAGTTTGAATATTAATGCGGTATCAAGAACCCAAGCTGGCGACTACATATTTCAATTTAATGCAGAAAACAACAAACCAACAAAAGATTAAAGGGGCCGTTTGGATCCCCATGGAATTTTAGAGAATTTCATCTTCCTACCATAAATTTATTATAAACAATTTAAACTCTTCACAAAATTACACACTTCCCAATAAATTTATTCCTAAGAATTGCAACTTCCCCAAATTCCTCAACTTCCTAAGCGATCCAAACGGCCCCAAAGAGATTTAAAAAAGAGATGAACTGTACTAAAAGTGTTTTCTAATGGTTTCATCTCCTTGACCTTACAGAACAGACCACGTGTATATACATCAAAGCTTATAAACTGTACCTCAGACCACTAAACAGGAACTATTTAACCGAACAACTAATGGATTGTTTTACATAATTTTTGTTGATACTACATCCTTGAAATATCCAATCATCAAATATTCATGCCCTGAAACAGCAACTTCAAATTTCCAACATCAAACAGGCATATGCAGTACTATCAAGCATAGTGTTGATCCCAACCCCAACCCTAAATGACATAAAGTAAAAAATGAAAATATAAAATAATTACGCGCACACAAAAACTACAATCAGTTTCTCCCCTAAAAGAACTGAAGTACCTGCCTACTTGAAATGGCACTCTTTTATTTGTTTATAAATTTCAAAAATAACCTACAGCTCTTGCCCTCTCTTCATCCAACTTTGGACCATCTTCATCTGAACCAAGATACAGTAGGCGTCCACCTAATTCACAATAAGAAACATGTAAAATGTATAAATAAGTTGAAGACAAAATATATAATACCAGGAAAAACATATGCATCATAATGGCACATGCTTCAATAAACCATTAACCGCATAGCATACATAACGAGTAACAGTCCATCTCACATTATTTTGTTCATTATCAAAATGAGCACATGGTTGATTGGCAAATATGTCAAATTGTTTGAAGTTAATGAGTTTGAAAGAAAATGGGCAATATACAAGAATTTACCATCTCTGCGAATGGCTATCTCTCTTATACGCCTGACAAGACCAGTAGCAGGGTCAGAAAAAACCTTGCTCTCTATATTTCCTTCCACATATATCACAGCTCTGCCATTAAAACAAACACAATAAATGGCCATTTGTTTGTACATATGCACCTTTGTGGTCATTTTGTTCAAGATGTAGAAATACTAGAAGTTCTAAGGTAATTATCGAGACATAAATCAATAGGAATGCTATAGATATTAGGCGCGTGCTAATAAAATTCCTTTTCCTTTTGGTCATCTACCCTGCAAATATTTTAATTGAACACATCCAGACCTTATGAACTCCTTTTTATATTGCATGTTTCAAAGTTTTGAACATCAAGCAATTGGACCAATGCACCACTATCCTAAACTTCTTACAGAAACAAAAGCAAGGAAATTTTTTAAAAAAAAAGGAAAAATGAAATTTAAAATTCCTTTTCCTTTTGGTCATCTACCCTGCAAATATTTTAATTGAACACATCCAGACCTTATGAACTCCTTTTTATATTGCATGTTTCAAAGTTTTGAACATCAAGCAATTGGACCAATGCACCACTATCCTAAACTTCTTACAGAAACAAAAGCAAGGAAATAAAAAAAAAGGAAAAATGAAATTTCAAATGCATCCATTTCTCGTGACTCCCTTGTGTCCCAAAATAAAAAATTCAGCAAAGTGGCATCCAAAACTTAAAAAAAAAAACTGTCAGATATGATATGCTTCAAGTTTTCTACACACATAAGGGAAGAATAATGGCTTTACGGATTCACAATTCATTTTAATAGACATCAAGATCATGAAAATAAAACACACAGAAACTCCGAATTACAGAATGGATATCAAAACAAAGCTGAAATAGGCATTTCATTCTACACTTACACAGTGTGAATAGATTATAGATTTATATTTAAAATTCTAAAATAGAGGAATTTTAAACTTCTAATAATAAACAAGATTATTTTCCTGGACCAATTTAATGCTTCTAGAACAGACCCACTGCAATTTTGACAAATTCCAATGTACTTGGCAGTACATGATATTAGACAAAAATTAACACTCCGAGGAATATAGATATATGTGAACAAACAAAATTCCAATTGTTCATTCAACAATAGGTCATGCTTTAACAAAACGTGGATGATGTTAATTTGCACACGGAATTATTAAATTGTAAAGATAGTCTAATCAGAAAAACAAGATACATCAAGGAATTTTCACAAACATACTAGAAATTTATTGGAAATATAACAATCCAAATTTAGCTAAGTTTCTTAAGTTTCGAAACAGAATTTGTCCTGAGAATGAGTTAAGCATGTTACCCCGTTATCCTGAAATTTAACACTCCAAGATGTTCAAATGCACTGGTTATAACTATTATACAAGTAATATTCACTTGGCATGGTTTTCCAAACCTCAGTTTAATGCTTATTTCAACAATTCAATGTACGCTTGATGCCATTGTACAATAAAACCAATCACCAGACTTACAAAACCTAAACCTAATTAGCAATTTCAAGACATACCCTGGTTTGACAGTCTTCATTGCAATTGGTAGGAGCCTGTCCTGATAGACGCAAACCCGATGCCACTGCACTGCGCATCGATCAGCGTACTCCTCGGGCCGCTCGTGAGGAAGCGGCCGGCGGTTGTTGCGGATTCCCCCAGTTGCAAGGGAGAAGAGGACAATCTCCGCGCCGCTCCTCAGGCGGCGCTGGATCGGCGCCTGCCCGACCTTTCCGACCAGGATCGCCCTGTAGACGCCCGGATCCATGCCGCCTTCGAGCTGGCGTGGCTCGTAGGGGCGCACCTTACTCATGATAGGCCGATCGGAGGAGGAGGTGAAGGTGTCTGGATCGGGAGAGGTGGAGAAGAGGCGGAGCGACGGAGATGAGAGGCGGAGGCCGCCGGAGAAGAGGCGGCGCGAGAGAAGGGAGGTCGCCATCTTTGGAGGGTTTTGGTTTTGTGTTGGATGTGAGAACTGAGAACTGAGAAGTGTGAGGTCTAATAGTCAAAACCCTCTAAAAACCCTTCCAGGACCACCTACTTTAGTACTTTACAATTACATCCTCTAAACTAGTATAAAGGACTGGATTAATTTTTATATTTTTCCTCAATCACTTTATATAATTTTCATGGAACTTAAACTTATGTAATAATTGAAGACAGAAAAAGAGGAAAAATACAAAAAGTATAAATATATTAAGTTTATACTATAAGATTAGATGAAAACGTATAGTGTGGAAGTTTATGGGGACTGATCCGGACAACAAGATATTTGATCCGAGCAACACTTTTAAAATTTTATGACCAGATTACCCATATTTATATATTATATTGTGTTACCTAAATTACTCTAATAATTTTCTTTAATTGTAGACATCAAAATACTTTCTTTAATTACTCTTTCCTTAATATTCCTTGCATTTTTTACGTTAAGAGAGAGCGCAGCTCTTCATCTCCTAAAATCGACGTTCTCCTGAAATCCACTTTCTCCTAAAATTCACGTTGATTTTGTTTTATTTTGGTTTTTAATCATCTTGTTGTACTAAACGTCTCTAGGTTTGTCGATTGCAAAACAATATCATTTGGCATTTAACAATCTTCTTTGAGTTTTATAGGAAGAAGATATAATCTATGAGGACTTGGATAAAAGCTTTAAGAAAGATCAAGATCAAGTCATTAGAGAGCTTGTAGGCTAGTTTAGACTAGGATAGAAGGTATACTTTAGTCCTTGTTTATCCTTAAAATGGTCTAGATAGCGAAAAGCTCAATAAACCAGCAAAATCCTGTTTTCTGTGACCTAGCGTCGTACAACGCTATATAGAGTTACACAACGCCCGAACAGCTAAATTCATACTTTTGTGAATCAACGTTGCACAACGCTATATAGAGTTAGGCAACGCTGATTCACAACGTTGTACAACGCTGAATAGAGTTGTACAACGCTGCAGTTAAAAAACTTGGAAATTTTCCTGAGTACCATCGTGCAACGCCATATAGCGTTGCACAACGCCACAAAAATCCCAAGTTAGCTGTGCTGTTTTTACATGCAAAGTCTCTGGAGACGTTAGCCAACGTCTTTCAGCGTTGGGTAACGTTAGCGTTGTGTGACGGCATATAGAGTTGTACAACGCTCTGTTGAATCTGTCAGAGTTGTTCCTTTTGTCTCCCTTTAGCGTTGTGTAACGCCATTCAGTGGCAAGCAACGCTCTGACAATTTCCAACGGAATTGTCGGAGCTTTCCTTTGGTTTTACACTCCTGCGTTGTGCGACGGCATATAGCGTTGCACAACGCTCTGACAGACCAACGGCTATATTAAAGAGCCGTTAGAATTTACAACGGTCATATTCCAGCGTTGTATAACGCTATTCAGCGTTGTACAACGCTGTGGCCTGTTTTTGCTGGGGAAATGCTCATTTCGAGCCCTATATATATCCACCCCTTGTTCTCTCTCTTAAGTGAGCCTAGTCTTGCAAAATTAGACCAGAATTGAGCCTTTGAGCACAGGGATACTCTCCCACTTGAGCTTTTCATAGCTAGACCATCTTGAGAGATTTAGTAGCCTCAAACACCACCGCCCCGACATTGTCGCTAGGTGTAGGTTGGAATAGGTTGAGAGCTCTTCTCCTTTGAGGCCGTTGTGCCATTCGAGTTAGGCCGATCCGCCTCGAGTGTCCTTGTGACGAGGTGATTCGGTTCGAAGTTGTAGTCCCGTTCTTGTTGGAATTGAACGGAGCGCGCCCTTTGGTGGTAGCGAAACTCCCGGAGACGTACGACTAAGGCTAGCTTCTTCTAGCGGGTCGGAACTCCGTAATCACATCGCGTGTTCAATTCTCTCTCTATCTTTTTCTCTTTATTATCTTGCTATACTTGAATTGCTTGTGTGCTTGCTTGTATTGGGTACCAATTGAATTGTGTTAGGATAGTTCATACCAAACCGGTCTAAAACCTTAAATCGCTTCCGCTAAATCTTGATTAAGCCGCCCCCCATTAGGGACAACACATCTAAACAAGCTTCCATTGGTTAACATCTCTTTTCACAGGTAACTAATTTCTATCCCAGAATAAACGTATGTTACTTTTGCAATTTTTATTTTTTGTTGTTAGAGCGACATAGCAATGCAAAATAAATCAATATACCTTAACGAATCACATATAAATGTACGGGAAAAATTTTTGTTGACTTGCGTAAAAGTAATTGAGAATTTAAATGTCAAGATCACATTCAGTTTTCTTCGGGATCTGAAAATGATAATGAATTAGAGCAGTACTTTAGAAATTGTATATAGTTTTTAATTATCATGTCAAAATCAGCATCTATAGAGAGAGCACAATTGTAAAATATAGAAAAGTATGAGTATACGATTACTGTCAACACCACTTTACTTGATATATATGTAGCATCCAGACTTAAAAGAAAATCTCTACTTACACAAAACATGAAAAAAGCCAACTGCTACAAAATTCAATCTAATTGATTGTGTTTTTATTGTATTTTATCAGATGGATCCAAGCAATGAAGATCAACTACTATCTTTGAAGTTTCCCACCCGTAGTGAAAACCTAGGTTTTCTTCTAAATCCACTTAAATTCTAATTAAAAATCTAATTAAAAATCAAAAGAAAAAAATTACTTGTGCGAGATGCCGAATTGGATTGAGGTCCTTGTTTCTAGGTTTTCTTCTAAATCCACTTAAATTCTCATCGTCAAGGAGGATTGATTAAATGAGTGGTGAATCCAAGTGCGATTGATGACTTCATGTTGTTAGTAGGGAAAAATAAAGTGGTTGGCAGCCAAAAGAGGAAGAATTGTTCGGAGAAAGGGGAGTTGTTCCGTTCGCATAAGTGAAGGGCAATATGGTCATTTATAAAAAAATTTGTTGCTCGGATCAAATAGTTTGTTGTCCAGATCAGCACCCGAAGTTTATGTATCGGACATTCGGACGGTGCTTCGGATGCAGGCCTTTTAACGGGCCGGATCTGTCAGTGGGCCGAAACAGCTTGACACATCTTAATGGCCCAATACGGGCAAGGCCTCCTCTCTATTCTCTCTTCTTTCTGTTTCAATGCTCCAATCTCCATTAGTGGAATACGACGTTCTCTCTCTCTCTCTCTACTTAGCTCTAAGGTATCATCTCTCTAATACTGCGATTTCTCTCCCTTCGATTTGCTCCGTCTTCCACTGGTTAATTTTCTGTGCTTATTTTCTTTATTCTGGCCATTTTTCTGACTTCTGTCAAGTTCTGTAATTGTTGGACCAGTTTTTCTGACATGTGCTTCAGTTGGAAGTTCTTTTAAGGATTAAATGGCATGTTTCTGTTAGTTTAGTTTAATTTGGGAGTTTATAGTGGATAAACATCCTCTTTTCGGCTAAATCTGGACAACCCAAATGTTATGCCATTTGTTTAAACTTTAAACTATTGTAGTGTTGTGGCTGCTTAGTGGTACAGAAGGGAAAAGCTTAGTTGTAACATTTGAGATTTTTTTTTTCAAGCTGAGCCTGGCATTGGGCATCAGTTGGGTGGCTACAAAGGCTTGAGCTTTTCTTATGTTTGGGAGTCCAGTTTCGTCATGCATTTGGTCCTGCAATACTGAGCCAGCCAGGATTTGAACAACAACCCATCCATTAGTAACCAAACCATAGGACCAACCAGCAATATACTATTGCTTTCTGTAGAAAGTCTAATTTTTTAAGGTAAGGTACTTCACAAACGAACAATTGTGGAGAGAGTTTTGGAGGGGGTGGGAGAGCAGGATTTGCATTGTCATGTTCAGTTCAAGTCAATACCACCATCATTGTGTTTGCTTAAACATTTATCGTCGGTATATTCAGTTTTCAGTTGTTTTTTTTTTTTAATTTTGTTTGATTTCTCTTATTATGTTTGCAGAAGAAATGTCAAATATTCAAAACCAGCATTTACCAGCTTCAGTTGAGGGATCTTCGTATTTGTCTGGTAAGATCAAATCAACTATCAGTTTCATAACAAGAACCTGAGTACCATGAATTATGTGCTTACCATGAATTATGTGCTCACATTATGTTCTCAATAGTTGGCTCGGTTGAAAATGTTGAATCTGCCGTACAGCATGCTGTGCTTCATGAACAAGTATGTCAAGTCTGAAGTTTAATTTGTATTTTTGTTAAGATCGTTATTATTCTTTGTAATAATACTATTGAGCACTTCTGTGGTGTAGGAAATTGAGACTCAGCAAGTAATTCAGAGCCAAAGGTCCACAAATACTCCCCATTTCATTCTTCTTTTATAGTATGAACTCACACTTGAAGTTAGCAATTATGCATAAAGTCCTTTCCAAGTACCTACTTTCTTGTACTGAAATGCAATAAAAAAAAAAGGTTCTTCTATATGGGGATAAGTTATATGGGCACCCCACACATTTGACAATGGCGACAACCGTTCCAGCAGTTATTAAATAAAAAAGTAATAATCTGGAAATAATCTTTTTGATTCAGATAGGTTGTGTAACAAATTTGGTACAATTTGAAAATCAACTGTTTATCCATCTGGCAGTTTGAAAATTGAACTGTTCAGCTTTGATGGTGCTTGATCAATGGTCAAGTGATTTTAAAATTGCATCATATTTTATACACAACTAACCTTAACTTAAAAATTATTCCAAAAATTTATTTAAATAACCATTTTGTCTGTTGCCAAGGTTAAATAAAACTAGTCAATATATCCCTTATCTATTTTATATTACTATATTCATTCCTCGTTATGATTTATAGACAAGAAAAGGAAATTGGTCAACCTGTACAAGAGAGTGGAGATGTACTCTCGGGGCATTATGATCCAACTGCAATAAAGGTACAACAGTCCCTAACTGATTAATTGATAGAACTCTACACTAATTGTCTACACATTGGTGCTATTAATTAGTTTTCCTTCATCTTGCAGGGGCATTTGTTGAAGATAACAGCCGACCATCGTGCAGAGGTGGCCAACAAAAGGGGCAAACTAACTCATAGTGATAATGGTACAACAGATTATACTATCAATTAAATTTTTATTTACTAAATTTTAATTTGGATGATTGAATTCTGACAGTTCAATTGATTCAGACAGAATGCATAGTTTGTTATGCACTCTAGACTCTGGCACGCCTATTTGTAAATTCAATGAAATCATAATGAAAGATGGTCTCAAGTTGCCAATTCCTGACCAGAAATATGTTGAATATTGATATACCTATGTCACTTCTGTTTAACTCTTGCTGTTGACTAGCTTCTTTTGGCAACTCTTCTCTAATTTTCATGGTTGATAGGTAATGGTGAGATTGGAAATGGTTATGGCGTTCCAGGAGGCGGCGCCTATCTTTCTATTTCATCTGGCTTCCAATCAGGTACAACATGATCCAATGTATTACTTCCTTTTGTCTTATTTTAACTTCTTTTTTTTTGTTTTAACTTTTGTTCTTATAAATCTATATGCCATTTGAGAATAATTGAGGTCTTATATATAGCCAAGGAAGTGAATTAGTATGCAAGTCACAGTATAATTGTTCAGATTGCATTCCTTTTTTTGTCAGATTTTCCTTTTGATATTGTACAACAACTGATTTGAAGCTGAGGCTAAACTTATTGTAAGTAATAGCTAATTACAACAACAAGAGAAACACAGCCTTTAGTCCCAACTCCCAAGCATGTTGCGGTAGGCTAGAAATGAAATCCAGCCAGACCAGAGTCACATAACCAAGGTAGATAGTAAAAAGAATAATGACAATAGTAATACTACAAATAATGGTAGCAATAAGTTGTAGCTAATTGATAACTTTTTTAACTTTTGAGATTGTGATCGGTGATCCTAATTCCTTTTTTATTTAATTCATTTTGTTTTGTTTAGGCCTTTGGTTTGTTCTCCCTTGCATGAAAACTTTTTGGTTAAATTTAAGGCTTATGACTTGGAAATCAGTCTAATTATGGCATATGAAAATTAGGATCAAGTGTTGCTAATTAACACCCAAAAAAGTAGAACTAACTGATGCTAACCCATAGAGAGATATAGAACTAGTGTTTTTACATTGTTTGGCTAATTTTTAATGTAAGGTAAATCTGAGGGCAAAACTGAAGGAGCAAATGCTGCTAAAGAGATACCAGAGTTTCTTAAGCAAAAATTAAAGGCTAGGGGGATAATAAAAGATGAAACAGGCAAAGAAGCTCATGGAAAAATAGAGAGTGTTAGTTGTACCTATCCTTTTTCTTATTTTAACATTTGGGATTTAAAACACTTTTTTATTAGACTCAAGTTGTACCAAGCAAAAGAATGACTCAAGTTTCCCTCTTTCTATTATGCAATGTACACATTGAACCCAAGATCCAAGTCTCTCGGCTTGATAGTTTCATCCTTTTGGTTGTACTAGAGTAGTCAAGAAGGATGTTGATCGTCAATTGGTCGATTTCTGGAATTTATCTATACAAACTTTATAGTGCATAATTGATATTTGTTGTAAAAACAAGTAATTTTTTTATATCATTTAAGGCTGCCAAAAGTAAATTTAATTGTCTGTACGACTTTTACAGTACAAGAGTAGAGGTTTAAATTTTCATCTCCTTTTATTTTATTTATTTTCTTTGTTACATCTGAGCTCTAAGTTAAAACCCATTTATCAATGTGGTAGCAAAAGCAAGTTGAGTTCTAGTTTGTTTTGCTTATTAAGTCTAATTCTTTTCTCTTAGTTTCTGATTGAACCATAATGTTGCAATAAGGCTAATTTGGTCAAGAAGGATGAGTTTGAGCAATTATGGTTAAATTTCAGTTTGAATTATTTCTTCTTATTTTCCCTCTCTGAATTTTCATGTGAAATGCAGAGTTCTGAAGTCAGAGAAAGCCCAATTGTCGGAGATTTGCCTCCTGGTTGGGTCAGTACATTTTAATTAACATCATTTTTTTAAGACTAGAAAGAGCAATTCAGTTTGTTTGTCCCTTTTATTAATTCTTGTGGTAGTTTGTGTTTATCTTACCAGATGGTAGTAATAACATCCAAGTTCGTAGTTTTTCTTTGGATTTAAAGAGTTACGTTTGTAATAAATTCAATTAGATTGAAGCAAGGGACCCTTCAAATGGGGCTGTGTTCTACCACAACCAGAGTACTGGAGTGAGCCAGTGGGACCCGCCTAGTTTGACCAAAAGCTCTGCACAAAGCAACAACGAATCAGTTCTACCTCTTCCAGCTGATTGGGCAGAGGCTTCTGATAAATCAACAGGTATTAAAATATTGAAGCTTCGGGCTTCAATTAGTTCTCATGGTAGAGTTATGGTTTGCCAGATCTTAATTCAAATGACACCCAATATATTTTACTTTTAATTATAACACAACATTTCTCATATTTGCAAATACCTCACAACATATTTTGAAGGAATTTGCAAATACGAACAAATTCTTACTTAAAATGTGTTGGCAATAGCAATCTTTTGTTTCAAACCTCATGCTATGAAGAGATTGTATGACAGGAAATTCAACTAGCATTACTTACTCTTTTCTTTTATTGGATTCTCTGTTTTGTAACATTTATGCATGCTGTTGCATGTTATAGTTTACTTACATATACATGAAATTATTTTTTCTTCATATAGGTAAAAAGTACTACTACAACAAAAGAACACAGATATCACAATGGGAGCATCCTAACTCAACTCAACAGTCTGCTTCAACACAAGTTGTAAGTGGAGTCATGGGAACTGGAGATGGTTTGCAAACACAAATGCCAAGATGCTTAGGTTGTGGAGGCTGGGGCCTAGGCCTTGTACAGTCGTCGGGCTACTGCAATCATTGTACTAGGTATGATGCATCTTTTAGTGCATGTCTTTTATAATCGTTTTTCTTACTGCTACTATCTCTGCTTTTACTGATTGTTCTGACAGTTTTGCCCCTTTTGTCTAATAAATATGGAGAAGGCCTCAAGTTGACTATAGAAATATTAAAGGGTGGTACTGGTAACCAATATGCAATGATCTTTAGGGATAAGGTGCTTGTGACTTGAAAACTTAACTAATATTTAAGGACAATTGGGATATTTAGCTAATTAATACTCTAGTCTGATAGATATATTTAGAGTTTTATCACCAGAAGATAAAGAAGTACTTTTAAAGCTATGTGAAAAGGTAAACAAACTTGATCTCTACCAATTGCTGAAATTTTGATGATAATTCTGATGATATTGGTGATGATAACTAGGGCCAAAGCTTATAAACTCAATTCAAAAGATGAAGTCTAAATGCACCACAAACCCAATTAATGTTGAATCTAGAAAGTTGACACTTGACAGTACCTCTTACTGAATCTTGACAAAAAGTGGCGGGTCCTTTTTATAGGGTTAATAATCTTCCTTTTCAACAACGTCAATATTTTGGTCAACAAAATCAAGATGAAGCTCGGAAGGTAGGTCCCATAAAAAGCCAAGGCAACACTACCGCTACAAGCAGGTACTGTATCCTCCACTAAGGGATTCAAACTTCATTAATATTGTATTGAAAAAATGACACTTTTGGAGTAAAGAAATTGATATTTAATTTTTTTTTACTACAAATGATCATAAGGAGTACACTTGTTTCCATTATGATTCATAAGGCACGACTCTGTTTGGGTCAATGAAGATTTTACTTTGGGTCCATAAAGCTCCAAATTTCTCACTTCGGACTTCTCTGTTATTTTGTTCTATTTTGGTCCAATATGATGACTGGAAGTTTTAATTGGCACCAGTGCTGAATAGATCACTTGCTTTATTGAGAGGTATCAAGATACTCCATGCCAACATTTCCTTTGGATTTGTGCTTGTTTTCAATTATTAGTATGGTGAAGTTTGTACTGGTGCAAATTTATTCTTAAAGGGAACCACTGAGAATCTGTTGGAACCACTGAAATTAAGACGTTTTATTTTGATCTATGATTACAGAAGATAGTGTTTTACGTGTTTTATTTAGCGGCACAGATAATCTTATTGATGTATCAAGTCTGGCCTTTAATTTTTTTGTATGTTTGTAGGAAGTCTATGGCATGAATTTGGCGAAATGAGCTAAACTAAAATTTATTTTCTTTTTTCTGTTGTTATTTGTTGTGCAGACCCAGCTCAAAACCTCCATTTGGCAAAGGTCAGAAGAAACGATCCTATGAAGAGGATGATGAATTAGATCCAATGGATCCCAGTTCTTACTCTGATGCTCCCAGGGGTGGTTGGTGGGTTCCGTTTTACTATGTTATGTCTTCATTTAAATATATATTTTGTATAGAATAAGGGTACAGATGGGTCTGTCTCGTTGACATCAACTATGTCTGTTGCATCACCTATTATTCAAGGAAATTAAATCATCCTTTGCTAAATATCTCCAGAGGCACCGCAATGAAGTTTGTGTTTAGTAATATTGCTCTGTTGGTTGTTTTTACTTTTATTTAAAGTTTTGTAATAATAACAGTTAACAGAAAATAGTACTTCACTGTCTATAAGTATCACGCTACAGGATAGTTGGGAGGTCTAATGAAATATTCAAGAAAAAAAAGGAAAAACCAAATATAGTTTTTCCTATAAATGCCAATTAGTTCCAGTTCATTCATTTTACTTTGGTTTCTTGACCCAGCAGGTGTTCTACATTATTAAAATTAGTGGGTACAAAGTTTAGAAAACCAATTAAATGTATTAGGGAATTAGGGTTGTAGTTGGAGGTAAACTTACAAATTTAATAATAGAAAGTTATCTTTACAGGGGAGTTGGCTTGAAAGGTGTGCAACCAAGAGCAGCTGACACCACTGCTTCAGTATGTTCCTCGTGTTTCTTTTTTATTATTATAATTATTATTATTTTTTTGCGAGTGTGATGTTTTGATCTTTGAAGGAAACCATCTTCACAGCTTCACATCACTTATAACATAGAAACTGAAAATTTTAGTTATCATATGTCCAAGTTTCATCCAGACTGAATGAACCTTCATTGTACAATTAATTTATAGTTAGAGCTTAATCTGGCTGTTGTGTCTCTAATTAAACCTGCAGTAAGCTTACCTCAGTTTCGCAATTTTATAATAGATGAAACATGTTTGATCAATCAAGGAAACATGTCTGCAGGGTTAACTAATTGTGTTGTCACTTTCTAATTTTTTTATAAACCAAAAAAAAATGCAGGGACCTCTGTTTCAGCAGAGGCCGTATCCTTCGCCAGGTGCTGTTCTTAGAAGGAATGCAGAAATTGCCTCACAGAGCAAGAGCCACGGAGGATCCCGTGGCCAGATGGCACCTATATCCAAAAGAGGTGATGGTAGTGATGGACTTGGTGATGCAGACTGATCACCAAGTAACAGTTATTTAGAAGGAAAACTGGTGGGTTGTGAGTTACATTTTTTATTTTGTATATGTTCGTCACTCTAAGTTATAATGTGGAGATGCAAAAATGTTTTAGTGTCCCGCCATTCTGGTTTAGGAAGTATGCCAATCTTAAATTCTATGATTTAGTGTATTTGCAAGTGCTTAGGAGCTGGGTGGTTGGGGGAAATGCTACTGTATAGACTGCTGTTAATTATCATAGCATTGTAAACAAAATATAATGCTTTGTTGTAGCATGGGTTCTTAAAATGCCATTCGCTCGCTAGCTAATGACAGATCATTATTTCAGGTCAGCGACATCAGCTTTAGAATGCACAAATAATCATGTAATATTAAAACGATTGACAAGAAGTTCCTGAGTAGTGATATATGTGATCGGAGTAAATCTCATTAGTTTTTCGATAATCCTGTATCTTATGGTTCATGTTTGAATAATCCTGTGATCGGAGTAAATCTCATTAGTTTTTCGATAGAGTTGATTAAGAATTGAACTGTTTTGTTTATCAAATTAAGCAGTAGATTGAGAAATTTTCATCGTTGCCATGTTTTTACAATCCTAAATCTTCTCTCAATTTGCCTAATGATGCCAAGCATAAACTGGAAGGACAAAAGTGTGAATCTGAACTCGTCAAACAGAAGTAACTGCGGTTTTGGCCCACAGCGGAGTCATGGTATGAAGAGAGAACGAAGGGGTGCTGCCGAAAAATTTATAAATAATATTAAATTAATATAATATATTAAAAATAATATCAATATAATAATATTTTTTTAAATAGTATCACGAGATCGGATTCTGATATAAAAAGTAGGGTCTTTGCCGTGCATATTTCAACGGGAATAATCATATAGTTCGACGGGAATAATCAAGATTCTGCAACTTGAATAAATACTTAAATTAACCTAGTAGTTCTCCAATTAAAAAAAAAAACTAACCTAGTAGTTTGACCAGCTGCAACAAGCCTGATACCCACGATCAATTCTTAAATTCCTACATACACCCCTGATAAAAAAGTTATTCTTAAATTCCTATAGGCTAAGATATGGTGTCGAGAGCTGAATACAGCAAATCGGGCACGTCTCATGTAGTTTGATCCATGGGATGATGCAGTTGAAATGGTACGCATGTCCACATGGCATCCAATGAATGGTCGAAGCAGTGACAATATCTTCCCTGCATATAGCACACGAGGTTATCGTCGTGTTGGTGTTGGTTTTACAAATGGTCATCACGGATTTCATTGTACATAATTGGGAATGATGGGATGCTTGTTTAGTGTGGATTGTTAAGAAAAGAAATAACGTCGTGGCAATTGTTGATCCATGGATTGATGCTTCAATTCAATTCAAAGCAGAGTTATTTCGTGGGAGAAAGTATTCTACATGGAAGATACATAGGCACAAGAAAGAGAGCTTGTCATTTTAAGATAAACAAAAAAAATTAACTGATCAACTCTTATGTCTTTTGGAAAAAGCTCTTTTGCTTTAGTTTCAAGAACAATATGTACCACTCTTTTAGGAACTATTGACATTCTTAAAGGTTCAATTAATGTGGGCAAATCATAATTTTTCTATAGGAACAAAAGTGGATATATTAAAATAAATGATTGCAATTTTGGCATGTAGATTCGTAGGGAAATAAATGATTGCAAATTTGACGTTAAAAAAAATAATTTCAACGACTTGAGAGAGCAGAAACAAAAGTCATTTTATCACATGAGGCAAAATATAAGTAAAATTGTCATCGTAGATTCGTAGGGACTTCCTATGAAATGTATTATATTTTTCATTTAGTCCTTTCAACGACTAAATATTTCTTGGATACGTCCTAAAAAGGAAGCGCGATTTCTAAAGAACCATAATACAAATAACAGTTCCAACTCCCAATATTTTGATGAAATAACATAATACAAATATAAGCCCATATCCAATTTAATATTATTTACAAACTCAATTTTACATGCACTTGTCTATTACTATCATTATTATTTATGTTGAACATACTAGTCAAATAAAAATATGTCATATCCAACTTAATCAATTACATGGAATGAATATGCTGTCCAACTTAATTAAATTTCTGCAGACTAATTTTCTATCTTAAAATTACAATGGTTGTTTTATTAGGACTTTTGAACTAACAAGTTTTTACAGGTATTTCATGCTATTATGTATTATTAACTTAATTTTATCTTTCTTTTAATATTTACTTTTTTATTTTTGCTATTTTGTTTGGTTCTACTTGTATGTTATTAAGTTATTATCTTTAAATATATGCAGCAAGAATAGATTGATTGCAATAGAAGTATCCATACAGCCAAATGTCAGATTATCGCAAAGTAAGTTCATTAATTAACTTTGACTTTTGGTATTTTCCCTAACAACCTTTTAGTATTTGTAAGAAGAATAGTTTAAAGGGCAGCAAAAGGTCTCAAAATTGTGACAGAGAGGGGACCAAAGGGACCTCTTATTAGTCGGGTCTTAAAATTATTTTGATATGATAAGTATGTGCATACACAACTCAAATCACTTTTTTATCATGGGTATATGTAGGAATTTAAGAATTGATCGTGGATATCAGCCTTGTTGCAGCTGGTCAAACTACTAGGTTAGTTTTTTTTTTTAATTGGAGAACTACTAGGTTAATTTAAGTACTTATTCAAGTTGCAGAATCTTGATTATTCCCGTCGAACTATATGATTATTCCCGTCGAAATATGCACGGCAAAGACCCTACTTTTTATATCCACGAATCTAATCGTAGCTAAGATCGGAATCCCGAATTCCGATCTTGCCGTCGGAATCCCGAATTCCGATCTCATGATACTATTTTAAAAAATATTATTATATTAATATTATTTTTAATATATTATATTAATTTAATATTATTTATAAATTTTTCGGGGGGTGCTGTATTCCTTTACCCTCCCTAGGATTATTATTATAGCCAAGTTACCAATGAGATTCATCGGTTTTCAATGAGGTAAACAGTAGTCCATGCTTGTAGATTAAATACCTGACAAATATCACAAATAATTTAGAGCAAAAATAAAAACTCTATTTTAGAAATCAAATGCGAGAAAACAAAAGGAAAAAAAAAAGACAAAAGTAAATTCAGGATTACTTCCACACCAAAAGTATCCGCGCGAACAGTAAAATCATAGTTGATATCGTACTAGCAATTCTTGGCAGGCATATCAACACCCAACGTTTCTTTCGTAGGGTGCGTTTGGATAGGTGTGGGAAGAAGGGAAGAGGGGAAGAAGTGGGAAAAAGTATTGGGAAGTGTATAATTTTGTGAAGAGTTTGGATTGTTTATAATTTTTTTTCTTCTTATTCCTTCTTCTTCTTCTTTCTTCCAACAATCCAAACGCACCCGTAGAGATTCAACGAAAGTTACAATCATGCTAGTATTTATCCCTAAACACATCAACACCTAACATTTTTGTTCAAATTTTTTTGCAGTTTGCATTGTCAATGGTAATCCCATAATTAATGCAAACAATACAAACAAAATAATACTCGCGCCTCCATTAATTGTTCCTTTCAAAGAACAGGAATAATACAAAGACAAGAAAAGGATTATATTTTCATAGTATGTTGGTTGGTGCCATCTGGTAATGGGATCCTCCGTGGCTCATGCTCTGCTCTGCGAGGCAGTTTCCGCATTTTTTTTTTTTGTAAGAACTGCACCTGACAATATATTTTCGTTCCACAGTGGTAGCTTCCCAAGTTCGCTTTTGTCTGAGTGCAATGTAATTACTAATTAAGATCTAGAAAAAAAATTGTAATTACTCTTGCTATTTGCGAATGGTAATTGGTAAAGGTACCCCATCATTTTCACGAGCTTTAACAAAAACCGTACCACCTCGAATTGCTGAATGAATTCAAAATGTAAACATTATTAACAGTTAAAATTGTCAAATTAACTTTATTTATTTTCTTCAACTTCTTAACGGAAATGTAGACTTCACATGTTTTGTTGAAGAGAAGAACCAAATTGTAGTTTGATTTGGGATCCGCTCATCTAATCTATTAAAAACCCGGCCGTATGTCCAACTCCATTATTTCAAAAAAACCATTTTAAAATTTTTATTTTTATTTATCATTAATGAGCATGAGCATTCATTACATTTAGCATGTTCTATATATTTGCTTTTATTTACACATTAGAGATCTTCAATGAGAAAACGTGTCTAAATTTTGATGTAGCATTATTGAACATATTACGGAAAGAGCTCTTCAATTTTACACCACACGAATTTGTAAAAAATTATCCTTAATGAAACAACTATTTCTAATCTTTTTTCACCTCTACATTTTGATGGTCAACTTTGTTAGCATTTTTCATTAATTTTCTTTATATATTGCATATTGGATATTTTGCATTAATTACATTCAATGAGAAAACCGTTTTTTACATTATATTGAATTAGGGTGATTTAGATTTATGCCATTGCAAATATTTGAAATTAGAGATATGTCATCACTAAATGACAAATTATTTTTATGCCACTATAAAATCATAAAAGTTAGTTTTATGCCATTGGAAATTGATATGACAAATTTACCCTTTTAAATATGTCACTATAAAACTAAAAAATTAGTGATATGCCATCACAAAAGATATAATTGGTTTTATACCATTATAAATCTATAACAATTAGTTTTATGCCATTGAAAAATAACAAAATTATTCTATGCCACTAGTGCATAAAAGTAGTGGCATAAAACTAATTAGTCATCTAACAATGATATAATTCTAATTTGAAATATATATATATATATATATATATATATAGAGAATGGCTAACGTGCCATCGATGGCCCAGAGGGTCCCGTGCCATCAAGTCATTTTTCGAGATTCAAAATTCAAACGGTCAATCCAAACCGTTCAAGTTGTTCTCCATATTGAAATATCTTTGGAGACAAAATTTTGTATTTTTCGAATTTTTTTGCTATTTATTATGATATTTTTAAAAACATTATGATTAGAATATTTCAGGCCCTCCAATTTGAAAATATCATAATAAATAGCAAATAAATTCGAAAAAATGTAAAATTTGGTCTCCAAAGGTATTTCAATATTTTGATCAACTTGAACGGTTTGGATCGACCGTTTAACTTTTGAATTTCGAAAAACGAGCCGATAGAAAATTGATGGCACGTGCCATCGATGGCGCGTTAGCCATTCTCTCTCTCTCTCTCCCTCTCTCTCTCTATATATATATATATATATAGAGGATGGCTAATGTGCCATAGATGGCACAGAGGGTCCCGTGCCATAGAGTCGTTTTTTCAAGATATAAAATTAAAATGCTGAATTCGAACCATTCAAGTTATTCACCATATTAAAATACCCATGGAGACCAAATTTTACATTTTTTCGAATTTTACATGAACCATCAAAGACCTGGCCCCACTCATCAGTGCATGCACAGGAACAGAAGACACAGTCCATTGCAAGATGTCCACCAATACTACCGTCTGCAGCAGGAGCAGGTCCCACAAACCTTCCTTTCACACATGACTGCCCGAAAAAAATAAGGCATACCACAGCTTGCCCGCGGTGCACCCTCCATATTGTATACACACTGAACAATACCAACTTGTACACCGCACATCTAACAGGTCCACATGAGGGGGGGGGGGTTGGTAAATCGTCCAGAAAACATTGCACACACACATTTAATCTGTACACCACGTTCACAATCTAACCACCCAACAAAACCACCCTGCAGCCTACCTGAAGAGGGATATTATGTACCGGATCATAATAAGCATAAAAAATGACTTACAGACGCTGGAAAATAAACACCCAAGTCGGCCACATTAGAACAGAGGCCTGAAAACCAAACAAACAAAGGCAAGGCGCAGCACTGATAAAGACCGCCACACATCCATTGGACCCACATGAAGACATATTTGTTCACCAAACTAACAACGCCTAGCCCACCAAATAGTTCCACCTAATTACTGCCCTGCCCAAAGACGATCACAAATTGCAGCCACACTACACAAAACCATGAAGCAACCCTCCCCCAGGCAACAGAAACCCGCCACACAAACAGCCACACCAATAAAAAAACGGCAAAACAAAGTCCGGCACTGTTCATCTTCATTCAAGATATATGGTTTTTTCAATTAGAAAAGTAGAGTGAAGTTAGTATTAACATCACTAACTTTAAGGATGTTTAGTTGTATGAAGTTTGAAAGTTAGAGTTTTAACTTGAAGTTAGCTGCCAAACATGGCCTTGACTATTAAGGTCAGAGAGCGAGGGAAACAAAATAAAGTTCCTAACAATAGGCGAAGCCAGCGTGGGGGCATGGGCTTGGCCCCCACTCTTTTTTGACTTTTACTAATAATTACAAATTTACAATGTTATTTCAGTAAAAATATGAGCAAATGTGTAGAATGGCCCCTCCAAAATATGAAATTTTCATATGTCTAGCTTCGCCTCCTGAGATGGTAACTAGTAAGTACTAACTAATGGCAATATACGGCGCAGAAGCTTTGTTGGTCACAGGTTGGGCATGAAAACCTTGAGTTATTGCTTCTTCCTCGGTTACTGAGCCATAACCTTGCCTCAGTTTACACTTTGCACTTTGCATGGCGTTTATTTCTTATCCAGTCGACATTACTAGTACAGCTTTCATGAGAGATGACATCTGATTTGATGGTTATTGTTGCTATTTTTGTATCAATTTGCTGCAGCAACAAGTATTTCTTCATTTTTTTATGATAATTTGAGTTTTTGGTGCATGCAGCTTGAATATTGTCAGCAAGTTAATAGTAATTAGTTTCAATAGCGATGAACAAAATATATCATGCAAGTAAAAATGTGGAAGGTTTTTTTTTTTTTCCCTTTTTCTTTTTCTTTTGTTTTAATTTTGTTCCCTCTTTCTTTTTCCTTTTTTTTTTTTGAGGAAACTATATATAAGCAAGTTAACAGACAAAGTAATTCTGCTAATTCAGTAAACTAAAAATATGCAGCTTGTCAGAGAGTGGAGACAATATAAACATCAATAGTTCATGCCCTTGCTGACCTTGCCTCCTCCATCATTTTTTATTATTATTGTCTTCGCTTTTTGTCTCTTACTCTTGTTTTCTTTCCTTCTGGTTTTAAAGCTTTTTGGCCTCCGGCAATTATATTTGGTTTAATTCGAAACTATTTAGGTTGTTCAGAGAGATTTACTGATATTTTCGTGTTTAATTTTAATTAGATATCATGAATTAATTTTAAAAATATGCAGACAATTTATTAATTTTTAAAATTGATTGTATGTTGAATTTTATATGATTGAAATGCCATTTATATTATTATTAAAGGATGTGCAATTTGCATCGTTGCAATGATTAAGTTATTTGATGAATTATAAAACATGGATTGAACTTCACCGCAGGATGTAGGCCCCTAATGAAAATTTTTGGGTTCTTTCGTTTAAAGCTAAGGAAATATAAGAGATAGTAAATGGATTGTTTAAATAGGACATCAACAAAATGGCTCCTGGTATAGCAATAGTAAGTTCTGATTTTTTTTTTTTTTTGAAGAGAAGAGTGTTGGAGTTATGTCCTAGAAGTCAATAATTTAATGACTTAAATATTAGTTTATGTTATGGATGATATTTTATCATCTGTTTCTATGTTTATTATTGACAGATCATTCAGGTTGAGGATCTGAATTGTAGATCTCTGTGGATCATTCTTTAGAATGACAATAATAAATCTAAACGGTCCATAATCTTGATAATTAACAAGGAACATTAATTATCATATAAGATTAGTATGTAAGTTAAGTGATGATTAAGCTCTACAAATCATAGGTAAAGAGTTACCAACTTAATTGCATATGTGTATGTTATTGGAACATAGCACAGGACTTGACCCATCGAAATAAACATATGGATTGTGTTATGCGTCATTGTTTATTTCGTTATGATTTTGGTTCTAAGTTTGAGATGATTATCTTTTCCACATGAGGATATGTTCTATAAATCTTGTCTACCGCTGATTCTTGATAAGGGCTGCTATACGGACTTGATTTTCTCTTGAATTGTGCGGGGAAAAACTAATCATCAAGAAAATCGTATGTCCCTCATTAATTCACTTAGTGAGTGACGATATCTGTTTGGGCCCCTTGATGGAGATAGATTGTTTGCATGCAACTTTATACAATTATCTCTAGATCAAGAAACGTATAATCTGCAAGAATGACACATTCATATCTTGGATTATAGGATGATATCGTGCGACATAAGAATCAAAATAGGAAAATACATATATTCTCTTATGCAGGATTTAAATACTGTAGCAGTACACTATTTATGTGAATTGGGAATCATAACGTGTTGCTAGATACCGCTTATGATTATTGGAATTAAATAACGATTTAATTCCATGTCCAACTTAAATAAATCCTCAAAGGGTCACACAAATAGGACTTTAACCATACAGGACATTGTTTATTTATTCGCAACACTGCGTATTGCGAAAATATGGTGAGTTGATTAATTAATTGTATAGCGTTGCGGACCGTTATAATTAATTAAGTCAAAGGGATCATATAGAAATAAATCAATACATATGTTAATACCAAAATTAATTATTAATGAGTTAATAATTAATTATGTTCAACTCATTTAAATTAATTGAGCTATTGGGTCTTTATTTAATTAGTTAAATAAAAGCCCGATATAAGGTTGGTTGAAAGAGCAATAAAAAGGATTGAATTAATGGGCTTTTAACACACTTTATGTAGCCCACAAAGACCTCTCTAGGGGCCGGCCACAAGAGGGTAGAATGGTCCACAATTATTTGTGGTAGGTAGGTCAAGAGAGCACTATATAAAGGGGTCAAGTTTTGGGGAAACCCTAGTCTCCACTCTTTTTCTCTCACATTTTCCTCTTTGGCCGAAAATTCACCAAGGGAGAAAAATTTTCAGATTTTTCTCCATTCTCTCTTTTCTACTCTCCTTTCTAGCTCATGGGTTGAGCACTCCTCTCCACAAATTAAAGTAGTTAATTGCTAAATGAGAGAGAAAACCTAGAGGGATTAGCTTGTTTCTTCCTCTTGCTAGCACAAGAGTTGAAGATTATGGTTAACCTCCTTGGTGGACTCGAGGCCGATCAACCGACGAAGGAATTATGGTAGTAACTCATTCTTGACACAAAATCCTAATTAAAATAACCCTAATTAACCTATTTCAAATCAAATTAGTTTAATTTGAAGACAAAATCCTACCAAAATATATGTATAAAATTCTCTCATCATGTATTTACATTAAAGCTTAGAAACTGTACCTCGTGACTCCCTTGTGCCCTAAATTTGGAAATTCAACAAAGTGACATCCAAAAATAAAAATAAAACTGTCAGATATGATATGCTTCAAGGTTTCTACATATAAATAAGGAAATAATGACGGCTTTACGGGTTCACAATTCATTTTAGACATCAAGATCATCAAAATAAAACACACAGACTCCATAGTACAGACTTTTACAACCCTCCAATGGATATCAAAACAAAGTTGAAATAAACAATTCATTCTCCACATACGTGTTTTGCAAGGCTACTCGAGGGTTATTGTTAATGGTCAGGGAGGTCTTTCGACCTCAAGAGGGGCGTTACACAAGGGATCCACTCTCATCTTACCTCTTCATTTTGGCAATGGATTATCTTTCTTGATGGCTCGTTAGGTTGCAGCGGAGTGGCACTTTGTTCTTTCTTTTTCCCGAAATGCAGCCATGCGTACTATATGCAGACGATGCTATCTTTTTCTTCAAGCCGGACTTAGGACAGTCCCAACTCCTCAAAATCATCTTTGTAGTGTTTCAATGGATTTCGAGATTACAGCTTAACCCCTCTAAGTCTGAGCTCGCCGTCGTCAATGTTGGCTACTCCATAAGTAAGCAATGTGCAGCTTTGCTTAGCTGCAATCTTTTTACCTTCCCTATAAATTATCTCGGTTTGTCGCTTTCAAACAAGAGGCTGAGAAAGGAGGATTATGAGTTTCTATTCCAAAAGTTCGAGTGTAAATTGAACACTTGGAGCTCTTCCCTTTTATTTTTTGCTGGTCGGCTATTTCTAGAAAACTCCTGTCTTACCTCGCTACCAGTTTATTTCATGTCGATTTTTAAGTTACCGAAATGGGTGTTACAAAATATTGACAAAATAAGAAGAACTTTCCTTTGGTTGGGGAACAATTCTGATGGCAGAAAATTAGTGACAGTTTCATGGGACAAAGTGTGTTCTTCAAAACAAGTCGGGGGTCTAGGAGTGCGTGATCTCTCCTCGTTTAACCTCTCCTTACTAGCTAGATGGCTCTGGCAATGGTACAACCCTATTCCCTCAAATTGGAAAAATTTGCTTCTTGCAATGCAAGGTACACCCACTTTACTGCCAGTACACAGTCCTTTACTAAGCTCTTTCAAGAATTGCTTCCAAGTTTCAATACTACAGTTACCTTTGAGACTGTTACATGTGACTACTTTTTTCTGGATCCAAAATTGGGGTATAGAAGTGCTAAGCATCAGTTTTGAAAATCTTTTCACTTACTGCTTGCAATCAGATATTACAGTAGCCAACTTCCTTGCAAATAAACACCAACCCTCGGTTCTTTTCAGGCCCTCAATCTTCTCTTCCTCTTCAACAATCCAACAACTTATCACACTGCTTCAGGTCTTACAAAATTCACCCTCACAAACCCCTTCAAACTCAGTTACAACAAATAGCATTTCCTGGTCCCTAACCAAAGGAACCTTCACAACATCTTCTCTCTACAACTTTCTAAATCTTCTCCCAAAAGTGCCCTCGGACCTTAGACTTATTTGGCAGCTTAAAGTGCCGCCAAGAGCTCTAACCTTCACTTGGCTAATGCTACAAGACAACCTGCCAACAATTGACAATCTCCAAAAGAGAGGCCTGATTTTGGTAAATCAGTGTTCGCTATGTAGAGCTGCATGTGAATCTTCTTCTCATGTTTTTAACACATGCATTTTCTTCTGCAAGACACTCTCATCGGTTCTTGCCCAATCGGGTACACTTAACCGGTTCATACCACCACTGCTTGAGACTCTGATTAACAACACCTCTTCAAATAAAGTTGCTGAGTTATATGTCTTAACTTGCTTCTGGGCATGGAAGGAACGCTGCTTCAAGATTTTTAAAAATCTCGCCACCTCCACTGATTTAGTTGCATCTCTGATGTCTGATCTGAGAGGATTGGAGACTTTGTCAAGCACAAGACCCCAACTAGCTGGTTGACTCTTTCTTCTTCTTTTTTTTTTTGTTGACTTCCACTTTATCTCCTCTTGTGCACAGTTAAATTGACTTCTTTAAGTTCGATTCAGGCTTTATTTTTTATTTTTTTTAAACTCATAGGGTGCGTTTGGATGAGAGAAGAAGAAGAAGAAGAAGGAAGATGGGAAGAAAAAAAATTATAAACAATCCAAACTCTTCACAAAGTTACACACTTCCCAATACTTCTTCCCACTTCTTCCCTTCTTCCCTTCTTCCCACACCTATCCAAACGCACCCATAGCAACTCGTTATATTTTGTTGCTTCTTTGTATTTTTTTTTTATAATTCTTATCAATGAAAAAATCTGGGGTCGGACCCCTTTTTTATTCAAAAAAAAAAATTCATTCTCCACATACACAGGTGTAAATAAATTATGTAACGTTCTCTTTATTATTTAGTTTTATATTTGAAGTTCTAAAAATTAAAGGCATTTTGATCCTCTTATAATAAACAAGATTATTTTCCTGAACCATTTTAATGCTTCTAGAGCAGACCCACTGTAATTTTGACAGGAACCAATGTACTCTGCAGTACATAATATTAGATGAAAAAATGATCTAAGTCCTTCCTTATATTATTCAATTTAAATTAAACAAATATTTTGTCCCAAAATATCCGAAACAGCGATCCAAACGCTCCTCGATAAATAAACGTAAACGGTCTTCAATCCGTAGTCCAAAGTCCGTATTGATACGTACCCGATCCGAACACTTACACAGTAGAGAAGAGGAACCAGATCCTCTGGTCGGCAGACCACCTGGTCGTTTTAGATCTGGGCCGTCTGATTTAATCTTAATGGCTATAGATGCCCCGTGCTAGTACCACGATTGATAGGCCCGAAAAAATATTAACCGTTGAGATTAAATCAGACGGTCCAGATCGAAAACGACCAGGTGGTCGTTTGTAAAAAACGACCAGAGGAGAACCTTACCCGTTACCACTACCAGATAGCAAGAACAAACACAAAAACCATAACCCCTAACTCGAGAGCGCCAGTCATGGAAGCCATGGCCACGACTAAGCTCTTATCTTCTCCTCCTCTCCGTACATCGCACGAATTCCCCAATAGAACCCTAGTAAGGAGCACCCAGCGAGTCTCGATCAAGGCAATGGCGAAGGCGAAGGGGACTAGCCATAGTAGTCGGAGAACTCTCTCGTCGAATTGGGACCTCTCTGAGAGGCTCAGGAGGCCTACTTCTTTCCCAAGCCTCGACCAGCTTGACACCAACGATATGCTTCTCAAGCAAAGGATTGTCTTTTTGGGGTCTCAGGTTTTCTTTTTTTTTTTCCCTTTCGTAAATTTTGCTTCTTTTGGGTTTTACTTGGACATAATGAACTTAAAGTATGCTGATTTTGGTTTCTTTGAGGTAATTAGGTGGTTGGGGTAATTGGGTTAGACTGAGGTTTATATTATGTGACATTATTATGACTATTGGACAAAGTACAGTATCGATTAGTTCTAGAAGTTTTTTTAATTTTATGGTTTCTCACAGCTCTCTCTGTCTCTCTCTCATATCGTAAAATAAATAGGTGGAGTCTGTGGCAGCTGACTTAATTGTTTCACAACTGTTACTTCTTGATGCAAATGATCCTTCAAAGGAGATCAAATTGTTCATAAATTCACCAGGAGGCTCCATCACAGATGGTATGTTCAAATAGAGGGTCAATTGTGCTCTAATTTAGGGATTCCTGCTTAATTGACAGTTGGTTTGGGTAAGTGGTTGGGAGATTCTTAATTGCCCGATTAAGTGCAGTCAAATTAAGTCTTAATTGCATGATTGAGATCATTTTGGAAAAGGCAGGTTAAATTGAGCTTTACTTGCATGACAGAGGGATCAATTGGGAGAAACTTGGCTCCAAGCCTTCAACTGACCAACGACCTGTTCATTATTTTTATAAGGAAAATGTTTACCACAAAACATTGTTTGTAGCAAAATTATTTATGTCCTTGTTCACTTGATGATTGTTCATGAAAATTGTCTACAGTATTATAATCCACCTCTGTTATTTTTATCTAATTTGGTATTGGAAAATAGAAGTCTTCCTGGAATCACAACAGTAGGGATACATTGTCAGATTTTAACGGGATGCACCTTAATCTAACTATTTGCTTAATACAAATATCAAAAGTTGCTGGTATTGTTGCAAATATGTGAAACATGTTATTTACAACTTACAAACACAAACAAGGTTAAGTTTGGGATTTTCTTTTTCCCATTTTATGTTGGTTTTAGTGACTGTGATTTGGCAGGGATGGCAATATATGATGGCATGAAGCTTTGCAGAGCTGACATATCAACTGTTTGTATGGGCCTAGCTGCAAATGTTGCTGCATTTCTTCTTGCATGTGGAACCCGTGGGAAGAGGTTTTGCATGCCCAATTCTAGGGTTATGATCCAGCAGCCTTTTGGAGCTGGTGGTGGTGCGGTGCGTAATGCTCCTTAAATTCTGTCTTAATTTGGTACAACTTTTTGAATTGTTTTC
Source organism: Rhynchospora pubera (assembly GCA_028095005.1). NCBI lineage: Eukaryota > Viridiplantae > Streptophyta > Magnoliopsida > Poales > Cyperaceae > Rhynchospora > Rhynchospora pubera. Next base: position 83,200,035 of record CM051460.1, on the reverse strand, counting down.
TTTGCTCTTAATATTTAAGGCTCAAATGCCCTCAAATGAAGGTGAAACAAATGACATCATTCTTTGAGACAGGTGTGTTCTGTTACAAGTTGCCCCCTATCTATCAGTCTATACCAGCATATCCCAACAATGGGATGAGAATCTCTTCTTAAGGAGTTGCATTAATATTCCTAAATCAATTGAATTGTCTATTATGATCCCTAAACCTTAGCTTTTTTTTATTTATTGTTATTTTTTTTAGTTTTGTAACACTGATTTACACTATTTTTGTTCAAATCGAGTGGATCCAAAATATAGTGACTGTTAACGAATTGTGGTAGAAAATAGTTGCAACAACAAAAAAATATTTATAAGAGAAGGCATGATGGACATGATGATGACTCCAGATTTAAATTAGCATTGTTTAACAGAGCAAGCAGATCAAAATTAGTATTAGTTACAGTGAATAAATCTTCTTGTACTGCATACTACAATAAGTTCCTCTGTAGTGCTTTTATTTCTGTGTCCTTATTTTCATTATTTTCTGAACAGGCATCAAATATAGGAATTCAGGCCAGAGAAATGATGTACCAAAAAACGAAAATGCTGAAGATCTATTCGATTGTTACAGGAAAACCCCAGGACCAGGTGACTTTGTGAATATCCCTTAGATATTTTTTTCCCTTTTGGTTATTTCAGTGAAGTGACCTTCCTTTTTTGTACATAACAGCACAGATTGTATTTGTATTGAGCCTAGGAATTAATATGGCATGTATCTAAAATGGTTGGGTCTCAATGTGAGAGGGTTTTCTAATTATTATAACCAGTTAGTTTAACATCCAGGTACTCATCCAAATAATAAAGTAATAATGTGATAATTGTTTATACAAGATAGATACATAGATGGATGATGTTTGATGCATTATCAGCACTCCTGTGCTGCTTACGCTAGTTTTTTTTTTTTATTTGTCTTGAAATAAGTGAGTATTTTCTCCCCATGACATTTGTATGAACAGAACTGCAAAGTTCTTCTACATAGAGACTAGGAATCAACTCAAAAGATAGAACTAATCAGTATGGCACCTGAAATGTCCGGTACCAATGCACCTATTTTACCTGTCCCCAGAATCTGCCTGACAACATTTATACAACCAGCACGGAAGCTTACTCCTAGACATTTGTGTCATAAAAAACTTATTTTTCCGCATAATGCACCCATATCTCACACAATTGGTTTACAGTACTTGTACTACCATATTTTCAATAAGATCCTCCATCTGCTGGATTATTTCAAATGTTGCACCAATGAAAAACCAGCTATCAAGTTAACTCAAGCTAAAAGTGACTAAACTTCATGACCTTTGAACATGTAACAAGTATGCATTTTTGGCAGACATATATTACTTATGGGAATGCAAAATATAATTTCATTTGCAGATTGAGTTGGACACGGATCATGAGAATTTCATGGACCCTTGGCAAGCAAAAGATTACGGGTTGGTGGATGCAGTTATAGATGATGGTAAACCTGGTCTAATTGCACCTACACCGGCCGCTGGACCTCCTGAGAGCAATTATTGGGATTTTAAACACGGAGTCCCCACAACTTAAAGAGGACAAGCTTCTTTATCTTTGTTCTTGTGTCATTTATGTTCTAACCTCTGGCAATTATTAATTTGACGATTGTTTTTACAAAAAGTTTTGAAGAAATTGATTCGTGGATGGGGCTTGCTCTTTAGTTTAATTAATGTTACTGTCTTGGCCGCTACAGCGCTGCCCCCTTTGAAACAGGCTTTGGATTTAGGAAAAAAGGAAATTTATTAATGGAATGGAGTATAAAGGGATAGCTTGAGAATCAAGGAAAAATGTTCCTTCCTGTATCAATGAATATTTTGCAATAAAAGACAACTTGCCTTTGAAACTCAAATATGTGATGCTATGGCATGAACTAAAAGTACCACTGCTAAGTGCTAACGTAGTTATAAATGTTGTGGGCGTCTAGATTGAAGTGATTTAATTCAGATATTATGGAAATGAATGCTAAGTTGCTAACGTTGTGCTATTCAGTCATAGAATTTATGTTGTTTTGGTCCGAAAATATGATGAATTTAGTTTGCTATCGCAACAAGATATTAAGAATTGCAAATTAAAGCCGGCCCTGTTTTTTTTTTTTTTCTTTTTTTTTATCTCGAAACATTTGGTTTGCAAGTGATTTAGAACAGTGCTATTTCAGAAACACAAGCTATTCTCCGTTACTCGACGTCGACGAAAACTTCATCGCTTGTTCTGGATTATACATTCACAAGGCCTAAATTCACTTGTCATTCTGGCCAGAAATTCACACTTATATGGGCCATAGCATGAGAATTGGGCCAGTATAATGACTCAATCTATTTCGAAAGAGAATTAAGTGCTGAAAAAATTAATAGTAATCTTACTGTTCATATTAATTTTGATAATAACAGAAAAAAAATCGAAATTTTAATACTAACATTGATGGATCGTCATCCCAGTTGACGAAAGCCCAATACCCTTGGATCGTCATCCCAGTTGACGATCCAAGCTTGGATCGTCATCCGAAATAACGATCCAACAAAAAAACCAAATATTTTAAGTTTCTGAAATTTTTTTGTTTGGATCGTCATCCGAAATGACGATCCAAACAAAAAATTTCACAAACTTTTTTTAATGCAAATTTTACATTTTAGCCCCCAAAGTTTTTATTATTACAAAATATATAATTTATGATTAAAAATTAAACATAATTAAAATATCTATTATAAAAATATAAGTATATAATTAAATTATGCATGTTAAATACATAATATTTTATATGTTTGTGATATTTATTTATACATTTATATATAATGTAATATTTATTTTATATATTAAATACATATTATTGTATATAATTAAAATATATGATGCATATTATTATGTATATATATTTCTATGTATATTTATTTATACATTTAAAAAATTTATATGTTAATATCTACATTTAATATATAACAAATTTTTTTTATTGGACTATTATGTAAAAAAATCACATATTTTAAGTACATATTTTTTAATGTATGATTTTTTAATATATTTTATATACATATATTTTTTTTAATATACTTATACATAGAAATATATGGTCATCGTCACCATATATTTTTTAATGTATAATTTTTTAATTAAAAATTTATATACATTAAAAATTCATATAAAATATACAACAAAAAATTTTATTGGACTATATTGTAAAAATAATAATTTTAGTGTCATCAGCGAAAGAATTGAATATATTTTTTGTTGAATTTATTCGCCGATGACTCTAAAATTATTATTTTTACATAGTAGTCCAATAAAAAAAATTGTTATACATTAAATGTAGATATTAATATATAAGTTTTTTTAATGTATAAATAAATATTCATAGAAATATATATACATAATAATATGCATCATATATTTTAATTATATACAATAATATGTATTTAATATATAAAATAAATGTTACATTATATATATATATATATGTATGTATGTATAAATAAATATTACAAACATATAAAATATTATGTATTTAACATGCATAATTTAATTATGTACTTATTTTTATAATAGATGTTTTAATTATGTTTAATTTTTAATCATAATTATATATTTTGTAATAATAAAAACTTTGGGGGCTAAAATGCAAAATTTGCATTTAAAAAAAGTTTCTGAAATTTTAAACAAAAAAATTTCAGAAACTTAAAATATTTGGTTTTTTTGTTGGATCGTTATTTCGGATGACGATCCAAGTTTGGATCGTCAACTGGGATGACGATCTAAGGGTATTGGGCTTTCGTCAACTGGGATGACGATCCAACAACGTTAGTATTAAAATTTCGATTCTTTTTCTGTTATTATCAAAATTAATATGAACAGTATGGTTAGTATTAATTTTTTCGGAAAGGTCTGACCAGTGTTATCAGTCAAACATTTAACCCTGTGTGTACATTCTATATCAAGTTAAGTGCAAGTATTAATAATATAAGCTTTCATTTCTAAATACTGACTAATATTTTATGTGCAACAAGAACTTGTATAATATTGAAAACTATATAGCAATCAATTTGGCACAGTGATTGTATTGATTGTATAACAATGAATGTGCCTTGTAAACTAAATGATGTTTGCCATGATGCTATCTTTAAACATGCTGTTATTTTTAGTTTGTCAGTATCTCTGTTGTGCAAGCTACATTACTTGAAATATATGTATAGTAGTTTATCTTATGTACATAGCCTTGTTGATTAAATTGTCATGGTCAAATATATGTGTCGGTTTGTAGATTAAATTGTCATGGTACACTTATCAAAAGGTGGCATCCAGGGTAAATAATAAAGGACAGATATAAGGTGTCATGATTAAATTGTCATGGTACACTTATAAAAGAAGTATAGTGTTTAAAGAAGTTGCAATTCGGATTCGCTGTTGCGCGACACGTGCTGTAGCGCGCGTACGAGCCATCTGATCTTGATCGGATGGTTCATTTTTTACAGGCCTATCAATCTAGGTTACATGCACGGGGCTCCCTTGTCCATTGGATCTTGATCAGACGGCTAAGGTGGCGCGCTACACCATATGTCACGCGCCACAGGATTTCATTTCAAGAAGTTGCTATTTTTGTATCAGTGATTTCAGTGATATCTCTACACATGCACCTATCATGATGGGTATTTACATTCGTACCAGTGGTACAAAACCAAAAAAGACGAGCACTAAAAACAATTTAAGAAAGAACTAAGCATGCACCAATGCCTTTGATGTGTATTAGTGAACTATTGAACATTCTCAATTAACGTCAGAAATATCACTTGGGGATGAAAACACAAATTTAAACGAGAGCAATTTATCTTAATATGTCACACATTCAATGCAGCATTTGATCTGTCACAATTCGAAAAACAAACAAGCTTAATTCACTTCAAATTGAAAAAAAAAAATACAATATAATACAAAACTAAACAAAATGAACCCCTGGCTCTAAACAAAATGAATCCCTGCCATTATCCATACCAACTGATCAAAATTAAGTCCCCGGTTCATACCAAACTTATATTCTTTTCTTTACAAAAGACCCCAAAATGATTGCAAATTATAAGTGTTAAATGCTTAATCCTAGCACAATATAAAATTAACACATGGTGAGGATGGCATACACAAGATAAACTTAACATTACAAAAATAAAAATTAGAAGAATAAAGAACTACAAACTCTAAATAAAGAACTATTTTTTGGTTAAATTTCTTGTTTTCAATTTTGCCTCACAGAAGCTTCGCGATAGTTTACATTTCTCATGATGAGTTGATGGCTAAAGGTACTTGAAAATTTGAATTAGCAGTATTTTCAATTGAGTTTCTCTACCATATTTACACACCTGAAAAATAAAGAGAAATTGTTAAGCTGAAGGTGCTTCAAAACATTAGAAATTCTATAATTTTAAATTGTAATATATCATGAAATCAAGGCTATAATAAAGAAAGCTGAGACTAGAAAGATAGAATATAATAGAAGGGCCAAATGTACCCGTTAGCACTCTTATCAAAATTACTTTGATTACAGTTTGAATTGCATACATCAGTTCAGGGCTTGAAATTGCATACTAGAAAAAGAGTTTTGGGACCTACTGTATGCTTAAAAAAATGCTATCCTTCTCCATTTCTTCATCTTCTCAATTTTTCTCTCTTTTTCATTTAATTGAGCTGAGGTTCGTGATAATATATTATACAAATGTACAATTTGGACGAAATTTTACATTTAAGGAATAAAAAAAATGCATAAAATTACCTGTCAGAAATTGTTGTTTTGGCTTCAATCCACCAGTCCCAACTGATGAAACTAGAGTTTAGGGTTTGTCTCCTTTTCCTATTCGGAGGTGAGCACTGATCAAAGCACAGTTGGGACAAGACGGGTGCGGTGCGGCGCTAGGCGAGGACGGGAGAGTTCTCCAATCTACCAAGATCGACATTGAGAGAGAGAGAGGTGTGGAGGCTCGGTTTGAGGGTGTGGAGGGGTGAGCGAGAGGCAGTGAGAGAGTGGGGAGAGAGGATAGGATTTCTCTGTACGAGTGAGAGAGGAAAGAGACGGGCAAATGGGAAGGGCTTCACGAGAATTTGTTTCGCCTTCGAGCCTCGACGATCGCCTTTTTTCTCTCTAAATGCACACAGGTAGGAGAAAGAGAATGGATTCCGATGTGATAGGATACATGATACAAAGAGAGAGAAATACGAAAGAGTAACCGTATACCGGAGTGAGATCATCTGGTCATTTTTAGATCTGAGCCGTCTGATTTAATCTTAATGACTATGGATGCCCCGTGCTAGTATCACGATTGATAGGCCCGAAAAAATGTTAACAGTTGAGATTAAAATCAGACGGTCCAGATCGAAAAACGACCAGTGATCGTTTGTAAAAAATGATGAGAGGATCCGACTCCACCGTATACCTGTGTTTTTGTTTTTCGATTAATTATGAGATCCAACCATCCATTTGCATCAGATGGTTGAGGACTTGAGACGTCCACTGGATGGTTTTATTAAACCATCCAGAGGATACGACTCCAGTAGGAAATATCCAGAAGAGAGATCTGTATGCACATGATTAATTTATTCGGACGGATGCGATCGAATGAAGCAGAACGAACGGCCAGGATGGAAATACTGTCAGGAGAACTGTGGATCAGCAGTACTATCTGATTCGGATGTTATTCTCCGGATTAATGTATTGTCTTTTGATTTGATTTTGATTTGGTACAACTTTTTGAATTGTTTTCTTTGCTCTTAATATTTTAAGGCCCAATGCCCTCAAATGAAGGTGAAACAAATGACATCATTCTTTGAGACAGGTGTGTTTGGTACAAGTTGCCCCTCATCTATCAGTCTATACCATCGTATTCCAACAATGGGATGAGAATCTCTTCTTAAGGAGTTGCATTAATATTCCTAAAGCAATTGAATTGTCTATTATGATCCCTAAGCTTAGTTTTTTTTTTTTTTAGTCTTGTAACACTATTTTTGCTCAAATTGAGTGGATCCAAAATATAGTGACTGTTTGCAAATTGTGGTAGAAAATAGTTGCAACAACAAAAAATATTTATAAGAGAAGGCATGATGGACAGGATGATAACTCCAGAGTTAAATTGGCATTGTTTAACAGAGCAAGCAGATCAAAATTAGTGTTAGTTAAGAGTGAATAAATCTTCTTGTACTGCATACTACAATAAGTTCCTCTGTAGTGCTTTTATTTCTGTGTCCTTATTTTCATTGTTTAACAGCTATGCTATGACCTCATGTAATGAAGTTGTGATGAATTCCTAACTTCATCTGATCCGAAATTTCATATTATTAGATCCAACATTAATTTGACCTCGTGCCTAATGCAGTGTTTGACTTATACCAACATTTATTGTGGAGCAACAGGGCCCCATAATTATTTGATGACTTGCCCAATGCAGCGTTTGATTTATTTTTGAGGAGGTAATTTAGTGAGCACAGTTGCTTTGTAAAGGACACAATTTAACCAAGAAAAGAAAACGTAGATGGTTTGCCATATTATTAAACAAATAATGTATTTTGAAAAAAAAAAAAAACTAACATCCAATTCAAGGATACATATTACATTAGCAACTATTCCTTTACTTTGACCTTGATTTTTCCTATCTGGTACAATGCTTTATCAAAAAAGCTATGAAGGAAGGTTCCTTTTACCCCCATCTTATCTTAACAATACAACTATACAAGAAGCAATAGATTTGACAATTAACGATACTATGAAATAACAAATGTATTTCAAGGATGACTTCCAATAAACAAAATAAGCTGTTTATGATATCCAAGCATAAAAATTATAAGCCACAATTTGCAAAGTTGAAGGGGGAAACAAAAACATCCTCGCTACAGAGCTTGATCAAGAAACTTCAATTCATCGTACCAGCTTCAAAAGACAATCAGTTTCACTATTCTAAACTTCATTGCCATTACTAATCCTATCCAGACACATCAACACTGAAAATTTTGTTCAAAATTATCATTAAACAGATAACTTAACTTTTGGCACACGGCAAAATGCAGTCCCTCGTCAAGGAACTCCCTGAAATATTTCTTATCTTGGAAGACCGTAGGTTTGATGTCAAGTGACAACTTACCTGTCGTTCCTGAGCCAATTTCATCCCATTCTGATGTTCCGTTAAATCTAAAACTACCAGTGATTTTCTCCCCATACCACTTACCTGCAAAAACATAAACATATGATTCTATATAGTATATTTAAGAAACCAGAAGCTCCATAAAGGAATTCTTTTCTGATTGTCAGATAAACACAAAAAAAATTAAAAGGGAAGAACTCGCACCAGAAAATTTCAAATCAAAACCAATATAAGCATAACTCCAGGCTGATTTGTTCTTCATCCTGCTGATAAGCACCTGCTCATTTTTTATCCAAACAGAAACTTGAGTTGAGTGTTGAAATGAAATTAAAGCAAGTCTTTACATCAGTTATTTTTACGGTCAAATCAGCTTATTCTGTTTCTCACACTTAGTCCTACTTGCAGATTCCTAAACGGCAAAATATCGGTAACAGCTGAGTTTTCAATTAAAAACAAAACAGAATAATGCATAAGAGATTTGCATAAGCTACTCACTTTCCCAGGAAATACTTCTTCTACAGTGAAAGAGCGTGTTGTATGACCAAGAAGAAGGTCATAGCGGCGGACAGAGGAAAGTGCATTCTAAAATTAATTAAATTGTTATCAATAAACAATAAGTACAAAGGAAGTATTGTAACCTAAGAATACAGAGAATTGAAATACAAACTATTGAAAGCAACCATCTACATTACCTGGCAAAAAACTTGAACAAATTAAGCAGTAATGCATACCTTTATCTTATCAAATATGCCTGAAAGGACGTTGCAAGTAATGCCAAATGTTTCCTACACAGAAGAAACATAAAGGTGGTTTAAGAAAAATCAAGGGTTCAAATAGCGGCCGCAACAGCAGTGCTATTTGGTACATCGCTATACCACAATAAATTCAGCGGTCCGTTTGATAGCGCGACCTGTAGCAGGCCATAGCGGTGAAATAATGATAAATAGCGGTGTTTTAGAGGTAAATTAGCGGAAATAACAGTATGACTTATAATTTGCTGATATAATATTAGTATTTTGGGCATATTTTTCAGCCAAAACTTTAAAAACAAGATTACAAACCTGTATGTATGACCTAACAGAACGCAAAATTTTCGATCTATAGTCGCACACAGAGAGGTCAGAAAGAAGGCGCCATGACTTATTTTTCTGAACAATTAATTCCTCAATTTTCCGATCTAGCTCATGAAGCTGCAAAGAAAGTCCCAAATCATTGAGAAGTTAGATAGGAAAGAGGGTTTTTGGTAGGGTTGGGATGTGTATTTGGGGTGGAGGGAGAGGGGGCATAGCCAACCTTAGTGATGAGATGATCCTGCATCTTTGCAAAAGAATGCTTAACAGTTTCATTGCTTAAAGGAGCTTGAGCATGTTCAAGAACTTGACAGAGGAATACCAACTGAAACAGCTGGTTGGTGCCAGAAAGTGATCTGCTGAGAGACAACTTGTGGAGCCAAGTCACAAGCAATGCCAGGGAGTGGTTTCCGTTGAACAATATTTCATGGAGGCAATGCACAACCTCTAAGTTCCTCAAGTATTTGCTCTTGGTACTTAGTAGACACTTTATGGCACTAATTTGATCTTGTAGACCCTTAAGTACATCCATGAATTGCTTTTGCTTTATGAGACTGACATCCTCACTGTCATTCACTTTCAGTTCGTAGAACTTTGCAGTATCCACGAGAAAATAATTATAAGTGGGATCAAGAGTGATAACGCCTTCCACACCTGATGCACTCTCTATACCAACTTGACTGAAATTAGCAATGTTTATCCCAGGAAAGGGTACCAACCATGACTTATCATAAGGCAGGCCAAGTTGGTGCTCATTTTCCATATGTACCATATGGGTTTCTGGATCCAAGAATGACTTGTTGCAGCAATAACAGTGCATGCATTTCCAAGACTTATTAAGCCTAAAACAGGTGAATCCTTCCCCTCTACTACTGTGTCCAGTATCAAGACCAGCCTGTTTGAAATATTCTAGGATATTAGAGACTGAGATCCATAAAAAAATACCAGAGTCCTTATTGGCCTGCCCAAAACTCTCCCTTATGGTTGAATCAATGTCAGTAAGAGTTGGATTTTCACAATTCTCTTCAGGTGAGGTCTCTGAACTGTCCCCGTCATCTGGATATTGTTCAGAAGTGGTCTCTGCACCGTCCTCATCACTATCCACCATTTCTTCAGTGAGCTCTTCTTCTAATAATCCTTCTGTACTTATCTGCAAAAAAAAAAAAAAAACGACACGATGTAAAGCATCAACCTAAATAACCTCAAGTTGCACAAATGATCATAAGGCTTGCCTGACCTACCTACAACATAGGTCACACCTCCAAGCTCATCACGTTTGAGTCAAAATACCCCTAGGGTTCAATTCATTTTGAGACATTTTTTGAGAAATCTCAAGCTTCAGTTTATAAAAGCACACAAGCACACGGTCTTTGTTTCAAACATGGTTCTCTATGAAAATAAACAACTGACTTGGGCCCATCCGGCCATTAGGCTGCCATAAGAAGTTTACTATTTTGGATTGACATGCATAACCACTCATGACTTTTCAATAAGATGGAATCTAACGAACGTTGTAACTCAATATATTTCACCTCTCACGGCACTCATAAAATTATAATATGAGACAATTAAATAATTTAGCTCAAGTAGACTTGATGCGAAATAATTGACTCAACAAATTAAAAAATAAAAACAAATATGTCATAAGGTTGGCATGCCCAATTGGCCTTGCAGTTTCCATCCTCGAACCTACGAAAGATTTTTTGATGTTTCCAAATCTACATACTGGCAGGTACAGACAAGGGTATCAGGGGATGTACTTCTACAACCAGGTGACGATTAGGGCTGCATAGAAAAGCAAGTAAGAATGAGCAAGCAGCTCTCTGTCAGATGCTCACAAGGAAGCTTTTCCTTAATAAAGTATCCTCTTACCTCATCAGGTTCCTCTTCCGATTCTGCTGTCTCAGCCTCAAAAGTTGTCCATAACTGATGTAACCGCTTCTGCAGTTGACAAGAAAGAAAGTCTCAGTGGCTTCCTGCCTAAAAAAAAAAGCCACTAAGCATAGATATGATTTAATTTGGTTACCTGCAAGAAAGAACTCATGAGAGGCAAAATATACATCCGCAGGTCAAGGGCACAGAGATAGCGGATCTGCGGTTCCAAGCTCTCCAGCTCGCACTCTAGTTGGAGTTGATTCAGCTCCAATGGCTCAATCTGCAAAACCGAAAGTCAGCAACAGGATCAACAAAACAACAAATAATGAGGAACAGAACAAATACAAGGGCTCTGGAATCCCAAACCTCAGATTTAAAGCCACTTTGAAGCCAGGGATAACGAAATGATGCCCATCTTTTGTTGGAGATGAGTGCAGCAGCAAAGCGAGACTTGATAGCCAAAACAGTATGCAGTAAAGAGACCAGCTTGTCCTCCACTTTCTTGAATACATCAGAGGCTTCAACAGGGACTTGCATGACAGAAGGACAACACGGTGCACTGCCCAATGAAGATGTGCTCCACTCACCACAGTACAGAGATTTTGCCGTGGCAGGATCCAGAACAAAACGGTCATCATCAACAGAGAAGGAAATACCATCCAGACTTCCACTGTTATTCCAGATGACATCGCGTTTGTTTGGATCTAATTTTTCATTTCGTGAACAAACTGCAGCTTGCGTTACAATCTGGCACATCTTATTCACTAAATCAACAAAGAAGGAGAGAGCTTTCTTTCCCAAGAAACAGAAGGAAAGAGGCGAGTGTGCTAGAGAACATCCTAAAGAACATCCCAGAAAAAGGAGCCTATCATTTGGGGCAAGTTGGGTAAAGATGTTCTCAAAAGCAAGGACATTCATTTTCATCAAGTAACCTCTCGAAAGCAGCGAATAAGAAGCCTCCTTTTCTATGGCTATTAAGTCCTGGAAACTCTTTCCCAATTTTTCTAGAAGTTTGCACCTCACGGGATCCTTAGAAAGCGGCCATTTCAAAGAGGAAAACCAATCACAGCAACCACAAACGTCAGCTGTACTGACGCATGTGTGATCTAGATACATTCTGGAGAGCAGATCGAGCGCACCTTGAAGATTGATAGGCTTCCAGACCATCTTACTAAGGGAATCAACACACCTTTCCTCAGATGGGATGTCTTCAGGAGATGGCCATCTGCCAATTCTATGAAAGATTGGGAAGTGGTCGCTCATCAAGTGACCAATGAGTAATTTGTCCTCTTTGAACCAACGAAAGCAGCCAGGTTTGGGGCAGATGTAAGTCTCCCATGTACCATGAAGTTTGTAAAAGAGTATTGCTTCTGATATGAAATCTCTCAGGCATAAACTCCCGAGATGAGCACAGTGCCGGACAAGTTCAGAGGCAGAAAAAACCAACAATTCCCGTATTTCTGTGAGGTGGAAACAAACAAAGGAAAATTACAGAAGGATACATATAGCACAAAATCATGTATTGGCCCTTGTGGTTTAAACAGGAGCCATATTAATGGATGGTTTATGCACTATTATAGCCTCAGTAAATGCTTTCAAAGGTACAAACATGAGCAGGTCTCTAACAGAGCAGAATGCAATTGATTAGTAGGTTCAGGCAGTTCAGATAAGAAACTAAAACCAGTATTCACTCAAAAACTATTTGAAAAGTAAGGCACTTGAACTTCAGCACTCCCTAGAAGTAATCAGTATGAGGTGAGCCTCAAATAAAATTGAAAATTATATCCATACTTGTTTGCTGAAGGGTATCCCAGTATTTAGCAGCCTGGGCCTCATCCATCACCAATGCTGATGTTCCTGACTGACGAGAATTCATGGAACAACAGGAGGGACCAGACGCACTCTTCATTTTAAGTGATGGGGTTTTTGCATGGGGTTTTAGATATGCACCATGGTATATCTGGTATGTGCAATAGGTATATCAGAATCAAATAATCATTATCTAAATATTAGGTTACATCATATTGCCTATCTGATATCTTATATCATATGCCCATCTAATAAGGATGCGGAAGTTGGTTTGTGATACTTGGTCAGCTTAGGTCAAGCATGTTTTTCATTGTAAGATTCAAGCTATATATATATATATACATTTTTTTTTTAAAAAAGAAAAAGGAAAAGAAAATGGAATGTTCCCCTGTGAGGCTGTGACATATGACAGATTACCTTCTTATCTATAGATCCGACTATCTCAACCTTAGCAGAGTACTCTGATGGAAAAATGCCATTGTCAGCACCTGCAAATATTAAAAGTTTAAAACAATATTAATCCGTGAAGAATTGTCTGATGCACTATTCTGTTTCTTTTGGTTGGGCAGTTATGAAAATGAATTTCAAGAGGATCAGGAAGCTCCAATTAATTGAATTGAACGGAATAACGCATTGAAAAATAATTTAGTTAAAAATTGAAGAGAAGTTAAGGATACAGGAGATTTATTTTTATATAAATATGATGCATCAAGATTTAAACAAAGAAGATGACTATCTGAAGTAGATTCTAATATGAGATGTAAGCCTGAAAAGAATACAAAGATGTATAAGCAATTCTAAAAAGTTGAAGGCTTTGCTCGAGTTTTGAGAAGGAAAAGGAGGGGGAAGGAGTGGGAGTCAATTCCCCTTGTTTCACCTCTTCTGGAGCAAAGTTGGACACTTTTATGCACTCATGTAACAATAACTGCAATATCACAAAAGGAAAGGAAAGGAAAAGAAAAGGCCACTCACAAGCAGTAGTACCAGCAGGTTGTGAGGCGACAAGAAATCGCAGTAAAGAGATAAACTTGCGATCATTCCCAGTCAACAACTGCACCTCCTTACCAGTCTTACCAGTCATGTAGTCGTAAGTCAGGCACCCCTTGTCAAATCTGCGCATCAGCATCACAGGTGAGGACTCGTTCTGGGATTTCGATTTCATATCCAATAGAGAAGCCAAATTCACCAAGCGCAGCAACATCTCAATGGGACTGTAATTATATTTTCTGAATGCCTCGAACTGAAAAAGAGAAGAACTTTGGCAAATTTGGAGCAGCTCCTCCTTTAAGGCTGAGATAAGCGGTCGGGCGAGATTTCTCAACTCCCTTAGCAGAGCTGTGACGATTGGTTCCGAGCTTAGAACCTCCTCTTGCTGTTTCTTTCTTTTTCGTGTGTCTCCACTTGTGAGGAGTCGGTTTATGTGGGCGCGCTTCTTCTGATACTTTCTAATTCGCCTAACGAGGGTTTTTAGAACGGAGGTCGCCATTGTCTGGTTCAGTTCCTCTGCAAGGGCTGAGATAAACTTCGACCTGAGCTCCCCTAACTCCCCAATTACAGCCTCAACAATCGGTTTGGATAAAGGTGGTTTCTTTTGCTTTTGTAAGGATTTGGACTTGTTCTTTTGCTTCTGTAAGGTTTTTCTATTAGCGGTCGATTTGCGGATCATCGCTTCATAGTGACGGATGCGCTCATGGACGACGCTTAGAACGGGGTGATCCGAAGACAACTCGCGGCGCGTCATGGAGTCGAGTTGGATGGTATTTGGTATGGCAAGAGGCAAGAGCTTGAAGTTTTAGAGGTTGGCGGGAAGCTTAACTCGAGAAAGGCCTGGTACCGAACAAAAAGAGAATCAACGCCGCTCTTCTTTTTTTCTAAGAAAAATTGCCCTGATATGCCAGAGGCGGAGTTCTTACGAGTAATCAATGGTCATAATCTCCCGTACATAGATACTAAAATTGATAGGCCCGAAAAAATATAACTGTTTAAATTAAATCAGACGGTTTGGATTGAAAGACGTTCACTGGATGGTTGAATAGTAACAAATTTGGAGTTCGCATCCTCTGGAGGGCTAGTGGATGGTTTCGATCTCAGTCGTCTGATTAAATCTCAATGGTCATAGATGTCCCGTGCATGATACTAAAATTGATAGGCCCGAAAAAAATATAACTGTTTAGATTAAATCAGACGGCTCGGATTGAAAGACGTCCACTGGATGGTTGAATAGTAATAAATTTGGAGTTCGCATCCTCTAGAGGGCCAGTGGATGGTTTCGATCTCAGCCGTCTGATTAAATCTCAATGGCCATAGATGTCCCGTGCATGATACTAAAATTGATAGGCCCGAAAAAATATAACCGTTTAGATTAAATCAGACGGCTCGAATTAAAAGACGTCCACTGGATGGTTGTATTCAATCACCCGGAGAATACGGGTCCGGGTCATTTGACCCCATTTCATGAAAAAATTTACTGCCTTATAAATAAAAGAAATATAATTTATAAGTATGAAATATTTTATATTTTATTGGTACGTTAATTTTAACCTCGTAAAAACTCTATGATACTCTATTGGTTGAATCCATACATTAAAATGTACAAAAGTTATTTTTTGGATGTAGTTAGCAATTTATTAAAAAATATTAAAAGATATTGAATGGAAAAAAAAAAAAACAGTAACTTACCTAATTTCCATGACAATTACCATACACAGTAGAACCCATTCCCTTTTTTTTTTCCTCCTTTTCTCTCTTTCTGTCTTTGTGCACATTTGGAAGAGAGAAAAAAAATGATGCTTGGATCTTTGCTAATTTGTCATTTATCATAAACTTTTTTAATTCTTTAGTTCTAGATACTAAGATAATGAAATCATTTTAACTAGGTTAATAAATCGAGGTTCGTTCGATACAACTTAGTCATGATAGTTATAATAGATGAGAAATCTTTGATTATGATGTGTTAGTATTTATATGTTGAAGTTAAGCTTTCCATGGGCAAACTATATTTTGTATTCACATATTAGCTAATTTTATTTTAAATATATTTTGTATTTATGCTAACCTACATATAAATTATTTGTCCAATTGTCCCATAAGTTGGTTGGAACTTTAGGTATACATGATACATAAACAACAATAATTAGGTTTTTTACCCTGGAAGCAGACGTGACCGTTTGATCGGTGATTTTGCAGCGGTCCTAGCACTTGCATTGAAAATTTTCTAAAAGAGAATATTTTTTAAAACTAATTTCATGCTGGTTGGTTGAATAAAAATTTAATTAACGAAATTGAAATAAGCCGGAAAAACATACTCGTGTTTCTTGTTATGCTGAATGATCTTATAACAAAGTATTTCGCCGATGATTGCTTTGTGATGGTCAATTATAGGCCTTCCTTGCATTGTAGGCCCAAGTACAATTTCTCTGTAAAAATAGAATAGAAAGATGTAAGAATACATATTTTTTTCAACAATAAAATACCTTAGAATTTAGAATATTTATAAGAACAGAGTTGTATAAAGTAAATCTATCAACACTAAACAGGAATCACTCCAAAGTGATTCATATTTTATATATTCATTAGAACGCTTCTTTTTTTTTTTTTTTTTTTTTTGATGCAAAGAGCCCCAAGAAGGGGATCCAAACATTACCTCAAAAAAAGTATCCATACAAAGCGAGTCATCAAAAGAGTGACTCTAAACCGAAAGGAAAAGTAAGAAAAGTAAAAGTAAAAGTAAGGGAACATACCACAAGGTGACAATCATTAGTTTAACTGCTAAAAAGAAAAACTAAAAAAACTAGAGACATTAGTCCAGTAAATCTTCATCAGACGCAGTTTGCACATGTCCTTCAGAAGTGTCTTCTGATGATGCTGTTGCTAAGACGCAATCTGACATTAGAACGCTTCTTCATAAGAGATTAAATTCTTTATAATCTTTTGAGATGAAGACCTACATTAAAGGGAAAATTTTTTTTTGCTCTATGAACTGAGAAAATAGGCGATTTGTCCTCCGAAAATAAAATCTCCTTATTTTGCCCTTCTAAATTTGAAATCTCTTTTCTATTTGCCCTTCTGTTATATTTTAGGATTAAGATTCTGAGAAGAAGGAAAGAAGACTAAAACTTCCTAGGTGGCATCCATTCCAGTAGAACTTCAGAAATTAAATCAGAATGCAAATTTTTTCCACCTCTCAAAAAACTCTAGAACATATCTCTCTCCAAATAACGAAGTAATAGCACATCTTTTAGAGGATTGCTCATCAACTTGCTTGTCAGAATATTGCTTATCATCACTACACATAAATTATACTGAATATTAGAATGTTATTGGATTGATTTGTAAATTTATATATTCATTGTTCTTCTCTGGTAAGTATACTGCATTGACAAAATGAGACAAATCTTTGACCTAATGTATGAGACTATATGAGTAATTATAGGTGGTTCTCAAAGTGAGAAAAAACACAAGTACACTGGGTTAATTATACTGACGTAATAATAAAAGCTCCAGTCAAAAGTACGGATCAAATTAAATAAAAGCTAACATAATTAACGAAGCACTTTTTCTTTTATTAGCTACATTGTATTCTACTGATATTTTATGGGGCCGTGCTGACACATATAGTATGGATGAATGAAACCAGTTGGATTTTAATACTAGTTTTCCTCTGATTATTATTTTTCTAATCATCCTATACGACGCATGCTTTATAATTAACTGCATGACTTACATGATAAACTATAATTACCATGTTTAATCCAAACTGTTTTTAACATATTAAACCCATACCTAAGGCAAGTTAGCTGACCAAAATGCCCCTGTTCCATATAAAAAAAACGTAATTACCATGTTTAAATATAGATTATTATGATCAAATGATTTAGATTGAATCCAGAAACGATTGAAATGGTCAACTGATAGTCAGAATTGCATTATTTGCATTTTATATGCGTG
This sequence comes from Rhynchospora pubera, assembly GCA_028095005.1. Classification (NCBI taxonomy): domain Eukaryota; kingdom Viridiplantae; phylum Streptophyta; class Magnoliopsida; order Poales; family Cyperaceae; genus Rhynchospora; species Rhynchospora pubera. Next base: position 83,182,172 of record CM051460.1, on the reverse strand, counting down.
ATACCATGTATAATTCAATCTTTTTAAATAAACAAGATATGAATCATAGTTTGGACAATATAAAGACTTTAAAGGTAGATTATTGTAATGAAATGATTTAGATTGAATCAAGAAACGATTAAAATACTCAAATAATAATCAGAATTGCACTATTTACACTTTATATACTTAATTACCATGTATAATCCAATCTTTTTGAACAAACAAGATATGAATCTTAGTCGGGATAGTATAAAGAGTTTAAATGCAGATTATTGTGATGAAATGACTTAGAATGAATCCAGAAACGATTGAAATTCTCAAATAATGCTTAGAATAGCATTATTTGCATTTTATATGCGTAATTACCATGTAAAATCCAATTTTTTTTAATAAATAACATGTGAATCATATTCTAGATAGTATAAAGAGTTTTAAATGCATATTATTGTGATGAAATGACTTAGAATGAATACTGAAACGATTGAAATGCTCAAATGATACTCAGAATTGCATTATTTGCACTTTATATGCTTAATTATCATGTATAATCCAATCTTTTTGAATAAATAACACTTAATCATATTTTAGAAAATATAAAAAGTTTACATTTAGATTATTGTGTTGAAATGACTAAAAATGAATCTAGAAACAATTGAAATGCTCAAACGATGCTCAGAATTGCATTATATATGCGTAATTACCATGTATAATCCAATCTGTTTTGAATAAATAAAATATGAATCATATTTTGGACAGTATAAAGATTTTTAATTTAGATCATTGTGATGAAATGACTTAGATTGAATCCTAAAACAATTGAAATGCTCAAATGATGCTCAGAATTGCATTATTTGCACTTTATATGCATAATTACCATGTATAGTCCAATATTTTTTTATTAAATAACATATGAATCATATTTTGAACAGTATAAAGAGTTTAAATGTAGATTATTATGATGAAATAACTTAGAATGAATCCAGAAATGATTGATATGCTCAAATGATACTGAAAATTGCATTATTTGCACTTTATACGCATTATTACCTTGTATAATCAAATCTTTTAGAATAAATAACATATGCAGCATATTCTAGATAGTAAAAAGAGTTTAAATGTAAGTTATTGCGATGAAATAATTTAGAATAAATCCAGAAACAATTGAAATGCTCAAATGATGCTCAGAATTAATTTATTTGCACTTTTATGCGTAATTAACATGTATAATCTAATTTTTTTACTAAATAACATACAAATCATATTTTAGATAGTATAAAGAATTTAAATATAGATTATTGTGATAAAAAGATTTAGAATGAATCTAGAAATGATTGACATGCTCAAAAGATGCTCAAAATTACATTATTTGCACTTTATATGCGTAATTACATTGTATAATCTATTCCTTATGAATAAATTACCTTGTAAATATTTCTTTAATAAAAATAAAATACTCTGTTACGATATATAACTACATAATCTTACAACATACTCCCTTATGAAAAGTGAATACTTCCTTTAGTATAAATAAATACATCGTCATGGCCCAGTTTGTTTGTGACTTAAAGGGTGCATTACTTAAGTTATGCATCCTTAAGTCACCAAACACCCTTTGCATAAGACGTCTTAAGGGTGCATAACTTATGCAATCTATTTAGGTTGCATAAGTGATGCACCGGTCACCTTTAATTTTTTTTCCAACGATACCCTAAGAAATAATTAACAATAATATTTAATAAGTAACAATAATTATTAAAAATCATAATTAATAATAAAAATATTAAATATTATAATTATTAATTAAATAATAATAAATAAATAAATAAATAATATTTAACAAGTAATATTAATTAATAATAATAATAATTAATTAATTAAAAATAATTAATAAATAGTAATTTTTATATTAAATAATTAATAATATTAATAATATTTAATTAAAAGTAATTATTAATATTTCATAATAATAAAAATGATTTATTATCATCATTAATAATTAATTGTTGTCCCTAAAGGAGGCAGTTTAACCAAGGTTTAGCGGAAGCAAATGAGGTTTTGGACCGGTTTGGTATGAAATATCCTGACACAATTCAATTGGTACCCAATACAAGCAAGCACACAAGCAATTCAAGTAGCAAGATAATAAAGAGAAAAAGAGAGAGAAATTGAACACTTGGTATGCTTACGGAGTTCCGACCCGCTAGGAAATGCTAGCCTTAGTCGTACGTCTCCGGGAGTTTCGCTACCACACAAGGGCGCGCTCCGTTCAATTCCACAACGAACATGTCTACAACTTCGAACCGAATCACCTTGTTACACAAACTCTCAAGGTGGATCAGCCTAACTCAAATGGCACAACGCCTCAAAGGAGAAGAGCTCTCAACCTATTCCAACCTACACCTAGCGACAATGTCGGGGAGGTGGTGTTTGAGGCTACTAAATCTCTCAAGATGGTCTAGCTATGAAAAGCTCAAGTGGGAGAGTATCCATGTGCTCAAAGGCTCAATTCTGGTCTAATTTTGCAAAACAAAGCTCTCTAAAGAGAGAGAACAAGGGGTGGATATATATAGGGCTCGGAAAGAGCAATTTACCAACAAAAACAATACTCAGCGTTGCTTGCCATTGAATAGCGTTGTACAACGCTGGAATATGACCGTTGTAAATTCTAACGGCTAGTTAATATAGCCGTTGGTCTGTCAGAGCGTTGTGCAACGCTATTTGCCGTTGCACAACGAAGGAGTGTACAGCCAAAGGAAAGCTCCGACAATTCCGTTGGAAATTGTCAGAGCGTTGCTTGCCACTGAATAGCGTTATACAACGTTAAATGGAGACAAAGGGAACAACTCTGACAGATTCAACAGAGCGTTGTACAACGCTATATACCGTCACACAACGCTAACGTTACCCAACGCTGAAAGACGTTGGCTAACGTTGCCCGCAACTTTGCATGTAAAAATAACTGTTTACATGGGTTTTACATGGGACAGCGTTGTCTGAACATCGATGCAGCGCTGTCTGAGCAGCACAGATAACTTGGGATTTTTGTGGCGTTGTGCAACGCTATATGGCGTTGCACAATGGTACTAGGAAAAGTTCCAAATTTTTAACTGTAGAGTTGTACAACACTACTGAGCGTTGTACAACGTTGTGACTCGGCGTTGCCTAACTCTATATAGCGTTGTGCAACGTTGATTCACAAAAGTCAGAATTTAGTTGTTCTAGTTTAGAAACCTCAGTGTTGTACGACACTGGGTCACAAAAAACAGGATTTTGCTAGTATATTGAGCTTTTCGCTATCTAGACCATTTCAAGGATAAACAAGAACTAAAGTATACCTTCTATCAGTGGCGGATCTAGAAAAAATATTTAGGTGGGTCTGACAACCTCTGTTTAAGTCTTCAGCCCCACCTTTGAGTGTTTCAATAGCAGAAAAAATTATCTGGTGCTAAAGGGGGGCTCCATGGGCTCGACGGCGTGAGGTGAGGCTCTAGCCCCACCCGCCCCGGTGGTAGATCTGCCCCTGCCTTCTATCCTAGTCTAAACTAGCATACAAGCTCTCCAAAGACTTGATCTTGATCTTTCTTAAAGTTTTTATCCAAGTCTTCATAAATTACATCTTCTTCCTATAAAACTCAAAGAATATTATTAAATGCCAAATGATATTGTTTTGTAATCGACAAACCTAGAGACGTTTAGTACAACATTAATTTTTATAATAATTAATAAATAACAATAATTAGGTTACAACGTATTTTTAATACATAATACTAATTTAAATTTAAGAGCATTTTAGTCTTTTCACATGAATATATGCATGCATTAAATTACTCATTCTTACTATATAACCAAACATTTATTACATAACGCTATATGAACACTTAGACATCTTTAACTTATGCAACTCCTTACTACATAACCAAATGCCACCATATAACTAATTTGCAAGCCGCGACACATATAAATATTTTCATTTTTTGTGTGGATTATTATTATTATTTGTTACAAGTTATACTCGAATTCCAATGTTGGCTAAATCATGCAAAACAGATGAATGAAATGAAGATGACATGGTTCACCTTCAATTGCAGTACTAAACAATATAACATAATTAAAATCAATTACATAAGAATATAAAATGATATTGCCTTCGTGCCAAAAAATATGTCATGTTACCATACACAAAACTAATAGAATGATTAATCATACAAATACTACGATATCGCAAGTTCATTTTTAATTAGATATATGTTGGTTTCAAAATAAACATAAATATATAAGCAATTCTAAAAATCGACCTGGCATAACATTACTAAAACAGAAAATAAAAATTTGCATGACCGAGATCATGCATATGCTATTTATTTATTGATATTAAAGTATTGTATGATGAGAGAGACAGAAACAATATTTTATTGTATACACAAAAAAATACATTGAAAAAAAATAAATATGTACTTCTTAAAAATTTGGAATATATATATTAATCGTCCAACGAGATATCCGAGAAAATCAACATGTAAGTTTACCAGCCTCTGCTCTTAAGTTTAGAAGTTAACAACGGTTCTGACAGCTAAACTCGTCAATGAATTGATTGTTTAGGTTAAACATGAGCATAAACTGTATTTCATGCATGCCCGTTATAAATTAACACGTAAAAATTCAGACCTTAAGGCCTTTGCCCATGCAAGCAGTAATTGCATCTAGCTCTGCCACCATGTCAACAATTTGTTGATTTAACTCATTTTTAGGCTGATTTGCATTTTCAATCTCATTTTTTTTTGTCTTTCACGGATCCTTTTTGTAAGTTATCGAGTATAGTTGCTCTCTCTACAGCTGGCACATGCCAATTGAATCCCATAATTTCTAAAAGAAAATTGTAGTAAAATGATAATTATGCATTTTATTTTCACTTCCGCATGAATACTGACTATTTTTCACGAATACTTCAATTAACCATAAATTACAGCGGAGTGAAGCACAATCACGTCCATTTGAGAGTTTTTTTTTCTCAAATTGGAGCGTTCATAAGTCAAAAGAAATTCAAATTGGATCGTTTCTCGAGTCAAAAGGAAAATTTGAGTAGGGGAGAAAGAGAAAAGAACGGGACATTCAAGAATTCATGAGTAAATAAGCGGAAACTTTGGGAATTTTGTTCCAAGTGATGGTACAGTCGGTCAAAAAATTGAAAATATTCGGAAATTTGTGGCGATATATTTGCCGACTATGGTGTAATATAGTTTTGTTTCAAGTAATGACTAGTGAGAGAGAATTTTCAGCAAAGGGGTTCAAATGACTAAATTAAAAAAAAATGTACAACTTATATAATATGATTTTTTATAATATACTAATCTGAACCCATAAATAAATATCTGTATGATATTTTATTGATTGAGTCCATTAAAACGTATAAAAATATAATATTCTAAAAAATTTAACTTTCTAGTGCGGTTAGCAATTTAGTAAGAAAATATTGAAAAAAAAATTAAATGGTGTCACACCCCGTCGACACACGGATGGCAGCTACGTCGCATACGTCGCAAGCAGAAAGAAACAAACGATGTCAGCTACAAATCTCAGTAACCGGTTATTTAACGATGCAGTTTCTCTATATTAGTTGATAAAACAAATTAAACATGACTAGATTAATCCTCATAACAAAACATACATTTCACGGAGATAATCGGGTCTAGATCAGTCATATCATGTCATAATCAGGACAAAAAGTTCCTCCCTAGTCACATGGATCAGAACTAGTCATAAAGTTCTTCCCCTGCATCGGGGATCAGAACCAAATTAGGACATAAAGTTCCTCCCCTATTTCAGGGATCAGAACCAAAACCCCTCCCCGAGCAGGGGGATCAGGCACATGCATGAACAAATTCAGAGATCTAGGATTTTAAACTCGATATCTCGCAAAACATACCACATACGGGCATACACATGCAAGCAAAGCCAAGCGATAATCAAATCAAGCAATACGAAACTAATTATAGAGAAGTTCGGTTACCTGATTGAGCGATCCAGTGCACAAGCAAATCGAGACGACTATAACTGTAACGTAGAACTCGAATTCTTCCAAATGGCCGACTATTCAAAACCAAGACAATATTCAATGTTTGCTAGGGAGCGAGAGAAACAAAAACGATATACGAAATGAAATGAAATGAGGCTGGGGTCTATTTATAGTGGAGGTCTAGCTAAAATGGTAAATGTTCTAGATTACTTAATAGCTAAGTAAGCAGAAAGGAATTACTTAGTTATTGTTTCTGAATATATTAATACTATTTATAAAGATATTGGGGCTTATTTATATAAATACTAATTATTAAAAATTATTTATATAAATACTGATTACTTAGCTACTAAAAATATGAATAAGGTCAAAAAGATATTTTCAAGTGGATAAACATGAACATTTTTTAAATAGGATCTTAAAATTTGAAATATTGCAAACAGGGTCTAAAATTCAGAAATGTCATAAATGGAGAGAAAAAAAAAATCAAGTGAGATATCTTTTTCCCTTTCCATTTGTCATTTTCCATTTCCAGCAAAGAACTATTATACAGACCAAAACCGATAGAATTATGAACATAGATGTGTGAAGAATGTGCTCTATCGAATATTAATTTTTATGTGGTTTTATGAACAACAAATTTTATGTGATTTTTCCTGCTGGCACTCGTAAATTGAATTTTTTTTACTTTTTCAACTTCTAGAATCATGAACATTTTTATTTTTTTTAGAAAATGACCAAATTGACGATAATTACAAATTAAAATAGACATGAATTAGAAAATTACATAAAATATTTTTAAATTTCTAAATATAAAAATATATATCACTGATTTTTTTTATAAAAATTTGAGCATCCATATAATGTTGATATAAAAATAATAGAAATCCCGAAACAATTAAAAAGCTAAAATACAATCTTTGTGGAATTTGTGAAATTTTAAAATCATGTAGAATATTTTAAATATTGAAACATAAAATATTGATATCATTGAAATTTTTTTAATTATTTTATCATAATGTTTAACCTCAAAATATGATGAAGAATTGCATTGAAAAAGAGCAAGGAAATTTTTGACAATTTCGGCAATACCTCCCTTATATCGGGAGGTTTTTTGAAATTTTCAAACCATAAAAGACTTGACAAAGGCGACGTAGTCTCCCCCGTCAAGCCCAAGATTAATCAGTCAAGCTAGGATGGAATCCCCGTCGACTAATCACAAACATCATGGCACAAAACAATTCATATAACCCTAAGAGACAAGGGTACAAGTATAACACAAGCATATCATGGAGGAATACAAGTGGATCATATAAAAAATTACAATTAAATAAATGCCACGCATTCGAGCAAACACGGTACAACAATCACACGCACAAGACCACTCGGCGTGCCTCGATTACTTGGGGTTGAATGGAGCTCAAAAGGATTCGAGAGGGGTAAAATGAGCAAGATGCACAATTAAAACTATAGAAATAAATATTAGATAGTGTATAAAAGGCATAAAAAATTAGATGCACGATGTCATGACGAGTCCAATGTTACAAGCCACGCAGAAATCGGGCGTAAAATGAGCACGATGCACAATTTGAAACACTGTCGGTCCATGGCTGGTCTACAAGTCGGAACCAGACTCGACTTAGGCACGCGGTGCACAGTGTGGACCTGTGAGCCAGGTGGCTGAGATCGCATAACTAACACAGGCCGTTTGATCACAGACTGATGGATGGATCAAAGGCGCTAGATTTTGAATCAGGACAAAAGAGGGAAGGACGGCTCAGCCTACGTGGCACGTCAGATGTAGATCAGACGATTGGGCTGGGACGCCAGGTGCAGGCTGAGGAGACAAGCTTAAGTCCTCTCAATTTTGCTGGATTTGGAGATCTTTTGAGCATTCTTGATTGAGCTGAGCACAGCTCAATCAATGAATGTAGGTAGTAGCATTGAATCAGAGTTTTTCTTTAGATGAAACATTTCTTTTCTTCTCTTCTTACTTGCCTGATCTCAAATTGCATAGGCAATTAATGGAACTGAGCAAAGTTCTGTTAATTACTTAATTGAGATGCAATTGAGTTCTGTCTTGCCTCCTCCTCTTTGTCTCCTCTTCCTCCTTGATTCTGGAGCTGAACGCCGCTCTGGATTTACACCTCTGGCCTTGAGCTGAACACAGCTTGTGGGCCCTATCATGGATCTGAAATTCTGAACACAGCTCAAGGCATAGAGTGAGTAACAAGAATTGTATAAACTGAGCTGAACACAGCTCAGTTATACTCCCTCTTTTTAAGTTCAAAACTGAACTAGAGGTAGCTTAGGTTATTAATCCCTCTCCTTGTCCTTCAGATTTTAATTAAATAATAGGCTTTAGATTAGTTTAGTTTAATTGAGTCAAGAACACAAAACTTGCATCTGCACCTTGCATTTTGCACCTTACATGCAGTAGCTCAACACCTGCACCTTACATCTTGCATTTAGGGTTTAAAAGTAGCATTTCTTGAATTAGTTTAGTATTTTAGTACTTTAGTTCAAAGGTGATATCTGAACTATGTGGTCTGCTGAATTAACATTTTCATTTGCAACCTTTTAGGATAAGTGTTTGGTTACTACATTAAATTTGTGCTCAAAGAATAGGCCAGAGGATAGAGGACCTTTCTTTCCTGCAAAATTGCATCTTGAAGGCACTCAATGATGTTGATAGAAGGAATATAAAGATGAAATGTAGTATAGTATTAATCAGAATATAGATAGGCATCTTTTAATATATATGTCTCTCATTGCATGTTCAGATGGGCAAATAAATAGAAATAACTTGACATACCCCTGAGTAGTATGTGTATTAATAAGCATATATGGTGAAAGCTTATGAAATTTTACAATAGTAATTTCTGACAATGTAGTTATGTTAAAATAGGTCAAGTCTTGGTTAGTCATACAAGTAAATATGGTGTCTCATGCATCTTAGGACATAAACCTGTTATGGATATAGAACAGATATGATAAAATATTGCAGATGCCATTTTCAATGAGTAGTCCATAAGTTAATGCAAAACTCGATTTGCCCCCTAGTTGTTTTGTAATGGCGTATAGATTAGTCACAAAAAATTACTTCACATCTACCATATATATATTTTTGGTGTGTGTACGCTGTTGAAAGAAATGGCAAGGCCATGATGAATGTTAAGTTGTTGGTGGTGTAGAGGAGGAAGTAAAACCAATTATATATTTAAATGTAGTTGTTATGTTGTTGGTGCCGGAATCTGAATGTACAATCTATCCATCGTTTGTTCTGACATGATGTTTTAATAATATTAAGCCAATTATATATTTAAATAATTTTACAAATTCAAATTAGCTTAGCATTATTAGAACATCATATCTTTTCCGTTTTCCCATCATTTTTTGCAGATCCATCACAGCTGACAATAAAAACATTCTGACTCATCTTCTCTCAAGCAAGTAACAGTACCGTAACACACAAAAAATTATATAAGATTGTAATCAGATGACAAATAAATAATGATTTTTGAAAGTCCATGGATCTTGAAATCAAGGTAGAAATGAAGAATCTGAAAGCATATTGGAAATGAGAGTTATCCTATTTTATGATTTCAATAGAAGAAACTTTTATTTTTTTCAAATTTTGAATCAGTATGATTATTATTATTATAAATATGAATTTATATGTTAATATAGATATGATTTTTTAAAAATTTTGGTATGATAAAGTTACTATTATAAATTTATTGAATCCCATTAGAAATTTTACTGACTCTGCCACTGGATATGCCCTAATATGTAAATAACTGATATTATTTTATTTTATTTTATTTTATATAAAACTATAATTGTTAGGCAATATAAAAACATGTGGCTCAATCTACCGGGCGATATAATTAGATGACTTTCCAAAAAATAAATTGTTTAATGGTTCATAGTTGATATAAAGATTTTTTATACGACCTAGTTGCTATCAGATTGTTCACACAAATCAATGGTCAATAGTTGATTTTTTTTTTATCCGATGTTTGATCAACAATTATATTTTTATAACATAGGTTACTTACAAAAATCTGATTTAATTACAATTTAGAAAAACGATTTCAAGCCGCGTCAGTCAAAGATTATATGTCCAAGTTTAAATAAAAAAATACCTCTTGTATTTTCAAATAACTCACAAGATATTTTGAAGGAATTTGCAGATAGGAACTAACTTTACGGTAAATTCTGTGCGTTCAAGTAAATTATTATATGTTGGATCAACCAGCATAAATTTGTATGTTGGATTAGGCCAGTCTAGTTATGAAGACATTGCATGACATCAAAGACAACCAGCATTTATTTACCCTTTTTTTTTAAGGCAAAATTGGATATAACCTCTCAAATTTTTTTTATTTGCACTACGGAAAAAAGGACCTTCTGTAACGACACTTCTGTAACGGTTTTTGAAATAACCGTTACAGAATAGTGAGGCATTAGGCGGGAAAATTGGCGCCACAAATCTGTAACGGTTATTATTAAACAACCGTAATAACATTTCCGTCATGGTCAGGGAAAAAAATGCATCAACCTTCTGTAACGGTTGTTGGATTAGAACCGTTACAGATTTCTTATATTCTGTAACGGTTATTATCTATCAACCGTTACAGAAAAGAAAAAAGAAATATATTAATATCAACCATCTTCTGTAACGGTTATTAGCAAATAACCGTTACAGTAGGTTAACGTTTTTTTTTATTTTTTTAATGATTCTGTAACGGTTATTTTCTAATAACCGTTACATATTTTAGCACGCATTTTATTAATGTTTTTATGATTCTGTAACGGCTTTTTTTTTATATTTTTATGATTCTGTAACGGTTATTTTTTAATAACCGTTACAGAATAGTTTGTTCTGTATTTAGGTCTTCTCCCCATCCCAACAAACTCACAGCTAGAGCGCCGCATCACTTAACTCTTTTCTGATCTTCTCATTTATTGCGAATTTGTGGTGGTGGCTTCACTCCAAAAAAATAGCCAAAAATTTCTAAAAATTCTGAAAAAATAATAATTAGAAAGAGAATAAGAAGGAGAGCAGATTTAAGGTAAAAAAAATTAAATTTGAACCGTAATTTTTTTTTTACATTTTTTTCTTATTTATTTCGATTTTTTCATTAATTTAATGGTTATTTTTGTTTTTTTATATATTTCAAGATATCATTGAATAGGAGAAGATCTTACATCGGCCGGATAAGTCGCACGATTCAACGGATCGGAAGGCACACAATTGAAAGTATATTTTCATGAACTTCTCTTTTTTTAAATTATTTGCATTTCGTTAATAATTTGCATATATATATATATAGGCATGAATTTCGTATTGTCATATAGGAACCAAATACCGGAACTCAACTGAATTTAGGTCATTGCCCGTCCGAGATTAATCCATTAGGGATTAATCTCGGATAGTACTCCCGGTCGGGAGTACTGCTCTTTGGATACGATATGTCTCATTTAGGACAGCGAGTTGTACGTTAGATGCAATGTGTTGTCTGAGAAAAATTCGGCGGCATTTCCCTTGTGTTCCCACGGATACGTACGCACGAGCAATCGTGTGTTGGCGTATTCAGGGAACATAAGGGGAAATGCTGTCGAATTTTTCTCAGATAGCACATTGCATCTAACGTACGCTCGCTAATGAGGCAGAGTATCCAAAGAGCGGGCTAGGATGGTGACCGGTCCGAAAACCTAATATGACAAATTGGTCCGAAACCCTAATAATTTGCCTAAATTGTATTGTTCAGATGGATCGGACGTGGATGTACTCAAGTAATCGATGCTCGTCTACATTTTTTAGAGGACTTGAAGAATTTATGGTTTGTGCTAAAGAGAATTTGAAAATGAAAGAAGATGATAAAATGTATTGTCCTTGTCGTGTTTGTCAGAATTTGTTGAAGTGGTCTAATTTTGAAGAAGTGAAGGCTCATTTGATTATAAATGGATTTCAACCGGATTATAGTCGGTGGACACTCCATGGAGAGAATGGGGGGGATAGTACTAGCACAAATGTATTGGATTCTGTGTATGAGGAAGAAAATGTATCATTGGATGATGAAATTGATGATGTCAATGTATTTGATGATGAGAATGTAGATGATGATAGAAATGTAGATAACTCAGAATTTAATGCCGATTTAGATGAAATTGTGAACAATGTGGATGAAAATTTTGTTGATAATGTTGAAATTTTTGGTATGTTACGTGAAGAAGATAAAATAGCTTTATATCCTGGTTGTGAATTGTCAAAACTTAATGCTGTTTTCAAACTGTTCAATCTTAAAGCCAAAAATGGATGGAGTGATGCGAGTTTCACATCTTTGCTCAAACTATTACATAAAGAATTTCTTCCAAAAGATAACCAGTTGCCAGATTCAATTTATAAGGCTAAAAAGATGTTATGTGTTAGAAAGTGTGCTAATTTTCATTTTTGTGCTAATTACCAATTAATTAACCAAGCAAATCACACACATAAGAGATCTAGTACACAAGCTATTCAAACACACGAGAAAAAGGATTGGAAGTCTACCTCTCTTGGTATCGCAACCAAGAGGCTCGTTCCAATGCGTTGGTGTCGGTGGCGTGCTCTCCAAGAACCTTCTCGCCGTGCTCCTCGAGTCCACTAAGGAATTAACCACCTTCTCTAATCAATTATGCTAGTAATTGAGAGAATTGTGCCTAATTCCAAAGCTTTCCCTTCTCTTGATTAATTCTCCAATTAATTTAGTGGAAAAGCTTGCTCAACACATGAGCTAGGTGGTGTGTGGAAGAGAGAAGAGGGATGAAAAATCTGAAATTTTTCTTCCTTTGTGGTGAGGTGCGGCCAAAGAGAGAAGGAGAGAGAGAGGTGTGTGGAGGCTAGGGTTTGCTCCCAAAGAACACCCCTTTATATAGACCTCAAGCCCTAGCTCTTCATCCAAATTTTGGAGGACCAAAATGCCCTCATGTAGCCGCACCTACCTACCTCTATTGTGGGTTGGGCCTCAAGCCAAGTTGAGCCCAATAACCTTCCATTTTATTACACCTTCCTTTAGGCATTAAATCAACCAATTAATTTAAGGCCCAATTTGCTCAATTTATTAAATGTGTTGATTATTATTAATTATTAACTATTTAATAATTAATATAGAATTAGACAATGCATTTAATTATTTCGATACGATCTATTTGACTTAATTAATCATAACGTTCCATAACGGTATACGATTAATTAATCAACTTATCATATTTTGCAAAAACCAATTGTTGCAAATAAACAATTAATGCACGTGTGGTTAAACACCTTATTATGTGTGACCCTTTGAGGATTTATGCTATGTTGGACATGAAATTAAATCGCTATTTAATTCCAATAATCATAAGCGGTATCTAGCAACACGTTATGACTCCCAATTCACATAAATAGTGTACTGCTACAATATTTCAATCCTGTATGAGAGAATAATTAGTTTCTCTATTTTGATTCTTATGTCACACGATATCATCGTATAATCCAAGATAGGAACGTGTCATTCTTGCAGATTATACGTTTCTTGATCTAGAGATAATTGTATCAGTTGCTAGCAAACAATCTATCTCCATCAAGGGGCCCAAACAGATATCGTCACTCACTAAGTGAATTAATGAGGGACATACGGTTTTCTTGATAATTAGCTTTTCCCGGCACAATTCAAGAATACTTAAATCAAGTCCGTATAGCAGCCTTTATCAGGAATCAGCGGTAGACATGATTTATAGCATCTATCCTCATGTGGAAAAGATAATCATCTCAAACTTAGAACCAAAATCATAACGAAATAAATAATGACACGCAACACAATCCATATATTTATTTCGTGGGGTCCAGTCCTGTACTATGTTCTATAACATATACATATGCAATTAAGTTGGTTACTCCTAACCTATGATTTATAGAACTTAATCATCACTTAATCTGCATACTAATCTTATTGATAATTAATGTCCTTTGTTAATTATCAAGATTATGGACTTTTAGATTTATCGTTGTCATTTACTACTAAATGAATAACAGTGATCTATAATTCAGATCCTCAACCTGAATGAACTGTCAACGAGTAAATCAAAGAACAAATGATCTGAAATCACCAATAACATAAACTATAGAAGTAGCCTAATGAATTGGCTTCTAGGACATATCTCTAACATTATGTCCTTTAAAAATTGGAGTTGAGAGAATTCATGCATGTCCAAATGACTGCATATTATTCCGGAATGAGTACGGAGACTTGCATAAATGTCCAAAGTGTAATGCGTCACGGTATAAACCGAGGGACGATCAAATTGAAGATGAAGGTAGTAAGGGACCAGCTGCAAAAGTGGTGTTTTAACTAATAACATTTGATCAAACAATTAGATTTTAGAATTTCATGATCTAACTAATAATATTTTTGACTTGTTTATCATAATATGCAGATGATCGACCCGGTTGGAGTACCATACAACAAAGAAATGATTGATGGTGTCGTGACAGAAGTTATGGACTTCATGCAAGGGGTATTATTTTGATTAAAATGTGTTATTTGATGACTTGCCATGTTTGATTATACTTGTGATATATGTAAATACTTTGTTTATTGTTTGTGTGATATGCATGATTATATATGTTTGATATATGTGTGCTTTGTGATATATATATATGCTGCATTTGTTAATGTAAATTGGGTACCAATTTGGTACCAATTCGGCTACCAAATTGGGGCTAGCCAATCAAACAGGCAAAACTCAAAAAAAAAATTAAGACTTTTGTAACGGTTATTAGATAATAACCGTTACAGAATATTATAATTTCATTTTTTTTAATTATAAATATTATCTGTAACGGTTATTAGATAATAACCGTTACAGAATCATGTCTTCTGTAACGGTTATTACCTAATAACCGTTACAGAAGTTCTCCAAACACCACACCTGTTCCGTCCACAATACCATAACGGTTATTAGATAATAACCGTTACAGAAGACTGGCTTCTGTAACGGTTATTATCTAATAACCGTTACACATGTTCTACAAAAAACAGTACCAGATTTTCCCTTGCGTATACCATAACGGTTATTAGATAATAACCGTTACAGAAGAGGGGGCTACTGTAACGGTTGTTGTCTAATAACCGTTATAGATCTGTAACGGTTATTAGACATTCTGTAACGGGGGCTACAGTAACGTTTCGTGTACCGTTACAGAAGTCTTTTATTAACCGTTACAGAAACCAAAATTTCGCATAGTGTTGGATATGACCCTCTACAATCTTTAATATTAGATATAACACCCTGTAATCATAACAATCATGGATATAATCTCTTTTGATTAATTTTAACATTATTTTAAATAACAAAAATCAGTTTTTAAAATTGAGACAAAAATGCCCTTTGCATTTTCATCTTCACGCTCTAATCAAATAAACTATTAACAGTATGATTTACTTTCTTCAAATTTGGTGATTCTCATTTCTTTTTAAATCGAACCATCCCTTTCTGTTGAATTGATAAGTAAACTAGAACTATTCTCATCCTTTATGCGTCATCAAATCTTCTTATGGGGTGCGTTTGGATCGTTGGAAGAACGAAAAAGAAGAAGGAAGAAGAAAAAAAAATTATAAATAATCCAAACTCTTCACAAAGTTACACAATTCCCAATACTTCTTCCCACTTCTTCCCTTCTTCCCTTCTTCCCACACCTATCCAAACGCACCCATGATAATTATTCACAACGTTTGTGATACTTTTCCCCTCTATCAAAGTCCTTTCGCATTGAGATAATATAGCATATGTTCTTTCATATAACTTAATAAATTGGGGGTACCATGCTGTAGCCCCTCGCGAACAAGCATTATTACGGACAAGAAATCATGTACAATGATAAATGCTATTTTTAAAAAAAAATAAAATAATAATATACTATTTCAGTTTCATCAAATAAATACATAATTGTATAAAATGAATAATGATAAATAGCTGCTACACCTCATGCTCAAACACTTTCACGAAGCTATCATAGCCTATTATAACATAAGAGTACACACCTCTTCAGATTTCATATTGCTTAGTATAAAAAAAAAGGTACAATCATATTGATTATTTAAAAAAATTAAGATTATCAAAATAAAACAATGAAAATCAACATAAAAAGGACAGCGTTGGCCGTTAAGAAATAATACAAATAAAAAGCAAAATAAACAAGGAAGTCCTTCCTTATAATATTCGATTCAAACCAAATAAATGGTTCGTCGCAGAATATCCAAAAAAGCAGATACGAACGCCCTTTGAGTTGAGGCTTGACTTGGGCCTTGTTTGGATGGGGTTGGTAGAAGGAAGAAGGAAGAAGAAATAAGGCCCAAATTTATTATAAACAATCCAAACTCTTCACAAAATTACACACTTCCCAATACTTCTTCCCACTTCTTTCCTTCTTCCCACATCTATCCAAACGGAGCCTTGATGAATAGGAGAAGTGATTGTACACTACGTTTAGTCCAAAGCTCCCTTTTTTAAAACGACAAAATTAACCTTTTCATGCAATTTATGTTTAGTTTCTGTCGCTACAAAAAAAGATGGTCTTTATATAGACTTCATAGCTAGATTTTTTTTTGTTTATGTTGATTATTGTTCTATTGCTAAATTTATTTGATGCATTAAATCTAGCAATTTTTTTAGCAAGACTCAATTTTCTATCAATAGCTCCTTAAAATATCTAGAAGTTATTTTTGATAGACTTTTCGAATCTTGTAATATCTAATGTAGCAAAAATAAATTGCTACACTAGATATTGCAAGATTAGAAAAGTCTAGCAAAAATAAATTGCTAGATTTTAAAAGAGATATTAATAGAAAATTGTGTCTTGCTAAAAAAATTCTAGATTTAGTACATCAATTAAATCTAGCAATAAAAAAATAAATTTAGCAATAGATCAATGTCCAACATAAATAAAAAAAATCTAGCAATAAAAATCTATGTAAAGACCATCTTTCTTATAGGGTGCGTTTGGATATAGGAAGAAAGAAGAAGAAGAAGGAAGAAGGAAGAAAAAAAATTATAAACAATCCAAACTCTTCACAAAGTTACACACTTCCTAATACTTCTTCCCACTTCTTTCCTTCTTCCCTTCTTCCCACACCTATCCAAACGGAGCCATAGTGTGTCCTCTTTGATCCGACACTATGCTGCATTTTGCTCCAAATTTTTCTCCCATTCTGGACATTACATGTACGAATACCAAGCTTTTTATTTTAACTTTTAAAATATTGACTCTTTATTTCCTTCTAATTTCTCTCGAATTTGTTCGGTTTGAGAAATATATGGTTTGAAAATAATTTAATATTCTTAGCTTTTAGAGCTTAATACACAAACTCCACCTTCAAAATTATTCATGTACATCTCTGACGATGCTTTTTTTTTTTTTACATAAAAATAAGGGTCATGCCCCTATCTTTGCATTGAATAATAAAGTTCTTACATCTTAGCCAGTGGCTAAAATCCTAAAATGAAACTAAAACAAAGAGAAAAGAATTATAAAGTAAAATTAAAATGCCAAAAACTTTACATTAGATTAGAAATAGAATTAGAAGATTAGAATCAGAGAAGAAGCACAGAGATCCAAAATTAGGCGCAGACTCCGCAGAGTGAGAAACAATCAGTGAGAGATGTTGATGCTGTTCCATTCCAAAACAGCTTGATCCACCAGTAACTGCACGATGCTATTTATTTATTTTTTATTGTTTTTAACTGGTGGTGCAATGGTTGATGGCCGCTTTCAGAAATTTTTTCGGATATATTTAATCATTCTTAAATGTATAGACATACCTGTAATTTAGTATAAACTGAAGGGTGCGCATGAATAAGAACAAACGGTCTTCAATTCGTAGTCCGAAATCCGTATTGTACCCGATCCGAACACTTATACAGTACTGTAGAAACTGCTGACTGCTCGAGAGCGCCACTGATGGAAGCCATGGCCTCTCCAGACATCGCACGAGTTTCCCAAGCAACCAACGATATGCTTCTCAAGCAAAGGATTGTCTTTTTGGGATCTCAGGTTTTTGTCTCTCTCTCTTATTTTTTTCTTTCGTAAATTTTGCTTCTTTTGGGTTTAACTTGGATACAATGAGCTTAAAATATTGAATCTCCATTGCATAACTGAAGGGTGATTAGGTGGTTGTATTGGGTAATTGGATTATATTGAGGTTTATAGGCGACCTCATTGGCTATTTGTGCACAATTAAGGATGCTAATTAGACAATTTGCAATATTGATCTTTTACTAAACTAACACCTTCAGCTATAGAACTGTTTTTAATTTGTGTAGTTTCTCACAACTTTCTTTCTTTCTCAAATTGTAACATGAATAGGTGGAGACGGTGGCAGCTGACCTAATTGTTTCACAACTTTTACTTCTTGATGCAAATGACCCTTCAAAGGGAATCAAATTTTCATAAATTCACGAGGAGGCTCCATCTCAGATGGTATGTTCAAATAGAGGGTCAATTGTGCTCTTATTTAGGGACTCCTGCTTAATTGACAGTTGATTTGGGTAAGTGGTTGGGACATTCTTAATTGCCCGATTAAGTACAGACAAATTGAGTATTAATTGCATGATAGAGATCATTTAGGAAAAGGCGGGTTTAATTGAGCTTTACTTGCATGAGAGAGGGACCAGTTGGGAGAAACTTGGCTCCAAGCCTTCAACTGACCAAAGACCTGTTCATTATTTTCATAAGGAAAATGTTTACCACCAAACATTGTTTGTAACAAAATTATTTTATATTCTTGTTCACTTGATGAAAATTATCTAACAGCATTATAATCCACCTCTGTTATTTTTATCTAATTTGGTATTGGAAAATAGAAGTCTTCCTGGCTGGAATCACGACTGTAGGGGCACATTGTCAGCTTTTAACGGGATGCACCTTAATTAACTATTTGCTTAAAATAAATATCAAAAGTTGCTGATGTTGCTACAAATATGTGAAACATGTTATTTACAACTTACAAACACAAACAAAGTTAAGTTTGGGATTTTTTTTTTCATTATGCAAAGTATGTTGGTTTTAGTGACAGTGATTTGGCAGGGATGGCAATATATGACAGAATGAAGCTTTGCAGAGCTGAGATATCAACTGATTGTATGGGCCTAGCTGCAAATGTTGCTGCATTTCTTCTTTGCATGTGGAACCCATGGGAAGAGGTTTTGCATGCCCAATTCTAGGGTTATGATCCAGCAGCCTTTTGGAGCTGCTGGTGGTGCGGTGCATAATGCTCCTTAAATTCTGTCTTAATTTGGTACAACTTTTTGAATTGTTTTCTCTGCTTTAATATTTAAGGCCCAAATGAAGGTGAAACAAATGACATCATTCTTTGAGACAGGTGTGTTCTGGTACAAGTTGCCCCCAATCTATCAGTCTATACCAGTGTATCCCAACAATGGGATGAGAATCTCTACTTAAGAAGTTACATTAGTATTATTAAATCAATTGAATTGTCTATTATGATCCCTAAAACTTAACTTCTTTTTTTTTTAGTTTTGTAACATTGTGATTTACACTATTTTTGTTCAAATCGAGTGGATCCAAAATGTAGTGACTGTTAGCAAATTGTGGTAGAAAATAGTTGCAATAACAAAAATATATTCATAAGAGAAGGCATGATGGACAGGATTATAACTCCAGAGTTAAATTTGCATTGTTTAACAGAGAAAGCAGATAAAATTAGTATTAGTTACAGTGAATAAATCTTCTTGTACTGCATACTACAGTAAGTTCCTCTGTAGTGCTTTATTTATTTGTCCTTATTTTAATTAATTTCTCAACAGATATCAAATCTAGGAGTTCAGGTCAGAGAAACGATGTACTAAAGAACGGAAATGCTGACGATTTTGCCAAACATAGAACAAGAACAGATATTAAATTATTCAATAGTTACAGGAAAACCCAGGACCAGGTGACTTTGTGAATATCCCTTAGATATTTTTTCCCTTTTGGTTTTTTCGGTGAAGTGAGCTTCCTTTTTTGTACATAACAGCACAGATTGTTTTTGTATTGAGCCTAGGAATTAATATGGCATGTATCTAAAATGGCATGTCTCAGTGTGAGCCTAGGAATTAATATGGCATGTATCTTCCGTTTGGATCGCTTAGGAATAAAAGGAATAGCCTCTTCCTAAAAATTTAGTTCTAATCATCCAAATTTTTCACAAAATTACACAATTCCCAATGTTTTTCGCCTAGGAATAAACTATTCCTCTTATTCCTAAGCGATCCTAAGGAATATACATTTATGTTGGCTTTAAGGTAGAATGTATTAGGCAAGTTCAAGTAGTTTAATAGAAGTATATTAGAAACAATAATTCAGTGGAAGTATTAAATAGTAATTTTAATAATGGTAATTCAAACTTTAAAATGAGTAATGTTGCTAGTTGCTAAAATTTAGCGATAGGACTAACTCTAGAATATGTTATATTCAAATTAGCATAACTAAATTTATATTTGAAACTGACAAAATATGTGTTGATTGATATGCAATCAATGTTTTGAAAATCGGACCGAACCGTCCAGTTAAAAGTGTTCAATCGTGAACCGGTCACCAGTCCAAACCGAACCAGAAAACGGCCTGTTTGCGACCCAAATAAAACCAGCCAGTCCGGTTTTCATTAGAACTGGTCAGTTTACAAATATTTTTATTATTTTGTTTGGTTCAATAATAATAAGTAAGGTACAGGTTTTTATAAAAATCCTTTTTTTTTCATTTTATCGCCGTTTTGGTTCATACCGCATTACCATTTTATCACCGCATTACAAACCGCACAAATCACATTTTAAAACCTCGGTAAAATAAATTTCGAACAAATATTGTTGTCTTCAACATTCGAACCCAGCATTTTTGGGGGTAATATGGAGGACTAGACTAGATAGGGATTTGTGAATTGTAATGGAATTGAACTATTTATATAAACAAAATATGAGCGATGACGTCATCCAGTTCTATCAACCAGAATCACAGCTAATCAGCTTACCTTTACCGGGCATAGTGGGTTTGCAGCGATCCAATCAACATTGTAAAAATATAAAACTTCACCATTTATTATTTCTTTGTGCTATTATGCAGCCTGTGATTAATATGGAAGGATATCATTCGCCACGGCCCCAGTCCCAATCATTCTCATGATTAGTTCAGGATCACAAATTAACAAATTAACCTTAGAATATGTGTTATCCAAATAAACAAAAAGTAATATCTGTATTTATCACGAAACGATCTACTTCAATGTCGATCGGAATCACAATTAACCTTTACCAGACATAGCAGGGTTTTTGCAGCGATCCTATTAACACTGTAAAATCTAAAACTTCACTCTCATGATTAGTTCTGGATCATGCAAAAAGTCTAAATGAATCATACAATAATACAGACATTACAATAATTCAAGCTTCTAAAAAGAAGAGAATTGATTTTTTTTTTTAATTTGCTCCTTGCTTCAGCTAATTGAAAAATGCATAACTAATACAATGAGCTGAGCAGTTAAATCTAGGGTTAATCTTTTGTATGCCCTCGAACTCTTTCCTACTTGAAAAAATTATCAGAATCTATTTGAAATAAGAAAAGTATTTAACAGGAAGACTATGAATAAACAAAGGAAACTGTTTATAAGTGCAAACATGACAAGTATCAAGGCACAACTTGCAAAATTAAAGGAAAACAGAAAGTAGTTGCCATAGCACCAGATCCAAAATTTCAACTATTTGAAACTAAATTATCAGTACTCGTCCTCTCCAGTCACATCACCACTCTGCAATTTGTTGTTCAAATTCTCCTGAAGCTCATGTAACTTACAAGAAACAGCACGTCCCAGTGAATTCTCAAAATAACTCCTGGTAAATTTGGAGATCTTAGGTTTGATATGAAATGACACCTTACCAATTGATAGAAAGCCAGGTTTATCCCAATTAGATAACACGTCAAATCTAACACTGCCACTAAATCTCTCATTGTGATCTTCAGTGGTAAGCCACTCACCTGAGAAAACAAAAACATATGAATACATATGATAGTAAACTTAAGAAACCATAAGAACCATGAGAAATTATTTTCTGGTTGTGAGATAAACCAAAAAACTAAAATAAGCACAGAATTCATACCACAAAGTTTCAAATGAAGACCAATATAAGCGTAACACCAATGTGATTTGCTCTTCATTCTGCTTATAACCACCTGCTCATTTTTTTTATCCAAACAGAAACTCGAGTTAAGCGTTACACAAAAATGGCCAAAGTAGCAAAGATTTGAAAGCATAAGAGGCCTGCATCAGGTACTCACTTTTCCAGGATATACTTCTTCTACATCGTAGTGTGTTACACCAATATGGTCAAAGTAGCCAAGATTTGAAAGCAAATTCTGCAAATAATTAATTGGTAGTCCATGGAACAATAAATAAATCATCAGTACAAAAGTGTGCTCCAAGTTTGCAACTCAAAAATACAGAGACCCACTGTAAGAAACAACCTACATTAACAGGCAGAAAACTTGAAAAAATTACCAGGAGTCATGCATACCTTTATATCATTGCATATGCTGGAGAAGAGGTTCCCATCTATGCCAAACTTTTCCTGCACAAAAGAAACATAACTTAGTGGTGGGTTTCGAACATAGTTTTCACATGCAAGGCAGATCCATCTAAATTATTAAATCAAGATTACATACATGTATGAATGATCTAATAGAAGGCAAAAATTTCGATCTATAGTCACAGACAGAAAGCTCAGAAAGACGGCGCCATGAGTTATCTTTTTGAACAATTAATTTCTTAATTTTCCGATCTAGCTCACAAAGCTGCAAAGAAAATGCCTAATCAGTGAGAAGGAAATGAGAGAGAGATGAGAATCCGTGCAAGGGGTTAGCAATGTGTGTTTTGGTAGCTTGGGATAGTAGAAAACCTTAGTGATAAGAAGATGCTGCATGTGTGCAAAAGCATGCTTAACAGTGTCATTGCTTAAAGGAGCTTGAGCTTGCTGAAGAACTCGACAGAGAAATAGTGACTGGAAAATGTGGCTGGTGCCAACATGTGATTTACTGACAGACAGCTTGTGCAGCCAAGTTACAAGTAATTCAAGGGAGTGGTATCCATTGAACAGTATTTCATGGAGGCAATGCACAACCTCCAAGCTCCTCAAGTGTTTCCTCTTGGTACTTAGTAGACAGTTTATGACACTAACTTGATCTTGTAGTCCCTTGAGTACATCCATGAATTGCTTTTGCTTTCTGAGACCGAGTTCCTCATTGTCATTCACTTCCAGTTCGTAGAACTTTGTGGTATCCACGAGAAAGCATCTATAAGTACGATCAAGAGTGATAAAGCCCTCCATGTCTAAATCACTCTCTGTACCAACTTGACTGAAATTAAATTCTTTCTTAGCAATTGGTACGAACCAAGACTTACCATAAGAAATTCCAAGTTGGTGCTCATGCTCCATATGCAACATATGGGACTCCCAATCTAGGAATGACTTGTTGCAATGATAGCAGTACATGAATTTCCAGGATTTATTATGCTTAAACTGTGTAATACCTTCCCACCAACAACCAGGCTCGCCATCAAGGCAAGTCTGATCAGAATGCTCGAAGATATCAGATATTGGGATCCAAAAAAAGATACCAGGGTCTTCATTGGCCCGCCCTAAGCCCTCCCTTAAGGTTAAATCAATGTTATTGAGAGTTGGATTCATCTTCCAGGCTGTATCTTCTGTATTTGATGAGGCTTCACTGTCCTCGTCATTAGAATACTCTTCAGACGTGGTCCCTTCACTGTCCTCGTCATTAGAATATCCTTCAATTGTGGTCCCTTCGCTTTCCTCATCACTGTCAGCCTCTTCTTCAGTAAACCCTTCCTCTGACGATCTTTTTGTTAATATCTGCAGGAACAAACTACATGATCTAATTCTAAAGCATCATCTAAAACTACATCAATTTACACATATGGTCATAGAAGTAAGGCATTCCTGGCCTACCCACTAAGCAAACATAGCTCACAGCTTTAAGTTCATCACATCTAAGTTCTAACTCAATAGTACTCCTTGAGTCCATCCATTTGAGAATATTTTAAATAAACTCAAGCTTCAGACTTTAGAAGCTCACAGAATTTGTTTCTTTGCAGGAGTCCACTTCGAGCATTGCTCCCTATTTAAAAATTTTACAGACTTTTGGTCCTTCTGGCAATTAATATACCATAAGATGTTGACTATTTTGTACTGAAATGCATAACCACTCATGACTTTTATAATAAGACGAATTTAATACACGTAGTAATGACAATATATTTGATCTTTTATTTGTTTGACACTAATAAAATTATGAAATGAGACTAAAAATAAGATGCCACAAGGTCAGCTTGCTCAAAGTGGCTTTGCTTGCAGCTTTCTACCATCAAACCTACAAGAAGAACAGGTACAGACAAGGGTATCAGTTTTTTGTAATTCAGGATCCTCTTACCTCAGCAAAATGCTCTTCCAATTCTGCCACCTCAAGCTTACAAGTTGTCGAGACCTTGTAGAGTAACCTCATCTGTAATCAACAACGAAGGACTTAGTGGCTTCATAAAGAAGCAGGGCTAAAAACACAACACATATGCACACACAAAGCATAGACATAATTTACTTACCCACATTAAAGATCTCATCAGAGGCAAAATATACATTCGCAGGTCGAGGGTGCAGACATAACGGATCTGTGGCTCCAAGCTCTCCAGCTCACACTCTCGTTGGAGTTGATCCAACTCCAATAGCTCCATCTGCAAACCAGAAGTCAGACAACAGGAACAAAAACACAACAAATAATAAGGAACGAAAAAGGGCCCCGAAATCCCAAACCGCAGATATGAAGTCCGTTTGAAGCCAGGGATAACGAAATGATGCTCCTTTTTTTTCAGTGGTAAGTGCAGAAAAGCGAGATTTGACAGCCAAGAAACTATGCATTAAAGAGATTAGCTTGTCCTCCACTTTCTCAAAGGCCTTAGAGGCTTTAGCAGGGATTTGTGTGATAGAACAACAACAAGGTGTATTGCACAACCATGAAGGGATGCTTCTCTGACCACGGCATGCATCTTTTGTCTTGGCGGGATCAAGAATAAAACAGTCATCGTCAACAGAAAAGGAAACAACATCAATTTCACTATTATTCCAGTTGAAATTATTTTGGTTTGAATTCAATTTCCCATTTCCAGGACACACTGCTACTTGCATCACAAATTGGCCCATCTTACTGACTAAACCAACAAACAAGGAGAGAGCTTTCTCCCCTAAGAAACAGAAGGAAAGAGGCGAGTGTGCAAGAGTACATCCCAGAAAAAACACCCTATCACTTGGGGCAAGGTGGGTAAGTATGTTTTCAAAAGCCAGGGCAGTCATTTTCCTCAAGTAACCTCTCGAAAGAAGGGAATAAGAAGCCTCCTTTTCTTTGTCTAACAAGCCCTGGAAGCTCTTCCCCAATTTTTTTAGAAGCTTGCTTCTCACGGGGTCCTTAGATAGCGGCCATTTCATAGAGCAAAACTGATTACAGCCATCAAAAACGCCAGCTTTACTGACACATGTGTGATCTAGATACATTCTGGAGAGCAGATCAAGTGCACTTTGAAGATGAATAGGCTTCCAGACCATCTTACGAAGGTTATCAACAAACCTTTCCTCTCGTGGAATGTCTTCGAGGGATCGCCACATGTCAATTCCATGAAAGATTGGGAAGTGGTCACTCTTCAAGTGAGCGACGAGGGATTTGTCCTCTTTGAACCAACGAAAGCAACCAGGTTTGGGGCAGATGTGAATCTTCCATGAACCATGAAGTTTGTAAAACAGTGTGGCGTCTGATAGGAAATCTCTCAGCCATGAACTCCCAAGAAGTGCACAGTACTGATTTAGTTCAGAGGCAGACACGGCCAAGAAGCCCCGTCTTTCTGTGGGTTGTAAACAAACAAGTGTAAATTACAGAATGATACCTATACCACAAAATCATGTATTGGCTTTGTGGTATAAACAGACAACGAATGATATCTGATGCAATATAATAGGCTCGTAAATGCTTCCAAAGGTACAAACATGAAATCAGTGATCTATGTAGGTTTCTCCCAAAAGATAAGTAGGTTTAGGCCTGTCAGATAAGAACTGGCACCAATAACAAATAAAATGGATGTGATGGGATGGGATCTACCTTAAATAAAATTATTACAAATTGTGAGAAATTACAGTATTAAGTGGACCAACATAAGTATGGCTATGAAATTGCATTTTTTTTCCAGTTCACTCAATGGAGCAAATTTGAAAAATCAATCAATATGAGTTCAGCCTCAAAGAAAAAAAAAAATTATATCGATACCTGTGTGGTGAAGAGCATCCCAGTATTTTATAGCTTCATCCATTACCTGTGAGGATGTTCCTGATGGGCAAGACTTCATGGCCCAACAGGAGAGACCAAAAGGACATGGTGATGGGGTTTTTGCACAGACCTCATTCTTTTCTTCTCCCTTTGATCCTCCACCTTCTCTCTTTGAAGTTGATTCTGACATCATATATGAGCCTGAAAATGAATACAGATGTATAAGCTATTATATAAAGTTGAACTTAATGGTACTGATTTAACTAAAACTGCAATCTTACAAAAAAAAAAGAAAAGAAAAAGGAAAGGCCACTCACAAGTAGTAGTATCGGTAAGATAATCAATTTCATGTGCAGGTTGTGAGGTCACAAGAGATTCCAATAATGAGATGAACTTGTGATCATTCTCACTCAACAATTGGACCTCCGTATGAGTCATGTAGTCATACATCAAGCACCACTTGTCATATCTACGCAGCATTAGCATAGCAGATGGGAACTGGAACTTCACATCCGATAGCATAGCCAAATTCACCAAACGCAGAAACTTGTCAATCGGATTGTCGGTGTTGGTAAATGCATCAAACTGGTCTTTCTTTCCGCAAATTTGGGGCAGATCCTCCTCTAGTGCTTGGCGCAGCTCGTTCGTTAGGGCTGAGACAAGCGGCCATGAGAGCTCTCTTAACTCCTTCATCAGAGCCGCCACGATTGGTTTTGATAGTAGAAGCTCCTCCTGCTCCTTCTTTCGTGTTTCTCTGCTAGCGCCCGATTTCTCCACTTGAACAATGTGGTCGTGCTTCTTCTCATACTTTTTAATTCGTCTTCTCAAGGTTGTTAAAACAGAGGTCGCCATTGTCTGGTGCGATTCCTCTGCTAGGGCTGAGGTAAGGTTTAATTTGAGCTCTTCTAACTCCTTAATTAGAGCTTCCACCATCGGCTTGGATAAAAGTAGTGAGTCATCTTGTTGCTTCTGTGACTGTGAGGTTTTCCTCGATTTGTTGGTACGGGATCTACGGCTGTATATGTTTTTATAATAACAAATCCGTCCAAGGACGACCCTCAGAATGGGACTATCCAAAGAGGTCGGCATGGATGGTCGAGTCGCCATGGTGGAAGCTTTTTCACAGGATCGAAAGAACGAGGATTAATCAGGATTATTAAGGCCAGGTCCCGAGGAAAGGGGAATTGATTCCGCTAATGTCAGGATCCCAACTGGTTCAAACATTGAGATAGCCAGATGATTATGAAATCGCATTCCTGCTAAATTCGCTGAAAAAATGAAGAGAGAGAGAGAGAGAGAGAAGAGAAAAAATAGATGAGAGGAGGATTAATTACTAAGAAAAGAAGGCGGAGAACAACATAATAATGTTAAAATTGAGAGCGCTGCAGCTGGGACCCAGGAGATAAGAGATCCGTTAGGCGCTAGAAACTGAAAGAAAAAGAGGGAACCATCGAACAGCTTTTTAACACTGTAAACAAGACTGAAGTAAATTTGAGGTTTTTACTTATGTAATTTCAGGTTTATTATATAATAAGAGAGGAGAGAAAGGCATTGAGGTTTATGCGTTAAATAGATCTGAAAATTCCTTTTAACATTTTATCTTATTATTTCATCATTTTATTCCAGATTTTTTTTTTCAATCAATGTATATGTATCTTTCAATTCTAGTTAGGCTCAATAACCGAATATTATCTCAATTT
Organism: Rhynchospora pubera; assembly: GCA_028095005.1. Lineage (NCBI taxonomy): Eukaryota > Viridiplantae > Streptophyta > Magnoliopsida > Poales > Cyperaceae > Rhynchospora > Rhynchospora pubera. Next base: position 83,154,082 of record CM051460.1, on the reverse strand, counting down.
AGTCGTTACTCATTCAATTTGAAGTTTCACTTCCTTATTTAGCTTAATTTCTTGTATTTTGACTGAACTAACCCTAGCGTTTGGTTTATTTGAGTTTGAATCAGTTCATCGATCAGTGTATGTTTCTGATTTTATCAGAGATCAGGAACGTGACAGCTAACCTTTAATTTTTCACTAATTAAAAAGATACCTTGTAATGCACAGGTTAATCCGATCTGATTTGTGAATTAACCGTTACTGACTTGGTAATTAAAATTAAATAGATAGATGCACAGGTTAATTACCAAGTCAGTAATTAACCGTTTTCTTTTTTTTTCAATTAGGGATGCAATTAAATCTTCTTTCTCCATTACCTGTTAGATCTACGTGATTACGTGGGTAGCGTGGCTCAATTCTTTAAAAAAAAAAAAAGAAAAAGAAAGTGTGTATATTGCATAGTTTCTTTTATTTTTTTGTATATAAATAATTATTATAGGAGTCTTTTTGTGACCAGTACTTGTCTTAAGAGCTTTGTTAATCTTACATCCAGCTCTATAATACACAACTATATATATCCATCTAAATTATGGAGTTGTAACATGATAATTTTGTATACCCGAGATATAGATACATAGATTAGATGGATGATGAATTGATGATTCAATGCAATCAGCACTACACCTGTGCTTACACTAGATTTTATATATATATAGAGAATGGATTCAATCAAAGCGCTTTGACCGGAGTCTCAGTTAAACCCCGTCGGTTCTCAATTTTGAAAGTTCAAACGACCGATCCGAACCGTCAAATATGATCTCCATATTAAAATCTCCTTGCCGACCAAAATTTTCATTTTTTTGAATTTTTTAAGTATTTTTTTCGGATTTTCAAAAATCGTTAATCTAATTTGTTCTGAACCCTACAAAAATTGCTGTTTTTGAAAATCCGAAAAAAATACTTAAAAAATTCAAAAAAATGAAAATTTTGGTCGGCAAGGAGATTTCAATATGGAGATCATATTTGACAGTTCGGATCGGTCGTTTGAACTTTCAAAATTGAGATCTGACGGGGTTTAACTGAAACTCCGGTCAAAGCGCTTTGATTGAAGGCTTTCTCTCTCTCTCTCTCTATATATATATATATATATAGAATTTTGCTATGGTGAGTTGCAACTCACGGTCTCTTTGGTGAGTCGCAATCCAGACCGTCGGATTTATTTCAAAAATCGTGCAAATCATTTGCGCTGGATCGAGTTTAATTCTCCGTTTGTCTCTTTCGCTCCGTTCCATCTCTCTCTCGCTCTCTTTGAAATCGAAACAGATAGCTAGCGCCTCCTAAACCCAAACCCCAGAATGTCCTTCTTCTCCAACCTTTTAGAAAGAAATAAGAAGCGACAGAGAAAGGAGAAAACCGCAGTAAAACCATATTCTCTCCTGATCGAAGGAAATTGATCCTCCACAGCTATCTCCCTCTCGATCTTCCACCTATTCTCTCTGCCGATGGAAGCAAATCAACCAATCAAACTCAATCGACTAAACCAATCGAACCAGTCCGACCTCTTCATTTCTTCTTCTTCTTATCTCGCAAGAAGCCTAAAAGGCTAATAAAACTTCCGTCTCTCTCACTAACACGAAGATTTTGTCTCTCTCCATGTCACACGAACTCACCGTACTCTGGTATCCAGTACAGAGTACAAATGCCAAATATATAGATATGCTCTCAATGCTAACTAATTCTATTAAGACCTGATCTGATACATCGCATTTTTTAAATAACAATATTATGACACATTCTGAATTTAGTTTTCAGAGTAAAAACCATCATTTACACAAGCTGAAGATCATCAGTTGTTAGTTTATTTAACAAACCATGTCAATGAAGTTTTGTTATTCTTTTCTTTTTATTTACACTGACCTTACAAACTTTTTTTCTAAACCATTCAATGCATACTTATTTGAGGCCTTTGGGAGTAAGGAATTGAGAAATATTTTTTTGTGCTAAACCACCACCTACTCGTACATGAGGTACTACCTAAAAGATATCCCTAGTTTCTAATGAGATGTACAAGCAACACACTGATCACAATGAATACCATGTACAAGCAACACCTGAACACAGTTGAAATATCATATACAAGCAACAAAAAATAGCAGTGAATATAAATTGATACTGATATTGATTGAACAAGCAACACAAAATGCGGCATCTTAACTTAGACCCAACATTATCAAAATACCAGCATCTCTTAACAAGTAACACAGTGGAAACAACATATAGCTTTTATCTATTTCTACACAATCAAATAACAAGCATCTCTTAAACTGGACATATTGAACAAGCATCTCTTAAATTCAAAATACAAAAATAACAGTGACTCTACACAAACTAAATAGTAATAAAAAGTACAAACGGAGCAAACTGTTTCAGCGCTGAACACCATCAACAACCGAAATCCTTATTAGAAAAATCTCACAACAACTATTAAAACTCCACCTCCAAGATATTACAAAATAGACCCTCAAGGAATAGTAAATTTCATAAAACTTTGAGAGACATATCTTCTCTATCAAAGCAATTTTCAACTGCAACTCAATCATTAATGGGAGAGATTGTGTTGCCCTCTATCATTCTCAGAGAATTCCTTCTCCCATGGGCCCACCTGTCAGACGACATATCACTCCATTCTTCCATCTGTGCAGGCAAATGAATTGTCCCTTTGCAAGGATGACCACTGCTGAATCTCCACAATTGAGGTCTCTTGGTCATCTTGTACAGTTGTTCCTTCATTTCTAGTTTCTCCACATAGAGAGTATGGCAGCTGCTCGGGCCTCTCCAATTGGAAAGGCTAATGCTCCTCCAACAGAGCCATCACTTGTTCTTTTATGACACTAGACCACATGCCTGACCAATAGGAAATTAGAGATTTAATCTTAGCACTTTTTAATGCACTTGAACTTGATTGAACTTGAACTTGCATTTTTTTTTTAAACACGCATAATTTATCTAAGAATCAGGAATCATTTTGTGATATTTTCATTCAGGAGTATTAAAACATACAATTAATTAATAGACATTTACCATCAGATAGTAGTTAAAGGTCATCTAATTCTAAACAAGTCAAAGGAGTACCAAATTAATGCACCAAAATAAACTGTTCGAAGTGAATATATGATCATCCAGGAAGGAAATTTCATGAAATTTTGAGGAAATTTCAAAGAGAACCCCCCTTTCTTTTACGCAAATACCACGAGTAGAAATGGTCATGAAATTACAGGAACCAATTTTCAATGTTCCAAGATAATTACTCGGTCTTTAAGAAAGAGTGCTCGAAAGGAGAGGAGAAGTACCTTCAAATTTGTGCGGAAACCCTAGATAGCAAAGGTGCTCGAGAAATCGACGATAAGGCAAGAGGGGCGGTTGGGGACAAAAGATACTCTGGCGAAATGTTGCTCAGGAGGGATTTGAGGTAGACATGGAGAGACGAGAAGAAAGAGATAGTGATTTAGAGGATGTCCAAGTCGGGTCGAGAGAGAGGAGGCAACTACTGCGCGCGCTCTCATGCTCTCCGCGCTGATGCTCTCCGATCTACTCTCGCACTGTTCTAGGGTTTGGGTTTGGGGAGGCGCTGGCTATCTGTTCCGATCGACTTTCGTAAGGAGGCCAATACAGAGATCGTGCGGAGGCGGAAGTGATCAGAGGAGGAAGGCGTGCAGAGGCGATCTCACCCTCTCCGATTTAGGGTTTGGAGAGGCTAAGTCTGTGCTTTTTTTGTTTCGAATCAGAAGAGAGAGAGAAGCGAATTGTATAGATAAGAGGAAGGAGACGGAGAAAAACAGACGGAACGGACAAATTGTTAATCGGTCTAGCGACTCGTGATCGCGCAGATCTGCACGAATTTTGATAGAAATCGGATATATATATAGAGAATGGCTAACGTGCCATTGATGGCACAGCATCTATAATCTAAATGCTCATGAGGGTCGATGCCATCAGAATTATCCATAGTGCACTCTATACAATGCAAAAAATAATATAAGTATTTTCAGTCCGATACAAAATAATATTTGGCTCTATCATAATTATTTACTGCATCTTTCTGAAATAGGGACGAAATTCTAAGGGATGGAACAAAATTCTTTACTGCACATTCTGGTTTTCAGTTGGATGGAATCCAACACAAAATTCTTAACAAAACATTCTAAGGGATGGAATTCGAGCGAATTTTTTTTTTTCAGTTTCACAACATTCTGGTTTTTGTATTTTGTAACCAAACCTTTTTTTGTTATTTTTTAATACAATTACGGTTGGCTATTAAAATTTTGTCGGAAACAAAAAAAACATACGGACAGAATTGCAAGAGAGAGAGGTGAGACAATTTTGTCGGAAATTAAAATTTTGTCGGAAATCGAGAGAGAGAGATAGATACCTACAAAATAGAGAGGTGAGACAGGCGAGACTTACGTGCGAGCAACAATTTTTGGGATTAGGGTTTCTAATCCTCAGTCGAGAGAGACGTGATATGTTGAGAGAGAGAGAGATGGGGGAGGGACGGAGGCTTAATTCATATGAGAGACGGAGAATTAACACCAGGAGACGGAAAAAATAGAAGTGAAGGAGAGATCAGCGCCTCTATCTGTGCCATTGGTTATCATCTTGGCACGAATTTTGAGGAGATCTAACAGTACAAAAAACTAGCCTACAAGAGGTGTTTGTATATGCATTCTAGTATAGCCATTCTCTCTATATATATATATATAAAAATAAGAAGCATTGACTGTCACATTGATGCGATAAGTCATCATTTGTGCTTGTCAGTACACGCTATGTGTGTGCATGTTTGAGAATTCCCAAGCAACTTATCTTGATTGACCGGAGAAACCGCCATTCAATTGTCCAGCTTCAGTACACATTGTTGTATACACCTATATTAGAGCGAGTTCTTTTTGTCAGTCACAAGTTTTCCCATACTACCAGACTTCATTTTTTTCTATTCCTATTGCGACTTGGGATTGATGTTGATTCTGGAAACCATAGCAGGTACCAAATGGTACCAGTCATGAGTAATATCTTTTTCTAAATATAGCCGATAAACACTTGTTTATGTGGTTTGATGAATTTAATCTGTGGAATATGTTTTGGGAGGTGCTTTTGGGCAACCCGTTTTTCCTTAGAGCAACATATATATATTTTTTAATGATCAAAGTGCCTTCCAACCAAATCTTCTCTTCAAACTTACTCAGCAGCCCGGCATGATGACAAAAATAAGTTTGGAAAATAACAAAATCTTCTGTTCAAAATAGAAGCCCGGCGTGAGACTAATTGTCTCAGCAGTTCACAGTCGATTTATTTTCCTATACGTTTCTACCATTATTTGTTCACGCCTATAGTACCTAGAAGAGGTAGAAAGTACAGTTAAGGCAATAAGATAATAAATTTTAATTGATATTGAGGGCTGTTTAGACATTTAGCAAAAAAATATATGTTTTTCAAGAAAAAATAATCGGCAGCCCGTAGCAATTCTCATATGTTTTGGTTTTCTCTATAAGAAATAAATTGAGCAACATATATAAATATAATAGATTGAGCAACATATTTTAATTGTCTAATATTATTTTATTTTGTTTATTTGATCACATGCATCATTTGCTAGAAGGATAAAAAGCTAAACGTTACATTTATACATGGTCCTTTTTTTTTTACCCATTCTGCATGGTAGTTTCTTATTTTATGCGTTTAATTATAAAATAGTATACTTATCTGACTATATTATTCGTAAAAATTGTTTAAACCCTCAATAAACAATTTTATAAGTTAATAAGTTCTTCAAATTGGTAAGGGTAAAAGAGTTGAGGTGGATAGTGCTGAGGAGAAGAAGCAATTTAAGAAAGCCCTTAGTCAGAGTAAACAGTTAGAGCAAGGCTCTTGTGCTAAAAGGGTGCTAGCTCTTGCTGCATAAACTGTCATAGTTTCTCCATAGAAGGGTGTTGTTCAAAATGTGGCTCCATCTGTGCTTCAGGTGAGGGGGTAACATTACTCTACCTCCACCTGATTTTAGTTCTACTACCTCTTCCAAGGTTCAAATTATTGAGCCTCTTGAAGCTCCCACTCATTACACAGTTATTGATGGTGGGGTTGAGAGTGATCCTATCTCTTTAAAGGAGGAGCTTGATTTTTTCTCTATGGATCTTGCTAAGGCTGATTTGGCAAATGCTGTTATTGATCCTGGACTTAAGAAATCAATTTTGGACAAAATGGCTGAGGCTGATGCTCTTAACCTAGCTTTGAAGGCTCAAGTGCTTAAGTACAAGCAACTTCAGATTCAGAGAGAAATCTCCAAGGCAAAGATTTCTGTTAGAAAGAAGGAAGCTGGTTTGGCTAAAGGTAGTGCCTCAGGTGCAGGTCCCATTCTCAAGAAGGTCAAGTCTGAGAATTTGGATGCAGCTCCAGTCACTGAAGTTCCTGCTGACTTAGGTATGGTTCTTAACAATTTTATACATAATAGTAAATTGACTGCTGATGAGATTATTAGCTTACTTGATGACTTTGGTATTGCTTTTGGAAACTCTTATGAACATAGAATTGCCTTGATAAATTCAATTAAATGTTCCTCTTGTGTTAAGTTGCCTTCACATCTGAAAGGTGTGTGGAATAGCTTAGTTCACTTAGGATTGATAGATAGTGGGGTAAATTCTGAAGTTTCTTAATGAGTTTTCTTACCTGGAATGCTAGAGAAATTAGAAATGCTAATAAAAGGGGTCAACTTAAGGATATTATTAAGGATGAAAAAGTGGATATTTTAGGTATTCAAGAGACTAAGAAAACTAGTTTTCAAACTAGATTTCTCAATTTTTTAGGTTTTAATTTTACTTGGAATTTTATCCCTGCCATAGGTAGTGCTGGGGGTATTTTAGTAGGGTTTAATAACTCTGTTTATTCCTTTGTTGGCTGGGATAGTAGAGTTTTCTCTCTCTCGGTCAAGTTACGTAATAAAGCTTTAGGATATCCTTTACTTTTCACTTCAGTGTATGGCCCAGTGGACTATGCTCTTAAAGACAATTTCTGGGCTGAACTAGATGACATTGGGTCTCGCAATGGTTCTTTGTGGATTATTGGGGGGGACTTTAATGTAATTAGGAATAGACGAGAAAAGAGAGGAGTATCTTTTGATACTAGAAGTATGAGTAGGTTTAATCATTGGATCGATTTTCATAATCTCCTTGATTTTAGAACTTTAGACAGAAAATTTACCTGGGCAAGGGGGGTTCTTCTTCTCAATTTGCCTGTTTAGATAGGTTTTTTACTAATCAAGATTGGATTAATCAATTTCCCCAATCTTATTCTTATAGTCTTCCTAGGATTTTTTCAGATCATCATCCCATCAAATTTGATGCAGGGTTACAGTTGACTCACACTATCCCTAGGTTCAAGTTTGAAAAGTTTTGGCTAGGTAAAGATGATCTGATTCAAAGATTTCCTTCTTGGTGGAATCTTTCTTCTTTAGGTGTTTATTTAGCTTCTGATTGGATTAATAAGTTGCTTCTCATTAAGTAAAAACTCAAAGGGTGAAGCAGGAACATAGGTAAAGAGACTAGAGATAAAAAAAACTTTCTCTTTTGACTTCCATTAAGTCTATGGAAGACAAATTAGAAGATTCTTCTCTTATTCCTGCTGAGTTTGATGTTTTCCTTCAAGCTAAGAAAGATCTTTTTGATGTTTTTCAAGAAGAAGAAACTTATTGGAGACAAAGATCAAGAGTTACTTGGCTTAAAGAAGGGGATGCTAATTCTAAATTTTTTCACCGTTGTGCCTCGGTTAGACGAGTTAAAAATAATATTAATCATCTTTTGATTAATAATAGAGAGGTTAGGGATTCTGTTTCTATTAGAGCTCATGTTTTAGATCATTTTCAGTCTATCTTAGGTACTGCTACTGTAGGTTGGGGCTCTTTAAAGAATACAGTTTGGAATGAGAGTGAGAAAGTGGCTTTTTTGGATAATGAGGCCTTAATTGCCCCTTTTGCTGAAGGTGAAGTAAAAACAGCTATTTTTGACATGAAAGCTGACAAGGCGCCAGGTCCTGATGGTTTTTCTATGCTTTTTTATCACTCTTTCTGGGACATCATTAAGGAGGATGTGATGGCTCTCTTTAAGCAGTTTCATCTCCATAGACTAAATCTCTCTCTTTCAACAAAGAAACTATTAGTTTAATACCTAAAGTTGCGGATGCAGCTAGGGTCACTGATTTCAGACCTATCAGTTTAATTAATTGCATCTTTAAAATTTTCTCTAAGGTTATAGCTAATAGATTAGCTCGTGTTCTCAGCCCTATAATTAGCACTAATCAGAGTGCTTTTTTGAAAGGGAGATACATTCTAGAGGGGGTTGCTGTAGCTCAGGAGTTATTGCATTTTATCCATCATTCTAAAGAGGAAGGAATCATTCTCAAATTAGATTTTGAGAAGGCTTTTGATAAAATAAATTGGATCTTTTTAATTCAATGTCTGATGGATAGAGGCTTTCATCCTACTTTTGTTAGATGGATTGTTCAACTCTTAGTAGGGGGAAGACTGCTGTTAATGTTAATGGACATATTGGGAATTTCTTTGAATGTAAGAAAGGTTTGAGACAAGAAGACCCGATTTCTCCTTATTTGTTCCTTATGGTAGCAGATGGATTAGCTAAAAAATACTCCATAATGGAATGGAAAAGGGGCATCTCTTTGGGTTAGGACCTAGTTTAGCTAATGGACATAAGATTATTCATTTGCAATATGCAGATGATACTCTTTTGTTTGTAAAGGCTGATAGTTTGGTTGTAGAAAAGTTATTTTGGGCCCTAAAATCTTTTGAAAGGATTTCTGGTCTCAAAATTAACTTCTCTAAGTCTGAGCTGATACCTCTTAATATAACCTCTTCCAAAGCAAGAAGTTTAGCACTTCTGCTCAATTGTAATGTTGGAACCCTCCCTATTAAATACTTGGGGGTTCCTTTACATTGGAAGAAACCCCGTAAGCAGGAGTGGTTGGTTTTAATAGAAAGGATTGAGAAGAAACTTTCTAAATGGAAAGGTAGTTTGCTTTCTCTGGGAGGGAGGTTAACATTAGTTAACTCAGTACTCTCTGCTCTTCCAGTTTACTATCTTTCAATTTTTCTCTGCCCTACTTGGGTTATTAATAAGATTTTAGGTCTAATTTCCTTTGGGGTAATTATCAGAGTATGGGTACTAGGAAGTTCCATTTGACTGCTTGGGATTCAATTTGTAGAAAGAAGGAGTTTGGAGGTTGGGGTATTACAAATCTTAAGCATTTTAATTTTGCTTTAATGGGTAAGTGGGCTTGGAAGTTTTTCTACAAAGACTCTCCAACCTTGTGGTTAGAACTTATTCTTATTTTAAGTATAAGAATAAAGCTTCCTCTTCTGCCTCTTTTCATTGGAAAGCAGTGTGTAGCTTGTTCCCAATTATCAAATTAGGTCTTAAAAGAGTAGTAGGCAATGGTTCAAGTATTAGGTTCTGGGATGACAAGTGGCATGGTCATTTCAGACTTTCTGCCACTTTTCCAGAAGCTTTTAGGAAAATAAAAAAACCTTCTGCCTCTTTAGCTGAGGTATGGGGTAGATGTAGAATGAATCTTTTTCTTAGACGAGGTGTTTCTAATTTACTTAAGCAAGAAAAAAAAGATATTCAATTATTATTGGATAATACTCCTTTATCTCTAGACAGGGATAGTGTTGTTTGGCTTTGGCATCATTCTGGGGTTTATACTGTTAGATCTGCTTATGATTTTTTGAATAATAGTGGGGTTGTTATTAGGAAGTGTGACTCCATTTGGATTTTGCCCCTCCCTTTGAAAGTTAAATTATTTTTTTGGTTATTAGTGCATAATAAGATCCTCACCCAGGACAATTTAACTAGAAGAGGATGGATTGGTGCCAACAAGTGTCATTTGTGCAATAACTTTGAAACCATTGATCACTTATTCCTTCAGTGTCAGGAAATTAGAGCCTTTTGGAATTTCTTTAATGCCCATAATACTATAGGGTTATTTGTGATGGAGTCCAGTATCTCGGATTTTTGGATTTATTGGCAACACCTAAATAAATCTGACAAGATTTACCTAGGTTCCATTTTTGTAGTTAGTTGTTGGGTAATGTGGCATTATAGAAATGGTATTTGCTTCTCAGACAAAGCTAAGCCTCGTCCTAATGCTTTGTTTTTTCAGATTTTTAACCTTTTTTTCTCTTGGACAGGTAATAAGACTGGTTTAGAAACTAGTTTTGTTCAGGTCCCAACAAGGCCAGGGGAGAGCAGAATTTCCACAGTTTTTGCCACGCCAGGACCAGGAGAAGATGGGCATGTGTCAGACGCATCAGAATCTACTGCTTCTTAGTTTTTTTTCTAGTAGGATTTGATGTCTGATGATGTATCTTTGCTTCTGGGTTGTTGGTTGGTTAGACTAGCTGGTTTTTTTGGAGCATGTAAACTCTTGAATGCTTTTTGTTTTGCTTTCTGGTCTACAATTTTGGAGTGCTTTTATTCAAAAAAAATAAGTTCTTCAAATTCCAACATAGTATGATTGTTCATTCTTAAAAAATATTTTATTATAACTCTGTGCCAGAATATAAATTCTCCTGCATCTTTTAGGTAAATAACTGGATTAGTTTGCCTAGAATTAATATATTCACACTGTCAAGTAATTTTTTTCAAAAAAAAAAAAACACTGTAAAGTGATGGATGGTACTTTTTTAATGTTACATAATGCATACAATGTTAAGTAAATAATGTAAACTTTGCGAACTGAATCAAAATGCACCGACAGAAAAAACACAATAGAACTTATAAACCAAGTCTATACGGATATAATAATTTGGAAAACTTGTGCACATATTTTTTGGAAAAAAACCTAGACCGCAATATTCCCTACACATCATTCACATACAGTGATACAGACCATTTGCGGGCCCACGCGCCGGTTGTCGGTTGAGCCGAAGGACATTCATGCGCAGCTGAATTGAAGGAAAAACCCAGCGATCGATATCGCAACAATCATCCTATTCAAAAAAGAAAAGAGATGGGCTAAGGCTCCTTTGGATAGGTGTGAGAAGAAGGAAAGAAAAAAAGAAGTGGGAAGAAATATTGGAAAGTGTGTAACTTTGTAAAAAGTTTGAATTGTTTATAATAAATTTCCTCTTTTTTCTTTTCTTATTCTTTCTTCCTACCTTATTCTCAACCAATCCAAACGGAGCCTAAAATCAGCCACGACTGACGGATGCAACCGTCAGCTACGATCAAATTTTAATTTTTGAGATTCTTAACCGTTCAATGTATTCTCCATATTGAAATCTCATTGAAGACCAAATTTTACATTTTTCTGAAATTTGTTAGTATTTGTTTCATATTTTACAAAATTCTTAATGTGAACAATTCTCGACCCTTCAATAACTATGATTTTTTAAAATCTCAAAAAAATAGTAAATAAAATAAAAAAAATGTAAAATTTGGTCTCCAATGAGATTTCAATATGAAGAACAGTAGTTTTTTTCCGATCAAACATTAATATACAACTGCCATCAACAGTTTACCATTCTTTATCATCGCTAAACACAAAATGATCAAATAAAATAGATAAGATAAACATGTAGAGGATCAAAATGAACACTTACAAATAAGTGTTGTCATATCTTGTTCAAATTTTTATATGTACATTCAACTTATTTATTTGTATGTGTTCACTTTGATCACTATATATGGTCACCTTTTCTATTTTATGTGTACACTTTATGTTTTACGATGGTAAGAGATGGCAAAACTGCAGATGGTAGTAAGCAATTTTCATTAATATATGTTTAATTAGTAAGAAATGCTATAGTGCAATATATTGAATTGATGAGGTCTGTCTATTACGAACATTCTCACATTTTTAAATTTCAAATGATTGATCTAAATCATTTAATATGTTTTTCATATTGAAAACTTATAAGAAACATATTTTTTCTATTTTTTCAAAATTTTTTACAAGTTTTTTGGTATTTTAAAAAAATCATTGTTATTGGAAGAACCATAATTTTTATATAATAAATTTTTTAAAATATCACAAAAATATAAAAAAATTGATTTTTTATAAATTTTTTCAATATAGAAAATATATTGAACGATTTGGATCTATCGTTTGAAAATTAAAAAAATGAGAATGGTGATATTAGACATCCATCTAATAATTGATAACCACCTACTTCCTAATGCGTATCTAACCATAGAATATGTTGTTATACTCAAATTGGTAATTGAGAAAGTATGTGGCCAAAACTATATAATGCAAATGCAATGTGGGTTGGGGAATCACAGCTAACATTTATCGGGCAGACCTAAGTAGGTTGCCGCAGCCGCTACCTGGTCCGTCCAAAAAACATTTATCGGGCAGACCTGGGTTTTGCAACGATCCGACCAACATTCGTAAATTAGAAAACTTCACCATATCCATATTGTAACATCCGAAAATTTGATTTCCAATATATTTGATCTTTGACTGCCTTTGACCTAGTTTGACCAGCTATTGGACTTTGACTAGTCAATTTTTATCCCCCGTTGTTGACCGAGTTAGAAAAAAAAAAATCAAACCGCCAAGCCTATTATTACTCCTAGATGCTCGTTCCCTTCTGCTACATATCATTTACCCATTTCCATCAACTCATCTCGTTGCCCTTTTCTCACTAAATCAAATACCAAATAAAATTCATTTTATTAGCTTGACCAAATATGAGACAGAGAATACCAACCGAAATTTGAAAATATTATTCCATTGAAGTTGTATTTGAGTAGCTCGGCCGATTGGAATTTGGATTCTACGTCGCAGTCGGAATAGTCGATTTGATATGTTTGTTAATTTCTGAATCGTCATGTCAGGTAACCGGACTTTTCTGTATTTAATTTCGTATTGATTGATTGATTTGATTTATCGTTTGATTTTGATCGAATATGTTTATCTGAATTGTGATTGATATATTTTACGGGTTATCGGGTTTGGAATTGGATGTGAATTTGGATATGAATTTTGAGCCCTAATCCTCCTGAGTTCGGGAAGGGGCCGCTCTTGATCCTCCTGAGATCGGGGAGGGACCACTGTGACTGACTGGCTGACTGTCTGGACTCGATTATCTCTGTAAAATATATTATTTGTTTTATGGATTAATCTGATCTGATTGAACTTTTTGATATTAATTAAATGTAGAGAAGCTGCGTCGTTAAATAACCGGTTACTGAGGTTTGTACCTGACTCTGTTTTGTTTTTCTGTTGCGACGTAGGTTGACGGTCGTCGGATGGATGCGGAAGATACCGTTTCGGCTCGCGTCCCGCGACCCGTCGGTGCGGGACGTGACACATATGTGCATTTTTGTGCGCTATTCTGCAGCGTGTGATTATGAAGGATCGCCATAATTTGTATTAGTTCCAGCCCCAATTATTCCCATAATTAGTTCTAGATCTTGCAAATCTGAATGCATTGTACTCTCCCTCAAAAAAAAATGCATTGTACTCTTTTCAATATAAAAAAAAAATTCAAACTTATGGAAAAGAAAAAAAAAAGAATGAGTTTTCTTATCTAAGAAGCTCCTAATCGCCAGTTAATTGAAACTTACACAAGTAATACGCACTTCAATTTAAAATGTACAAAATTTTGCATAAATTCAAGTTATAATATTTACTTTAATCTATATAATCTAAATGTGTTTCAGATTTAAAATTGTATAAGCAATTTTCAGTCGGATAAGTTTGGAGTAGATATTTCAGCATGTCTACAAGAATAAAAAATAAATAAATAAAGTAGACGACATCTGAGGAACACATTAAAGTGTGAGTAGGTTAGTACTTGGTAGGAAATGGATTCACGAAAGTAGTACATATGACTAGGAGGTAATGCCGTGAGGGTCATGGCAGATATTAAAGAGAAAACTATGAACTGAACCAAGTGTGCAGTATGGACGCGCCTCCGGTTCTCCGAAAAACGGGACCAGCCATGCGCCAACTGCCCAACTCCACTGAGGAATCTCCGGAGAATTTAAAGGGTAAGGATCATTGCCAAATAGATTAATTTGGTAACTTTTATATATTATGTCTCTGAAAGTAAAGCCAACGAAAATTTCAACAAAGAAAGAAAAATATATATGACATGTTGTAAGTGCATAGATTGATAGTACTTGGAGAAAAGTTAAAATGTCATGTAATACCAGGAGTCTAGGACACACTTTTTGTATATTTTAAAGTTTAAAAGTTAAATATCGAATGTTACATTGTTAGGTCCGAAATTCCACATGCCACATTTATCTAGATTTACTTACGCATTTGCATTTTATTAGGATCAAGATTCAACATTTTATATATACTAGCATAGCATGCCCGGGCAAATAAAAAAATAAAACAATGTTTGACAATAAAAATATGTTTCTTAATTTACCAGCGATACAAATAGATGTGTTATTCAATTTATTTCTATATTAGATGGAAAACCAAGCAATGGTGTTGCTTCGGCTGGCGATTGATATCCAACCGCAGATCAAACCAATCGAACGACAGAAACATCTATTTACGTCCTAGATCTAGCGTGTTACACCTCTTGATATGCGTGCTTTATAATATGTAGTATAGAAGTATAGATGTTAAGCAAACTATACTGGTTACACGTTACCACATGGTAACAGAAGAATTTCATATCACATTTGGGGTCATTTGGATGGTATGGCCGTATGGGAATAAGGAAGAGTAGCTTCTTCCTAAGAATAATTTCTTTCTAGGCATCCAAACTAGTTAGGAATAAGGAGAATAATAGCTTCTTCCTAGGAGTAGCTTCTTCCTAGGAATAGTTTCTTCCAACAATTGTATATACATAATTTCAACAAAATTAGCTAAATACTAATAGCAAAATGAAATTCTATGTGCTCTTTAATTATTACTTTATTTAATAGTAAAATAATAATTTTTAATAATTTATTTAAATTAATATTAATTTGCTTATTCCTAACTCACCATCCAAACAACATTTTTTATTCCCAAAATAACACTCTTCCTAATATTTTCTTCCTAAAATCCTTATTCTATCTTTATTCCATACCATCCAAACGAGCCAAAAAATGATTCATATAAAAGATTTATTTGATAATTATATGAGTTTCAATCAATCTTTTTGCAAGAAAAATATTCAGGTGCAAATTTTAAAGTATTTATAGATATTTAAAATTAAAATACATATTTTACATATAATGTTACTTATAATTATAGAACTTACATTGAAATAAATTTAACACGTGGAGAGAGTGAAAAAAAAAAGAGAATTTGCATGAGTGATCATGCATGTCTTATTATTGATTGATTTAAGTATTATTTTTGGAAAAATGTAAAAGATAAAAGCTATTGCACACTTACAAGATCTAAATTCTTTACAAAAAATACATTTATATTTTTCAATAATGTTTACACATATTTTAGGATTATTCACTTAGATATTAAGATATCTGAGAAAATCAATAATTTTAGGATAATTATTTTAGGTAAGAAGCTAATTACTCAGGTGTATATAGTGTTTGAAAAACAAGAAACTATACTTTATATATATAATTGTTTGATTTCTCAGGTCTGGATCAAGTTCTTTAATTTGGGAAAACTAAATTATTGTTCTATCAACGTTTAACCTGTACAGGTAAAAGCAAAAGAAGTTTGATTCATAACATCTTCTATAAATTATATAATGACAAGAAACCAACAAAGACTATGTTTGTGTTATGATAGATGATCTCTCACATTCTATAAAGTAGTGAATACCTGATTTTGAAATCGGTAACAAATATGTTTTGTCCCCTTTCCACATATGAGCTCTGAGCCAATAATACCAATTGTAGCGAAAAGACATCTCCACCCATCACACACGAGTTAGCCACCCTCCTATTTTTTTTCTTCCATTCAAACACCTGAAAAAAATGTGACCATATAACATATTAGATGCAATTCTTACTTTCTGGATCAAACAGACATTCTATAATATAAAATTAGAGTGAATATATATCTTACTAGCTATAAAATAATTTTCTCATTCCAATTCTTCATAATCTTGTCTTCCAAATTCTTCCTAATAATTTTCTGCCATTGAAGAGACTTCTTTTCTTTCTTAAAACAGCATTAATTTCTTTTGGAAAATTAGTCTCTTCAAAGGGCTTCATTTTTTTTCACAATCATCCTCCAAAAAAAAAGAAATTAATAATCTTATTATATTCTCGTGGAAGAAAATGCACAAAGATAAAATGATGATCTCTAGGACTTTTGGAGCTTTCCAAAACCTTTGTTTTCTCCCATGAAGCAAGATTACTGCACCCATTGATTATATCCTTGTTTACAATAATCTTATACATCTTGCCATTTCTCTTTTGATATGGAAAAAAAATGTACAAACTTTCCACTATTGAAGGCTTCAACCATAGATAACGAGTCAAAATAAATTTGAACATAAGTAACCCCATGGTTTATGTTCAACTTTGTGGCGATACCAATGGCAGTCCTCAACCCTGTTGCCTCAATTTTGGAGTTGTTCAATTTTCGACGATCTATACCCCTCAACAAAATTAAAATTCTCATCATAAACTAAAACTGCCTTTGTACCTCTTACATGTTTGTTAGAGCCATCAGAGTTCAGAATAAACACATACTTCTTCATATGCCCATGCACCTCTTAACGTTTGAATTTGGATTAAATTTCAAAGTTATGTACTTCTATTTTTAGATTAATTTGGATATTGATTGTGCATCTATATCTATGGATTCAATATTCTTTGAAAGTTATGTAAAGCTCTGATACAAATGTAAGTAATTCACCGACCTTGAATACGAAATTTAAACCAAATTATGGGATGACAAGTTTATTGGACCATTAACACATAGAGCATAAAGTTTCCTTCCAATCTTTTTATTTATTTTTCATGTGACCAGTTAAACCAAAAGAACATTTAATTTACTAATCATGTACAACCACGCACCCAAAACTTATCTTTAGTTATTAAGCAATTCGATCAAAATAAAATCGAGTAAGTTCAATTAAATGTAATTCATATTTCATGATCATAATATGATCTTCATGATCACATAATTTCTCATGTTCCCTCATTCATAAACTTAATGAAATTGATAAATTTTATAATGAACTCAAGTATGTCTAAATAAACCAAGGATTTAGAAGGTCCAGATTCTCATATTCTACTAGTACGAACTAGTAGTTCCTGAACATGAATTAGGAATTATTAGTTTCCGAACAGTTTGTTCATGAACAAGTCAATCATGTTTGAAAAGTTTATTTTTAAGAACAAGAATAATTATACAAATAATAATGATTAGAATTTCCGTACCACCCAATTCACTTTTTTTGGATGGATAAGAAGTGATCTATCTCTTTCTTCACGTGGGAATAGTTGAAGCAGTCTCGTGAAGCTTGTTCCAGTATTTCATGGGAACTAAGAACAATATCACGAACATCCTCTTCGCCTAGTTCGTATCAAGTTTGGTTCGAGCGAACTAGGGCTGTTCGTGAACAACTAGTTCGCTGACACTGCCAATCACAACTTAGAGTAATGCCAATATTTATTATTTTTTTTTTATTGTCTTATCATGATCAATGGACACTACAATCGAAGTGTTAGATCAAACTGGGGCCTTCAAACCTGATATTTCAACACCCGCTTTTAAAAAATAATTAGATCAAACCCTTTCAAAATCCAACTCTTGTAGGTCCTTGTCTGCCATAAGCCCTCCGAAAGACCAATCCGATCCGAATTCTTAAACGGTTTTCCAAAAACGGGTCAATGGTCGGGAAGTTTTACACTATATCACTAGCTATTCGATGTGAGGAGAAAAGAGGTTAAATACTACTACTACTTATTTAGTCATTTAATATTAACATTGTCTAAGTAATGCATGATGTTTGTTTAAATGATGAAATGTGCAAGTAATTACGTTTTATGGTTACATTTTTCACAACTAGCGCAAAATTGAATGTGTCGGTCCGAAATTCCACATGCCACGTTTGCCAAGATTTACTTGGAGCTGCGATATAATATGATTTACATTCTAAAAATTAAATATATAATAAACTAAGAAAAATATACTGGGTGCCACATCTGTAGCAAGGTAGCGTCGGCATTTTGGATCATGGATTGGAAGTGATTCATTCATAATTTCATATAAAAAGGTTTATTTGTGAACATTACGAGTTCCAATCAATCTTTTCAAAAGAAAAATACCCACAGCCTCATTTTAAAATTCTTGTAGTTTTTTTTTTCTTAAACCTCATATCTTACATATAATTACAAAATTTTACAAAAGAAACGGCACTCCATTGCCCTATATTCTATACACATAGAGCCCCCTAGATACCATCTCATGTTCCCATTTTGATTCACTGTTTTTGTAGAAAATGGTATGGTTGATATCCACTGACCACTGTTGCATTACTAGAGTTGATTCTTGAATTTTACTGCCAAATAAATATTTATTGAAACAAACTCCACATTTTAAAATAAAATAATTCATACAAGAATTTTCGTATGAATTATCTTAATTTTCTTGAAATGTGAGTTTGTTTAAAAAAGTCTTACATTCAGAAAAGTCGAATAATATATGGATATGGCACAAAAAAAATTCACAGTGAAACATCAAATATCTTTAAGTTGAATTGCATTATAATCTTGTTATACCTCAGACACATCAAATATCTTTTAAGAATCGTTATTTTATTATTATATACAAATTAAGAACCGTCCAATTAAGATTATATAATCGAGGATAAGAACGGTGTGATGTGGCTAAAAACTTTTAAAGACTCAACCCTTTAGTGTGCTTTTTGTTTGTTTTTAATTGTGTGTACTAGTGGTTCTAGTTTGCTTACAAGTTACAAGCATCTCGCTCAAAAAGAAAATAAAAGAAATGAATAATATCTAATTATCAAATATATAAAAATACAATTATTTTTCACTGACAAATAATCGAACCTCAATATAAGAAAAATAAACGAAGCAGAATAAAACACCCCTCATTACATCATCTCATGGCATGGCTTTGACACACAGAGGACCATAAAGTTCTGATCACGTCGAATCAAAACTGTACATGATGTCGGCTTTCGTTAACTCTTGTAGTTTTATATTATTTTTGGTCTCATACGGTCAGAACCCTATAGTTTTTCCTATTTTTTCTTATAATCTAACGAAGCTTTGGTCCGTCCGATTGTCGGAGTACAACTGTTTCATGCACTCGGTGCAGTTCAAGTTTCGGAAGCCACCAGCTTATGGAGCCCACAAGACAGTTATGGATTACCTTCAAAGTCGTGCACTCGGTGTGGTCAATAATTCACTTGTCGGAGTTCCACTTTCTCTCTTCCCAATAGAATAAATAGAAAGGACAAAGTCGGAAACACCTAGCGTTAACGATGCACCGACTCCAATACAGAGTTAAGTCACTGATATACGGGCCCCACATAACAAAGCCTGTAATTGGTTCAGTATATGTCTGATCCGATAATGTTAGACCAGGTTCAGACAAAATTGTCGGAATTATAATTCCAGAAATAAAAGAAAACAACACATGTTTCGTCCTAAAATTCGCATCATTTCAATAAAAAATCCCTTCTCTTTCTCTCTCTCTCATTCATCTCTCTTCTGGCTCTCACCAAACCCTTCTCTAATTTCTCTCCCAATCCCAATTTCATAAGAGATTCGCTTTGATTTTCCCTCCGATCTCCTCTCTAATTCGGGGAGATCGGAGTTCCGAAGAGGCGCGAGAAATCAATCCTTTTCTTTCTCGGTAGGCGAAATTTCTGATTTGGGGAAATTTATACTTTGATTAAACTCCAGGCAATGATCTGTTGCGCAGCGTTTTGTACTTGTTTTGTATATTTTGTTTCTTCCTTTTGAGTTGGAAACCTATGAATTTTCTTTTGGGGGGTGAAAAGGTATCTTTACATGCGCATGTATAAATAGGAGAGGAAAGTTTGGTTGGGAGTTCTAGGTGGCATTGATGATATCACAAAAAAAATTGCCAGGATTAGTCTGATTATTGCTTGTTTTTGGCTCTTGGGGCTTGTATTGTTGAAAAGGTTGCGTTATTTGGGAATTGAGGTATATAGTCAAAATTATTTCTGAACTGTTCTTTTGAATTTAGGAAAGTTGTACAGTTGTGATGGTAAAGCAATTTTCTACCAAACTTTTATGTGTTAGAGTAAATAATCCAGTGGATGAAACCACTATTTTCTTTTGTGAAGTTACAGATTGAGTTGTATTATTGATTGAGAGTTGATTGGCTAGAATTCGGTTCATTGCTCCTAATGGGATACCAACCCAACAACAATGTAAATTTATCTGGAAACCTAGTTTTTCATTTCTATGGACCCATGCCTAATATCTTTTGTATGTAGATAATCGGTGAACTCTTAAGCGAGAGAAAAGTTGGAATCTTTTTAGGTTGTGCATGCTTTTGTAAGCAAGATCAGGTTGAATAGGTAAACTACTTTAATTCTCTCTTGCATTGTTTACCTATTTGCCAATAAATGCATGTATAGGATTTGTGTACAGTTCATGGAGACATTTCACCCAAATGAATCCATCAACACTCCTGAGGCCCACTGTTACATTCCAGAACTCATTAACTATCAGCTTTTCATTTTTTTCAGGGTACTTTTCTATAATGTTTTATGCTAAAACTCTGCACCAGAAAGAGTAAAAACAATTATAGTTCGGTTGAATCCAACCTTAGTTAAGACTTTTTTTTTTTTTTGAAATTCTTGACATTGGCTGTCAAGGGAAACCTTAATTAAGACTTGAATACTTAAAAAAGTGCTCATTTTGGGTTTGATTGCACAATTGAGGTCTAATCAATAATTATTGCATACCTGGATTTCCTTAAACCATCATGCTCTGCATGGTAATTAAAGATAAAATGCATATTACTTAAATGAGGAGAAATCAAATGCTATAGAGTTTGTTTCCAAGTTGGTGCAAACAAAATGATTGATTAAATATAATAATATTATGAAGACCAACAATATCAACTATCAAAATTTTGAAAATTTAGTCCCCTTTTGATGCATGTAATAAATATTTTGAAAATCAACTATCCTACAAGCTTTTATGCATGTAATTCAAATAATATAAAACCCATCTAATGGTTCAAATTTGCAAATTTCAGCAAGGATAAAAGGCCGGCTCTGTTTGGCACCTCGACCATTGGCATTGGATACCTCCTCGGTTTCAATTATTAGCTATACATTAATCTTGAGGTCAGTATGGAAGTGTCTATAGCATTTTTAAATGGCATATAGAGGATAAAGACTTTAATAACTACAAAGTATTATTATGTAGGACTACTTATGGTACAGCATGGAAATTTGGTTAAAATTTGAAGCCATAGAAAAATAATTTTTGAAACTGTAGAAATAGAATATACAATATGAACAAAATGTTGACTAACTAATGTAAAGGAATTGTTCATAGTACTCCGAAGTTGCCACATGTAAATTCATAAAAGAAATATTACGTTCGCATCACAACAGTAGAATTGGCCCATAAAAGATGAAGAAGAAAATCATATAATTGTTTTTAAATAAGTTGAGAAAAAAAATTAATGCAGATTGGAGTAAGTGTGGTATGGTTCTTGGATATTTTAAAGAAATATTACAAGAAGTAATATTCAACAAATTGATCTAGCACATCAATATTTACTTTCCAGGTGTGCATAATCTATTGATGGATCATGTATTTTAAAAATTTTATGATGGGTGTTCCAAATTCAACAGTCTTACTGTAAAATGTAAATCGGATACAATGGGTGGCAAAAATTTTCTTTTCATCTGGGTGGTGTGCTGTAATGTTTCCCTCTTTGTTCCCGTTGAGGGTTGATCAGTTCAATTCAGTCAGTCTTTTAAGTGGAGGGAAGTAAATTTTGGCACATGACATCACTTAACATCACAATAGGAAATATAACTAAGTTAATGGGGCTTGAAGTAAGCTAAAGGCATTTTGCTGTGTGAATTTCTTTTGTTGTATTTTCTAATGGAACCAATTTTTATAAGCAACAGCTTCAGGTTCCTCAATGTAATCTGCTCTGACCTCGGCAAGACTAAGTTACCCCCATTTTTTGAAAATTATGTTGTGCCATTTTGGTATCTTTAAGTGAGTGTATATTGAGCCATGACTAATTTGGCAAATCAGCACAAATAATTAACTCATAGTTGGATAAATTTATGTTGAATCTCTTGATGAGTTAATTCTTACTTTTCATCCCTTGTCAGTTGTCAGACAAAGTATCATAAATTTCTAATTTTGCATTTTCTCATGTTCTGTAACAGGTTTTATAGTGTACGGTCTCCTAACAGGTCTGGCGAAATGACACACAGAAATATCGTTTGCATGCAACCCCAATTTGATAACCTCGAACCAGATCAAGGTCCCGTTCAGTTTGGCTATGTTCCAACTTGTCAACAGCTTGTGAATGTCAACATGGGCCCTGCTGCAGGTTTCTACAGTCCTTGTTTGGCACCTGTACCCAATTCGTGCAGGTTTATACCTGGATATGTCTACCCACCTTATGTCAGCCAGGCATACCAGCATCCTGGCACACCTTGGGACTATGTCAATGCCATGCCTAGTGTGGGTAAGCAGCGTTCTCTCTTCTTGGTGCCAAATCTAAATTGTATGGCGTGTTAGTCACAGAAGCCTATTTAATTTAAGAACAGAAAACATGAAGAGTGATTCAAAATATCATTGATCTTTAAATGCAAGCATTATAAATGCTGGGTGTTATTTGTCAATATGATAAAGTGTTGGGTGTAATGTGCAAAAAGTAGCAATTCTAAGAGTTCACCCCTCTAATAGTCAATTCAGGAGCATATCCCTACTTCCCTCAGCCAATGGTGCCTACACATCCTACGGCGCAAATGCAAGCACCTTACCCTCATCCGATGAACAATCCACATGGTGCTGTTCTTGGCCACCCATCTGATGTTTTGCGTTTGGGGCCAAGGATCCCATCCTTCCAGCCCCCGCCTCAGCACCCTCTGCTTTCAGGTGGTAACCGCCGAAGGGTCCGAATTGTACAATCTGAGGTAACATGTTAACTCATTGGTATATTTGAGGCTTTTGCAGATTACACCCAATGTTTCACCATATTTTCAGGTTGCACCTCATATTTATTTTTGCATGAAATCATTTGAATTATGTGATGGAAAAAGATGGCATTGGTTTAAAACTTCAAATATTGATCCCTAATCCCAGCAAGCTGGAATAAGTGAATTTTGATTATGCATAAAGAAGTCTGTAAGTGATCAATTGAGGCGATATGACAAAATAGCAAGGACATTTTTTGTGGAATTTCTTTTTGTTTGATGTAACCTTGGTTCACCGTTACATGCTTTAGGCAAAAATGTTAAAATAGCAAGTGCATTTCCAGAGCACATGTTCATCTTTTTCACCCATGTATTTTGATTGTTTAGTTACTTCTACTGGATAAGGTTGGGGACATTTCCAAAATTTAGTGGTCGTAGGAACATTGCTTTGCAGAAATTTCGCTTATGTCCCTTGATGACAGCTGCACGAGTTCTTTTAGATATTTTGCCTCTCCCTCCATTGATTTGCAATGTTCTCAAATCTCTTTGTGCATCTTTTTTTTTCAACTAAAACTTGGATATATTGTTGGGATTAGGGAAGTTATGAGAGGATCTATGTATCTGTCAATCTACCAATTTCCTATGTTTACTGCTGTTTCCAAAACAGGTTCATGTCAGCTTTATTTTCTTTTCAGTAAAAGGAAAAGTCTATTAACAAAGAGGGAATTTATGAAAGGTAGGGATATAGTGACACCAAATTTATTTGAAAATCCACAACATCCAATATAACTGTTATCAAAATAAAAATTTACATATCTTCTTTATATTTTAGATAGGATGCAATTTTTATCAAGCACTACCAAAACTGACAGATTTAATTTGTCAAACTGCTTGATGGATGACCAATCAATTCTTAAATTGCTCTAAATTTGTACACAATCTATCTAAAGTTCTAAACTATAAAGAAGGTGTCTGTAATTTTTCTTTTATTTTGATAACGGCCAAATGTGGTTGATGCCCAATAAATTTGGTGTAATTCCATTTAGTGAACATCCAATTGGCCTTGTCTTTGTGAAAGTTCCTCAAGTTTAGATGATACACTGGGCAAATTTATTTCATAAAGTATTTCTTGTCTTTTCCAAAACAGATGAATAATATATCATGCACAAAGTTGGTGGTTCCATTTTTTCTTTCAATGACTATAAATCTTCTGCTTTCTGAAAATACATCGTATTGTTGAGAATTTGATTCCATACTATGATTACATGTGCAATTAAACAGTTTGCTCTGTACAAAAACAGAATTGTAATATCTCAACATGCATTTGTTCAGAATTGTTTTTTTTTAGTGTATCTTAATTTATGTTGTAAGTCCTACCGCAAAAAGTAAATGCGGAAATTTCTCAGGTTGAAATTGATTTTTTCTATGCTACACAGTTAAAATAGGAACAAAATCTATCCTATTTATGTTGTCACTTGTCAGTCATCTACCTCTGTTAGGCCATCTCCTAAACAGATAAATTTATTCCAATAATGATATAACATACGATTTGTTGAGAAATGGTTATTTTGAATGTAATTAAATTTTACTGAGTATGAATTTTATTTTGCAAGTCTTACCACAAAAATGACATGCGATAATTTCTCAGGGTACAATTGATTTTGTCCATCCTCAACAGTTAAAATAGGAACAAGGACTGTCCTTAATTTATGCTGTTAGTCATCTACCTGTGTTAGTCCATCTAACAAAACAGATACATTATTCCAATAATTATATAACAAATTTGGGCTTGACAAAAGGCTTAGTTGTTGTTGTTGAGACCCTGAGAAAGCTATTTGAAGGTACGAGTAATGGGTTGGTTGCATTTCCTGTATATTCATATTATAATTACATAATATTAATTTAAAAAGTAAGAAGACAAAATAATTTGTACTTTTTTAACCCATAATGAGGAAGAGAAAAATTTGGGTAAATCCAATTCCTGTTAATGGTAAAATAAAATAATTGGTTGAAAGGTTGCAATGAAGTGTCCTTGTGAGTTGTGACTCGGAATCCGAATAAATAAGTTCTGAGTTTGAACTGTGAAATAACTTCTATCCACAGAATATTTGATGCTTTGTTGATGGTACAGAACTCTGCTTTTCTGGATATGTCAAGACTAAATGAAATGGAAAGTGCTGCTGATGAACTCAGGGATATGCGCTTGGACATTGATGGAATGAGCTATGAGGTAACTTTTCGTTTGTATTTTACTTTGTTGCTTTTGTTGGGTGAACACACTATTTAAATGGAGGAGTAGAAGAAAATACCACACGAAAAGAAACTAGACTATATTGTATAGTATATACAAGTGGATAGGATAGAGCGGTAAGTGTTTTCTTCTTTGTTTGTTATGAGGCATGTATGCTACTGACAAGCACCTTTTAGTATTTCATTTTAATAAGTATAGAGTTTATGTGATAAGTATTAATACGTCATATGTTATTAGTGAATTGAAATGTAGAATGCTTTAATTAATAGCCTGGTTTGTTATAACTTGTGTTCTTGTTACCATGTCTCATAGCTGAAAGAGGCTTACATAGGTGTATGGAAGGTAACAGCAATTGGATGGCCTTTATCTTTTTGTCTGCTCTTGACATCAGCAAATATTTATGTTTGACTATTTCTGCAGTTTGAACATTAACTGTGTGATTTGACAGAGAGGAAAATGTAAATGAGGGTGGATTTGTCATCTTACTGGAAAACGTTAATTGCTATGTACAGAGTTAATGCTCTCTTGTAAATAGCTTTCCCTGGCTTTGTAGGGATATGGGGATTTTTGGGAACTGAGGAAGGTGAGGGGAGGGGAAGAGAGAGATCTGACATTGTATTGGTAGTGAACCAGATCATTGCAGTATTGGAATTGGTACTTGATATCCTTTCAATTTTGAAACTGGTAGGGTAACTAATTCTTGCAAAAGTTCTACTTGGCAGCCGCTG
This sequence comes from Rhynchospora pubera, assembly GCA_028095005.1. Taxonomy (NCBI): domain Eukaryota; kingdom Viridiplantae; phylum Streptophyta; class Magnoliopsida; order Poales; family Cyperaceae; genus Rhynchospora; species Rhynchospora pubera. The sequence continues at coordinate 83,128,002 of CM051460.1, read as the reverse complement.
CCAAGATTTCTAAAAAAAAAAAACTAATTCTTGCAAAAGTTTCCAATCAAGTAACTAATCCTGTAATTTTGCTGTTTTGATACAGGAGCTTTTGGACTTGGAGGCGAGGATCGGTGATGTGAAAACCGGCTTGAGCAAAGATTTTATTGTAAATAATTTGAGAACTCACTTACATGAGGCTGATGGATTATCTTCAGATTCTGATGATTCACAGGACGACACTTGCATTATATGCCAGGTATATTTTATTTTAATGTTCATGTTTGGAATATTTGTCCATATGGATATGCTTGTAAGTTATACTGAAAGCCAACATGGTCTAACCAAAATTGTGATGCAAATCAAACTTAGTTATTGTTAATTTAGTCATTGTAGTGACCCTCATTGGCTACAGTTTACTTACCTGTAGTATGCTTTCATTTTCTTTTCTTTTAGTATGCTTCCCTGTTATGCTTTTGTTGACACAAGGGAAAAAGATGAAGGCTATTGGCAGTTTCAGGGAGCATGTTCAGATTGAAATTACATAATGTTACGTCCTTCCTTTGTGTGGCATTTCCATTTTGGCCCCTGCATGTAAAAATTTAGGAATGTTCGAATTGTTGTAGTTGGATAGAATTTAGTAACACTTGTCAATGGCGATGCAAAATTAACACGTATGGTTTGATTGGTACCTAAATTGTTTATTTAGCTCATACCTCTCTGATAAATCCTCTGAAGCATGAAAGTAGTCTTGACAAGTAGTTTATTGGAAACAGACTTCTAAGTAAAATGCCAGAGAAACGCACAATGCATAAGCTGTAGTTTATTCAGTGCTGGTACCCATTGCCTTATTTTAACAAATCCTGATTCAAGGCTGTCACTAGCCATCACTAGCCAATATTGCCAGAGAAGTGCAGCTTAATTCCTGCTAAAGTGCAGCAATGTTTATTTTATTAACTATGTATTGTTTTGTAGGGGGAATATGATGTGAAAGAATGTATTGGAACCCTTGATTGTGGGCACATGTACCACTCTGATTGCATCAAGCAGTGGCTGGTGCTGAAGAACCTGTGCCCCATATGCAAAAAAGTGGCTCTATCGGATAGAAGAGATGGCTAGAGAGGGAGAGCGAGAGTTTTTACTTTCTTTTTTAATTTATAAAAAACATCCTCCTAAATTTTGTAAATAACTATGGCGGATGTTGGCCTCCCTAACATTTTATTGGTTCTCTTTGTTGTTTAGTATGTCTAAGCAAAATATTGTACAGGTACAGTTTTTGTTATTTTTTCAATGTAGAGATGTTCATGACCTGTTGATATTTCTTATTTGTCTTTGTAGCTTTTTCTTATGTCTTAGAAAGTGGCATCACTTGATTATTTTGCTAGTTGTGGATAGTTTACTTTATAAAAAACTTTCAGCTGCAAAAATTGACCATAACCGTCTTTGTATGTTTTGTTTTCGATTTTTTTTTTCTTCTGAACTTGTATCTTTGTTGTGTTTGGCTCCTTTGAATTTTTGAAATCTCTGTTCCTATTATGTTTTTTTTTTTTTTGCCATGAATTGACCGGCTTTTGCAAAATTAAATGTTACCATGTTTTTTTTAATAGTTGCTTTTTAATAGGATCGCGAAAAGTATTTCCGTCGCCTCATTTATAAGTTGACTTCACAGGTATTCTAAACATAAGTTTTTCTTGAAACCCACTAAACAAAGTATTTAGTTATTTACACATGCCGCTCAAAGGTCTTAGTTATTTGTGGCTTTTCTTGTCAATGTGGTATTTCTGTGCTCTTGATGGTCTGGGTTTCCTCTTCTTGTTTTGATTTACAAAATGTCTGAGTTGGTTTGGATCCCTAGCAACTAGTATTGTCATAGAATTGCCAGAAACTTAAGAGGGATGTTGACAATTGCATTGGGAATGGGCCGCCAGCTGATTCTGGACTCACTAATCATTAAAATGGGTTTGTTTGGATGCAACTGAATAAGCCGTGAATAGGATATAAGAATAAGTGTAGATCATCTACAAGACTACAAATAGTTTAATACTTTTCCTGCTCAAAGAGATGAGGCGTTTTTCTTATTGATTGGTACGACTAAATAGTCATGATCTGACTCCCGTCCTTTACCTGTTGGGCTTTTCATTGGAAAAAATATAAGAGCGATTAATATTAGTTCCTCCTAAGAAATACGGTGTTCATTTGAATGGATAAGAGGGTTTAAAGGCAGGATCTCATATATTCATATATCAAATTATAATTTATATATAAATTGTTTGTAATAGCTTTAATAATTCAACAATTGTTACTAATTCTCACTTAAAGCTTGTGCCATGATAGTACACTCAATATAATTACACCTAAGTGAGGCAACAATATATGTTCAAATGAGAGGAATAGTTATTAGTTCGGAATAATGATTATTTTGAATTCTTATTAATTCTTTCACCACCGAATCAGCGAATATTTTGAAATTAAATTTTATTTCTCAGATGCGAATAACAGTCAACATAAAATTTCTTATTTAATTCATCTTAATTATTCGCATTATTGTAATTCTTCATGCAAATGCATCCATAATAGATAGATATATACAAACGAGCAATACTCTCAGTCTATATTTAAGCCCTTTTTGCCTTTGTATTTATTCAATGTTTTTTTTTTTTTTGGTTTTAACTTTTAACCTTCCTCATCCGACCAAACTAACCCGTTTAGGATATCAACGAACCAAAACGTCACCATCTCCGGACTCCAGTGCATCACTGTTCTCACACAGTCTTACACAAAATTGCGCACAGACAATCCAGCAGAAAAAACCCTAGCCAAGACCCGCTTATATATAAACCATCAGATCGAGCATTCGAGCGCCTCCCTCTAAACCCAAACCCTAGCCGCTGTCTCTCTTTCGTTACCTCTCTCCACTCTTTTTTCCCAAACAACAACAACAATGGCGGAAACCCTTATCCTGCGCGGTGTGCTTCGCGGACACGACGACTCGGTGACGGCCATCGCCGTTCCGATCGACGGCCAGGCGAGGATCGTCTCCTCCTCCCGTGACAAGTCCGTTCTCGTTTGGAATCTCGAACCTACTGCCTTGTCCGCCGTAGGATCGGTCGCAGAGGGAGATAGCGACGCCACGGCGCTCGGAAAGCCCTTCAAACGCCTCACTGGCCACTCCCATTTCGTCCAGGTATGATTTTACGTCTTATTTTATTAGATCTATGTGATTTGTGTTGAAATGTATCGTTGAATTATGTGAGTTGTTTCCGATTTAAGTCCGATTGGTGGATAAAGGTTTACTCAACTTGAGCTGGTTGCCCTTTGAAAAGATATAATTATGTAATGAATTCTAAAATTTTAATCGTTGTGAAATCTTCCTGTGGGAATTAATACAAAAATACTAGCTGAGAGAAGTGAATATTGGTATGTAGGTCATCGATCTGGTATGAGGTACGTGGTTTTTAAGGATTGAATCATGTGAGTAAGTTGAGTGCAGCTAAACTATCTTGTTTGTTGCTGGTTTGAAATGATGTCCTGTTGTTCTCTGCTCTTACCTCACAAGCTTTCTGCAGCTTGAATGTTAATCCAAAAATATTGGATAATATTGTTTAGTCTTAATTATGAATTGAAAATAAGGTAAGTAAAAATGTTGTTATTATAATTAAAAGTTCTACTTGTGCAGGATGTTGTGCTTTCGTCTGACTCTATGTTTGCATTGTCATGCTCCTGGGATGGTGAGTTGAGGCTGTGGGATCTGTCAACTGGTGCCACCACTCGGAGGTTTGTGGGCCATGGGAAGGATGTGCTTTCAGTAGCATTCTCCTTTGACAACCGTCAAATTGTCTCTGCCTCTAGGGACCGCACAATCAAGCTCTGGAACACCCTTGGAGAGTGCAAGTACACCATCCAGGTATGAGAAATGGTATTATCAATATATTATTAGATTACACAATGATAAAAAATAATTAATAAGTTGCTTGTCCGTGTATCTGCAAACATCATCCAATGATTTGCACCTTAGAATATGTATTTTTACATGCAATGAAGCTAGAAATGTCTTTGCCTCGTCCTAAATATTAGTTGAACCACAGCATAGGCTAATTTCCTTTTTTGTTGGGTTTATAAATAGTACTCATTTTGTAGTTATTCTGCAAATTGGTCATTCTGCACAATGTATTTGTATATCCAAAATTTTCAAGTATCCCCTTTCAAATTTACAATGTTTTGTCAGATTATTTAGTTGCGATCGTTATTAATATAATGTAGAATATATAAGTAGGTGTGGACACTTTGCATGCATTTCTCTATGTATGATATGATGGATGTAACAGTCTGCATCTTCATTTACAGGATGCTGATGGTCACACTGAGTGGGTTAGCTGTGTCCGCTTCTCCCCCAGTGCTGTGGCACCAGTTATCGTCTCTGGCTCGTGGGACCGCACTGTGAAGGTGTGGAATTTGGCCAACTGCAAGCTTCGCTTCACTCTGACAGGCCACAGTGGCTATGTCAATGCTGTTGCTGTCAGTCCTGATGGTTCTCTCTGTGCTAGTGGTGGTAAGGATGCTGTTACACTCCTGTGGGACCTTGCTGAGGGCAAGCGTCTTTACTCTCTTGATGCTGGTGCCATTATTCATTCTCTTTGCTTCAGTCCCAACAGGTATTCTTCTATCTTTCTTCATTTTAATGATGATTTTGGAAATTATTGGTGGGTTGTCAAGCTGAAGTCTTGTTACTGTTCAGGTACTGGCTGTGTGCTGCGACAGAAAAGTGTGTGAAGATTTGGGACCTTGAGAGCAAGTCCATTGTGCAAGAGCTCAAGATTGAGCAAATAAGCAAAAACAAGGTAATTTTTTTACAATTATTAAACTGTCAAACACAATGTGGAGGTTGATCACTCCATTATGAGTTTAGTCCTGATTATTTTTTTCTATTCAGGTTTGAGTTTCTAATCAAGTTTTGTAAAATTTATTGTAGCACACATACTGCACAAGTTTGAACTGGAGTGTGGATGGAAATACCCTTTTCACTGGCTACTCAGATGGTACCATTAGGGTTTGGGGTGTGATTGGCAACTACTACAGCCAATAGGCATTTTAAAAGAGCAGTTGTCTTATGAGATTCCTTTTTTATCTTTTATTATTTATGTTGCTCCAGTTGTTTATTTTGTGTTGTCCTTGGCAAGACCTGTGAAATTTAGGCTTTAATGGTTTAGTGTTTTGGTGTTAAGTTTTTATGTAAGCTGAAATTTTGTACCTCTTTTTGGTAGATACTTGAGCAAGTTCTTACACCGTCTTCTTTAATATTTAAAGAAGTTAATTGAATCTTTCTCTTTTGGAAGTTCATGACAAATGTGTTCACATTTATTTATGTGATGTGAAATCGAGTGAAAGAGTTGCAATTTGAGGAATCTCAAATGTGATATCTTGCTGGTATTTTCAAATTCTAGGCTGACAGTGATAAAGACTTGTTCAAGTGCATTTTTTCCCTATAACAATATATTTCTATAAATATATCGTCATTTGGTAATGTCATCATTAATTAAATGTTTTAATGCAGTGTCTTGTACATGTATTTCTAGAGGCTGAAAGACGATATATCTAAGCGTATTATCACTGGATTTTGACCTTTGAGAACCTATGACATAACGGGAAAACAACATTATCAAAAACATTATCGACTGTTCTGAGATCAAGAATTAAAAATGATATTATATTTATAGTTAAATTAAATTTTTATAGTTAATATGTGTTCTGCATATCTTGTTTATTTTTATTTAAATTAATATAAATATATATAAGAACTGTGAGAAAGTGCCTAAAGGCGTTAGAAATAAGTGAAGTCGTACCGTCTGAATCCGCTCCGATCCGTATCCGAATCCGAAAAATACGCATAACATCCGATCCGTATCCGTATCCGAACATATCCGTATTCGTATTCGTATCCTCCAAAAAAATATGGATGCGGATATGGTTTTGAGTTTTTTGACAATATCCGACATGGATATTATCCGTATCCGACATGGATATTATCCGTATCCGATAGATATTAATCCGTTTATCCGTATTTTTAACGGCATAAGATAATTAATATAATTACTTATCTACATTAGAGAATACTTTTAATTATATAATGCTTAATTTTTATTAGATAAGTTCTCTTATAATAATATTTTTATTTGGAACATAAAATTATTTTTATTTTTTTATTATTGAGACGATTTGTATATGATAATAATACTAAAATTATTTTTTTTCTCTAATCATGTTGATTACATATGATTAATATACTTTTTTAATGTATGATGACATTTAAGGTAACATGATATGATTTGACATTGAATAGTTAAATATACTGCTGGAATTCAAATTGTGGAAAGACTGAATTTATTGATCAATTCTATTAAATTTGTACTTATGTGGTGCTTGCAATTTTATTGATTAATTCATAAATTTGATAATTACGGTTATATATGTGATTTATTGAATCCAATATATTTGTTGAGAATCCAACCAATAATGTTAATAATAATTTAATTTATACATATTATATATAATTTTTTGATGAAATTTTGGATTTAATTGGTTGAAAGAATAAATTTTGTACACTGCTTACCTTATTACCTTATTATCGTATAATTTATATTGTTTGAATATAACTTATTGCATGACATGAAAATTTTCTTATGCTTCAGCTACTCTCATATATAACAAACTTTTATACGCAATATGAAATTTAAAAAAAGTTCTAAAGAAATGAAATAAAATAAATTGATCGTTATATGATCCGTATCCGACAAAATATATTCGTATTCGACTCCGTATCCGATAATATCCGAACCGTATCCGTATCCGTTTAATATCCGAACCGTATCCGTATCCGAACGCATCCGTATTCGTATCCGTATCCGAGAAAAAAATATGGATGCGGATATGGGAAGACCTACATCCGCACCGTATCCGATCCGTTTTCATCCCTACGTCCGATGCTCCATTGTGCCGGTTTGAGGAAGAAAAACGAAAGAATCATAGAATGGATCCATGTTTATTCTATATAGCAGAAATAAAACCGGACCCTAGATTCCTCGATAATTTATAACGAAGAGTTCAGCAATTGCAGTTTATAGAGAGGTATATAAAAATAATTTCTAATGATGTACCACAAGAGAGATGGTATCTCCACGGGGTATGAACTTGATAAAAAAAGAAGTATATTTGACGGAAGGAAAAAAAATGATCTTAGAATGATGAACCTCTCCATCTGTACAAGCCTCTTTCTTAACAATTTAAACGTTAAAATCAATGGTAATGTATAGCGTTTTTTAGTAACTATCTAAAATGGACAGAATTGTTCATCCAAACATATTCTTGTCGAGAGAGATGCTTTTGTTGATCCTCTTGTTGATCCTCTTAGGTACGTAGATATAATTAATCTAGAATATTTTTCCACATGTTGATTTAATAATTAGTTTTGCTTAGGCATGGAAATGTCATGAGGACATAATTGACTATTATTAATTTTTTTGTTTATGCTTGTCTGGCTGTCTTGAAGGCTTGAACCCGCTACTAATCGAATTCTTCTCAATTCAGATGAAATAGCAAAAGTTTATACAAGGTCAATTTTATAAACTTTTAAACAAGGGTTCTAAGAGTAGGTACGGAGCTGAATACAAGGACACTTCCGTCATTTAGAAAATATAGGCGTCGTCGGATTGTCGGAAGTAAATAGGAGGAGCGATGGAAGGACAATTTCGTCATTTCGATAATATAGGAGTGGTCGGATAAAAATTTGGCGTGCCCAAATCACTTCCCGCTCAAAACAAATTCCAAATTTCTAAGAAACAAAATTCTCTCATTCAAGAACCCCAAACCAGAGAATCCAATACCACTTCTTTCTCTTCGATTCAAGATCCCAATCAGAAGGAAAATCAACAGAAATGTCAAATTTACCAGAATTCACTGTCAGGTCTGAGGAACCTATTCAGCTTTCACATCAAATCAATCCAGTGTTAACTCAAGACAATTACTTGATGTGGAAATCCCAAGTTCTTCCTTTGCTCAGAGGACATGGCCTCACCGCCTTTGTCGATGGCTCCAAATCTCCACCACCTGAGCAAATTCAAGTTGGGAATGGTGAAAACCGCCCAAATCAAGCTTTCAATCATTGGCTCCAGCAAGATCAGCTCATCTTGGCCTGGATCTTTCGATCAATCTCACCTCAAATCCTTGCACAAGTGGTAGACAGTGAGAGTTCTCACCAACTATGGCAACGACTCCAGGAAATGCACTCAACTCAATCTGATATGTCAGGCCATGGTGGGTCTCATTCTGGCGCTTCGTTTCAGGCAGGAGAGACGTCTACTGCACCTTTGGCCACACAGAATACCTTCTCAAATGATCAGCCAGGTTCAAGTTCAACTTCAAACCAAGGGAGAGGCTCTTTTCATGGGAAAGGGAAATGTCGCGGTTCAGGATCAAACACTGACAAATCAGTACAGTGTCAGATTGACAACCTGTACATTGATGAGCCACTGCAACAGATCCAGAACACCCTTCAAGAATGCAAGTATGCTTTCCAGGTACAAAGAAACGGTTTTATCAATAGGTTGGTGCATTGTGCACAAATGCATAATAGTAAAAAATAATGTTTGTTGCTTGTATGTTCATCCGCAAACATCATAATCTCATTTGCACTTTCTTAAAATATGTATTTGCGCTTCCAAACAGACAAGAAATGTCTTCACAATAGAAGTATTCATAGGATCATTTATTTTCAACAACTAAATGTAGAACTGTAAACATGGAGCTTTGCATATATCTTTTTATTGTATGGTGGATATGAAAGACTGGCATCTTTATATGCAGGAAGTTGATCCTGATGCTCACGCTGATTATGTTAGCTGTGTACACTTCTCCTCCAGTGCCCAGCCACCACTGTTTGTCTCTGGTTCCTGGGACCGCACTGTCAAGGTGTGGAACGCAGAAAACTTAACACTTCGGTACACTCTGAGGGGCCACAAGGGTCGTGTCAATGCTGTTGCCATCAGTCCTGACGGTTCGCTCTGTGCCAGTGGCGGTGATAGTTGTGTTATAATCCTGTGGGACCTTGCTGAGGGCAGACGCCTTTACTCTCTTGATGCTGGTGCATACGTTCATGCTCTTTGCTTCTGCCCCAGCAGGTATCCATCTAAGTGTTTTTGATGATTTTTCATGATGATTTATGGCACGTTGTTGGTGTTGTTAAGCTTAAATCTTGTTGTTTTTAGGTACTGGCTTTCTGTATGTGCAGAGACTAGTGTGCAGATTTGGGACCTTGAGAACAAGGTTATGCAGAACTTCAAGCCCGACAACCGTCCTAGGAAATGGAAGGTAATTTTTATCTTTGATTAAACTGTCAGAGGAATCAGTAATAGAAGTTGATTACTACATAGTAGATTTAGGAGTTTTACAGTTATACTCCCGATTTTTTTAGTATTCAGGCTTCAGATCTAATATATTTTTGGTAATTAATTGTAGAATCACTATTGCACAAGGTTGGACTGGAGTGCAGATGGAAATACTCTATTCACTGGCAACTCAGATGGCGCCATTAGGGTTTAGCGTGTGACAGGTGGCAACTACTAGCTACTAATACCAATAGGCATTTTTAAAAATAGTTGTATTTTGGATTTTTTTTTATGTTGCTGCGGTTCTTTATTTTGTTGCCGTTAGGATTTGTGAAATTTAGGTTTCCATAATTTAGTGATTTTGGTCATAAGTATGAAATCTTAAATTTTGTGCTCCTTTTTGGTCTTATGTAAGTTCTTACATTATGTCCCTTGAGTACTTTCTATAAAGGTTTAATGTGAACATTGTTGTGAGATCAGGTTTGATTCCTCAATTTGTGTAGCTGTTGTTTAGAGAAAAATAACAGAAATGCCATTTATAATTAACTGTGATATAATAAAGGCAACTCTGACAGTTCATGGAGCATCAGTACAGTTGCGGAACATTTCAAGTTCATGTTAACATCTGCATCATGGTTTGCTTTGAGATCAATGCCAATGGCGCATGCAATTGTCTAAATTGATGTACATGAGGGAAGCCGTTTAAATGAATGCAATAGACACAATATAGTAATGTGGAAGCAAACTAAAGTTTTTGTTTAGAACGATGTTTTGTATATGCAATGTTGGGTTTTGAACTGGCATATTAGAATATCATGTTTTGTGCCATGATCTAAACTTTTCACTGGAGTAATTATTAGTAAAGGGTATGTCTTCTTGATATAAGATAAGGGTATCTAATATGCATGGTGATTAATAAATTTGTCCTTGTAATTAATTTGGTGTCAGCATTTTATTGACTAGCCATGCGGTTTATACTAGCGATTCTTCTCATTTTACCAACACCAAATTGATTTAAATTGACCGTCTTGAGCATATTCCTATCGTAGAGGATTTAAATTCTGATGCTCTTTGAACTTTAAATATTTACGTTTACATTTTACTGGGCCTAAAGGATCAAGCCCGGTCCAATTTCCTTCGCAGCCTGGGCTCCCAACGGATCAAAGTAGATAGGACCTACAACAGGCCAGGCGGCCGAATTTTTGTAAATTTTGGAATAGGACCTGACCTGACCTGACCCAACGTATTTGATTATATCATTTTCCAAATAAATTATGTCATAAATCATAATGACATTAACGAGGAAATGTATGTGAATTTCATTTTCAATTAATTTATGATCGCATTTACGTTGATACTTTATTTACATGATATTATATACCGATGAATAAATTGACTGCATGAACACATGTTCCATGGCTAAAAAAATATATATATATACTATAATAAATATTAAATATAAATCTTATTTGCACAATTTTATTATAAAACAAATGCAGAACACATAAAAACCAAATTCTCAGTCGGTTCAGTTTGACTTATTTAAAATAATAATAAAACCGAACAAAAAGAAAAAATGAACAAGTCTGATGATCAGACTGGGTCAATGAAAATTAAAAAAAAAATCCGAATTCAGAAAACCTTTTTGATCATTTCAAAAACCCCAAAAAAAGCTTACTCAGCAATTGAACACTTCCACTTTAGTCGTGGAGAGTAGACTTTGTAGTTTCTATTGAATCTCAACTACACAGTTGTTATTTGTTAATCACTCTCAAGTCTCAACGAAACCGCTACACAACACTTTCTATTCTAACCCTTTTGAATCTCCAATTCCTCCCTCCAGCTCCTTGAAAGAGAAGCCTCGAATAAAATCTCATTTCAAGATCGAATCTCACCTCAATCTCTCAATACTTTCCCACAGATCTATGATTTCGCTAAATGGAGCCATGGAGCCATCTTTCTCTCTATCTGAAGCTTGTCTAGATCGCTTGTATCTGTAGTTGCGGCGTTGCGATGAAGTGCGTTAGGTGTTTCTGTTTCTTTGTATTGTTGGTGGTTTTCGCCATTGCCCCTGAGGTGAGTGCAAACCTCAGACTTACATTCTAGTATTTTATGGGTATTTCCGTATTTGTTTGTTTTCGCTGTTGTGTAAGGGCTTTGTTGAGAAATTGGGTTTGGAGAGAAGAGAGTTAGTAATATGAGCAATCAATTTTTAGCTGATTGGTTTATCTAGATGTAATTTGAACTCACATTAGTTCAGCAAAGCTTTTCCCTGATAAGCAAAAGCAAAATTTTATGGTGATATGAGGAATTGAGAAACTATACCAGTACCTCATTAGATAGGGTTTAGAGTTGGATAATTGTTGGTTATTCGAATAAAATTATCTGAAGCCAATTGATCTTCCTTGGTTTTACCACTTTATATATGTTTGGTAGTAAGTTTGCCCAAGAAAGGAAGTGTTTCAATACATATATGAAGACTTGTGGGTTTTGTTTGGAAATAGTGAGAAATATTAGGTCTGTATGTCAACACAGTGTCACTCCTGAAAGAAGCATCCAATGGCCGATAAAGTAGAATTGCATGTATGCTTGTTGAAATTGACAAACATTTATCCCCAGAATCATAAGATTTCTGGTATGGCTGATAATATATGTTTCATAATGTCACGGTTCACCTCTTTTGTCTAATTTCTTCAAAGTTTGTTGGAACTGGGCCTGTTTTTCTGTGTAATTTTGTAATCATCTCGCCAGGGCATGTTTCTAAAGAACTTAGATTTTATAATTGAGATTTTTCAGGACTTTATAGAGTATTGGGTTCACAACTTATTTTAATTTTTTTTTTTTGTTACTGCACTACTGCAGGCTGACACATGGTGAAATTAAGATAATTTTTTGTTTCAATTACCTTAAATCCACTTTTTTCAAGCTCTACATGTAAGTATCTTATGATTGTTTCATAATGATGACTTTCAGGCGACTTCTAGTAACAACACTACAAATGTAATACACATGTTTCCACATATTATTGCCAATGCCACTAAAGAAACGGTCACAAAGCTAAATGAAACCAGCAAAAGCAATGAGAGTGGCGATTTGAATGAGATTCCTCTGAGACAGGGTGAGGCACTTATAGCTTTAAACAACTCAAAGAGACAAGACCCCCAAAATGGGGAATGGGATTCCTTTTCTAACGTAGAAGAATGTGATCCGTCAAATAGATGTGTGGATCAGAAGGAAATATTCATTGCTTGTTTGAGAGTGCCTGGAACAGGTACATAATTAATGTGAAAAATTCATTCATATACCAATCTAGACCTGTAACATGGATCTTCACTGGAGTTAATTGTGAATTTTATACGAGGGAAAGCAGAAACATTGCAAATGATCAATCACATAATGGTATCCACCATTATTGGTAAACCCCAATGACATGCATCAAGTTAACTAGCCACCCATTAAAGGTAAACTCCAATGGCACACATCAAGTTTACTAGCCACCAATTACAGGTAAACTCCAGTGGCATGTATCAAGTTTACCAGATTTTGTATGTGTTGTATATTACCAATCATTATTGGTGATTAAACTAAAATTGATAATATCAAGAGATAGGCTTTCTTGTTTTTGTGCACTATTAAATAGTGGCCTAGTCGAAGAAGTCCAGGGTTCAAGCCCACATGCTTGCGATAGGCTTGGCGAGCCAGCCTAAAAACTTAGCCATATACAAGAAAAGCCTACAAACTTTTTTTATTACATAGTGATTTGTATGTATAGAACTCCTTTTGAAGGTTGGTGTCGAGATTAGACAATAGAAATCAATCTGTGACTGGCTTTAGATTTGTACACAGCTTGTGGTTTAGAGCTCCTTGATATTGATGATCTTTTGATGGTAATGTCTAGTGTAAGTATTTGTAGTATTCCTGAGTTTGAGCATGATGGTATCATTTTTTTATAGAATCTTCGGTATGCTCCTGGACCTCCTGATGTGTTTCATTTAATAATTATGTGTGCAGAGTACCAGATAAAAGGTATACTGAAACCTTTCAAATTTTTTTCTGAAAGAAGGTTTAGTTCACAATATATTAATACCAAGTTATGTTTTTGTCATTTTGTACCAGATTCCCTTGCGCTTTCTCTTCTGATCGAGAACAATGGCACAGACTCTCTTTATATAGAGATCGTGGCACCAGCATTTGTCAACCTGGAACACTCGCAGGTCCAACTTGAAGCAAAGGAGCACAAGAAGGTGTGATATACCCCATATTTTTAGTTTTCAGTTGATACTTGCTTTACCCTTTGTTTAGTTTGTTGAAAATTGCAACCTAGAGTTGCTCATCTCTATGATTTTGGCAGTCCCGTACCAAGTGGTCAAAGATATAAAATGCACCTAAACGGATTCTTTGCTGCTGCAGTTAATGCTTGGAATCCTGATATCTTAATTGAATTTAAAATGAAGTGAAACCATCGGGGCAAATAGCAATGTAGTGTATCCTAGTATGTTTTGCACCAGTAAAGGTACTCAGGCCAATGAAAGGAAAAAAGGAGTTAATAGTACAAGTATCTAAGTGAAAAGAACACTGCACAGATGAATAGGTAACTGTACCAGTCATGATTGCTATTTTATCAAAATTTGATCCTTGCTCTCTTAATCTTATGTATTAATTTAAAAAACTCAGGTCAAGGTTTATCTAACCGAGGGTGCAAAGGACACCACAATCCTTCTCAGATCACAAGAAAGCCACTGTAGCCTCAACCTTCGCAACACTCTCATTTTGGAGCCTCCTAGAACCCCTTCTCTGTACATTCACCTCCTCACACGATTCACCATAATTTGCATCTTACTGGCTGTTACGTCTCTCATAGTACTCGCATACTTATTTGTCAAATTTCGGAGAAGTCATTCTGAAGTGGGGCTACCATATCAAAGACTGGATATGGAACAACCTGTATCAACTGGTGGGGGGACATTTTCTGAAAGAGGTCCTGAAAACTGGAATAACTGGGGAGATGTTTGGCTTGATGAAGAGGCACCATTAACCCCGTCAAAGTCCTCATCAAAACCATTGTCTAAAGGGCTTAATCCAAGAAAATTTAGCAAAGAAGGTTGGAAGACATAATCAGAAGTATCCCCCCCCCCCCCCCCCCTCTCTGTGTTTCTCTTTCCTTTTGCAAATGTCACCCAGCATTTTATTCATGTTGTAAAATCGGAAAATGCTGGGCGGTAGTTGCAAAGATGAAAAGTGTAGCTGTTATTGCAAATTTGGTTAAACCTCTTTGCATTGTTGGTTGACAATTGAAATAGTGAATAGGATGTAGATGTCACAATACCATTTTGGGCCTGAATTTTCTTTTAGATGGATTTTGACAAGATCTTTCTTGGTCGAATGCAATGTAAACTCCTTAGTAATTACTTTCTTGCAATTTGAATGTACTTTCTTATGATTGGGATTTGATTCATTGTATGACAAAAGCAAAATTCATCCGAACTATGATTTCATGTCATAGTGTCAAATTGACACCTAGTTGCCTGCGGGCCTTGTTACCTCAAAACAAGAAAAAAGCAATCACAACTAGTTCGTTTCACTTTTTATTGAATGATAGAATACCATGTTTAAGTATAAGAGTTGCTATTGATGGAATGTTTGGTTGTTCGCCAATACAAGTTATTTTTCAAAATAATATGCCAAGTTAATTCCCGTTTGCTCCTTTTTTTATATTGTTCACTGAAAAATATCTAAAGGTAGATCTTGAATAACAGCCGAATAAGTTCACTGTTAGGAATAGTCTAAAATATTCTCAGTTGCAATGTTAGACTGAGCACGCATTGGGTCTCTTTTGTCATCACCCTCTCTCTCTCTTCTCTCTTTTGTCTATAACCAGTGTGATTGTCTAGTAGTGAGAAACTGATAATAGCTTCAAATGTCTTATTTTTAGGTTCTTTTTCTGTGCGTGAAAAAAAGGACCGTTTAACAGAATATCTCCATTAAAATGAAGAAGAAGAAATGTTACAAGCATAACATCCGAAGAAAGGCATAAAATGATAAGAAAATAATAGGTCGTGACACCTCTCAAATGCCTTTGTAAGGGTACTATCTGCTGCATGAATATTGAAAATAGCTGTTTTTTAAAAAAAATTATCTGCGATCTGTCTGTTTATTAAAAGTTAAAAGCGCCGAAAATGAACAGAGAGGCCGCTGTGATGCCAAATTAAACGCCTACTCATCTCAGTATCTCACAAAAAAAAAATAATAATAAATAAATAAATAAATAAAACAAAACAAACGCCTGTAGAGTAGAGGTGCTTGGTACAGGTGGATTATGCTGCATAGAAGAGAGATCGACAAAACCAAGTAAAACACGCAGCTATGCTTTTTAATTTAATTAATACCTCTAAAACCCATAAAAGTAAACAGGTAAACTGATTGTAACTACAACCACATCTGATGTCAATTCTGTACCAGCTCTTGAAACATCTAGTTCAAAAATGCATATAGTGTGTGGGAGCTCATATCCAGAGTGCTGGCCGGTACTTTGCAGTATTGAAGTCGAATGGCACTAATATCTTCAAAATTCGTATTGAACAGTTCAAATTGATAAGTGATAACCAAAGATAATGGAAACAAGTTTTAAAAAGAAAATAACATAAACTCACTAAGACCATGTGTGTAAACTGTGGGTGCGTTTGGATAGGTGTGGGAAGAAGGAAAGAAACGAAGAAGTGGGAAGAAGTATTGGAAAGTGTGTAACTTTGTGAAGAGTTTGGATTGTTTATAATTTTTTTTCTTCTTCTTATTCCTTCTTCTTCTTCTTTCTTCCAACGATCCAAACGCACCCTGTAATAAATAACTAAGTACGCACTTAGTTTCTCAAAATTAGGAAGCGCTGTCAAAGCGTTATTTCCTTCTTAAGATTTTGGTTAAGTTTATTGTTGCTGACTGTGTGAGAAAAGCTTCAGAAGAGGGACCCATTTTACATAATTAGCATGATGTGTCTCTACTAACCAATATTAAAGAAGATTACATTATATTGGATTTGTACTTCATCTTTCCTAAAAGAGCACCTAAAAAATTAAAATATCTAGCCACAAGTGTTGAGGTGGCAACTTAGACCCATTAAATATGTGATATCTATCAATAGTTTTATGGATGACTATTGCAAAAAAAAGTACCAGTACTTGTCCTACATACTTTATTATTTGTCTATTTGAAAAAAAAAGTACCATAAGTTTTTTTTTGGATAAACTGGTCAGTGACTGACTAGTAGAAAAAAGTACCATAAGTTAGGTGCTGAATAAGCAACGAATGATGCAAACAAGAAAAAATTCAAATCCAGATAATTTTATAGATATCTCACAACTGTCATCTTTCTTCTCAAGTTTTGATACACGACTTGTATAGTTGTATGAACAATAATATCTTGAAATATCTCAACCCATATTTTTTTTTAAAAAAAAGTGAGTTCTTCACTTTTTGTAATGAAAGACCAGACCTTACACTTTCACAGAGTATCACAAAATATCTAACATAGAATTGTTGAGGTGGCACCTTAATGCCATTAAATTTTGAAACCACGACTCACGGGAAAATTGAACACGCCACGAAAGTACTATTAGTAGAAAGTACATGATTTTGCAAGGCTCGAGAATTCAAGCACTCTCGCCAAATTTGAAGAATTTGAAAATGCAAATAGTTTGTGACTTGGCACCGTTTTGTGGCTTGGCCTCTTTTTCATTGTTGTGTTGTTGTTTTTTTTAGGAGGATGGCCTTTTTTTCCTAGATCTTTTTAGTATTTAATTTTTAAAGTTTTAATTAAACAAATTCGCAAGATAGGATCTATATTGTTTTCCTTATATGCAAACAAATTTATGGTATTTTAATGGAAATTGATTAGTGTCATCTGTATTTTTGCCATCCCTGCCATCGCTAAATATAAAGTGAACATATACACCAAACAAAGTGAACATATAGACATCTAAGTGAACACATACAAACAAATAAGTTCAATGAAAATAAGTTGAATATGTATGTAAACTTCTGAACAAGTGATGACAACACTTATTTGTTTGTAAGTGTTCACTTAGATCGTCTATATGTTCACTTTATTTGCTGTATATGTTCACTTTGTATTTAGCGATGGTTGGGATGGTATATTTGCCGATGGCACTAATAATTCCTGTATTTTAATATTGTTTTTCATGGAATTCGAGAGCTTAAAAGAACCCAAATGCAGTTTTTTTTTCTATATTTCACGTCATCGAACCAACTCTTAAAGCCTAACAAAATAATATCATAATTATTTATTTGTTGATAAATAAATCTATTGAAATAATTTTACATTTGAATTGTAAGTTGAGTTATAAAGTTTAAAAACAAATGCACGGTGAAGGCATAAAAGAAATAAGATATTTGAGCACCTCTCTGCTTATTATAAGATAATTGTGAGCAAGACGAAAATATTCGTGTGTATAATATATGAGTCAAGTTTGCGTAAATTATTCTGGAAGTTCATTTCCATTTACTAGATCAGTTTTGAACTAGAAACAATTAACAGTGAAATAAATAATTTGCAATGAAATTCTTTGCACTAACTCTTAACCGGATAAATGATAACAAGAAATAGCGATTCCAATAATCCAATTACATTCAGCACAGCAAACATTCATTTTAAAAATATAACCAAAAAAAAAAAAGATTTACCACCAGATTGGTACGATCTGTAGCATCTGTTAGTTGCGGAGACAATTATAGAGCAGTGTTTTGAAAATCGTACCGATATCGAAAAATTTCAGTAATACCGGGAACCGTAACAGTGATTGAAATAATGGTATTTGATATTGTAACTTGTAAGAGATAATACTGGATAATTTCGGAAAATATCGAATTTCAACCACCAGCCAGTAGGGGTGCCGGTATGATTTTAATAACACTGTTATGCAGAGTACTTTGGATCCTCTGGAAGAGGTAGTAAAATAAATGTAACAAATTAAAATATATTTTCAACATAATTACGTACTGGCTAATAAATTACTGTTTTACACAGATGCTCATAACACCATTAAAGACTAGACTAGATAGTATGTATACATTTTTTTTTAAAAAAAAAAAACCTTTTCTGACTTACACGCATAACATAAACATATATACTAATTTAGGTATGATTCGATTGGAGAGATTAATGGCTTATGACGTGGCCTCTTATATATTGTAAAATCTCATTCCTATTGGTGTTTGAATATAATAGATTTTGTTGCGGGAGTATCAAGACAAACTGACGAATTTACACGACAACATGCCACGTCCCAAAAGGCCGAAACATTGACAAATTAAAACCAAGGGAAATTAATTAAAAGAGAAATTAAGTGACCATGAAAAGCGAAATCTCGCTCCCTTCTCTTTTTTTTTGAGAATCCACAGCCCGTAGGCTGGGCCTTATGTCGGCCCAATAAGCAAAAGAAATAAAGAAAGAAGAAAAAAAAAATAATTCCGGAGAGGGTTTTCGTCGCAGCGAATGCCTGGTCCCTTCCCCAATAGCCTCCTGATTTCCATTCGCTCTCAAGTCTCAATAGCAGACAGGCGATGTGCCTATCAGAATCGTATACCTTCCTTGCAACACGTCTTCTTTCCAAAAAAACTTCCATCATAAATCTTGAGCTCCGATCGATTGATACCCTCACGATGGTAGTTCAACTTCTTATAATCCATTGTAACCTCTATCTTTAAATCAAAAAACAGCTCACGGCTCATAACTCCTCGTCAATGGCCTATCTGCCCCAATGTGCTAGTTGTTTATTCAATTGTTGTTGTGGCTGATTTGAAGGTATGATATATGCCAGCTTTCATAATTTTTTATTTTGGGGTTAAATGTTTTCGGATCTAATGAAATACGAGGGATTAAGTTCAAGGGGGGTTTGTGGGCAGAGGCTATTTGGAGGCGTCTCATGAGGCGTAGTAGTCAGTTGGGTTCGTCGAGTCCAGTTAGCCAGATTATGGGCATCAGTTAGTGATTCTCTGACGGCAAATTGGATCTGTACTCGGAATTGTAGTTGCCTTAACATAGCAAGGAGCGCAGAGAAGTCGTGTTCTGCATGCCAATCTGGTAAGTCCTCTGAGTGTTGATTTTTAACCAAGTCTACTAAGGTTTTGCAGTCTGTAAATAGATGTATACCATTGATAAGGTTTTGATTTTGTTGCATGATGTATTTGATGGCCATGAGCACTGCTTGCAATTCAGTATGAAATGGAGAGTGTGATGTGGTATTCTGTGTCAATCTCCATTTGCATACGTTCTCTGCTCCATAGCAGATGGCTGCTAAACCAGATGTACCAGAGATGTCCCATGAACTATCAACTAAAATGATGTCTGCCCGAATAGGTATCATATATTGTTTCAGCCTCAACGATTTTGTGATCATATTATTTCCTGTGGATATGTTCATTAACTGGGGGAGCTGATCTAGTATTTCCATTGGATTTGAAACTTTTTCGTGAAAAATGATCTTGTTCCTTGCTATCCATATTGCCCACATTATGTTGGAGAAAGTGGAGAATTGAGAGGCGTTGAGTTGATCCATCATAATTTTCATGATTTGTGTTATTTGGAGAGGCAAATTTTCTGTTCTGATGGCTAGTTGTGATATGAACCAGGTAGCTCTGGCTAGCGGACAGAAGAAGAGTATATGTGAGTCATCTTCCACTGCTGTCCCACAAATTTGGCAGGTATTGTGTCCTGATTTGAATATTTTGTGCAACTTAGCCAGAGTAATAAGTCCTCCATTTATTGTTCTCCACAAAAAAACCTTCACTTTAGGAATTAATTGCTTGTTATTCCAGATCTTACCCCAATCTATTAGGGTTGATGGTGTGTCAAGTGATGTTTCAGTGGGCTGTTGGCATAGGAATTTATATCCCAACTTTGATGTATAAGTTCCAGTTGGGGAGTAACTCCAAATTAATCTATCCTGGGTCTCTGACTGTGGGTTGGGTTTGTTGGCATTTTGCAGGATGCATCGACAATGGTTGGCACTCAAGAAGCTGAGAAGAGTCTGATAGTTCCAATCCTGGGTTGTTTCATCAAGACATTCTGCTACTGTAGGTATGTATTCTGCCTTTTTTCGATTTGGCATATCCCACATTGGATACCATAGCTGGAATTTAGCTCGCACGCTCTTACCATTTCGGATGTCCCAGTGGATTGTATCTTTTAAATTAATTTTTAAGCTCTGAATGTCTTTCCATAATTTATTGCATCCTCGTTTCATTGTGGTTGCCCATAACTCTTTTTCTTGGCAGTATTTTGCTTGAACGAGTTGAACCCAGGTGGTCTGTTTGTTGATCGCTACCGTCCAGACCGTTTTCATCATAAGTGCTTGATTGAATTTCTGTAAGTCTCTGATGCCAAGTCCTCCATTTTCTTTTTCCTTTGTTGCCTTAGTCCATTTGATCGGTGCTAGGTATCTGTTTTGTGTTTTACCCTAGAAGAACTTTTTGATAATGGAGTCCAACGGATTTGTTGTTTTTTTTGGAAGCAGGGACACACTCGATATGTAGACTGGCAGGGATGTAAGCGTAGCTTTGATCAGGACCAGCCTCCCTGCATGAGAAAGAAGGTCTCTCTTCCATCCCCCTAATTTGTTTCTGAATGATTGTATTAATTTGTTGTGTATTGCAGCATTGTAACTTGGGGGTTGGGAAAGAGTTACGCCCAGGTATGAGTCTGTTTTCTCTCCTATCTGTGCTTGCCAAATATCCATGATGCTGGTTTTGATATGTTGTGTGCATCCCTGACTGAACCAAATTTTTTATTTTTGTGGATTGATCCGTAAACCTGAAGTTTCTGCAAAGAACTCAAGTACCTGTTTTAGTGAGTGAGATTGTAGTAGAGTACCTTTACAAAATAGAATGAGGTCGTCTGCATATAAGGAGTGTGTTAGTGGTGGTGCTTGTGACGCAAGTACAACCCCTTCAAGTGGTCCATTCTATTCTTCCCATTTTATAAGTCGCGAAAGTCCTTCCATTGCTATGACAAAAAGAAACGGTGAGAGGGGGCAGCCTTGTCTAAGACCCCTCGTTGGATTGATGAAACCTCCTCCTTTAAACTCTCCATTAATGTCTAGCATGAGCTTACTGTTTGCAAGGCAAAACATTATCAAGTTAATGATGTTCTGTGGCATTCCAATGTGCAAGAGTATTTGTTTCAGGTATAGCCATCGAACTGTATCAAAAGCTTTTTGGATATCAGCTTTTAACAAATAAGCCGGTTCGTTAAAGTGATGAGATTCATATGAGTGCATAACCTCTCTTATGAGATGAATATTGTCAGTTATGCACCGTCCCTTGATGAATGCCGTTTGGTTATTGTCAATGAGATGGTTCATGTGTGGGCTCAAACGGTTTGCGATGATCTTCATGATTAGTCTATATAGAATATTTCCCACACTAATCGGCCTGAAGTCCGAGGGGTTAGAAGCATGGTCATGTTTTTTAATGAGCACTACCCGACATTCCAACCATTTAGATGGAACAGTTTCCATTTGGAAACATCTTTTGATTTCAAAAGTTAGGTCCTCGGCCATGGTTCTCCACAATTCTTGGAAGAATTTGGCAGTAAGACCATCTGGCCCCGGCGCCCTATCAGATCCTAATTGAAAAAGGGCGTTTTCAATTTCTTCTCTAGAGGGAATTTGACTAATGGACGAGATTGAGTCAGGAAGTAGTCTAGGAGCATTTAGGGACTCAAGTCTTGTGAAAAATTGATCAGAATTATAACCATCTTGTATCCCTTGCATATTTATATGAGGCTCAGAGTATAAGTTTTTATAGAAAGTAGTAAAAGACTTTCTAATAAGTCTATCTTCGGTTATCTGGTCCCCTTGCTCGGAAGTAATCTCAGTGATTTGGTTTTGCTTCCTATGTATTGTTGCTATAGTATGAAAAAATCTCGTGTTCTGGTCTCCCTCCCGAGCCCATCGTATCCTTGAACGCTGTCTCCAAAACTCATGTAACGCCTCAGTTTCTTGCATTCGCTCCTTGATTAACTTCTGTTCTTCAGCAATAGATGTTTCAGTCGGGGTTTTGGTTTGTTGTTCAAGGATTTGCTCATCTAGTCTCCTTATTTTTTGTTGTGGTGTTGGTGAAGCGCGAGACCACTGGTCAATTGTCTTTGTGAGTAGGGTCAGTTTGTGTTGCCAGTCTCCATGTCTTGTCGCCTGCCATTTTTGTTGACAAAGTTGTTTGAATTCTTCTTTTTGGAACCACAGATGCTCAATTCTGAATTTTCTTTGTCTTCGCATGATACCTTGAGTGCGCAAGATTATAGGACAGTGGTCACTGTAGAGTCTGGGCAGGTGGTTAACTTTAGAGTTTGGGAATAGATGAAGCCAAGATGGAGTGGCAAAGAAACGGTCGAGCCTTTGGAAGATGGGCTGGGTGGTGTGTTGCCGGCCTATCCACGTGTATGCTGGGCCCGAATATCCCAAATCCAAGAGTCCTGAGTCAGAGATAAATCTTTGAAACCTTCTGTTATTTGCGTCTAATTCTGCACGGCCACCATGCTTGTCAGATTTAGATGTGATAGCATTGAAGTCACCCGCAATACAGGTGGGTGTATCGAGATTTAGGACCTCTTGGATAAATTGCCAAATCTCACTGTTGCGCCTCTTTGTTGGATCTCCATATATACCTAGAAAATACCACGTTCCTTTATTGGGTGTAGCTACCTTCGCCCATATATAGAACTTTGTTACCTCTAAAACTGTTAGTGTAATATCTCGATGCCACAAAAGCGCAGTACCACCAGATAACCCCTGAGCAGGTTGGTAAACATAATGGTACTGATGCATGTTGGAAAGTGCCCCTTGTATCCTCTCTCTTGAACTTTTAGTTTCAGATAAGAATACAATATCTGCTCGTGTGGAGTGGAGTAGATCTTTCATGAACTGTTGCTTCCGCGGTCCCCCAATACCGCGGCAATTCCAACTGAGAATATTCATGGATGGGGTGGAGGCGGATCAGGGTTCGCCTCCTTCACCCGTTTGATGAGTGGTGCTGGGGAAGATTGTTCATTGGATGTATACGATACTTCTTTCTTTTGTAATGACAAAGTCGGGATTTTGTTATCTCTTTGTTCAGCTTGTCTCCTGAGCACTTTTGTGCGTTCAGGGCATTGAAATTGGTCATGTGATATGTAGCCACAGTGGATGCAAATATGTTTAAGACGCTCATAGACAATGCGAATGTTGCACTGTTCATACCCCTCAAAATCCACTAGTATTTCTTCCTCAAAGCTACCATCCACATTCAATAACACTCGCTGTCTATAGTATGTGGAGTTGGCTTTTGATACTTTTTTTATGTCTGACAGAGGTTGGCCTAAGGAAGAGAATAGAATGTTGAGGCCCTCCTCCGTGGTGTGATCATTTGGCATGTTATGCACTTGCAACCATACTTCCATCTTATCGACTTTGGGCATATCTAGTTCGAGTTGGCTATAGATTTGTTTAATGACAACTGGATCTCCATTCAAGTCTAGTAAACCTCGATCCAGTGCTCTGTCGAGATCCTCGATGTTGATAAATTGCACCACGAATATGTTGGCAGTATTGGTATGGGATATTGATGTGTTATTGTGTGTACGCCAAGCTCTTTTCATCGCTGTCGCTAAATGGTCGCTATCGATGATCTTATTAGACACCACTCTAAGTAAGGCCATGAGGTTCCAGTCATATGTGCGATTAGATTGGGTAGGCAAACGGATTGGCTCACGGCGTCTGAGGTTGCCAGGTGATACAGCTGCAAACTTGGTGATAATATCAGCATTTGGGGTAACTTGGAGGGGTGGGTGATGTATGGAAGTGGTCGATGGGTGCGGGCCTAGGATAGACGCGGTGTGGACAGTTGTGTGTTGATGGGAATAAGGTTGGTAGGAGGAGCTACTTGGGGGGCGTTGTTTGGGTATGGTAAGTGGAGAGGTTCGGCTTAGTATCTGCCTTGGCAACTTTTCATTTTTTTTGGAAAAAATCATTAATTGTAGATTCAATGTTTGTTGGGTTATGTTGAGTTGGGTTTGTTTTAAGACTGGCCAGGGGGCTTGCATCCAGAAACCGAGAAGGTATGTTATTAGCACTAATTTCATTTTGTTTTTGCTGCCCATTAAATGCAGGTTGAAGATTGTGTACCTCTTTTGTGTATGGGGCCTGTTGATTATCTCTTATCATTAATTCTAAGTTAAAGTCTAGGGGAGATGCATCTGCAAGAGAGTACAAGCGAGGAGGTGCTTGCAAAAATCGAGAAGCCAATTCATGTGAATTAATGTCCCCTTGATCTTGTCTTGGTTCCTGAATTTGTGGTGCACTGGGTGTATGAGTTTGTTTATGGACCGTTGTTTGTAAAATCAGCTTCCATGGAATGTAGGGGCGCAAGTGTTGCTTGGCAGTACTGGTTGCTGCTCCTAGGGGTACATCTCCCGCTTGTATGTTAGCTATCTCATTCTGTAATGTCGAAATCATCTGATCCTTTTCTTTCACCCTCTTTCTTAGACTTTTAACTTCTCCATTTAATCGATAGATAATGTTGCAAGGAGAGAATTTCTTTTCTAAAATGAACTCCTGCTTCCTTTGTAGGGTTGGCCTTTTAAATTTAATTGCCATCTTAGATTTATTAAGCTTACTTGGCTTTGATTGCAGGGTTGCTGAATTCACCGATGCTTTTTTCTCTAAAATCCTGATCTTAGCAGCAAGGGCTGTTATGCATGTTCGAGCAACTTCCAACTCAGTTATATTAAGAACCTCTGTTGATTCTGGATTCGATGACTTTAGAGAAGTGGGTATGGTGAGGGAGGAGAACTGTGAAAGGGAAGAAGAGTTGTCTAATTTTTGTACAGCTAGAAAGGATGGAGAAGATCGGAAAGCCATGGAAGAAGAGCAAAGAGAGAAGAAATTGTTTTTGGGGGAAGAATGAAAAATATTGAAGAATTGTTACATTTCTCGCTCCCTTCTCAAATCAATGTTTTTGTTGTGAACAACGAAAAGTAGCCTAAGTAGGTATCTTTATGAACAAGCCACTAAGGGAAGTCCTACGGTCCTAGTGGAAAGTGCTAACACGTCACCAACCCCATCATAGAAGTCAGAAATTTAAAAAAAAAAAACCAAAAGATTTATTGCAAAAGCTAAAATAAAGATTATGCAGTATTTTCTTTATCCATGATGATTTCATTTTGATATGCTGCTTTTCATCTCATATTTGCGAATTAACTTTAAGAATTTAGAAACACTAGATGCTTAAGTCGCGGCTCCGCCGCGACATGTAATTTATGTCGTATGTTGCATAATGTTTAATAGTTTTTGGGTTGCTGTTATCGCGCATGCTATAGGTGTGGACAGTGACATGTTGGTATTAGTGATATGGTTTCTGGGCCAACTGTTTGTGTTGGCCTTTTGATGGAGTAGGAATTCAAATTTGTTTGGTGATTGGGTATAGAAATATTTATGTGTGTTTTATTTGTTTGGTGAGAGATATGTTATGTTAATGAGGTTTAATTTTTTTTTACGTTGGCAATGTAACTGTTTGTAGTCGTTGATGAGGCTATGATATTTTTTGTTGTTTTTGTGAAATCACTCCAATTGAAGGTAAAAAGTATGGAACAGTGAAAACTCATATTAGAATGAATAAGTATTGGATTTGATTGAAAGTTTCATTGCATTCAAAGATGTGGTACAATGAATATGTTACTAAGGAATTACACAGTGGAGGTATTTGTGATGAAGTTTGTGGATGGTAGCACATGAGTTGAGAGCAGTTTCGTGCTCTCAGAAAATACCAAAAAACAAAACTATCAAATGTGCTTTCTCTATTCAAAACTATGAACTGTGTTTCCTGTAATCAAAAGATGAATACATAGATGAAGAGGTGTGTGGCAGTGGATGGTAGTGGTTATTCGTTGCGCTGATGTTTGTGTGGCATTGGGAAAGGTTGAAATAGTAGGGGGTGCAATTTGAATGGAAGGGGTGTGGTCTGATTGTCAGCGCTCCGGAAGTAGGAGCCATGAAATTTTGGCAATTCCCAAAAAAAAGCGAAGAAAGAATATCTGACCTTAATCGCAAATTTCAAGCACACCGTAACAGCAATGACGGAGGATACGAGGAAAGATGGCAAGGAAAGATATTAATACACAAATGGATTAGGGAGGATAGACTCACCTGTGGAAGCGGAGCAGCAAGAAGAAAACACCAACACTCATTGATCTTGGCCCCCACATCACATACCCTCACAATGGTGTCCACAATAATAACCTAGCCGTACCAGAGAAACAAATACACCTTACAAATGGCAGAAGAAACACCCAATACGCATCACCTGGGCGGCAATGACAAACAGCCCTAAACACCAACCACCAGACCAGCACATAAACCATGCAATAGATAGGCCCACCCAGCAGTGCATGCACAGGAAAAGAAGGCACAGTCCATCAGAACATGTTCACACACATTAACACCTGCAGCAAGAGCAAGCCCCACAAACCACAATAGAAACACACCTCTCATCTATACACCATGTCTACGATTCAACCCACAAAAACAACCACCCTGCAACGACAACCAAGAGGGACATTATGCAGCGGATCATTTTAAGCCCAAAAAATGACTTACAGACACTGCAAGCCAAACAGCAAAATGTGCCACATTAAATCCAAAAACTAACAACGAAAATAATAAAGACCTAGCATAGAAACACCAAACGCTAACACACGGGACCCAACTGGAAACAAACAATGAGCAGGTGTTTACTAACCTACGAACGCCCAGCCCAACCAATTTTATAACCCAGCGAAAAAATGCAAAACACTGTTCATTCCTCATTCCGGATATATAGGTTTTTTCAATATACATTATGTTGTTCTATGATTAATTAGTAACAGTTTAGGCTCCCGTTGTTTCTTTTTTTTTTTTTTTTAACCCTGTAGGAATTTTTAAGGGCATTTTGTGCAGCCATTTATTAAGAATCAATTGTTATTTATCACTGTGCCAGTCAGATTTAAATATAATATAGAGTGTGCAACTTTTTTCTTCATGAATATTTTCAAAATATTTTTATGTTTATGTATAAAAATTTAGCAAAAAATTTACATTTAACATACATAAAAATGTGGCTACGATTGCATTGTTGATCCCTATAGTTACTTGGATTTTTTTTCCCCAAATTCGATTTGAGCCCTATTTTAGTTCAAATTAATTCCAAAGTTCCTATTTTATTTTTTTACTAAGAAAAAAAACCCATTTTAAATTTTTTTATATATTTCTATTAATATTGATACAAAATTAAATAATTTTAGTTATTTTAATAACTCTGTCAAAAAAAATTGTAGTTTTCTCTAGTGGTGTTTGTCTGATTTTCTTATGTTGTGTTTGACGTGTAACCATATACATAAAACATTTTTTGTTTTTTGCGAAATCCCGTAAATACAAACAGAGGCACGTGTCCATCTAACACAAACTTTTGTTGGTCATAGTTCTTACTGTCCCAATTCCCCTATACACAAATAAGTCCAAATCATTCCGCACTGCAATTAAAATGCACAAATGTTGAGAGCCTTGCCTAGTTGCCTTCTTGGCTCTTGCTAGCTCTTGCATAGTTGGCCACATCCAAGTGCCAGATTCATGGTATATCTTCTTCCATACCTTATCTCTATCCTTCCGTATACAAAATATACAGAACCAAAAAATGTAACATTCTTTTTTTTTTTTGAATAATACGAATCTTACATTTAGATAACAAATTTATACAGAACTAAAAAATGTAACATTCTTTTTTTTTTTAATAATACGAATGTTACATTTAGGCTCCGTTTGGATAGGTGTGGAAAGAAGAGAAAAAGTGGGAAGAAGTATTGGAAAGTGTGTAATTTTGTGAAGAGTTTGAATTGTTTATAATTTTTTTTCCTTCTTTCTTTTTCCTACTTCTTCTCAACGCATCTAAACAGAGGCTTAGATAACAAATTCATGATATGTGACGTTTTGTATGGAAGTCTGTGAAGAGCCTAAAAACAGGACTTTGTTTACTGCCATATTGGGTATGAACAGCTAGGTGCAAGTAATGCTAGCGTAGACAGTACAGTGAACTTGTAGAGAAAGGCCAGCAACAGCAAGTTATTTATATTGCTCCTCTCCCCATTAAATATTATTTTACCTTTCCAAAAAGAAGATATCATTTCATTTAATATATTAATCGGCGCAATTCAACCCGGATCCGAAACAACTGTGGGTAAACAGTTGTTGGAACAGTATCGGATCCTGGCCGTTTGTTTACGTTTGGTGAGATCGCACGGCTATAATGCATACGATTTGTGAGCACTGTACGAAGGCGACCTTTTCTTTCTGAAAAGCCAAGAGCCAAGAGAATATTGTACGAGCCACCTTTTTTCCTCTCTCTCTCGCTCCTGCATCTCTGCTTTCTATCTCTTCTGTGTCCTTTATCTATCGGAGTGGGAACACCACTGCCTCCCCCTTTTCCCTTTTTTAGGGATAAGCAACGCCGGAGTCCAGATCTCCCTCATCAATTCGATTCTGAGCAACGCCGGAGTCCAGATTTCCCTTTTCCTTTCTCGATTCGCATCTCCGCTGCCTCCTTCTTTCCACTACGATTCCTCTCTCCCCCTGTAGGTACTGCTATTGCAATTCCATTCAATTGAATTCAATTCATCTAGCAGGATTCAATTCATGACTTTCTACATGCATATTCTGACAAGCCATCTCCTCCTGAGCTCTTCTTTCTCTCACACACATGCCAGTCGCATAATGGATCGGATCTATCTCGACACTCTGGATATCTTCTCGCCTCGATTACCTCTGCCCTCCTCCGTACTTCCTCATGTTGAGGTAACTTATAAGTTTGGTTTACTATTTTTTTAAAATTTATTTTAAGGGCAGTTATACAAGTGAAACAATCATTTCAGACTGTACAATCGTCATATTTATACTATTCATTGTCTAAAAAACATTTCTTTTTCTTTTTTTTTTTTAGGTTGTGATGCCGAGGTAGGATTCTGCTGGTATAAACCACCATACAGATTGCACATTGGTGAAGGCACGTCATCAGTTCCTACAATTGGTATGTGTTGCTTTCTCAATGGAAAATAATTTAATTAAGAGTAATTTACAAGCGGTTTGCAAATTCAAGAGTAAATTACAAGCGGTTTTCACTTAGTCTATGCAAGTTCATTGTAGCAGCATTTACTAATTGCCGACTTCCAACTATGCTATCTTAGTCTATCTCTTATAGAAATTTCCAAATTGTAGAGAATCACTCAAATTTATCCTACTGTTCCTTACTGATAACAAAAAGTTTTGGTTCGTCTTATTGTACTGTGCCTTAATTGTTTCATCTTATCCGATGCTTCAGTGTTCTGAAAAGTTTTTGTTTGATTATAACTTCAATTCTAAGAGTTTATGGTTGAAACCTGCGGAGGAGAAAATTTGGATTATCAATAGCTTCAAATCATAAATTTTTTGGCGTATTATACTTTAGTTAGGTAAAATTAAAAATACAACAAATAAATGCTTTTGCTTCCCTTTACTGGAAACATGACTAAATAATTATTCCAATCCTAATTAAGTTTATGATGATGTATATATTCTGAATAGCATTGGATAAGCAAAGGCCACCGACTTCATTGCTTTTATGCCATTTTCTAATTTCTGTTTCTTATAGATTAAAGAAATATACTGAAATAAAATGTAACTATGATTTCATCTCATTACAGGTGATGACATTCATGTCCAACAGAAAAAAAGAGGTCTAATGGCATCAATGCAAAAGTAGGAGCAAAGGAAAGCATCAAAATCTAGGTAACAGTTTCTGTTGTTTGCTTTTCAGATGAGTGGAGACTGGAGAGAGGGAGTATTTAGGTTTGCAAAAAAATTTAGAATTCACTTGGAATTTTGCATATCGTAGGTTTTTGACAACAAGGTCAAATCAGTACCGTACTGGCTCGATTTAGTTGATGGAGTTGTTTTTCCATATCTGTTAGGGTATAATTAGGTTGGATATGCTATCTGATCCCTGATTGTTCCTTCCTGTATACATATGGTAAAAAGTATAAATGTATACATATTAAAGATTCGATGCCATAAAATCCAGACTGATTTATCTCATTACTCACCTATAGATGCCATGAAATCCCAACTTGATCTAGTCAGTTTTGGTACAAAGTATAAATATATTTCCTGTTACATTTTCTCTTTGTATAATTTTTACTTATTTAAAATTTCAAACTATTTATGAGCACCTTCCATTTTTATTAAAATATTTGTTATTTCAGGACTATATGACAGAAAATCAAATGCAGCATTTTTATTTATCCAGGGAATTATATTCTCAATAAACAATGGGAAGATGATCACAAGTTGTCTTCATTAGGTAGTTAAAATTTTATTTTCTCATTCTTTTATTTATTCAATTGTTCAATTTGATATTTGGATAAAATCAAGTAACTGTGAGGTTGCTTACTCATAAATAGTTTATGCTATTTTATTTTCATTTTAATATGCATTTCCTGCTCAATGTGTAGAATATGAAACTGTTCTTTCCGCTTCTTCTAGCTGTTCCAAAAATAGTTTTGATATTCTGAATTCTAGAATATTTCTTTTCCATATTGAAAATTCTATAATATTTCTTTTCAGCTGAAGTATTCTATGTTGAGCCTTTATAAATTACATAGGAAAAATAAATTTATAAAGAGAAAATGAAGAAGAAGCCGAAAGAACAGTTTATAAAGAAGAAGCACATATGCAGATTTTAACGAGTACATCAGGGTCTTTGAAACCCTATATTTTGAGGAAGTTAAGGCACATATTGACAAGGCAGAGACAGACAAGGTAATCGATCAGTTAATTATGTAATTCAATTAATCTCGATACTTATGCATATTAGATGCTTATTTTTTTCTGATTTCCAACAGTGGTCAGATTGTAAACCAGGTCTTATTGCATCATGCGAGTTATCAGAAGGATTGGAGGTACATGCACAATGAATTTTACATTCATGCATTTCTTCTTTTTTTTTTTGGATTTTCTACAACATTGGTGGTTTATAATAAACGAACAACCTCTCCTCGATTTTATAAGTATTTTAAAGTAAAT
This sequence comes from Rhynchospora pubera, assembly GCA_028095005.1. NCBI lineage: Eukaryota > Viridiplantae > Streptophyta > Magnoliopsida > Poales > Cyperaceae > Rhynchospora > Rhynchospora pubera. Next base: position 83,096,519 of record CM051460.1, on the reverse strand, counting down.
AAGTAGAGGTCATACTCAGATAATCCAATATATATAGCCTTAATTGTCTTCTGTTGATGAGGGGTTCACAATAAATTTGAGATTTTTAAAAATCTGTTTTTGTTTTTCTGCTAGGAAATGATCGTCTTGCAGCCAATGAATTTGGAGGGTCTTCAACAAAATTTTGAGGCATGTCATCTTCATACTGGTATATACCTTAGCATTTGTTAAAATTTAGTTCTCATTTTTGCTATCTCAATGTCAGAGAATTTTGCAATTTTTCATATAACAATTCTTTTCTTTTATAAATTTTGAGGCATCTGTTATTTTATATCCTTTGAATTATCTTGATCAGAACATCCATTGTGATAAATGTAATAGATGGAGGATTACGGGGTCTGATTTCAAGCCAAACACCTTGCCTCTTAACTTTGACAGCAGGATATAGCAGTATGTTGTAATCAGTTTTATGGTATCATTATGCATCATCTATTTATTCAGTATTTGATGAATTGAGCCTATTCTAAAGATTAAAAAAAACTAATTGGTCATTTGTTTAGTAGTATCAATATATAGCAGTATGTTAAAAAAAACCTAATTGTTCATCTATTATTTTGACAATAAATACTTATTGTTCATCTATTATTTTGACAATAAATATTTATTGTTCATCTATTATTCTGACAATAAATATTTCTCATGACATGGATTGTTTCTTAACTGTCATGAATTGGGCTTATTATTCTGACAATAAATTGTTTATGCATTTTCTTTTCCTATGTAATCATTTTGTTCCTTTTCTTTTATTTTTTTGCTTAGCATGAAAAGGAGGCGATTAGAAAATTTTCTAGAGGAGGTTTTGGAGGCGTGTCATTTCTTAGTTCTTAGGACTCTTTTGATACCAAATATATGATAGAAATTTAATTTGTCATTTACTTATGGTTGCAGTTATGGAGCATGATGTGATCTATGCTAGATTTTTGTCTTTCCATTGCAATGTCATCGTACCTCTCATTTTCACCACATACTGCGTATTTTGTTTGTTGCCTCCTGTTCCGTAAACCATCATAGAAATAACCTCTCTTATCTTTGTGACTTCTAATTTTTCTTTGGGTTTAGGCATCTTTATTTCGATTCACAACAGCTACTTGCTTTGAACCTAGATAAATAAATAGTAATTGCATTTGGATTTTTCATCTTTTTTTTCGCTTCATTTTGTCTATGTTGGGTCATTACTTTCATAGTGGTATGAATCTCAACTGACAGTGCCATGAAGAAATTGATGCGAGGGGCATTTTGGGAAACTAAAAAATAGTTCTTTGTAATTATAATGAAGCGGTACAAAGGATAGATGGTTTAACAAATAATCTTAAAATGTAACAATTTTTATACCCATGCCATTACGCAAATTCATTCTATGAAGCGAGTCATGCAAAATTATCTTATATCATTGTTGACCACAGTTTTAGTCTGGTGTACACAATAAATGAACATCTTCTCATGGCAGAAATACTACAGAAAAGTAGACATGAGGTGTACATTTAGCCATGGAATTGTATTGCCGCAAAACAATATAAATATGTAAGTCACTTATGAATTATACTATATGGAATTAGAATGACAAATCATGTCAGAAGGGCATCAAGTGTTTTTGATAAATGTTAGTTTTTCATTTAGTAAATTCGATTCGAATTTTCTTTTAACTCAATCAAATATTCTTTCTTCAAGGTGCTTGATACAGGTAATAGAAATGATTATTGGTATGTTGGAATATTTCAAATCTTCTATTTATTTTCTTCAATTATATAATTTGTAAATTCAACCATGAATTTATTTTAGATCTTTATTCTTTACGACAATGAGATTTGAAAAATGAAATTATAAAAAAAAAATAGGTCGCGCAACGCGCGACGCCACGCCTAGTTTTCATTACTAGCTTCTTAAATGAAATCAACCCAATTATAATATCTTTACATCTTGCATAGAATTATCCGAATTACCCCTATACCCCAAAAGGGAGCAAAATTAAACTCCCAAAGAAAAATACCCATCTTGTGTAATATGCAGACACACTGAGAGCATGATCTGATTTATATTACAGCCACAGATATGTGCTCATTCTTAATTTGTAATATATAATAAGTAATTATATCATTCTCAGATTTAATGAATTTAATGTATTAATGGACAATTTATGTAGTTTAGAAAGTACTAGCAAATGATGTCCTTATATATGTGGGCAAATACAAAAACAAAATAATGTTAGACGATAAAAATACATTGCTTAATTAATCAATGATAGAGGTCGATATGTTGCTCAATTTGTTTTCTTATTAGACAAAAAAATAAAAAAATATTGTTGTTTCGTCTATCGATTAAAATCTGAACATAGGTCAAATTGATCAAGTGGTAAAAACAGGTGAATTCACACTAGATTTAGTATATAACTTTTTTTTAATCTGTGCGTTTATAAATAGTAGAAATAGAGATAGATAACGAGAAAATATGTAATTTCTTTCAATGTTGTGTTTGTACTTTATAGTTATCCCGCTTTCTAGATTCACTTGCTACTGAATGAGAAGATAGTATAATATCATCAGGAGTCCTTTTTATTTGCAAAATAAGCATCATCAACCATAAAAGCATCCTTTTTATAGCTTACAAACCTTAGAAACTCAGCTTTTTTTACAGAAGGGACCGTTAAAAATTACAAAATTCTGCTTGGCATAATGCCATGTCAAAACCACCCATTATTTCCTGTGCCAGAACCGAAATTTGTACCTTGTCCCAATTCCTTCTTAATGGGTTCTACCATGCTTTCGGCAAACTGCGTCCATGATTCTTCTAATTAACTAGGGAGTCAGTAGTTGATTAGTGAATAGTGATATGGTGATTTTGTCATTCTAGCCAGTGTTTGTCACTTTTAGGAGGAGAAAGCTTAAAGCATGATGCATTTTAATTTCTCTAACCATATAGTCCACACTATGTCAGTATAACATAACGAAAATATTTTCTACGCATTTTCTGTCGGCACCATGAGTGTGATGTTTAGTAGCCCTCAATTTCTGAACTGTGTTTGTACAAGTCTCTGAATACAACACTCAGTCATACTCATACAACCTCCCACCCTTTTCCAAATTAAAAATTTAATTCAAATTCTGGGTCTTAAGAGATGTTTAATATTATTAATTAGTTCTTACTTCTTATAGCCTTCTCAATAAGCTCCTATATATTCACTCTGTCGATCTATATTTGGAACAAAAATGTCATAGCTGATAGCCCATTGTATACAGACTTAATAATAATAATAATAATAATAATAATAATAATAATAATAATAATTATTATTATTATTATTGTTGTTGTTGTTGTTGTTATTATTATTGTTATTATTGTTGTTATTATTGTTATTATTATTATGAGTATTTTATTTTTATTTTATTTTTGTATTACTTTCAGTGAAATTAATTTCAACATGTTTTGTTTTTCACAAACCATACATTGAACGCTAAAATTTTTCTTATTGCCGTAGATTGGGGCTTTATTAATTATTTTGCTGAAAAATAGTAAAGAGGACAGATTGGGCGTTCATGTGTACTGATTTAGAGCGGTACATGGCCTATGTAAAACAAAAAAATTGTGATGGTTAGCTTTCTGCTTTGATTGGATAAAAATATAATTAGCCTCGCTATGTGCTTTGCTGTTATTGGATGTTGGTTTTAATTTTTTTTTAAGTGTACTCCACTTGATGGGAGACTGAAACTTCTTTTTTATCCAAAAGGGAAAGACAGGATTAAAGTTATCTTTTCTTTAGAGCTAATTAATGTTACTGCACTACTATATTTTGTGCAGGTACCATGACCATTTGGAACTCGATTTTAATTAGAAAATTTTATTCCACTATAATGGAAAAGCTCTCTCTCTCTCCTGGTAACATGGAAACGAGCAATCCGACTCTGCTGTTGCACGACACAGCGTGTAGCGCACTACAAGCCGTCTGATCTTGATCGGACGGTTCACTTTTTACGGGCCTATCAATCTAGGTTACATGCACGGAGCTCCCTTGTCCATTGGATCTTAATCAGACGGCCAGAGTACCGCGCGACACGCTGTGTCGCACGGCAGCAGATCTGAATTTGGAAACGAGTGATTTGCAACTGGAGTATGAAAAGAACTTATTTTAATATCAATTGACAACCATCATGAGACGGAGAGAAGAAAAGGTGTAGTTTAATCACAGGTTGTACAGATGTAGAGGTTTAGCGTACAATTAAGAATATTCCCCAGATTTACAACTAATTTCATGTCATAGGGGAAGAAAAGATTAACCTCAGCTAGTTGAAAAGTAGCAATTTAATAGGCTTGTACTTTCAATACAGATGTGCATATATGTGCCACGGAATGGTAAGGGAGATCATTAGTTACGGAGAAAAGGAGAACACGTACCAACCTGCCTAGACCTATGTGTTATTAATAAAGTTAATTTGTCAAGGAACATTGTAGTTTACGTTTCTTAGCAATTAAATATACATTTGAATTCAAATTAAAATCCGCGCCTTATTAGGTCCATTATTATTCATTGTTATCGATTTTTCTTCGTAGGTGGATATAATAAATCAAGAGACTGAACAAATTAATGAACACTAACATCTTTTAAAAATAAATAAAAAAATTGGTATCTTGAGTCTTAAATCAATTCACTCCCCTCTAGATTGATTTTTAAGGTCGTATGCTCAGAATTTGCGTTATTTTGAAACTCTATTTTAATTGTGTGTCGTTATCAGATACTTCAAAGTTGTCATAGAAAAATTATTAAGTAATGCTAGAGTCAATTAATACGTCATGAGTCTACGAAATGTGATTAGATTTTAATTTTCGAGTTGGAAATAACTTATGTGAATCTCTCATTGTGTTCTGCACATTAAAATAAATTACTGGAGACCAATTTTATATACATTTTGTATTATATGTTAACTTTTGAGATATTTAAGAAAAATCATTGTTATTGGACAATTCATAATATTTTGATCAATCAATTTCATAAAAAAAAAATCTGAAATAACAATAAAACTGTGTGTGTGTATATATATATATATATATATAGGATTGCTAAAATGCTATGCATAGCACGGATGGTCTTCGTGCTACGGATTTGTTCTTGCATTTCATACTTCAAACAACCGATCCAAACCGTTCATTATCTTCTACATATTGAAATCTCATTAGAAACCAAAGTTTACATTTTTTTGAATTCTTTTACTATTTTTCTCAGATTTTTGAAAATCACTTAGGGTCCAAAAAATTTATTAGATTAAGTATTTTAAAAAAACTGAAAAAAATAGTAAAAAAATTAAATAAAATGTAAACTTTGGTTTCTAATGAGATTTTAATATGAAGAAGATAATGAACGGTTTGGATCGCTTGTTTGAAGCATGAAATGCAAGAACGAATCCGTAGCACGAAGGTCATCCGTGCTATGCATAGCATTTTAGCAATCCTCAATATATATATATATATATATATATATATATGTATATATATATATAATTTGATTTCCAACATTGTAATATAAACATAATGAACAATCCGAATTGGTCAAATGTAACTCGGATTTTGCGATTGCGTTTAACTGTTTAAGGACACAACATCAAAAGAGTGTCAAACGAGACTAGCATTACACAAATTATTTACTTCGTTAACGTTTCCAAATGTTGAAGTAAAAACACTCAATAGAACTCATATAATTGCTTGGATTTAAATGGGGTCTTAATTTGGACATGTCGTAAATCGTAAAGTCATAGACCTACTGGCCTAGTCTAGGAAGACCCCTGTTGTAGTGTTGTTCCACCATTTTAAATTTTCGTTCACGACAACACATTATTACAGCTCAAAAACCACAAAGAAGTAACTAAATAAGAGTTTTTTGTTTTTTTTATACGAAACCGTCGGAATTTTATCTCAGTTGTAAGCTTATTTCTCAGTAGCTGTCAGATACCGAAAATTTTCGATAATGTCAGAAAACAGAAACTAATGTCGAAACGACAGTATCTGATAAAAAGAGACAAAATACTGAAAAATTAGGAAAATATCAGATTTCGGCCTTGGTAGGTAAAAAATTCCAGTAGGATATTAAAAACGCTGCTATGCATTGTATACGTGGGATATGACAATAACGCTGGTGTGGTCGTGTTTCACAACAAGGAATAAACAGAGAAATTTGATTTACGTATCGTTGTTATAGTCATGTTTGAGGAGTACTGACTCTAACATGTTCTATGTTTATTTTCCAATTACTATTTTTACTCTAATTAATAAAAAAATTAATTATTTTTGCAAATACCAAAAAATGAAAAAAGGCGATGACAACACCACCTAAATTGCAATATTTGATAATTAAACTTGTGTTGCTTTTAGTTCATAGTAAGTACAACTGTGTCGTGGTTTTAATTTTGTTTGACTTTATATCACATAAAAATTTAAAAGTTGTACTATAAAGTGTTTAGATTTATACCACCAGATATTAATATTTTAGTATCATAAATCATAATATCTATGTTTAATATCATAATAATTACAAATTATAATAATTACAAATTATACTTTCAAGGTTTTTTAAATCAAATTTTTTGTTGTGAGTTACGAGTTACGAATTTTTTGTTGTGAGTTACGAGTTACGAGTTATGATTTAAAAAACTCGTAACTCGTAACTCGTAATTTGATCTTTTGTTGTGAGTTACGAGTTACGAGTTTTTTGCTCACCCCTACTGTTAATTAGTTTTACGAGTTCTAGACCGAGTTACGAGTTGGCTCGAGTAGAATCATACGAGTTCGAGTTTGCGCGAATAGCTCGGAACCGTCTCCATATCGAGTCACGAGTTGACTCGAATTGTGACGAGTTCGAGTTCGAGTTGAGACCAACTCGCTCGAACTCGGCTCATATACAGCCCTAATCTCTACTGTGTTATTTTATTTTTGTTTAGGTTTCTACTTTCTTTTAAGGAATTTTCATTTTCTTTCTTCTCTTTTTCTTTTTGTAGGATCTGTGGGTCTACTACTTACGTGTCCAGTGTCCCCGTTCCTTTATTCCAGAGCTCCTCTTTGTAATTATAATTTTTCTTTTTTTAAAAAAATCTTTTCCTTTTGCAAGTTTGCATACATTCGTAGGATTCAAACCCTCTAACTCCGCGCCCACTGTTCAGTGACAAACAGACAACACATAACCTCAGATCCTCTGTGACAACTTATCCCAATCCAAAACTCTTCATTACCATTACATATTGAATTACTGATATGCAACATTATGAATACACTATCTCAATCATAGAGAATCAAAAGAAAGAAATGTGTACATCTTAGATGCTCCGTCTCCGGACCATGGTCGGGTTCACGCGAGTACCGATGTGATCGACACGTGTCCCCGAGAGACATCCAGCCGAAGTCATTTGATTGGATGCACGCGTTCCTACATAGACTAAGCCCACCTTCTTTTTGCTTTTTTTCTCTCTCTCTCCTCCACGTACCCCTTCCCTATCTCCCGTTTCTAGGGTTTGTGGGACCCACACCTCTGACCTAATGATAACATGAGTACATGACATATTTCGGTTTTGAAATTTAATTTTTATTTTTATTTTAAATATTTTCTTTCTTGCTGCTCAGTGTTCAATATCTCATTAATGAAATATAATTTTGTTGGTTTTTTTTTCCGGCTGTTTTGTCTACCAATGAACCTAGTAAAATGAAATAGAATTTAATAGTGGTATCAGGTATGGGACTGTCATGACAGTGCTATCCGGATTGTTGTTTTTTACTTTTATTTTTGTTATTTCATCCGTGGAGACTAGGTTATTTTTCAGTTTCAGGTTAATGTAAATCCGGAGTTTCAAATATCAACAAATATATTTCATTATTATTAGCTCGTAAGTTTGGTGACTATTATTTTACAAAACTAAGATAGTGACGATATAAGCTTTTGTCATTGCAACTTAATTTCATATATATATTTTGCTATATTAATCTCTAGTATTAAAATTTTAAAATAAAACTATTAATCTATTACCTGGCAATATTAGCAACTGATTCAATGTTGTTAAAATGGTATATATACAGTGTAGCATTGAAATTGTAACGCTAGTATATATAGCATCGAGTACGTAAATGAGTCTGCATTAAACATACCATAGGCTCCGTTTGGATAAGTGATCGAGGTGTAAACTAGAGTCAAACAAATTAACCTTGTACTCGACTAGTCGTTTATAGCAAAATAAAGGTGTCGATCCCACAGAGATGGTGATGAATACTAATTCTTATTGGTTCGCTAAAGCTAGACGATAAAAAAGAGAGAGAAAAGAAGTTGTGTCACAATCCGAATAAACGAAGGAAAAAAAACATGATGCAAGTGCAAATATGGATGGAATGCAAAACAATTCAAGTAAATATTTTTTGGATTTTCTAACGGTTTAATATATGATGCGAAAAGTGCCTTAGGGTTCGATTTCACTTAGGTTTGGTCGCAGAGTTGCAAAACATACCACTTTCGTGTCTCTGTTTCACTAATCCGGTCCGGATTCCACTGCGTGAATGCTGTGATTTACTCAATCGCTGATTTATTCAAGTCAAGGATCCATCTAGCCATACCTAAACTCCCTAACCCTTTGCTGTCACTTATTGGGTACGGTATTTGGTATAGAACCTAGTGTTAACCCTCATCGAATGCATTGCACCCTCAACTTTCGTTTGCCGGTGGACCTATTCGACTTTACAATTGGTTTTCTGCGAGATATCTAACTTAGACTTTCGCCTAATTAGAAGTGTTTACTTTTGGTTACTAACTGGTCGACTTTCGCCATTGACCTACCTCGAAATACTAGTGAAAGGTTCAGTTATTGTAATGAGTTGATGTCTCAAACAAGTGCGGCCGTACACAAGCAGAGCAACACAAGTAATAATAAACACAAAACACGAGCAAATCAATAAAACTCCCAAAGGTAATTGACTTCTTCCATCAACCAAAAGAGTAAATCAAGCAAACCAAACCCTAAACTACATCTACCCCTAAAGCAAGAAGTTTAGCCTAACATACTAATAAAATCCATGCAAATAACAATAGATGAACAAGAACAAATCGAAGAAAAGAGAAAAATCATGAGATACAACCAATTAGCCAAATTCTCAAAACCCGTCTCTACCGCCATCGCGCTAGGACTCCTTGAGACCTTGGAACTCGTTGTAACAACATGGTTGAGCCTCCAAGTCGCACCCCCTCCTGCCTTAGTCGCCAAAGATGAGAGAATCGCCTCTCTCCCTCTGCCCATGGGCAGAGAGAGAGCAAAAACCAGCTCTGGATCTGAGGAGAGAGAGAAAGATTGCTTGGGAATGAAAGATATCTCCCTTCTATACTTGGAGCACGCCCAAATACCTCCCTTCTGCCTGTCTGGATGTGCTAGGTCACTTTCCATAAGGAAAAAACGCCATAAAGTGCCTTTCCAAAAGAGAAATTGCTTTCAAATCCCGACCAGAAACTTCCAGACATAGCAATCCGGACCGAATTGAGGATAATCCGGACCGGATTGTTTTCACTGGTTTGTTGTTGCACAAAGATCCAGTCCGAATTACATCTAATCCGGACCAGATTGCTGAGGTAGACTGTGGATTGATTGGCTTTGTGTGTAGACGGTGCATCGGGTTGAGTTGAGGTTTGATCTAGGCTAGGAATGAGTCGTCTAGCCATCGAATTTGTCGTTTCCTTGCCGTTTTTCAAGATTTCCTATAAAGATAAAACAAAACACAACGACAGTGCCAAATCTAACAAACAAACAGAAGAACAAGATAAAATCATGGTTTTAGTCACAATTTCGATGTAAAGTATGGTCAAAATATCGATATAAATATGAGATATCAATAAGGTGTGGAAATAAAAGAATGAGAGAATAAATTTATTATAAACAATCTAAACTATTCACAAAGTTACACACTTTTCAATACTTCTTTTCACTTCTTTCCTTATTTCTTTTATTTCCACACCATCCAAACGAAGCGATAGATATATCATTATTGACCTTGCTGGCCATTTTAACGTGGCGGCATGAAATAAAATTATTTTGTTAACAAAATCATTATAGCGTCTTTGTATAAATACTATGGAAAGCATTATTGATGCCATATATAGGCATGTTTAACGTTGCAAACGGCAACGTAATGGTCCATTCCGTTTACCGTTTCGTTCCATCAATAGTATGGCCATTCCATTTCAACTTTCGTTCTGTTTCAGAACACGAAATGTCATTTTATTTCGTTATTCGTTCTGTTTGACGGAACGGAACGGAACAGAACGACGTGTTTTTATACTAAAAACTGCACTATTTGTCGAAACGAAAGCGAAATAGGTCATTCTGTTTACCGTTCCGTTTCAACAACGGTATGTCCTTTCGTTTCGTTTACCGTTCTATTTCTGGAAACAAAATGGTTTTTTATACTGTTGGTCGTTCCGTTTGGACGGAACGTCCACAAAAAACGGTAAACGATATACCGTCGTCACCCCTGCATCTATGAACATATTGTAAGTCCATCTAAATAGTAGTGATTATGAATCTCACATGTGTTTGATGAGATGAATATGATAGATGCAAATTCAGTCTAAATGGAGTTTTGTAACATAAGGTGTTAATTATTTGGAAGTTGTAAAGCAGAAAATAATGCAATTTTATAGGTAGCATATAAAAATATAAGGAGTAAATGTTGATTAGGATTATCGATCTGAAATACATAATTTATTAACCAAGCCCAAAAGAACAGTTACAAGTTGTGTTGTTTGGGACAACTTTATTTTCGACTATTCTAATTCTTCATTCACACCTATAATTTCTCTAAGAGCAACATTGCAATAGTAGCTTAATATTTTGCTGAATATGTATGAAATTTGATTAAAGAAAAAACTATTGAATTAAGCTCCTCAAATGTGTTCAATTTAAGTCGATTTTCTTTTTTGTTTTAGAGTAAATTTTATTTAGTCAACTCTTCTCAACTTAGAACTTCTTTGACCTAAATAATATTGCAAACATAGAATAAAATTATGTTGACTTAAATTAAATTATTTTGTTGGTGCCTTTTTGACCTAACCTGCTACTTTACTCTATTTTTTTCTCCTTTTTTACTTAACAAATCTAACTAACTTATACCAGAAGTCAAATGGCTATATAAAATGTGTCTATGCTATATACAGAAGAAAAATATTAATAACCTTGTCAAAAAGTGCATATGTGTAAGATATTTTGTCCTTGTTGTCCGTGAAAGATACTTTCGTGACATTATTAATTGAAGGAATTTAGAACTTATATATCTGTAAATTTTTCTTGGAGAGATAAATAATATTTATCATTGGAAGTACCGTCCTTAAATGGATCAAATATTTAAATAGAGGAACGCGAGAAATGTTTAGGGTTCAGACTTGTGTAAGTTATTAGCTAATTATACTCGCTTAATTGAAATCTATTTAATGAAAAATTTCTCTAAAAAATTTAATGAAAGTTAATCAGGTCACATGTTTGCTCGATCTGAATAAACTAAAAAAAAGAAACGAAAAAATATAAAAAAAAAGGAAAACAGAGCATGGGGAAATATTTGGACGTTGCTAAAGATCGGATCGAATCGAATCATAATCTCACAATAATGTTTTCTTGTTTGTATACAATTGTCCTTAACAAGCTATTATTTTATGTCAATAAAACCCAGAATAGTATGAGAGAACCTTGGATAGCAGAACGATTTCGATTTGCAAATGTCATCTGAAACTACTAAAATTAAAATTGATCCCATTTGTAGCCTATCTATTGTGCTAAAGTAGCAAGGTTACTAGTTTAGAAAAAGAAGAGTTTGAAAATGACATTGCTTCGATTCAATTGGGGACCCATATTTGAACTATTTGTCCGAGTCATACACATGGGATGAGATTCAGGTTAATCATTTTATGCTTGAATTATTTTCGTTTGGTTTTGATAGTTTGAGTTTTCTAAAGTAATTTCTAAAGTCAAACTTGGTTTGGGTAATTGGGTTGGTTGGCATAGAATCTTGGGTTAGTCAAGATTGAATCCGATCGCTTTTGAATTTTTTTTATTAAACTAACATTTTTTTAGTTAATTTTACTTTTTTTATTATACGACATAAGGATTAATAAAGTCCTTAAAGAACCTTCAGTATATTGTTGAATTTTGAGCTTGCATTTTTCGTTAAAAAAATTTGACTTTTTAAGATTGTCAAGTTAGAGTATAATGTTACGTTATATAATTAATGTAAAACTATGAGTTAATTTGGAAAGCAGTATGCTTTATTGGTCATTTAGATTATACTTCACATCATTGGATTGGGATGATCAAATTTAGATCTAGAAAGAATTAATTCGTTTTTAAGTTGTAATAAAAGAACTCATATTCGAGTGCAGATTGTTTCAAAAATTATAGTTGTATCGAGTTCCAGTTCAGCAATTGAAACAGATTTTTATTGATTAGAATTTAAATGTAAAAAATTTAAAATTATTAGATTGGAATATAATTTAATAATAATAAATTAAGAAAGTCCCTTAACAATTTAAATATATTTTTTTCATTTCAAATCCTAATGCCTTCTATTAAATTATTAATATTTGTGATAAATTGATTCCGTCAAAAGAAAAGGAAAAGAGCTCCACGTTGTTTACACCAGGCAAAATCATAGCTGCTAATTTCCAAAAATATCCCCAAAATCAAAATCAAACTTTATCCAAAGACCCGCAAGATTCAATTCATCGCGCCACGTGGATGACGCGGCACGATCTCCACCCTCCACGTCCCTAGCGTACTACTTCCACGTCTTGTTCACGACATATATTTCTTACACCCGGAGCACTGCATCTCTGACGAAAACATCCCTCTCCCTTCACGGTCCTCACAATGGATCACATTTACTTTATACACCAAGTTCATCTATAAAGTTCCATACCTTACTCTTCAATCGACCCCACCGATCCTGAGATCTTCTCCCTCGCTGGCGCGCATCGGCCACACGCTCTTCTAATCCAACGGCTGTCGTTTACCTTCTCTTGCTTTTCTCTATTAATAGCGCCTCGTCTCTTTGCATTTGTATTTCCTCATTTCTGTTTCGCTGTACTTAGTAGCAAGTACTAACAAGCTCCATTGGGAACGACAAAACCCACCAAAATTTTTGAAAATTCACAAGTTAAAAATACAAAAATGGAGGGAGGTTCTAGTAAGAAGACCTCCGCGTCATCATGTCGGAGGCGAAGACTCGAGCTCCGGCGTCTGAAATCCTCTGGTGATGGTGGAAATGGGTTAGGATCCGGACCAGCTAAGAGGACGAGAGATTCAGGTTCGACCAATTCGGGTCATGAATCCGTTAACATCTCTTCTCCTCCTGCTTCTTGTCATGAGGAGAAGGTGCAAGCTAAGAGTTGTGTACCTTGTCTTGGCCATGGCGCAGTTTCAGTGATAGGTACATTCTGAGACTATAAATTTCTCTAGAAAGATAAATTGCTAGGATGTGTACACTCGAGAGAGATTCTTTTTACATGCCTAAGTGAAAATTGTAGAATACCTTTTGTTGGTCCTAATTATTTATCTTGTTTAAAGTTTCCTGATGCTTGAGATGGTCTTTTCACTAATCATTATCAGCACTGTGAAATTTTGAACTATTTTTATTAATAGGTAGGAGGAGAGAGATGGAGGATGCGGTGGCAGTTGTTCCTGGCTTCTCCGGGGAGGTATCGGGTGGTTTCGGAGCATATGATTTTTATGGGGTCTATGATGGGCATGGTGGGGCCCGGGTGGCTAACACGTGCCGGGACCGTATGCATCTGGTGTTGGCTGAGGAGGTCGCGAAGCGGAAATTGGGAGGTTGTGAGGTTTCGAGCTGGGAGTCGGCGATGGTGGAGAGTTTCAGGAGAGTTGATGCTGAGGTGGCGACAGGTAGTGGGGCCGTGCCACTTGCGGATGGTACAGTGGGGTCCACTGCTGTGGTGGCAGTCGTGGAGCCGAGTAGGATTGTCGTGGCAAATTGCGGCGACTCGAGGGCCGTGCTTTCACGTGGCGGCAAAGCCGTTGCTCTTTCGTGCGATCATAAGGTAAGGATCTGATTATAGTTTTGTAATTTTGTTTGGTTTAGCAGTAGTAAATGTGAATTTGCACTGGTTCTCGTGATAAGAGCACAGGTGGGAAATTGAGAATTGAAGAACATTTTTCAAAATTTGTTCTGTGTACTTTTGGAAATAAATGTAGGTGTTCAGAAGGACATTCAATGCTATTTTATGTAATTTGGGTTCTGTTAGTCTGTTACAAATACTTTAAAGCATTTTATCTATAAAAGGAGTGATATTTAGTTTAACTTCCCTTGCATTTCCTACTTGGTTTCTTCATCATCATAGAGGTTTCATACTTGATATAGTGATCTCTGATGTAATTTTATTGTCCTGTTAAAGCTATGCTGTTTTTTCATATAAATGTTGATATATTTATTTAACTCAATTTTGTTATTGTTATAGCCTGACAGGCCTGATGAATTGGCACGAGTCAAAGAAGCAGGAGGAAAGGTCATCAACTGGAATGGGTACCGGGTTTTGGGTGTTCTTGCCACGTCTCGATCCATTGGTAATTTTCTTTTTATTCATGTATAGTATTGACCTTTTATTTGTTTGAATTGTAAGCTGTTAGTTCATTTTTTGTGTACTAGAATAGTGATTTTTTGTGTACTAGAATAGTGATTTCATTGGTAGGCCTTCTGTTAAAGAGTACTTAAATGAAGAGGCTGTTGCAAACCTACCACTTAATTTGTTAATCTGATTGATCATGAGCTATATAATTGCTCTTACGCTTATCCAAACCTAATCTTCATACCTAATTAAAACCTAAAAAACCCCTAAACCTTAGTCTTTGTGAATATTAGTTTAGTATTTTTAGTTTTCATTTGTGTTGGATCTACTTTACATATACCTCCAATTGTAGTTAAACAACCTAGACCAAACAAATAATTTTGAAATGAATCCTTAATATGAGTAATCATGCTTTGTACTTAGAAATACAAAACTTATGGTTACACTTTGTATCATCATGTACACAGCTCATATATGTTAATAATATACATTATGGACGTTTTCTTTTTCTAGGGATATGCTAAAAACAAAGAAATTGTTGCCAATAAATGAATATTAAAGATCATCATTCCAGATTTGGAACTTGACCATAGTACGTATTACAATGTATCTAGACAAATGAATGGAACATTAATTTCTTCATTATTGGATAACTTAGTTGCATATCATGTTGTCTAGAATATGTTGGAATATCTTTTAGGTGGTTAGGTTCACTTGAAGTTCTACTGCATCTCCTTTTCAATGAACAAAGTTTGATTTGATATTTTCGTTCCACCATTTACCACACCTAACAATTCTACTTTTACTGAACAGGAGATCACTACCTAAAGCCTTATGTAACACCCGAGCCTGAGGTGACAGTCGTGGACCGATCTTCCCGAGATGAGTTCCTGATATTAGCTAGTGACGGCCTCTGGGACGTGATTTCCAATGAAATTGCGTGCAAGTTGGTTAGGAACTGTCTTCGGGGCCGCATTCCGAGACAGCTCCCCTGCTCAGTTACCGGCACATCAGCTGCTGATGCAGCAGCAATACTTGCTGAAGTGGCCGTGGCGCAAGGTAGCAAAGATAACATTAGTATAGTTGTAGTAGAACTGAAAAAGTTGAGGTGTTCGCCGGTGCAATCAACAAAGGCAGTTTGATGAAGGGACAATTTTGATAGTTTAACCTGTTGTAAGGGAAGTTTGCCAAGGTGTAAATAATGTTCACTGGCTTTCTTTTTCCCCCCTTTCCTCTCTAGTTGTAGGTTCTTGTTTCCTTTGTTCTATTTTTTTTTTTTTTTATCAATCTAGCGAAGCAAGCTTGAAGGTTTTTTTTTTGTAAAATTATTCCGGGAAATCCTTAAACATTGCTAATGTACGTAGAGTTTGGAAATATTTTAAATGTAACGCAATCCTAGTGCGTGAATGTAGAAGGATTCTATTTTTATTTTTCTTTTTGAAGGAGGGGCTCTGTTTTCTTTGTTTGTTTGTTTGTTTTTCTTCGTTTTCTTATAAATTCTAGTCGATGCTGAATTTTAAAATCTGCGACTTCCCACTAATTATATAATCACTGGGAATGGTTTTTTTTTTTTTTGTGTGTGAAGAGTTCTAATCTATGTCACTCGGATATTCCATTTTACTGCCGTATCCCGTGTCGGACACGTATCCGACGCGGATACTCCTGCGATTCGCGTGCGATACGCACCGGGTGCGCCACCTGCCGCACCGGATTATTTTAAGTAATTTGACTAACCGATACGGTCGCCGACTCGGCATAGATACGCGTATCTCGTTTAATTTGAGGGCCGTATCGCATTTAAGGTGTCATATAATATGTCGGGATTATGATGGGCGCATGCCTCTGACGCAGCTATCGCATAGAAGGAAATTAAAACTACAGACCCCATCCTTAACTCGTTTAATATATACCTCTCTTGTATAACTTGTTTTTTACTTGTGGGACTAACTTTACCTCAAAACCGGACGCACAACTCAATTTATGAGACAGTAAACAAAGCTAACATTGGGCCTTTAATGGATCAAAATGTGATTTGTGATGGTGAAGATTTGTTAATCAAATATACGTCCAAAAAGTCCAAAGATATTTAATGGCCAATGGGATTGCTGTCTTGTCATTGTCAAACGCCAGTTTTAAACTATAATGTTTTTTTTTTAATTTAGATATTAATAGAAGTACTATAAATTAAAAAAATAAATTGTTGAACTAGCTAAGCTCAATTTTTAGCTACTAAAAAATCAACGCTATATAGTTCAATCCGTTAAAAAGAAAAAAAGTATATACACCAAAATATTTCCCATTAGTTTTTTTTAATTACAAAAATATATTAATATTAATATATATTATTATTTTAATTATTTTATATATATAGTCGTATCCGAGTTTTTTAAAAATGTCGTATCCCCGCACCCGCATCGTATCCGATACGATACCCGCACCCGCACCCAAGTAACATAGGTTCTAATATGTTTTATTTATTTTTCAAGCGAAGTGACCTATTGAGGTATCGATTAAATATCGATTCCTTGCGGTCTCGACAACTTCCAGTTCAAAATCAACTAGGCTTCGATAAATAGCCACGTTTCATAACTTCCGTCTTCCGTTTCTTGTGGGACCATCCTTTTTGATTCAAGTTAGGACCGAACTTGCAAATTAAATGTTTGACACGTTGAAATGTACGGATGTTTGGAATACCGTTGATTCCTGTTCAAAAAGAAAGACCATATTAGTTTTTTTTTTTTTTTTTTGAAATTGAAAGACCATATTAGTTATTATGAACAAATGTGAGAATTACAAGCCAGAAAAACGTTCTGTTTCATTAATTAAGACACGTTGAAAGTTTGGTCCATTGTCATATTTAGAATAAAAAAAAATGAAAAGACAAAGTTGAAATTTTCATTTGGATGTGGCAAATTGTATTACAAATTTCTTAGAATTACCGTGTCACAAGTCTCAATGTGGCTATCTAGAATGTAACAGTACTTTTATGTTTTTTCTTCCGTAAAGGTCATCTTTTTAATCAGAAAATGATGGTAATCAAAAACATTTTTGAGTTTGAGACTCGTTTTTTTTTTTTATAAATTTATAAGCAGATAAAAAAAAATCAATTGAGACTTAATGCAATACATATTCTATTTTGCTTTCTTCTTAGATAAACAATATATATATTTTTAAAAAAACCCTGGTTCATTTCTCCGTTTTGTATACGGATAATTGGGAATATAAGCCCCAAGCCCTATAACATTCCAACCCATTTCTTATAGAATTATATGTTTCAATATTATTTCAACCTGTAAGTTTTTTTATTTGTTTACATCTTAAAATTAAAAAGAAAGGTCAGATATAATGAAATTGAAGAGACAATTTGGGCTCGAGAAATGTTACACACTGAAGAACTACAAAAAAAGAGGTTAGTTATTTTTTAATCATCATCATCACTCAATAAATAAACCTTATAAACGTAGACATGAAATGGCCTTGGGATAAAGGTAAAAGTTTGGTGACATGAGAGAAAAAAATGCTGAAATTAAACGGCAATTGTCTAATTCATTCAAAATATAACCTTAACCTACGTACTTAGAAGGTATAATAGGACATTTTTAATTTTAACCGACATGGTCTATTGGTCTGTTAAGTCTAGGCAAAGTAGGAACTCCAGCCCATTTTTGAAGACGGCAATTTGGGCCTAAGATCTCGTATTTGTATTTCGATGGTTCGTAGTTTAGTAACTTATTATCAATATAGAAAACTACTTCCATGAATCCATGGACATAAAAAGATTGCATTAAATATGAGGGATTTTCGAATCGGAAGGGATTCGGTTTCCTTATTCATCACAATAAATCAGCATATAATACCGTTCTTTTTTATTAGTCATGGTATTTTTCTTTTGATAAATTAGTGGTCAAGACTCCCAGTTTATTTTTAAATTAAATGTCTATAAAAGATTTTTCCAACCGGATTTCGAACCTGCGACCTCTCATTTGAGATGCATTGTCCACAGTCATGTCGTGGTATTGTTTTTATTTTCATTTTTATCATTATTATTTTTTGCATTAAAATGAAATCAATGGGTAATTGAGTCGTGTCAGAAAAATTTGGAAGAGTCACGGACGAGAATTAATTCTATTTCAATTTCATTTTCTAGTCTATCTTTAATTTAGATTTCAAAAATTGTTGTCTGTTAGTCTGTATATTGTATAATAAAATCAGAAAGATAATTTTCTTTCCTTGATTTCAAGTTATCCGTATAGTAAAATATTAAGGACACTTTTTTTTTTCTCCTTAAATCTCGAAAGTTATTTCTCGTGCGTATTTTTTAGTCTCTTCATCTCAGTCCTTAAAAATCGAGTTATTACGGACTTCTTGTAACTCCGACAAGTTCTAAATCAACAAGGCCCGATTCTGTGCCATGGCAGGAATATAGTGTTTACCAAAAACCCGTCGGATCGAACCCGTCCCGCCCCAAACCCGCCCCATGGACCGGACCGCCCCGAACCGACCATGAACCGCGATGGACCGAAGGGTTAGAGCGGGACGGGTCTTCGACGGATTTGGGCCGCCCTTTCTAAAACTACCCGTGTTAACCCGCCCCGTCTTAACCCGTGGACCGAACCGCCCCGCCCCGTCAACCCGTCCAAAACCCGTGCTAATTCCGAAAAAAAGGAGGGTAACTTTATATAATTATATTCAAATTTTTTCATCTAATAAAAAAATTACTTATAAAACAAAAAAAAAACAGAAAATATAAGTAAAAAAATAAAGAAAAAACGTAAAAGTAAAAAATAAAAGTAATTAACGAAAAATAAAAGACAGAAAAAAATATTGAAAAAACAAAAAAAGTATTGAAAAAATAACACACAAAAAAAAACAGCAAAAAAAAAACGTTATAGTGATTATATATGTAGTTTAATACTAAAGAAAAATAAAAAAATAGTAATAATAAAATAAATAAGAACCCGCGGACCGGACCGGATCGGACCGTCATAATCCGTGCGGGTTACATGGGGCGGGTTTAAGAAGGGTTAGGGCCAAGATTTCTAAGATGGACCGTCCTAACCCGCCCCGTCTTAACCCGTGAACCGTCCTAACCCGCCCCGTCCTAACCCGTGGACCGCCGCGGGTTTGACCGCCCCGCCCCGCCCCGCCCCGTTTGGTAAACACTACAGGAATACAATGCCGTCACTGTAGGAATCCAAATCAGCTGTTGCGCGACAAGCTGTGTCGCGCGGCACATCGAACCATTCGTGAGATCCGACGGCTCAAACATGTTTCCTCTACACTCCCACTAGTTACGTACCTTATCGGGTTTTATTCGGAACCGGATCCAAATTAAAGGTGCGTTCCTGATAAAAAGAATTTCTCTTCGTGAGTTTGAAAGAGAGAGAGAGAGAGAGAGAGAGAGAGAGAAAGGAGAAGGAGGCCATCCACGGCTAGGCGTCGTGGAAGAAGCGAATTTTCTCTGCCGATATTCCTCCTCCACCTCGACGATCGAAACAAAATCGCAGGAGCAAACCCTAGTTCTCCTTTTTCTCCCTTCTGTTGGTAACCTCTTTACAACTCTATTTCCTTTGATTTCCTTGATTTGTTAGAGAAATCGCCTCTACTCCTAGCACTCTCGTAAGGCTGTTGTGTTCTGTTGGAATGGCACTTCTATTACCCAAGTTGCCCTATTTTAGGTTTAAGTCGTAAGGCTTAGTATTGCCAGTATGGTCAGGTTCCTGAGATCAATATGCCAAAATTTGGCACCATACCTGCAACTTCAGTCATTGGTGTAACAAATTGGGTGTGATGGTATCCTTTGTGAGTTGGAATGATAGAAATTATTTGTATTGCGAAATAATTTTACACATTCATGATAAGAGAAGTTGATGTGCTAATTGCTTGTAGTTTGTGTCCTGGAGTTTGAACTTCGAATGGTCAATTCTCTAACCATATTATCAATACTTAGGATGGGGTTCTGACTCTGTCGACACTCATTTTTCTACCTCTACCTGTATGAAAATAGGGTTTGTACTCATTTTTAATGAATTCAGAAATGCAGATAGCAATGATGTTTGATGCTATTTTTTTGTAGATTTGATGTAGGAGTGGTGCATAAGATGCTGCCTCTTTCTCTCTTTGAATCGCCTCCTCTTTGTATGCCTGATGATTCATCTCCTTCTATTTCGGTGAGTTTCTCGTGTCCCTTATCCTTCTTTTTTGAACAATTTTTGATGAATTTGAGTTTGTAATCGTGCTCAGGGTCACAATTTGTTTGATCAATGAGATCTAAGTAGGTTTTGCGCAATAATTTAGTATTGTTTTCCAATTTTTAGTCATATTGGGATTTGGGAGAATGGATTTGATGAGTGTTTCGTTTCAGATCTTGTCATAAATTGGCAATTTCTGCTGATTGATTATTATTTTATTTTTCTGATCACTTGTATTACTCAATTCAGTCTCATGCTGTTATAATGGCCATTTATTACCTATACTAATTTACAGAGCATGGATGTGTAAGTTGATTGTCTCGTGTTGTTAGGCTACCAATTAGGTTTTTTCACTATTTCTAGACAAATTCATTCCAAATCCAAAATCTTATCTAATTATATGAGTTATTAAATGCAAAAACCCTGGTCGGTATTATGCTTCAATAAGAGCTAATGGCCCAGCATTTTAATTTGTGGTCATTTGTATCATCTTTCTTTATCTGGTACATTTCTCAAATTTCTATGTAATTTTTTGAATTTTCAGTTGAACTGAAGCCAAATAATTCTTCCTGAACTCAACTGTCCATCTAAACTGTCCAATTTCCATACAATTAATCTTACAAGTCAACATATTAACATCTTCGTAATCATTTTATTGATGCAGACCTTTGATTTGGGAAATGCCAAGCATGCTTCAACACTGTAAATAGAAGAGAGCGAGAGGGAGGCAACTTTTTTGAAAGGAGAAGAACATAAGAGAGCGAGAGGGATGCAATTATTTTGAAAAAAATCACACTATTGTAAAATGATGAGTTTTGTTATATTGTGTGTAAGCCGTACCACGTTAGTATCATGTTATTTATGTATGTATGTAGTTTTTAAGTACTGGTTCAAAAATAAATGTGAGAATTCACATATAAATAATTATGTCTACTGAAATTTTTCTTCACGATTGTGTGCCCATTTAAGAACAATTGCACCGAGAGCAACTTTTCTGTGCATTTAGAGCTCAGCTTAAAATAATGTACAGATTCAACTTCTTTAGTACTATAAATTTTTTTTTTTTTGAAACAAGTGGGGCTCAAGACCCACCACTTCCATTTACTAGAAGCAAAACAGTATTACAAACACAATCAACCATCTACTCCCTTGCACTGGTACCAGTGCCAAAAACGTTATCTAAAGATCCATCGCCAGAAGAAGTGTTTTACAAACAATATAACCATAACAAAAAACACAAAGAAGTTATTACACTCTCTCATCACTAAGTATATCACAAAATATAAAACTGTTGCACATAATGACATCCCCTTCTGAAGTCGTTACTGCCACCTTGAGACTGCTGATCACACATCCATCACCATTATGAACTATAAAATAAAAATTGGTTTGTTATTCTAGTAAAACCAGACTATGTAATTCAGCACATATTCCAAACCATGACAATCTATTACAATGTACTCGTTTTTTTTTTCCTTTGAAATAAATAGAGGATTATGACAAAGGCTATTGCCCAAAAAAAAAAAAAAAAACTATGCACCAGAAATCAATGGAATCAATCAGGCTTGGATTAAGGTATAAGACAAATTTTTTTTTTAAAAAAAGAGCCTACATGATGATGACATGGTTCCAATTTCCTAACTTCATAAATTTTCTCCAACTACAGGCAATAATCGAATCAAGAATTTTCTCATATGTACACCCAACCAAACTTTAAATAGCACAAATGCTATCTACTTTAAAAAAAATAACAATAATCAATGAAAAGTCTAGCGATAAAAATGAAAATATGATGAATTGTAAGTTACCCTTGGAAACGAACTGATAATCGGGGACAGTATCTATAAGATTAATCTGATCATAGAGCGAAAACATTCTCCTGCAACAATTTATCAAATCAGAGTTTATCATAAATAATTTCGCCGGCTCATCGCCATTAATGAAATGAAATCAAATTGCAAAAACTAAAAGGTGAAGGAAAAGGGAGAGGAGAAAAGAACCAACCTGAGAGAAGAGAGAGTGTGGTTGGTAATGGTGGGGCTAAGTGGCTGCTTTCTAAGCGTCTTGACGAGATGTGGCACCATAGATGTTATCTTCTGTCTACCTCCTCCCATCGCCATCTCTCTCTCTCAAATACTACATTACACCTTAATGAGTCAGCTTATGCTTTAGGTTAAGCATTGTGCCTTTTAATTTGAAGCACATTTAGTTTTGAGAATACTCTCCACTATTTTACTTTTGCAATTGAACTTATTATTAAGCCAATAGCAAAATTTTCACTTTAATTCCAAATCCCACCCAAGAACAAACTAGAACAAATTAGAAGACACTTTGCATATTCCAGAACTGAACACTACCTTGAAGCTTATTCCTATTATTACTTTTTTTCTAGATTCTAGGCTTCACTGTCATCGTCAATATGAACCTTAACTACAACAGCAATTGAATCGAGGATTCTCTCTTAGGTAAACCCAAAAAACTTTAAAATAGCACAATTCATGCTATCTACTTGAAAACTAATAACAATAAACAGTGACAGGTCAGGCAATAAACTGAATACGATGAATTGTAATTTACCCTTGGAAACGGAGCTGATCATCAGGGACAGTATCTATAAGATTAATCTGATCGTAGAGCGAAAACGTTCTCCTGCAACAAAATCAGAGGGAGAGGAGAATAGAAGTCAAATGCGAAAACAAAAAGACGAAGGATAAGGGAAAAGAGAAAGGGAGGGACCTGAGAGAAGGGAGAGTGTGATTGGTGGTGGTGAGGCTATCTTCTGTCTTGAGAGAGGAGAGGGGAGTTTCTCTGTGTTGACGGGGAAAGAAAGAAGGGGGCGACGAGGGGCTTCTTGAGGTCACCAATGGTGCTTGAGTGAAGGGAGAGATGGTGAGGTCGAGAGAGAAAGAGGCAGAGAAATGGAGGCTGAGGGTGGTGTGCGAGTGAGAGGAGGAGGAAGGAAGCGGAGGCTTGACCTTCGTCCTTCAATCCAGGGTTCATCTGAGCGAGAGAGACGGTGGTTTGGTTCATTTGCGAGAGAGAGGAGAAGAGTCGAAGAAAAGAAAACGGGTGAAACTGATCGCAAATCCAATCCGATATCGATAAGAGAGGGAACACAAAAAAAAAAATAGCTGAGCCGTCGGATTTCACGAACGGTTCGATGTGCCGCGCGACACAGCTTGTCGCGCAACAGCTGATTTGGATTCCTACTCATAGTGTTCAGGAGCCAATCAAACTTCATTTGCAACTACATACGAACAATTTAGAGCCGCATCAATGGGATTACATGTACTGGGTTCACTTACCCAACTTTTTCTTTTAACAGAATTGTAATCCTTTTTTCTTGGATTTTTAATGAAATCATGCCTACAAAAAAAAATGACAGACAACAAATAGATCATGATTTGTTAAATTTGATCATATACAATTTGCGATATAATTAAATCACTAAAAAGAGCACAAGAAAAATAAAAATATAAATTTCGGTAGTAGCATTATATATTTGGAAGAACACCTTTCTTTTTTTTTTTTTTGGAAAAGTAGCGGCATTGATTATTCCCTCTTAATTAACAAAAAAAATAAACATAGAAAAGAATGATTCGGTCCCTATTAGGCCTGTTTAACGTGTCTAACGGCAACGGAAACCCACTTATACGTTTCCGTTCCGTTGGAATAACGGTATATAATTTTTTTTACGTTTGACGTTCTGTTGAATAAACAGCACAAAATTTTATGCCGTTGCTGTTCCGTTCTATGAACGTTCAAGAACGTTTTTTAACGTTAAAAATTTGAATCGCAAATTACCTTAAAAAATATGGAATTTTACAAAAAGAATATCAAGCAAATTTTTTTTAAGTAACAAATGGGATCGTGCCCTCTTCTTTTTATAATAAAGGAGAAAGTTTACAAGTTTAGTCAGAGGGTAAAGGAAAAAAATAAAGCTAATTAAAGGGGTATAATTACCCCAGAAAACCAAAAAGAAAAAGTAAAAAAAAAAACCAAAAACTATGCTATGAAAAGCTGTCAGAGGCACCGAGGGAGACTATACTGATATTGTTTTGTTGGCGAACCATCTGAGGAAAAGTAGCAGAGACAAAGACACCCTGCGGCCAGTAACAGAGACAAAAAGATATCAATCAATTGCATTTCAAACTTATATTAATAAGTTGCATTTCATAATTTATGTTACTTTCTCACTTACTGATCTATTGTACCAGTATATGCAACAACAGTAAACAGACAACATAATTTTTTTTGCAATTGCTACATTCTTACCAGTATATGCAACAACAGAATTTTTTTGCAGTTAATAAATACTATCAAGTCTTTGGAAAAAATTAATTGAGGAAAAAAACACAAATTGTAAATCCAACCAAGCAATATAGGTATATAAATCTTTCCAAAAAATCTTCTAACCAAGAACTTATCTTCTGACCTAAACCATGAAGGAGAAGCTCAACTGGCATGGCTTCAAATAAAGCTCAAATCTGACAGCCACATCGTTTTTGCCACCACTCAAACCCAGAGAAGGGGAAAAGGGGAATCAAAGCTCAAGTCCGACAGCTCATCTGCCATGGCTTCAAAGCTCAAGTCTAATTGGAGAAGAGAGGTGAGAGGCTATGGTCTGATCGGAGAAGAGAGGTGAGAAGTTGTGGTCCATCGTTTTCATGGTCTGATCTGAGAAGAGAGGCTTTGGTATGATCGGAGAAATGAGGAGAAGAGAGGCGAGAGCTTGCTCTCCATCTGGATTTTTCGAGAGAAAAACAAAGGAGGAGTGAGGCGGAGAAAGAGAGAGAGAGCGGCGGATAACCCTAGGCTGTACAGCTGGGTCGAGAATATATTATCCCAATTAACTCCCCTCCTCTGCTATAGGTTAGAATTGTAAAACCATAGAATTTGGAACGGAACGAATATGACACGTGCACGGTACATACCATTTCGTTTGTCGTTTCGCTGGTTCCAACGTTACATGACACAGTTCCGTCATCCGTTTCGTTACGTACCACGTAATGAAATTCTATTCCGCCAACCGTTCCGTTGGCACGGAACGTGCACGGTAAACGTCAAACGTTATACCGTCGGCACCCCTAGTCCCTATCCCTTCGTCGGACTATGAATTCATAAAATAAAATAAAAAATAATCTGAATCTCGCCTCCTTTCCTTTATATCGAACCCGTAAAGCCGCTCGAAACAAATTTAAATCTTCCTAAAATCTCCCAAACTTACGAGCCTTATACATCGGACTTCACATCACATCCATGGCGAGCCGCGAGTCGTCTCCTGATCGCCTTCGCCCCGTCCTACGCGTCGTCCACGAGCGCATTTGTCACTATGAAGCGATGCGCAACCCAATATCCCATACGGGCACATCGATCGCTAATAGAAAAACCTCACAGAAGCAAAAGAAGAAGTCCAGATCCTTACAGAAGCAAAAGAAGCCGCCTTTACCCGAACCGATCGTTGAGGCTGTAATTGGGGAGTTAGGGGAGCTCAGATCGAAGTTTATCTCAGCCCTTGCAGAGGAACTGAGCCAGACAATGGCGATCTCCGTTCTAAGAACCCTCGTTAGGCGAATTAAAAAGTATCAGAAGAAGCACGACCATATAAACAAACTGCTCACGACTGGAGAAACGCGAAAGGAGGAGCAAGAGAAGGTTCTAAGCTCGGAACCAATAGTCACGGCCCTGCTAAAGGAATTAAGGGATCTCGCATGGCCGCTTATCTCAGCACTAACAGAGGAGCTGCGCCAAATTTTCCAAAATTCTGTCTTTCAGTTTGAAGCAGGCATGAAAAATTGCAGTCCAATTGAGGAGTTGTTGCACTTGGTGAATTTGGCTTCTTTCTTGGATGCGAAATATCAGAGCAAGTTCTCACCATTGATGCTGATGCACAGATTTAATATGCGGTGCCTGATGTATGACTACATGATTGGTAAGGAGGTGCAGTTGTTGACTGAGAATGATCACAAGTTCATCTCTCTCTTGCGATTTCTTGTCACCTCACAACCGGCTAATGAAATTGATCCTGCCGATACTACTGCTTGTGAGTTCTTTTTCCTTTTTGTAATATTGCAATTTTACTTACATATATGAGTGCATAAAAGTGTCCAACTTTGCTGTAGAAGAGGTGAATGAAGGGGCAAAGAATGCCAAGGGGAATTGACTCCCACTCCTTCCCTCTCCTTTTCCTTCTCAAAACTTGAGCAAAGCCTTCAATTTTTTAGAATTGCTTATACATCCCTGTATTTATATTCATTTTCAGGCTTATATCTGATATCAGAATCTACTTCAGATAGTCATTCTTGTTTGTTTAAATCTTGATGCATCAGAATTTGTACAAAAATAAATCTTCTGTATTCTATAACTTCTCTTCAACTTTTAACCAAATAATTTTTCGATTTATTATTTGGTTCTATTAATTGGAGCTTCCTGATCCTCTTGAAATTCATTTTCATAACTGCCCAAGAATGCAACTTCGTTATTATTATTATATTCTTAGGCTGAGGATTTCAAGTGATTCAAGAAATTGGAAGTACATTGTCTATTGTTTGTCTATTGTTTGTGCTGAAAAAAAAAGAAAAGAAACTGAATAGTGCATCAGAGATTCTTCACGGATTAATATTGTTTTAATATTTTATATTTGCAGACGCTCACTATGACAACTTTACATCAGACTCTACTAAGGTCGAGATAGTCAGATCTATACATAAGATGGTAATCTGTCATATGTCACAGGGGAACCTCCCATTTTCTTTTCTTTCTTTTTTTTTTTAAAAAAAAATCATGCTTGGTTTTGCAATGTTATTGCTAGAATCTTACAATGAAAAACATGCTGACCAAGTATCACAAACCAGCTTCTGCATCCTTATTAGATGGGCATATGATATAGATATTGGATAGGCGATACGGTCTACCTAATATTTTAATAGTGATTATATGATTCTGTTATCTCTATTGCACAGATATACCATGGTGCATATCTAAAAGAAGATGGAGGATCAAAGAGAGAAGTAAAGATGGAGTTCCATTCAAAAACCCCATCACCCAAAATGAAGAGTCCGTTTGGTCCCTCCTGTTGTCTGATGAATTCTTGCCGGCCAGAAAAATCTGCATTGGCGATAGATGAGGCCCGGGCTACTTTATACTGGGATTCCCTTCAACAAACAGGCATGGATATAATTTTCATTTTCCTCTGAGGCTTACCTCATATCGATCGAGTTTTTTAATTTGCTCCCTTAAGTGTTGAGCTGGAAAAGAAACATAATTCCATAGCCATAGTTATGCTGGTCTACCAAAAAGTGTAATTTCTCAAAAATGTTTAATAATATTATTAAATGGTAGATCCCATTCCAGTTCATTTCTTCTGTTTTCTTAGGCAACATTGGAATAGCACTTTTCAGCAAGTGCTGAGGTTCAAGTGCCTTCGTTTTTAAATAATTCAAATAGCTTTTGAGTGACTACTGGTATTAGTTCTTTTCTGAACAGTCTGAACCTACTAATCAATGGCATTCTGATCTGCGGCGAGACCTCCTTAAATATATGCCTTCACGTTTGTACCTTTGGAAGCATCAATGAGGCTATTATAGTGTATAAACCGTCCATTAATATAGCACCTGTTTATACCACGAGGCCAATACACGATTTTGTGCTCTAGTTATCATTCTTTAATTTTCTTTTGTTTGTTTCGAACCCACAGAAAGACAAAAATTGTTGGTCGTGCCTGCATCTATACTTGACAAGCACTGTGCTCTTCTCGGGAGTTCCTGTCTGAGAGATCTCCTGTCAGAAACAGTACTGTTTTACAAACTTCATGGTACATGGGAGATCTACATCTGCCCCAAACCTGGTTGCTTTCGTTGGTTCAAAGAAGACAAATCCCTCATCGGTCACTTGAAGAGTGACCACTTCCCAATCTTTCATGGAATTGACATATGGCCATCCCCCGAAGACATTCCAACTGAGCAAAGGTTTGTTGATGCTCTTTGTAAGATGGTCTGGAAGCCTATTCATCTTCAAGGTGCGATCGATCTGCTCTCCAGAATGTATCTAGATCACACGTGTGTCAGTAAAGCTGACGTTTGTGGTGGCTGTGATCAGTTTTGCTCTTTGAAATGGCCTCTATCTAAGGACCCCCTGAGGAGTGAACTTCTAGAAAAATTGGGAAAGAGCTTCCAGGTCTTGATAGCCAAAGAAAAGATGGCTTCTTATTCGCTGCTTTCGAGAGGTTACTTGACGAAAATGACTGTCCTAGCTTTTGAGAATATCCTTACCCACCTTTCCCCAAGTGACAGGGTGCTTTTTTTGGGATGTACTCTAGCACACTCACCTCTTTCCTTCTGTTTCTTGGGTAAGGAAGCTCTCTGCTTTTTTATCTTTTTAGTGAATAAGATGTGCCAGCTAGTGATGCAAGCTGCAGTGTGTTCTCGAAATGGAAAATTGGGTCTGAATAAACGCGATGTGAACTGGAATAATACTGAAATTTTGCATCTTGTTTCTTTCTCTGTTGACGATGACTGTTTTGTTATGGATCCTGCCATGACAAAATCTCTGTGCTGTGGTGAGTGGAGCATCCCCTCTTGGTTGTGCAGTGCACCTTGCAGTACTTCTATCACGCAGGTCCCTGCTGAAGCCTCTGAAGTTTTTAAGAAAGTGGAGGACAAGGTGTTCTCTTTAATGCATGTTGCTTTGGCTGTCAAATCTCGATTTTCTGCACTTATCTCTGAAAAACCATGGGCATCCTTTCGCTATCCCTGGCTTCAAAGTGGCTTTAAATTTGAGGTTTGGGATTTCAGAACCCTTGTTTTCCATCATTATTTGTTTTGTTGTTGATTCCATTCTCTGACTTCTAATTTTGCAGATGAAGCCATTGGAGTTGGATCAGTTCCAATTACAGTGCGAGCTAGAGAGCTTGGAGCCTCAGGTCGGCCATCTCTGTGCCCTCGACCTGCGAACGTATATTTTGCCTCTGATGAGATCTTTCTTGCAGGTAAGAAATCATATATATGCTTATTGTGGGAGTGCATGTTATTTTTTTTATCCCTCAGAGCAACTAAGGCAAATCTTCCTTTTGCAATTGACAGATGAAATTGTACAACTTATTGAGCAGTCTTGAGCTTGAGGTGGCTAAATTGGAAGAGCATCCTGTTGAGGTAAGAGAACTTACTTGTGAGGGAGGAGCTGGGAATTAGATTTGGGACCGGGGTGGGGTGAGGGGGTGTGAGCCATCATTTCTGCATATTTTTGGGTTTTTTACTAGTTGAGTCAGTCAGATAGAGAGCTTGAAAGATTTTGAATCGAGTACTACCTGATGCTGTTTTGTATGCCAAGTCTTGTCGGTGTCAATAACTGCTTGTTTAATTTTACTTCCATGTCTGTGAAGTCCTGCCTGTTACCTGTTGGCAGACGGGGGTGGACCTGGGAAATTAGAATTAGGAGTCGGGGGGTGGGGGACGGATTACTATATTTGTTAATGATTTTATTAATTTTAGCTTAAATATTATGATTCAATTCCAATCAGGGGTGGTGCAAAGCCCTTTTTATGATATACTTCTTCCCCTGGTGGCAGTATGTTAGTTATGTAAGTTTGATGCTAGAAAGCTGCAAGCAATCCAGCTTGAGTGAGACATCCTTGCGACATTTTTGGGTTTTTTATTAGTCAAGTCAATTAGATATTGAGCTGGAAAGATTTTCAATCAAGTACTACCTGAGCTGAAAATTTTACTACTCTCATTTATAATTTTAATATTTTATTATAGATTATAGATTTCTAACTAATAAAATGTAAAATATTTTGCCCTTCGTAGGTGAAATATATTGAAAGGTTTATTAGGTTTAACTTATTATAAAGTCACGAGTGTTTATGCATGTTGATCCAAAATAGTCAGTATCTTATGTTAGATTAATTGCCGGAAGAAAGTAATATATTTGCATGGAGAGCTGTGAGCTATAAAGTAATTTATTAGGTTTAACTTATTATAAAGTCAGCCATATACAAGAAATGACCAGGGTCGGGGTGTCATTTCTAGCCTAGCTCAACTTGTTTGGGATAAAAGGCTTTGACCTTTTTTTTTTTAACTTATTATAAAGTCATGAGTGTTTATGCATGTCGGCTTGAGCTTTCTGCAAAGAAACAATTGCTATGAGCTTATAAAGTCTGAAACTTGACTCTAAAATTTTCTCGAATGGATTGATTCCTAGGGGGTATTTTGAGTGAAATGTGATGAACTTGAAGCTGTGAGCTATGTTTGACCTACTAAGCGTCAGGCAAACCTTAATTTTATAACCATTTGTGTAACTGGAGGTAGTTTAGAATGATTCTTTACATCAATTATTTTGTCTTTACAGATATTTACAAAAGGATCATCAGAAGAAGGGCCTGCTGAAGAAAAGCTCGAGAGTGATGAGTACAGTGAAAGGACAAGACCTGAAGAGTATTTTGATGACGGGGACAGTGAAAGTACCAGACCTGAAGAGTATTCTGATGATGTGGACAGTGAAGGGACCAGACGTCAAGAGTATTCTGATGACGTGGGCAGTGAAGTGGCCACATCTGAAGAGTATTCTGATGACGGGGACAGTGAAGTAGCCACATCTGAAGAGTATTCTGATGACGGGGACAGTGAAGTGGCCACATCTGAAGAGTATTCTGATGACGGGGACAGTGCAGGGGCCACATCTGAAGAGTATTCTGATTATCAACCCCAATCAGCTACAGAAGAATCATCTTGGATGGCACATTCATTCCTTGATAACATTGATTCAACCTTAATGGAGAGCTTTGGGCGGGCTAATAATGATCCTTGTACCTTTTTTCTGATTCCAGTCTCTGACATAGTAGAGCATTCCGAACAAGCTTGCTTTGATAGCAGGTATGGTGGTGGGTGGGAAGGGATTACCTGGTTTAAGCTTAATAAGTCATGGAAATATATGTGCTGCTACACCTGCAACAAGTCATTCCTAGATCTGAAGTCCCATATGGTACATATGGAGCATGAACACCAGCTTGGCCTGTCCAATGATAAGTCCTGGTTGGTCCCCTTTGATGGGAAAAAGGTTAATTTAAGTCTAGTTAGTATAGATGGTGAAGCAGTTGTGGAGGACTGTATCACTCTTGATAGTACTTGTTGTTATGTTCTTGTGGATGCCACAAAGTTCTACCAACTGAAAGTATATGAAAGTGAGGAAATTGGTCCCATAAAGCACAAGCTGTTCATGGATGTATTTAAGGGTCTACAGGATCAACTCAGCGACTTAAGGGGTCTACTAAGTACCAAGAGCAAACACTTGAGGAGCTTGGAGGTAGTACATTGCCTCTATGAAATGTTGTTCAATGGAAACCACTCCCTGGCATTACTTGTGACTTGGCTCCACAAGTTGTCTTTCAGCAAATCGCATGTTGGCACCCGCCATCTCTTTCAGTTACTTTTCCTTTGTCGAGTTCTTGAACAAGCTCAATCTCCTTTAAGCAACGACACTGTTAAGCATGCTTTTGCAAATATGCGATCCCGTCTCATCACTATGGTTTGCTACTATTTTTAAGCCCTCCACCCCTCACACATACACTCAGACATGCACAACCACATCAAGATCCGACAAAACCCTCTTCTCTATTTCATTTCCTTTTCACTGATTTGGCATTTTCTTTGCAGCTTTATGAGCTAGATCAGAAAATTGAGGAATTAATTGTTCGAAAAAATAACTCATGGCGACATCTTTCTGACCTCTGTGTCTGTGACTATAGATCAAAAAAAATTGCGCCTTCTGTCAGATCATTCATACATGTATGCAACCTTGATTTTATGTTTTGGATGGCCATGCCTTACATGTACTTATGTATTAAAAATGTCCTAAACACACAATTATGTTTGGTTTGTGCAGGAAACATTTGGAACTTATGGTAACCTCTTCTCAGGAACATGCAATAAGATAAAGGTATGCACTAGTGCTGTGTTTGTTTTCTGGTAATATATTGTAGATGAGTGTTTTTCAGTAGTCACTATCTCATTCTCTGTATTATTTCAGTCACACTATTCTGTTGTACTAATATTCCATGGACTACGAATTAATTAATTTCAGAATGTGCTTTCATCTATTGGCAACATTGACTTTATTGTGCAAGTATACAATTTCAGTCTAGAAGTATTTCCTGGGAAGGTGAGTAGCTCATAAAGACCTCTTATATATCTATTTTTTTTTTACATAAATTTACTTTTTGGCATCTTATTTCCCATTTTTGGAACATCCAAATAGGTCTACGTGCAAGAAATGAAATAAACTGATTTGACAAAAAGGGGAAAAAAGGAAAAAAAAACTGATGTATATAGACTTGTTCATCTTAACAATTGACTAAAAGTTTCTGTTTGAATAAAAAAATGAGCAGGTTTTTATTCGCAAGATGAAGAGAAAACCAGATTGGAGTTATGCTTATATAGGATTTGTTTTGAAATTTGATGGTGCGATTTATGTTCCTGGTTTTTGTTCTATTTCCCTGATTATAATTAATTTATTGAATTTATTATTGTATTTTTATAATTTTGTTTTCTCAGGAGATTGGTTAATTAAAGATCATAGAGAGAGAATCAGCGGCAGCTTTTCATTTAGCGGCTCATCGTATTGGCACGATCCTGGCTTGGAATTGAAAGTCGATTTGTCACTTCAAATAGAACCTGAGACTTCTGAACGTATAAGACAATTTGAGATGCTTCTTCGAGACTCTCTGTATTATGCTGTTGAGCAAAAGTTGTTTCTGTTTCAAAAGGAATTTAGACAAAAAGTTGAAGGGTTGATGTGTCTCGAGAGTGCAAGTACCAATAATGAAGTTTCTAAGAAATTTAAGTGATATTGTGTTTTAGTTGCTGGTACAACCAATTGAAGATTTTATTTTATTTTTCTTTTGGCTTGGGCTCTTTGGCAAGTTTTCTTATTTCATATTGTTTGTGCCCGGTAATTTGTATGTCACTTCATATACAACATCTTTGATTCAGTCGAATCATATACAGTTCTTATTTCATATTGTCATCCGTGAACTGCTTTCGTTATTTCAAATTTGTTCTGATAATTGTCCAAATCTATTGCTGAGAAGTATTGTTAACATGAGGAAAATGGAAACCTTCAGTTGCTACTTTTTTTAATGGTATAAAGAATTATAGGGGATGTGAGAATTAAGGTCAGAAGCAGTTGCCATGTACCCTAGTGGCCTAGTCCCTACAGCTACTGGAAACCAAAGCCTACTAATTGAAGAAAAAGAGAAAAAACATAAAATTAAAGCAAAAACTACCTTACGCCTAAGTGGTACATACTGCAAGTGGGGATCGCGAGGTAAAAAACATAAAAGAGAATCATGGCGGTGCCTCTTGCACCTGCTGGAAGAACCTCTCCTCAATATGCATTCCGATACCAAGTTCACACATCAAATTTGCTGCTGGTATCCCTTGATAATTAGTTACTAGTCTCCTTGCCTTGTTTGCCATGTCATGCGCTGGTCGAACTGCCTCCCTACTACCCTTCAATTGCATATATTGTTTTTTTTTTTTGAAACAAGTGGGCTTAGCCCACCACTTCTCATTACCTACTAATAAAGAAGTATAATTCACCGTTTGCAATTGCATATATTGTTTTCATTTTCAAATTACTTCAGTACTTTATTTGCAAACAAGGACATACCATTGACGTTAAATTCTGTATTCACGATGAAAACTATATTATATTCACTGCACTAACTTCTCAAAAATGAAGATATAGAACCCTGAATTAGCCAAGAGTATCTCAGCCATTAGTCATCGACGTATTAGTTTTATAGGATTGCTGCAAAACCAAACTGTGCCAGGTAAAGGTTGAATATATATCCCAGCTTTATTGGTCTGTTCATTTCAACAGTTGACTCAAAAGTATATGTTTTAATAAAAAAAAAAATGCACAGGTTCTTATCAGCAAGATGAAGAGAAAACCGCTTCGACTTGTGCCTATATGGGATTTGTTTTGAAATTTGTTTTGTATTTTTATATAATTTTGTTTTCTGAGGAGAGTGGTTTATTGAAGATCATAGAGCTCTAATCAGAGGCAGCTTGACATTTGACGGCTCATCGAATTGGCATGATCCTGGCTTGGGGTTGAATGGTGATTTGTCACTTGATAACGAATCTCAGACTTCTGAACATATAAGTGGATTCAAGTAGCATCTTGAACAATTACTGTATCTTGCTGTTGCTAAAAGGTTGAGTCAGTTTCGAAAGGAATTTTAACAAAAAGTTGAAGGGTGTTGATGTGTCTGGAGGGTAAGTACCAATAATGAATTTCTAACAAAACGTGATTCCCTGGCGAGAAGGGTGTTGGTGCATGCCTTCCACAGTTCCCTCGTTTATTCGACATTGTAAATATGTATTATTTTAATATTTTTATATATTTTACAAAAATATTAATATTTTAATATGATTTTCATTACAAATGAGTAAGGAACAGACTATATCCCAATTCGATCCATATTATTACCAGAAATTTTTTTTTTTTGCTACGGTTCTTAAAATTAATTAGCACCGGTTTTCCAACAAACGCGTGGTTCTAAAATCCGGTGCAAATTGATTCTGAAATTTTACCCTTTCGCTTTTGCAACGTTTTTTTTTTAACTAGATTGACCCATTCCGGCTCCGCCGGAACAATTTGCTCTAAAAATATTTGGAAGTGATTCTTTTATATTATTTATATTTACGGAAGTTCAATGAGCAATTAGGATGATTTAAAGAAATTGGAGACGAGTTAATCACTCTGAAAAGCTCAATGAGCTAAAATGTGTGCCATGGAGATTAAACTGTAAGTAAAATTTATTGTAGTTTTTTTTTCCTCTTCAAGATTACAAACACAAAAAAGAATATTAGTTGTCCGCAATAAATCAAGCTACCTTGAGGTTAACTTGTAGTGACGGCGAGAAAGAAATAAGAAAAACTAATGAATCAGTTTCAATCCAACCAAGTAATCAGCCTGGTTGTATGGGCTTGCAAACAATAGTTGACCACAAAGTATTGGTTCACCTGAGATATAGTTCCTCCAACAATGTAGCATATAAAAAACCGTCAGCGAGTGTCTTTTTTTTTTTTGTGAAATAAGTGGATAACTCCACCACTTTTCATTAAAGAAAAGCAACAAAATACAAAGGGTGAGTTTGGATCATTGGAAGAAAGAAGAAGAAGGAAGAAGAAGAAAAAAAAATTATAAACAATCCAAACTCTTCACAAAGTTACACACTTCTCAATATTTCTTCCCACTTCTTCCCTTCTTCCCACACCTATCCAAACGGAGCCAAAGAGTTTACAATACCGGTGCATGTTAGTATCTAAACACAATAGATATTATCAAATGCATATAATATAAAAAACCATTACAATTAACTCTACCAAGCAGCACCCATACATGTGAACTGCCATACTCTTATTCAATAATATAATTAAAATACTTCCTTCTGTCAGGGCCGTTAAGCTTCCATCCACTCTATCATCGGCAGTTCCAGGACCTTCTTAACATTTCCTGCAACCCTTATCTCTAGCTCGAACTTCAGCTGAGGAGGTAACATCTCAAGCGTTGGCGTCATACTCCATATGGCGGTCTTCAGTTTGTCTGACCACAGCCCCTGCCAATAGGCCATCAGACCCTTGATTGCTGCACTCACTGAAATTAATGAATGAGGTTGCATATTATCAAAGCAAACACTGTTTCGATTTTTCCATAAAATCCACAAAATTGCTGCACACCAGTGCCAAAAAGCCGTAGTATTATTGATAGTTAAGGAGATATTTCTCAAATCCTCCAAAGAGCAAGGTGTTGGAAAATAAAATTGATCTAAAAACCAGTCCCAAATTGTTAACCTACATTCTATCTCATAAGTTTCAACAAAGGGATAAGATGGAAAGGAGTAGAAATCTCGAATTTATTTGCTTATATTTGTGTTTTGTACATAAGTTTCTCTCTTTTACAAAAGTCTAACCCCCCTTCCTCATGGAGGGGGGTGTCTATTTATAGTCATCAGGTGGCATCGCATCGGATCTTCTGTGGCCTTCCCGTGACACCATCCTCCCTACTTGACTGCGATATGAAGGTCGCTGAAACCTCTTCCATCCTCGCCTTACCTCTTGCTGGCGGCCGGCCCAAGCTTGTTTGCGCGAGGTTACATCGATGTTCCCTTAGTGGCCATAATCGGAAGATCACAGGGCATCCCGGGAATGTTATTGGAAACCGTTTGTCCCTAGAAACTGTTTTCCTGAGCGGGCCCACTGGGCGAATCCTTTCTAACGGTTCCTGATTCTGGACCCACCTAAAGCATAACGACTCTGGGTCCACCTTAGGCATGAAAGCTTTCGACCTTCTTTCTTTGGGGACCCCGAGGAGGATATATTCGTGCGATCTTCTCTGATCTTCCTCCGTAACTGGGCCTTAAATGGGGCTTTATGTAGCCGCTGGGCTCAGATTCTAACCTGACTGTATCATTAGCCCTCGAGCTTCTGATGAATATTTGTATTTTATCAGAAGTTCTTTGAAAGAGGATCTAAGATCAAATAACAAAGGCGAGCTTCAGGCGATGTTCAGGCGACGTTGATCAGTGGCTAAGCCCCCGAAGGAGAATGGTGCAAAACACAATTGAATGTTCGATGTTATAGCTTGCAAGTCCTCTGGTGGCGTTGATTGGTGTTTGAACCTTTGGGAAAGATATTACAGGGCGCAGTTGCGAATTCGATGCTATGATCGACGAGCCCTCAGGCGACATTGGCTGAAAATATAATGAAGATAATAATAATATTAATAAAAGGTGGGGGCCAAACAATAATATTTTACCTGGGGATTCTACAAGATTTTCTCATTATTATGTCTTCTGGGGTGTCGAGTCGCGACGATTTGTTTTCCCGTTGGGATTTGAAAAGTCGTAATAAATTTCAAGATTGTCTCTTTATATAAATTTCAAGATTGTCGTTTCTCTCTCTATCCATACTTAAAGCATTCTCTTTGTTCTTGCGTCTTTTTTCCTTGCGTTCTTGTAAGCTTCCGGCTATTGTTCTCTTCTTCAATCTTGTCCTCTCCCGACGGCGACTAGCAATTACTGGTATTAACCTCTTTCTTTCTTAACTTTTCTCTCTTTTTTTTCTTCATTCTGTCATTACTCTTGATCCTTTCTCATTGTTATTTTCGTTTGGATTTTTTTTGTTGTCTTAGTTCAACCATGCCTAAAAAGGTTTATTGAAGTGGCGATTTTCAGGAGATTAAGGAGAGTTTCCCATTGTCAAGAGGTTTTGAGTCTTTTTCTTGGATTCAAGGCAAAGTGGGCAAGTTTAAAATGAGTTTGATTTTTGATGATCGAGAGGAGAGCGAGTTGCAAGTGGTAGGGGCAGAGAAGATGGATCGCCCCTTCGAAACCTCCAAAGGCAGAGCACTTTTTGCTAAGTCTGCGTTGTGGGGGATAAGTCTGCCTTTGTCTCCCTTTCAGTGTACGCTTCTTAACATGGTGCGAGTTCCCCCAGGTCAGCTTCTTCCCATCGCTTGGTGTTGTATTACTTCTTTCGAGCGTTTGCTCACGGTGAACTTTGGGAAGTTGGGCCTCAAGGAAAGGGTTACCCCCTACGGTGGGGCTATTTGGTTATTACTTCAAGTTTTGTCGTCATTACGAGTTCTGTACTCTTAGAACCGTTCATCATCTGTTCGCCAACAAACCCAGAAAGGTCGGCAACTGGGAGGAGAACTTCGCTTTCTGTCCACGTCCCTAGCGTACTACTTCCACGTCTTGTTCACGACATATATTTCTTACACCCGGAGCACTCCATCTCTGTCGAAAACATCCCTCTCCCTTCACGGTCCTCACACTTGATCACATTTACTGTATACACCAAGTTCATCTATAAAGCTCCATACCTTACGCTTCAATCGACCCCACCGATCCTGAGATCTTCTCCCTCGCTGGCGCGCATCGGCCACACGCTTTTCTAATCCAACGGCTGTCGTTTACCTTCTCTTGCTTTTCTCTATTAATAGCGCCTCGTCTCTTTGCATTTGTATTTCCTCATTTCTGTTTCGCTGTACTTAGTAGCAAGTACTAACAAGCTCCATTGGGAACGACAAAACCCACCAAAATTTTTGAAAATTCACAAGTTAAAAATACAAAAATGGAGGGAGGTTCTAGTAAGAAGACCTCCGCGTCATCATGTCGGAGGCGAAGACTCGAGCTCCGGCGTCTGAAATCCTCTGGTGATGGTGGAAATGGGTTAGGATCCGGACCAGCTAAGAGGACGAGAGATTCAGGTTCGACCAATTCGGGTCATGAATCCGTTAACATCTCTTCTCCTCCTGCTTCTTGTCATGAGGAGAAGGTGCAAGCTAAGAGTTGTGTACCTTGTCTTGGCCATGGCGCAGTTTCAGTGATAGGTACATTCTGAGACTATAAATTTCTCTAGAAAGATAAATTGCTAGGATGTGTACACTCGAGAGAGATTCTTTTTACATGCCTAAGTGAAAATTGTAGAATACCTTTTGTTGGTCCTAATTATTTATCTTGTTTAAAGTTTCCTGATGCTTGAGATGGTCTTTTCACTAATCATTATCAGCACTGTGAAATTTTGAACTATTTTTATTAATAGGTAGGAGGAGAGAGATGGAGGATGCGGTGGCAGTTGTTCCTGGCTTCTCCGGGGAGGTATCGGGTGGTTTCGGAGCATATGATTTTTATGGGGTCTATGATGGGCATGGTGGGGCCCGGGTGGCTAACACGTGCCGGGACCGTATGCATCTGGTGTTGGCTGAGGAGGTCGCGAAGCGGAAATTGGGAGGTTGTGAGGTTTCGAGCTGGGAGTCGGCGATGGTGGAGAGTTTCAGGAGAGTTGATGCTGAGGTGGCGACAGGTAGTGGGGCCGTGCCACTTGCGGATGGTACAGTGGGGTCCACTGCTGTGGTGGCAGTCGTGGAGCCGAGTAGGATTGTCGTGGCAAATTGCGGCGACTCGAGGGCCGTGCTTTCACGTGGCGGCAAAGCCGTTGCTCTTTCGTGCGATCATAAGGTAAGGATCTGATTATAGTTTTGTAATTTTGTTTGGTTTAGCAGTAGTAAATGTGAATTTGCACTGGTTCTCGTGATAAGAGCACAGGTGGGAAATTGAGAATTGAAGAACATTTTTCAAAATTTGTTCTGTGTACTTTTGGAAATAAATGTAGGTGTTCAGAAGGACATTCAATGCTATTTTATGTAATTTGGGTTCTGTTAGTCTGTTACAAATACTTTAAAGCATTTTATCTATAAAAGGAGTGATATTTAGTTTAACTTCCCTTGCATTTCCTACTTGGTTTCTTCATCATCATAGAGGTTTCATACTTGATATAGTGATCTCTGATGTAATTTTATTGTCCTGTTAAAGCTATGCTGTTTTTTCATATAAATGTTGATATATTTATTTAACTCAATTTTGTTATTGTTATAGCCTGACAGGCCTGATGAATTGGCACGAGTCAAAGAAGCAGGAGGAAAGGTCATCAACTGGAATGGGTACCGGGTTTTGGGTGTTCTTGCCACGTCTCGATCCATTGGTAATTTTCTTTTTATTCATGTATAGTATTGACCTTTTATTTGTTTGAATTGTAAGCTGTTAGTTCATTTTTTGTGTACTAGAATAGTGATTTTTTGTGTACTAGAATAGTGATTTCATTGGTAGGCCTTCTGTTAAAGAGTACTTAAATGAAGAGGCTGTTGCAAACCTACCACTTAATTTGTTAATCTGATTGATCATGAGCTATATAATTGCTCTTACGCTTATCCAAACCTAATCTTCATACCTAATTAAAACCTAAAAAACCCCTAAACCTTAGTCTTTGTGAATATTAGTTTAGTATTTTTAGTTTTCATTTGTGTTGGATCTACTTTACATATACCTCCAATTGTAGTTAAACAACCTAGACCAAACAAATAATTTTGAAATGAATCCTTAATATGAGTAATCATGCTTTGTACTTAGAAATACAAAACTTATGGTTACACTTTGTATCATCATGTACACAGCTCATATATGTTAATAATATACATTATGGACGTTTTCTTTTTCTAGGGATATGCTAAAAACAAAGAAATTGTTGCCAATAAATGAATATTAAAGATCATCATTCCAGATTTGGAACTTGACCATAGTACGTATTACAATGTATCTAGACAAATGAATGGAACATTAATTTCTTCATTATTGGATAACTTAGTTGCATATCATGTTGTCTAGAATATGTTGGAATATCTTTTAGGTGGTTAGGTTCACTTGAAGTTCTACTGCATCTCCTTTTCAATGAACAAAGTTTGATTTGATATTTTCGTTCCACCATTTACCACACCTAACAATTCTACTTTTACTGAACAGGAGATCACTACCTAAAGCCTTATGTAACACCCGAGCCTGAGGTGACAGTCGTGGACCGATCTTCCCGAGATGAGTTCCTGATATTAGCTAGTGACGGCCTCTGGGACGTGATTTCCAATGAAATTGCGTGCAAGTTGGTTAGGAACTGTCTTCGGGGCCGCATTCCGAGACAGCTCCCCTGCTCAGTTACCGGCACATCAGCTGCTGATGCAGCAGCAATACTTGCTGAAGTGGCCGTGGCGCAAGGTAGCAAAGATAACATTAGTATAGTTGTAGTAGAACTGAAAAAGTTGAGGTGTTCGCCGGTGCAATCAACAAAGGCAGTTTGATGAAGGGACAATTTTGATAGTTTAACCTGTTGTAAGGGAAGTTTGCCAAGGTGTAAATAATGTTCACTGGCTTTCTTTTTCCCCCCTTTCCTCTCTAGTTGTAGGTTCTTGTTTCCTTTGTTCTATTTTTTTTTTTTTTTTTTATCAATCTAGCGAAGCAAGCTTGAAGGTTTTTTTTTTTGTAAAATTATTCCGGGAAATCCTTAAACATTGCTAATGTACGTAGAGTTTGGAAATATTTTAAATGTAACGCAATCCTAGTGCGTGAATGTAGAAGGATTCTATTTTTATTTTTCTTTTTGAAGGAGGGGCTCTGTTTTCTTTGTTTGTTTGTTTGTTTTTCTTCGTTTTCTTATAAATTCTAGTCGATGCTGAATTTTAAAATCTGCGACTTCCCACTAATTATATAATCACTGGGAATGGTTTTTTTTTTTTTTTTGTGTGTGAAGAGTTCTAATCTATGTCACTCGTATATTCCATTTTACTGCCGTATCCCGTGTCGGACACGTATCCGACGCGGATACTCCTGCGATTCGCGTGCGATACGCACCGGGTGCGCCACCTGCCGCACCGGATTATTTTAAGTAATTTGACTAACCGATACGGTCGCCGACTCGGCATAGATACACGTATCTCGTTTAATTTGAGGGCCGTATCGCATTTAAGGTGTCATATAATATGTCGGGATTATGATGGGCGCATGCCTCTGACGCAGCTATCGCATAGAAGGAAATTAAAACTACAGACCCCATCCGTAACTCGTTTAATATATACCTCTCTTGTATAACTTGTTTTTTACTTGTGGGACTAACTTTACCTCAAAACCGGACGCACAACTCAATTTATGAGACAGTAAACAAAGCTAACATTGGGCCTTTAATGGATCAAAAGGTGATTTGTGATGGTGAAGATTTGTTAATCAAATATACGTCCAAAAAGTCCAAAGATATTTAATGGCCAATGGGATTGCTGTCTTGTCATTGTCAAACGCCAGTTTTAAACTATAATGTTTTTTTTTTAATTTAGATATTAATAGAAGTACTATAAATTAAAAAAATAAATTGTTGAACTAGCTAAGCTCAATTTTTAGCTACTAAAAAATCAACGCTATATAGTTCAATCCGTTAAAAAGAAAAAAAGTATATACACCAAAATATTTCCCATTAGTTTTTTTTAATTACAAAAATATATTAATATTAATATATATTATTATTTTAATTATTTTATATATATAGTCGTATCCGAGTTTTTTAAAAATGTCGTATCCCCGCACCCGCATCGTATCCGATACGATACCCGCACCCGCACCCAAGTAACATAGGTTCTAATATGTTTTATTTATTTTTCAAGCGAAGTGACCTATTGAGGTATCGATTAAATATCGATTCCTTGCGGTCTCGACAACTTCCAGTTCAAAATCAACTAGGCTTCGATAAATAGCCACGTTTCATAACTTCCGTCTTCCGTTTCTTGTGGGACCATCCTTTTTGATTCAAGTTAGGACCGAACTTGCAAATTAAATGTTTGACACGTTGAAATGTACGGATGTTTGGAATACCGTTGATTCCTGTTCAAAAAGAAAGACCATATTAGTTTTTTTTTTTTTTTTTTGAAATTGAAAGACCATATTAGTTATTATGAACAAATGTGAGAATTACAAGCCAGAAAAACGTTCTGTTTCATTAATTAAGACACGTTGAAAGTTTGGTCCATTGTCATATTTAGAATAAAAAAAAATGAAAAGACAAAGTTGAAATTTTCATTTGGATGTGGCAAATTGTATTACAAATTTCTTAGAATTACCGTGTCACAAGTCTCAATGTGGCTATCTAGAATGTAACAGTACTTTTATGTTTTTTCTTCCGTAAAGGTCATCTTTTTAATCAGAAAATGATGGTAATCAAAAACATTTTTGAGTTTGAGACTCGTTTTTTTTTTTTATAAATTTATAAGCAGATAAAAAAAAATCAATTGAGACTTAATGCAATACATATTCTATTTTGCTTTCTTCTTAGATAAACAATATATATATTTTTAAAAAAACCCTGGTTCATTTCTCCGTTTTGTATACGGATAATTGGGAATATAAGCCCCAAGCCCTATAACATTCCAACCCATTTCTTATAGAATTATATGTTTCAATATTATTTCAACCTGTAAGTTTTTTTATTTGTTTACATCTTAAAATTAAAAAGAAAGGTCAGATATAATGAAATTGAAGAGACAATTTGGGCTCGAGAAATGTTACACACTGAAGAACTACAAAAAAAGAGGTTAGTTATTTTTTAATCATCATCATCACTCAATAAATAAACCTTATAAACGTAGACATGAAATGGCCTTGGGATAAAGGTAAAAGTTTGGTGACATGAGAGAAAAAAATGCTGAAATTAAACGGCAATTGTCTAATTCATTCAAAATATAACCTTAACCTACGTACTTAGAAGGTATAATAGGACATTTTTAATTTTAACCGACATGGTCTATTGGTCTGTTAAGTCTAGGCAAAGTAGGAACTCCAGCCCATTTTTGAAGACGGCAATTTGGGCCTAAGATCTCGTATTTGTATTTCGATGGTTCGTAGTTTAGTAACTTATTATCAATATAGAAAACTACTTCCATGAATCCATGGACATAAAAAGATTGCATTAAATATGAGGGATTTTCGAATCGGAAGGGATTCGGTTTCCTTATTCATCACAATAAATCAGCATATAATACCGTTCTTTTTTATTAGTCATGGTATTTTTCTTTTGATAAATTAGTGGTCAAGACTCCCAGTTTATTTTTAAATTAAATGTCTATAAAAGATTTTTCCAACCGGATTTCGAACCTGCGACCTCTCATTTGAGATGCATTGTCCACAGTCATGTCGTGGTATTGTTTTTATTTTCATTTTTATCATTATTATTTTTTGCATTAAAATGAAATCAATGGGTAATTGAGCCGTGTCAGAAAAATTTGGAAGAGTCACGGACGAGAATTAATTCTATTTCAATTTCATTTTCTAGTCTATCTTTAATTTAGATTTCAAAAATTGTTGTCTGTTAGTCTGTATATTGTATAATAAAATCAGAAAGATAATTTTCTTTCCTTGATTTCAAGTTATCCGTATAGTAAAATATTAAGGACACTTTTTTTTTTCTCCTTAAATCTCGAAAGTTATTTCTCGTGCGTATTTTTTAGTCTCTTCATCTCAGTCCTTAAAAATCGAGTTATTACGGACTTCTTGTAACTCCGACAAGTTCTAAATCAACAAGGCCCGATTCTGTGCCATGGCAGGAATATAGTGTTTACCAAAAACCCGTCGGGTCGAACCCGTCCCGCCCCAAACCCGCCCCATGGACCGGACCGCCCCGAACCGACCATGAACCGCGATGGACCGAAGGGTTAGAACGGGGCGGGTCTTCGACTGATTTGGGCCGCCCTTTCTAAAACTACCCGTGTTAACCCGCCCCGTCTTAACCCGTGGACCGAACCGCCCCGCCCCGTCA
Organism: Rhynchospora pubera; assembly: GCA_028095005.1. Lineage (NCBI taxonomy): Eukaryota > Viridiplantae > Streptophyta > Magnoliopsida > Poales > Cyperaceae > Rhynchospora > Rhynchospora pubera. The sequence continues at coordinate 83,051,532 of CM051460.1, read as the reverse complement.
ACCCGTCCAAAACCCGTGCTAATTCCGAAAAAAAGGAGGGTAACTTTATATAATTATATTCAAATTTTTTCATCTAATAAAAAAATTACTTATAAAACAAAAAAAAACAGAAAATATAAGTAAAAAAATAAAGAAAAAACGTAAAAGTAAAAAATAAAAGTAATTAACGAAAAATAAAAGACAGAAAAAAATATTGAAAAAACAAAAAAAGTATTGAAAAAATAACACACAAAAAAAAACAGCAAAAAAAAAACGTTATAGTGATTATATATGTAGTTTAATACTAAAGAAAAATAAAAAAATAGTAATAATAAAATAAATAAGAACCCGCGGACCGGACCGGATCGGACCGTCATAATCCGTGCGGGTTACATGGGGCGGGTTTAAGAAGGGTTAGGGCCAAGATTTCTAAGATGGACCGTCCTAACCCGCCCCGTCTTAACCCGTGAACCGTCCTAACCCGCCCCGTCCTAACCCGTGGACCGCCGCGGGTTTGACCGCCCCGCCCCGCCCCGCCCCGTTTGGTAAACACTACAGGAATACAATGCCGTCACTGTAGGAATCCAAATCAGCTGTTGCGCGACAAGCTGTGTCGCGCGGCACATCGAACCATTCGTGAGATCCGACGGCTCAAACATGTTTCCTCTACACTCCCACTAGTTACGTACCTTATCGGGTTTTATTCGGAACCGGATCCAAATTAAAGGTGCGTTCCTGATAAAAAGAATTTCTCTTCGTGAGTTTGAAAGAGAGAGAGAGAGAGAGAGAGAGAGAGAGAAAGGAGAAGGAGGCCATCCACGGCTAGGCGTCGTGGAAGAAGCGAATTTTCTCTGCCGATATTCCTCCTCCACCTCGACGATCGAAACAAAATCGCAGGAGCAAACCCTAGTTCTCCTTTTTCTCCCTTCTGTTGGTAACCTCTTTACAACTCTATTTCCTTTGATTTCCTTGATTTGTTAGAGAAATCGCCTCTACTCCTAGCACTCTCGTAAGGCTGTTGTGTTCTGTTGGAATGGCACTTCTATTACCCAAGTTGCCCTATTTTAGGTTTAAGTCGTAAGGCTTAGTATTGCCAGTATGGTCAGGTTCCTGAGATCAATATGCCAAAATTTGGCACCATACCTGCAACTTCAGTCATTGGTGTAACAAATTGGGTGTGATGGTATCCTTTGTGAGTTGGAATGATAGAAATTATTTGTATTGCGAAATAATTTTACACATTCATGATAAGAGAAGTTGATGTGCTAATTGCTTGTAGTTTGTGTCCTGGAGTTTGAACTTCGAATGGTCAATTCTCTAACCATATTATCAATACTTAGGATGGGGTTCTGACTCTGTCGACACTCATTTTTCTACCTCTACCTGTATGAAAATAGGGTTTGTACTCATTTTTAATGAATTCAGAAATGCAGATAGCAATGATGTTTGATGCTATTTTTTTGTAGATTTGATGTAGGAGTGGTGCATAAGATGCTGCCTCTTTCTCTCTTTGAATCGCCTCCTCTTTGTATGCCTGATGATTCATCTCCTTCTATTTCGGTGAGTTTCTCGTGTCCCTTATCCTTCTTTTTTGAACAATTTTTGATGAATTTGAGTTTGTAATCGTGCTCAGGGTCACAATTTGTTTGATCAATGAGATCTAAGTAGGTTTTGCGCAATAATTTAGTATTGTTTTCCAATTTTTAGTCATATTGGGATTTGGGAGAATGGATTTGATGAGTGTTTCGTTTCAGATCTTGTCATAAATTGGCAATTTCTGCTGATTGATTATTATTTTATTTTTCTGATCACTTGTATTACTCAATTCAGTCTCATGCTGTTATAATGGCCATTTATTACCTATACTAATTTACAGAGCATGGATGTGTAAGTTGATTGTCTCGTGTTGTTAGGCTACCAATTAGGTTTTTTCACTATTTCTAGACAAATTCATTCCAAATCCAAAATCTTATCTAATTATATGAGTTATTAAATGCAAAAACCCTGGTCGGTATTATGCTTCAATAAGAGCTAATGGCCCAGCATTTTAATTTGTGGTCATTTGTATCATCTTTCTTTATCTGGTACATTTCTCAAATTTCTATGTAATTTTTTGAATTTTCAGTTGAACTGAAGCCAAATAATTCTTCCTGAACTCAACTGTCCATCTAAACTGTCCAATTTCCATACAATTAATCTTACAAGTCAACATATTAACATCTTCGTAATCATTTTATTGATGCAGACCTTTGATTTGGGAAATGCCAAGCATGCTTCAACACTGTAAATAGAAGAGAGCGAGAGGGAGGCAACTTTTTTGAAAGGAGAAGAACATAAGAGAGCGAGAGGGATGCAATTATTTTGAAAAAAATCACACTATTGTAAAATGATGAGTTTTGTTATATTGTGTGTAAGCCGTACCACGTTAGTATCATGTTATTTATGTATGTATGTAGTTTTTAAGTACTGGTTCAAAAATAAATGTGAGAATTCACATATAAATAATTATGTCTACTGAAATTTTTCTTCACGATTGTGTGCCCATTTAAGAACAATTGCACCGAGAGCAACTTTTCTGTGCATTTAGAGCTCAGCTTAAAATAATGTACAGATTCAACTTCTTTAGTACTATAAATTTTTTTTTTTTTGAAACAAGTGGGGCTCAAGACCCACCACTTCCATTTACTAGAAGCAAAACAGTATTACAAACACAATCAACCATCTACTCCCTTGCACTGGTACCAGTGCCAAAAACGTTATCTAAAGATCCATCGCCAGAAGAAGTGTTTTACAAACAATATAACCATAACAAAAAACACAAAGAAGTTATTACACTCTCTCATCACTAAGTATATCACAAAATATAAAACTGTTGCACATAATGACATCCCCTTCTGAAGTCGTTACTGCCACCTTGAGACTGCTGATCACACATCCATCACCATTATGAACTATAAAATAAAAATTGGTTTGTTATTCTAGTAAAACCAGACTATGTAAATTCAGCACATATTCCAAACCATGACAATCTATTACAATGTACTCGTTTTTTTTTTCCTTTGAAATAAATAGAGGATTATGACAAAGGCTATTGCCCAAAAAAAAAAAAAAAAACTATGCACCAGAAATCAATGGAATCAATCAGGCTTGGATTAAGGTATAAGACAAATTTTTTTTTTAAAAAAAAGAGCCTACATGATGATGACATGGTTCCAATTTCCTAACTTCATAAATTTTCTCCAACTACAGGCAATAATCGAATCAAGAATTTTCTCATATGTACACCCAACCAAACTTTAAATAGCACAAATGCTATCTACTTTAAAAAAAATAACAATAATCAATGAAAAGTCTAGCGATAAAAATGAAAATATGATGAATTGTAAGTTACCCTTGGAAACGAACTGATAATCGGGGACAGTATCTATAAGATTAATCTGATCATAGAGCGAAAACATTCTCCTGCAACAATTTATCAAATCAGAGTTTATCATAAATAATTTCGCCGGCTCATCGCCATTAATGAAATGAAATCAAATTGCAAAAACTAAAAGGTGAAGGAAAAGGGAGAGGAGAAAAGAACCAACCTGAGAGAAGAGAGAGTGTGGTTGGTAATGGTGGGGCTAAGTGGCTGCTTTCTAAGCGTCTTGACGAGATGTGGCACCATAGATGTTATCTTCTGTCTACCTCCTCCCATCGCCATCTCTCTCTCTCAAATACTACATTACACCTTAATGAGTCAGCTTATGCTTTAGGTTAAGCATTGTGCCTTTTAATTTGAAGCACATTTAGTTTTGAGAATACTCTCCACTATTTTACTTTTGCAATTGAACTTATTATTAAGCCAATAGCAAAATTTTCACTTTAATTCCAAATCCCACCCAAGAACAAACTAGAACAAATTAGAAGACACTTTGCATATTCCAGAACTGAACACTACCTTGAAGCTTATTCCTATTATTACTTTTTTTCTAGATTCTAGGCTTCACTGTCATCGTCAATATGAACCTTAACTACAACAGCAATTGAATCGAGGATTCTCTCTTAGGTAAACCCAAAAAACTTTAAAATAGCACAATTCATGCTATCTACTTGAAAACTAATAACAATAAACAGTGACAGGTCAGGCAATAAACTGAATACGATGAATTGTAATTTACCCTTGGAAACGGAGCTGATCATCAGGGACAGTATCTATAAGATTAATCTGATCGTAGAGCGAAAACGTTCTCCTGCAACAAAATCAGAGGGAGAGGAGAATAGAAGTCAAATGCGAAAACAAAAAGACGAAGGATAAGGGAAAAGAGAAAGGGAGGGACCTGAGAGAAGGGAGAGTGTGATTGGTGGTGGTGAGGCTATCTTCTGTCTTGAGAGAGGAGAGGGGAGTTTCTCTGTGTTGACGGGGAAAGAAAGAAGGGGGCGACGAGGGGCTTCTTGAGGTCACCAATGGTGCTTGAGTGAAGGGAGAGATGGTGAGGTCGAGAGAGAAAGAGGCAGAGAAATGGAGGCTGAGGGTGGTGTGCGAGTGAGAGGAGGAGGAAGGAAGCGGAGGCTTGACCTTCGTCCTTCAATCCAGGGTTCATCTGAGCGAGAGAGACGGTGGTTTGGTTCATTTGCGAGAGAGAGGAGAAGAGTCGAAGAAAAGAAAACGGGTGAAACTGATCGCAAATCCAATCCGATATCGATAAGAGAGGGAACACAAAAAAAAAAATAGCTGAGCCGTCGGATTTCACGAACGGTTCGATGTGCCGCGCGACACAGCTTGTCGCGCAACAGCTGATTTGGATTCCTACTCATAGTGTTCAGGAGCCAATCAAACTTCATTTGCAACTACATACGAACAATTTAGAGCCGCATCAATGGGATTACATGTACTGGGTTCACTTACCCAACTTTTTCTTTTAACAGAATTGTAATCCTTTTTTCTTGGATTTTTAATGAAATCATGCCTACAAAAAAAAATGACAGACAACAAATAGATCATGATTTGTTAAATTTGATCATATACAATTTGCGATATAATTAAATCACTAAAAAGAGCACAAGAAAAATAAAAATATAAATTTCGGTAGTAGCATTATATATTTGGAAGAACACCTTTCTTTTTTTTTTTTTTGGAAAAGTAGCGGCATTGATTATTCCCTCTTAATTAACAAAAAAAATAAACATAGAAAAGAATGATTCGGTCCCTATTAGGCCTGTTTAACGTGTCTAACGGCAACGGAAACCCACTTATACGTTTCCGTTCCGTTGGAATAACGGTATATAATTTTTTTTACGTTTGACGTTCTGTTGAATAAACAGCACAAAATTTTATGCCGTTGCTGTTCCGTTCTATGAACGTTCAAGAACGTTTTTTAACGTTAAAAATTTGAATCGCAAATTACCTTAAAAAATATGGAATTTTACAAAAAGAATATCAAGCAAATTTTTTTTAAGTAACAAATGGGATCGTGCCCTCTTCTTTTTATAATAAAGGAGAAAGTTTACAAGTTTAGTCAGAGGGTAAAGGAAAAAAATAAAGCTAATTAAAGGGGTATAATTACCCCAGAAAACCAAAAAGAAAAAGTAAAAAAAAAAACCAAAAACTATGCTATGAAAAGCTGTCAGAGGCACCGAGGGAGACTATACTGATATTGTTTTGTTGGCGAACCATCTGAGGAAAAGTAGCAGAGACAAAGACACCCTGCGGCCAGTAACAGAGACAAAAAGATATCAATCAATTGCATTTCAAACTTATATTAATAAGTTGCATTTCATAATTTATGTTACTTTCTCACTTACTGATCTATTGTACCAGTATATGCAACAACAGTAAACAGACAACATAATTTTTTTTGCAATTGCTACATTCTTACCAGTATATGCAACAACAGAATTTTTTTGCAGTTAATAAATACTATCAAGTCTTTGGAAAAAATTAATTGAGGAAAAAAACACAAATTGTAAATCCAACCAAGCAATATAGGTATATAAATCTTTCCAAAAAATCTTCTAACCAAGAACTTATCTTCTGACCTAAACCATGAAGGAGAAGCTCAACTGGCATGGCTTCAAATAAAGCTCAAATCTGACAGCCACATCGTTTTTGCCACCACTCAAACCCAGAGAAGGGGAAAAGGGGAATCAAAGCTCAAGTCCGACAGCTCATCTGCCATGGCTTCAAAGCTCAAGTCTAATTGGAGAAGAGAGGTGAGAGGCTATGGTCTGATCGGAGAAGAGAGGTGAGAAGTTGTGGTCCATCGTTTTCATGGTCTGATCTGAGAAGAGAGGCTTTGGTATGATCGGAGAAATGAGGAGAAGAGAGGCGAGAGCTTGCTCTCCATCTGGATTTTTCGAGAGAAAAACAAAGGAGGAGTGAGGCGGAGAAAGAGAGAGAGAGCGGCGGATAACCCTAGGCTGTACAGCTGGGTCGAGAATATATTATCCCAATTAACTCCCCTCCTCTGCTATAGGTTAGAATTGTAAAACCATAGAATTTGGAACGGAACGAATATGACACGTGCACGGTACATACCATTTCGTTTGTCGTTTCGCTGGTTCCAACGTTACATGACACAGTTCCGTCATCCGTTTCGTTACGTACCACGTAATGAAATTCTATTCCGCCAACCGTTCCGTTGGCACGGAACGTGCACGGTAAACGTCAAACGTTATACCGTCGGCACCCCTAGTCCCTATCCCTTCGTCGGACTATGAATTCATAAAATAAAATAAAAAATAATCTGAATCTCGCCTCCTTTCCTTTATATCGAACCCGTAAAGCCGCTCGAAACAAATTTAAATCTTCCTAAAATCTCCCAAACTTACGAGCCTTATACATCGGACTTCACATCACATCCATGGCGAGCCGCGAGTCGTCTCCTGATCGCCTTCGCCCCGTCCTACGCGTCGTCCACGAGCGCATTTGTCACTATGAAGCGATGCGCAACCCAATATCCCATACGGGCACATCGATCGCTAATAGAAAAACCTCACAGAAGCAAAAGAAGAAGTCCAGATCCTTACAGAAGCAAAAGAAGCCGCCTTTACCCGAACCGATCGTTGAGGCTGTAATTGGGGAGTTAGGGGAGCTCAGATCGAAGTTTATCTCAGCCCTTGCAGAGGAACTGAGCCAGACAATGGCGATCTCCGTTCTAAGAACCCTCGTTAGGCGAATTAAAAAGTATCAGAAGAAGCACGACCATATAAACAAACTGCTCACGACTGGAGAAACGCGAAAGGAGGAGCAAGAGAAGGTTCTAAGCTCGGAACCAATAGTCACGGCCCTGCTAAAGGAATTAAGGGATCTCGCATGGCCGCTTATCTCAGCACTAACAGAGGAGCTGCGCCAAATTTTCCAAAATTCTGTCTTTCAGTTTGAAGCAGGCATGAAAAATTGCAGTCCAATTGAGGAGTTGTTGCACTTGGTGAATTTGGCTTCTTTCTTGGATGCGAAATATCAGAGCAAGTTCTCACCATTGATGCTGATGCACAGATTTAATATGCGGTGCCTGATGTATGACTACATGATTGGTAAGGAGGTGCAGTTGTTGACTGAGAATGATCACAAGTTCATCTCTCTCTTGCGATTTCTTGTCACCTCACAACCGGCTAATGAAATTGATCCTGCCGATACTACTGCTTGTGAGTTCTTTTTCCTTTTTGTAATATTGCAATTTTACTTACATATATGAGTGCATAAAAGTGTCCAACTTTGCTGTAGAAGAGGTGAATGAAGGGGCAAAGAATGCCAAGGGGAATTGACTCCCACTCCTTCCCTCTCCTTTTCCTTCTCAAAACTTGAGCAAAGCCTTCAATTTTTTAGAATTGCTTATACATCCCTGTATTTATATTCATTTTCAGGCTTATATCTGATATCAGAATCTACTTCAGATAGTCATTCTTGTTTGTTTAAATCTTGATGCATCAGAATTTGTACAAAAATAAATCTTCTGTATTCTATAACTTCTCTTCAACTTTTAACCAAATAATTTTTCGATTTATTATTTGGTTCTATTAATTGGAGCTTCCTGATCCTCTTGAAATTCATTTTCATAACTGCCCAAGAATGCAACTTCGTTATTATTATTATATTCTTAGGCTGAGGATTTCAAGTGATTCAAGAAATTGGAAGTACATTGTCTATTGTTTGTCTATTGTTTGTGCTGAAAAAAAAAGAAAAGAAACTGAATAGTGCATCAGAGATTCTTCACGGATTAATATTGTTTTAATATTTTATATTTGCAGATGCTCACTATGACAACTTTACATCAGACTCTACTAAGGTCGAGATAGTCAGATCTATACATAAGATGGTAATCTGTCATATGTCACAGGGGAACCTCCCATTTTCTTTTCTTTCTTTTTTTTTTTAAAAAAAAATCATGCTTGGTTTTGCAATGTTATTGCTAGAATCTTACAATGAAAAACATGCTGACCAAGTATCACAAACCAGCTTCTGCATCCTTATTAGATGGGCATATGATATAGATATTGGATAGGCGATACGGTCTACCTAATATTTTAATAGTGATTATATGATTCTGTTATCTCTATTGCACAGATATACCATGGTGCATATCTAAAAGAAGATGGAGGATCAAAGAGAGAAGTAAAGATGGAGTTCCATTCAAAAACCCCATCACCCAAAATGAAGAGTCCGTTTGGTCCCTCCTGTTGTCTGATGAATTCTTGCCGGCCAGAAAAATCTGCATTGGCGATAGATGAGGCCCGGGCTACTTTATACTGGGATTCCCTTCAACAAACAGGCATGGATATAATTTTCATTTTCCTCTGAGGCTTACCTCATATCGATCGAGTTTTTTAATTTGCTCCCTTAAGTGTTGAGCTGGAAAAGAAACATAATTCCATAGCCATAGTTATGCTGGTCTACCAAAAAGTGTAATTTCTCAAAAATGTTTAATAATATTATTAAATGGTAGATCCCATTCCAGTTCATTTCTTCTGTTTTCTTAGGCAACATTGGAATAGCACTTTTCAGCAAGTGCTGAGGTTCAAGTGCCTTCGTTTTTAAATAATTCAAATAGCTTTTGAGTGACTACTGGTATTAGTTCTTTTCTGAACAGTCTGAACCTACTAATCAATGGCATTCTGATCTGCGGCGAGACCTCCTTAAATATATGCCTTCACGTTTGTACCTTTGGAAGCATCAATGAGGCTATTATAGTGTATAAACCGTCCATTAATATAGCACCTGTTTATACCACGAGGCCAATACACGATTTTGTGCTCTAGTTATCATTCTTTAATTTTCTTTTGTTTGTTTCGAACCCACAGAAAGACAAAAATTGTTGGTCGTGCCTGCATCTATACTTGACAAGCACTGTGCTCTTCTCGGGAGTTCCTGTCTGAGAGATCTCCTGTCAGAAACAGTACTGTTTTACAAACTTCATGGTACATGGGAGATCTACATCTGCCCCAAACCTGGTTGCTTTCGTTGGTTCAAAGAAGACAAATCCCTCATCGGTCACTTGAAGAGTGACCACTTCCCAATCTTTCATGGAATTGACATATGGCCATCCCCCGAAGACATTCCAACTGAGCAAAGGTTTGTTGATGCTCTTTGTAAGATGGTCTGGAAGCCTATTCATCTTCAAGGTGCGATCGATCTGCTCTCCAGAATGTATCTAGATCACACGTGTGTCAGTAAAGCTGACGTTTGTGGTGGCTGTGATCAGTTTTGCTCTTTGAAATGGCCTCTATCTAAGGACCCCCTGAGGAGTGAACTTCTAGAAAAATTGGGAAAGAGCTTCCAGGTCTTGATAGCCAAAGAAAAGATGGCTTCTTATTCGCTGCTTTCGAGAGGTTACTTGACGAAAATGACTGTCCTAGCTTTTGAGAATATCCTTACCCACCTTTCCCCAAGTGACAGGGTGCTTTTTTTGGGATGTACTCTAGCACACTCACCTCTTTCCTTCTGTTTCTTGGGTAAGGAAGCTCTCTGCTTTTTTATCTTTTTAGTGAATAAGATGTGCCAGCTAGTGATGCAAGCTGCAGTGTGTTCTCGAAATGGAAAATTGGGTCTGAATAAACGCGATGTGAACTGGAATAATACTGAAATTTTGCATCTTGTTTCTTTCTCTGTTGACGATGACTGTTTTGTTATGGATCCTGCCATGACAAAATCTCTGTGCTGTGGTGAGTGGAGCATCCCCTCTTGGTTGTGCAGTGCACCTTGCAGTACTTCTATCACGCAGGTCCCTGCTGAAGCCTCTGAAGTTTTTAAGAAAGTGGAGGACAAGGTGTTCTCTTTAATGCATGTTGCTTTGGCTGTCAAATCTCGATTTTCTGCACTTATCTCTGAAAAACCATGGGCATCCTTTCGCTATCCCTGGCTTCAAAGTGGCTTTAAATTTGAGGTTTGGGATTTCAGAACCCTTGTTTTCCATCATTATTTGTTTTGTTGTTGATTCCATTCTCTGACTTCTAATTTTGCAGATGAAGCCATTGGAGTTGGATCAGTTCCAATTACAGTGCGAGCTAGAGAGCTTGGAGCCTCAGGTCGGCCATCTCTGTGCCCTCGACCTGCGAACGTATATTTTGCCTCTGATGAGATCTTTCTTGCAGGTAAGAAATCATATATATGCTTATTGTGGGAGTGCATGTTATTTTTTTTATCCCTCAGAGCAACTAAGGCAAATCTTCCTTTTGCAATTGACAGATGAAATTGTACAACTTATTGAGCAGTCTTGAGCTTGAGGTGGCTAAATTGGAAGAGCATCCTGTTGAGGTAAGAGAACTTACTTGTGAGGGAGGAGCTGGGAATTAGATTTGGGACCGGGGTGGGGTGAGGGGGTGTGAGCCATCATTTCTGCATATTTTTGGGTTTTTTACTAGTTGAGTCAGTCAGATAGAGAGCTTGAAAGATTTTGAATCGAGTACTACCTGATGCTGTTTTGTATGCCAAGTCTTGTCGGTGTCAATAACTGCTTGTTTAATTTTACTTCCATGTCTGTGAAGTCCTGCCTGTTACCTGTTGGCAGACGGGGGTGGACCTGGGAAATTAGAATTAGGAGTCGGGGGGTGGGGGACGGATTACTATATTTGTTAATGATTTTATTAATTTTAGCTTAAATATTATGATTCAATTCCAATCAGGGGTGGTGCAAAGCCCTTTTTATGATATACTTCTTCCCCTGGTGGCAGTATGTTAGTTATGTAAGTTTGATGCTAGAAAGCTGCAAGCAATCCAGCTTGAGTGAGACATCCTTGCGACATTTTTGGGTTTTTTATTAGTCAAGTCAATTAGATATTGAGCTGGAAAGATTTTCAATCAAGTACTACCTGAGCTGAAAATTTTACTACTCTCATTTATAATTTTAATATTTTATTATAGATTATAGATTTCTAACTAATAAAATGTAAAATATTTTGCCCTTCGTAGGTGAAATATATTGAAAGGTTTATTAGGTTTAACTTATTATAAAGTCACGAGTGTTTATGCATGTTGATCCAAAATAGTCAGTATCTTATGTTAGATTAATTGCCGGAAGAAAGTAATATATTTGCATGGAGAGCTGTGAGCTATAAAGTAATTTATTAGGTTTAACTTATTATAAAGTCAGCCATATACAAGAAATGACCAGGGTCGGGGTGTCATTTCTAGCCTAGCTCAACTTGTTTGGGATAAAAGGCTTTGACCTTTTTTTTTTTAACTTATTATAAAGTCATGAGTGTTTATGCATGTCGGCTTGAGCTTTCTGCAAAGAAACAATTGCTATGAGCTTATAAAGTCTGAAACTTGACTCTAAAATTTTCTCGAATGGATTGATTCCTAGGGGGTATTTTGAGTGAAATGTGATGAACTTGAAGCTGTGAGCTATGTTTGACCTACTAAGCGTCAGGCAAACCTTAATTTTATAACCATTTGTGTAACTGGAGGTAGTTTAGAATGATTCTTTACATCAATTATTTTGTCTTTACAGATATTTACAAAAGGATCATCAGAAGAAGGGCCTGCTGAAGAAAAGCTCGAGAGTGATGAGTACAGTGAAAGGACAAGACCTGAAGAGTATTTTGATGACGGGGACAGTGAAAGTACCAGACCTGAAGAGTATTCTGATGATGTGGACAGTGAAGGGACCAGACGTCAAGAGTATTCTGATGACGTGGGCAGTGAAGTGGCCACATCTGAAGAGTATTCTGATGACGGGGACAGTGAAGTAGCCACATCTGAAGAGTATTCTGATGACGGGGACAGTGAAGTGGCCACATCTGAAGAGTATTCTGATGACGGGGACAGTGCAGGGGCCACATCTGAAGAGTATTCTGATTATCAACCCCAATCAGCTACAGAAGAATCATCTTGGATGGCACATTCATTCCTTGATAACATTGATTCAACCTTAATGGAGAGCTTTGGGCGGGCTAATAATGATCCTTGTACCTTTTTTCTGATTCCAGTCTCTGACATAGTAGAGCATTCCGAACAAGCTTGCTTTGATAGCAGGTATGGTGGTGGGTGGGAAGGGATTACCTGGTTTAAGCTTAATAAGTCATGGAAATATATGTGCTGCTACACCTGCAACAAGTCATTCCTAGATCTGAAGTCCCATATGGTACATATGGAGCATGAACACCAGCTTGGCCTGTCCAATGATAAGTCCTGGTTGGTCCCCTTTGATGGGAAAAAGGTTAATTTAAGTCTAGTTAGTATAGATGGTGAAGCAGTTGTGGAGGACTGTATCACTCTTGATAGTACTTGTTGTTATGTTCTTGTGGATGCCACAAAGTTCTACCAACTGAAAGTATATGAAAGTGAGGAAATTGGTCCCATAAAGCACAAGCTGTTCATGGATGTATTTAAGGGTCTACAGGATCAACTCAGCGACTTAAGGGGTCTACTAAGTACCAAGAGCAAACACTTGAGGAGCTTGGAGGTAGTACATTGCCTCTATGAAATGTTGTTCAATGGAAACCACTCCCTGGCATTACTTGTGACTTGGCTCCACAAGTTGTCTTTCAGCAAATCGCATGTTGGCACCCGCCATCTCTTTCAGTTACTTTTCCTTTGTCGAGTTCTTGAACAAGCTCAATCTCCTTTAAGCAACGACACTGTTAAGCATGCTTTTGCAAATATGCGATCCCGTCTCATCACTATGGTTTGCTACTATTTTTAAGCCCTCCACCCCTCACACATACACTCAGACATGCACAACCACATCAAGATCCGACAAAACCCTCTTCTCTATTTCATTTCCTTTTCACTGATTTGGCATTTTCTTTGCAGCTTTATGAGCTAGATCAGAAAATTGAGGAATTAATTGTTCGAAAAAATAACTCATGGCGACATCTTTCTGACCTCTGTGTCTGTGACTATAGATCAAAAAAAATTGCGCCTTCTGTCAGATCATTCATACATGTATGCAACCTTGATTTTATGTTTTGGATGGCCATGCCTTACATGTACTTATGTATTAAAAATGTCCTAAACACACAATTATGTTTGGTTTGTGCAGGAAACATTTGGAACTTATGGTAACCTCTTCTCAGGAACATGCAATAAGATAAAGGTATGCACTAGTGCTGTGTTTGTTTTCTGGTAATATATTGTAGATGAGTGTTTTTCAGTAGTCACTATCTCATTCTCTGTATTATTTCAGTCACACTATTCTGTTGTACTAATATTCCATGGACTACGAATTAATTAATTTCAGAATGTGCTTTCATCTATTGGCAACATTGACTTTATTGTGCAAGTATACAATTTCAGTCTAGAAGTATTTCCTGGGAAGGTGAGTAGCTCATAAAGACCTCTTATATATCTATTTTTTTTTTACATAAATTTACTTTTTGGCATCTTATTTCCCATTTTTGGAACATCCAAATAGGTCTACGTGCAAGAAATGAAATAAACTGATTTGACAAAAAGGGGAAAAAAGGAAAAAAAAACTGATGTATATAGACTTGTTCATCTTAACAATTGACTAAAAGTTTCTGTTTGAATAAAAAAATGAGCAGGTTTTTATTCGCAAGATGAAGAGAAAACCAGATTGGAGTTATGCTTATATAGGATTTGTTTTGAAATTTGATGGTGCGATTTATGTTCCTGGTTTTTGTTCTATTTCCCTGATTATAATTAATTTATTGAATTTATTATTGTATTTTTATAATTTTGTTTTCTCAGGAGATTGGTTAATTAAAGATCATAGAGAGAGAATCAGCGGCAGCTTTTCATTTAGCGGCTCATCGTATTGGCACGATCCTGGCTTGGAATTGAAAGTCGATTTGTCACTTCAAATAGAACCTGAGACTTCTGAACGTATAAGACAATTTGAGATGCTTCTTCGAGACTCTCTGTATTATGCTGTTGAGCAAAAGTTGTTTCTGTTTCAAAAGGAATTTAGACAAAAAGTTGAAGGGTTGATGTGTCTCGAGAGTGCAAGTACCAATAATGAAGTTTCTAAGAAATTTAAGTGATATTGTGTTTTAGTTGCTGGTACAACCAATTGAAGATTTTATTTTATTTTTCTTTTGGCTTGGGCTCTTTGGCAAGTTTTCTTATTTCATATTGTTTGTGCCCGGTAATTTGTATGTCACTTCATATACAACATCTTTGATTCAGTCGAATCATATACAGTTCTTATTTCATATTGTCATCCGTGAACTGCTTTCGTTATTTCAAATTTGTTCTGATAATTGTCCAAATCTATTGCTGAGAAGTATTGTTAACATGAGGAAAATGGAAACCTTCAGTTGCTACTTTTTTTAATGGTATAAAGAATTATAGGGGATGTGAGAATTAAGGTCAGAAGCAGTTGCCATGTACCCTAGTGGCCTAGTCCCTACAGCTACTGGAAACCAAAGCCTACTAATTGAAGAAAAAGAGAAAAAACATAAAATTAAAGCAAAAACTACCTTACGCCTAAGTGGTACATACTGCAAGTGGGGATCGCGAGGTAAAAAACATAAAAGAGAATCATGGCGGTGCCTCTTGCACCTGCTGGAAGAACCTCTCCTCAATATGCATTCCGATACCAAGTTCACACATCAAATTTGCTGCTGGTATCCCTTGATAATTAGTTACTAGTCTCCTTGCCTTGTTTGCCATGTCATGCGCTGGTCGAACTGCCTCCCTACTACCCTTCAATTGCATATATTGTTTTTTTTTTTTGAAACAAGTGGGCTTAGCCCACCACTTCTCATTACCTACTAATAAAGAAGTATAATTCACCGTTTGCAATTGCATATATTGTTTTCATTTTCAAATTACTTCAGTACTTTATTTGCAAACAAGGACATACCATTGACGTTAAATTCTGTATTCACGATGAAAACTATATTATATTCACTGCACTAACTTCTCAAAAATGAAGATATAGAACCCTGAATTAGCCAAGAGTATCTCAGCCATTAGTCATCGACGTATTAGTTTTATAGGATTGCTGCAAAACCAAACTGTGCCAGGTAAAGGTTGAATATATATCCCAGCTTTATTGGTCTGTTCATTTCAACAGTTGACTCAAAAGTATATGTTTTAATAAAAAAAAAAATGCACAGGTTCTTATCAGCAAGATGAAGAGAAAACCGCTTCGACTTGTGCCTATATGGGATTTGTTTTGAAATTTGTTTTGTATTTTTATATAATTTTGTTTTCTGAGGAGAGTGGTTTATTGAAGATCATAGAGCTCTAATCAGAGGCAGCTTGACATTTGACGGCTCATCGAATTGGCATGATCCTGGCTTGGGGTTGAATGGTGATTTGTCACTTGATAACGAATCTCAGACTTCTGAACATATAAGTGGATTCAAGTAGCATCTTGAACAATTACTGTATCTTGCTGTTGCTAAAAGGTTGAGTCAGTTTCGAAAGGAATTTTAACAAAAAGTTGAAGGGTGTTGATGTGTCTGGAGGGTAAGTACCAATAATGAATTTCTAACAAAACGTGATTCCCTGGCGAGAAGGGTGTTGGTGCATGCCTTCCACAGTTCCCTCGTTTATTCGACATTGTAAATATGTATTATTTTAATATTTTTATATATTTTACAAAAATATTAATATTTTAATATGATTTTCATTACAAATGAGTAAGGAACAGACTATATCCCAATTCGATCCATATTATTACCAGAAATTTTTTTTTTTTGCTACGGTTCTTAAAATTAATTAGCACCGGTTTTCCAACAAACGCGTGGTTCTAAAATCCGGTGCAAATTGATTCTGAAATTTTACCCTTTCGCTTTTGCAACGTTTTTTTTTTAACTAGATTGACCCATTCCGGCTCCGCCGGAACAATTTGCTCTAAAAATATTTGGAAGTGATTCTTTTATATTATTTATATTTACGGAAGTTCAATGAGCAATTAGGATGATTTAAAGAAATTGGAGACGAGTTAATCACTCTGAAAAGCTCAATGAGCTAAAATGTGTGCCATGGAGATTAAACTGTAAGTAAAATTTATTGTAGTTTTTTTTTCCTCTTCAAGATTACAAACACAAAAAAGAATATTAGTTGTCCGCAATAAATCAAGCTACCTTGAGGTTAACTTGTAGTGACGGCGAGAAAGAAATAAGAAAAACTAATGAATCAGTTTCAATCCAACCAAGTAATCAGCCTGGTTGTATGGGCTTGCAAACAATAGTTGACCACAAAGTATTGGTTCACCTGAGATATAGTTCCTCCAACAATGTAGCATATAAAAAACCGTCAGCGAGTGTCTTTTTTTTTTTTGTGAAATAAGTGGATAACTCCACCACTTTTCATTAAAGAAAAGCAACAAAATACAAAGGGTGAGTTTGGATCATTGGAAGAAAGAAGAAGAAGGAAGAAGAAGAAAAAAAAATTATAAACAATCCAAACTCTTCACAAAGTTACACACTTCTCAATATTTCTTCCCACTTCTTCCCTTCTTCCCACACCTATCCAAACGGAGCCAAAGAGTTTACAATACCGGTGCATGTTAGTATCTAAACACAATAGATATTATCAAATGCATATAATATAAAAAACCATTACAATTAACTCTACCAAGCAGCACCCATACATGTGAACTGCCATACTCTTATTCAATAATATAATTAAAATACTTCCTTCTGTCAGGGCCGTTAAGCTTCCATCCACTCTATCATCGGCAGTTCCAGGACCTTCTTAACATTTCCTGCAACCCTTATCTCTAGCTCGAACTTCAGCTGAGGAGGTAACATCTCAAGCGTTGGCGTCATACTCCATATGGCGGTCTTCAGTTTGTCTGACCACAGCCCCTGCCAATAGGCCATCAGACCCTTGATTGCTGCACTCACTGAAATTAATGAATGAGGTTGCATATTATCAAAGCAAACACTGTTTCGATTTTTCCATAAAATCCACAAAATTGCTGCACACCAGTGCCAAAAAGCCGTAGTATTATTGATAGTTAAGGAGATATTTCTCAAATCCTCCAAAGAGCAAGGTGTTGGAAAATAAAATTGATCTAAAAACCAGTCCCAAATTGTTAACCTACATTCTATCTCATAAGTTTCAACAAAGGGATAAGATGGAAAGGAGTAGAAATCTCGAATTTATTTGCTTATATTTGTGTTTTGTACATAAGTTTCTCTCTTTTACAAAAGTCTAACCCCCCTTCCTCATGGAGGGGGGTGTCTATTTATAGTCATCAGGTGGCATCGCATCGGATCTTCTGTGGCCTTCCCGTGACACCATCCTCCCTACTTGACTGCGATATGAAGGTCGCTGAAACCTCTTCCATCCTCGCCTTACCTCTTGCTGGCGGCCGGCCCAAGCTTGTTTGCGCGAGGTTACATCGATGTTCCCTTAGTGGCCATAATCGGAAGATCACAGGGCATCCCGGGAATGTTATTGGAAACCGTTTGTCCCTAGAAACTGTTTTCCTGAGCGGGCCCACTGGGCGAATCCTTTCTAACGGTTCCTGATTCTGGACCCACCTAAAGCATAACGACTCTGGGTCCACCTTAGGCATGAAAGCTTTCGACCTTCTTTCTTTGGGGACCCCGAGGAGGATATATTCGTGCGATCTTCTCTGATCTTCCTCCGTAACTGGGCCTTAAATGGGGCTTTATGTAGCCGCTGGGCTCAGATTCTAACCTGACTGTATCATTAGCCCTCGAGCTTCTGATGAATATTTGTATTTTATCAGAAGTTCTTTGAAAGAGGATCTAAGATCAAATAACAAAGGCGAGCTTCAGGCGATGTTCAGGCGACGTTGATCAGTGGCTAAGCCCCCGAAGGAGAATGGTGCAAAACACAATTGAATGTTCGATGTTATAGCTTGCAAGTCCTCTGGTGGCGTTGATTGGTGTTTGAACCTTTGGGAAAGATATTACAGGGCGCAGTTGCGAATTCGATGCTATGATCGACGAGCCCTCAGGCGACATTGGCTGAAAATATAATGAAGATAATAATAATATTAATAAAAGGTGGGGGCCAAACAATAATATTTTACCTGGGGATTCTACAAGATTTTCTCATTATTATGTCTTCTGGGGTGTCGAGTCGCGACGATTTGTTTTCCCGTTGGGATTTGAAAAGTCGTAATAAATTTCAAGATTGTCTCTTTATATAAATTTCAAGATTGTCGTTTCTCTCTCTATCCATACTTAAAGCATTCTCTTTGTTCTTGCGTCTTTTTTCCTTGCGTTCTTGTAAGCTTCCGGCTATTGTTCTCTTCTTCAATCTTGTCCTCTCCCGACGGCGACTAGCAATTACTGGTATTAACCTCTTTCTTTCTTAACTTTTCTCTCTTTTTTTTCTTCATTCTGTCATTACTCTTGATCCTTTCTCATTGTTATTTTCGTTTGGATTTTTTTTGTTGTCTTAGTTCAACCATGCCTAAAAAGGTTTATTGAAGTGGCGATTTTCAGGAGATTAAGGAGAGTTTCCCATTGTCAAGAGGTTTTGAGTCTTTTTCTTGGATTCAAGGCAAAGTGGGCAAGTTTAAAATGAGTTTGATTTTTGATGATCGAGAGGAGAGCGAGTTGCAAGTGGTAGGGGCAGAGAAGATGGATCGCCCCTTCGAAACCTCCAAAGGCAGAGCACTTTTTGCTAAGTCTGCGTTGTGGGGGATAAGTCTGCCTTTGTCTCCCTTTCAGTGTACGCTTCTTAACATGGTGCGAGTTCCCCCAGGTCAGCTTCTTCCCATCGCTTGGTGTTGTATTACTTCTTTCGAGCGTTTGCTCACGGTGAACTTTGGGAAGTTGGGCCTCAAGGAAAGGGTTACCCCCTACGGTGGGGCTATTTGGTTATTACTTCAAGTTTTGTCGTCATTACGAGTTCTGTACTCTTAGAACCGTTCATCATCTGTTCGCCAACAAACCCAGAAAGGTCGGCAACTGGGAGGAGAACTTCGCTTTCTGTCCACGTCCCTAGCGTACTACTTCCACGTCTTGTTCACGACATATATTTCTTACACCCGGAGCACTCCATCTCTGTCGAAAACATCCCTCTCCCTTCACGGTCCTCACACTTGATCACATTTACTGTATACACCAAGTTCATCTATAAAGCTCCATACCTTACGCTTCAATCGACCCCACCGATCCTGAGATCTTCTCCCTCGCTGGCGCGCATCGGCCACACGCTTTTCTAATCCAACGGCTGTCGTTTACCTTCTCTTGCTTTTCTCTATTAATAGCGCCTCGTCTCTTTGCATTTGTATTTCCTCATTTCTGTTTCGCTGTACTTAGTAGCAAGTACTAACAAGCTCCATTGGGAACGACAAAACCCACCAAAATTTTTGAAAATTCACAAGTTAAAAATACAAAAATGGAGGGAGGTTCTAGTAAGAAGACCTCCGCGTCATCATGTCGGAGGCGAAGACTCGAGCTCCGGCGTCTGAAATCCTCTGGTGATGGTGGAAATGGGTTAGGATCCGGACCAGCTAAGAGGACGAGAGATTCAGGTTCGACCAATTCGGGTCATGAATCCGTTAACATCTCTTCTCCTCCTGCTTCTTGTCATGAGGAGAAGGTGCAAGCTAAGAGTTGTGTACCTTGTCTTGGCCATGGCGCAGTTTCAGTGATAGGTACATTCTGAGACTATAAATTTCTCTAGAAAGATAAATTGCTAGGATGTGTACACTCGAGAGAGATTCTTTTTACATGCCTAAGTGAAAATTGTAGAATACCTTTTGTTGGTCCTAATTATTTATCTTGTTTAAAGTTTCCTGATGCTTGAGATGGTCTTTTCACTAATCATTATCAGCACTGTGAAATTTTGAACTATTTTTATTAATAGGTAGGAGGAGAGAGATGGAGGATGCGGTGGCAGTTGTTCCTGGCTTCTCCGGGGAGGTATCGGGTGGTTTCGGAGCATATGATTTTTATGGGGTCTATGATGGGCATGGTGGGGCCCGGGTGGCTAACACGTGCCGGGACCGTATGCATCTGGTGTTGGCTGAGGAGGTCGCGAAGCGGAAATTGGGAGGTTGTGAGGTTTCGAGCTGGGAGTCGGCGATGGTGGAGAGTTTCAGGAGAGTTGATGCTGAGGTGGCGACAGGTAGTGGGGCCGTGCCACTTGCGGATGGTACAGTGGGGTCCACTGCTGTGGTGGCAGTCGTGGAGCCGAGTAGGATTGTCGTGGCAAATTGCGGCGACTCGAGGGCCGTGCTTTCACGTGGCGGCAAAGCCGTTGCTCTTTCGTGCGATCATAAGGTAAGGATCTGATTATAGTTTTGTAATTTTGTTTGGTTTAGCAGTAGTAAATGTGAATTTGCACTGGTTCTCGTGATAAGAGCACAGGTGGGAAATTGAGAATTGAAGAACATTTTTCAAAATTTGTTCTGTGTACTTTTGGAAATAAATGTAGGTGTTCAGAAGGACATTCAATGCTATTTTATGTAATTTGGGTTCTGTTAGTCTGTTACAAATACTTTAAAGCATTTTATCTATAAAAGGAGTGATATTTAGTTTAACTTCCCTTGCATTTCCTACTTGGTTTCTTCATCATCATAGAGGTTTCATACTTGATATAGTGATCTCTGATGTAATTTTATTGTCCTGTTAAAGCTATGCTGTTTTTTCATATAAATGTTGATATATTTATTTAACTCAATTTTGTTATTGTTATAGCCTGACAGGCCTGATGAATTGGCACGAGTCAAAGAAGCAGGAGGAAAGGTCATCAACTGGAATGGGTACCGGGTTTTGGGTGTTCTTGCCACGTCTCGATCCATTGGTAATTTTCTTTTTATTCATGTATAGTATTGACCTTTTATTTGTTTGAATTGTAAGCTGTTAGTTCATTTTTTGTGTACTAGAATAGTGATTTTTTGTGTACTAGAATAGTGATTTCATTGGTAGGCCTTCTGTTAAAGAGTACTTAAATGAAGAGGCTGTTGCAAACCTACCACTTAATTTGTTAATCTGATTGATCATGAGCTATATAATTGCTCTTACGCTTATCCAAACCTAATCTTCATACCTAATTAAAACCTAAAAAACCCCTAAACCTTAGTCTTTGTGAATATTAGTTTAGTATTTTTAGTTTTCATTTGTGTTGGATCTACTTTACATATACCTCCAATTGTAGTTAAACAACCTAGACCAAACAAATAATTTTGAAATGAATCCTTAATATGAGTAATCATGCTTTGTACTTAGAAATACAAAACTTATGGTTACACTTTGTATCATCATGTACACAGCTCATATATGTTAATAATATACATTATGGACGTTTTCTTTTTCTAGGGATATGCTAAAAACAAAGAAATTGTTGCCAATAAATGAATATTAAAGATCATCATTCCAGATTTGGAACTTGACCATAGTACGTATTACAATGTATCTAGACAAATGAATGGAACATTAATTTCTTCATTATTGGATAACTTAGTTGCATATCATGTTGTCTAGAATATGTTGGAATATCTTTTAGGTGGTTAGGTTCACTTGAAGTTCTACTGCATCTCCTTTTCAATGAACAAAGTTTGATTTGATATTTTCGTTCCACCATTTACCACACCTAACAATTCTACTTTTACTGAACAGGAGATCACTACCTAAAGCCTTATGTAACACCCGAGCCTGAGGTGACAGTCGTGGACCGATCTTCCCGAGATGAGTTCCTGATATTAGCTAGTGACGGCCTCTGGGACGTGATTTCCAATGAAATTGCGTGCAAGTTGGTTAGGAACTGTCTTCGGGGCCGCATTCCGAGACAGCTCCCCTGCTCAGTTACCGGCACATCAGCTGCTGATGCAGCAGCAATACTTGCTGAAGTGGCCGTGGCGCAAGGTAGCAAAGATAACATTAGTATAGTTGTAGTAGAACTGAAAAAGTTGAGGTGTTCGCCGGTGCAATCAACAAAGGCAGTTTGATGAAGGGACAATTTTGATAGTTTAACCTGTTGTAAGGGAAGTTTGCCAAGGTGTAAATAATGTTCACTGGCTTTCTTTTTCCCCCCTTTCCTCTCTAGTTGTAGGTTCTTGTTTCCTTTGTTCTATTTTTTTTTTTTTTTTTTATCAATCTAGCGAAGCAAGCTTGAAGGTTTTTTTTTTTGTAAAATTATTCCGGGAAATCCTTAAACATTGCTAATGTACGTAGAGTTTGGAAATATTTTAAATGTAACGCAATCCTAGTGCGTGAATGTAGAAGGATTCTATTTTTATTTTTCTTTTTGAAGGAGGGGCTCTGTTTTCTTTGTTTGTTTGTTTGTTTTTCTTCGTTTTCTTATAAATTCTAGTCGATGCTGAATTTTAAAATCTGCGACTTCCCACTAATTATATAATCACTGGGAATGGTTTTTTTTTTTTTTTTGTGTGTGAAGAGTTCTAATCTATGTCACTCGTATATTCCATTTTACTGCCGTATCCCGTGTCGGACACGTATCCGACGCGGATACTCCTGCGATTCGCGTGCGATACGCACCGGGTGCGCCACCTGCCGCACCGGATTATTTTAAGTAATTTGACTAACCGATACGGTCGCCGACTCGGCATAGATACACGTATCTCGTTTAATTTGAGGGCCGTATCGCATTTAAGGTGTCATATAATATGTCGGGATTATGATGGGCGCATGCCTCTGACGCAGCTATCGCATAGAAGGAAATTAAAACTACAGACCCCATCCGTAACTCGTTTAATATATACCTCTCTTGTATAACTTGTTTTTTACTTGTGGGACTAACTTTACCTCAAAACCGGACGCACAACTCAATTTATGAGACAATAAACAAAGCTAACATTGGGCCTTTAATGGATCAAAAGGTGATTTGTGATGGTGAAGATTTGTTAATCAAATATACGTCCAAAAAGTCCAAAGATATTTAATGGCCAATGGGATTGCTGTCTTGTCATTGTCAAACGCCAGTTTTAAACTATAATGTTTTTTTTTTAATTTAGATATTAATAGAAGTACTATAAATTAAAAAAATAAATTGTTGAACTAGCTAAGCTCAATTTTTAGCTACTAAAAAATCAACGCTATATAGTTCAATCCGTTAAAAAGAAAAAAAGTATATACACCAAAATATTTCCCATTAGTTTTTTTTAATTACAAAAATATATTAATATTAATATATATTATTATTTTAATTATTTTATATATATAGTCGTATCCGAGTTTTTTAAAAATGTCGTATCCCCGCACCCGCATCGTATCCGATACGATACCCGCACCCGCACCCAAGTAACATAGGTTCTAATATGTTTTATTTATTTTTCAAGCGAAGTGACCTATTGAGGTATCGATTAAATATCGATTCCTTGCGGTCTCGACAACTTCCAGTTCAAAATCAACTAGGCTTCGATAAATAGCCACGTTTCATAACTTCCGTCTTCCGTTTCTTGTGGGACCATCCTTTTTGATTCAAGTTAGGACCGAACTTGCAAATTAAATGTTTGACACGTTGAAATGTACGGATGTTTGGAATACCGTTGATTCCTGTTCAAAAAGAAAGACCATATTAGTTTTTTTTTTTTTTTTTTTGAAATTGAAAGACCATATTAGTTATTATGAACAAATGTGAGAATTACAAGCCAGAAAAACGTTCTGTTTCATTAATTAAGACACGTTGAAAGTTTGGTCCATTGTCATATTTAGAATAAAAAAAAATGAAAAGACAAAGTTGAAATTTTCATTTGGATGTGGCAAATTGTATTACAAATTTCTTAGAATTACCGTGTCACAAGTCTCAATGTGGCTATCTAGAATGTAACAGTACTTTTATGTTTTTTCTTCCGTAAAGGTCATCTTTTTAATCAGAAAATGATGGTAATCAAAAACATTTTTGAGTTTGAGACTCGTTTTTTTTTTTTATAAATTTATAAGCAGATAAAAAAAAATCAATTGAGACTTAATGCAATACATATTCTATTTTGCTTTCTTCTTAGATAAACAATATATATATTTTTAAAAAAACCCTGGTTCATTTCTCCGTTTTGTATACGGATAATTGGGAATATAAGCCCCAAGCCCTATAACATTCCAACCCATTTCTTATAGAATTATATGTTTCAATATTATTTCAACCTGTAAGTTTTTTTATTTGTTTACATCTTAAAATTAAAAAGAAAGGTCAGATATAATGAAATTGAAGAGACAATTTGGGCTCGAGAAATGTTACACACTGAAGAACTACAAAAAAAGAGGTTAGTTATTTTTTAATCATCATCATCACTCAATAAATAAACCTTATAAACGTAGACATGAAATGGCCTTGGGATAAAGGTAAAAGTTTGGTGACATGAGAGAAAAAAATGCTGAAATTAAACGGCAATTGTCTAATTCATTCAAAATATAACCTTAACCTACGTACTTAGAAGGTATAATAGGACATTTTTAATTTTAACCGACATGGTCTATTGGTCTGTTAAGTCTAGGCAAAGTAGGAACTCCAGCCCATTTTTGAAGACGGCAATTTGGGCCTAAGATCTCGTATTTGTATTTCGATGGTTCGTAGTTTAGTAACTTATTATCAATATAGAAAACTACTTCCATGAATCCATGGACATAAAAAGATTGCATTAAATATGAGGGATTTTCGAATCGGAAGGGATTCGGTTTCCTTATTCATCACAATAAATCAGCATATAATACCGTTCTTTTTTATTAGTCATGGTATTTTTCTTTTGATAAATTAGTGGTCAAGACTCCCAGTTTATTTTTAAATTAAATGTCTATAAAAGATTTTTCCAACCGGATTTCGAACCTGCGACCTCTCATTTGAGATGCATTGTCCACAGTCATGTCGTGGTATTGTTTTTATTTTCATTTTTATCATTATTATTTTTTGCATTAAAATGAAATCAATGGGTAATTGAGCCGTGTCAGAAAAATTTGGAAGAGTCACGGACGAGAATTAATTCTATTTCAATTTCATTTTCTAGTCTATCTTTAATTTAGATTTCAAAAATTGTTGTCTGTTAGTCTGTATATTGTATAATAAAATCAGAAAGATAATTTTCTTTCCTTGATTTCAAGTTATCCGTATAGTAAAATATTAAGGACACTTTTTTTTTTCTCCTTAAATCTCGAAAGTTATTTCTCGTGCGTATTTTTTAGTCTCTTCATCTCAGTCCTTAAAAATCGAGTTATTACGGACTTCTTGTAACTCCGACAAGTTCTAAATCAACAAGGCCCGATTCTGTGCCATGGCAGGAATATAGTGTTTACCAAAAACCCGTCGGGTCGAACCCGTCCCGCCCCAAACCCGCCCCATGGACCGGACCGCCCCGAACCGACCATGAACCGCGATGGACCGAAGGGTTAGAACGGGGCGGGTCTTCGACTGATTTGGGCCGCCCTTTCTAAAACTACCCGTGTTAACCCGCCCCGTCTTAACCCGTGGACCGAACCGCCCCGCCCCGTCAACCCGTCCAAAACCCGTGCTAATTCCGAAAAAAAGGAGGGTAACTTTATATAATTATATTCAAATTTTTTCATCTAATAAAAAAATTACTTATAAAACAAAAAAAAACAGAAAATATAAGTAAAAAAATAAAGAAAAAACGTAAAAGTAAAAAATAAAAGTAATTAACGAAAAATAAAAGACAGAAAAAAATATTGAAAAAACAAAAAAAGTATTGAAAAAATAACACACAAAAAAAAACAGCAAAAAAAAAACGTTATAGTGATTATATATGTAGTTTAATACTAAAGAAAAATAAAAAAATAGTAATAATAAAATAAATAAGAACCCGCGGACCGGACCGGATCGGACCGTCATAATCCGTGCGGGTTACATGGGGCGGGTTTAAGAAGGGTTAGGGCCAAGATTTCTAAGATGGACCGTCCTAACCCGCCCCGTCTTAACCCGTGAACCGTCCTAACCCGCCCCGTCCTAACCCGTGGACCGCCGCGGGTTTGACCGCCCCGCCCCGCCCCGCCCCGTTTGGTAAACACTACAGGAATACAATGCCGTCACTGTAGGAATCCAAATCAGCTGTTGCGCGACAAGCTGTGTCGCGCGGCACATCGAACCATTCGTGAGATCCGACGGCTCAAACATGTTTCCTCTACACTCCCACTAGTTACGTACCTTATCGGGTTTTATTCGGAACCGGATCCAAATTAAAGGTGCGTTCCTGATAAAAAGAATTTCTCTTCGTGAGTTTGAAAGAGAGAGAGAGAGAGAGAGAGAGAGAGAGAAAGGAGAAGGAGGCCATCCACGGCTAGGCGTCGTGGAAGAAGCGAATTTTCTCTGCCGATATTCCTCCTCCACCTCGACGATCGAAACAAAATCGCAGGAGCAAACCCTAGTTCTCCTTTTTCTCCCTTCTGTTGGTAACCTCTTTACAACTCTATTTCCTTTGATTTCCTTGATTTGTTAGAGAAATCGCCTCTACTCCTAGCACTCTCGTAAGGCTGTTGTGTTCTGTTGGAATGGCACTTCTATTACCCAAGTTGCCCTATTTTAGGTTTAAGTCGTAAGGCTTAGTATTGCCAGTATGGTCAGGTTCCTGAGATCAATATGCCAAAATTTGGCACCATACCTGCAACTTCAGTCATTGGTGTAACAAATTGGGTGTGATGGTATCCTTTGTGAGTTGGAATGATAGAAATTATTTGTATTGCGAAATAATTTTACACATTCATGATAAGAGAAGTTGATGTGCTAATTGCTTGTAGTTTGTGTCCTGGAGTTTGAACTTCGAATGGTCAATTCTCTAACCATATTATCAATACTTAGGATGGGGTTCTGACTCTGTCGACACTCATTTTTCTACCTCTACCTGTATGAAAATAGGGTTTGTACTCATTTTTAATGAATTCAGAAATGCAGATAGCAATGATGTTTGATGCTATTTTTTTGTAGATTTGATGTAGGAGTGGTGCATAAGATGCTGCCTCTTTCTCTCTTTGAATCGCCTCCTCTTTGTATGCCTGATGATTCATCTCCTTCTATTTCGGTGAGTTTCTCGTGTCCCTTATCCTTCTTTTTTGAACAATTTTTGATGAATTTGAGTTTGTAATCGTGCTCAGGGTCACAATTTGTTTGATCAATGAGATCTAAGTAGGTTTTGCGCAATAATTTAGTATTGTTTTCCAATTTTTAGTCATATTGGGATTTGGGAGAATGGATTTGATGAGTGTTTCGTTTCAGATCTTGTCATAAATTGGCAATTTCTGCTGATTGATTATTATTTTATTTTTCTGATCACTTGTATTACTCAATTCAGTCTCATGCTGTTATAATGGCCATTTATTACCTATACTAATTTACAGAGCATGGATGTGTAAGTTGATTGTCTCGTGTTGTTAGGCTACCAATTAGGTTTTTTCACTATTTCTAGACAAATTCATTCCAAATCCAAAATCTTATCTAATTATATGAGTTATTAAATGCAAAAACCCTGGTCGGTATTATGCTTCAATAAGAGCTAATGGCCCAGCATTTTAATTTGTGGTCATTTGTATCATCTTTCTTTATCTGGTACATTTCTCAAATTTCTATGTAATTTTTTGAATTTTCAGTTGAACTGAAGCCAAATAATTCTTCCTGAACTCAACTGTCCATCTAAACTGTCCAATTTCCATACAATTAATCTTACAAGTCAACATATTAACATCTTCGTAATCATTTTATTGATGCAGACCTTTGATTTGGGAAATGCCAAGCATGCTTCAACACTGTAAATAGAAGAGAGCGAGAGGGAGGCAACTTTTTTGAAAGGAGAAGAACATAAGAGAGCGAGAGGGATGCAATTATTTTGAAAAAAATCACACTATTGTAAAATGATGAGTTTTGTTATATTGTGTGTAAGCCGTACCACGTTA
The DNA here is from genome assembly GCA_028095005.1 of Rhynchospora pubera. Lineage (NCBI taxonomy): Eukaryota > Viridiplantae > Streptophyta > Magnoliopsida > Poales > Cyperaceae > Rhynchospora > Rhynchospora pubera. The sequence continues at coordinate 83,023,377 of CM051460.1, read as the reverse complement.
GTATCATGTTATTTATGTATGTATGTAGTTTTTAAGTACTGGTTCAAAAATAAATGTGAGAATTCACATATAAATAATTATGTCTACTGAAATTTTTCTTCACGATTGTGTGCCCATTTAAGAACAATTGCACCGAGAGCAACTTTTCTGTGCATTTAGAGCTCAGCTTAAAATAATGTACAGATTCAACTTCTTTAGTACTATAAATTTTTTTTTTTTTGAAACAAGTGGGGCTCAAGACCCACCACTTCCATTTACTAGAAGCAAAACAGTATTACAAACACAATCAACCATCTACTCCCTTGCACTGGTACCAGTGCCAAAAACGTTATCTAAAGATCCATCGCCAGAAGAAGTGTTTTACAAACAATATAACCATAACAAAAAACACAAAGAAGTTATTACACTCTCTCATCACTAAGTATATCACAAAATATAAAACTGTTGCACATAATGACATCCCCTTCTGAAGTCGTTACTGCCACCTTGAGACTGCTGATCACACATCCATCACCATTATGAACTATAAAATAAAAATTGGTTTGTTATTCTAGTAAAACCAGACTATGTAATTCAGCACATATTCCAAACCATGACAATCTATTACAATGTACTCGTTTTTTTTTTCCTTTGAAATAAATAGAGGATTATGACAAAGGCTATTGCCCAAAAAAAAAAAAAAAACTATGCACCAGAAATCAATGGAATCAATCAGGCTTGGATTAAGGTATAAGACAAATTTTTTTTTTTAAAAAAAGAGCCTACATGATGATGACATGGTTCCAATTTCCTAACTTCATAAATTTTCTCCAACTACAGGCAATAATCGAATCAAGAATTTTCTCATATGTACACCCAACCAAACTTTAAATAGCACAAATGCTATCTACTTTAAAAAAAATAACAATAATCAATGAAAAGTCTAGCGATAAAAATGAAAATATGATGAATTGTAAGTTACCCTTGGAAACGAACTGATAATCGGGGACAGTATCTATAAGATTAATCTGATCATAGAGCGAAAACATTCTCCTGCAACAATTTATCAAATCAGAGTTTATCATAAATAATTTCGCCGGCTCATCGCCATTAATGAAATGAAATCAAATTGCAAAAACTAAAAGGTGAAGGAAAAGGGAGAGGAGAAAAGAACCAACCTGAGAGAAGAGAGAGTGTGGTTGGTAATGGTGGGGCTAAGTGGCTGCTTTCTAAGCGTCTTGACGAGATGTGGCACCATAGATGTTATCTTCTGTCTACCTCCTCCCATCGCCATCTCTCTCTCTCAAATACTACAGTACACCTTAATGAGTCAGCTTATGCTTTAGGTTAAGCATTGTGCCTTTTAATTTGAAGCACATTTAGTTTTGAGAATACTCTCCACTATTTTACTTATGCAATTGAACTTATTATTAAGCCAATAGCAAAATTTTCACTTTAATTCCAAATCCCACCCAAGAACAAACTAGAACAAATTAGAAGACACTTTGCATATTCCAGAACTGAACACTACCTTGAAGCTTATTCCTATTATTACTTTTTTTCTAGATTCTAGGCTTCACTGTCATCGTCAATATGAACCTTAACTACAGCAGCAATTGAATCGAGGATTCTCTCTTAGGTAAACCCAAAAAACTTTAAAATAGCACAATTCATGCTATCTACTTGAAAACTAATAACAATAAACAGTGACAGGTCAGGCAATAAACTGAATACGATGAATTGTAATTTACCCTTGGAAACGGAGCTGATCATCAGGGACAGTATCTATAAGATTAATCTGATCGTAGAGCGAAAACGTTCTCCTGCAACAAAATCAGAGGGAGAGGAGAATAGAAGTCAAATGCGAAAACAAAAAGACGAAGGATAAGGGAAAAGAGAAAGGGAGGGACCTGAGAGAAGGGAGAGTGTGATTGGTGGTGGTGAGGCTATCTTCTGTCTTGAGAGAGGAGAGGGGAGTTTCTCTGTGTTGACGGGGAAAGAAAGAAGGGGGCGACGAGGGGCTTCTTGAGGTCACCAATGGTGCTTGAGTGAAGGGAGAGATGGTGAGGTCGAGAGAGAAAGAGGCAGAGAAATGGAGGCTGAGGGTGGTGTGCGAGTGAGAGGAGGAGAAAGGAAGCGGAGGCTTGACCTTCGTCCTTCAATCCAGGGTTCATCTGAGCGAGAGAGACGGTGGTTTGGTTCATTTGCGAGAGAGAGGAGAAGAGTCGAAGAAAAGAAAACGGGTGAAACTGATCGCAAATCCAATCCGATATCGATAAGAGAGGGAACACAAAAAAAAAATAGCTGAGCCGTCGGATTTCACGAACGGTTCGATGTGCCGCGCGACACAGCTTGTCGCGCAACAGCTGATTTGGATTCCTACTCATAGTGTTCAGGAGCCAATCAAACTTCATTTGCAACTACATACGAACAATTTAGAGCCGCATCAATGGGATTACATGTACTGGGTTCACTTACCCAACTTTTTCTTTTAACAGAATTGTAATCCTTTTTTCTTGGATTTTTAATGAAATCATGCCTACAAAAAAAAATGACAGACAACAAATAGATCATGATTTGTTAAATTTGATCATATACAATTTGCGATATAATTAAATCACTAAAAAGAGCACAAGAAAAATAAAAATATAAATTTCGGTAGTAGCATTATATATTTGGAAGAACACCTTTCTTTTTTTTTTTTTTGGAAAAGTAGCGGCATTGATTATTCCCTCTTAATTAACAAAAAAAATAAACATAGAAAAGAATGATTCGGTCCCTATTAGGCCTGTTTAACGTGTCTAACGGCAACGGAAACCCACTTATACGTTTCCGTTCCGTTGGAATAACGGTATATAATTTTTTTTACGTTTGACGTTCTGTTGAATAAACAGCACAAAATTTGATGCCGTTGCTGTTCCGTTCTATGAACGTTCAAGAACGTTTTTTAACGTTAAAAATTTGAATCGCAAATTACCTTAAAAAATATGGAATTTTACAAAAAGAATATCAAGCAAATTTTTTTTAAGTAACAAATGGGATCGTGCCCTCTTCTTTTTATAATAAAGGAGAAAGTTTACAAGTTTAGTCAGAGGGTAAAGGAAAAAAATAAAGCTAATTAAAGGGGTATAATTACCCCAGAAAACCAAAAAGAAAAAGTAAAAAAAAAAACCAAAAACTATGCTATGAAAAGCTGTCAGAGGCACCGAGGGAGACTATACTGATATTGTTTTGTTGGCGAACCATCCGAGGAAAAGTAGCAGAGACAAAGACACCCTGCGGCCAGTAACAGAGACAAAAAGATATCAATCAATTGCATTTCAAACTTATATTAATAAGTTGCATTTCATAATTTATGTTACTTTCTCACTTACTGATCTATTGTACCAGTATATGCAACAACAGTAAACAGACAACATAATTTTTTTTGCAATTGCTACATTCTTACCAGTATATGCAACAACAGAATTTTTTTGCAGTTAATAAATACTATCAAGTCTTTGGAAAAAATTAATTGAGGAAAAAAACACAAATTGTAAATCCAACCAAGCAATATAGGTATATAAATCTTTCCAAAAAATCTTCTAACCAAGAACTTATCTTCTGACCTAAACCATGAAGGAGAAGCTCAACTGGCATGGCTTCAAATAAAGCTCAAATCTGACAGCCACATCGTTTTTGCCACCACTCAAACCCAGAGAAGGGGAAAAGGGGAATCAAAGCTCAAGTCCGACAGCTCATCTGCCATGGCTTCAAAGCTCAAGTCTAATTGGAGAAGAGAGGTGAGAGGCTATGGTCTGATCGGAGAAGAGAGGTGAGAAGTTGTGGTCCATCGTTTTCATGGTCTGATCTGAGAAGAGAGGCTTTGGTATGATCGGAGAAATGAGGAGAAGAGAGGCGAGAGCTTGCTCTCCATCTGGATTTTTCGAGAGAAAAACAAAGGAGGAGTGAGGCGGAGAAAGAGAGAGAGAGCGGCGGATAACCCTAGGCTGTACAGCTGGGTCGAGAATATATTATCCCAATTAACTCCCCTCCTCTGCTATAGGTTAGAATTGTAAAACCATAGAATTTGGAACGGAACGAATATGACACGTGCACGGTACATACCATTTCGTTTGTCGTTTCGCTGGTTCCAACGTTACATGACACAGTTCCGTCATCCGTTTCGTTACGTACCACGTAATGAAATTCTATTCCGCCAACCGTTCCGTTGGCACGGAACGTGCACGGTAAACGTCAAACGTTATACCGTCGGCACCCCTAGTCCCTATCCCTTCGTCGGACTATGAATTCATAAAATAAAATAAAAAATAATCTGAATCTCGCCTCCTTTCCTTTATATCGAACCCGTAAAGCCGCTCGAAACAAATTTAAATCTTCCTAAAATCTCCCAAACTTACGAGCCTTATACATCGGACTTCACATCACATCCATGGCGAGCCGCGAGTCGTCTCCTGATCGCCTTCGCCCCGTCCTACGCGTCGTCCACGAGCGCATTTGTCACTATGAAGCGATGCGCAACCCAATATCCCATACGGGCACATCGATCGCTAATAGAAAAACCTCACAGAAGCAAAAGAAGAAGTCCAGATCCTTACAGAAGCAAAAGAAGCCGCCTTTACCCGAACCGATCGTTGAGGCTGTAATTGGGGAGTTAGGGGAGCTCAGATCGAAGTTTATCTCAGCCCTTGCAGAGGAACTGAGCCAGACAATGGCGATCTCCGTTCTAAGAACCCTCGTTAGGCGAATTAAAAAGTATCAGAAGAAGCACGACCATATAAACAAACTGCTCACGACTGGAGAAACGCGAAAGGAGGAGCAAGAGAAGGTTCTAAGCTCGGAACCAATAGTCACGGCCCTGCTAAAGGAATTAAGGGATCTCGCATGGCCGCTTATCTCAGCACTAACAGAGGAGCTGCGCCAAATTTTCCAAAATTCTGTCTTTCAGTTTGAAGCAGGCATGAAAAATTGCAGTCCAATTGAGGAGTTGTTGCACTTGGTGAATTTGGCTTCTTTCTTGGATGCGAAATATCAGAGCAAGTTCTCACCATTGATGCTGATGCACAGATTTAATATGCGGTGCCTGATGTATGACTACATGATTGGTAAGGAGGTGCAGTTGTTGACTGAGAATGATCACAAGTTCATCTCTCTCTTGCGATTTCTTGTCACCTCACAACCGGCTAATGAAATTGATCCTGCCGATACTACTGCTTGTGAGTTCTTTTTCCTTTTTGTAATATTGCAATTTTACTTACATATATGAGTGCATAAAAGTGTCCAACTTTGCTGTAGAAGAGGTGAATGAAGGGGCAAAGAATGCCAAGGGGAATTGACTCCCACTCCTTCCCTCTCCTTTTCCTTCTCAAAACTTGAGCAAAGCCTTCAATTTTTTAGAATTGCTTATACATCCCTGTATTTATATTCATTTTCAGGCTTATATCTGATATCAGAATCTACTTCAGATAGTCATTCTTGTTTGTTTAAATCTTGATGCATCAGAATTTGTACAAAAATAAATCTTCTGTATTCTATAACTTCTCTTCAACTTTTAACCAAATAATTTTTCGATTTATTATTTGGTTCTATTAATTGGAGCTTCCTGATCCTCTTGAAATTCATTTTCATAACTGCCCAAGAATGCAACTTCGTTATTATTATTATATTCTTAGGCTGAGGATTTCAAGTGATTCAAGAAATTGGAAGTACATTGTCTATTGTTTGTCTATTGTTTGTGCTGAAAAAAAAAGAAAAGAAACTGAATAGTGCATCAGAGATTCTTCACGGATTAATATTGTTTTAATATTTTATATTTGCAGATGCTCACTATGACAACTTTACATCAGACTCTACTAAGGTCGAGATAGTCAGATCTATACATAAGATGGTAATCTGTCATATGTCACAGGGGAACTTCCCATTTTCTTTTCTTTCTTTTTTTTTTTAAAAAAAAATCATGCTTGGTTTTGCAATGTTATTGCTAGAATCTTACAATGAAAAACATGCTGACCAAGTATCACAAACCAGCTTCTGCATCCTTATTAGATGGGCATATGATATAGATATTGGATAGGCGATACGGTCTACCTAATATTTTAATAGTGATTATATGATTCTGTTATCTCTATTGCACAGATATACCATGGTGCATATCTAAAAGAAGATGGAGGATCAAAGAGAGAAGTAAAGATGGAGTTCCATTCAAAAACCCCATCACCCAAAATGAAGAGTCCGTTTGGTCCCTCCTGTTGTCTGATGAATTCTTGCCGGCCAGAAAAATCTGCATTGGCGATAGATGAGGCCCGGGCTACTTTATACTGGGATTCCCTTCAACAAACAGGCATGGATATAATTTTCATTTTCCTCTGAGGCTTACCTCATATCGATCGAGTTTTTTAATTTGCTCCCTTAAGTGTTGAGCTGGAAAAGAAACATAATTCCATAGCCATAGTTATGCTGGTCTACCAAAAAGTGTAATTTCTCAAAAATGTTTAATAATATTATTAAATGGTAGATCCCATTCCAGTTCATTTCTTCTGTTTTCTTAGGCAACATTGGAATAGCACTTTTCAGCAAGTGCTGAGGTTCAAGTGCCTTCGTTTTTAAATAATTCAAATAGCTTTTGAGTGACTACTGGTATTAGTTCTTTTCTGAACAGTCTGAACCTACTAATCAATGGCATTCTGATCTGCGGCGAGACCTCCTTAAATATATGCCTTCACGTTTGTACCTTTGGAAGCATCAATGAGGCTATTATAGTGTATAAACCGTCCATTAATATAGCACCTGTTTATACCACGAGGCCAATACACGATTTTGTGCTCTAGTTATCATTCTTTAATTTTCTTTTGTTTGTTTCGAACCCACAGAAAGACAAAAATTGTTGGTCGTGCCTGCATCTATACTTGACAAGCACTGTGCTCTTCTCGGGAGTTCATGTCTGAGAGATCTCCTGTCAGAAACAGTACTGTTTTACAAACTTCATGGTACATGGGAGATCTACATCTGCCCCAAACCTGGTTGCTTTCGTTGGTTCAAAGAAGACAAATCCCTCATCGGTCACTTGAAGAGTGACCACTTCCCAATCTTTCATGGAATTGACATATGGCCATCCCCCGAAGACATTCCAACTGAGCAAAGGTTTGTTGATGCTCTTTGTAAGATGGTCTGGAAGCCTATTCATCTTCAAGGTGCGATCGATCTGCTCTCCAGAATGTATCTAGATCACACGTGTGTCAGTAAAGCTGACGTTTGTGGTGGCTGTGATCAGTTTTGCTCTTTGAAATGGCCTCTATCTAAGGACCCCCTGAGGAGTGAACTTCTAGAAAAATTGGGAAAGAGCTTCCAGGTCTTGATAGCCAAAGAAAAGATGGCTTCTTATTCGCTGCTTTCGAGAGGTTACTTGACGAAAATGACTGTCCTAGCTTTTGAGAATATCCTTACCCACCTTTCCCCAAGTGACAGGGTGCTTTTTTTGGGATGTACTCTAGCACACTCACCTCTTTCCTTCTGTTTCTTGGGTAAGGAAGCTCTCTGCTTTTTTATCTTTTTAGTGAATAAGATGTGCCAGCTAGTGATGCAAGCTGCAGTGTGTTCTCGAAATGGAAAATTGGGTCTGAATAAACGCGATGTGAACTGGAATAATACTGAAATTTTGCATCTTGTTTCTTTCTCTGTTGACGATGACTGTTTTGTTATGGATCCTGCCATGACAAAATCTCTGTGCTGTGGTGAGTGGAGCATCCCCTCTTGGTTGTGCAGTGCACCTTGCAGTACTTCTATCACGCAGGTCCCTGCTGAAGCCTCTGAAGTTTTTAAGAAAGTGGAGGACAAGGTGTTCTCTTTAATGCATGTTGCTTTGGCTGTCAAATCTCGATTTTCTGCACTTATCTCTGAAAAACCATGGGCATCCTTTCGCTATCCCTGGCTTCAAAGTGGCTTTAAATTTGAGGTTTGGGATTTCAGAACCCTTGTTTTCCATCATTATTTGTTTTGTTGTTGATTCCATTCTCTGACTTCTAATTTTGCAGATGAAGCCATTGGAGTTGGATCAGTTCCAATTACAGTGCGAGCTAGAGAGCTTGGAGCCTCAGGTCGGCCATCTCTGTGCCCTCGACCTGCGAACGTATATTTTGCCTCTGATGAGATCTTTCTTGCAGGTAAGAAATCATATATATGCTTATTGTGGGAGTGCATGTTATTTTTTTTATCCCTCAGAGCAACTAAGGCAAATCTTCCTTTTGCAATTGACAGATGAAATTGTACAACTTATTGAGCAGTCTTGAGCTTGAGGTGGCTAAATTGGAAGAGCATCCTGTTGAGGTAAGAGAACTTACTTGTGAGGGAGGAGCTGGGAATTAGATTTGGGACCGGGGTGGGGTGAGGGGGTGTGAGCCATCATTTCTGCATATTTTTGGGTTTTTTACTAGTTGAGTCAGTCAGATAGAGAGCTTGAAAGATTTTGAATCGAGTACTACCTGATGCTGTTTTGTATGCCAAGTCTTGTCGGTGTCAATAACTGCTTGTTTAATTTTACTTCCATGTCTGTGAAGTCCTGCCTGTTACCTGTTGGCAGACGGGGGTGGACCTGGGAAATTAGAATTAGGAGTCGGGGGGTGGGGGACGGATTACTATATTTGTTAATGATTTTATTAATTTTAGCTTAAATATTATGATTCAATTCCAATCAGGGGTGGTGCAAAGCCCTTTTTATGATATACTTCTTCCCCTGGTGGCAGTATGTTAGTTATGTAAGTTTGATGCTAGAAAGCTGCAAGCAATCCAGCTTGAGTGAGACATCCTTGCGACATTTTTGGGTTTTTTATTAGTCAAGTCAATTAGATATTGAGCTGGAAAGATTTTCAATCAAGTACTACCTGAGCTGAAAATTTTACTACTCTCATTTATAATTTTAATATTTTATTATAGATTATAGATTTCTAACTAATAAAATGTAAAATATTTTGCCCTTCGTAGGTGAAATATATTGAAAGGTTTATTAGGTTTAACTTATTATAAAGTCACGAGTGTTTATGCATGTTGATCCAAAATAGTCAGTATCTTATGTTAGATTAATTGCCGGAAGAAAGTAATATATTTGCATGGAGAGCTGTGAGCTATAAAGTAATTTATTAGGTTTAACTTATTATAAAGTCAGCCATATACAAGAAATGACCAGGGTCGGGGTGTCATTTCTAGCCTAGCTCAACTTGTTTGGGATAAAAGGCTTTGACCTTTTTTTTTTTAACTTATTATAAAGTCATGAGTGTTTATGCATGTCGGCTTGAGCTTTCTGCAAAGAAACAATTGCTATGAGCTTATAAAGTCTGAAACTTGACTCTAAAATTTTCTCGAATGGATTGATTCCTAGGGGGTATTTTGAGTGAAATGTGATGAACTTGAAGCTGTGAGCTATGTTTGACCTACTAAGCGTCAGGCAAACCTTAATTTTATAACCATTTGTGTAACTGGAGGTAGTTTAGAATGATTCTTTACATCAATTATTTTGTCTTTACAGATATTTACAAAAGGATCATCAGAAGAAGGGCCTGCTGAAGAAAAGCTCGAGAGTGATGAGTACAGTGAAAGGACAAGACCTGAAGAGTATTTTGATGACGGGGACAGTGAAAGTACCAGACCTGAAGAGTATTCTGATGATGTGGACAGTGAAGGGACCAGACGTCAAGAGTATTCTGATGACGTGGGCAGTGAAGTGGCCACATCTGAAGAGTATTCTGATGACGGGGACAGTGAAGTAGCCACATCTGAAGAGTATTCTGATGACGGGGACAGTGAAGTGGCCACATCTGAAGAGTATTCTGATGACGGGCACAGTGCAGGGGCCACATCTGAAGAGTATTCTGATTATCAACCCCAATCAGCTACAGAAGAATCATCTTGGATGGCACATTCATTCCTTGATAACATTGATTCAACCTTAATGGAGAGCTTTGGGCGGGCTAATAATGATCCTTGTACCTTTTTTCTGATTCCAGTCTCTGACATAGTAGAGCATTCCGAACAAGCTTGCTTTGATAGCAGGTATGGTGGTGGGTGGGAAGGGATTACCTGGTTTAAGCTTAATAAGTCATGGAAATATATGTGCTGCTACACCTGCAACAAGTCATTCCTAGATCTGAAGTCCCATATGGTACATATGGAGCATGAACACCAGCTTGGCCTGTCCAATGATAAGTCCTGGTTGGTCCCCTTTGATGGGAAAAAGGTTAATTTAAGTCTAGTTAGTATAGATGGTGAAGCAGTTGTGGAGGACTGTATCACTCTTGATAGTACTTGTTGTTATGTTCTTGTGGATGCCACAAAGTTCTACCAACTGAAAGTATATGAAAGTGAGGAAATTGGTCCCATAAAGCACAAGCTGTTCATGGATGTATTTAAGGGTCTACAGGATCAACTCAGCGACTTAAGGGGTCTACTAAGTACCAAGAGCAAACACTTGAGGAGCTTGGAGGTAGTACATTGCCTCTATGAAATGTTGTTCAATGGAAACCACTCCCTGGCATTACTTGTGACTTGGCTCCACAAGTTGTCTTTCAGCAAATCGCATGTTGGCACCCGCCATCTCTTTCAGTTACTTTTCCTTTGTCGAGTTCTTGAACAAGCTCAATCTCCTTTAAGCAACGACACTGTTAAGCATGCTTTTGCAAATATGCGATCCCGTCTCATCACTATGGTTTGCTACTATTTTTAAGCCCTCCACCCCTCACACATACACTCAGACATGCACAACCACATCAAGATCCGACAAAACCCTCTTCTCTATTTCATTTCCTTTTCACTGATTTGGCATTTTCTTTGCAGCTTTATGAGCTAGATCAGAAAATTGAGGAATTAATTGTTCGAAAAAATAACTCATGGCGACATCTTTCTGACCTCTGTGTCTGTGACTATAGATCAAAAAAAATTGCGCCTTCTGTCAGATCATTCATACATGTATGCAACCTTGATTTTATGTTTTGGATGGCCATGCCTTACATGTACTTATGTATTAAAAATGTCCTAAACACACAATTATGTTTGGTTTGTGCAGGAAACATTTGGAACTTATGGTAACCTCTTCTCAGGAACATGCAATAAGATAAAGGTATGCACTAGTGCTGTGTTTGTTTTCTGGTAATATATTGTAGATGAGTGTTTTTCAGTAGTCACTATCTCATTCTCTGTATTATTTCAGTCACACTATTCTGTTGTACTAATATTCCATGGACTACGAATTAATTAATTTCAGAATGTGCTTTCATCTATTGGCAACATTGACTTTATTGTGCAAGTATACAATTTCAGTCTAGAAGTATTTCCTGGGAAGGTGAGTAGCTCATAAAGACCTCTTATATATCTATTTTTTTTTTACATAAATTTACTTTTTGGCATCTTATTTCCCATTTTTGGAACATCCAAATAGGTCTACGTGCAAGAAATGAAATAAACTGATTTGACAAAAAGGGGAAAAAAGGAAAAAAAAACTGATGTATATAGACTTGTTCATCTTAACAATTGACTAAAAGTTTCTGTTTGAATAAAAAAATGAGCAGGTTTTTATTCGCAAGATGAAGAGAAAACCAGATTGGAGTTATGCTTATATAGGATTTGTTTTGAAATTTGATGGTGCGATTTATGTTCCTGGTTTTTGTTCTATTTCCCTGATTATAATTAATTTATTGAATTTATTATTGTATTTTTATAATTTTGTTTTCTCAGGAGATTGGTTAATTAAAGATCATAGAGAGAGAATCAGCGGCAGCTTTTCATTTAGCGGCTCATCGTATTGGCACGATCCTGGCTTGGAATTGAAAGTCGATTTGTCACTTCAAATAGAACCTGAGACTTCTGAACGTATAAGACAATTTGAGATGCTTCTTCGAGACTCTCTGTATTATGCTGTTGAGCAAAAGTTGTTTCTGTTTCAAAAGGAATTTAGACAAAAAGTTGAAGGGTTGATGTGTCTCGAGAGTGCAAGTACCAATAATGAAGTTTCTAAGAAATTTAAGTGATATTGTGTTTTAGTTGCTGGTACAACCAATTGAAGATTTTATTTTATTTTTCTTTTGGCTTGGGCTCTTTGGCAAGTTTTCTTATTTCATATTGTTTGTGCCCGGTAATTTGTATGTCACTTCATATACAACATCTTTGATTCAGTCGAATCATATACAGTTCTTATTTCATATTGTCATCCGTGAACTGCTTTCGTTATTTCAAATTTGTTCTGATAATTGTCCAAATCTATTGCTGAGAAGTATTGTTAACATGAGGAAAATGGAAACCTTCAGTTGCTACTTTTTTTAATGGTATAAAGAATTATAGGGGATGTGAGAATTAAGGTCAGAAGCAGTTGCCATGTACCCTAGTGGCCTAGTCCCTACAGCTACTGGAAACCAAAGCCTACTAATTGAAGAAAAAGAGAAAAAACATAAAATTAAAGCAAAAACTACCTTACGCCTAAGTGGTACATACTGCAAGTGGGGATCGCGAGGTAAAAAACATAAAAGAGAATCATGGCGGTGCCTCTTGCACCTGCTGGAAGAACCTCTCCTCAATATGCATTCCGATACCAAGTTCACACATCAAATTTGCTGCTGGTATCCCTTGATAATTAGTTACTAGTCTCCTTGCCTTGTTTGCCATGTCATGCGCTGGTCGAACTGCCTCCCTACTACCCTTCAATTGCATATATTGTTTTTTTTTTTTGAAACAAGTGGGCTTAGCCCACCACTTCTCATTACCTACTAATAAAGAAGTATAATTCACCGTTTGCAATTGCATATATTGTTTTCATTTTCAAATTACTTCAGTACTTTATTTGCAAACAAGGACATACCATTGACGTTAAATTCTGTATTCACGATGAAAACTATATTATATTCACTGCACTAACTTCTCAAAAATGAAGATATAGAACCCTGAATTAGCCAAGAGTATCTCAGCCATTAGTCATCGACGTATTAGTTTTATAGGATTGCTGCAAAACCAAACTGTGCCAGGTAAAGGTTGAATATATATCCCAGCTTTATTGGTCTGTTCATTTCAACAGTTGACTCAAAAGTATATGTTTTAATAAAAAAAAAAATGCACAGGTTCTTATCAGCAAGATGAAGAGAAAACCGCTTCGACTTGTGCCTATATGGGATTTGTTTTGAAATTTGTTTTGTATTTTTATATAATTTTGTTTTCTGAGGAGAGTGGTTTATTGAAGATCATAGAGCTCTAATCAGAGGCAGCTTGACATTTGACGGCTCATCGAATTGGCATGATCCTGGCTTGGGGTTGAATGGTGATTTGTCACTTGATAACGAATCTCAGACTTCTGAACATATAAGTGGATTCAAGTAGCATCTTGAACAATTACTGTATCTTGCTGTTGCTAAAAGGTTGAGTCAGTTTCGAAAGGAATTTTAACAAAAAGTTGAAGGGTGTTGATGTGTCTGGAGGGTAAGTACCAATAATGAATTTCTAACAAAACGTGATTCCCTGGCGAGAAGGGTGTTGGTGCATGCCTTCCACAGTTCCCTCGTTTATTCGACATTGTAAATATGTATTATTTTAATATTTTTATATATTTTACAAAAATATTAATATTTTAATATGATTTTCATTACAAATGAGTAAGGAACAGACTATATCCCAATTCGATCCATATTATTACCAGAAATTTTTTTTTTTTGCTACGGTTCTTAAAATTAATTAGCACCGGTTTTCCAACAAACGCGTGGTTCTAAAATCCGGTGCAAATTGATTCTGAAATTTTACCCTTTCGCTTTTGCAACGTTTTTTTTTTAACTAGATTGACCCATTCCGGCTCCGCCGGAACAATTTGCTCTAAAAATATTTGGAAGTGATTCTTTTATATTATTTATATTTACGGAAGTTCAATGAGCAATTAGGATGATTTAAAGAAATTGGAGACGAGTTAATCACTCTGAAAAGCTCAATGAGCTAAAATGTGTGCCATGGAGATTAAACTGTAAGTAAAATTTATTGTAGTTTTTTTTTCCTCTTCAAGATTACAAACACAAAAAAGAATATTAGTTGTCCGCAATAAATCAAGCTACCTTGAGGTTAACTTGTAGTGACGGCGAGAAAGAAATAAGAAAAACTAATGAATCAGTTTCAATCCAACCAAGTAATCAGCCTGGTTGTATGGGCTTGCAAACAATAGTTGACCACAAAGTATTGGTTCACCTGAGATATAGTTCCTCCAACAATGTAGCATATAAAAAACCGTCAGCGAGTGTCTTTTTTTTTTTTGTGAAATAAGTGGATAACTCCACCACTTTTCATTAAAGAAAAGCAACAAAATACAAAGGGTGAGTTTGGATCATTGGAAGAAAGAAGAAGAAGGAAGAAGAAGAAAAAAAAATTATAAACAATCCAAACTCTTCACAAAGTTACACACTTCTCAATATTTCTTCCCACTTCTTCCCTTCTTCCCACACCTATCCAAACGGAGCCAAAGAGTTTACAATACCGGTGCATGTTAGTATCTAAACACAATAGATATTATCAAATGCATATAATATAAAAAACCATTACAATTAACTCTACCAAGCAGCACCCATACATGTGAACTGCCATACTCTTATTCAATAATATAATTAAAATACTTCCTTCTGTCAGGGCCGTTAAGCTTCCATCCACTCTATCATCGGCAGTTCCAGGACCTTCTTAACATTTCCTGCAACCCTTATCTCTAGCTCGAACTTCAGCTGAGGAGGTAACATCTCAAGCGTTGGCGTCATACTCCATATGGCGGTCTTCAGTTTGTCTGACCACAGCCCCTGCCAATAGGCCATCAGACCCTTGATTGCTGCACTCACTGAAATTAATGAATGAGGTTGCATATTATCAAAGCAAACACTGTTTCGATTTTTCCATAAAATCCACAAAATTGCTGCACACCAGTGCCAAAAAGCCGTAGTATTATTGATAGTTAAGGAGATATTTCTCAAATCCTCCAAAGAGCAAGGTGTTGGAAAATAAAATTGATCTAAAAACCAGTCCCAAATTGTTAACCTACATTCTATCTCATAAGTTTCAACAAAGGGATAAGATGGAAAGGAGTAGAAATCTCGAATTTATTTGCTTATATTTGTGTTTTGTACATAAGTTTCTCTCTTTTACAAAAGTCTAACCCCCCTTCCTCATGGAGGGGGGTGTCTATTTATAGTCATCAGGTGGCATCGCATCGGATCTTCTGTGGCCTTCCCGTGACACCATCCTCCCTACTTGACTGCGATATGAAGGTCGCTGAAACCTCTTCCATCCTCGCCTTACCTCTTGCTGGCGGCCGGCCCAAGCTTGTTTGCGCGAGGTTACATCGATGTTCCCTTAGTGGCCATAATCGGAAGATCACAGGGCATCCCGGGAATGTTATTGGAAACCGTTTGTCCCTAGAAACTGTTTTCCTGAGCGGGCCCACTGGGCGAATCCTTTCTAACGGTTCCTGATTCTGGACCCACCTAAAGCATAACGACTCTGGGTCCACCTTAGGCATGAAAGCTTTCGACCTTCTTTCTTTGGGGACCCCGAGGAGGATATATTCGTGCGATCTTCTCTGATCTTCCTCCGTAACTGGGCCTTAAATGGGGCTTTATGTAGCCGCTGGGCTCAGATTCTAACCTGACTGTATCATTAGCCCTCGAGCTTCTGATGAATATTTGTATTTTATCAGAAGTTCTTTGAAAGAGGATCTAAGATCAAATAACAAAGGCGAGCTTCAGGCGATGTTCAGGCGACGTTGATCAGTGGCTAAGCCCCCGAAGGAGAATGGTGCAAAACACAATTGAATGTTCGATGTTATAGCTTGCAAGTCCTCTGGTGGCGTTGATTGGTGTTTGAACCTTTGGGAAAGATATTACAGGGCGCAGTTGCGAATTCGATGCTATGATCGACGAGCCCTCAGGCGACATTGGCTGAAAATATAATGAAGATAATAATAATATTAATAAAAGGTGGGGGCCAAACAATAATATTTTACCTGGGGATTCTACAAGATTTTCTCATTATTATGTCTTCTGGGGTGTCGAGTCGCGACGATTTGTTTTCCCGTTGGGATTTGAAAAGTCGTAATAAATTTCAAGATTGTCTCTTTATATAAATTTCAAGATTGTCGTTTCTCTCTCTATCCATACTTAAAGCATTCTCTTTGTTCTTGCGTCTTTTTTCCTTGCGTTCTTGTAAGCTTCCGGCTATTGTTCTCTTCTTCAATCTTGTCCTCTCCCGACGGCGACTAGCAATTACTGGTATTAACCTCTTTCTTTCTTAACTTTTCTCTCTTTTTTTTCTTCATTCTGTCATTACTCTTGATCCTTTCTCATTGTTATTTTCGTTTGGATTTTTTTTGTTGTCTTAGTTCAACCATGCCTAAAAAGGTTTATCGAAGTGGCGATTTTCAGGAGATTAAGGAGAGTTTCCCATTGTCAAGAGGTTTTGAGTCTTTTCCTTGGATTCAAGGCAAAGTGGGCAAGTTTAAAATGAGTTTGATTTTTGATGATCGAGAGGAGAGCGAGTTGCAAGTGGTAGGGGCAGAGAAGATGGATCGCCCCTTCGAAACCTCCAAAGGCAGAGCACTTTTTGCTAAGTCTGCGTTGTGGGGGATAAGTCTGCCTTTGTCTCCCTTTCAGTGTACGCTTCTTAACATGGTGCGAGTTCCCCCAGGTCAGCTTCTTCCCATCGCTTGGTGTTGTATTACTTCTTTCGAGCGTTTGCTCACGGTGAACTTTGGGAAGTTGGGCCTCAAGGAAAGGGTTACCCCCTACGGTGGGGCTATTTGGTTATTACTTCAAGTTTTGTCGTCATTACGAGTTCTGTACTCTTAGAACCGTTCATCATCTGTTCGCCAACAAACCCAGAAAGGTCGGCAACTGGGAGGAGAACTTCGCTTTCTGTCGAGGAACTTTGATGGATGGGATAGGAATTTGTTTAGATTGGAACACAGATTCTTCTGGGTACACTAAAGTTGAATTTCCAGAACCTACTGAGAGCGAGTATGCAGTGATCTCTCACTTGGGTCGAACTTCACAGGGGGGCTATTGGTTATGTTGGGATGGGGGGAGCCCTATAGCGGATGATCGCACCTTTGCCGAATTCATCGAGTCGGATGATAACTCGAATGACGAGGTGACTTTGCAACAACTTAGCCTCTCTCCTCGCCCTAAAAAAAGGAAAAGAAGGTTCATCACGCCCGACCTCATCACCTGTTGTGAAGGTTCTCCCTATCAAAAAGGCCCCTGCTCCAACCTCTAAAGCATCGGCGATGTTTAAGGTCGCAAAGGGAAGTCAACCAAAAGGTTCTAAAGCTACTTCCTCGCGGACATCTGAACATCCCAAACCAACTCAGCCATCTGAAAAGGTGCCAGTGGAAAAGTCGTCAACGGAGGGGGGGGGGCGCCAACAGTTAAGGCGCCTAAAAAGAGGAAACACAATGGAGGTTCGTCAAAACATTCCTCGCCGACTCTTCCTGAACTCCCCAAAGCGTCCACTGACAAAGTGTTGGTGGTGTCCGACGTTCCTGGGAAGGCGTCTGAGAGAGCATCTAAGGCGCCTGTCGGGACGAAGTCTACGCGAGCTCCTTCCTCCTATTCTTCTCAACATGACCCCACTAATCCCGACGATTCTTGGCGTGCAGCTCGTGTCAGGAAGATTCATGAAGATGAAAAAGTTTCTCTGCGACTTCCTGGTTTAAACGTGGATCCTTCTAAAACTCAGGTTCCTTTATGTTCATCATTATTTTTTTTTTGTTTTTTTAACTGTTTCTATTTCTGCGCAGGTGCCTTGTCTTGCTTCTTCTCTTCATCGTGTGTCCTTGGATCTATGTCCTCGGATTAATAATTCGCTTACTGGCTTGTCAATGTAGGATAAATTCATGCGGATGCATTCTCTGCTGATGGAATTGGGGTGTCTCCAGGCAAGTGTTCACGACCACTCTCGCAATTTCGGGAATGCCTGGATGAATTCACTATCCACCTTGGCCACAAAGAATGCTGAGATCGATCGAGAACTTCGTTTATTTCGCGGAGAGCAAGAGTCAGATTGGGGCTTTAATGTGGACTTGTCTCAATTTTCTTTTGCGAGTCGGGCTTCTGCTGAGGACAGGGTGGATATGACTGCGCTGTTTGAGAGATTTGCCGCCGCCCAAGATTCTTTGTTGATTCGTGCACGATCTGCCGAAGCTGACAAAGACTTGATGTCTGAGACACTCAGCCGCGCTTCTAGTGTCAATGTTGATCTTCAGAATCAACTTGCAGCGGTGCGTCTCTTTGGACCAACGTGACAGTCAGTTGGAGAAGGCCAAGAATATCATCCAGCAGCGAGATGGGGCCATCTCTGACTGGAAAAAGACATGTGAAAAAGTGGCACGTCAAGAGAAAGAGCGGCTAGCTGAGTTGGTGAAGTTGAATTCGACTAATGAGGTCTTGGCGCAACAAACTGAGGCATTATCTGCCGAGCTTAAAAGTAAAGATCAAGAGTTAGCGGGTCTTTGGGAAGAAGTGTCTCATGTGAAGGCAGAAAGGGATCAGCTGGCGACGGACAAGATTCGCTTAAATTCTGAGTTGGTCCAGACCTCCTCTTTGCTGCAGGAAACTTCTGTTCGACTCGCTGAACTTCAAGCGGAAGTAGAGAGATTGAAGTCCCTTCCTCCACCCTCCAAAGGTAAAGAAGTTTGTACTGACAAAGGAGAAGTTCGCTCTTCACACGACTTTCTGCAAGCATTCCTTCAATCCCCTGGCGCTCAAGCTCCAGCTACCCGCCTGGTCTGCGGGGGTCTCCATTACATGCTGAAGCTTAAGTGCGACCAACTACGGCAGTATTATCCATTTACTCGGGAAGAGTTTGGGATCATGGATCCTGCGCCTGAGTCCGATGTTATTTTATCGCAGTGTCGTTGGGATGAAGAAAGTGGCGATCTCATCTTCCAGGATGAAGAGGGCAACAGGGTGGTAGAGTTGGGCATGGAAGTGGCAAAGCCCCTCTTGGCTCCTCGCTACCCATGGTCGAGCTCCGGGGCTGCTTGGCTATCGGACGTGATTCGTCCTTCTAGGGAGGAGTAGAGGCTGAAGACGATGATGAAGTGGATTCTGCTGAAGAGAGATCTGCGGGAGTAAATACTTTTGGTGAAGCAAGACCTCTCGCTGAATTAGAGGAAGATCTTTCTCGTCTTTCTCCTGTTCGTCTCCAGAGCCAAGGCCATGTCGAAGGAACTAGGTCCCTTAACATCTCTGAGCAGGTTGATCAAATGATGAACGAACAGAGAGAGTTGGGCTTGCTTCACCCTGATCTACATCTGAGTGATTATAGTCTCCCTGGGGGGTCTTTAGGTGGCGAAGTTCCTGGGGGATCTTTGGGCGAGGACCCATGATGTATCATTTTGGTTTTCTGAACTTGTTTTTATGTATGACTACGTGTAACTATGTATGAACTTTTGAGTGACATTATCATCGTTATTCTTTGCTTTTGTTGTCATGTTTTGACGCACATGCGTGTTGCTGACTGACCCTTTTCTTCTCTTTTTTTTTATATTATATCGCGATTCTTGGAAGGAAACAGAAAATGACGACCTGACTTAATCAAAAAATTGTTGAAGTGTTGAATACAGGTGAAGTATAAATAAAGAAAGCGACGATGCCAGTGTACTGAGTGTAACGAAATGTAAGCAGAAAATGTAAGCAGAACATGAAAAGATACTTCTTGAAAATTTAATCTCATTACAGATACATTTTTTCTTTAGTGATACAAGTGCGGCCTGCAATTGCAAAGATTAAGAGATGTTATCTTTCTTTCCTAACTAAAAAGGGAACATAGAACCGTCGCACATAAGAGATGTTGTCTTTCTTGTCCATGCAAAACAATATGTTCGCAACTTGATGACTCCCCCTCCCCCTGCTAGAAGACGAAGTTGGGTTCGATTGGACTCCTTTGTGTAGAAAGTGTTCATCCCCACAGATTTGTTCGCGTCGAAGCTGATACCTCCCTTGGCGAAACATCTGCGTTGATCTTTCACTTCCCTTTCTAAGGTGACCAGCCCACGAAGGAAGTTCGCCCTCTTTCTCACGCCTAGCATTCCCCATCTGACGATGAAGGTCGACTATTGGCGATTCGAGGATAACCTCTGCCTTGGTTAGTGCGAGGCCATCCTAGTTTGGGGTCGAGCTTGGAATGGAGTTTTGTCCAGGCCGTCGTCTTCGTTTTTGTGGGTTTGGAAATGGTTGTGCTTGTCAACTCTTTGTCTTTCTGGACTCAGCCTTTGAAACCCACCGGGCGGATATCTTGCTTGCGCATGCGATCAAGCAAGGCTATCCGCCGATAAGGAAGGTTTAGTATACAGATGGATAAAATTTATCTCAGCTGTTCTACTATACCTTCCCAAATTGATCAGTTGTTCTACTATACCTCCCGCTCTTTCCTTTTCTCTCCCTTTTTTTTATCCATGGTGGTGTGAGCTTTAGACAGGTTTTTTATGAGGAGAAGGAACAAGATGATATGAGTTATTTGTTGAGATTGGTTGTGGGGTATCCTCCTTTTTATAGGCGTTTCCTTCTGACAACGGTGGGGCCCCCCTGTCAGATTGAATTAAATGCTCAACTACTTCATTTAATGTTGGATGCGTTTTTTTGGCATTTAACGTTTGATTTATTTGACAAACCACGCTGTGATGTACATATTGTGTTGTGTGGGTCGAAAGCTGTTCACCCGTGTGGGCTGGATAAGATTTGCTGGTATCGCTGTATGAGTTGTGCCATTCCTGATGCATAACTCGTTATTCATATTCATTATTAAATGATGAAACAGTAGGTTGCCTAAAGGCCAATTGAGTTTGTTTGACTGCGCATGGTTTGCGGCTAACGTCTGCTGATATGGCAGACTGCGTATGGTTTACGGCTAACGTCTGTTGATATGGCAGACTGCGCATGGTTTGCGGCTAACGTCTGTTGATATGGCAGACTGCGCATACACGTATGGGATATTAAGTATTGTTTTATTGAAATTGTGAACTAAGGTATAGGAGTTCTCTAAGTTGCTGAAAAAAAAATCACTTTATTAATTGCTGGTTACACTTGAAAAATTTCCTTAACTATGGTACAGAAATTCTCTAAGTGCAACTTTGCTCTCCAAAGAAAAGACAACTCTTAACTGCAAATCGACTCTATTATGCTTCCGCTGCGCAACTCTGATATATAATCCTATAATATAATTCTATCTTAATAAGTTTACTTAGTTTCTAAAGAAAAATTAATTATCAACCACCAATTCTAAAGTTGAGACCTTAGTACACACTCAAATAATGGGTCAATTATTGGTATTGTATGTGTCTGTGCTCTGATACCAACTAAAGTTGTCACACCCCGAGTCACTTTTAGACGACTCGAGAGTGCATCTTGACAACCCGCCGCGTATTTCTACGCAAGGCGAAACATACATCACATACATGCCAATAATCTACTCATAAAATGCCACAAAATTTTGTTTATTCAAAAGTAAAAGAGTTTGACAAACGACAAGGACTAACATGGCGAGTTGAAAACGAAACTCCCATGCTAGTTCATTGTATCAAAAGTAACTACTTAAAAGCTAATAATACAATTAATGGCATTTATTTGACCCGCTTGTTTTTCTCTATTTTCTTACGAAAGCTCTAACACACCGTCTTCAATACCTGGAACCCATATAACATGGAGAAACAACGGATGAGAGACTGAAATAATCTCTTCGTGCGGTATTCAGTTCCAGCCCGGAGAGTTGTGAAATTTAATAAAACATGCAATGACAATCAGCACAATAATGGTTTATTCGTAACATATTTTCCTATTAAAAATAAGTAAATAAAATAAAATACATGCATGCCATGAAAAAGACAACCTCAACCAACATACTATGCAACCAATCAGTTTAATATTTTCACAATTTCTTAATGTTTATCATTAATTTTCTTTCACATGATAACACGTCACGATTTCCATGTCCACGAGATTGGCTACACGATCATGAACCCAGGAAGCACATTTGTCCGTCGCGAACGGACTTCTTCTGGGGAGCGCGCTAGTACTAGGGCCCTCAAGCCAACTTTTGGTACCACGATTATTTTCCACTTCACTTATCATTTACAGAATTAATATATATTATCTTCTCTGTTAGCACTAACACTATGCACATGCAATCTAATATAATGACCATGCAAAAATAACCATGTAACTTCATGTTCCCTTAACTTTATTTATCGTGCAATAGATAATGCATTTATAAAATAATGTAACCACTAATACTAATAATGCATTTATAAATAAATGTAACCACTAATAATAATAATGTATTTATAAAATAATGTAACCACTAATACTAATAATGCATTTATAAATAAATGTAACCACTAATACTAATAATGCATTTATGCACCATGTAAAATAAATACGAACAAAGTATCAAGTAACACGAAACATATGATTCTAGTTTGACTATCTAATATATATATAAATCAATTTCACAACATAACCAGGATCCGCACCTGACAAGAAGATGAATTCGAGAACAATCGTCGAGACCAACTTCCAAGCCGCCACGATTCTTAAACACTTGATCATTTACTCCTAGTGTCAATAATTAAGTAATATTTAATTTAGTATTAATTACTTTTCCAACTTACGTCACTAATCCAAATTCTCAACTAAAATATTAACGGTTGGATTTGCATTTATCTAAAATGCTCCAATGAATAAAAAATTCAGAAAAAAAAAGAACTAACAATAACGTGATTATGAAAATATGGTTCTAACAATCAGTTAACAGAAAGATTAATAGAAACTTGTAAATAATTTTATAACACGAAATTTTATAGATGAACAAAATTCATTTTAATTATTTCGTCAAAGAAGAAAAGAAGGTTCTGGATAGGAAAATAATACATATTAAAATTAAAGTTTGAAAATAGGGACAACATATAAAAGTAGTATTGAAATTATCAAATGAATTCGGATTTAACTTAATTTCAGAGATAACAGTATAAGTTTTACTATATTAAAACGTTAATATATCTTACATAACCAATTTTTAGTAAAGAGGACACATATGTTAGATAAATTTTAAATTTCACGAAACGGAAAATAATTATAAATAATAACCTTCTTCCTTTCATGTAACCAGAAGTTAAAAGTTGAGATTAAACAAAAGTACTTTATATAGTGGTTGCAGTACGACAAAATCGGATCAAATAACCAAATTCATTTTGGACTCAAGTTTACAAGAAGTCAAATGGACGATAAATGATAAACAAGAGATATAAGAATACTCTTACCCGAATTTGAAGTTCAGAACCCCAATCACAAATTTCTTCTGCGCACTCAAGCAGAGATCCAGAATGGAATCAAGAATTAATAATAAGTAATTATATATTTGGAAATGGATCAGGAGGTGGTTCGGTTATAAAAAGAAAAATAGAATAGAGTATGGGAATCGAAGACAAAGTATATAACCGACTATGAATGATATCTATAAAGGAATTAAAAATAATGGCACCTCTTCGACAGTTGCCGACATTACAAAATCAAATAACTACCTTTGTACTAGCACCTCTTAATAACCATCTTAAATAATTACCAATCCAGGTACGAAATGAGGATTAAAAATAGTGTACGGAAGTAACTCTATTAGACAAGAAGTTCGAATTGACTATTTTATAAATCTGATTTGGAAATAAATTAAATAAAAAAAACAAATGTCACAAAAACTAAAAATTTAGGTTGTTACACTGAAGAAAAAAGAGAATGTATCCCCAACCCCTCGCACATATCTTGAAATGGCGCGCCTGTGAATTGTCGACCATTGTCAGATATAATAGTATGGGGTATCCCATAACGGTAAACAATGTTGTGCTTGACGAAGTCAGCTATTCTTGGGGAGGTTATTAATGCTAATGGCTTGGCTTCTATCCACTTGGTGAAGTATTCGACTGCCACTACCAAGAATCTCAGGTTCGCCCTTGCTGTGGGAAAAGGACCTAGTATGTCTATTCCCCAAACATCGAACGGCCAAGGACTTGCGATAAAGTTTAAGGAGGTGGGGGGTTTCCGAGAGACACGAGAATGATATTGGCATCGTTTGCAGCGGCGTACGACATATATCATGTCCTTTCTCATAGTTGGCCAGAAGTAGTCTTCCCTTTCGATGCGTTTGTCTATGGTGTATGGACTTTGGTGGCTGCCGCATATGCCGCTATGCACTTCTTCAATCAGCTTCTTTCCCTGTGAGTCGCTGATGCAAGTTAGCCAAGGTTGCCGGTATCCTTTCTTTAGTAGCTCGCCTTCTAGAATGGTAAACTCGGGTGCCCATCTTTTAACTCTGCGCGCGGCTAATTTATCCGTTGGCAACTGACCTCTGATTAAGTAATCCCAGATAGGGGTATACCACTCGAGTTGGCTGCTGATCTGTAGGATCTTAGGGTCCGTTACTGCGATGCATGTTTCAGGTATTTCCATGATTGTAATGGGCGTTTCATTGTTCATTTCTGAACCTTTTGCTAATTTTGACAGTGCGTCCGCTATCTCGTTCATGCCTCGTGGTATATGCTCGATTGTGGCCTCCTCAAATGTTGCCAGAACTACTCTTGCTTTTTACAAGTACTTGGTCAGAGTTGGGTCATGTACCTCATAGTGCCTGTTGATCTGATGTACTACAAGCTGGGAATCCATGTATATTCTGACTTTCGTCGCGCCTATGGCTTCCACCAAACGAAGCCCTGCCACCAGGGCTTCATACTCAACCATATTGTTTGTCACAGGGAAGGTTATGTGAATGGCGTAGTAAAAAATTTCTCCTTTGGGTCCTTTGATCTGTATTCCAAGGCCTGATCCTCGCTCAGAGGCCGCACCATCTACATAAACATGCCATATTGCTTCTTGATCCCTTTTTTCCGCTCTTCTTGTATTCTCTACCACAAAGTCTGCCAAAACTTGCCCTTTGTAAGCTGCCTTGGGTAAGAAGGAGATATCGAATTATGACAATTCTACTGCCTACTTTAAGAGCCGTCCGGAGACGTCGAGGTTACCTTAGGCTTTTTTTAATGGAAGGTCGCTAACTACTTTGACAGGGTGTGCTTGAAAGTATGGTCGTAGTTTTCTTGCCGCTATGAGCACGGCAAAAGCTCCTTTCTCAACTGTCGAATATCTCTCTTCAGCATCACGCAATATTTTCGACATGAAGTACACTGATTTTTTAATTTTATCTTCTTCTCTTATTAACGCTACGCTAACTGCGACGGCCGATGCACCAACATATAGGTACAATGTTTCGCCCTTGGTTGGTCTGCTGATGATTGGTGGGTTGAGAGGTATGTTTTGATCTGCTCAAATACTTCTTGACACTGCTGAGTCCATTTAAACTGTTTTGTTTTCTTTATGGTTTGGAAGAAAGGTTTGCAGACCTCGTCAGATCGCGCTATGAACCTGTTTAGCGCTGCTATTCGCCCTATTAACTCTTGCATTTCCTTTACGATTTTAGTGGCTTCCATGTCGATGATGACTCGACATTTGTGTTTGACCCTAAAATATGGTGCCAAGTTAATGAATTAAATTGTATAATTTCTCAAGGAGATTAAAAAAAAATCATGAAAAAAATATCAAAGGGACCGCAAAAATCACAGAAAAATACCCAAAAATCTAGGAGATGATGAAGAAAATTATGGTGCCCCCAGATTGGTCAAAGGAGCTAGAGAATATCCATTTTATGCAAAGAAACCTCAATGTTTGGAGAAAATAAATAAAATAGTAGGAAGGGTATTTTGAGAAAATTTTTGGTTCCATCAAATTCTATACAATTTTGTGAAGCGGTGTACAAAAGTTCATGGAAATATTCGATGTGGAATGGGTCCAAAAAATTTATTTGGTTTCAGTAGCAAATAAAAAATTGGTTTAAAGCAAGAAATGGAGACGTACAGCCCTTCAGGAAATGGAGAAGAGAGAAAATGTAAATCTGAATTCCCTCTTTGAATGGAAGGTGAGGGACGTGACTGTTTTTTATACACCGTGTATAGAGGTGATTGCGTGAAGCCTTGGTATACAATAAACCGAGTCCACACAAAACAGAGAGAGAAAAGAAGCGTACTCTTAGTACTCTCTGTCTCATTAAACCTGACGCGTGGGACCCGGTTGAAGAGACCTTCTTCCCCAACAGAAAAGAAAGAGATAAATCGAAGGAGAGAGCGTCGCACCTGCGTAACCACCTCCAATGAATTCGTTCAGGCCATAGCCGAGTGGACCCCTGCGCAACTTGAATACAGCTATGAGATTGAGCCTCAGAGGATCAGCGATTGAGATCAACTGGCGCTGTAACGATCTCCCAACTGCCATGGTCAAACCTGACCCTCCTTCTGTTGACTGACCCAGAAGAAACACAGCGTAACGCAATTGCAGCCGTAGAATTGAGGGTCGATCCGTGTGCTCTGGAATAGAGGGCTGAGATCAAACAAAAGCTGAAGCTTGTTGAAGAAATCAACCCGGCCTTGAAGCCTATAAATACCCCCTTCCTCCAAGCAATCGGGGTCCTTCTTCTCCAATTTCTTTCGACACCAGGAGACACACACACACACACACACAAGGGATATGCTAGACAGATTCTCCATTGTTAGTATAGGTAGTGAGGAAGAGAGAGAGAGGAAGGGCATTTCATCAAACACTTAGTTAGCAAGTTGAGAATAGCGAAATTAGGCGATTCTAAGATCAATTCTCTGATTGTAATTGAAGTAAAGGTAAGAGATCAAGGTAAGAAGTAGGTTTGTAACTCAAATGCGGAGCTTAATCAAGAAAATTTGCGATCTTTGAAATCTCGAACCGGTTCTTTTTGCACAATTTCATATCTGTTAATTCTCAGTTTCATTTTGTTTCTTTCATTGAAATTAAGGTTCTTCTTGATCGATTCTCTTGGATTGGATAGCATTTTCTTCTCTTCTCTTCTCTTCTTTTCTTCTCTCTATTCTCTTCTCACACACACAACAACACGCCTCGGCTGGAGATCTCTCCTGTCCCTGGTTTACACAATGCCTCGGCTGTGGGTTCCTCAGCCCCTGGCTTTCTTCACCTCGACTGGAGTTTCTCCAGCTCCGGGTAGCTTTCTCTTCCAATGGCCTTGAGCCATGGCTAGAGAAACCATGTCAATCAATGACAAGATGAAATGCTGCCTAAATCCCATTAGATCTAAATTGCATATAATTCTGGATTAAGATGCACATTAACCTTTGAGAAATTATATAATTTAATGATAAAATAGTGTAATTAGGTTCTTGTACAATATGCAATTGGAAAAGAGATGTGAAATCTGAGATTTCCTGGATTTTAATGAAAAGCTTTGCACTTTACTGGATCCTATCGCAAGCTTTGCCTGAAGTCTCTTCAGGTTTTAGCTCTTCAAATGCTTTGGTTGGAGTTTCTCCAATGCTTAGCTTCTTACTATGGCTGGAGTTTCTCTTGTCCATGGTAGCATCTCCTCCACTGGCCTTGGCCATGGATACAGAGATCATGATAGTAAAACCAAAGAAAGGGGGAGATGCTGCCAAAATCTTGTTAGATCGAAATTATATACTATTCTGGACTGAAATGCTTAATTGTGTTGTGAGGTGTAGTTAGTTTCCAAGAAAACAGTTGTAATGATAAAAAAGTGATAATTAAGATGTGATGGACTTAAATGCATAAAGACTTAACACCTAAAATAGAATCAGTTCTAACTTCTGAATTCAATCATGACGTGGACCTCAAAATTGCTAAACTTGTTAATTGGGTGTTGTACAGTATTCAACAATAACATAAGTATGAGCAGTGATATTCGTTGGACCAAAGTGAATAAATACAGTGACTGAACCGGACCCATTTCACAGGTTTAAGGTTAACAGGATGGTTTGTTCATATATCAATAACTGCTGAAAATGATAAAAAGGTGTATTTAGATATAGTTCTTGGACTTTGGTGAATATATCTCCGGTACCTGCATATTAGTTCTCATATCAGAATTGTAATTAAAGTGCCTTGTAAGGTATGGAAATAGTTGTATCCAGACCATGACTTTTGGAGATAGCATACAGTAGGAAGTTCAATTCATATAAAGTTATTAAGTGTTGCATAGAATGAGATCACATTTCAATAATAATCTGAAAGATAAAGGTCAGTATGGTGATATAAAGCACTAGATGTACCATGGTGAGTTTCATCCATATGTTAAGATGATAGTCAGGTTGCATAATTTTATTCACATAGATTATGTGCCAAGAAGCCTATTCATTTAATCTAATACAATTCTCATCTGACCTCTAATATATAAGATGTTTGCAAGATTGTACATGAGACAATTGAATTTTCATTTTAATGCCTTAGTAACTGGTCAGCGTTTCTTTTTTTTCTTATGCATAAGTGTGATACAATAATTAAAGTGGTACAATGCATTCTGTATATCAAGCCATGTACCAATTACACGCTATATCCATGTAAATTGTGTTTTAAGCCCTGGTACCAGACCACATGTAGCAAAAAAGAAAAGGCTAAGAAAGCAGTACATTGCTTGTGTTTATTACTGAAATAATCAAGTGAAACAGTTGACAATTGATGAACTGGTAATAACTAAACACGTGAACATATACAATATAGCACAAATAAGTCAAATACAATCCCTGGAATCATTTTGAATTCAACCAACCCTTGTGAACTTCCCTCTGTACCACACCTACATCAGACTGTACCATAGTTTGGTCCCCACGTCAAATTAAAGCGACACAACTCCAATCGATCGTACCCTTTTACTCTCCTTTACGTCGTGATTCTAACGAGCCCAAGATGCACAGCTGAGTGGCTTCGATCTGCAATAAAGGGAAATGCGAAAAACCCAAGGACCTAATTGAATTTTCTTTTTTTACACTGATCCGCAAACTCTCGATCCCTCGACTAAACGAAGACAACTCAACAGAAATTGAAGACACCATTGTGCTCCTCTCATCCTTACGATTCCATGAGTACCTCTTTTGTCGGCCGCGATGGCCGGAGGAGTTAACGGGTCAATACCCGCATCGTCGGAACCGTCAGTGAAGGAAATAGGATCCGTCTCCCCAAATGCAATTCAGCGCCATGTCTCTTTCGATCCTTTGTGGCCAGAAATATTTAGGACACCCATGTTTTCGATCTCTGGTGACCCGTATTAGCAAATAAAACAATGCAAGTAACTTCAGCCCAATTAATATCGAGACCCGAAAACTGGTAAAGCCTACGCCGTCTCCTCCTTGGACACCTCAGCAGAGTCCAGTCAGCGCCACCTCATCTCCCTTAGCTGACGTGGACCAATGAAATAATTCTAAATCAACAGAAACTTTAAAAATTCATTACAAATAATAAGAAACTCATAAAAAATATAAACAAAATATTCATAAAATTCTAAAAATCTAAATAAACCAAATTCACTGATATTTTGATACAAAAATCTAGCAAATTATTAGTCTTTTCTATTTTTGAAGTATTTTCAATATTAAATAAATTTTATAAAATTCTAGAATGATGTTAAATCAACTTTGTAAAATCCCAAAATAATTTCAAAACTCAATAAAACTTTTCTAATGAGTTTTCAAAAATAAATATTGAAATTTTAAAAGAAATACATTAAATATCAAGTATTTTAAAAATAATAATAATAAAATAATTAAAAATATAAAAAGGAATTTCAAAAGTCTAAAGTTAAAAATAAAAATAAAAGGAAACAGAGAAAATATTAAAACCCAAAGAGAAACTTAAGAAATTAAAAGTAAAAAAAAAATACGAAACCCAGAGTCAAGGCCAAAACCTTTCCATTTCAATAGCGAAAACTCTGCAGTACTTCAAGTGTCCTCAATTGGGTCCCGTCAATTAGGTCTGGTACACCAATCGAGTCCGGTTTAAACCAAAAGAAATAAACTCCCAAATAAACACAAAAATCATTTTAAAGAACACGGTTTTCCTAGCCTTTTACATATAATTCTTTAGATCCCTTAATCAGAGGTTCTCGTGAGCAATCACGGGGTAATTAACAGTAGGGGCTTGCGCCTACTGGAAAGAAAGGACCCACGAAATCAATAAACCTCTTTAAGAAGCGACTCACGTTTTGGTTCTCTTGTCGTTAAGAGATACTCGAACGGAGATCAAACCTTAAGGGGGGTGAATCCAAGGCTATGTTCCCATTTCTCGAGGAAACCTATTCCATTCTTCGAGGGATGACGAAAAAGCCGCAATAGTAGCTCGATGAATCGTGCCTCGGTCGGCGATCTCGATTCACATGAGTGTTACTTTTGGAAGAACCGTGCCTCGTTCGGCGATCTCGATTCTCACAAGTGCTACCAGTGGAAGAACCGTGCCTCGGTCGGCGATCTCGATTCTCACAAGTTGTGCTTCTCGAAAGGCCATGCCTCATTCGGCGGTCTTGGCTTCGATTAGCCTCCAATTACGCAACACGCTCATGGAGTTGTTGTACAAGCTGTCTCAGTTCTCGCACCTTCGTAATGCATTGATCTTCGCCTCCATGGTGGATGTTGTGCTGTCTACAACGATCAGCCATCAAACCTGAAGAAGCTCTGATACCAAATGACGCCGTTCGGATCGGGAGACTTAGAGAAACTAGCAAGAGTAACAATACATCACTAGAAGAGGAGTAAGAACTCGACCTGACAGTGGATAAAAGAGGAGATAAACTCAACTCACAAGCAAAATTCGTAATAATTCAATAATCTGTCTGTTACATCATCATCTTTAGCTTATAAAGCAATCTATTACATTTAAAACTCACTACCCATTAATACATAATCTCAACCACTTTTTCTAATACCAAAACACATTAAATAAACTCTTAGAAGACCACAAAGATAGCACAAATTATCATAACAGATTATTAACTCACTTTTGACTAATTAAAACTCAAAATAACTCCCAACTAACTTATTAATAACTTTTGACTGCTCCTTTGATTGGATGAAGTGGCTCAGATAATTAGTCGGTATCTTGATCGGTGTCACTAGGTCTTTGTTTTTATTTTACGCCTCAAATTTTTGGGTGGGTGCTATTATTTTTTTTCATGAGAGATCCCCACCAAATAATAATAATAATAATAATAATAATAATAATAATAATAATAATAATAATAACAATAATAAAAAATAAAATCCACTTGGCGCACACAATTCATCAGCCTCTCACACCCCTCCAACTGAACACCATATCAGACTGAAAATTTAAAAAGTAAAAATAAAAATTTAAATACTTGACATGGCAACAAAAATAGTTGAATTATTTTTGGGCGGTCCTCTTTGTGATTCTTTATTTTTATGTGTGATTCAGGGTTGTTGCATTGTGTTCCTGGCTCCTGACTCTTTACTCCCAACCAATGATATTTAGACTGTATTTGATTTTATCATGCTATTTATAAGATATGATTTCTCATGTGTTTTATTTTATGATAGGAAGATTTAAGGATAAAGATTCAATAATTTTTCATATTCTTGCTGTTATTATTTTAGAAATTTGGATTTATTACCTTTCCTACAAATCTTATTATATGATTCAGTTTTGTTTAAAGAAATTGAACTCTTAGGTCCATTTAGTACTGTTGTCGTTACTTTATCATTTGGTTGGCTATTATGTACCACTTAGTATTCACCTCCAATGGTTGGCCTCCCTTTGATTGGAATTTAGTAGTAGATAGGTTTGTTGAGGAAAGAATCTCCTGGCCTTATTCATGCATGATAAAGGTAGCCTTTCATAGTCCAAAGCCTTTGTGTGCAGGGGAAGAAATCGAGGATAATACCTCTGTAAATCGCATTTCGTCTACAAGCACCGGAAAACATGTTCTTTATGCCAACATGTCTTCTCTCTTTCCACAAGCGATACAAACAGAAATCGAATTTCTTGCTTTATACCTCACTGGCAGGGGCTTGGTTTGTTTGCTTGGCTAGTGCAGGAATAAGGGTTTTTTACGTATATAAGGAAGGGAACATGCCCCGGTCACTGGCGTCGTAAAGCCAAATTAAGGATCGCCATTCCTACAACCAGGTCCCAATTCATCAGCACTTGGGAGGTAGGCCCGCAACGATGATCAATGTTTTTGGGAAAGACCCGTTTGGAACCAGACCTTCATGAGCCGTTATGTTCTTCCTTTTGTGGACAAGGACCCCTATTGGAGCCTGACAGGGCTTAAGTAGCCAAGAGCTGTCAGCAATCCAACTACTCCCTCCGTTTTCCACTGACCATGTCGTGGATTTGTCCTTTGTCGGCGAATTTTCCTATCGAAGGCTAATTGTAAAAAGCAAGGTCTTTTGCGTATTTGATTGCTTTTCTGGTCAAACTAGTCATTCTACAACTTGTTTAAGTCACCTATAGCGCATTCGCAATCGGGCAACTGTACAAGCTTTCCCAACTAGTCGTTGAATGCCGCTTGGCCAAGAATGAGCTTTTTTCTGGCTTTGTTTTTTCTGTTCCACTAGCTCTGTTTCTTGCATGCATATAGTACTGTAAACCTAGTCGAATGCTAGCCTTAACAAAGAAGATAAACGATCTAATATGATATATATGGGATCAAATTTTAGTTTCGTTGACCCTTCAATTTAATTTCAAAATTTTTAATGCAAGACAACTCATTTTCTTACCAACCATGGATAGATGCACAAATCAAGGGAATCTTTGATGCTGCCATTATTATTTTGTATTAAATGTGCTTCAAAGCTATATTTAAATACTATTTATTTTCCTTATATAGTGCTTAGAGAAATCAAATTGGTGTCAAAACGGTCATTATTGTCACAATAATCTAAATTTATGCTCTTTATATACTTTATAATATAATTATGAACTCATTAATCCAAAATGATTGGATTATGCATTATAATTATTCAAAAAAAATTCAGATTTTACAGATTCAGAGTAGATTTGAGCATTTGAAGCGATTTTAAATTCATTTTAAATCATTTGATCAATATTAATGCTCTTTATATAATTAAGAATATGTTTACGAATTCATTTATTCAAAATCATTGGATTATACATTGTAATTTATCACATAATGTGCAGACTTTAAAGATTCTGAGTATATTTGAGGATTTCAAGTGATTTTGCATTCGTTTTAAGTGATTTGATCACAATAATATATATTGAAGCTCTTTATTTTGTCTTGAATATGTTTATTAAAAACGTTTGGATTATACATTGTAATTATGCACATAATATGCAGATTTGAAAGATTCTGTGTATATTTGAGCATTCAAGCGATGTTGCAATCATTTTAAGTCATTTGATCACAATAAGCTATATTTATGCTTTTTATATAGTTTAGAATATGTTTATGAACTCACTTATTCAAAACGATTGGATTATACATTGTAATTATGCACATGATGTGCAGATTTTACTGATTCTGAGTATATTTGAGCATTTGAAACGATTCTACTTTCACTTTAAGTCATTTGAATACAATAATCTATGTTTAAGCTCTTTATATAGACTAGAATATATTTACAAACTTACTTATTCAAAATGATTATATTATACATTGTTTAGCAGATTTTACAGATTCTGAGTATATTTGAGCATTTCAACCGATTTTGCATTAATATTAAGTCATTTGATCACAATAATCTATTTTTAAGCTCTTTATATAGTTTATAATATATTTATTGACCATTTATACAAAACAATTGGATTATACATTATAATTATTCACATAATTTGCAGATTTTACAGATTCTGAGTATATTTAAGAATTTCATGCGATTTTGCATTCATTTTAAGTTATTTGAGGACAATAATCTATATTTATGCTCTTTATATAGTTTATAATATGTTTATGAACTCATTTATTCAAAATGATTGGATTATACATTATAATTATTCACATAATGTGTAGATTTTACAGATTCTGAGTATATTTTAGCATTTTAAGCGATTTTGCTCTCATAAGTCTTTTGATCACAACAATCTATATTTAAACTCTTTATATAGTCTAGAATATGTTTGTGAGCTCATAATTCAAAATGATTGCGTTATACATTGTAATTATTCATGTAATGTGCATAATATACAGATTCTGAGTATATTTGATCTTTTCAAACGATTTTCCATTCAATTTAAATTATTTGATAATAATCATCTATATTTATGTTCTTTATATAGTATAGAATTTATTTATGAACACACATATTCAAAATGATTGGATTATACATTGTATACACACATAATTTGTAGATTTAACAAATTCTGTGTATATTTTGGCATTTGAAGCGATATTGCATTTATTTTAAGTTATTTGATGACCATAATCTATATTTAAACTCTTTATATAGTCTAGAATATGTTTATGAGCTCACATATTCAAAATGATTGGATTATACATTGTAATTATTCACTTAATATAAGGATTTTACAATTTCTGAGTATATTTGAGCCTTTCAAACGATTTTGTATTCATTTTCAGTCATTTGACCAGAGTAATCTATATTTATGATCTTTATATAGTTTAGAATATGTTTCTGAACTAAGTTATTCAAAATGATTGGATTATACATTGTAATTGCACACGTGATATGAATACTTTAAAGATTCTGAGTATATTGGAGAAGTTGAAACGATTTTGCATTCATTTTAAGTCATTCGATTACAATAATCTATAATTAAGCTCTTTATAAAGTCTAGAATATGTTTATGAGCTCAATTATATAAAATGATTGGATTGTACATTGTAATTATTCACATAATATGCAGATTTTACAGATTCTGAGTATATTTTAGCATTTCAAGCGATTTTGCATTCATTTAAGTCATTTTATCACAATAAAGTATATTTAAGCTCTTTATATAGTCTAGAATATGTTTATGATATCACTTATTCAAAACAATTGGATTATACATTGTAATTATGCACATAATATTCACATTTGAAAGATTCTGAGTATATTTTGACACCGATCAAGATACCGACTAATTATCTGAGCCATGTCATCCAATCAAAGGAGCAGTCAAAAGTTATTAATAAGTTAGTTGGGAGTTATTTTGAGTTTTAATTAGTCAAAAGTGAGTTAATAGCCTGTTATGATAATTTGTGCTATCTTTGTGGTCTTCTAAGAGTTTATTTAATGTGTTTTGGTATTAGAAAAAGTGGTTGAGATATTATATTAATGTGTAGTGGGTTTTCAATGTAGTAGAATGCTATATAAGCTGAATATCATGATGTAATAAGAAGATTATTGAATTATTACGAATTTTACTTGTGAGTTGAGTTTATCTCCTCTTTTATCCACTGTTGGGTCGAGTTCTTACTCCTCTTCTAGTGATGTATCGTTATGCTTGCTGGTTTCTCTAAGATTATTGAATCGAGATCGCCGACTGAGGCACGATTCATCGAGTTACATCGACTTTTCTTCTCACCACCGACAACAATTCATCTCCAGCGACAATGTTTCTCTACCACCTCACCTCCAGCAGAGAAACAACCATTTTGTTCATGTGCGGGACTTTGGAACAAAATACGATACATTGAATCGTGTTTCAGCTGACCCTGATGATAGTGGTAAAGATGAAGAGAGCAACCCCTTCCACGATAGCAAGCCAACATTGATGTCTTGTGTTGAAGCGGCTCGACATCGACTCTACACCCAAAAGAGCACTTATTTCCAATGGGTCATAGCTAAAAGCATTCAATTGAGAAATGATAATATCTTTCAAATTTCTGAAAGAGTTATGCATGAAAGTATATCATTTGATTCTCCACCAATTTTTGATAAGTATCCCGATGATGAGGATGATGTGTTTATTGTGATGGATGAAACTGAGACAAAAGTGAATCTTTCTGACAGTCCAATATTCATTGATGAAGAAGTTGTTGATGACTTATCGGTGTCGTCAACCTCTCCTACTGGCTTTGCAAAGAGTTCAAACTTGGAGAGTAATTCTTTGGTAACAATGACTGAATTGTTTGAGTTGGAAACTTTGCATTTAAATAACAACAAAATCATGAGTTCAGAATATAGTGATCCGTTCATGCAATCGAGTCTCATGCCAACAAATGCAAGATATTTTACATTCTTGAACGGTTGCAATACTCAGTTTTGTGTTGTTTTTCATCAAACAACAGAGTTATGTGCGAGATTACCTTTTTGTGGATTGCACCACACGATTCTGGTTTCTTGTGTGTTATGGTGTATCATATGTGAGTGGCGAATGTGCTG
Source organism: Rhynchospora pubera (assembly GCA_028095005.1). Taxonomy (NCBI): domain Eukaryota; kingdom Viridiplantae; phylum Streptophyta; class Magnoliopsida; order Poales; family Cyperaceae; genus Rhynchospora; species Rhynchospora pubera. Next base: position 82,987,190 of record CM051460.1, on the reverse strand, counting down.
GTTTCTTACATGGAGAAGAATTTTGAGAAATCGCAGCGGAAATGTGAGGTTTACAAAGATCGCAATAAGAAGATAAGCTAAACTTGAGGACGAGTTTCAGCGCAGCAGAAGCGTATGACACCGATCAAGATACCGACTAATTATCTGAGCCATGTCATCCAATCAAAGGAGCAGTCAAAAGTTATTAATAAGTTAGTTGGGAGTTATTTTGAGTTTTAATTAGTCAAAAGTGAGTTAATAGTCTGTTATGATAATTTGTGCTATCTTTGTGGTCTTCTAAGAGTTTATTTAATGTGTTTTGGTATTAGAAAAAGTGGTTGAGATATTATATTAATGTGTAGTGGGTTTTCAATGTAGTAGAATGCTATATAAGCTGAATATCATGATGTAATAAGAAGATTATTGAATTATTACGAATTTTACTTGTGAGTTGAGTTTATCTCCTCTTTTATCCACTGTTGGGTCGAGTTCTTACTCCTCTTCTAGTGATGTATCGTTATGCTTGCTGGTTTCTCTAAGTCTCCCGATACGAACGGCATCATATTTGAGCATTTCAATCGATTCTGCATTAATTTTAAGTCATTTGATCACAATAATCGATATTTAAGCTCTTTCTATTGTGTAGAATTTATTTATGAGCTCAATTATTCAAAATGATTGGATAATACATTGTAATTATTCACATATTGTGCAGATTTTAAAGATTCTTAGTATATATGAGCATTTGAAGTGATGTTTTGCATTTATTTTAATAATTTGATCACAATAATCTATATTTATGATCTTTATATAGTTTAGAATATGTTTATGAGGTCAATTATTAAGAAATATTGGATTATACATTGTAATTATTCACATAATGTACAGATTTGACAAATTCTAAGTATATTTGAGCATTTTAAGCGATTTTGCATTCACTTTAGGTCATTTGATCACAATAATCTATATTTAAGCTCTTTATATAGTCTAGAATATGTTTACGAACTCACTTATTCCAAATGATTGGATTGTACATTGTAATTATTCACTTAATATACTGATTTTACAATTTCTGAGTATATTTGAGCATTTCAAGTGATTTTGCTTTTATTTAAGTCATTTGACCACGATAATATATAAATTAAGCTCTTTATAAAGTCTAGAATATGTTTATGAGTTCAATTTTTCAAAACGATTGGATTGTACGTTGTAATTATTCACATAATATGCAGCTTTTACAGATTCTGAATATATTTGAGCATTTCAAGCAATTTTGTATTCATTTTAAGTTATTTGATCACAATAATGTATATTTGAGCTCTTTATATAGTCTAGAATATGTTATGATATCACTTATTCAAAACGATTGGATAATAAATTGTAATTATGCAAATAATGTTCAGATTTTAAAGATTCTGAGTATATTTGAGCATTTTAAGCGATTTTGCATTAATTATAAGTCATTTGATCACAATAATCTATATTTAAGCTTTTTATATTGTGTAGAATATTTTTATGGGCTCAATTATTCAAAACGATTGGATTATACATTGTAATTATTCACGTATTGTGCATATTTTACAGATTCTGAGTGTATTTGAGCATTTGAAGAGATTTTGCATTCATTTTAAGTCATTTGATTACAATAATCTATATTTATGCTTTTTATATAGTTTAGAATATGTTGATGAGCTTAATTATTCAAAACGATTGGATTATACATTGTAATTATTCACATAATGTGCATATTTACAGATTATAAGTTTCTTTGAACATTTCAATCGATTTTCCATTCATTTTAAGTCATCTGATCACAATAATCTATACTTAAGCTCTTCATATAGTATAGAATATGTTTATGAGCTCACATATTCAAAATGATTGGATTATACATTGTAATTATTCACATAATGTCCAGATTTTACCGATTCTTAGTATATTTAAGCATTTCAAACAATTTTGCATTTATTTTGAATCATTTGATCGCAATCATCTATATATAAGATATTTATATTGTCAAGGATATGTTTATGAACTCACTTATTCTATACGATTGCATTATACATTATAATTACGCACATAATATGTAGATTTTAAAGATTCTGAGTATATTTGAGCATTTCAAGCGATTTTGCATTTATTTACTACACTCTGGTGTATACATGCCCCATACACTGATTTTTTCTACTGTCGGATCGCTCTAATTTTCGTGGTAAGATTTTGATGAATGCTTGGGATAGAGGCTCTCCGTTTTCACCGTTTTCTCCGTTTCATTAAAATTTTCCTTTTTCTGTTGAATCCTCCGTCTGAAGATCTTTAAACAAAAAAAAAAGAAAAACCTTGACATCCTAAGTATATTTGAGCATTTTAAGCGATTTTGTGTTCATTTTAAGTCATTTGATCACAATAATCTATATTTAAAGCTCTTTGTGTAAATTAGAATATGTTTATGAACTCACTTATTCTAAACAATTGGGTTATACATTCTAATTATTCTCATAATATACGGAGTTTACAATTTTTTAGTATATTTGAGCATTTCAAACGATTTTGTATTCATTTTAAGTCATTTGACCATAGTAATCCATATTTATGATCTTTATATTGTTTAGAATATGTTTATAAACTAAGTTATTCAAAATGATTGGATTATACATTGTAATCATGCACATAATGTGCAGATTTTAAAGATTCTGAGTATATTGGAGTATTTCAAGCGATGTTGCATTCATTTTAAGTTATTTGATCAAAATAATTTTTATTTAAACTCTTTATATAGTCTATAATATGTTTATGAGATTAATTATTCAAAACAATTGGATTATACATTGTAATTATTCACATAATGTGCATATTTTACAGATTCTTAGTTTCTTTGAACATTTCAATCGATTTTCCATTCATTTTAAGTCATCCGTTTACAATAATCTATATTTAAGCTCTTCATGTTATCTAGAATCTGTTTATGAGCTCACATATTCAAAGAAATTGGATTATACATTGTAATTATTCAAATAATGTGCAGATTTTACCGATTCTTAGTATATTTAAGCATTTCAAGCAATTTTACATTCATTTTAAATCATTTGATCACAATCACCTATATTTAAGATCTTTATATTGTCAAGAATATATTTATTAACTCACTTATTCTAAACGATTGCATTATACATTGTAATTACGCACATAATATGTAGATTTTAAAGATTCTGAGTATATTTGAGCATTTCAAGCGATTTTGCATTTATTTAAGTCATTTGATCGCAATAATCTATAATTAAGCTCTTTATAATAGGAAGATATACTACACTATGGTGTATACATGCCCCATAATTTGTGGATTATAATTATTCACATAATTTGTAGATTTTACAGATTCTGAGATATTTGAGCATTTCAAGCGATTTTGAATTCATTTTAAGTCATTTGACCACGGTAATCTATATTTATGATCTTTATATAGTTTAGAGTATGTTTCTGAAATATAAGTTATTAAAAATGATTGGATTATACATTTTAATTGCACACATAATGTACAGAATTTAAAGATTCTGAGTATATTGGAGCATTTCAAGCGATTTGCATTCATTTAAGTTATTTGATCACAATAATCTATATCTACGCTTTTTATATTGTCTAACATATGTTTATGAGCTCAATTATTAAAAACAATTGGATTATACATCGTAATTATTCACATATATTGAAGATTTTACAGATTTTGAGTATATTTGAGCATTTGAAGTGATTTTGCATTCATTTTTAGTCGTTTGATCACAATAATGTATATTTATACTCTTTATATAGTCTAGAATATCTTTATGAGCTCAATTATTCAAAACGATTGGATTATACATTGTAATTATTTACATAATGTTCATATTTTACATATTCTAAATTTATTTGAACATTTCAATCGATTTTGCATTCATTTTAAGTTATTTAACGACAATAATCTATATTTAAACTCTTTATATAGTCTAGTATATGTTTATGAGCACACATATTCAAAACTATTGGATTATACATTGTAATTATTCACATAATGTGCAGATTTTACGGATTCTGAGTATATTTAAGCATTTCAAGCGATTTTGCATTGATTTTAAATCATCTGATGATAATAATCTATATTTATACTTTTTATATAGTTTAGAATATATTTACGAACTCACTTATTCAAAACGATTGGATTATACATAATAATTATTCACATAATTTGCATATTTTACAGATTCAAGTATATTTGAGCATTTCGGGCGATTTTGCATTATTTTAAGCTATGTGATCACAATAATCTATATTTATGCTCTTTATATAGTCTAGAATATCTTTATGAGGCCAATTGTTCAAAAAGATTGGTTTATACTTTGTAATTATTCACATAATGTGTATATTTTACAGATTCTAAATTTTTTTGAGTATTTCAATCGATTTTACATTCATTTTAAGTTGATGACAAGAATCTACATTTAAACACTTTATATAGTCTAGAATATGTTTATGAGCTCACATATTAAAAACAATTGGATTATACATTATAATTATTCACATAATGTGCATATTTTACAGATTCTGAGTATATTTAAACTCTTTACATAGTCTAGAATTTGTTTATGAACACACTAATTTGAAACAATTGAATTATTCATTGTAATTACACATATAATATGCATATTTTTATAGATTCTTTGTATATTTAGGTATTTTAAGCAATTTTGCATTTATTTCAATTCATTTGATCAAAATAATCTGTATTTATGCTATATATATAGTCTAGAATATGTTTATCAACTCACGTATTCACAGCGATTGGATTATACATTGTAATTACGCAAAAAATGTCCAGATTTTAAATATTTTGGGTATATTTAAGCATTACAAGCTATTCTGCAGTCATTTTAAGTGTTTTGATCATGTTAATCTACATTTAAGCTCTTTATATAGTCTAGAATGCGTTTACGAGCTAAATTATACAGAATAATTCGATTATACATTGTAATTATTCACATAGTTTACATATTTTACAGATTGTGAGTGTATTTGAGCATTTGAAGTGATTTTGCATTCATTTTAAATCATTTGATCACAATCATTTATATTTAAGATTTTTATATAGTCAAGAATATATTTATGAACTTACTTTTCCAAAACGATTGCATTATACATTATAATTACGAATATAATATGCAAATTTTAAAGACTGGGAGTATATTTGAGCATTTCAAGCGATTTTGCATTCATTTTAAAGTCATTTGATCACTATAATCTATATATATATACTATTTTATAGTCTAGAATATGTTTATGTGGTCAATTAATCAAAAAGATTGGTTTATACATTGTAATTATACACATAATATACAGACTTTGCAGATTCTGTGTATATTTGAGCATTACAAGCGATTTTGCATTCATTTTAAGTCATTTGATCACAATAATGTATATTTAATCTCTTTATATAGTCTAGAATAAGTTTATGAGCTTGCTTATGCAAAACGATTGGATTATACATTATAATTATTCACATAATTTGCATATTTTACATATTCTGAGTAAAATTGAGCAAGTCATTTTGTATTCATTCTAAGTGTTTTGATCACATTAATCTATATTTAAGCTCTTTATATAGTCTAGCATATGTTTATGATATCACTTATTCAAAACAATTGGATTATACATTGTAATTATGCACATAATGTGCAGGTTTTAAAGATTCTGAGTATATTTGAGCATTTTCAGCGATTTTTGCATTCAATTTAAGAAATTTGTTCACAATAATTTTTACTTAAGCTCTTTACATAGTCTAAAATATGTTTATGAACTCACTTATTCGAAACGATCGGATTATATATTGTAATTACTCACATAATTTGCAGATTTTACAGATTCTGAGTATATGCATTTCAAGCGATTTTGCATTAATTTTAAGTTATTTGATGACAATAATCTATATTTAAGATCTTTATATAGTTTAGAATATGTTCATGAACTGATTTTGCCTTCATTGTAAGTCACTTGATCACAATAATATATATTTAAGCTCTTTATATAGTTTAAAATATGTTAATAAACTCACTTATTCAAAACAATTGGATTATACGTTGTAATTACGAAGCTAATGTGTAGATTTTAAAGATTCTGAGTATATCTGAGCATTTCAAGAGATTTTGCTTTCATTTTAAGTCATTTCATCATAATAATCTATATTTATGCTCTTTATATAGTTTAAAATATGTTAATAAACTCACTTATTCAAAATGATTGGATTATACATTGTAATTATTCACATAATTTTGCAGATTTAATAGATTCTTAGTATATTTCAGCATTTCAAGCGATTTTGCATTCATTTTATGTCATTTGATCACAGCAATCAATATTAAACTTCTTTATATTTTTTAGAATTTGTTTGTGAACTCACTTATTGAAAACGATTGGATTATAAATTGTAATTATTCACATAATGTATGAATTTTACAGATCCTGAGTATATTTGAGCATTTCAAGCGATTTTTACATTCATTTTAAGTCATTTGACCACAGTAATCTATATTTATGCTCTTTATATAATTTAGAATATGTTTCTGAACAAAGTTATTCAAAACGATTGGATAATAAATTGTAATTTTGCAAATAATGTTCAGATTTAAAGATTCTGAGTATATTTGAGCATTTCAAGCGATTTTGCATTCATTTTAAGTCATTTGATCACCATAATCTATACTTAAGCTTTTTATATAGTCTAGAATATGTTTATGAGCTCAATTATTCAAAACGATTGGATTATACATTGTAATTATTTACATAATGTTCATATTTTACATATTCTAAATTTATTTGAACATTTCAATCGATTTTGCATTCATTTTAAGTTATTCAATGACAATAATCTATATTTAAACTCTTTATATAGTCTAGAATATGTTTATGAGCACACATATTCAAAACTATTGGATTATACATTGTAATTATTCACATAATGTGCAGATTTTACGGATTCTGAGTATATTTAAGCATTTCAAGCGATTTTGCATTGATTTTAAATCATCTGTTGACAATAATCTATATTTATACATTTTAATAGTTTAGAATATATTTACGAACTCACTTATTCAAAACGATTGGATTATACATAATAATTATTCACATAATTTGCATATTTTACAGATTCAAGTATATTTGAGCATTTTCGGGTGATTTTGCATTATTTTAAGTTATGTGATCACAATAATCTATATTTATGCTCTTTATATAGTCTAGAATATGTTTATGAGGCCAATTATTCAGAAAGATTGGTTTATACTTTGTAATTATTCACATAATGTGTATATTTTACTGATTCTAATTTTTTTTTAGTATTTCAATCGATTTTACATTCATTTTAAGTTATTTGATGACAAGAATCTACATTTAAACTCTTTATATAGTCTAGAATATGTTTATGAGCTCACATATTCAAAACAATTGGATTATACATTGTAATTATTCACATAATGTGCATATTTTTCAGATTCTGAGTATATTTAAACTCTTTACATAGTCTAGAATTTTTTTTATCAACACACTAATTTGAAATGATTGAATTATTCATTGTAATTACACATATAATATGCATATTTTATAAATTCTTTGTATATTTGGGTATTTTAAGCAATTTTGCATTTATTTCAATTCATTTGATCACAATAATCTGTATTTATGCTATATATATAGTCTAGAACATGTTTATCAACTCACGTATTCACAGCAATTGGATTATACATTGTAATTACGCCAAAAATGTCCAGATTTTAAATATTTTGGGTATATTTAAGCATTGCAAGCTATTTTGCATTCATTTTAAGTGTTTTGATCATGTTAATCTACATTTAAGCTCTTTATATAGTCTAGAATACGTTTATGAGCTAAATTATTCGAATAATTCGATTATACATTGTAATTATTCACATAGTTTACATATTTTACTGACTTTGAGTGTATTTGAGCATTTGAAGCGATTTTGCATTCATTTTAAATCATTTGATCACAATCATCTGTATTTAAGATTTTTATATAGTCATGAATATATATATATATGAAATCACTTATTCAAAACGATTGCATTATACATTATAATTACGAATATAATGTGCAAATTTTAAAGATTCTGAGTATATATTTGAGCATTTTAAGTGATTTTGCATTCATTTTTAAGTCATTTGCTCACAATAATCTATATATATATGCTAATTTTATTGTCTAGAATATGTTTATGTGGTCAATTAATCAAAAAGATTGGTTTATACATTGTAATTATACACATAAAATACTTATTTTGCAGATTCTGAGTATATTTGAGCATTACAAGCGATTTTGCATTCATTTTAAGTCATTTGATCACAATAATATATATTTAAGCTCTTTATATAGTCAAGAACATGTTTATGAGCTCGCTTATTCAAAACGATTGGATTATACATTATAATTATTCACATAATTTGCATATTTTACATATTCTGAGTACAATTGAGCATTTCAAGCAATTTTATATTCATTCTAGGTGTTTTGATCACATTAATCTATATTTAAGCTCTTTATATAGTCTAGAATATGTTTGTGATATCACTTATTCAAAACAATTGGATTATACATTGTAATTATGCACATAATGTGCAGGTTTTAAGATTCTGAGTATATTTGAGCATTTCAAGCGATTTTTGCATTCAATTTAAGAAATTTGTTCACAATAATTTTTACTTAAGCTCTTTACATAGTCTACAATATGTTTATGAACTCACTTATTCAAAATGATCGGATTATATATTGTAATTACTCACATAATTTGCAGATTTTACAGATTCTGAGTATATTTGAGCATTTCAAGCGATTTTGCATTAATTTTAATTTATTTGATGACAATAATCTATATTTAAGCTCTTTATATAGTTTAGAATATGTTCATGAACTCACTTATTGAAAACAATTGGATTATACATTGTAATTACGAACCTAATGTGTAGATTTTAAAGATTCTGAGTATATCTGAGCATTTCAAGAGATTTTGCTTTCATTTTAAGTCCCTTGATCACAATAATCTATATTTAAGCTCTTTATATAGTCTATAATATGTTTAGGAGATCAATTATTCAAAACTATTGGATTATATATTGTAATTATTAACATAAATATGCAGATTTTACAGATTCTTAGTATATTTTAGCATTTCAAACGGTTTTGTATTAATTTTAAGTCATTTGATCATAATAATCTATATTTATGCTCTTTATATAGTTTAAAATATGTTTATAAACTCACTTATTCAAAATGATTGGATTATACATTGTAATTATTCACATAATTTTGCAGATTTAATAGATTCTTAGTATATTTGAGCATTTCAAGCGATTTTGCATTCATTTTAAGTCATTTGATCACAATAATCTATATTTAAGCTCTTTATGTGGTTTAGAATATGTTTATAAACTCACTTATTTAAAACAATTGGATTATACATTGTAATTACGCACATGATGTGCAGATTTTACAGATTCTTAGTATATTTGAGTATTTAAATCAATTTTGTATTATTTTAAGTCATTTGATCATAATGATCTATATTTAAGCTCTTTATATAGTCTAGAATATGTTTATGAACTCACTTTTTCAAAACGATTGGATTATGCATTTTAATTATGCACATGATGTGCATATTTTACATATTCTTAGTATATTTGAACATTTCAAACAGTTTTACATTCATTTTAAGTTATTTGATCACAATAATCTATATGTAAGATTTTTACATAGAGAATATATTTATGAGCTTACTTATTCAAAACGATTGGATTATACATTGTAATTATTGACATAATATGTATATTTTATAGATTCTGATTATATTTGAGCATTTCAAGCGATTTTACATTCATTTTAAGTAATTTGATCACAATAATCTATATTTATGTTGTTTATATAGTCTAAAATATGTTTATGATCTTACTTAAAACATGATGATATTGATATTTTAGTTAGATATTCACATTATTATTAACATATATAAAAAATAATATAATGGAAACCAAATTTTAAATTATGCAAAAAAAATATTGTATCGAGCGAAGCTCGATGTCCAACCCTAGTTTCAATATAATTTATGTCAAAATCTGATTATTTGCATGACTAATTTGACACAGCTAACAGCTTATCTAAAACTGGAACTGATCACACGCCATATTTGAAAGGCATTTGACCCTGAATCTCAAATTTTGCATAAACAAAGATGCCATTTAAAAAGTATTTTGAACATTAGTCAACGTATGTATGTAGATGAATCCAAATCCTGTGCCGCGCAAACAGCGCACAGGATCTGAACCCTTCGTGAGATCTAACGGCTCTGACTTGTTAATTCTCCGATCCCACTCTTACGATCTATCGGGTTCACTTTTCGCCCGTTTCTCAGGATCCGAAATAAAAAAACCAACAAAATCAAACAAAAGGAAAAGGAATCGGAGATGAATTGGAGGGAAAATTGAAGTCGCCAGAGAAAATTCGCGAGAGGGTGATTGCAGTCGCCAGCGATAATCTTCGCGAGAGGGCAAAATGAAGGTGTATCAGCGATAGTCTCCAGCGAAGGAAGGAACTGTGCTTTGATTGTAGTTGGCTCTTCATCTCCAGACTTAGAAATATCTTTGATTGCAGTTGATCTCCCTAATTGAAGTCTCTAGCGATAGTCTCCAGAGAATGGTAATTTCTCTCTTTTGCTTACTTTACATACTCTTAGTTGGTTTGTTATTAAATAGAGTTTTAATAAAACCAAAAAACACAACGGCAGGTGAGCACTATAATAAAACCAAAAAGCACACTGCCTTAAAACAAAAACTATATATGAATTCAAATCTTGTCAGTATTACACTAACAACAACAGTCAGTCCAAATCTGGATTCACTATACATAGAGATGAAGAAAACAATAGTCATGCCGGGTCCCACACAAAACAACTTGTCAGTATTATACTGTTATTAGCATTAAAGAGTTTATTTGTAGAATTAGCATTAAAGATGAATCAGATGATTAAAGCTCTATTTAATTTAGGTCATCACGACTCATGACTGTACTGTTATTGTTCATACTAATTTCCTCGCATTAAAAAAAAGAAAATGTTTAGTGATACAATAAACTTCAAATCCAAAAAAAAAAAAAGAGTAAGCAAAGTTTCTGTCTTCTACTTGATCTGGATTGAAGTTTTGGGTCTCTGGCTGAATTATTATAGATGCTGACCGTGTAAAGCTATAGAAGATGTATAATAATAATGTACTTATCTATTATTTTGTGCTCACTGTACATGACTAGAACATGTATAATTGTATTGAATAAATTTTTCACTTGCAATTTCAGCATCAGCCATATGAAGAGAATGACTGGATTCCTCAATTGGGAATGGAATTTGAAACAGAAGAGAACAAGCGTGGCAGTTCTGGAATAGATATGCAGGAAAGATGGGTTTTAGTGCTAGGAGACATTATGCACATAAGAGTCGAATTGATTCTATTATCATGTCAAGGGTGTTCGTATGCTCAAATGAAGGTCATCGGAAAGAGAAGCAAGGTGACAACTCCAAAAACCCTCGGGCAGAGACTCGAACGGTGCAAGGCTCGTTTGGGTGTGAAATTTATTAGAGAAAAAAATCACTATAGAGTTATAGATTTTGTTTCAAACCACAACCATCTTCTTCAGGAGCCTGAAGCTTGTCACATGATATGTAGTCAACATGAGGTGACAGAGCTTGCACAATTTGAAATTGATTTAGCCGATGAGTCGGGTATTCGGCCAAAGCAAGCATATGAGTTAATGGGTAGACAAGTCGGTGGTCAAAACAATCTTTCTATGACTATCATTGATTATAGAAATTACTTGAGGGACAAGCGGAGGAGAATACTAATTTCTGGTGAAGCGGTGGCAATGTTGAAATACTTTAATGATCGCACTTTGGAGAATCTTTCATTTCATCATGTTGAGCAAGAGAAGCGAGAGATGAAACTATTGAGGACCGAAATGGCAGGTCGGTGATTGAAGATACAAGATTAGACATGGCTCGTCGTAATAGAGATTTATGCCGCAAGTTCATCAAAATAGCAGCTCAAGCATCTCATGCCGAAGAAGTATCTGTATTTGTTGATGGTGTGTTGGAGACACTTGAGAATCAGGTTCAAGAGAAGATTCGAAACCTTTCGATCACCGTTGATATTAGTAATGAAGCATCTCCCGTGCCTACCTTCATTTCTGATAGTCAACCTCGTCTAAAGAAAAAAGATGGTACAAAAGGTAGTAAGAGACATCGAAGTCGGGTTGAAACTAATATAAAGAAGATTCAAAAGAAAGCAGCGCGAAACTCTAAAACGAAGGTAACATTGAAGCAATTCTCTAAAACTGACAGGAAGGCTTAATTTCATAGCATAATTTTCTTTTTTTTTAAAAAAAAAATGGGGATGTCCAATACAAAAAAATAAGGCAAATTATCTCATAGTTAAGGTGTATATGAGATACTTAAGGTACTGAATGTTTTCTTGTATGCATGTAGTGTGATTGTTTCATTTTTAAGCTATATTAATGAAGTCAGTTATATATTTACATCATGTCAACTTACATCAAGTACTATATGATTTTTTTCTTGAATTAAATTTCAGGATATTTGCGAGTGTTAGGAACTCAAGTCCTTGTGCAATTTTAAATTTTTATTAATGTTTAATAAGCATTTAACAATTGCAATTAACGGATCTAGTCAAACAAACGATTTAACATTTAAAACAAGACGTGTAGGAAGTTACCTCTTCTAGTATCGTAACTAGAAGGTTCGAATCCTTTGCGTAGGAGTCGGTGGTGTGCTCGTCTCCACCACCAAGTCGTCGGCAACCACCTCGAGTCCACCTAGAAGTTTAACCAAGTATCGCTGTATGAGTTGTATCGCTGTATAAGATTTGCTGGTATCGCTGTATGAGTTGTGCCATTCCTGATGCATAACTCGTTATTCATATTCATTATTAAATGATGAAACAGTAGGTTGCCTAAAGGCCAATTGAGTTTGTTAGACTGCGCATGGTTTGCGGCTAACGTCTGCTGATATGGCAGACTGCGTATGGTTTACGGCTAACGTCTGTTGATATGGCAGACTGCGCATGGTTTGCGGCTAACGTCTGTTGATATGGCAGACTGCGCATACACGTATGGGATATTAAGTATTGTTTTATTGAAATTGTGAACTAAGGTATAGGAGTTCTCTAAGTTGCTGAAAAAAAAATCACTTTATTAATTGCTGGTTACACTTGAAAAATTTCCTTAACTATGGTACAGAAATTCTCTAAGTGCAACTTTGCTCTCCAAAGAAAAGACAACTCTTAACTGCAAATCGACTCTATTATGCTTCCGCTGCGCAACTCTGATATATAATCCTATAATATAATTCTATCTTAATAAGTTTACTTAGTTTCTAAAGAAAAATTAATTATCAACCACCAATTCTAAAGTTGAGACCTTAGTACACACTCAAATAATGGGTCAATTATTGGTATTGTATGTGTCTGTGCTCTGATACCAACTAAAGTTGTCACACCCCGAGTCACTTTTAGACGACTCGAGAGTGCATCTTGACAACCCGCCGCGTATTTCTACGCAAGGCGAAACATACATCACATACATGCCAATAATCTACTCATAAAATGCCACAAAATTTTGTTTATTCAAAAGTAAAAGAGTTTGACAAACGACAAGGACTAACATGGCGAGTTGAAAACGAAACTCCCATGCTAGTTCATTGTATCAAAAGTAACTACTTAAAAGCTAATAATACAATTAATGGCATTTATTTGACCCGCTTGTTTTTCTCTATTTTCTTACGAAAGCTCTAACACACCGTCTTCAATACCTGGAACCCATATAACATGGAGAAACAACGGATGAGAGACTGAAATAATCTCTTCGTGCGGTATTCAGTTCCAGCCCGGAGAGTTGTGAAATTTAATAAAACATGCAATGACAATCAGCACAATAATGGTTTATTCGTAACATATTTTCCTATTAAAAATAAGTAAATAAAATAAAATACATGCATGCCATGAAAAAGACAACCTCAACCAACATACTATGCAACCAATCAGTTTAATATTTTCACAATTTCTTAATGTTTATCATTAATTTTCTTTCACATGATAACACGTCACGATTTCCATGTCCACGAGATTGGCTACACGATCATGAACCCAGGAAGCACATTTGTCCGTCGCGAACGGACTTCTTCTGGGGAGCGCGCTAGTACTAGGGCCCTCAAGCCAACTTTTGGTACCACGATTATTTTCCACTTCACTTATCATTTACAGAATTAATATATATTATCTTCTCTGTTAGCACTAACACTATGCACATGCAATCTAATATAATGACCATGCAAAAATAACCATGTAACTTCATGTTCCCTTAACTTTATTTATCGTGCAATAGATAATGCATTTATAAAATAATGTAACCACTAATACTAATAATGCATTTATAAATAAATGTAACCACTAATAATAATAATGTATTTATAAAATAATGTAACCACTAATACTAATAATGCATTTATAAATAAATGTAACCACTAATACTAATAATGCATTTATGCACCATGTAAAATAAATACGAACAAAGTATCAAGTAACACGAAACATATGATTCTAGTTTGACTATCTAATATATATATAAATCAATTTCACAACATAACCAGGATCCGCACCTGACAAGAAGATGAATTCGAGAACAATCGTCGAGACCAACTTCCAAGCCGCCACGATTCTTAAACACTTGATCATTTACTCCTAGTGTCAATAATTAAGTAATATTTAATTTAGTATTAATTACTTTTCCAACTTACGTCACTAATCCAAATTCTCAACTAAAATATTAACGGTTGGATTTGCATTTATCTAAAATGCTCCAATGAATAAAAAATTCAGAAAAAAAAGAACTAACAATAACGTGATTATGAAAATATGGTTCTAACAATCAGTTAACAGAAAGATTAATAGAAACTTGTAAATAATTTTATAACACGAAATTTTATAGATGAACAAAATTCATTTTAATTATTTCGTCAAAGAAGAAAAGAAGGTTCTGGATAGGAAAATAATACATATTAAAATTAAAGTTTGAAAATAGGGACAACATATAAAAGTAGTATTGAAATTATCAAATGAATTCGGATTTAACTTAATTTCAGAGATAACAGTATAAGTTTTACTATATTAAAACGTTAATATATCTTACATAACCAATTTTTAGTAAAGAGGACACATATGTTAGATAAATTTTAAATTTCACGAAACGGAAAATAATTATAAATAATAACCTTCTTCCTTTCATGTAACCAGAAGTTAAAAGTTGAGATTAAACAAAAGTACTTTATATAGTGGTTGCAGTACGACAAAATCGGATCAAATAACCAAATTCATTTTGGACTCAAGTTTACAAGAAGTCAAATGGACGATAAATGATAAACAAGAGATATAAGAATACTCTTACCCGAATTTGAAGTTCAGAACCCCAATCACAAATTTCTTCTGCGCACTCAAGCAGAGATCCAGAATGGAATCAAGAATTAATAATAAGTAATTATATATTTGGAAATGGATCAGGAGGTGGTTCGGTTATAAAAAGAAAAATAGAATAGAGTATGGGAATCGAAGACAAAGTATATAACCGACTATGAATGATATCTATAAAGGAATTAAAAATAATGGCACCTCTTCGACAGTTGCCGACATTACAAAATCAAATAACTACCTTTGTACTAGCACCTCTTAATAACCATCTTAAATAATTACCAATCCAGGTACGAAATGAGGATTAAAAATAGTGTACGGAAGTAACTCTATTAGACAAGAAGTTCGAATTGACTATTTTATAAATCTGATTTGGAAATAAATTAAATAAAAAAAACAAATGTCACAAAAACTAAAAATTTAGGTTGTTACACTGAAGAAAAAAGAGAATGTATCCCCAACCCCTCGCACATATCTTGAAATGGCGCGCCTGTGAATTGTCGACCATTGTCAGATATAATAGTATGGGGTATCCCATAACGGTAAACAATGTTGTGCTTGACGAAGTCAGCTATTCTTGGGGAGGTTATTAATGCTAATGGCTTGGCTTCTATCCACTTGGTGAAGTATTCGACTGCCACTACCAAGAATCTCAGGTTCGCCCTTGCTGTGGGAAAAGGACCTAGTATGTCTATTCCCCAAACATCGAACGGCCAAGGACTTGCGATAGAGTTTAAGGAGGTGGGGGGTTTCCGAGAGACACGAGAATGATATTGGCATCGTTTGCAGCGGCGTACGACATATATCATGTCCTTTCTCATAGTTGGCCAGAAGTAGTCTTCCCTTTCGATGCGTTTGTCTATGGTGTATGGACTTTGGTGGCTGCCGCATATGCCGCTATGCACTTCTTCAATCAGCTTCTTTCCCTGTGAGTCGCTGATGCAAGTTAGCCAAGGTTGCCGGTATCCTTTCTTTAGTAGCTCGCCTTCTAGAATGGTAAACTCGGGTGCCCATCTTTTAACTCTGCGCGCGGCTAATTTATCCGTTGGCAACTGACCTCTGATTAAGTAATCCCAGATAGGGGTATACCACTCGAGTTGGCTGCTGATCTGTAGGATCTTAGGGTCCGTTACTGCGATGCATGTTTCAGGTATTTCCATGATTGTAATGGGCGTTTCATTGTTCATTTCTGAACCTTTTGCTAATTTTGACAGTGCGTCCGCTATCTCGTTCATGCCTCGTGGTATATGCTCGATTGTGGCCTCCTCAAATGTTGCCAGAACTACTCTTGCTTTTTACAAGTACTTGGTCAGAGTTGGGTCATGTACCTCATAGTGCCTGTTGATCTGATGTACTACAAGCTGGGAATCCATGTATATTCTGACTTTCGTCGCGCCTACGGCTTCCACCAAACGAAGCCCTGCCACCAGGGCTTCATACTCAACCATATTGTTTGTCACAGGGAAGGTTATGTGAATGGCGTAGTAAAAAATTTCTCCTTTGGGTCCTTTGATCTGTATTCCAAGGCCTGATCCTCGCTCAGAGGCCGCACCATCTACATAAACATGCCATATTGCTTCTTGATCCCTTTTTTCCGCTCTTCTTGTATTCTCTACCACAAAGTCTGCCAAAACTTGCCCTTTGTAAGCTGCCTTGGGTAAGAAGGAGATATCGAATTATGACAATTCTACTGCCTACTTTAAGAGCCGTCCGGAGACGTCGAGGTTACCTTAGGCTTTTTTTAATGGAAGGTCGCTAACTACTTTGACAGGGTGTGCTTGAAAGTATGGTCGTAGTTTTCTTGCCGCTATGAGCACGGCAAAAGCTCCTTTCTCAACTGTCGAATATCTCTCTTCAGCATCACGCAATATTTTCGACATGAAGTACACTGATTTTTTAATTTTATCTTCTTCTCTTATTAACGCTACGCTAACTGCGACGGCCGATGCACCGACATATAGGTACAATGTTTCGCCCTTGGTTGGTCTGCTGATGATTGGTGGGTTGAGAGGTATGTTTTGATCTGCTCAAATACTTCTTGACACTGCTGAGTCCATTTAAACTGTTTTGTTTTCTTTATGGTTTGGAAGAAAGGTTTGCAGACCTCGTCAGATCGCGCTATGAACCTGTTTAGCGCTGCTATTCGCCCTATTAACTCTTGCATTTCCTTTACGATTTTAGTGGCTTCCATGTCGATGATGACTCGACATTTGTGTTTGACCCTAAAATATGGTGCCAAGTTAATGAATTAAATTGTATAATTTCTCAAGGAGATTAAAAAAAAATCATGAAAAAAATATCAAAGGGACCGCAAAAATCACAGAAAAATACCCAAAAATCTAGGAGATGATGAAGAAAATTATGGTGCCCCCAGATTGGTCAAAGGAGCTAGAGAATATCCATTTTATGCAAAGAAACCTCAATGTTTGGAGAAAATAAATAAAATAGTAGGAAGGGTATTTTGAGAAAATTTTTGGTTCCATCAAATTCTATACAATTTTGTGAAGCGGTGTACAAAAGTTCATGGAAATATTCGATGTGGAATGGGTCCAAAAAATTTATTTGGTTTCAGTAGCAAATAAAAAATTGGTTTAAAGCAAGAAATGGAGACGTACAGCCCTTCAGGAAATGGAGAAGAGAGAAAATGTAAATCTGAATTCCCTCTTTGAATGGAAGGTGAGGGACGTGACTGTTTTTTATACACCGTGTATAGAGGTGATTGCGTGAAGCCTTGGTATACAATAAACCGAGTCCACACAAAACAGAGAGAGAAAAGAAGCGTACTCTTAGTACTCTCTGTCTCATTAAACCTGACGCGTGGGACCCGGTTGAAGAGACCTTCTTCCCCAACAGAAAAGAAAGAGATAAATCGAAGGAGAGAGCGTCGCACCTGCGTAACCACCTCCAATGAATTCGTTCAGGCCATAGCCGAGTGGACCCCTGCGCAACTTGAATACAGCTATGAGATTGAGCCTCAGAGGATCAGCGATTGAGATCAACTGGCGCTGTAACGATCTCCCAACTGCCATGGTCAAACCTGACCCTCCTTCTGTTGACTGACCCAGAAGAAACACAGCGTAACGCAATTGCAGCCGTAGAATTGAGGGTCGATCCGTGTGCTCTGGAATAGAGGGCTGAGATCAAACAAAAGCTGAAGCTTGTTGAAGAAATCAACCCGGCCTTGAAGCCTATAAATACCCCCTTCCTCCAAGCAATCGGGGTCCTTCTTCTCCAATTTCTTTCGACACCAGGAGACACACACACACACACACACAAGGGATATGCTAGACAGATTCTCCATTGTTAGTATAGGTAGTGAGGAAGAGAGAGAGAGGAAGGGCATTTCATCAAACACTTAGTTAGCAAGTTGAGAATAGCGAAATTAGGCGATTCTAAGATCAATTCTCTGATTGTAATTGAAGTAAAGGTAAGAGATCAAGGTAAGAAGTAGGTTTGTAACTCAAATGCGGAGCTTAATCAAGAAAATTTGCGATCTTTGAAATCTCGAACCGGTTCTTTTTGCACAATTTCATATCTGTTAATTCTCAGTTTCATTTTGTTTCTTTCATTGAAATTAAGGTTCTTCTTGATCGATTCTCTTGGATTGGATAGCATTTTCTTCTCTTCTCTTCTCTTCTTTTCTTCTCTCTATTCTCTTCTCACACACACAACAACACGCCTCGGCTGGAGATCTCTCCTGTCCCTGGTTTACACAATGCCTCGGCTGTGGGTTCCTCAGCCCCTGGCTTTCTTCACCTCGACTGGAGTTTCTCCAGCTCCGGGTAGCTTTCTCTTCCAATGGCCTTGAGCCATGGCTAGAGAAACCATGTCAATCAATGACAAGATGAAATGCTGCCTAAATCCCATTAGATCTAAATTGCATATAATTCTGGATTAAGATGCACATTAACCTTTGAGAAATTATATAATTTAATGATAAAATAGTGTAATTAGGTTCTTGTACAATATGCAATTGGAAAAGAGATGTGAAATCTGAGATTTCCTGGATTTTAATGAAAAGCTTTGCACTTTACTGGATCCTATCGCAAGCTTTGCCTGAAGTCTCTTCAGGTTTTAGCTCTTCAAATGCTTTGGTTGGAGTTTCTCCAATGCTTAGCTTCTTACTATGGCTGGAGTTTCTCTTGTCCATGGTAGCATCTCCTCCACTGGCCTTGGCCATGGATACAGAGATCATGATAGTAAAACCAAAGAAAGGGGGAGATGCTGCCAAAATCTTGTTAGATCGAAATTATATACTATTCTGGACTGAAATGCTTAATTGTGTTGTGAGGTGTAGTTAGTTTCCAAGAAAACAGTTGTAATGATAAAAAAGTGATAATTAAGATGTGATGGACTTAAATGCATAAAGACTTAACACCTAAAATAGAATCAGTTCTAACTTCTGAATTCAATCATGACGTGGACCTCAAAATTGCTAAACTTGTTAATTGGGTGTTGTACAGTATTCAACAATAACATAAGTATGAGCAGTGATATTCGTTGGACCAAAGTGAATAAATACAGTGACTGAACCGGACCCATTTCACAGGTTTAAGGTTAACAGGATGGTTTGTTCATATATCAATAACTGCTGAAAATGATAAAAAGGTGTATTTAGATATAGTTCTTGGACTTTGGTGAATATATCTCCGGTACCTGCATATTAGTTCTCATATCAGAATTGTAATTAAAGTGCCTTGTAAGGTATGGAAATAGTTGTATCCAGACCATGACTTTTGGAGATAGCATACAGTAGGAAGTTCAATTCATATAAAGTTATTAAGTGTTGCATAGAATGAGATCACATTTCAATAATAATCTGAAAGATAAAGGTCAGTATGGTGATATAAAGCACTAGATGTACCATGGTGAGTTTCATCCATATGTTAAGATGATAGTCAGGTTGCATAATTTTATTCACATAGATTATGTGCCAAGAAGCCTATTCATTTAATCTAATACAATTCTCATCTGACCTCTAATATATAAGATGTTTGCAAGATTGTACATGAGACAATTGAATTTTCATTTTAATGCCTTAGTAACTGGTCAGCGTTTCTTTTTTTTCTTATGCATAAGTGTGATACAATAATTAAAGTGGTACAATGCATTCTGTATATCAAGCCATGTACCAATTACACGCTATATCCATGTAAATTGTGTTTTAAGCCCTGGTACCAGACCACATGTAGCAAAAAAGAAAAGGCTAAGAAAGCAGTACATTGCTTGTGTTTATTACTGAAATAATCAAGTGAAACAGTTGACAATTGATGAACTGGTAATAACTAAACACGTGAACATATACAATATAGCACAAATAAGTCAAATACAATCCCTGGAATCATTTTGAATTCAACCAACCCTTGTGAACTTCCCTCTGTACCACACCTACATCAGACTGTACCATAGTTTGGTCCCCACGTCAAATTAAAGCGACACAACTCCAATCGATCGTACCCTTTTACTCTCCTTTACGTCGTGATTCTAACGAGCCCAAGATGCACAGCTGAGTGGCTTCGATCTGCAATAAAGGGAAATGCGAAAAACCCAAGGACCTAATTGAATTTTCTTTTTTTACACTGATCCGCAAACTCTCGATCCCTCGACTAAACGAAGACAACTCAACAGAAATTGAAGACACCATTGTGCTCCTCTCATCCTTACGATTCCATGAGTACCTCTTTTGTCGGCCGCGATGGCCGGAGGAGTTAACGGGTCAATACCCGCATCGTCGGAACCGTCAGTGAAGGAAATAGGATCCGTCTCCCCAAATGCAATTCAGCGCCATGTCTCTTTCGATCCTTTGTGGCCAGAAATATTTAGGACACCCATGTTTTCGATCTCTGGTGACCCGTATTAGCAAATAAAACAATGCAAGTAACTTCAGCCCAATTAATATCGAGACCCGAAAACTGGTAAAGCCTACGCCGTCTCCTCCTTGGACACCTCAGCAGAGTCCAGTCAGCGCCACCTCATCTCCCTTAGCTGACGTGGACCAATGAAATAATTCTAAATCAACAGAAACTTTAAAAATTCATTACAAATAATAAGAAACTCATAAAAAATATAAACAAAATATTCATAAAATTCTAAAAATCTAAATAAACCAAATTCACTGATATTTTGATACAAAAATCTAGCAAATTATTAGTCTTTTCTATTTTTGAAGTATTTTCAATATTAAATAAATTTTATAAAATTCTAGAATGATGTTAAATCAACTTTGTAAAATCCCAAAATAATTTCAAAACTCAATAAAACTTTTCTAATGAGTTTTCAAAAATAAATATTGAAATTTTAAAAGAAATACATTAAATATCAAGTATTTTAAAAATAATAATAATAAAATAATTAAAAATATAAAAAGGAATTTCAAAAGTCTAAAGTTAAAAATAAAAATAAAAGGAAACAGAGAAAATATTAAAACCCAAAGAGAAACTTAAGAAATTAAAAGTAAAAAAAAAAAATACGAAACCCAGAGTCAAGGCCAAAACCTTTCCATTTCAATAGCGAAAACTCTGCAGTACTTCAAGTGTCCTCAATTGGGTCCCGTCAATTAGGTCTGGTACACCAATCGAGTCCGGTTTAAACCAAAAGAAATAAACTCCCAAATAAACACAAAAATCATTTTAAAGAACACGGTTTTCCTAGCCTTTTACATATAATTCTTTAGATCCCTTAATCAGAGGTTCTCGTGAGCAATCACGGGGTAATTAACAGTAGGGGCTTGCGCCTACTGGAAAGAAAGGACCCACGAAATCAATAAACCTCTTTAAGAAGCGACTCACGTTTTGGTTCTCTTGTCGTTAAGAGATACTCGAACGGAGATCAAACCTTAAGGGGGGTGAATCCAAGGCTATGTTCCCATTTCTCGAGGAAACCTATTCCATTCTTCGAGGGATGACGAAAAAGCCGCAATAGTAGCTCGATGAATCGTGCCTCGGTCGGCGATCTCGATTCACATGAGTGTTACTTTTGGAAGAACCGTGCCTCGTTCGGCGATCTCGATTCTCACAAGTGCTACCAGTGGAAGAACCGTGCCTCGGTCGGCGATCTCGATTCTCACAAGTTGTGCTTCTCGAAAGGCCATGCCTCATTCGGCGGTCTTGGCTTCGATTAGCCTCCAATTACGCAACACGCTCATGGAGTTGTTGTACAAGCTGTCTCAGTTCTCGCACCTTCGTAATGCATTGATCTTCGCCTCCATGGTGGATGTTGTGCTGTCTACAACGATCAGCCATCAAACCTGAAGAAGCTCTGATACCAAATGACGCCGTTCGGATCGGGAGACTTAGAGAAACTAGCAAGAGTAACAATACATCACTAGAAGAGGAGTAAGAACTCGACCTGACAGTGGATAAAAGAGGAGATAAACTCAACTCACAAGCAAAATTCGTAATAATTCAATAATCTGTCTGTTACATCATCATCTTTAGCTTATAAAGCAATCTATTACATTTAAAACTCACTACCCATTAATACATAATCTCAACCACTTTTTCTAATACCAAAACACATTAAATAAACTCTTAGAAGACCACAAAGATAGCACAAATTATCATAACAGATTATTAACTCACTTTTGACTAATTAAAACTCAAAATAACTCCCAACTAACTTATTAATAACTTTTGACTGCTCCTTTGATTGGATGAAGTGGCTCAGATAATTAGTCGGTATCTTGATCGGTGTCACTAGGTCTTTGTTTTTATTTTACGCCTCAAATTTTTGGGTGGGTGCTATTATTTTTTTTCATGAGAGATCCCCACCAAATAATAATAATAATAATAATAATAATAATAATAATAATAATAATAATAATAATAATAATAATAACAATAATAAAAAATAAAATCCACTTGGCGCACACAATTCATCAGCCTCTCACACCCCTCCAACTGAACACCATATCAGACTGAAAATTTAAAAAGTAAAAATAAAAATTTAAATACTTGACATGGCAACAAAAATAGTTGAATTATTTTTGGGCGGTCCTCTTTGTGATTCTTTATTTTTATGTGTGATTCAGGGTTGTTGCATTGTGTTCCTGGCTCCTGACTCTTTACTCCCAACCAATGATATTTAGACTGTATTTGATTTTATCATGCTATTTATAAGATATGATTTCTCATGTGTTTTATTTTATGATAGGAAGATTTAAGGATAAAGATTCAATAATTTTTCATATTCTTGCTGTTATTATTTTAGAAATTTGGATTTATTACCTTTCCTACAAATCTTATTATATGATTCAGTTTTGTTTAAAGAAATTGAACTCTTAGGTCCATTTAGTACTGTTGTCGTTACTTTATCATTTGGTTGGCTATTATGTACCACTTAGTATTCACCTCCAATGGTTGGCCTCCCTTTGATTGGAATTTAGTAGTAGATAGGTTTGTTGAGGAAAGAATCTCCTGGCCTTATTCATGCATGATAAAGGTAGCCTTTCATAGTCCAAAGCCTTTGTGTGCAGGGGAAGAAATCGAGGATAATACCTCTGTAAATCGCATTTCGTCTACAAGCACCGGAAAACATGTTCTTTATGCCAACATGTCTTCTCTCTTTCCACAAGCGATACAAACAGAAATCGAATTTCTTGCTTTATACCTCACTGGCAGGGGCTTGGTTTGTTTGCTTGGCTAGTGCAGGAATAAGGGTTTTTTACGTATATAAGGAAGGGAACATGCCCCGGTCACTGGCGTCGTAAAGCCAAATTAAGGATCGCCATTCCTACAACCAGGTCCCAATTCATCAGCACTTGGGAGGTAGGCCCGCAACGATGATCAATGTTTTTGGGAAAGACCCGTTTGGAACCAGACCTTCATGAGCCGTTATGTTCTTCCTTTTGTGGACAAGGACCCCTATTGGAGCCTGACAGGGCTTAAGTAGCCAAGAGCTGTCAGCAATCCAACTACTCCCTCCGTTTTCCACTGACCATGTCGTGGATTTGTCCTTTGTCGGCGAATTTTCCTATCGAAGGCTAATTGTAAAAAGCAAGGTCTTTTGCGTATTTGATTGCTTTTCTGGTCAAACTAGTCATTCTACAACTTGTTTAAGTCACCTATAGCGCATTCGCAATCGGGCAACTGTACAAGCTTTCCCAACTAGTCGTTGAATGCCGCTTGGCCAAGAATGAGCTTTTTTCTGGCTTTGTTTTTTCTGTTCCACTAGCTCTGTTTCTTGCATGCATATAGTACTGTAAACCTAGTCGAATGCTAGCCTTAACAAAGAAGATAAACGATCTAATATGATATATATGGGATCAAATTTTAGTTTCGTTGACCCTTCAATTTAATTTCAAAATTTTTAATGCAAGACAACTCATTTTCTTACCAACCATGGATAGATGCACAAATCAAGGGAATCTTTGATGCTGCCATTATTATTTTGTATTAAATGTGCTTCAAAGCTATATTTAAATACTATTTATTTTCCTTATATAGTGCTTAGAGAAATCAAATTGGTGTCAAAACGGTCATTATTGTCACAATAATCTAAATTTATGCTCTTTATATACTTTATAATATAATTATGAACTCATTAATCCAAAATGATTGGATTATGCATTATAATTATTCAAAAAAAATTCAGATTTTACAGATTCAGAGTAGATTTGAGCATTTGAAGCGATTTTAAATTCATTTTAAATCATTTGATCAATATTAATGCTCTTTATATAATTAAGAATATGTTTACGAATTCATTTATTCAAAATCATTGGATTATACATTGTAATTTATCACATAATGTGCAGACTTTAAAGATTCTGAGTATATTTGAGGATTTCAAGTGATTTTGCATTCGTTTTAAGTGATTTGATCACAATAATATATATTGAAGCTCTTTATTTTGTCTTGAATATGTTTATTAAAAACGTTTGGATTATACATTGTAATTATGCACATAATATGCAGATTTGAAAGATTCTGTGTATATTTGAGCATTCAAGCGATGTTGCAATCATTTTAAGTCATTTGATCACAATAAGCTATATTTATGCTTTTTATATAGTTTAGAATATGTTTATGAACTCACTTATTCAAAACGATTGGATTATACATTGTAATTATGCACATGATGTGCAGATTTTACTGATTCTGAGTATATTTGAGCATTTGAAACGATTCTACTTTCACTTTAAGTCATTTGAATACAATAATCTATG
This sequence comes from Rhynchospora pubera, assembly GCA_028095005.1. NCBI lineage: Eukaryota > Viridiplantae > Streptophyta > Magnoliopsida > Poales > Cyperaceae > Rhynchospora > Rhynchospora pubera. Next base: position 82,961,495 of record CM051460.1, on the reverse strand, counting down.
TTTAAGCTCTTTATATAGACTAGAATATATTTACAAACTTACTTATTCAAAATGATTATATTATACATTGTTTAGCAGATTTTACAGATTCTGAGTATATTTGAGCATTTCAACCGATTTTGCATTAATATTAAGTCATTTGATCACAATAATCTATTTTTAAGCTCTTTATATAGTTTATAATATATTTATTGACCATTTATACAAAACAATTGGATTATACATTATAATTATTCACATAATTTGCAGATTTTACAGATTCTGAGTATATTTAAGAATTTCATGCGATTTTGCATTCATTTTAAGTTATTTGAGGACAATAATCTATATTTATGCTCTTTATATAGTTTATAATATGTTTATGAACTCATTTATTCAAAATGATTGGATTATACATTATAATTATTCACATAATGTGTAGATTTTACAGATTCTGAGTATATTTTAGCATTTTAAGCGATTTTGCTCTCATAAGTCTTTTGATCACAACAATCTATATTTAAACTCTTTATATAGTCTAGAATATGTTTGTGAGCTCATAATTCAAAATGATTGCGTTATACATTGTAATTATTCATGTAATGTGCATAATATACAGATTCTGAGTATATTTGATCTTTTCAAACGATTTTCCATTCAATTTAAATTATTTGATAATAATCATCTATATTTATGTTCTTTATATAGTATAGAATTTATTTATGAACACACATATTCAAAATGATTGGATTATACATTGTATACACACATAATTTGTAGATTTAACAAATTCTGTGTATATTTTGGCATTTGAAGCGATATTGCATTTATTTTAAGTTATTTGATGACCATAATCTATATTTAAACTCTTTATATAGTCTAGAATATGTTTATGAGCTCACATATTCAAAATGATTGGATTATACATTGTAATTATTCACTTAATATAAGGATTTTACAATTTCTGAGTATATTTGAGCCTTTCAAACGATTTTGTATTCATTTTCAGTCATTTGACCAGAGTAATCTATATTTATGATCTTTATATAGTTTAGAATATGTTTCTGAACTAAGTTATTCAAAATGATTGGATTATACATTGTAATTGCACACGTGATATGAATACTTTAAAGATTCTGAGTATATTGGAGAAGTTGAAACGATTTTGCATTCATTTTAAGTCATTCGATTACAATAATCTATAATTAAGCTCTTTATAAAGTCTAGAATATGTTTATGAGCTCAATTATATAAAATGATTGGATTGTACATTGTAATTATTCACATAATATGCAGATTTTACAGATTCTGAGTATATTTTAGCATTTCAAGCGATTTTGCATTCATTTAAGTCATTTTATCACAATAAAGTATATTTAAGCTCTTTATATAGTCTAGAATATGTTTATGATATCACTTATTCAAAACAATTGGATTATACATTGTAATTATGCACATAATATTCACATTTGAAAGATTCTGAGTATATTTTGACACCGATCAAGATACCGACTAATTATCTGAGCCATGTCATCCAATCAAAGGAGCAGTCAAAAGTTATTAATAAGTTAGTTGGGAGTTATTTTGAGTTTTAATTAGTCAAAAGTGAGTTAATAGTCTGTTATGATAATTTGTGCTATCTTTGTGGTCTTCTAAGAGTTTATTTAATGTGTTTTGGTATTAGAAAAAGTGGTTGAGATATTATATTAATGTGTAGTGGGTTTTCAATGTAGTAGAATGCTATATAAGCTGAATATCATGATGTAATAAGAAGATTATTGAATTATTACGAATTTTACTTGTGAGTTGAGTTTATCTCCTCTTTTATCCACTGTTGGGTCGAGTTCTTACTCCTCTTCTAGTGATGTATCGTTATGCTTGCTGGTTTCTCTAAGATTATTGAATCGAGATCGCCGACTGAGGCACGATTCATCGAGTTACATCGACTTTTCTTCTCACCACCGACAACAATTCATCTCCAGCGACAATGTTTCTCTACCACCTCACCTCCAGCAGAGAAACAACCATTTTGTTCATGTGCGGGACTTTGGAACAAAATACGATACATTGAATCGTGTTTCAGCTGACCCTGATGATAGTGGTAAAGATGAAGAGAGCAACCCCTTCCACGATAGCAAGCCAACATTGATGTCTTGTGTTGAAGCGGCTCGACATCGACTCTACACCCAAAAGAGCACTTATTTCCAATGGGTCATAGCTAAAAGCATTCAATTGAGAAATGATAATATCTTTCAAATTTCTGAAAGAGTTATGCATGAAAGTATATCATTTGATTCTCCACCAATTTTTGATAAGTATCCCGATGATGAGGATGATGTGTTTATTGTGATGGATGAAACTGAGACAAAAGTGAATCTTTCTGACAGTCCAATATTCATTGATGAAGAAGTTGTTGATGACTTATCGGTGTCGTCAACCTCTCCTACTGGCTTTGCAAAGAGTTCAAACTTGGAGAGTAATTCTTTGGTAACAATGACTGAATTGTTTGAGTTGGAAACTTTGCATTTAAATAACAACAAAATCATGAGTTCAGAATATAGTGATCCGTTCATGCAATCGAGTCTCATGCCAACAAATGCAAGATATTTTACATTCTTGAACGGTTGCAATACTCAGTTTTGTGTTGTTTTTCATCAAACAACAGAGTTATGTGCGAGATTACCTTTTTGTGGATTGCACCACACGATTCTGGTTTCTTGTGTGTTATGGTGTATCATATGTGAGTGGCGAATGTGCTGGTTTCTTACATGGAGAAGAATTTTGAGAAATCGCAGCGGAAATGTGAGGTTTACAAAGATCGCAATAAGAAGATAAGCTAAACTCGAGGACGAGTTTCAGCGCAGCAGAAGCGTATGACACCGATCAAGATACCGACTAATTATCTGAGCCATGTCATCCAATCAAAGGAGCAGTCAAAAGTTATTAATAAGTTAGTTGGGAGTTATTTTGAGTTTTAATTAGTTAAAAGTGAGTTAATAGTCTGTTATGATAATTTGTGCTATCTTTGTGGTCTTCTAAGAGTTTATTTAATGTGTTTTGGTATTAGAAAAAGTGGTTGAGATATTATATTAATGTATAGTGGGTTTTCAATGAAGTAGAATGCTATATAAGCTGAATATCATGATGTAATAAGAAGATTATTGAATTATTACGAATTTTACTTGTGAGTTGAGTTTATCTCCTCTTTTATCCACTGTTGGGTCGAGTTCTTACTCCTCTTCTAGTGATGTATCATTATGCTTGCTGGTTTCTCTAAGTCTCCCGATCCGAACGGCATCATATTTGAGCATTTCAATCGATTCTGCATTAATTTTAAGTCATTTGATCACAATAATCGATATTTAAGCTCTTTCTATTGTGTAGAATTTATTTATGAGCTCAATTATTCAAAATGATTGGATAATACATTGTAATTATTCACATATTGTGCAGATTTTAAAGATTCTTAGTATATATGAGCATTTGAAGTGATTTTTTGCATTTATTTTAATAATTTGATCACAATAATCTATATTTATGATCTTTATATAGTTTAGAATATGTTTATGAGGTCAATTATTAAGAAATATTGGATTATACATTGTAATTATTCACATAATGTACAGATTTGACAAATTCTAAGTATATTTGAGCATTTTAAGCGATTTTGCATTCACTTTAGGTCATTTGATCACAATAATCTATATTTAAGCTCTTTATATAGTCTAGAATATGTTTACGAACTCACTTATTCCAAATGATTGGATTGTACATTGTAATTATTCACTTAATATACTGATTTTACAATTTCAGAGTATATTTGAGCATTTCAAGTGATTTTGCTTTTATTTAAGTCATTTGACCACGATAATATATAAATTAAGCTCTTTATAAAGTATAGAATATGTTTATGAGTTCAATTTTTCAAAACGATTGGATTGTACGTTGTAATTATTCACATAATATGCAGCTTTTACAGATTCTGAATATATTTGAGCATTTCAAGCAATTTTGTATTCATTTTAAGTTATTTGATCACAATAATGTATATTTGAGCTCTTTATATAGTCTAGAATATGTTATGATATCACTTATTCAAAACGATTGGATAATAAATTGTAATTATGCAAATAATGTTCAGATTTTAAAGATTCTGAGTATATTTGAGCATTTTAAGCGATTTTGCATTAATTATAAGTCATTTGATCACAATAATCTATATTTAAGCTTTTTATATTGTGTAGAATATTTTTATGGGCTCAATTATTCAAAACGATTGGATTATACATTGTAATTATTCACGTATTGTGCATATTTTACAGATTCTGAGTGTATTTGAGCATTTGAAGAGATTTTGCATTCATTTTAAGTCATTTGATTACAATAATCTATATTTATGCTTTTTATATAGTTTAGAATATGTTGATGAGCTTAATTATTCAAAACGATTGGATTATACATTGTAATTATTCACATAATGTGCATATTTACAGATTATAAGTTTCTTTGAACATTTCAATCGATTTTCCATTCATTTTAAGTCATCTGATCACAATAATCTATACTTAAGCTCTTCATATAGTATAGAATATGTTTATGAGCTCACATATTCAAAATGATTGGATTATACATTGTAATTATTCACATAATGTCCAGATTTTACCGATTCTTAGTATATTTAAGCATTTCAAACAATTTTGCATTTATTTTGAATCATTTGATCGCAATCATCTATATATAAGATATTTATATTGTCAAGGATATGTTTATGAACTCACTTATTCTATACGATTGCATTATACATTATAATTACGCACATAATATGTAGATTTTAAAGATTCTGAGTATATTTGAGCATTTCAAGCGATTTTGCATTTATTTACTACACTCTGGTGTATACATGCCCTATACACTGATTTTTTCTACTGTCGGATCGCTCTAATTTTCGTGGTAAGATTTTGATGAATGCTTGGGATAGAGGCTCTCCGTTTTCACCGTTTTCTCCGTTTCATTAAAATTTTCCTTTTTCTGTTGAATCCTCCGTCTGAAGATCTTTAAACAAAAAAAAAAAGAAAAACCTTGACATCCTAAGTATATTTGAGCATTTTAAGCGATTTTGTGTTCATTTTAAGTCATTTGATCACAATAATCTATATTTAAAGCTCTTTGTGTAAATTAGAATATGTTTATGAACTCACTTATTCTAAACAATTGGGTTATACATTCTAATTATTCTCATAATATACGGAGTTTACAATTTTTTAGTATATTTGAGCATTTCAAACGATTTTGTATTCATTTTAAGTCATTTGACCATAGTAATCCATATTTATGATCTTTATATTGTTTAGAATATGTTTATAAACTAAGTTATTCAAAATGATTGGATTATACATTGTAATCATGCACATATAATGTGCAGATTTTAAAGATTCTGAGTATATTGGAGTATTTCAAGCGATGTTGCATTCATTTTAAGTTATTTGATCAAAATAATTTTTATTTAAACTCTTTATATAGTCTATAATATGTTTATGAGATTAATTATTCAAAACAATTGGATTATACATTGTAATTATTCACATAATGTGCATATTTTACAGATTCTTAGTTTCTTTGAACATTTCAATCGATTTTCCATTCATTTTAAGTCATCCGTTTACAATAATCTATATTTAAGCTCTTCATGTTATCTAGAATCTGTTTATGAGCTCACATATTCAAAGAAATTGGATTATACATTGTAATTATTCAAATAATGTGCAGATTTTACCGATTCTTAGTATATTTAAGCATTTCAAGCAATTTTACATTCATTTTAAATCATTTGATCACAATCACCTATATTTAAGATCTTTATATTGTCAAGAATATATTTATTAACTCACTTATTCTAAACGATTGCATTATACATTGTAATTACGCACATAATATGTAGATTTTAAAGATTCTGAGTATATTTGAGCATTTCAAGCGATTTTGCATTTATTTAAGTCATTTGATCGCAATAATCTATAATTAAGCTCTTTATAATAGGAAGATATACTACACTATGGTGTATACATGCCCCATAATTTGTGGATTATAATTATTCACATAATTTGTAGATTTTACAGATTCTGAGATATTTGAGCATTTCAAGCGATTTTGAATTCATTTTAAGTCATTTGACCACGGTAATCTATATTTATGATCTTTATATAGTTTAGAGTATGTTTCTGAAATATAAGTTATTAAAAATGATTGGATTATACATTTTAATTGCACACATAATGTACAGAATTTAAAGATTCTGAGTATATTGGAGCATTTCAAGCGATTTGCATTCATTTAAGTTATTTGATCACAATAATCTATATCTACGCTTTTTATATTGTCTAACATATGTTTATGAGCTCAATTATTAAAAACAATTGGATTATACATCGTAATTATTCACATATATTGAAGATTTTACAGATTTTGAGTATATTTGAGCATTTGAAGTGATTTTGCATTCATTTTTAGTCGTTTGATCACAATAATGTATATTTATACTCTTTATATAGTCTAGAATATCTTTATGAGCTCAATTATTCAAAACGATTGGATTATACATTGTAATTATTTACATAATGTTCATATTTTACATATTCTAAATTTATTTGAACATTTCAATCGATTTTGCATTCATTTTAAGTTATTTAACGACAATAATCTATATTTAAACTCTTTATATAGTCTAGTATATGTTTATGAGCACACATATTCAAAACTATTGGATTATACATTGTAATTATTCACATAATGTGCAGATTTTACGGATTCTGAGTATATTTAAGCATTTCAAGCGATTTTGCATTGATTTTAAATCATCTGATGATAATAATCTATATTTATACTTTTTATATAGTTTAGAATATATTTACGAACTCACTTATTCAAAACGATTGGATTATACATAATAATTATTCACATAATTTGCATATTTTACAGATTCAAGTATATTTGAGCATGTCGGGCGATTTTGCATTATTTTAAGTTATGTGATCACAATAATCTATATTTATGCTCTTTATATAGTCTAGAATATCTTTATGAGGCCAATTGTTCAAAAAGATTGGTTTATACTTTGTAATTATTCACATAATGTGTATATTTTACAGATTCTAAATTTTTTTGAGTATTTCAATCGATTTTACATTCATTTTAAGTTGATGACAAGAATCTACATTTAAACACTTTATATAGTCTAGAATATGTTTATGAGCTCACATATTAAAAACAATTGGATTATACATTATAATTATTCACATAATGTGCATATTTTACAGATTCTGAGTATATTTAAACTCTTTACATAGTCTAGAATTTGTTTATGAACACACTAATTTGAAACAATTGAATTATTCATTGTAATTACACATATAATATGCATATTTTTATAGATTCTTTGTATATTTAGGTATTTTAAGCAATTTTGCATTTATTTCAATTCATTTGATCAAAATAATCTGTATTTATGCTATATATATAGTCTAGAATATGTTTATCAACTCACGTATTCACAGCGATTGGATTATACATTGTAATTACGCAAAAAATGTCCAGATTTTAAATATTTTGGGTATATTTAAGCATTACAAGCTATTCTGCAGTCATTTTAAGTGTTTTGATCATGTTAATCTACATTTAAGCTCTTTATATAGTCTAGAATGCGTTTACGAGCTAAATTATACAGAATAATTTGATTATACATTGTAATTATTCACATAGTTTACATATTTTACAGATTGTGAGTGTATTTGAGCATTTGAAGTGATTTTGCATTCATTTTAAATCATTTGATCACAATCATTTATATTTAAGATTTTTATATAGTCAAGAATATATTTATGAACTTACTTTTCCAAAACGATTGCATTATACATTATAATTACGAATATAATATGCAAATTTTAAAGACTGGGAGTATATTTGAGCATTTCAAGCGATTTTGCATTCATTTTAAAGTCATTTGATCACTATAATCTATATATATACTATTTTATAGTCTAGAATATGTTTATGTGGTCAATTAATCAAAAAGATTGGTTTATACATTGTAATTATACACATAATATACAGACTTTGCAGATTCTGTGTATATTTGAGCATTACAAGCGATTTTGCATTCATTTTAAGTCATTTGATCACAATAATGTATATTTAATCTCTTTATATAGTCTAGAATAAGTTTATGAGCTTGCTTATGCAAAACGATTGGATTATACAATTTAATTATTCACATAATTTGCATATTTTACATATTCTGAGTAAAATTGAGCAAGTCATTTTGTATTCATTCTAAGTGTTTTGATCACATTAATCTATATTTAAGCTCTTTATATAGTCTAGCATATGTTTATGATATCACTTATTCAAAACAATTGGATTATACATTGTAATTATGCACATAATGTGCAGGTTTTAAAGATTCTGAGTATATTTGAGCATTTTCAGCGATTTTTGCATTCAATTTAAGAAATTTGTTCACAATAATTTTTACTTAAGCTCTTTACATAGTCTAAAATATGTTTATGAACTCACTTATTCGAAACGATCGGATTATATATTGTAATTACTCACATAATTTGCAGATTTTACAGATTCTGAGTATATGCATTTCAAGCGATTTTGCATTAATTTTAAGTTATTTGATGACAATAATCTATATTTAAGATCTTTATATAGTTTAGAATATGTTCATGAACTGATTTTGCCTTCATTGTAAGTCACTTGATCACAATAATATATATTTAAGCTCTTTATATAGTTTAAAATATGTTAATAAACTCACTTATTCAAAACAATTGGATTATACGTTGTAATTACGAAGCTAATGTGTAGATTTTAAAGATTCTGAGTATATCTGAGCATTTCAAGAGATTTTGCTTTCATTTTAAGTCATTTCATCATAATAATCTATATTTATGCTCTTTATATAGTTTAAAATATGTTAATAAACTCACTTATTCAAAATGATTGGATTATACATTGTAATTATTCACATAATTTTGCAGATTTAATAGATTCTTAGTATATTTCAGCATTTCAAGCGATTTTGCATTCATTTTATGTCATTTGATCACAGCAATCAATATTAAACTTCTTTATATTTTTTAGAATTTGTTTGTGAACTCACTTATTGAAAACGATTGGATTATAAATTGTAATTATTCACATAATGTATGAATTTTACAGATCCTGAGTATATTTGAGCATTTCAAGCGATTTTTACATTCATTTTAAGTCATTTGACCACAGTAATCTATATTTATGCTCTTTATATAATTTAGAATATGTTTCTGAACAAAGTTATTCAAAACGATTGGATAATAAATTGTAATTTTGCAAATAATGTTCAGATTTAAAGATTCTGAGTATATTTGAGCATTTCAAGCGATTTTGCATTCATTTTAAGTCATTTGATCACCATAATCTATACTTAAGCTTTTTATATAGTCTAGAATATGTTTATGAGCTCAATTATTCAAAACGATTGGATTATACATTGTAATTATTTACATAATGTTCATATTTTACATATTCTAAATTTATTTGAACATTTCAATCGATTTTGCATTCATTTTAAGTTATTCAATGACAATAATCTATATTTAAACTCTTTATATAGTCTAGAATATGTTTATGAGCACACATATTCAAAACTATTGGATTATACATTGTAATTATTCACATAATGTGCAGATTTTACGGATTCTGAGTATATTTAAGCATTTCAAGCGATTTTGCATTGATTTTAAATCATCTGATGACAATAATCTATATTTATACATTTTAATAGTTTAGAATATATTTACGAACTCACTTATTCAAAACGATTGGATTATACATAATAATTATTCACATAATTTGCATATTTTACAGATTCAAGTATATTTGAGCATTTTCGGGTGATTTTGCATTATTTTAAGTTATGTGATCACAATAATCTATATTTATGCTCTTTATATAGTCTAGAATATGTTTATGAGGCCAATTATTCAGAAAGATTGGTTTATACTTTGTAATTATTCACATAATGTGTATATTTTACTGATTCTAATTTTTTTTTAGTATTTCAATCGATTTTACATTCATTTTAAGTTATTTGATGACAAGAATCTACATTTAAACTCTTTATATAGTCTAGAATATGTTTATGAGCTCACATATTCAAAACAATTGGATTATACATTGTAATTATTCACATAATGTGCATATTTTTCAGATTCTGAGTATATTTAAACTCTTTACATAGTCTAGAATTTTTTTTATCAACACACTAATTTGAAATGATTGAATTATTCATTGTAATTACACATATAATATGCATATTTTATAAATTCTTTGTATATTTGGGTATTTTAAGCAATTTTGCATTTATTTCAATTCATTTGATCACAATAATCTGTATTTATGCTATATATATAGTCTAGAACATGTTTATCAACTCACGTATTCACAGCAATTGGATTATACATTGTAATTACGCCAAAAATGTCCAGATTTTAAATATTTTGGGTATATTTAAGCATTGCAAGCTATTTTGCATTCATTTTAAGTGTTTTGATCATGTTAATCTACATTTAAGCTCTTTATATAGTCTAGAATACGTTTATGAGCTAAATTATTCGAATAATTCGATTATACATTGTAATTATTCACATAGTTTACATATTTTACTGACTTTGAGTGTATTTGAGCATTTGAAGCGATTTTGCATTCATTTTAAATCATTTGATCACAATCATCTGTATTTAAGATTTTTATATAGTCATGAATATATATATATATGAAATCACTTATTCAAAACGATTGCATTATACATTATAATTACGAATATAATGTGCAAATTTTAAAGATTCTGAGTATATATTTGAGCATTTTAAGTGATTTTGCATTCATTTTTAAGTCATTTGCTCACAATAATCTATATATATATGCTAATTTTATTGTCTAGAATATGTTTATGTGGTCAATTAATCAAAAAGATTGGTTTATACATTGTAATTATACACATAAAATACTTATTTTGCAGATTCTGAGTATATTTGAGCATTACAAGCGATTTTGCATTCATTTTAAGTCATTTGATCACAATAATATATATTTAAGCTCTTTATATAGTCAAGAACATGTTTATGAGCTCGCTTATTCAAAACGATTGGATTATACATTATAATTATTCACATAATTTGCATATTTTACATATTCTGAGTACAATTGAGCATTTCAAGCAATTTTATATTCATTCTAGGTGTTTTGATCACATTAATCTATATTTAAGCTCTTTATATAGTCTAGAATATGTTTGTGATATCACTTATTCAAAACAATTGGATTATACATTGTAATTATGCACATAATGTGCAGGTTTTAAGATTCTGAGTATATTTGAGCATTTCAAGCGATTTTTGCATTCAATTTAAGAAATTTGTTCACAATAATTTTTACTTAAGCTCTTTACATAGTCTACAATATGTTTATGAACTCACTTATTCAAAATGATCGGATTATATATTGTAATTACTCACATAATTTGCAGATTTTACAGATTCTGAGTATATTTGAGCATTTCAAGCGATTTTGCATTAATTTTAATTTATTTGATGACAATAATCTATATTTAAGCTCTTTATATAGTTTAGAATATGTTCATGAACTCACTTATTCAAAACAATTGGATTATACATTGTAATTACGAACCTAATGTGTAGATTTTAAAGATTCTGAGTATATCTGAGCATTTCAAGAGATTTTGCTTTCATTTTAAGTCCCTTGATCACAATAATCTATATTTAAGCTCTTTATATAGTCTATAATATGTTTAGGAGATCAATTATTCAAAACTATTGGATTATATATTGTAATTATTAACATAAATATGCAGATTTTACAGATTCTTAGTATATTTTAGCATTTCAAACGGTTTTGTATTAATTTTAAGTCATTTGATCATAATAATCTATATTTATGCTCTTTATATAGTTTAAAATATGTTTATAAACTCACTTATTCAAAATGATTGGATTATACATTGTAATTATTCACATAATTTTGCAGATTTAATAGATTCTTAGTATATTTGAGCATTTCAAGCGATTTTGCATTCATTTTAAGTCATTTGATCACAATAATCTATATTTAAGCTCTTTATGTGGTTTAGAATATGTTTATAAACTCACTTATTTAAAACAATTGGATTATACATTGTAATTACGCACATGATGTGCAGATTTTACAGATTCTTAGTATATTTGAGTATTTAAATCAATTTTGTATTATTTTAAGTCATTTGATCATAATGATCTATATTTAAGCTCTTTATATAGTCTAGAATATGTTTATGAACTCACTTTTTCAAAACGATTGGATTATGCATTTTAATTATGCACATGATGTGCATATTTTACATATTCTTAGTATATTTGAACATTTCAAACAGTTTTACATTCATTTTAAGTTATTTGATCACAATAATCTATATGTAAGATTTTTACATAGAGAATATATTTATGAGCTTACTTATTCAAAACGATTGGATTATACATTGTAATTATTGACATAATATGTATATTTTATAGATTCTGATTATATTTGAGCATTTCAAGCGATTTTACATTCATTTTAAGTAATTTGATCACAATAATCTATATTTATGTTGTTTATATAGTCTAAAATATGTTTATGATCTTACTTAAAACATGATGATATTGATATTTTAGTTAGATATTCACATTATTATTAACATATATAAAAAATAATATAATGGAAACCAAATTTTAAATTATGCAAAAAAAATATTGTATCGAGCGAAGCTCGATGTCCAACCCTAGTTTCAATATAATTTATGTCAAAATCTGATTATTTGCATGACTAATTTGACACAGCTAACAGCTTATCTAAAACTGGAACTGATCACACGCCATATTTGAAAGGCATTTGACCCTGAATCTCAAATTTTGCATAAACAAAGATGCCATTTAAAAAGTATTTTGAACAACGTATGTATGTAGATGAATCCAAATCCTGTGCCGCGCAAACAGCGCACAGGATCTGAACCCTTCGTGAGATCTAACGGCTCTGACTTGTTAATTCTCCGATCCCACTCTTACGATCTATCGGGTTCACTTTTCGCCCGTTTCTCAGGATCCGAAATAAAAAAACCAACAAAATCAAACAAAAGGAAAAGGAATCGGAGATGAATTGGAGGGAAAATTGAAGTCGCCAGAGAAAATTCGCGAGAGGGTGATTGCAGTCGCCAGCGATAATCTTCGCGAGAGGGCAAAATGAAGGTGTATCAGCGATAGTCTCCAGCGAAGGAAGGAACTGTGCTTTGATTGTAGTTGGCTCTTCATCTCCAGACTTAGAAATATCTTTGATTGCAGTTGATCTCCCTAATTGAAGTCTCTAGCGATAGTCTCCAGAGAATGGTAATTTCTCTCTTTTGCTTACTTTACATACTCTTAGTTGGTTTGTTATTAAATAGAGTTTTAATAAAACCAAAAAACACAACGGCAGGTGAGCACTATAATAAAACCAAAAAGCACACTGCCTTAAAACAAAAACTATATATGAATTCAAATCTTGTCAGTATTACACTAACAACAACAGTCAGTCCAAATCTGGATTCACTATACATAGAGATGAAGAAAACAATAGTCATGCCGGGTCCCACACAAAACAACTTGTCAGTATTATACTGTTATTAGCATTAAAGAGTTTATTTGTAGAATTAGCATTAAAGATGAATCAGATGATTAAAGCTCTATTTAATTTAGGTCATCACGACTCATGACTGTACTGTTATTGTTCATACTAATTTCCTCGCATTAAAAAAAAGAAAATGTTTAGTGATACAATAAACTTCAAATCCAAAAAAAAAAAAAGAGTAAGCAAAGTTTCTGTCTTCTACTTGATCTGGATTGAAGTTTTGGGTCTCTGGCTGAATTATTATAGATGCTGACCGTGTAAAGCTATAGAAGATGTATAATAATAATGTACTTATCTATTATTTTGTGCTCACTGTACATGACTAGAACATGTATAATTGTATTGAATAAATTTTTCACTTGCAATTTCAGCATCAGCCATATGAAGAGAATGACTGGATTCCTCAATTGGGAATGGAATTTGAAACAGAAGAGAACAAGCGTGGCAGTTCTGGAATAGATATGCAGGAAAGATGGGTTTTAGTGCTAGGAGACATTATGCACATAAGAGTCGAATTGATTCTATTATCATGTCAAGGGTGTTCGTATGCTCAAATGAAGGTCATCGGAAAGAGAAGCAAGGTGACAACTCCAAAAACCCTCGGGCAGAGACTCGAACGGTGCAAGGCTCGTTTGGGTGTGAAATTTATTAGAGAAAAAAATCACTATAGAGTTATAGATTTTGTTTCAAACCACAACCATCTTCTTCAGGAGCCTGAAGCTTGTCACATGATATGTAGTCAACATGAGGTGACAGAGCTTGCACAATTTGAAATTGATTTAGCCGATGAGTCGGGTATTCGGCCAAAGCAAGCATATGAGTTAATGGGTAGACAAGTCGGTGGTCAAAACAATCTTTCTATGACTATCATTGATTATAGAAATTACTTGAGGGACAAGCGGAGGAGAATACTAATTTCTGGTGAAGCGGTGGCAATGTTGAAATACTTTAATGATCGCACTTTGGAGAATCTTTCATTTCATCATGTTGAGCAAGAGAAGCGAGAGATGAAACTATTGAGGACCGAAATGGCAGGTCGGTGATTGAAGATACAAGATTAGACATGGCTCGTCGTAATAGAGATTTATGCCGCAAGTTCATCAAAATAGCAGCTCAAGCATCTCATGCCGAAGAAGTATCTGTATTTGTTGATGGTGTGTTGGAGACACTTGAGAATCAGGTTCAAGAGAAGATTCGAAACCTTTCGATCACCGTTGATATTAGTAATGAAGCATCTCCCGTGCCTACCTTCATTTCTGATAGTCAACCTCGTCTAAAGAAAAAAGATGGTACAAAAGGTAGTAAGAGACATCGAAGTCGGGTTGAAACTAATATAAAGAAGATTCAAAAGAAAGCAGCGCGAAACTCTAAAACGAAGGTAACATTGAAGCAATTCTCTAAAACTGACAGGAAGGCTTAATTTCATAGCATAATTTTCTTTTTTTTTAAAAAAAAAATGGGGATGTCCAATACAAAAAAATAAGGCAAATTATCTCATAGTTAAGGTGTATATGAGATACTTAAGGTACTGAATGTTTTCTTGTATGCATGTAGTGTGATTGTTTCATTTTTAAGCTATATTAATGAAGTCAGTTATATATTTACATCATGTCAACTTACATCAAGTACTATATGATTTTTTTCTTGAATTAAATTTCAGGATATTTGCGAGTGTTAGGAACTCAAGTCCTTGTGCAATTTTAAATTTTTATTAATGTTTAATAAGCATTTAACAATTGCAATTAACGGATCTAGTCAAACAAACGATTTAACATTTAAAACAAGACGTGTAGGAAGTTACCTCTTCTAGTATCGTAACTAGAAGGTTCGAATCCTTTGCGTAGGAGTCGGTGGTGTGCTCGTCTCCACCACCAAGTCGTCGGCAACCACCTCGAGTCCACCTAGAAGTTTAACCAAGTTCTAGTAGTATGTGCTAGCACACCTAGAACAAGACTAATCATCTCTTCCATTCCAATTAATCAACTTGTTTAATTAAGTGGAACTAGTGCTCAACACATGAGCTCCTATGGAATGCTAGAGAAAATGCAAAGAATAAGAAAAACAATTTTTTTCTTCTTTTCTCATTAGGTGGCGGCCACGAAAAAATGAAAAGAGCAAAAATGACATTAGGTCAAAAACTTTTGGCCGAAAATCATTTTTCTTTTATACTCAATTTCATACCTTTTGTAAGTGTAACTAATTACACTTATATGGCCGGCCCCTAATGGCCATAAATGGACTAATTAGTCCAACTAATTATGCTGCCATTTAACATATTAAATCTTATATTTAACGGACCTTTTAATTGCATTCCATTCGGCTCAAATAGACTTGATAAATTAGGCCTTCTTATTTAATATAATTCTCACAACTATATTAAATATTGTTGAACAAGAATAATTATTAACTCATTAATAATTATTTTAGGATTAGCATATGTATTATATTGTTTCTATATGATCTATTTGATTTAATTAATTATAACGGTTTATAACGATATATAATTAATTAATCAACTTATCATATATTCGCAGTACTCGCTACTGCAAATAAATAAATACTACACGTTTGGTTAAAGTCCTATTTGTGTGACCCTTTGAGGATTTATGCTATGTTGGCCATGGAAAATAAGTCACTATTTATTTCCAATAATCATAAGCGGTATCTAGCAACACGTTATGATTCCCAATTCGCATAATTAAATACTGTACCAATACAATAGTTCAATCCTGCATAAGAAAATAATATCTTATTGTTTCGATTCTTATGTCACATGATATCCTTGTATAATCCAAGATAGGAATGTGTCATTCTTGCAGATTATACGTTTCTTGATCTAGAGATGATTGCATAAGTTGCTAGCAAACAATCCATCTCCATCAAGGGGCCCAGTAGATATCATAACTCATTAGGTGTACCAACGAGGGACATACGGTTATCTTGATGACCAATTTCTCCCCGCACAATTCAAGAGAACATAAATAAAGTCCGTATAGCAGCCTTTATCAGGAATCAGCGTTAGACGATATTTATTGAACATATCCTCATGTGGAGAAACTGAACCATCTCAAAATCAGAATCAAACACTTATGAAATAAATAATGACACGTAACACAATCCATATATTTATTTCATTGGGTCATGTCCTGTTCTATGTTCCAGTAACATACACATATGCAATTAAGTTGGTAACTCCTTACCCATGATTTGTAGAACTTAATCATCACTTAACTTGCATACTAGTCTTATCTGATAATTAATGTTCCTTGTTAATTATCAAGACTATGGAATCTTTAGAGATATTATTGTCATTCTAACGAATGATCTACAGAGATCTACAATTCAGATCCTCGACCTGAATGATCTGTCAATAATAATCTCTAGGAACAAATGATCAATCATCATCAATAACATAAACTAATATAATAGCCACCAACTGATTGGCATCTAGGACATATGTCTAACAGCGAGGACATTTCAACTCCTATATTAACACAAAATTCTCAAATGGATGACTATACTAGTTATGCACAATTGTTAATGGTTAGTACTTTTGAATAATTTGAATAATTTTGGGGACTACATCAATTTGAATAATATTGTTAACGTTATTTTTTTTCTTATAGGAGAACTCCATAGTTGCTTTGCCTTCGCCTCATTCTGAAATTGCCTCAACAAGTCAAGAGATGTCTCTATTGACTAGATGAATGGAATTACTTAATTTTTGTGTAGCTTTTAAAGAAAAAGCTTAATTTTGTGAATGTTATTAGTATAGCTTTTAAAGAAAAAGTTTCATTTTGTGAAGGTTATTAGGATA
Source organism: Rhynchospora pubera (assembly GCA_028095005.1). Lineage (NCBI taxonomy): Eukaryota > Viridiplantae > Streptophyta > Magnoliopsida > Poales > Cyperaceae > Rhynchospora > Rhynchospora pubera. The sequence continues at coordinate 82,943,962 of CM051460.1, read as the reverse complement.
GTTTTAAAAAAAAAAGGCTTCATTTTGTGAATATATTACTATAGCTTTTAAAGATAAAGCTTCATTTTGTGAATGTTATTAAAATAGTTTAAATGTTGTGTTGATTTGCTTCAAATGGGTTCAATTGATTTTCTTCGAATGTTATTAATATAGCTTATAACTTTATATGGTTTGAACCATTATATCTGTACCATTAGGTGCATAGAATGGATGTAACACAGGAATAATCAATATTATCCACGGGAATAATTAATATTATATACACTTGCATAATTTCTTAGATAAGAGCTTATTAGGCGCACAGAATGGATGTACCACAAGATTTACTAGTTCAGTACAAGCATATTGCATTTATGTCCAAGAATTGAATAGTAGCTGCTAATTAATTGATGTACCAACAGAACATTACAAGCACAACAAGATTAAGAACCACAAGTTCAATTACAGGTACAAGCATCCATTAGCTCATGTCAACACATATCAATTTCCCTTGATTCCTTCTTCATCCTCTTCTCTATCAATTTTCTCAGTATCTTCTTCCATATTATACTCTATTAGGAACAAATCTTCCGATCCTTCGATTTCTCAGTATCTTCTTCCTCATCTGGTTGTTCAATGTTTATCCATCAACTTAGAAACATATATGTGGTAGGCAAATTAAGAGACCACTCCAGTCTATTCAGAATATTTTTTGCCATTCTAACAACATCACCTGTACCATATCTCAGCATCCATATGTCAGAAAAGCTCTTCCAGGTGCTCATGAACCTTGAAAAAACTCAAATTAATGATATATTCCCAATTTAAATGAAATGCTTTGAAAATGTATTTTAAAGTTCAAGCAATGGAAACAAGAAGTCATTAGCAATTGAAAACAGGTGAGTCCATATATGAAAACAAACATGAAAATAATCTGGCAAATAGAAATACAGGAGGCAAGAAACTTGGCCAACAGCTAGGCAAAAAGCACAAAACAAAGTTGCTGAAATCAATGAAAGTCATGGTTGAAATACTCAAAGTGTTAGAGATATGTCCTAGAAGCCAATTCATTAGGCTACTTCTATAGTTTATGTTATTGATGATTTCAGATCATTTGTTCTTTGATTTAATCGTTGACAGTTCATTCAGGTTGAGGATCTGAATTATAGATCACTGTTATTCATTTAGTAGTAAATGACAACGATAAATCTAAAAGTCCATAATCTTGATAATTAACAGAGAACATTAGTTATCAATAAGATTAGTATGCAGATTAAGTGATGATTAAGTTCTATAAATCATAGGTTAAGAGTAACCAACTTAATTGCATATGTATATGTTATTGAACATAGTACAGGACTGGACCCCACGAAATAAATATATGGATTGTGTTACGTGTCATTATTTATTTCGTTATGATTTTGGTTCTAAGTTTGAGATGATTATCTTTTCCACATGAGGATAGATGCTATAAATCATGTCTACCGCTGATTCCTGATAAAGGCTGCTATACGGACTTGATTTAAGTATTCTTGAATTGTGCGGGGAAAAGCTAATTACCAAGAAAACCGTATGTCCCTCATTAATTCACTTAGTGAGTGACGATATCTGTTTGGGCCCCTTGATGGAGATAGATTGTTTGCTAGCAACTGATACAATTATCTCTAGATCAAGAAACGTATAATCTGCAAGAATGACACGTTCCTATCTTGGATTATACGATGATATCGTGTGACATAAGAATCAAAATAGAGAAACATAATTGTTCTCTTATGCAGGATTGAAATTTTGTAGCTGTACACTATTTATGCGAATTGGGAATCATAACGTGTTGCTAGATACCGCTTATGATTATTGGAATTAAATAGCGATTTAATTCCATGTCCAACATAGCATAAATCCTCAAAGGGTCACACAAAATTGGTATTTAATCATATGTGCATTATTTATTTGCAATAATGTGTATTGCAAAATATGATAGATTGATTAATTAATTAAATAGCGTTATGGACCGTTATAATTAATTAAGTCAAATAGATCATATAGAAATAAATTAATGCATTGTCTAATCTCTAAATAATTATTATTAAGTTAATAATTATTTATAACACACTTAATTTAGTTAAGTTATTTGGGCTTTAATTTATTAGTAAATTAAATGTCCAAATTGAATAGCTATGAGTGGGCCTTTAATTAATAGAATTAAAGGGACCAAATAGAGATGGCCTAGTGGGCCAAGAGAGCCCACTAGGAGGCCGGCCACAAGAGGTAGGTAGGAGTGGCACAATTGTAATTTGTGTGAACTCCTATCTAGGGTTAAGAGGCTATATAAGGCACCTATTGGAGGCTCCCTTGCACCTCTTCTCTCTCCTCCTCTCCCTAGCCGCCACTATTGGCCTCCCCTTTGTGGTGCGCCGCCCCCCCTCTCCCCTCTCCACTCTAGCTCATGTGTTGAGCGTCCCATTCTCCCACAAATCGTTCGGTTCGTTGGTTGATGAAAGGGAACGCTTGGGATTAGACTCGTTCTTCTCTTCGCTAGCACGAATTGAGAAGGACTTGGTTAATACCATAGTGGACTCGAGGCGCCGCGAATAGGAGGTGTTTGGAGAGCACGCCACCGACATCAATCCATTGGAACGAGCCTCTTGGTTGCGATACCAAGAGAGGTATACTTCCAATCCTTTCTCTCTTGTGAATGAATAGCTTATGTACTAGATCTCTCTTGTGTGTGATTTGCTTGGTTAATTAATTGGTAATTAGCATAAAAATGAAAATTACACAATTTTCTAACAGTGGTATCAGAGACTTGGTCGTACTTAAGCTATTTTGACACTTAATTAAGAGAAATTGGCTAATTAATGGATTAGTAGAGATGATGCGTTTGTTTGCTGTCTGGAAATGGTATTTTCTGTGTTGTTTCGCATTTTTCTCTGTGATATGTTCTCTGGAAGTTTTTTTCATCTACATGAAAGTTGTAGATCTGTGGATTGTGATTCTTTTGGCGTTGGATTCACATTTTTCTAAATTAGTATAGATTTACTGTGAATAAAATGGCGACAGTGCGCAGAACCAGTTTCTGCTTGCACTGTCCTGTTTGAATGGCTTGAAAGATTTATATTTTGAATATAAGTACCAGTGTTCTATGGCTAGAAATAAAGAGGACTTGAAGCTCTTTCTGAGCATGTACAAATTGTTGCATGGCTCGGATTAATTTGTGGTTTTTCAAGTATGAAAAGGAAGATCTTGTCAGATCCAGTTTGTTGAGCAAATCGATTGTTCTAATAAACTGTACCAACTGAGAACTCCTTTAAAAATTCTGTTTAAATGGAGTTGTTCTATTTTGAGTTAGGATTCCAAGAAAATTAGTTTCATAATTTTTCGTGGATATTTGGACCTTCAACTAGGTTAAAACCTTTCGATTGACAGTCTGTTCCAGTACAGAATTTGTTGATTGTTTAGGCTGTAACTTAATATTATTGAACTGAACTTGGTTGTTTTCTTTTCATGCATGGATAGCCTGTAGTCTAAACAAGTTTTTCTATGTATATTGTATATATAAAAACTGGATAGAAGGTGGTCTAACAGACCAAATGGTTGAGAGGATAAGCTGAAAATCTCATAACGGTGTTTCGTGCACTTGTAAGAGATTTGTCTTTTTTGATTCTCCCAAATGGTTCAAGATCTCTTCTTGAAATTTTTACTGGTAGTCACAACTATGATACGGAGCTTAAGTAATTTATTTGAGAATTTTTGGAGACCGAAAACTGTTGTTTTTGTTGGATTCCATTAGTTACGTTTTTTGGTAAATTACTGTTTTTCTAAGTATTCAAACTAGTTGAAATTAATTAGAAAACTTCTTGTTTGATCTCCTTTCTGTTATGGGATGTTGAAAGAACTTTCTAAATGAATTTAAACAAGTTTGGTTGTTTAAAATTGAGGATTTGTACACGGAATTTACTTATAGCAAACGATACGCAAAGATGCTTGAAAATCGTTAATTGGAAACAAAGTGGACTTGTATGTGCTAACTTTGTTTTGTAGGTGGATAGTGGGTTTAGTATGGCTCAAGACTCAATGCCTTGTGGTTGTAAATGAATGCATGTGTGAATGTTTGTAATGCGGCCTTTGGTGCCATTAATTAATTTTGGATTAATTTTTGATGTAACTTGTGAGGCTTGCATGCCCCTAAGGATAGGAAGGGAATAGGATGTTTTCACATGTATTTTGCACCTTTATTTTATATAGGATTTAGATCCTTATAGAATTTAGTGGGAGGGCATGGATTAGATTAGTTTTGCTCCATGGACGATGTGGCGAAACTAATGCAAGCGGGAGCCATACAAACCCACAACTATGAGATGCTTATATGATTATTTTGTTAGGTTAGGTATGGGTGTATGCTTACACGACCACCAAACAAAGTGTCATATGAATTGTTTGTCCCAAACTAAAAAGAATAAGTTAAATCGCCCTCCTTCTCTCTATCCCCTTCATGCCGATTGTCACTCATGGCGCGGTCCGCCCAAGCGGACGTCATGATTGCCAATTCGGTAGTCGGGGTGCAAATAGCTAAGATTTGCAAGGAGCAAATAGTGAGAAGTGACTTTTCGATGAACCCAACTAGAGTTTGGACATCGTGGCGAAGTTCGCTTATGCGAACCAAGAGTCATGGTAAGATGATTGGTTGTAGAACCTACCTTATCTAATCATTTTGGATGACGTGCCATAGCAGGTCCATTTTGATGAAAATAGGGGTCTTGGAAATCACTATACTTAGGGACTTTTTTAAAGTGTAGTGAAAGTTTTACTTTTGTTAAAACTAAAAACATAAAACTAATTGACCTTTAAATTTGATAATTGTTGTAGATGTCTTCCTCATCTTTTACGCTACGTTCTCTTCTTGAGAGAGAGAAACTCGCTTTTAACGGTGCCAATTTCTTGGATTGGCATCGCAACCTAAGGCTTGCCTTTAGGTATGAGAAAAGAGAGTATCTCCTCACCACTCCCATGCCATCGGCTCCAAAGGCAACCGCTACCCAAGAGGAAAAGGATGCCTTTGCGAAGCATGAAAACGAGGACATGGAGATGTCCGTCGTGATGGTGGCAACAATGGAAGCGGAACTCCAAAAGGAGTTCATGGATAGTGGCTATGGAGTGTTCGCTATGATCACTCGCCTATCCAACATGTTCCAAACTAAGGCCCGCACCGAAAGGGCCCGTCTCATCAAGGCCGTCGCCAACACTCGCTTGGCCGAAGGTCATGATGTCGGGCCACACGTCATGAAGATGGCGGGGTTGTTTCGGCAGCTTGAGAAGCTTGACACGCCCTTCCCTTCGGGGGCGATTCAAGACTTCATTCTCAATTCTCTCCCTCCAAGCTTCACCGGTTTCGTTGTGAACTACCGGATGAACGGCATGGACAAGAGCATGGATGACATCCAAAACATGCTCATTGAGACGGAGGAGAGTTTGAAGAAAGAGAAGGGCCCAAAGGATGTTCTTGCGGTGAGTGGAAAGAGCAAGAAGATAAGAAAGCGTGGCCGCAAAGGCAAAGGCAAAGGCCCGGTGACGCCCCAAGGTCCGGCCAAGGGTGCTCCCGTGGGTTCTAAGAAGAAGAAGAACCCGGCCTCTTCCGAGACCGTTTGCTACTACTGTAGCAACAAGGGCCATTGGAAGAGAAACTGCCCAAGGTACCTAGCTGACAAGAAGGCGGGAACTATCCAACCTTCTACCTCAGGTATATTTGTCATCGAAACCCTTCTCGCTACTTCTCACACAGATTGGGTATTTGATACTGGTTCGTGTGCTCACATTTGTCGAAATGTGCAGGTACTAAAGAATAGAAGGCGGCTCGAGAAAGGCGAAGTTCAACTCCGCGTCGGTAACGGCACGTGCATCTCCGCTATGGCCGTTGGGAGCGTGGAACTAACTTTGCCTAATGGTTTTGTGTTGGAACTCAAGGATGTTTTTGTAGTTCCATGTATCACTCGAAACATTGTGTCCGTTTCTTGTTTGGACTTGGATGGATTTGATGTTGTAATAAAGAACAAGTGTTTGACTTTGTTTCGTAATGAAGTTCGTTTTTGCGATGCACAATTATTGAATGGTCTTTATGTGCTTGATTCGAATGGATTTGTTATGAGTGTTGAAAATGACAAAAGGAAACGTAAGGTTTTACATGAGAATGCGACTTTAATGTGGCATTGCCGCTTGGGTCATATCAACGAGAAACGCATCAAGAGACTACAATCCGTTGGTCTCTTGGATCAATTCGCTTTCGAGCCAATTGACACTTGCGAATCTTGTTTGATGGGAAAAATGACCAAAGCGCCTTTTCCCAACAAAGGGATAAGGGCAAATGGATTGTTAGATCTCATACATACCGATGTATGTGGACCTATGAGCATTTGTGCACGTGGAGGTTTCTCATACTTCGTCACGTTCACTGATGATTATAGTAGATACGGGTATATCTACTTGATGCGTCATAAATCTGAAACTTTTGACAAGTTCAAAGAGTTTAAGAGTGAAGTTGAGAACCAACTTGATCGAAAGATCAAGGCCTTACGATCCGATAGAGGTGGTGAGTACTTGAGCCATGAATTTGGCGATTATCTAAAGGAGTGCGGAATCGTTCCACAACTCACTCCACCAGGAACACCACAATGGAATGGTGTATCCGAAAGGAGGAATCGAACTTTGTTAGACATGGTTCGATCGATGATGAGCCAAACTAATTTGCCTATGTCCTTTTGGGGTTATGCAATTGAAACCGCAGCTTTTACTTTGAACCGTGTTCCGTCAAAGTCCGTTGAGAAAACGCCCTATGAGCTTTGGTTTAAGAAGAAACCAAGCATGTCGTTTCTCAAGATTTGGGGTTGCGAAGCTTATGTGAAAAGGCTAGTGAGCGATAAGCTTGGACCCAAATCGGACAAATGTCATTTCGTAGGATACCCTAAGGAAACGAAGGGTTACTACTTCTATAACCGCAACGAGAACAAGATAGTTGTTGCTCGTTATGGTGTGTTCTTGGAGAAAGAATTTCTCTCAGGAAGAAGTAGTGGGAGCAACGTGGTTATTGAAGAAATTCAAGAACCACAACAACAAAACATACCTCAAGTAGGTAATGTGATTGTTCCAAACATAGTGCCAAATGAGGTTGCACCAAATGAGATTGTGCCCGAACCTATTCCTCAAGTTGTTGTGGAAGAAGAGATTCAAGAACAAGCTCCCTCAAATGAATACTCAAACATATCGCGTGTCGATAGTGTTGAGGACGCACCTATACTTGAAGTTCAAGAACAAAGCCCACAAACCGTTGTGGAGCAAGTTCAAGAACCTCAAGCATCTACCCTACGAAGATCGGCAAGGCCAAGTCGTCCACCTATAAGATATTTAGGTTTGCACGACGTTCTCGTCATGGAGAACGATGAGCCCTTGACCATTGATGACATGAAAAGAAAACCAGACTCCAAGGAATGGCTTAAGGCCATGGAATCCGAAATGCAATCCATGTATGACAACAAGGTATGGACCTTGGTTGATCTTCCCAACGGAGTAAAACCCGTTGAGAACAAATGGATCTTTAAAAGAAAGGTCGACATGGATGGCAACTTGACCATTTACAAAGCACGACTCGTAGCGAAAGGTTACAAACAAGTTCATGGTATTGACTATGAAGAAACCTTCTCGCCCGTCGTTATGTTCAAGTCAATTCGGATCATGTTAGCAATTGCCGCATTTTATGATTATGAAATATGGCAAATGGATGTCAAAACCGCCTTCCTAAATGGAAATTTGGAAGAGGATGTGTATATGACACAACCCGAGTGTTTTGTGGATCCAAAGAATGCTAACAAGGTATGCAAACTTCAAAGGTCCATTTATGGATTGAAGCAAGCATCAAGGAGTTGGAACAAACGCTTTGATGAAGAAGTCAAGAAATTGAACTTCGTTCAAAGCGAAAAGGAACCTTGTGTTTACAAGAGGATCAGTGGGAGCGTGGTTGTGTTTCTTGTTCTATATGTTGATGATATCCTCTTGATCGGGAATGATATCCCCGAGTTGAATGCAGTTAAGGATTCATTGAAGAAGGTGTTCTCAATGAAAGATTTGGGCGAAGCCGCCTATATCCTAGGAATCAAGATCTATAGAGATAGATCGAGAAGGATGTTAGGCTTGAGCCAAGATGCATATATTGACAAAGTGTTGAACAAACACAACATGGCAAATTCCAAAAAGGGATTCTTGCCTATGTCACATGGCATTTTCTTGAGCAAGTCTCAAAGTCCGACCAATGATGCAGATCGTGAATACATGAAGAAGTTCCAGTATCCATCTGTGGTCGGATCGATTATGTATGCCATGCTATGCACTCGTCCTGATGTGGCACATCCGATTAGCGTGACTAGTCGATTCCAAGCCAATCCTGGCATGGCACATTGGACTGCAGTCAAGAATATCCTCAAATATCTCAAGAGAACAAAGGATAGCATTCTCATATATGGTGGAGATCAAGAGCTCGTTGTAAGTGGTTACACCGATGCTAGTTTCCAAACCGATCGAGATGACTCAAAATCACAGTCCGGCTTCGTATTTCTGCTTAATGGTGGTGCCGTGAGTTGGAAGAGTTCCAAGCAAGATACTACGGCCGATTCCGTCACCGAAGCAGAATACTTAGCGGCTGGTGAAGCAGCGAAAGAAGGTGTATGGATCAAGGAGTTCTTGACCGAGCTAGAGGTGGTTCCAAGCATCTCAGGTCCAGTGGATATTTACTGCGACAACACGGGAGCCATAGCTCAGTCTAAGGAGCCTAGGTCTCACCAAAAGACTAGGCACATTCTACGACGATTCCATCTCATCCGTCAGTTGATCAATGATGGATGGGTCAAGGTCAAGAAGGTGGACGGTGCCGCGAACACAGCGGACCCTCTGACAAAGCCTTTATCTCGAGCCGCACATGAGTTGCATGTTGCATCCATGGGGATTAGGCGCATGCCTGAGTGGCTTTGAGTTGTATCTTTTATTACTAGGCTTTAGTATGAGACATGTATATTTTGGATATTACATTGAGTACTATGCACTTGCTAGAAGTCACTATTGATTGACTCTAGGCCAAGTGGGAGATTGTTAGAGATATGTCCTAGAAGCCAATTCATTAGGCTACTTCTATAGTTTATGTTATTGATGATTTCAGATCATTTGTTCTTTGATTTAATCGTTGACAGTTCATTCAGGTTGAGGATCTGAATTATAGATCACTGTTATTCATTTAGTAGTAAATGACAACGATAAATCTAAAAGTCCATAATCTTGATAATTAACAGAGAACATTAGTTATCAATAAGATTAGTATGCAGATTAAGTGATGATTAAGTTCTATAAATCATAGGTTAAGAGTAACCAACTTAATTGCATATGTATATGTTATTGAACATAGTACAGGACTGGACCCCACGAAATAAATATATGGATTGTGTTACGTGTCATTATTTATTTCGTTATGATTTTGGTTCTAAGTTTGAGATGATTATCTTTTCCACATGAGGATAGATGCTATAAATCATGTCTACCGCTGATTCCTGATAAAGGCTGCTATACGGACTTGATTTAAGTATTCTTGAATTGTGCGGGAAAAAGCTAATTATCAAGAAAACCGTATGTCCCTCATTAATTCACTTAGTGAGTGACGATATCTGTTTGGGCCCCTTGATGGAGATAGATTGTTTGCTAGCAACTGATACAATTATCTCTAGATCAAGAAACGTATAATCTGCAAGAATGACACGTTCCTATCTTGGATTATACGATGATATCGTGTGACATAAGAATCAAAATAGAGAAACATAATTGTTCTCTTATGCAGGATTGAAATTTTGTAGCTGTACACTATTTATGCGAATTGGGAATCATAACGTGTTGCTAGATACCGCTTATGATTATTGGAATTAAATAGCGATTTAATTCCATGTCCAACATAGCATAAATCCTCAAAGGGTCACACAAAATTGGTATTTAATCATATGTGCATTATTTATTTGCAATAATGTGTATTGCAAAATATGATAGATTGATTAATTAATTAAATAGCGTTATGGACCGTTATAATTAATTAAGTCAAATAGATCATATAGAAATAAATTAATGCATTGTCTAATCTCTAAATAATTATTATTAAGTTAATAATTATTTATAACACACTTAATTTAGTTAAGTTATTTGGGCTTTAATTTATTAGTAAATTAAATGTCCAAATTGAATAGCTATGAGTGGGCCTTTAATTAATAGAATTAAAGGGACCAAATAGAGATGGCCTAGTGGGCCAAGAGAGCCCACTAGGAGGCCGGCCACAAGAGGTAGGTAGGAGTGGCACAATTGTAATTTGTGTGAACTCCTATCTAGGGTTAAGAGGCTATATAAGGCACCTATTGGAGGCTCCCTTGCACCTCTTCTCTCTCCTCCTCTCCCTAGCCGCCACTATTGGCCTCCCCTTTGTGGTGCGCCGCCCCCCCTCTCCCCTCTCCACTCTAGCTCATGTGTTGAGCGTCCCATTCTCCCACAAATCGTTCGGTTCGTTGGTTGATGAAAGGGAACGCTTGGGATTAGACTCGTTCTTCTCTTCGCTAGCACGAATTGAGAAGGACTTGGTTAATACCATAGTGGACTCGAGGCGCCGCGAATAGGAGGTGTTTGGAGAGCACGCCACCGACATCAATCCATTGGAACGAGCCTCTTGGTTGCGATACCAAGAGAGGTATACTTCCAATCCTTTCTCTCTTGTGAATGAATAGCTTATGTACTAGATCTCTCTTGTGTGTGATTTGCTTGGTTAATTAATTGGTAATTAGCATAAAAATGAAAATTACACAATTTTCTAACACAAAGAAAGCTTACTGTTCATGTTATTCCAAACAAGAATAGACTAAAGTTTCTCTCTTCGTTTGATTGATTAGCCGATTTACTGCTGCCAGTTCCTCAGTTCGCTTTAGAGACGAGAAGATTAGAAAAGAAGGCCGATTTACTACTGCTAGTTCCTCAGTTTGATTCAGAGACGAGAAGATTAGAAAAGTTTGTAGGACATTTCTTTGAGGCATTTCAAGATTTTATTATTCATATAATATAAGTCGTGTACCAAAACTCATATACTTAAAGTGGAGGAAAAGTTGCTAAAAGTTGCCTCAAAGAAATGTCCTACAAACTTTATTATTTGTCAAGTTGACAAAAAGAAGTACCATAAGTCAGGCGCTGAATAAGGAAATGATGCATAACATAACAAGGAAAATTCAAATCAAAATAATATTATAGTTCTCTCTCAAATGTCATCTTTTTTTTCTCAAGTTTTGATACACTACTTATATGAACAGAACTTTGGATGGTTTAGAATTTTAATTTATCAAATTGAACAGAACATTTATTTTTCTACTTTTCATGTTGCTTGGATATATAACAAATTGAAACATAATATTCATTTAATTCTATCGAAGAAAAATGCGAAATCAATAGGTACTGGCATGCTGTTTCACAAAGCATATTACTTTTATTACTTTTTTTAGGTACTGGCATGTTCACAAAGCATATTACTTTGTTTTTTTTTTTTAAGAGAAATCACAAAGTATATTACTGGTTTAATTTGATACAGTTAAGTATGTGAATCAGAAGTGACTTCGGCTAGATGTCTCTCAGAGATACGTCTCGACCGCATCAGTACTCTCGGAGAGTATGTTCTTACTTGACACATTGATTCACGTGAAATGATGGCACGAGTAATAATTTACTAAACCCAAGAAGTACCATAAACCAATCTTAATTTACTAACGCTCGCTATGGTTTGGCCGCCATCCAAAGCGGAGGAGCTGAGATGGCAGCTGACTAGGTCTGATCTGTCGCTGACGTGGCGATTGATGTGTTGTGGGTCTGTCCGGGCGTTGACCAATCTAACTTTGACTTGTGTAGCGGATCTCTAACATGACAATGATCCGCCCCACGCGTTTCAGCCACAGAGAATCACAATTAATTTGGCCCTGAGGGCTGAGAATCGTTAAAGTGGAGGGAAATGTGCATTGAGATCCCTGCATTTATTTTATTAACACTGTGTTCCTCTGGCGACTGGATTCCGGCGATCTAGGCCACTTCTGACGACGAAGTGAGGCTTAATGTGCTCGTAAGGCTGAAGAAAACACATTAGTGGCCTCCTCTTGGATTGCGTCGTCTTCGTTTGGCCAGGGGATCGAGAGTTTTGTGGGTCAGTATAAAATAAACATTCGATTAAGTCCCTGGGTTGTTATATTTCCATTGTCCGGCGATTGGAGCCACCTCAGCCGTCTCGCTTGGGTTCGTTAGAACCACTAAAGAGAGGAGAGTAAGAAGGTGTGCTTAATTGGCCTTGCGTCTCCGTAATTTGACGAGTTGACCTCATCCTTTTCGTAGCTTCCTGTCTGATCTTTCCGGCGAAATTCCGGCGGCTGGGACCATCATAGTCCATAATCTTGGGTTCTTTGGCATCGTGGATAAGAGGGTAACACGTGAGTGTGATTGGTTTATGTCGCGTTGCCTTACTTTGATGAGTGGGCCAAAGGCTTTGTACGAGTTTAGAAAGGGGTTGGTACCAGTGGTATTGATTGGCACCATGGTATTGATTGCCTTACTTTGATGAGAGTGATGGAGTTCAATTAGTTAGGTTTACATTTTAGGATTGATCGATTAAGGTTCCCTTCATGTTCTAATATGACAACATTATTCACCTTTGTTTGATTTGCAACATATACTAGACTTGGTACTTATCCACTGGCTCCGTCGAGAAAAATGCATTGGTGTTGCAAATTGGTAATATATGTCCCTTATACATATGTAGCACTTATACTCTTAACCAGATTTCAGATGTAATCAAATGTACATATATCATACAATTCCACTAATCAATTCTTTGTGTTAACACTTATACTGAAAGCACCAATGCTTATACGTTATTCATTTTTTACTTAGAATTATTTACTTGTTTGTCATTATATTAACAATAATATCTATCTATAAATAATGTTTATATTTAATTAGGAAATTCCATCTTAGATTACCTATAAAATGTTAAGGGCGAATAACGTTATTCATGATCTTAAGTAAAAACTTTGCTTATGTTACTGTTTGTGGGATTATATTTTATAAGTATTTATTGATTTATTATAGAAATATAAATACATTATGAAGTCGTAGTGCACATGAATTTTCTTCTTAGTTGCAATTTTGGTTTTATACTAGATTTTTCAGTCGCGGCTCCGCCGCGACATATAGTTTTGTTGTATGTATGTCGGTACTTTTGTTTTATGTTAATTAGTGAGATATAAGTATTGATTGTTGTCTTGTTGAGTGCAAATTGTAGAGTATACTTAATATTTTTACGGTGTTTTACTGTTATTAATTGTAGAGTTTGGCTCTTATTTATTTATTTATTTATTGCTATTTATGTTGTACATATCTTGAATAAAACCGCTTGTGTAGTTGTTTGTTGGGCTTGGTAAGTTTGTGCTCACAGGCCATTTTGAGGGACATGTCAATCTTTGTTACTGATTTTACAACCCAATTAATATGACAATATGAAAGAAGTTTCTAACTTTAAAAATAAAAAAAAATTAATCTACAGGTGTGCATATTGAATTAAATTGGTTCTAAATCAAGTAAGATAATTACTTTGATGGTACAATTAAAATTTCTGATTAGCAAAAAAAAAAATCTGTAATGAAGTAAAAATATTGAGGACAAAGTCATGTGGCTGATTGCGAATGAATGCAAATACTTATAGCATCTTGTACGAACAGTAAATTGGAACCAACCATGAATGTTCTTTAAAGCCTCTTTAATCTCTTATTTACTAATGCATGAGATGTTTATATATTTTGATCCGAATATCAGTTTATTCATCGAAGGATTGGATGTGACATAAGTAGAGAGCATTAATATCAGTTGGCAATTTATATAACCCGCAATTTTGCGAGTGGACTATAATTAATTTTGCTAATTTTAACTGTAAAAAATAATTACAATGAGCGCAAATAGTAATACCATGAGTGCATTACTCACCAAGCTGGAAAACAATAGAAAATGACCAAATAATGAAAATTATACATAGAACAGGATCAGACAAAAGAAAAGAAGCCTAAATGCTCATGAACTCACCTCCATGTAGCCTAATATGTAACAGAGCATAATAACAATAAACTTTGACTTGCAGTCATTCAAATTCCTATAGAAGGATTGGCCACACTAAATCCTATCCATTCTAGTCTATATGCATATGGACAAATAACACCATATAACTTCACATACCAAGAGAGTGCATGGTTGATCCCACAACGTAATACAGGAAGATATGGTTCAACCAAGACGTTCAGAACTATGTGCATACAAACCGAATAGAAGAGTGCATTTCCTCATACTAAGGGCCACGTGAATTCACCTTCATACAACCCTTAATGTAATATTTTCACGTTACATCATGTCGTGGGTCAACAGGAACTCCTTACACATAACTGCATAGAAGAATGTCACAAAAAATACAGCCGCGCACTATTCATCCAACATTGAGGATATATGATTTTTTAAATACAGATTTCCTATGCTGTACACATACGTTGAGAAATAAAAAAAAATAATTATACTTCAGATTGGTCATCACTGACACATAATCAAGGGACGAGATTGCCTCGGATTTATTCATCATAGGCAATTTTAGAAATAGCCATCCAATCTTTTTATATCAAAAAGAGGTTGCTATCACTACTAGAATTTCGTTTATCTGTGTCGGAACACCAACATATTAGAGTCGCTAAATCAAGTAGTGACGCAGAAAGAAAAAAATAGGCAGGAGAACATTTACTAGGTGTCGGTAGGCCGACACAGATTAGTTAGGACGCATAAATATTCTAAACTGAGACGCTGTCAAGTTTTGTACATGGACGCGAATATCCTGAGTGTAATTGATGTCGGTATACCGACACATATAAACATGATAATTGACATTCTAGTAGTGTATTTACAAAGTATATATTAGGACCAAACGGTCAAAAAATTATAATGTTATTCTTTCTGCCTATTTATAGGCTTGTACATCATTTGTAATTATAAGAAATCAATAAGAAAAACTTTTATCATTTGATAAACCCAAAAACTCGACAATATAGCTAAGAAATAGACATTAGGAAAACCTAACAAGTTTAAGAATTAGCCGTTAGGATTGTATCTAATATATATATATAGGCAGCAATACTTTCGTAACAAACACACAAAATCAGAAATAAAGTTTATTTCATCATCTCTTTTCTCAAAAACTCTACACCCCTGCCGGAAATGAAGAGCAATGATGAGATCCACCATGGCCTGACAGATCGGATTGAGTTGAGTGAAGAATTCAACGTAGCGGGTTCAAGCCTTCAAGACAGCCAGAGAAGCATGAACGAAAAATTAATAATAGTCAATTTTTTTTCTCATGACATTTTCAAGCCTAAGAAAAATTAAATATTATATCAACATGTTGAAAACTATACTAAATTAAGTATGTCCATACCTAATTTATGTCTCGTTCTCGTCTTCCTCAGCTTTTGTGCTATAATTTTTTCTTTTTCAAAGGATCACCAAAATATATGAAGCTACAAGCGAACCTACAAAAGCAACTCTCCCGACAAGGGAATCACATCCTCTGCCAACCATTTATGGTTATGGTTGGTAGAGGGCCAACGTTTGATCTAAACCGTTAGATCTAATCTCAATGGTTAAGGGAGCCCCGTGCATGTAACCTAGATTGATAGGCCCGAAAAATTTTAACCGTCGAGATTAGATCTAACGGCTCAGATCAAACGTTTACCAACCTCAAAAAGTTGGTAGAGGATACGCTCTCCCCGACAAGAACATTTGTTTCGATACAAAATTCGGTCCATTTAAACCGCTAAGAAAAAGGTCAGTACAGATGGAGAGGTTCATCATTCTTTTTTTTGAAGAAAGAGGGAGGTCTTTGCCATCCAACTTTTTTGAAATTAAAGGTGCATGCGGGGCTTGAATTCTTAACCTCACGGAGGCCAGCCTAGTGCTCTTACCATTGAGCTACTAGGCCACATGCAGAGGTTCATCATTCTAAGATCATTTTTTTCTCCATTCAAATATACTTCTTTTGTGATCAAGTTCATGCCCCGTGGAGATACTCTCGTGGTTTCGGTCCAAACATCATTAGAAATTCTCTTGTACGTTGCAATATTGGAGGATTAATTATGTGAGAAAGTGCTGCAAAAGATCAAGTTATGGATCGAATGCATGGCACAAATTATTAAAGAAAAATAGACAAATTGTCCTTACAAGTTGTATAACTTGAGGGGGAATGTCAAAACATGAAGTATGGCAGTGTGTGCTGCCATAGAAGATCAAAATAGGGCATTCGGCCAGGTGTTCGGCCAGGTCCAGCCGAATGGTTGGCAGAACAGACGCGTTTTTCATACAAGGAAAGGTCCAGGCTGCACCAAAGTTAGAAATACGTGTATGGCACGTCCAGGGGTGTGGTTCTAGTATGTTGGGATAGTTTCCTTGTAAATAAAATGCCAAATGTAACAAATAAAGAAAGAAATAATGGGGAATTATGGAAAGGGGGTGTGTGCCTCTATAGGATAGTTTTCCTATTTAATATTCATCTTCTCCATGTAATATGTATCTCAGACATTGACAGAAAATAAAAAAAAGAGTGTGTGTGTGTGTGGAGGACGTAGGCACCAAGTTGGTGCTGAACCTCGTTAAATTATCGTGTTCACTTGTATTTGATTGTACTGAGATCCTCGTGCTGACTAGCCCTAAGGGGCACGGTTCTTGTGCAAGCTGCACTTGGATCGTGCCTCCTCGAACCTAAAATCTAACTTCCGCTGCGTAGACGCTCGAATTCTTAACATGGTATCAGAGCGTGGTTCAGAGATGGGAGGACAAAACGAAGGCGATGGAAGGCGAAGAACGACTCGAAGCAAGTGCAAGGCGGGTGTTTCTTCAACCAAAAAGGTGTATGGAGATAGACAACCGTTCGAGTGGCTTTCTACATCGACTTTGGGGCACGAGCAGCGACATAAATGTTGAAAACAGACTATTCGGCTGTGTGTACGGCCGTACAAGATCAAGAACAGGGTTATTGGCTATGTGCGCGGCCAAACGGGACCAAAAAAGAGGCATTCGGCTGTGTGTTCGGCCGAACGGGAGCCAGAACGGTCACGTCCCTGGTGATTAATGGTGTTTCTGAGTCATATGAAGTTGTCACGGAGGTATCGCTTGGGTTGTGTGACCTGTGAACGGTGATTGGAGTCCAAATCTACCATAAAGAAGCAGATCTGTCTAGCCACAATAAAAATAAGGTATCTTATTTGTTTTTCTGGAAGATTGAATCAACAAGGTGATTAGATGTTGGTTGGTTGTGTGACCATGGTTTATCCAGAATAAAACTAGTTTGTTGTGGTTTGCTTAGAAAAGATCTTGTTGTATGGTTGATTGTATGGTTTGGGTATAGAAAGAATGTGACAATAGATGAAATGACTAAAGATAGAACATCAAAGTAATCCAAGTTGGGTCAGATTGAAGGCTCAGGTCGAGTCAATGAAGTAATCCTAGTTGGATTTAAGACTTGTTCGGCTGTGTGTTTGGCCAAATGGTAGGCCGAATGATAGGTCAAATGATTTTTCACATGTCAATTAGCCATAAGTATTAGTTGTGGCTCGAGTCGGGTCCAAATTGAAAATCTAGAACATGTCAAATGGTCCATGATGGGTCTGTTCGGCCACGTGTTCGGCCGAATGGATGGCCGAATGGTGTTAAAATGGTCTGTTCTGAAACAACGAATGTGGTCCAAGTCGAATTCAAGGAGAAGGCCTAAGATGGGTCATGAAGGTGGTCAAAATCTGGTCTAGTAAGAGGGCCCAAATCGGGTCCAACAAGAGGACCCAAGTCGGGTCCAATAACACAAAAGGCAAGTTACATGTGTAACCAAATATCTCTCTCAGGGGGAGAGCAAAATTGAGAGAGATCTTTGGTATCTATCAAACATGTGGCCCATGACGGGTCAAGAAAAGAGGCTCAAGTCGAGTCTAAGAAAAGTTCTTCAAGTAGAGGAGCTAGATGTCTTCAAGTCGAGGGCATGTGAAGTCAAGGGTTCTAACCAATTATTGCAAGCTACCAAATATCCCTCTCAGGGGGAGAGTTGAAGTGAGAAAAATATTTGGTGTCCAAGTTGGATATCAAGTGAATAAGCATGAGAGTAATGGACGAGAGGCTCTAGTCATGTCATATGGTCCAGGTTGGGTCAAGTGGTCAAGGCGAGTCAAGACTTAGACTTTAATTCAAGTAAGCTCAAGGAATACTCGGGTCGAGCACAAGTGTGATCGAGTCGGGTGGATATCGTGTCATGCAATGAGCTCTATAAGATGGCCAAGAAGGTAATGATCAAGTCATGTGCAAGTCAAGCAAATGATGCTCAAGTCTAACATGTGACAGGTCAAAGGATTCAAAACCATTGAAAGGAGAAGTTGAAGATATGATGCGATAGAAGAAGACTAAGAGTAATCTACTTGGAATAAGGTTAGTAAATAATATCTCTCATGTGTGATGATATGAACTGGTGAAGGTGGCTTAAAGCAAAAGGGTTACTTGGCTTTAGTGCACGGGGCGTGCCAGAAGGGCACGGACCGGGCAAAATGGTTTGTTGCAAGGCGCTAGAGTCTAGCACAAGATGTGTGACTCGTGCCAAGTGAATAAACTGATCCATGTGGCGATGTGTGTCGTCGTCGTGTGTGCGACTCATGGAAAGTTTGAATGAAGAACTTGAAGGCATGGGTGTGCCAATGAAGACAAAAGGTGTGTGCCTTAGAACACGGTGTGTACCGGTGTGCAGCACTCCATGCAAGTGAGACATGACAAATCAGTACATGTCCACTTGAGGGGGAGTGTGAGAAAGTGCTGCAAAAGATCAAGTTATGGATCGAATGCATGGCACAAATTATTAAAGAAAAATAGACAAATTGTCCTTACAAGTTGTATAACTTGAGGGGGAATGTCAAAACATGAAGTATGGCAGTGTGTGCTGCCATAAATATTCTAAATTGAGACGCTGTCAAGTTTTGTACATGGACGCGAATATCCTGAGTGTAATTGATGTCGGTATACCGACACATATAAACATGATAATTGACATTCTAGTAGTGTATTTACAAAGTATATATTAGGACCAAACGGTCAAAAAATTATAATGTTATTCTTTCTGCCTATTTATAGGCTTGTACATCATTTGTAATTATAAGAAATCAATAAGAAAAACTTTTATCATTTGATAAACCCAAAAACTCGACAATATAGCTAAGAAATAGACATTAGGAAAACCTAACAAGTTTAAGAATTAGCCGTTAGGATTGTATCTAATATATATATATATAGGCAGCAATACTTTCGTAACAAACACAAAATCAGAAATAAAGTTTATTTCATCATCTCTTTTCTCAAAAACTCTACACCCCTGCCGGAAATGAAGAGCAATGATGAGATCCACCATGGCCTGACAGATCGGATTGAGTTGAGTGAAGAATTCAACGTAGCGGGTTCAAGCCTTCAAGACAGCCAGAGAAGCATGAACGAAAAATTAATAATAGTCAATTTTTTTTCTCATGACATTTTCAAGCCTAAGAAAAATTAAATATTATATCAACATGTTGAAAACTATACTAAATTAAGTATGTCCATACCTAATTTATGTCTCGTTCTCGTCTTCCTCAGCTTTTGTGCTATAATTTTTTCTTTTTCAAAGGATCACCAAAATATATGAAGCTACAAGCGAACCTACAAAAGCAACTCTCCCGACAAGGGAATCACATCCTCTGCCAACCATTTATGGTTATGGTTGGTAGAGGGCCAACGTTTGATCTAAACCGTTAGATCTAATCTCAATGGTTAAGGGAGCCCCGTGCATGTAACCTAGATTGATAGGCCCGAAAAATTTTAACCGTCGAGATTAGATCTAACGGCTCAGATCAAACGTTTACCAACTTCAAAAAGTTGGTAGAGGATACGCTCTCCCCGACAAGAACATTTGTTTCGATACAAAATTCGGTCCATTTAAACCGCTAAGAAAAAGGTCAGTACAGATGGAGAGGTTCATCATTCTTTTTTTTGAAGAAAGAGGGAGGTCTTTGCCATCCAACTTTTTTGAAATTAAAGGTGCATGCGGGGCTTGAATTCTTAACCTCACGGAGGCCAGCCTAGTGCTCTTACCATTGAGCTACTAGGCCACATGCAGAGGTTCATCATTCTAAGATCATTTTTTTCTCCATTCAAATATACTTCTTTTGTGATCAAGTTCATGCCCCGTGGAGATACTCTCGTGGTTTCGGTCCAAACATCATTAGAAATTCTCTTGTACGTTGCAATATTGGAGGATTAATTATGTGAGAAAGTGCTGCAAAAGATCAAGTTATGGATCGAATGCATGGCACAAATTATTAAAGAAAAATAGACAAATTGTCCTTACAAGTTGTATAACTTGAGGGGGAATGTCAAAACATGAAGTATGGCAGTGTGTGCTGCCATAGAAGATCAAAATAGGGCATTCGGCCAGGTGTTCGGCCAGGTCCAGCCGAATGGTTGGCAGAACAGACGCGTTTTTCATACAAGGAAAGGTCCAGGCTGCACCAAAGTTGGAAATACGTGTATGGCACGTCCAGGGGTGTGGTTCTAGTATGTTGGGATAGTTTCCTTGTAAATAAAATGCCAAATGTAACAAATAAAGAAAGAAATAATGGGGAATTATGGAAAGGGGGTGTGTGCCTCTATAGGATAGTTTTCCTATTTAATATTCATCTTCTCCATGTAATATGTATCTCAGACATTGACAGAAAATAAAAAAAAGAGTGTGTGTGTGTGTGGAGGACGTAGGCACCAAGTTGGTGCTGAACCTCGTTAAATTATCGTGTTCACTTGTATTTGATTGTACTGAGATCCTCGTGCTGACTAGCCCTAAGGGGCACGGTTCTTGTGCAAACTGCACTTGGATCGTGCCTCCTCGAACCTAAAATCTAACTTCCGCTGCGTAGACGCTCGAATTCTTAACAAATTAAACCATACACATTTTGTATTTTTACATACCTTCTCGCTATAAACTGAAGTTGCTCAATTCCTTGTTCCTGTAGAAAAATGGAAACAGTAATGGCATCTACCATTGACGTGATTTGTGAAGTACCCAGGAATCTAGGGTCCGTTGACCATATTTAAAAATAAGAAAGAGAAACTCAATTAATACATCGAGTACTGAACTAAAAAAGAATAGTATTGAAAGAAACTACATGTATCTATAAGGCAATAGTTTACAAGGTCATCTGTGCTAGCTTGCTAACAAAAGATAACCCCAAATTTACGATAGAAACATGTATGTATGTTAGTATGTAGTACAAAATGCAAGAGATTACTACATGTTTCTAAAGCACAATACTACACTTTTTACACTTCTAGTCCAGTGATAAGCATTTTAGTCTTAGACAATCCTCACAATCAAAATGTTCATTTCTTGCTTTTTTTCCCCCTAAATATGACATGCAATATTTGATTGATGACTCGATCGAGTGGTTAAGGATTCCATATTAAATTGGTGATTGATTTCTACCATAGGAAGAAATGCTTGCGTGCCATCGCTATGCAGCTCTCCTTGTTATAAGTGTTTACTTTATAAAGATATAAATGTTCATTTTCCGTTATAATTGTTCACTGTATCATAAGTGTTTCACTGTGTTCAATTTATTTATTTTATTTTTTTTAATTTCTTACCCAAATGTAAAATGTTCTGTTAATTATATCGTAATAAAAAAAATAAATGTTAACGTTAATTTTATTAAGTATAAATGTTTAGTTTCGTAAATACAAATGTTCAGTTTAGTAAGTACAAATGTTCAGCTAATTAAGTATTCATTTTCAGTTTTTAATAGGTGCGCATGGAAACAAAAGGCCATGAATCGGACAAAAAATATATGAAAAAAATTAGAAGGGGTCATGAACCAATCCGGTTCAACTAAAAAATTTTTCTACTTTGCCCCTAGTGCACATCTCTCCTTTGTCTAAAAAAATTTCAATTTAGTAAGTATAAATGTTCAGTTTGTTAAATATATATGCGTAGTTTATTAAGTATAAATGTTCAGTTTATTACGTATAAATGAGAGAGAAAATATGGTTTAGCGCTAATGACGCGCAATGGAGGCCCTCTGTTCAGCAATGGCACGCGATGGCAAATTTGCCGATGACACTTATAATAGTTGTATTAAATCTGCTTTTCATTTCTGGCCCTTTTTAATCTGGCTTGCATTTTGGGCTTAATATTTTCCTCCGCCACTGAGAGTTGTATTAGTACGAATCAAGGGAATCATTAAACCTCTGGCCTTTATTTTTTACTTCTTCTTCTCTTTGTCTCATTCCTTAACTGTTTCTCGAGTTCATTTTGTTTGGTTTGTCAAATCTTGTTTTCTATTAGGTCACCTCTACATCTCTACTGTACTCCATTCTCTTATCTAATAACAACTCTTTTTGCGTTGATTAAAAACTAATTATAGTAATTTTAATATTATTTTTAGATTAAAAAATTTTCAAAATGAATTTCGGAGGTTTAGAAAGTGTTTTTTTAACCTCATAAACCATGTAGATCTCGTTGCAAGCTTCTCGGACTGTGTTCATTAGTCTCAAACGGGCTATCAAAAATTATGATTGTTTGAAAATATAACGTTCAAAAAGACGTCGTAATTTCTTCAATTTTCGGAATTGAAAAAATTATGCGAAAATTAGTTCCAAACAATCACGTTGTGTAAATGAACGACTTTATTTTCATACTTGCAATTTTTATTACCTAGCCCCAAACAAGAAAAGAAATTGCCAAAAGCACATAACAAATCAATTCCAATAAATTGTTCATTTAAATAATAACATAAAAAATTAAAAAATAATCATTGTCTTGAATAATATATATTATTTTTGTTACAAATATGATATAAAAACAAGCATTATCTTTTTCATCAATAAAATATATTAATATTTTTTTCAAATTAATAAAATAATAGTAATAATAATCAATATTTTATTTTAAAAATTGTTAAAAACAAAAAAAAATGCTAAACCGATATCGCGATACTTGTTATAAAATTCGGATTCTTTTTGGATTATTTTCGAAATTCGTAAATATTTTAATATTATTATTTTTTTGGGGTCATTATTCCACCAACTTGGCAGAAAGTGGGCTATTTGGGCCGATATTTGACTCCAGCATTGGAGCATTTGCTGGTATGTGCATCAGCCCCTCCTTTCGTATGAATTTGTATATATCTTCTTCCAAAAATTTGCGTTGCTGATTTGTTCTTTTGATGGCTCTATGTAAAGTTAATAACAGATGCGTTTTGTTTATGTTTCTTTAAATTATCCCTTTTTAGTTCTAGGCTATTATATCATGAGTTCTAGTGTAGGTGTAGCCTTAACACTTTTTCTTCAACACATTAAGTATGAGGTTCACTTGCTATTAGCAGTTTAGCACCCTTCCTTTCCCAGTATCTGTGATTGTAAAGCATCAGGTTTCTGTTGTCATTTTGGCATGTTTGATGTCAATCTACACTCTGTCGATTTCAAGTTGAATGTATCAATTGTTGATTAAACACGAGTGTCATTATTGGCCAGTGTTTGATAACTTTTAAGTTCATTTCATAACTTGTGTTGATGATCTCATTTCTCTGCCACATTTCTATCTCAATTAGTGGCTTGGTCTGATTTATAGCATCCCCAGGAAGCTATTTGAGAAAACAGTTTTAAAGTTCAAGTATGCCAATTTGATTCCTTCTCCATCTTGTCCCTTCATACCATGGCTGATGCGTAAATCCCTCCTCTCAGTGAGAGTGATATTAGCCCTCCCCCTTGGTTCTAGAAGCATCAAGTGACACGTGTATCACAACATCATCATCAGCCAAGTTTGCAATCCGGTTCTAATCCTTGGTTTGGTTAAACTGTGACACTTGCCGCGGTCTCGCATACTCACCTTGCCTTAGTGTCAATTGATGATCCATTTTTTTTTTCTCACTCTCTCTACTGCCGGCATGTTCACAAAGCTCTGCGAGCAACCAATTTTGTGTTGAGGGGTTCAATTGTATCAATTTTGCGTTTCTTTTTTGTTCAGTCTGATCATTTTTTCTTCAAATTTTAACTCGAACAACAGCACGACAGAGATCGAGGTTAGTACCATTGTTTGGCATATATAAATATATATTTTTTTTTCTTTTTTGGCTTATAAGAATATGGTATTTTTGTGCCTTATGCCTTGAGAATAATTCCTGAGATTTTTTAGACTAGTCCAGAATCATGTGATTTTCTAGATGTTTTCTGAGCATTCCATGCTATTTTGACCGCAAATAATTAGGGTTCAACATTCTTGTTGGAAAAATTTGGTCCTAACATCAGCTAATTGGAAAATTGAAAAAAAAATAACTCGATGGCTAATGGCTGAGATACTCTTGGCTAATGCAGGGTTTGATATTTTTATTTTTGAGAAGTTTGTGCAGTGAACATAATACAGTTTTCGTCATGAAAGACAGATTGATGGTTTGTCCTTGTTTGCAAATAAAGTGATGAAGTAATTTGAAAAAGCAAATAATATGCACTTCGAGTGCGTTTGGATCGTTGGAAGAAAGAAGAAGAAGAAGGAAGAAGAAGAAAAAAAAAATTATAAACAATCCAAACTCTTCACAAAGTTACACACTTTCCAATACTTATTCCCACTTCTTCCCTTCTTCCCTTCTTTCCACACCTATCCAAACGGAGCCTTCAAGTGTCACGAACTCACGATCCTCAATTGGACAAGGTTTGAATATTCGCCTTAAAGGAGCTTAATCCAGTCAAGGAACAAAAGGGGACAGGATGTAAGTATGTAACGTCGTATTGAAATGGGACCCAACTAGGCCTGTTAACGTTCGAAACGGCAACGGAATTGGCCATTCCTTTTATCGTTCCGTTCCAAAAATGATATACACTGAAACAATTCGTTATTCGTTCCGTTTGCAACGGAATAGACGGAACGTAGCGAAACGACTCAATTTACACTATATTTCACACAAACGTATGCCGAAATCCGTTCCGTTTCAAAAACGTATACCGAAATATGTTCCGCCACTCGTTTCGTTTGGACGGAACGTGCACGGAACACGGAAGACTGTATACTGTCGGCAGGCTTAGACCCAACTCAATATGGAAGGCAACTGAAGAAAAATATAGTGTCAACTAAAACGTAACACTACTTTATACTAGTGCTATTTTCGCGCGTTGCGCGATTCATTTTTATCTCAATTTTCGGTTGGTACCGATTCAACTGAATCGTATCGTTCCAAATATTCAATTCCAAATATGCATACATTTATTTTCCTTAGCCGCATCGACATAATATCTTAGCACACTGTACAAAATTAGTTAGATTATTCTACGTACCTTTAAACCTAAGAAATAATGAGACATGCAAATAAAAGAATTGCGAGAGTAACATTAGCAGTTAAAACTCCAAATACATCACCAAGCTGTCAATGAAACCTGAAAGGTTGTTTCTAAACTTATATGTGCTAGTTTCAAACACAACAGTAAACGTTTCAATAAATTAACAGTAAATTTGTTTAGCCACTAAATTTCTTTATGTAACGTTATACAAACTTTTATGAATGAAACATTTTAATAAGGTTGCTGATCCCTTGCCTCCCTTGTTCCAAAATGTTTTAATGTTTCAATAAGGTTGGTGATCCCTTGCCTCTGCATCAGGTAAATTTTACCATTCTGCCCTTGACTACAGCCATAAATTAAATGCACCTTGCAATAAATTAACAGTTTCTTTGTTTCCCTACTCAATTAAATTGCTTTTTCGGAGCAATCATCAATGTATCAATGTAAGAATAAATACACAGTTTAAAAAGCTTGTCTCAAGCAGGCATGCTTAAAAAAGAAATCACCACAATCTGATATCGATTGCCAATTTTCCATAAAGGAACATGTAAAATCAAATTTATCTTAATCAATTCATCAAAAAAAAAAAAAAAAACATGAGAACATCAATTGCCATATAACAGCATCTACATAAGTTTGTTTTTTCACTTTTAGATGACCAAATAATGGTCAAATTTTTTCTAAGTCATGTCATGTTCAAGTACTACTTAGCTCTGCAGACAAAGTATATATAAACTTTTGTACATTACTGAAAAGCATGTACAGAAGTTTGTTTAGTTTTCATTTGGACAAACACTGGAGATTAATTGGCTGGAGATTCAAAGAAAAAAATGAAAGACAGTACAGAGATTACCTCGTGCAGGACCAAAGCGAAAAGAACAACCATCAACCAAAGCAAAAGAACCAAACGCACAGAAAAGAACCAAAGAACCTGTAAAATGCAGAAAAAATAGAGAAGATACTGTTTAGAAGACAAAAAAAAAATCTGGGGCATGCCGGCCTGATTGCCGAAATTGGGTATGCAACTATGAACCATCATGCATTATAGGCACACAGAGTTATTAATGGGCACAGACATGGACAAAAGTAGAAGAAACACACCAATATAACACGCAGCACCATGCTGCATACACAAAACCGCACTGTGTCCAAACCGGTGCGGATGCCTCATTTCACCATTTAAGCTATGAAGACCCAATAAATACAATAACAGCAAACCATGACAGCAAATTCCAAGAAAATCCCATGTTGTTCGAAGATCAATGTTGCCTAATGTATCAATTTCCACTTGCAACAATTATGGTCTCTTTACTTTCCTATCTTGAGAGGACTCTCTCATAATTTATTCTAAGCAGGAAATTTAAAATGAATTCATGTGCTTTTTAGGTTGGACAATCATGAGGTTCTTTTGTAGATTATTTTTTTTTATGAACTAATTTAACAAAAAGGAAAACGAAAGCTAGGAGAGTAGGAGTTGGTTCTTAAACAAACAAACAATATAACAAACACAACAACAAAAATATTTATATGTTATATTTTATTGCTTTCATCATTGCTAATCTGTCACCACCGATCCAAATTGGCCCATGAGAACAAACCAAAAGTTGATTTTTTACTAAGTTTGATGATAAACATGAAATCCGAAAAAAGAAACAAAAAATCCTGTAAATCCACCATACTTATTGCATCCCTACCAAAAAAGAGTACAGTGGCATTTTTGATCCCCAATTCGAAGCATTGGCAAAAACCAAAACAACATAACACAACTAAGAAACCCACCAATGAATAGCGTGCCAAAAAACAACGGTCCTTTTACACATAGGAAGACAAACTATAACAGCAGCTAGTGAAAATACGGACACTCGCAAAAAAGGTCCCATGACATGTAATAAGAACAGCAAATTTTTTAATAAGAACAGTAAAGTTCCTCACCCGGTGAAACAGCAACCGACAGACAACGATCCTCCTTTGCAAGCACTTCTGGAAAAGAGCCCAACAAACATCGTAACAAATGCCCACCTGACAAAGAAATAAAAATATATTACACATAAAACCAAACAAAATTCCATGAAAATACTTAAAGGCTGTTAATAATGCGGAGGGAAAAATTTGTTGGAGTTATGTCCTAGAAGTCAATAATTTAATGACTTAATTATTAGTTTATGTTTTGGATGATAATTTATCATCTGTTCCTAGGTTTATTATTGACAGATTATTCAGGTTGAGGATCTGAATTGTAGATCTCTGTGGATCATTCTTTAGAATGACAATAATAAATCTAAACGGTCCATAATCTTGATAATTAACAAGGAACATTAATTATCTTATAAGATTAGTATGCAAGTTAAGTGATGATTAAGTTCTACAAATCATAGGTAAAGAGTTACCAACTTAATTGCATATGTGTATGTTATGGAACATAGCACAGGACTTGACCCATCGAAATAAACATATGGATTGTGTTATGTGTCATTGTTTATTTCGTTATGATTTTGGTTCTAAGTTTGAGATGTTTACCTTTTCCACATGAGGATAGGTTCAATAAATATCGTCTACCGCTGATTCCCGATAAGGGCTGCTATACGGACTTTATTTATGTTCTCTTGAATTGTGCGGGGAAAAGTTAATCATCAAGAAAACCGTATGTCCCTCATTAATTCACTTAGTGAGTGACGATATCTATTTGGGCCCCTTGATGGAGATAGATTGTTTGCATGCAACTTTATACAATTATCTCTAGATCAAGAAACGTATAATCTGCAAGAATGACACATTCCTATCTTGGATTATACGATGATATCGTGTGACATAAGAATCAAAATAGGGAAATTCATTTATTCTCTTATGCAGGATTTAAATACTGTAGCAGTACACTATTTATGCGAATTGGGAATCATAACGTGTTGCTAGATACCGCTTATGATTATTGGAATTAAATAGCGATTTAATTCCATGTCCAACTTAGCATAAATCCTCAAAGGGTCACACAAAATAGAGTTTTGACCAAGACAGTGCATTATTTATTTATTCGCAATAGCTCGTATTGCGGAAATATGATAAGTTGATTAATTAATTATATACCGTTATAATTAATTAAGTCAAATGGATCATATTGAAATAAATTAATGTATTAGCTAATCCTAGAATAATTATTAGTTGGTTAATAATTATTTTAGTTCAACTCAATTTAATATAAATAGTTATATTAATTTATTGGGCCAATATATATGCATTAAATATATAGCCCGATTAAAGAGCATTTGGAGTAGCTTTTAATTAAATGAATTAGAGGCTTGTTTGAGTGAGTTAAGAGGCCCAAAAAGCCCAAGAAGGAGGCCGGCCTTGGTGGTAGGTAGAGTGGCATTTTATGTAAATAATGGGTAGGTGGTAGGTAGGGATTATGCACTATATATAGAGATGTATAGATGCAAAATTAAACTTTCTCTCTCCCCTAACCCTAGCCGCCCCCTCTCTCCCTCTCTTGGCCGGCGCCACCTCACCTCCTCTCTCCCTCCATTAGCTCATGAGTTGAGCATATTCTCTCCACCTATTAAAATGTTAATTAAGGAAGAAGAGAGAATACCTTGGATTAGCTTTGTTCTAATCGAATCGCTAGCACGAATCGATTTAGACCTTGGTTAATCTCTAGGTGGACTCGAGGTGATTTGGAGACGAAGGAGAAGCACGCCATCGATTCCCATGCCGTAGGATCGAGCCCCGCGAATACGATTTCGCGGGAGGTATAATTTCCACCTTAATCTCTTTGTGTTAACTTGGCTTTTGTGCACGATTCGTTGTGTGTGTTGTTTCGATGGCTTAATTAACTTGTAATTAGCATAAAAATCGAAAATTACACATTTTCTAACAGTGGTATCAGAGCACATGGTCGTACTTAAGCTATTTTAACACATAATTAAGAGAAATTGGCTAATTAACGGATTAGTAGAGATGATGCGTTTGTTTGCTGTCTGGAAATGGTATTTTCTGTGTTGTTTCGCGTTTTTCGCTTTGATAAGTTCTCTGGAAGTTTTTTCCATCTACATGAAAGTTGTAGATCTGTGGATTGTGATTCTTTTGGCGTTAGATGCACATTTTTCTGAATTAGTATAGATTTACTGTGAATAAAATGGCGACAGTACGCAGAACCAGTTTCTGCTCGCACTGTCCTGTTTGAATGGCTTGAAAGATTTATATTTTGAATATAAGTACCAGTGTTCTATGGCTAGAAATAAAGAGGACTTGAAGCTCTTTCTGAGCATGTATAAATTGTTGCATGACTCGGATTAATATGTGGGTTTTCAAGTATGAAAAGGAAGATCTTGTCAGATCCAGTTTATTGAGAAAATCGATTGTTCTAATAAACTGTACCAACTGAGAACTCCTTTAAAAATTCTGTTTAAATGGAGTTGTTCTATTTTGAGTTAGGATTCCAGGAAAATTAATTTCATAATTTTTCGTGGATGTTTGGACCTTCAACTAGGTTAAAACCTTTCGATTGACAGTCTGTTTCAGTACAGAATTTGTTGATTGTTTAGGCTGTAACTTAATATTATTGAACTGAACTTGGTTGTTTTCTTTTCATGAATGGATAGCCTGTAGTCTAAACAAGTTTTTCTATGTATATTGTATATATATAAACTGGATAGAAGGTGGTCTAACAGACCAAATGGTTGAGAGGATAAGCTGAAAATCTCATAACGGTGTTTCGTGCACTTGTAAGAGATTTGTCATTTTGGATTCTCCCAGATGGTGTAAGATCTCTTCTTGAAATTTTTACTGGTAATCACAACTATGATAAGGAGCTTAAGTAATTTATTTGAGAATTTTTGGAGACCTAAAACCTTTGCTTTTATTGGATTCCATTAGTTACGTTTTTTAATAAATTACTGTTTTTCTAAATATTCAAACTAGTTGAAATTAATTAGAAAACTCCTTGTTTGATCTCCTTTCTGTTATGGGATGTTGAAAGAACTTTCTAAATGAATTTAAACAAGTTTGGTTGTTTAAAATTGAGGATTTGTACACGGAATTTACTTATAGCAAACGATACGCAAAGATGCTTGAAAATCGTTAATTGGAAACAAAGTTCTTGTATGTGCTAACTTTGTTTTGTAGGTGGATAGTGGGTTTAGTATGGCTCAAGACTCAATGCCTTGTGGTTGTATTTGAATGCATGTGTGAATGTTTGTAATGCGACCTTTGGTGCCATTAATTAATTAATTTGTTGATTAATTTTTGATGTAACTTGTGAGGCTTGCATGCCCCTAAGGTTAGGATGGGAATAGGATGTTTTCACATGTATTTTGTACCTTTATTTTATATAGGATTTAGATCCTTATAGAATTTAGTGGGAAGGGACAAGGATTAGATTAGTTTTGCTCCATGGACGATGTGGCGAAACTAATGCAAGCGGGAGCCATACAAACCCACAACTATGAGATGCTTATATGTGATTGCTTGTGATTGCTATGAATTGTCATAGGCTAGGTATGGGTGTATGCTTACACGACCACCAAACAAGTGTCATATGATTGATAGTCCCAACTAAAACTCGATTAAGTGAAATCGCCCTCCTTCTCTCTATCCCCTTCACGCCGATTGTCACTCATGGCGCGGTCCGCCCAAGCGGACGTCATGATTGCCAATTCGGTAGTCGGGGTGCAAATAGCTAAGATTTGCAAGGAGCAAATAGTGAGAGGTTACTTTTCGATGGACCCAACTAGAGTTTGGACATCGGGGCGAAGTTTGTAAATATACTTAGATATTCACAAACCAAGAATCATATGGAACGATATGATTGGTTGGAGAACCTACCTTGTCTAATTAAGTAGGGTGACGTGCCATAGCAGGCTCTACTTGATGAAAACCGGGATCTTGGAAAAACCAACTACATTTGGGACATTAAATGAATGTAGTGGGAGTTTTATTTGTTATAAATAAATCAATTGCATAAACTAATTGACCTTAAATTGATTTTGTTATAGATGTTAAAATTGTTAATTTTGTTGCGATCAATCTTTGAAAATGAACAAACTCGTTTCTAAAAGTATTCACTTAAAGAAGTAATACCGATTCCTAAGACACGATCTTAGCGAAGAGAAATTTGAGTGTGTCAATTCCCAAATTTTTTCTCAAACTACCCGAACGTAGCAACGCGGTGATTGATTGACTTTTGGCGAAAAGTTATTCAATAAAGCGTATGGCTAATATCCTCATTTGAAATTTCTAGACCTTTGAATTAGAGAATTCATATGGACTAGATTTAACTCGTACGCTCTCATCCACTTACTCAAGAAAGCGTTCTTGGAGAAAGTAGATATTAACTCCATCATTTATGATCGAGTATAAAGGTATGAGTTGACGAAGAGATTCTTCTTTTTATACATGAACGTTTCATTGGCTTACAAATCGAAAGATTTAAGTAGCTAATTGATAACTAGAGATATTGATCTCCGATATCAAGGATTATTGATATTGTCATACGATCTCTTTGAAATTATAAGGGATATAATGTTACCTTCTTCGCACACTTGTTGATGCAAAAAGGTAATTGGTTAAGTATTCAAGAAATACTTCGCCAAGGTATGAGTTGAAATTTCGAGACTCTTGATTGTGATTATGTATCACATGAGATGTTTCATTTGCCGTTTATTGGAGGCATTTTGAAAGGTTGTCCGAAATACCATGATTGTAATGCTTTAATCCTAAAGTGTATTTGTCGTTCAAATATCTTACTATCTCTAATTTACACTAGTAACTTGATACTAGTTCATATGCTCGCATTTAACGAAATGTGTTAGCAATGAAGAATAAGAGAATGTTCGAGAGATGTAAAGTAAACTCCGTATAGGAAATGACTTGTTCGTCTAAGTCATTACCATTGAATACGTAGAGTTATCTTTATTAAGAGTTTGTTTAGGAGTTGAAGGTTGCATACCTTAATTCTAAAACCTCTCAAAAATATCTCCAATTCATATTTGATGAAATGGATGGTTATGTTTAATAAAAGACAAGTTCTTTTATTCTGAATTTGATTATATGATTTCATGCATCTTGATTGAATTTGCTTGAAATAGATAAGCAAGTTTTGAATGACAAATAGGATACGTAAGACTTGACATAAAGTATTTGACTTTAATGTTATATATAACCGCTTAGTCACATACATAAATAAGAATCGCATTACGAGAGTCTTCGTAACGTAGAGCTCGTAATTCAATTCGATTTCAAATCGATTGATATGCGAATCATGTTTGTTAAATGACAAAAGCGCCTTTAACCTACGAAGGTTTAAGGACAAGTGTCTTGATTAGGACTTTTACATATCGATGTATAAAGACCAATAAGTACTTGTGCCATGAAAGGTTATTGATACTTTACTACTTAACCAACGATCATTGTAGATATTAACATATCTATTTGATAAGGTATAAGTATGAACTTTTTGACTAGTTCAAAGGAGTTCAAGAGTGAAGTTTAAAAGACCGTTCAAGAAAAATGGAAGTCTTACAATTAATCGTGGAAAATAAGTAATTAAGTCATATGATTTGAAGTATTATCTAAAGAGTATGAAAGTAGTTTCATAACTCACTCCATGAGGAATAATATGTCCAAGAATGGAGGTATCGAACAATATTTTGTATAGTTCGATCGGTAATAAATCAAATTGACTTATTCGACTCGTATTAGGGAATTATGTTTGAGGACAATATTGTTTACACTGAATGGTGTTCCATCGAAGTCTATTGAAGAAGATATCTTACGAGATTTTGATCTCTAAGTATAATGCTTCTTAAGATTTGGTGTTGAGAAGCTTATTTCAAGTATTGTTGACTTGTAAGCTTAAACCAAATAAGACACTATATATTTGTAGGATGCTTTATATTAAAAGGCACTACTTCCACGAATATGATAAGAACAAAGTAGTTGTTGCTAATCATAATGTAGTCTTGATGAATTGAAATTCTCAAGAAGAAGTAGTGGGAGTAAAGTGAGCATTAAAATAGTTTATGCGTCACTACAAGAAGTACTCTTATGGGAAACTTGTCACTCCATACATGGTACTTAGTGGGAGTTGAGCGAAACTTCATTCACAAGTTGTTTTGAAAGAAGTTTAATAGTACGCTCCTTCCAATGAGGACTCAACCATCTCACGAGTTGATGATGATTCGAGAAACTCATGAAATATATATGAGGAGTCAAGAACTCATTCAACAAATCGTTGTGGAAGAAGTTCATGAACCTCAAGTACCAATCCTACAAAAGATCAACGAGAGATGATTTCCTAAGCCGTTTTGGTGCATGGGTTGTCACAACATTCTCGTACTTAGCATATGAGAATCCGTTGATAAACAAAGAAACGATGGAATGATCCAATTCCACATATATGTTTTGAATTCATATGATCTTTAAAGAGCAATCCATGTATAACAACAAGGTATAGACCTTGGTTGATGTTCATGAAGGAGCAATCCATCAAGAACGTTTATATCTTCAAAAGGGAAGATCGATATGGATAACAAATCGACTATGTACAAAGCGCGGCTTCTCGCTTGTAGCTATGTCTAAGTCAATGGCTAGTTGACTACGTACAAAGCACAACTTCTTGCTTGTGGCTATGTATAAGTCAATAAAGATCATTCTAGCAATAGTTGTATTTCATATATGTCGATATATGGAAAAACACATAAAACCGCCTTCTTCGTATAAATGAAGGAAGATGTTGTGCATTTGACACAAATCGAGGTTTATATATTGCTAAAAACATACGCATGCTTCAAGGATCCATTAATGGATTAAAGCAAGTGTTGTGGAGATCGGAATAAAAACTTTTGAC
Organism: Rhynchospora pubera; assembly: GCA_028095005.1. Classification (NCBI taxonomy): domain Eukaryota; kingdom Viridiplantae; phylum Streptophyta; class Magnoliopsida; order Poales; family Cyperaceae; genus Rhynchospora; species Rhynchospora pubera. The sequence continues at coordinate 82,909,656 of CM051460.1, read as the reverse complement.
AAGGAAGTCAAGGAGTTGAACTTCGTCAAAAGTATCTTGTATAGACAAGATATTCAGTGGGAGCATAATTGTATTACTTGTATTGTTCAAGATAACAATTCATTAATTGGGAATAACATTAAGAAAATGAATATTGTCAAGATCTCTTTGGAGAATACTTTCTCAAATGAGAACTTGGGCGAAATCACCTAATCCTAGGAAACAAAATCTATAAAGATAGATTATGATGGATGTTAGGTTTGAGCAAATATGCATATATTGACGAAGTGTTCTAGAAACACGAAAGTTACACTCCAAGAAAGGATGTCTAACTGTACGTCACATGGCATGACTTGAGTGTTTAACTCGGTTTATTACAACTCAATTCGAGAAAGTGCATGAAGTAGTTCAAGCATTCTTTCATTGTGAGTTTCATTTTGTACGCCATATTTATGCATATGCCCCAATGTGTAGTATCCAAAGGATATGACAAAAAGTTGTCAAATGGATACAAGAGAGACACATTTGGACGATAGTCAAGGATATCCTCTTGTACCTTATGAGAAAGAGTGATACAATGTTTCATCTCTTAAGATGAAAGAAATCTCGTGTAAGTTGTTACACTGATAAATGTTTTTCAAAGGATTGATATAATCACGATTGAGCTACATATTTTGCTTAAAAGGTGGTGTTGTAAGTTTAGAAAGTGTTCTAAATGGAATATTACAACCGTTTCCGTCACCAAAGTAAAATACATAGCAACTTGTGAAGCGATAAAAGAAATTTATTTCGGATCGAGTTCTTAGTCGAGTTATTATGGTTCTATGCATCTCGAACCATTACTTACTCCTAAAGAACCCAATGTTACATTGGAGATTCAAATATGATCTATAACGATATCACTTGATATCATATGATGATGATCAAGAACATATATATAGTAGTATATATATATAGGGTCAAACAAAATTTTGGATAGGTTCGCGAACACAGCGAGCACTCTGGCATGACCTCTACCTTGAGCAGTATACAAGATGCAGTTATGCATCCATACGTGATGGACGTATGAGTAACTAGCTTTAAGCGTATTATTTCTTTTGAGGTCCGAGACATGTATATATGTAGATATATGACATTGTTCTCAACTCTTCGTTGGCTAGAAGTCACTACTGATTGACTCTAGGCCAAGTGGGAGATTGTTGGAGTTATGTCCTAGAAGTCAATAATTTAATGACTTAATTATTAGTTTATGTTTTGGATGATAATTTATCATCTGTTCCTAGGTTTATTATTGACAGATTATTCAGGTTGAGGATCTGAATTGTAGATCTCTGTGGATCATTCTTTAGAATGACAATAATAAATCTAAACGGTCCATAATCTTGATAATTAACAAGGAACATTAATTATCTTATAAGATTAGTATGCAAGTTAAGTGATGATTAAGTTCTACAAATCATAGGTAAAGAGTTACCAACTTAATTGCATATGTGTATGTTATGGAACATAGCACAGGACTTGACCCATCGAAATAAACATATGGATTGTGTTATGTGTCATTGTTTATTTCGTTATGATTTTGGTTCTAAGTTTGAGATGTTTACCTTTTCCACATGAGGATAGGTTCAATAAATATCGTCTACCGCTGATTCCCGATAAGGGCTGCTATACGGACTTTATTTATGTTCTCTTGAATTGTGCGGGGAAAAGTTAATCATCAAGAAAACCGTATGTCCCTCATTAATTCACTTAGTGAGTGACGATATCTATTTGGGCCCCTTGATGGAGATAGATTGTTTGCATGCAACTTTATACAATTATCTCTAGATCAAGAAACGTATAATCTGCAAGAATGACACATTCCTATCTTGGATTATACGATGATATCGTGTGACATAAGAATCAAAATAGGGAAATTCATTTATTCTCTTATGCAGGATTTAAATACTGTAGCAGTACACTATTTATGCGAATTGGGAATCATAACGTGTTGCTAGATACCGCTTATGATTATTGGAATTAAATAGCGATTTAATTCCATGTCCAACTTAGCATAAATCCTCAAAGGGTCACACAAAATAGAGTTTTGACCAAGACAGTGCATTATTTATTTATTCGCAATAGCTCGTATTGCGGAAATATGATAAGTTGATTAATTAATTATATACCGTTATAATTAATTAAGTCAAATGGATCATATTGAAATAAATTAATGTATTAGCTAATCCTAGAATAATTATTAGTTGGTTAATAATTATTTTAGTTCAACTCAATTTAATATAAATAGTTATATTAATTTATTGGGCCAATATATATGCATTAAATATATAGCCCGATTAAAGAGCATTTGGAGTAGCTTTTAATTAAATGAATTAGAGGCTTGTTTGAGTGAGTTAAGAGGCCCAAAAAGCCCAAGAAGGAGGCCGGCCTTGGTGGTAGGTAGAGTGGCATTTTATGTAAATAATGGGTAGGTGGTAGGTAGGGATTATGCACTATATATAGAGATGTATAGATGCAAAATTAAACTTTCTCTCTCCCCTAACCCTAGCCGCCCCCTCTCTCCCTCTCTTGGCCGGCGCCACCTCACCTCCTCTCTCCCTCCATTAGCTCATGAGTTGAGCATATTCTCTCCACCTATTAAAATGTTAATTAAGGAAGAAGAGAGAATACCTTGGATTAGCTTTGTTCTAATCGAATCGCTAGCACGAATCGATTTAGACCTTGGTTAATCTCTAGGTGGACTCGAGGTGATTTGGAGACGAAGGAGAAGCACGCCATCGATTCCCATGCCGTAGGATCGAGCCCCGCGAATACGATTTCGCGGGAGGTATAATTTCCACCTTAATCTCTTTGTGTTAACTTGGCTTTTGTGCACGATTCGTTGTGTGTGTTGTTTCGATGGCTTAATTAACTTGTAATTAGCATAAAAATCGAAAATTACACATTTTCTAACAAAATTAAGGAAAGAAAAGAGTTGAAGATCCATCTATAAATAATGTTGTGATTAAGGATAAGGACAGCTAATGGCGGTAAAATTAACTGAGCCCTACTTTCCTATAATTTTGTCAAACTATCATTTGCCTTAGCCAACCAACACCCAAAGAGAAATAAAAAGGAGGGAACATATAATGACCAAAATACAGTAGCATATCCAAAGGCCGAATTGAGAATTTATAATGAAATTACTGGCACCCATCCGGCATGAACATTCAAATTACCCAGAAAATTTCCTGAGGCGTTATCTAAAATATCAAAAGAAAGGTGCCAAGCACAAATTATGCACAATGGAGCTATGCTTGCTTTCCTGATGGCAACTTTTTCCATTCCTAGGTTCGTAGATGAACCTCAAAACACCGGAAAGAGCATTCATGCAAACAACCTGCATACCTCAATGATTCACGTTTGTTAGAAATAGTTGTTGCCAGAAAAATGGATGAACAATTAGCTTTTTTTTTAACATGCTGCAATGTAGTGCTACAAATGATAAACATATATAGCTTTCTTTTTTTCTTTAAAATAGGACTAATTAATGAAATCACCATTTGTCGCCACAAAAGGGAAGAAGAAACACTACATACATTGGCTAATTCAATAAGGAAAAAAAAAGAAAAAGAAATTTTACATCGATCTGGTGATAGAACGGTCGGAGAGCTGTCTTTTGTATCCTCGACTTGTTTCTTCTTCAGTTCTTCTTCGGCTTCTACTAAGCCCTCGCTTACCTCTTCATTTCATGGCATCTCTTGCATTAAAATCTGGTAATTAATTTTTTATGCATGCCCCCACTTCTCCATCTATTCAAAGGAGAAAAAATAATAGACATGAAAAAAAAAATTGAAAACTGAAATTAAGGAATATGTAATTTTATAAGCACAGTTCATAGGTTTTGCTCACATCCTTTGATGATCAAACTGAATAAAGAACACGAAAAGAGAAGAAAATTCTACTTGAGGAAAACGGGCAAATTACATGTCACCCCAATAGAAAACTGAAATTAAGGAATATATATGATTTTGCTGACACTGTTCATTGTAAGGCATGATTAGCTTGCTCTTAAGGGAAGAAAAATAACTTTGACCACTCCATCAGGAAGCACAATTGGAGGTGCAAATGGTGATTATTTTACTTTTTGAGTTTTAGCATGATGTGCCGAATCTACATACTTAATAAGTATATATCAAAAAGAGCTCATAAGCACAAACAAATGAAATAAATTATATATAGAGTTAAGGTTACACAGCGATTAAAAAAAAAAGATAAAGACAAAGCCTTCATATGTACTTTTCGCTAAACGATCAGAACCAGAATTTTTTTAACCATCTGTAAAATTCAGAATGAAAACAACTCATAAACTAATAGTAAATTAACACATCAATCATTAATTAAATAATGAGAATGAAGTCCCTGATCTGGCTCAAGTGCATAGACCAAACCGTAATTACCAACACCTATGAGCATTAAAATGAACAGAAAAAAACAGCAAAAAGAAAAGGTTGTGATATCTCATCACCTGATTGTGTTACTTGGTCGAAGTGAACAGCAAAAGCCAGCTAATGTTGCTGGAGTAAACAAAAGAAGCTATCCAACGCACTCCCTGAAACCCTAAAGAAACAAATCATCGCCAATAAATGTTATTAAGCAAAATCTAACAAAGATAGACTAAAATAGACGAAGCAGAACTAAAGATAAAAAAAAGGAAGAATAATTTGTCAACATGGAGAAAGAGGATAACCTGATCGAGAAGATTTTTCAGGTCTGATGAAGCCGAGACCAAGGGCGGAGGAGAATGTCAGCCACCCTTTTTCCTCCCTGCTGACGCCCCCTTGCTCAAATTGGCTGTTGAAGCTGATTCCTTGGCCAAATCAGACCTAGATGGTTCTTTCTGGAAAGCCAATGGTATACCACTTTGGAGTATTCTCTAAAAGAAAAGTTGAGAGGAGATCAACATAACAGATGAAACTTCTCATAGTTTCAACATTGATGCACTGAGCAACATGAAGTGATGACTAAAGATTCCAGAGATATCAGGCCCTAGAATGAAATCAGGATCTTTAAGAACTTTACCATCAACTACAATTTGCAAATATAAGAAATTTTTCAAAGAAGGCATAATCTCAGGATAGGAAGACTAACTGTTTAGACCAATATGACAATTCAAATAGGTTACCTGGCCATTTCAAATTCTATGAAGCAAAACACAATAACAAAATGAAATGAATCAAATTGAGGTGAAATAGCAAGATAGAATCCTCACTCACTTCTATACACTAATATAGAGAAGAAACTTACCCTTCAATTAGAGCAGTTCTTGTAATTGGATGCATAGAAGTCGGCCCAAGTTGGACCTACAATTAAAAAAAAAAAAAGTATCCGAGGAAAATTCTTAGACTGAAATGAGAAATAAAGAGAGGTGTAAGCAAAGAAAGAAACCATAGTTGGAGCACTTAATGAGATCGGAGTAGGAAGGCCATCATTGAACTGACCACGACAGTCTGAAGGAGTACAGAGGCGGATTACACGGTGGCGGCCGAGGAAGGCTTCAGCCGGAAGTCGAGTGTTCCATCGGTCAGTGGTCCCTGACAGCAAGAGATCAGTTAGTGGTCCCTGTAGCCTTTTCCTCCCTGCTCAAGATGAACGATGGCCCCCGTCTTGAGAACACAAAAAGCGATACGGTACTCGCCTCAAAGAGAATAAATCGATCTACTCATTCGGAAAAGCAAAGTCTCGAGCTGAGATCGGAGATGGCAGGCAATCGACGGCGAAGAGCGACAGCAGCCCTCTCATCTCCCTCGGGACTCGGGAGCCGCGTTGAAAGCAGACAAAAAAGAAGAGAAAGAGAGAGAGAGCGCGAGAGGAAATGACTGAGAAAGAATTGATCAGCATTGGACGGATTGGATCAGATGAAACGCAATGGACGGCTAAGATTTATTACTGTACTAACTACAGTTGCGAAGGGCTCCCACGCGCAAGTCACGCCGCGCAAGATTAATATGTTTTAATTTTTTTTCTTCCGTAAAGGTCATCTTTTTTATCTGAAAATAATGGAAATCAGAAACATTCTTTGTTTATAAATTTACTAGCAGCAGTGCCCACCCAATGTGTGGGAGGACTTTAATATGTGATATGTGATTGCTAGTTAACTAAGCAAATAAAACATTGACTTGTATCTTATCATCATTTGGTTTGTTAATTTCTTGAATTTTATACATTGAAATAACCTTCGGAATTTGCATATCAAAATTGTTGCAAAATATTTTTCTCTCTCAAAATTTTATAAGCTGACTCATATTGTGTGAGCAAATAAAAATTTGCTTCGTTTTAATATTGTACGTGTACGTGTGAAAGAGATGCTTTGAAATACAACATATCAATATGATTGTTTTAATTTCATCCTCTAGCAATTTTAAATTTTGAGAGAAGGTAGTGAATATGAGTTGCCGTATCGGATATAATTTGTGTATATACAACAAGCCGTGTTAAAAGAAATGTTAAAAACCCAATCAAATATATCTATTGATTGTTAGACTACATCTGTATGTATGTACCCAATAGGTATATATTGTTTTCTGCAATGTGTCCACCCAACGGAAACATGTACAATCTTATTAAATAGGAGGTAGTGAAGAAGAATCAAGAGATTGTAACTTAAAATTCAGAAGGTTTTTAATATACATGTACGTATTAGGATCTTGTGAGTACATAGAATGCGAGAGAGAAGTGCTTTTGTGTTGCGTCATCCCAATTTGATGGGGTAGCCACTGGGTTTGATGCGGCTTGGTACAGGATTGGTAACCATAGGTACCGGTAGTGATGGATGGTACTATTACAGTGAGGAGATTGAGTTCATAAAATTGGCTTATTGTGAGAAAGGTCGCCCATGATTTTTGGTTAAAGGAGGCGATTAAGAGGTTTAACTGCTCACAAAATAGGATAATCTTATTGTACTTTGTTATTTGTTCCTAAATCTTATTCTTATACCACAGACTTAATAACTTATGGTCACTATTTCAAAATTGCTTACCATACTCTGTGAAGTCCATACAGTTCATTTAATTACTGTAGTACACAATTAACATTGAACTATATTACTGAGGTAACCACTGCACCCTGCAGTTGTCTGATTCACTTTTAAGTCCAAGTTGGGCTTATGACCTATGTCATTCGTGAGTCACCAAATGATACAAGCAAACATCAATTTTTATCTACAGACCACATGTCTAGCAGTCGAACTCATACAAATTTTAGTATTACACTTAAGATACCTTGATTTTTTTTTTAAAGAAAAAAAGGTAAACCTGTAACATAAGAAGGAAATATAGTCAGTAAAGTTGGAAGTAGAATGCAACAGTTATAAAGTATTTACCTACTGGCCTGCACTCATCATTCAATATGACTTTGGTATTTCTATAAAAGGACCCACTTATTTCATCTCTTTTGCTAGCAGTAGGTTATGGTGAAACTTCTCTCTTTTCTTTTCTTTTTTTAGCTTTGTCATCCTATTCCTTTTCGCTATGCTGGTTTCCTATCCAGTGGGCAGTAGCTACCATCTGGCTTAATTATGGTATATAGTAGAAGATACTAACTAAAGGCACTTTTGCAACACAACCCCTAGAGTTTTGTACATATAAAACTTTATTGTGATGACCAACTTACAGCAGCTACAAGAAGATTTCATACCTTGTTCTACTGATGAGACAGTTTTGATCAAATATCAATATAAAACAGTAAAGTAAGAAAGGCTTGGCGAGTAAACCCTTATAATACTGCCTAATTTCGACATGCTACATCCAGCAAAGAAAAATAGCATCCTAACTCAGGTGATGGCTTGATTAATAGTACATGAAATTAGTTATCCTTTCCAATGTGAATATATATATATATTATCTTTTAGATCCTCTTACATTCTATGTTGTCTGTAATTGAACCCCAACAAATCATATGCTAAAAAAAAAACAGAAAGTGAATTGTTTCTTACAGACCTTCAAAAAGAAATTGGAAAATGGACAATAAGATGGAGCAAGGGATCTTATTGTTTCTTACAACGAAAGTATAAGAGAAACTTTCTCATTTATGAACAACTATCATCAAACAAGACATGGATTGGGGCAGAGATTAGTTACCTAAATCGATAAGCGATCGCAATCAAGTTTATGTGCCCTGTCTTTTCTCTCACATATGCTATAAAAAAACAGAAAAGTGAACTGTCTGTAATTGAACTCCAACAAAGCACATGCTAAAAAAAACAGAAAGTGAATTGCTTTTCTACAGACCTTCAGCGAGAAATTTAAATCCACACTTAATGACCAGCCTCTACACTGCTACACATAACCATTCTTGTCCCAGTAAGAGATCCATTTTTGTCTAGTTTTTATTTATTTGCAGTAAAATCCAATACAGATACTTTAACGAATATGAGGACCTTTGAAGGGGGCAAGTACATGCGTACCTCTTACAAATACAGAACAGAAGTACAACAAGAGAGGAGATATACCATTTGGATCTCTATTATTTATCATTTTGTGCAAATCAAGCAAATTTGATAAATACCAAAAGACTACACCTCTTATAAAATTGTACCAGCAAATATCTTCATACTTTGACAAGTTCTTTAAACATGGCTGTCATTTCCACATCAACCTCACTGCGTACGTCAAATTGGTTTCCTCTTGATACGGAGATTGGAAAGGAAAACCTATCAAACAATAAGGCCAAACTGATTGAGATTTCACAATTACTGGAACCAATTCAAAATAATGTAAGGATGTTTCTAATCATAAAAGTTTGTCCTAATTATACATAATTGTAGTTTTTCTTCACAAGGACTCTCAGCATATTATACACTGAACCGAGCCAACATGAGTGCAATAAAACAAAGTCATAGCAATATAGACCAAAAGTTCTTGAAATTCCAGCTTTCTTGATAAGTGACCTTGACATTTTCCTTTTCTTTTTACATTGTGGTGATAAACCGAACTCTCTTTATAAGCTGAATTAGTAAAAAACTTATTATTATTTTTTAACCCTGACATAAATGTGATTCAAAATCAGTAAGCCAAAACAGAGAAACAAAATCAGTAACCTTGACATAAGGATTTATGTTTTCTTTTCCAAAAATACCCTTGCACTTGATATTATTAAAATTTTCCTAAACTTTATTCTTGGAACTTTGTCAGGACAGGACTAAACTGACCAGATATGCTATAATCTCCATGTTGGATAAAGTCATTTGTGATGTTTTACCAGCAAGACCCTCCTTTTATTATCTTTTAGACTTCTACTAAATGCCATCAAAACATGACCTACTCTTCTGCAGGTTGGAAGGTGGAAGAGAGTACAAGGCAGCCTCGGTCACCTTACTCGATCCTTTCTTCGGCTCACTTACTTCGGCACTTCCTTCTTTTAGTTATAGAGAAAAAAAAATCTAGGCTACTGATATTATATAAAATAAAAAAAAGTTTGTTTTTTGGCACCTGCTGCTATTGATCGACAGACACAGGCGCTCCATCCCCTTATTTAGGAGTTGGCGTCGGCATGTTGGTCTTACCTGTCAACTGGGGGGTGGCACATAAGGGTCCAGCATTCTAAAAAAAGCTACTGATCCATCATCAATTAATAAAAGAATCTTTGGTTGGAGTCTATATTACTACTAAAAGATCACATTCATGTTCACATTAATTAATCTCTATTCATATTGTCATTTTCTGACATTCAAGATCTTCATTCTATTCTAGAAATATGCCCACTATACATTCCTTTGCAAATACTAAAATCAAGATTTTATAAAGTGTCAATCTTCCCCCGCCTAATTGATCCCATTACTGATTTTTTTTCCCACAAAAATTTCCTTAAAATTTTCATTTGACCAATTAGAATCAGTAGAAACTTGAAAATGGAAACAGTAAAAATAGCATATGATGCCACAATTGATTTCGTAAAATTCTAAATCAAGTTATAGGGATAAACAATATTACCTAATGATCAGATCAGCAATTAGATTTCACTTTTTTCAATATAGCTGCAATTGTCAGTTGTTGCAGCATCTGACAAATAATCAACAATTAACTTGAAAGCCGATCTCATGCAATGCAAGGACAAATAATCAGCCTTGAACTAATGTGAAGACAAAAGTAGTAAAGTGAACCAAGTTTGTTTTTAATGAGGAACAAGAAATGAGAACCAAATATTAGAATATTCAATTACGTTCTCCTTTACAACATTCACTTGTATGCAAGAGTTTTGGAAACATTTGCTATCCCATTGGTTCAAAGGAGTAAATAGAATAAAAAATGCAAAAAGGGCAAAATAAAGGTGAACTGTTCGCATTAAATATTGTTAAAGGGCACCAGAAATTTTTCTAGCCAATAAGCGCAATCAAATTTCTTCTGTCCCCACTCGCACCAGAAATGTCATTCGTTTGTTAGATTAAAAAGAAATAGAAAAAAAAACCTCTTGTTGGATGTCAAGAGCAGCACACTGGTGATTCTACTTTCAGCCGATTCTTCATGGTCAATCTTCTACCAGTAGAATTTGAGGAAAAGTTAAAAACATACAAAAGACAATCGTTTGGGGTATTAAAAGCATGGTGCAGAGCAACAGAGAGCTCGACCACACCGAGGCTTCAACTCTGGCGCCCTCTTGTATTTGACACAGTGTACACTATTTCAGCTCTCACTTCATCCGCCAATTGCTCCAATTCCTAGAATAGAAGAAGTGGTACCAATTTTTTAAAATATAGTTTGAAATTGACTACCATTCGTGCTAGTAAATCTACTTTAATTAACAAAATCAATCTCTTTTGTGCCATAAAAATCAACATAATTTCTCTTAAGTTATTAAGTTTGGTATTCATGTTATCAAAGTCATCAAGTGAACTGCAGTATTAAAATGACAAAAAACTATTGTAAGCAGATTACTGATACTTGTTTAGCATGCTGCCAATATTATAATGCATTTGGAAAAAACAATGAACTAATATATATATATAACTATCAGATGCACATAAATATAACCAATAAATTACACTTATACTATAATAATGATAATAATAATAATAATCTTGTCAAAAAGAAATTTCAATGCTAATATTACTTTATTCATGAATATAAACCTTCAGGGAGGCTTAATCAGTGAAGTTACAATCTTTTTGAAAATGTACTTATAGGCCTCTGGGCTTGAGAAATTGAAGAACAATATTTGGGATCGAAGAAAAATGATATTTTTACTTACCTATACAGTATTTTAACAATAAATTAGGGGGAGAGAAACCTTGGGCATTGCAATTGAAGCCATAAGGAGAAAATTGCAAATAGCGCAAAACAAAAAGTTGAAGCAGATCTGTAAATTACTCCACTATCGCCATTATCGTCACTTCTCATCCCTCCTTTTACGCAAATCCCAGGAAGAAAAATAAGGAGAAATTAAATAGAAATACCAGAGAAAGGATCCCAAATTAGAAAAAAAAAAGATTAGGTCCAAGTTAGAAGAGGATATACCTTGCATCAGGTGCCCGCTGAACTGGAGGAGAAAATCGAGATTCTAGAGGCGAGATGGAAAATGGGTGCATCGCAAGTTTGCAGAGGGAGGAGAGGAAGGAAGAGCGACAGGATGCGGAGGCGGGGTGGTTTTATTGGAAGAAAAGGAAGAGAGGGAGGCGGACGGAGAGTGTCGAGGCTGTGGAGATGGTCAGAGTCCGCAGCCATTCGTCTCGCTCTCGCTCTCCTCTTCTAGTCGCTGCCACTCTCTCCTTTTTTTAATTCGAATTTCAAAATATAAATTTGAAAAACTGGCGTTCAAAGAAGAAGAAGAGAAGGGGCGTCGTGTAAAGACGCGAAAGGGACAGCAAAACAGTTCGAAACCTGCAACATTTATCGGTGAAAAAAATATTTTAGCCAAGAATCGAACTACGGTTCGAAAAAATTGACCAGCGCTCGCTTGCGCTCGAATACCTTCCGATCAAATGAAGGTACAAAATACCTCTTTGTTCTGCGACACAATCTGAGCCACAAATCAAGTTTCTGTTTTAACGATCGATGGTGTAAAATATTAATTAAAAACAATCAATGATACAGATGTTCAGACCAAGGTTGTATCCTGAGATGTTACATTCTTTCATTGGTGCTTTTAATATAGTAGAGATAGAGATAAGCAGACAAAAGAACTCCTTTAGACACTTAGTGCAACACATATTCTATTTTTCTTTCTTCTTAGATAAACAAATATTTTAACAAAAGCCTCGTCCATTTCTCCCTTTTGTACCCAGATAATATGGAATACAAGGCCCGAACCCAATAACATTCCAACCCATTTCTTCTAGAATTACGTTTCCTATATTTCAACATGTAATTTTTTTTATTTGTTTAATATACATCTTAAAATTATCTAGCAATCTACTTCTTGCTTCCATATCTTCTCCTTTCAATCAGAGGTTAAAAGGTAAAAGTAAGGTCAGATATAATGAAATTGAAGAGACAATTTGGGCTAGAGGAATGTTACACATGAAGTAGTCTTGGGATAAACTAAAGTTTCGTGACATGAGAGATGAAAAATGCTCAAATTAAACGGCAGATGACTAATTTATCCAAAATACAATCTACATAATTAGAAGGTATAATAGGACATTTTTTTTTTCAAATTGAACAATCCAGTTGTGCACCACAGCAATGTTTCTCATGTTGGCAGGAAAATACTCTGTTATTTCTCTCAAGCCATACCCCCCAAATCGCTGTCACATACAAGGATTTTTGCCAAAAGATTTTTGACAACTGGATTGTTCAATATAATCCGATGCATTTTCTTTTATGCGTTACTTATAAAAGAAATATAATAACCACCTTTAATTGACAATCATAGTGAAATGTTGCGAATATCAAGTACTTCCCCTTTTACTATAAATATATAATAACCAGCTTTACTTTGATAGATAACCAAACAATTTTTTAAATGCAAATATCAAGTATTTTCCCCTTTGAATTGGTATTGTAGGTGTTTTACTAAGGAATTAATATCTTTTGTGGAGAAATTAAAGGAGAGAAAGCAGTAAGCAATAATTAAAAGAAAGGGGTATTTTGATCAATATGAAAATTTAGTGTATTAGGGAGGTATATATGGCATTTTTCTAAATAAAATAAATTTACGTTGCATTTTTCAAAATTTTGTTTTAAGATGGTAATTCTCTATGTTTCTAATCTTGCAGCGGAAAAAATCTTAATTTGCCAATGGAACAACTTTCTTCTAGTAAGTTTTACTTTAAACAACCAGCAAGCTCATTATTCCTATTTACTGTTTTATTAACAAAATAACCGTAACAATAAAAAAAAATGTTCCTCACAAATATTAAAAATAGCAGACAGAGACTAAACACTTTACTTTGCTCGAGTCAGGGCTTGCTTGTACTCTTTTTATTTTACCTTTAATTAATACCGAATTCCTTACTTGAGTTCTTTTGTTCAAAAAAAAAAAAAAGAGTTAATTTGTCTTAATTGAGTCTTTAGGAAATACTGGCATGCATGACTCCCATTTTCAACTAACCAGTCGTAAGTATATCTTATACACTAAAAGAAAAATTAATACTTAAAATAAAAAGGAAAAAAGAATGTTAGTTACAGAAAATATACACGATAATCATAAGAAAAAAAATAAATAATCATTAAAAAAATGTAAATATATTCTCTACATTTTAGATATGATTTGTAATCAAATTTGGAGTAATAAAAAAATTATATCTGCTTAAGTATTGATAAAAAAAATCTAATCATTAATATTTTCAAACTGTTCAATGAACGGCCAATGGAATTATGATAACTTGTTACCATATATTTTTCATACGGAAAATGCATAAAAAGACACTATTATTAATTACTCGATTATAAAATAAAATTTATATCAACATTTCATTTAAGAAATAATGTAATGGTTGTTATGGTACCTCCACACTAGACCTGCCAACGGCACACCGTAAACCGTTATGCCGTTTCATTTGGCTGAAATAGAACGGTAAACGGTATAGATATCTATTTCGTTTCCTTAACGAAACGGTAAACGGCACATGAAATGAAACAGTTTAACGTGTGTAATGTGTTTTTGTACAATGCCGTTTAACGAAATCATTTCGTTTAGTAAGTGAAACGGTAAATGATAGCGAAATCAATTTCATTTTGTTAACGACACGGTAAACAGAACATCCCATTCCGTGCCCGTTTACCACGTTAATCAGGTCTATTTCCAGCTCTCCGAATTTGGCCTGATGTGTTGGTCTTATGGTCAAAGCAAATTCTAGAAGAAGGAGATTTATTGTCTTTATCGGTGGTGCTATCTGCTACCATCCATGGGGTCTCTGTTGCTAGAACCCCACAGGTCGCATGGCGGTTGGGTACCAGTTGATGCGCGCTATGTGTCTAGATACCTTTTAACCTTTAGCATGCACTTCATGGTCCGTAGTTGTTCACACTTGTATTCATTTGGCAGTTTTGATAGAGATTATGAGATGTAGATCAGGAAAAAGATTTTAAATATTGAGTCAATGGTCAAAAGAAGAGTGTGTTCATTACCAAGGCGGGAATATGGCTGTCAATACCGTGTCGTTTCGCATGTTTTCGTTCCGTTCCGTTCAAACAGAATATTAAATGAACGAGAAAATGAGTTTTGTTTCTAAAACGGAACGAAAACGAAATCGAGACTAGTACACGTTATTATTTCGTTTACTGAAAACTAGACTGAAATCAATGAAAAATAGACTGGAATCAATAGAAAATGAGGAATGGAATAAAAAACTGTTTTGTTTACTGAAACGAAACAGAAACGAAATTTGTGTTCTGTTTTGTTATCGGAATGAAACGAAAACCAAATATGCCTGTTTCGTTCCAATTGTAGACGTTTGACAACCCTGGGCGGGATTGAGTTTTTTTTGGCGTCCACATAAATATATTTTTTGGTTTTCTTCGGATGGAGTTCAGTTTTAATTCTATGTGATGTTAATTCAATTGATAATTCTATCTGATATATTTCTTTTTCTTCATCAACTAGATAAGACTTTACTATAGCGAATATAGTTTATGAAATGTTATAATGTTTTTAGGTATTTTGTTACAACTGAAAGTTACTAGTAATGGGTTGAGAAGTTTATAAAATTAAGTTAATTGGTATCAAATTATGGTATATTATTCTGAAAAATTGCATATTGTTGTAGGTTTTGCGTCTAGCATTTTTTTTTTTACTTCATTTTTTTATAAATTAAATTTCGACTTCAGAGTTTGCAAATGGGTTGAGAAGTTTATAAAATTAAGTCTTGACTTCATATTAATTTGCAAACGTTGATTTGGTATATTTAAATTTCAAATGAAGATTAAAAAATTATGCTAATATTTAAAATTGAGAGGATTTTATGCATCATTAGTTGCCTGAAAAAAGAATATGATAAATAGTAATCATCATTATGTTACTTTTGATCAACAGTAGCAATGTGCATTTGAGGAAATTAAATGGAACTTAAAATTACATCATAACATCAGTTTATACAAACAGTATAATGCATCAAGCCCATTCAATCAAATATATATTGGTCTTATAATGAATTTAGAGTAGTAACATCACTAAAACTAATAATAGAAGAGTTTCTGAGTCGAACTGGTTGTACCATCCAACCAATAGTTCTTTCAGTTCAACAGTCGGTGGTTAACAAAACATCGGTAGGGTATTCAAAAGCGAAAATTCTATGAGAAGCAGAGATTTATTGCAATAATCGATGGTGCTACCATCCATGAGGTCTCTGTTGCAACAACAACCCCACAGCCTGTCACAAACCTGAGCTCAATTTCATGGTTAGATGCCAAATTTTGAAGAGCTCAGCTCAACTCAGTTAGCCGACACAGTAATATGTCAGACCAACCGAGAAAGGGTTTCAAAATTGAGGCTAGATAACAGAAACTGAAACAAACTAACAGTCGAACTATTACCAACTCATTTCTAACAGTCGAACTAAGTATCACTAACATTACTAAAACTGACAATGTACACGTTTTCCATGTGGAACAGGACTATTTTTTATAATGCTCCCATGATTATTATTTTATATTGAAATTCTCGATTCACAGAAAGACCTAATAATTTTTAAATTTATTATAATAAAATCGTTGGTTTCAAACCAACCTACAAAAGAAAAAAAAAATCTTTCTTTGTTTCTTTTTAATCTTAATTGCTGAAATAAATTAAACTACTACACCAAGGGTCCTCAAATTCAAAACAAAAAGGGAACAACCCAATTGGTAAGTATTGAATATCCAATGAGCATATTCGTGTAATTTTTATTTTGTATAAAAAATTATTCACTTTTACGAGATGTATAACTACTCTTGTGTGAATACATTTTATTTCTTTTATGATGTTACAAGATTTGAAACTGATCACCCTAGAAAAATGATGAAATCACTTACCATCCGTAGTAAACTTCACAGTATAATTGACCATATATAGAGTGCCAAATTGTCCAATTTCATCATATTTTTTTTATAACTTAAAAAAGAATAGAAACGTGACATTTTTTAAATTAAATAAATGTATTTAATTCTCAATTCTTTGGTCACATAGAATACATTGCAAAAGGAGCTGCATTATTGTATACAGCAAAAAATGATTTTTGCTTGCGACTTCTGAGTGAGGTGCTCTTGATAATTATCCTAGCAAAGTTTCATTCGTTAATGATATACCTGGTTTTTATTTATTTATTTTTTTGACAGTCTATTTTTTGGTTCAACAAAAATTCTCATATTTATATTATCAATTTACACTTGCAGATCAAATATCCAAAATTCTGCTAGTTATTTCGGTATAATTGTAAAATTCCAGGGTATAATTTTAAAATCCCACAACATTATTTTTTAGATAAAATTAAATATTAAATCTTCCAATTTTGAAATATCAAAAAAAAAAAAAAACTTTCTAATCGAATTCATATCCGAACCTGAATACAAAAATTGCGAATCACAACATTCAAAACTAATTTTCTATGGTCCTATCCATAATATAAATAATTCATTGTATATATGGAACAAAAAAACAAAGCTAATTAATTAAGAATAGTTCGGTTTCTAATTTAATCTGTTTGTCATTTAAAACTATATAGAGTGATCTGTTAACCACATATATGCATTTCTACTTGCTGAACTGTGATGGATCCTTTCGAGAGGATATCAGGGAATTATATTGGGGTGTTGTTGCTCGGGATCAGAATTTTCTCTATATTGATGGCTTCTCTGAGAAGATGGCTGCAAATGGATGCTGTGATACTATTTAAGATGCCGAAACTCTCGGACTTGAGGCGGCACTGAAAAAAGCACGAGTTGACGGTACATTCTAGTCAAAATAGGTGAAGTTGTTCTTTGTAATTAACTTATAGATTCTGATGTTTTTTTATGTGAAATTAATATTTATTTGATTTTCTCTAATATCTCTATTTAAAAATATGTATAAAATATAAATATATAATTATAGATCAATTTAAAAAGTTGGATTTTTTTTTTATTTGAATACATAAATTGATAGATGATAGCATCCAATTTATAAGATCGTTGAAAGAAGAATCATGCAAGTAACATATGTATGATAAATCACACAAAACTTTTCATCTTTTCTTTTTCTTACACATGCAAAATAGAAGCCTTATGAAATGAAATTGTGATGAGAAATTTTGTAGCTAAATGTTGAAACCAAACTAAATTGTGATGAGAAAATAAAATTCAAAGTCTATTTGAGTTGCTGCATCGAAGGTCGCTAAGTTAATTCACACGAAATCCTAGGGACCAAGGATGAGCATTTATTTCACATAATGTTTTCTAAAATGACACGACACGTGAGTGTTGGTACGACATGCAAGCGTGTTGGCACGACACGACGTGTTTATGAAATTAGCACGACACGTGCGTGTCGACGTGTCGTGTCATGTTGGAGACATCAAAATATTGACACGTCTTAACACGACATGAATTAATTCGGACACGACAAAAAAATTAATATTATTTAGAATTGGAAATTCATTACTGTCATCTGCAGTTTTTGCCATCCTTGTCATCGCTAAACACAAAGTGAACACGTAAAAATATAAGGTGAACATATATAATGATCAAGGTGAACACATACAAACAAATAAGTTGAATATGCATGTAAAATTCTAAACAAGTGATGACAATACTTATTTGTTTGTAAGTGTTCAATTAGATCCTCTATATGTTTAGCTTGTTTGTTGTATATGTTCACTCTATATTTAGCGATGACAAAATTGTAGATGGCGGTTATCATTCTTGTTTAGAATTTATGAAATTATATTGAGTTTATATTATAAATTTAATAATTTTCATTCATAATCTTTTTACTCAATCATTAATTTTTACTTTAAATATGAAATTTCAATAATTTATTATATTTTTCTAATTTAAAAATTATTTAAATACTTCTTAATAATTTTTTATGAATAAATTAAAATAAATTATAATATGACATGACAACTTTAACACATCGAACTAAGTGTCACTAACATTACTAAAACTGACAATGTACACGTTTTCCATGTGGAACAGGTCTACACTTCACTGACTATTTTTTATAATGCTCTCATGATTATTAGTTTATATTGAAATGCTCGATTCACAGAAAGACCTAATAATTTTTAAATTTATTATAACAAAATCGTTGGTTTCAAACCAACCTTCGAAAGAAAAAAAAATCTTTCTTTCTTTCTTTTTAATCTTAATTGCTGAAACAAAATTAAGCTACTAAACCAAGGGTCCTCAAATTCAAAAAACAAAGGGAACAACCGGATTGGTAAGTATTGAATATCCAATAATGAGCATAATCGTGTAATTTTTATTTTGATTAAAAAAATTATTCACTTTTACGAGATGTATAACTCTTGTGTGAATACATTTTATTTCTTTTATGATGTTACAAGATTTGAAACTGATCACCCTAGAAAAATGATGAAATCACTAACCATCCGTAGTAAATTTCATATTATAATTGACCAAATTGTCCAATTTCATCATATTTTTTTTATGACTTAACAAAGAACAGAAACGTGACATTTTTTAAATTAAATAAATGTATTTAATTCTCAATTCTTTGATCTCATAGAATGCATTGCAAAAGGAGCTGCATCATCGTATACAACATAAAATGATTTTTGCTCGCGACTTCTGAGTGAGGTGCTCTTGATAATTATCCTAGCAAAGTTTCATTCGTTAATGATATACCTGGTTTTAATTTATTTATTTTACAGTCTATTTTTCGGTTCAACAAAAATTCTCATATTTATATTAGAGAAAGTTTAATATGCACTATAGTGCATAGAACGTTCTATGCACCACGGACTTTTTCGAGGATATTTTGTAAATTGATAAATCTAATTTAACTAATTTAATCTACATATTGAAATCTCATAGCAAACCAATTTTTACAATTTTTGAGATTTTATTACTATTTTTTTCGAATTTTTTAAAACATGTCATTTTTGGAATATTGTAAATAGTATAACACTCCAAAAATGGCATGTTTTAAAAAATTCGAAAAAAATAGTAATAAAATCTCAAAAATTATAAAATTTAGTTTTCTATGAGATTTCAATATGTAGAATAGTTTGGTTAAATTTGATTTGTCAATTTACAAAAATATCCCCTAAAAAGTCCGTGGTGCATAGAACGTCCAATGCACTATAGTGCATATTAAACTTTCTCTTTATATTATCAATTTACGCTTGCAGATCAAATATCCAAAATGCTTCTAGTTATTTCGGTATAATTGTAAAATTCCACAGTATTATTTTTAGATAAAATTAAATATTAAATCTTCCAATTTTGAAATATCCAAAAAAAAAAAGTTTCTAATCGAATTTCGAATCCGAACCTGAATAAAAAAATTGCGAATCACAAAATTCAAAACTAATTTTCTACGGTCCTATCCAGACTATAAATAATTCATTGTATATATAGAACATAAAACAAAGCTAATTAATTAAAAATAGTTCGGTTTCTACTTTCTTGTTGGATTTGCAGCAATAATTATCTATTTGGAATTATGGATTGATAAAAAAGGGGCACCAAAAACTTGCTCCTTATGTTTATGGTTGAACCGTACCAGCCGTATAAAAAAACATAGGATGCCAATGCTAATCACTTCTAAATAAATGCCCCAACCCTAGCCGAAATCATGCTTAATTAGAGACTTAGAGTACATAGCCGTATATAGCCTTCAATGAAGTCTTAAAATATGATATCTTTTCGGGTCACTATATCTATCTAATCAATCTGACTCTAATTTTGATGTTTTCTAGAACAGCAATCTATGCTTTTATCCGAAATTCAAACGAATTGTATATTTGTATAGTTCTATATATATTTCGTTTTCAGTCATTTTCGATATACCACGTGGAGGAAGTTGACAATTTGACACTACCGCATCTATGGCCACAAATTAAAATCGTATAAAACCGTAAGTGGCTATATAACTAGACAACTAGTTCCTGTTCCTTCCCTCTCAACCGGACAAAATGACCAATAAAAATCCGTGATTTTTTTTAGATATTACATATATGTTCTTAATTGGCACGATAATTCATGTGAAATGATTAGTGGTGCATCTAAGGGACACGGCTAACATTTTTATGTTGTGAATAAGTAGTTATATTTATATAGTACCCAAAAAAGGGTTTCCTAATGGTTACTAAGCTTTCGTCCCCTTGCCAGAAAACATTTGGCTCATCGCTAATTATGCAGTTTATTTAAGAAATTTATATAGATCAAGATATTTTATTTCTGATTGGACGATTAAGATAAATATTGATTGAAAAATTACTTTTAACATTTGTCTGTTTTGACCAATTTCATTAATATAAAAATTAGATTTGATCTAGACTGTTCAATCAGAAATGGCCGGAATATGCTATGAATTGAAATTTATACAATAAAGAAAAACCCAATCCGTCAAAAAGCGGCCTCTAAATTAATGATAATCTTAACGAAGGACATGTAGTCGAAGTGGAGATTCTGATTGATCACTTAAATACCTCTTAATATTTTCTTTAGTTAGCTTTTCATAATAAAAAATCCTTACTCAAGACAACCTTCGTCGAAGTTATTGGAATGACTCCAACAAATGCTCTATTGTTCTATCAAGTCTTTAAAAAAGGGGAAAAAAATGCTCCATTGTTGGGACATTCCATTGAAATTATTATATTTGGTAGAACTAAACTAAGGAAGTTGGTGGATTACTAATTTACTAGGGTATCATTGCCTAACGAAGGGCAAAAAAAAAACTAATTCTTTTGTGTTGAACAAAAACGAACTAAATATAACTAACAGCTGTCAGTGAAAATTAGCAATTAGATTATATGAGAACCAGCTCTTAGTCTAGTGACAGAGAGCAATGCATCTCAAGTAAAAGATAACATATTAGAAACTGGTTGGGAAATTTTTATAGACATTTAATTTAAAAATAAATTGGGAGGCTTGACCCCAATTTATTTTTAAAAAATAGCAATCAGACTACCTACACATAACGCCGCAGCGCTACTGCCACATAACAAGAAACGAAGCGAACAAAAAGTTATTTATTGGCATTATACGGCGGAAGCAGCCAAAAACCTTCACATCTTACACTTATTCAAAAAAAACTCACAAGGTCAAAGAGGCGGTTGAACAGAACCAATAAGCTCTCCACACCTGTCCACTCAACTTTTTACTCATATTTTACTGTATTTTTTTCTTTTGGACCCCACGTCTCCTGGCCAGCTCAACTGGTCATGCGAGCACAATTCATGAGATTGTGATGTCATATGATATGAGGCTCATGAATCATGATGAATGTTTTGTTGAATTTGATCAATGGTCAAACAAGAAAGGATGCATCAGATATTGACATTAGAAAACAAAATGCAGTGTTTGGGTTTTTTTTTATTAATAATTAGTTTGTTATCCTTTATTTTTTATACAATCATGTCTCTTAGATTAATTTTTAGTTGGTTTTTTTGTTACCCTTAATTAAAATGAATGCAATGATTCAAGTTTAGAATGAACAATCTTCATGTTTAAGTTTGTACCCACAAAAAATGGCTGACGTTTGGAGCTATAGGGATGATCTTAACATAATTTCATTATTTAAACAATTTATGTGTAACATTGGGACATTAAATTAACACCAATAACAACTCGATCCTTTGAGATTATTGTCTGTATTAATTCAAACTCTCATTTAATAGTGAAGGGAAGCAGTCGTTGTTATTCAAAGCAATTTTTCAAAGGGATGTCATTATATGAGCTCAAAATCCAACCAGGTGTATGCATTTTAAAAGGCCAAAAGGTCAACCTAGCTATGGCTTACAAATTGACATTTCGTTTGATTTGTTGCATGAAGTAAATTTTTAGGATGCATATATATAAGAAAGTCACTATCTCAACATCCGTCTGTCTAGAAGGTGCAAAAAAGAGTTGACAGTCTACTAAAATAATTCTGTGTAGAGAGTGTCAATTTGTTTATTGTTATCTGACCTTTTGCACTTTTGTAAAAAAGAATAAAGACATTCATACTTTTTTATTGAGAAAGCATAGCTTTTGTTGTCTTAGGACCTATTATGACTCGGAGTCTTAAACCATATTAAGGAAACAATCAGAATTTTAGTAACTAGAATGTTTCTTTCAGCGCAAATTTCCAAAACAATGTTCAAATTGGGATCAACATTTCAACTTCTATTACCTATCATAATTGACCTATAGACTATAGTGGTCCAATTTGGAACAGAGCACCTCAAACTTTAGTACTTTACTATTGGAGTTTTAGTTGAGATAAATTGTTAAACTCATTAGTATGATGACATAATTGGATTATTCGACATTTTTTTTAGTTCAAGAGTAGTTTGCATAGTAAGAATATTTCGTAATAAATACTCGAATTATACTCATTTATAATTTTCCGGAACATGTATTAATATGACATAGGGGAAATACGTCCTTATCCGACACTATTAATAAACTTTATCAACATTTTTCATATATTCTACAAAACTATTGGTACTTTTACATATGATTTTCATTACTAATTAACGAACTATTTCTGGATTATGTCCATCCAAATTATGAAATTATTTTCGAAATAAAAAATTTGTCAGCGGTCACTATGGTGGTATGTATCTTTTTTTCTTTTTCCCCCGCTTTCAAGAGTACCGCCTGTACCGGACATCTTTCTTTTTATTTCTCTGTTTTTTACTTTGGTAGCTCCTGCCAAATGTCTTACAAGTGTTACAACACAGACCGGAGTCCGGACATCATAATGATATGTTCCGTCTGGTATGAAATGAACGGATTACATTTTTTTTTTTTTTTTTGAGAACATGCTAGTAGGCTAACGGATTACATTCATATTACTGTTTCTCTCATATATGTGGGAACTTTATATTTTTGACATTTGTGAAAGCAAACGGACCAGATAATAATAGCAAATCTTATTAAAGCAAACAAAACAGCAAAACAAATTTGCACCTTGTATTTTGAACGGTTTCTTTTCTTTACTCTTTGGATAACACATTAACACCGAGGCTTTTATTTGGGAAAAAAAAAAACACCAAGTCTTATTAAAAGCAAACAAAACAGCAAAACAAATTTGCGCCTTGTATTTTGAACAGTTTTTTTTTTCTTTATATTTTGGGTGGTATTGCAAGGGGTCCGATACTCCGATCTCTGTTTCAGATTCACATCTTGTTTGACGGCCGGGATCCTTCTCAGAACCGTAAATGGAAAATTTAATGAAGTACTTTCTGTTTTGAATGAAGTTCAAATAAAATACTTCTCTTTAAAAACTTTTTATAGTTGATCCGTATTATTTTCTCGTCTTTATATATAGAAAAATACTATTATTCTTGTTAAAACAAGTCTCTCTTATTTCTTTTTTCTTTACCAAAGTCGATCACATGTTTTCAAGTTATTAGTTGAAAACTTAAAATTGTACTTAAATTACATAAAATTAGAAATCAGTTTAGGAATCAGGTGTTTAAAATTGCATGGGACTTTTGAATAACATATTAATATATTAGGAATCAGGTGTTTAAAATCTTACAATATATTAAATTATGCGTGGGAGAGAATATGATGGAGGGAAATAGAGGGAACCACAGAGTAATTTTGGGTTTTACAAGGGCAATCTGGCAAAATATTTTTTAGAAGGAATATTTTGTTTAAATTTATGAAAGAAGGTGAGCATTTCATAAAAAATTCCTGGTGAAATCTTATTTGTGAATGATTTATTGAAAAAATAATGTATTAGATAACTCAAATGGAGGATAAG
The DNA here is from genome assembly GCA_028095005.1 of Rhynchospora pubera. Classification (NCBI taxonomy): domain Eukaryota; kingdom Viridiplantae; phylum Streptophyta; class Magnoliopsida; order Poales; family Cyperaceae; genus Rhynchospora; species Rhynchospora pubera. The sequence continues at coordinate 82,885,365 of CM051460.1, read as the reverse complement.
AGGATTTGATTTCTCGTTTGCAGGTTATTGCGAAATTACGATATCATCGCTAACAAATTTCTTTTAAAAAATCGTAAATGCCAGCGAAACGCCACCAAGAAAAAAAAAAGTTGTAGAATTTTGTAAGAACTGGATCAAACTAATTACAACTCCTTTCACGGTCCAATCCCCCTGTGTCTGTATTTGACTTTGGTGCCTTGCCTTTTTGCTTTAATTGTTGAAAGCAGCAGCTAACCCACTCTGATTTATTTCAATTAATTTTGCCCCTTTATGGAAAGCATCACTTGATCGTTAATGATGGATTGCAGGGAAGGCCAACAATGAGAGGTGCGAACAGATTAGGTTGGTCGAATTGATTTCAGATGTCATTTTTATTTGTAATAGTTGACTTATAATTAATTTAATTTGAATTTACTTGTAAAAGATAAAAATTTATCCAATCTTTACTTTCTTTAGTGGATCAGATTTTATTAATTTCATATAAAAATTTAAGTAAATATATATGTCATAATTAGAAAATTACAAATAAAAGAAATAATATATATACTCGAACTAATAGTAGAATGCGTTAACAAAAAAAAAATTAACATAATAAGCAATGAAACGTAGAAGTTCCATTTTTTCGAGTATTGAATGAGATGATGAGAACTGGCATTGAACAAACTGACCACTTGAGAATGGGAACAATAAATATTATTTTGTATCTTGTTTCTTCAAAAGCTACCTATTAGTTAAAATTAAAATAAGTTGAAAACTGTCTAAATAATAATAATGATGCCACTTTACATTTTTCGGATAAAAAGTAATATTAAGCTCTCCTCATTAAATATAAAATATAATTTTCTAATCGGATTATCAACATAAATTCTCAATCGACGAGTGTAGTCTTTAGCTTTATATACACGTTTGTTAAATATATCTGAATGAATATGCAATGACACTGTAACTCCCTTATTAATAGTCAACTTGGGGACATTTTAAATTGGACTCAAATCTAATTAAAACTCTAATTTCTTTCTCCTGCTTGAATTTTTTTAGCTTAAAGAAAATAATAAGTTAAGATAATTAAGAATATTCAAGACTACAACATCAATAGAAGATCACTCAATAATTTATTCTTGCTCAATTAATTAATTCTATATTTTAGCCATTAAAATTTCAAATTTTATTCAAATTAGATAACCTATTAATGTTTAAATGAGAATTGGAAAATGTTATGAGCGGGCTTATCAAATAATTGAGCCCACTAAACTATATTTAAATAATTTTTTTTGTAAAAATAACTTTAAAAATTATTTTCTTGTAATAATGATATAATCCTGATCGTAGTATATAAAGTTCATAAACAAATATGAAATAACTGTAGAACATGTCAGATATCCGTCTCTACTGTAAAGTTTATGACTATATGTATTTTAGCTAACTATTTGTGAAAAAAGTTAATCACGTTACAATTGGATGCAATTTGAAATTCAAATGGAGATAATTATTAAATTTTAATAAAAGTGAACTTTCGTGTCTTAAAAAGATTAGAGAAAAATTAAAATTATTTTTTAGAAAAAGAAAAAAAGCATGGGAAAAATTTTATGTTCTTTAGATATACTAGATAGTGGCTAAAAAAGAAAGGAAAAAAATATTGTTGGGATATAAATTTGAAAAAGAAAAAAATATATATATTTGCAGGGTATCTCTAATAAAGGAGTACGTCAGAACTCAGAACACTCTTTTTTTTTTTCGAACACTTTCGATAAGATGAGATATTTAATATTTTAAAATGAGTTTCTGAACATCGTTTAAGTTATGAGGCTAAATACTTCCTGAATCGAGATTGTACTATTGTAGATTCGAGATTCGAAATTTGATTGGAGGAGACTAAGAGAAACTTGACCATTTTTATTTATAAAATATATATTTGGGCTGAATGTGAACTCTTCCCTTTTTTGGGTTGATTGAACTGGAATGTGATTTAATGCGGTGAAAAGTTATCATTTGGAAGCTTATACCTATGTGGTAGCAAGGCATGTTGTGGTCGGTCCAAAATGTCATTGGAATTATTAGCTTTGGCTCATTTAATTTGACTTGTACCTGTTATACGTGTAAATATGGAAATAAGATCTGACATTTTATTTCATATTTTTCTTTGTAAAATTTATTGCTCTAGCTCATTGTGATTCTAGATGAAATACAAAGTTGTGATCTGCGGCATCTGCCTAGGCTTTCTAGTTAAGTAGCTAATCAAATTTTCTGTCACAATCATCGAGTAGTATTAATCCGTAAAGCAGTTCACTATGCATATCCCATAGGTTGTGCTCTTGCAATTTTGCAAATTCAGACTTACAAGTTTAGTACATTTCATGAACTTTTGATTTATTGTACGTTTTAAAGATATTTTATTTTTCCAAACAATTTTGAATATGAGGACCACAAAAAAAAAATAGAATGATATATATATTGATCACAGATCACATGAAACAGTTGATATTTTTTAGGAGTAACCAGATTCATGTGCAGAAATGGGGTGCTACATGCATAAGGATGAAGTTACATCCATATAAAATCTGATATGTTTGATGAGTGTGGTGGAGATTCATGATATCACAAGTGATGGTTATGATTTCCATGTGAAACTCCGTAAAGCCAGTAGACGTATTAAGAGGGTATTGATTGAGATGTTTGATAGTTTTTGTCCAAAACGAGACCTCTAGTCAAGGTATATAGCTCGGCACTCTTATGGGAAATATTGTTTTAAATATTAATGCTATAATAGCGTTAGTGTCATGCGCAATTAAGGCTATAAATTTAGGAAAAATGAGACCCAATTTCCATACTCACATTTGGTAAGCATGAAATTATTTGAACTGAATAAAGAGGTTTGTTGGAAATTGAATGCAAAATAGAAAGCAATATTATCTATCAACTTGATTATAAAGGATAAAACCTTCATTGTTAATGGATATCAATTCAACCCTGTATGGCTTCATATATTCCGTGCAACTTTTATGACAGGTCATGTGCAATATAAGAAATATGGTTTTTACATAGATTTTTATTACTAGACTTTTTTATTTAGGTTGGATATTGATCTATTGCTAGATTTATTTTTTTTATTGCTAGATTCAATTGATGTATTAAATCTAGAATTTTTTTAGCAAGACACAATTTTCTATTAATATCTCTTTAAAAATCTAGCAATTTATTTTTGCTACACTTTTCTAATCTTGTAATATCTAGTGTAGCAATTTAAAAAAGTCTAGCAATTTATTGTTGCTACATTAGATATTACAAGATTCGAAAAGTCTATCAAAAATAACTTGCTAGATTTTTAAGGAGCTATTGATAAAAAATTGAGTCTTGCTAAAAAAATTGCTAGATTGAATGCATCAAATAAATCTAGCAATAGAACAATAATCAACATAAATAAAAACAGTCTAACTACGAAGTCTATGTAAATAACATTTTTTTTGTAGTGGTGGAAGTTATTTGCTAGAATTATTTTGGTATTGAAATAGTACTAAATCAGATGTACTTGTCCCAACTATGTTTATTATATTCTAGAATTGCCATTAACTTTTAATAATAAATTTAAACAACAAGAATTACATCTATATATTTTAGTCGGTCTGACAATACTCTTCGAATAAAAGCCGATATTCAAAACCGATTGAAAAATAGTTCTAACCAGATATTAAAAAGAAATTTCTAAGTCGTTTTCTTGAAATATTTTAAAAAAAAAAATTTGGAGTGTGAACACTTAACATGTCAATTAGTCCTATGTTTTTGCACAAGGTTCGTTCATATCCAGTTGCATGTTACCCCTGTACGATTTAACATGTACCTAAATGCTAGCTTGAACTCATATATTGTAGGCGTCTATATATAGATCAATCATGGAGCTATAATAGCGATAAAATTGAAGAATGACCCCTCACAATCGCTAGTAAATGAAGAACCATACGTCGTGCAATTAATTTAGATATTAGTTTTCATAGGAAAAAATATAACTTTATTAATGGAATTACAGGCGATTTGAAAGTTCTAATATTCATCTCATGCTAAACAATTGCATTTATGAAATTGTCCATTTTTCAGTGAAATGGAGACAGAATTTGAAATCCCAAGTCTTAGTTGCGAGAAACGTGGCAAGACGATGACGCTGTCGTCCCAGCTAATCCTATTAAATTCCAAAAGTTACCTTTTGTCCTTAAATGCCTGATTTGTTTGTAGTTAAGATCCTATGTGGCAACTCTTAGTAAGGGATAAGGCAACGGCCCAAGGTCATAAAATGATTAAGGGTTCATTTGGACTATACCATGAGCCCATGAGGTAGGTACAAGCAACAATTAGTGCTATTGTTTTAATCACCGCAACCAGAAAAAAAAATTTATTGCAGTTTGGCTTACGATTAATTTTAATTACAACTTGAGTTAGAATGTTCAATCTACTATTTAAGTTTATTTTTTTTCAAATGAGTTAGCTTTGTAAATAAAAGATCCACATGATGCTTTTTAATTATATTTCCATTGTTTAGCACATTAAAATAGATAAAGTGAACATACATAATGATCAAACTGAACACATACAAACAAATAAGTGCAATAAGAATAAATTGAACATGCATATAAAAATCCGAACAAGAGATGATAACACTCATTTGTTTGTAAGTGTTCACTTTGATCGTCTACATGTTTACTTTGTCTGTGTTATGTGTTCACTTTGTGTTTACCGATGACAAAACTATAAATGACAGCTATCATTTCTGTATTTTATTCATTAGAAACCCGACCTGGGGCTTTTTATAGATATTGAATTAAAAAAATAATTTGGAAGGTTTCATCCCCAATTTATCTTCAAAAAAAATATTATATTTTATTCCCTAGATTCTTATATCCAAGCTTTAATTTACCTCAGTTAAATCGACATCGATTATAACAACTTATAAATGCAAAACTTTGAGGGAATCACTAAAATTGGGATGTGAACACACAAAACATATATGCAACAAATAATTTTTTTTATAGGTATTCCTAAGGCCCTGATCGGAATGACAAATTAGAGCGGAAACGTCAAACGAAATTATCGGGAAATAGGATTCTCTCGATCGGAATGATTACATGGCCGCGATTTCCGTTCATTTAGCGCGATTTGGAATGAAAATTTTGGGCTGTCGAAATCGCGTGGAAAAGCAAGAAATTCCCACGATTTCGCTGGGTGATAAACGGCGGGAAAAAGCAAGACCTTTCTGCCCCTCCCGTCTCTCTCTTGCGATGATAAAAACCCAACCCTTCCGCCTTTCCTCTCTGCACAGTCAATCGATTTTGGAGGCAAGCAAATCATGCGAAGAACTCCTCTTTTTCATCCCGTAAGGTAACTCCTTTTCTTTTTTATTTGATCTTTTATTTTATCAGACTAAAGGGATAGGTCTATCATAAAGTCGTATAGAAAGCTAGTAGTAGGGAGAAGGCATAGGTTTATCAGAAAAAGGGATATTTTCTCAATTAAATTTCATGGACTTGGGTTTTTTTTCTCAATCTCTGGCCATGAGATTTGAGCCATACCCATTCGACCAGTTGACTACAACGTCAGTAATGGTAGATAATAAGATATAGAGGAAGTAAATTATAGCAGTCAGTACTAATAATATGCATCAGTAACTTTTTACTTTTGTCTTTTTTCTGTCTAATATCATTCTAATTCCTTAAAATTCTTATTTATTTTGGCTATTAATTAAAAGACATTCATTTGATTATATTAAAAAATCAGGATAAATGATGTTGTGGTCTGCTTTTCTTTTAGGTAAAGATGAATGATTTTGAAGCTTATAGAACAATGTTTGTGGCGGCAATGACCGCATACATAGGCTATTTAATTGTTTTGATACATTTTGAGAATTATCAGAATCAGATAGAAGTTCAACTGGTACCATTGCGTACCAATTCAGATAGAAGTGCAATATTAATGGTAGCATTTATGCATCGATACAGAATTGCATTTGAGGCACTGTACCAGTAAAGTCATATTAGTATGGGGATATGAATAACAGAATTGCTTTGCGGAGTGTTTGTTTTCTAAGCTCTATATTGCAATAGTTGATCAAATGTTCAACGGTTGAGAATAAAATGATATTTTATAAGACAAATTCCAACAAGATGGACTTTTGAAAGAAAGAAACTCCTTTGTCAAGGTAGTTGATAAAATGCTTACTTCAGCAATAATGCGTCAGGTCTTGTGCCAGTAATTTAGAATATAATAAAATATGGGTACATTCCAGTAATTTTGCATTTTTTTTATAACAAATCACGATGGGCAGTAATTTGTGGGTTCCAGAACAAATAGAAGTTGTCTCACTGTACCTAGCAAGGAGAGAGCCGGTATAGTACCTAGAAGAGAAAAGGTTGTGGATTGAACATGATGGTAAGGGTAAAATAGTCAAATTTATGGAGATCAAGTCATCTCTTTCTTATTTTCATTGATATCCGATCACAAAAGTGAATTCCATTCAATTCTTCTTCTATTTATTTTGATCACCGGATTTCATTTTAAAAATCATTTCTTTTGAACTCTATTCTATTCAACTGAATTGAACTCTCTTCAAAATTCATTCCGATCAGACCCTAAAAGACATCGGAAGAAATTTGAAACTTCTAATACAACTAGACCCTTGATACTATATTAAACCAAAAGGAATTGAACTCAAAAGGCACAGAGAATGAGCAAAAACAACTACGACCCAACTGGATCGGTATTTTGCTTTTTTTTTAGTGCTCTTTTGACCGGCTATCTAATTTTGGGCAGGCAAGTAAGATACAGGTATCACCCTATTTTCTGCTCTGAGTCGACCCACTCGAGCGGGTAAAGCGAAGAGCCCATCCCCGAGAAACTCCAATACTTCTAACAATCCAGCGAATGCGCTCTAAGAAAGAAAGATTCCCCATTGATCTCTTTGGCTCTGTCCTTTGTTTTTAGGCTACTGCAACAAGGGTCTTTTTCATCTCTTTGCAGCTCCGCCGCAACCTGAATGAGCATGCATGTCTACAAAGCCAAGATAGAACTTGGAAGTCTTTTAAATAAAATCGCCATGGTAATGATAGTAATAGTTTTAAGATTTTAAATAAAATTATTGTATACAAATAAAAAAACAATATTGCAAAAATCGCCATGATAATGATAGTAATAGTTTTAAGATTTTAAATAAAATTATTGTATACAAATAAAAAAAATAATATTGCAAAAATAAGCATACGCATAGAAAAATTTTATATTTGTAGTGGTTGATACTCAGAGGTTGGAAACTTGTGCGATTATTCAACGGGCTTTAAACATAAAAATAAAGTGGAAATGGTAGTTTTGTAAAAATGACTAGTTGACGACAATCAATTGGTTTGTTTCGGGAATTGCTTCCTCCACGCCTCCCGTTTAGAGATTCACTCCTTTTGTGGACGAAAAAATATCCCTTATATTCCTTTAATTTACATCCCTCAATTTGCAATCCAGGTGAGAGCGTGAGGGGCATTTTCGTCAAAAAAGAGTGGATCTCCAAACTCAGGGAGTGCATGAAGCAATTCCCGTTTGTTTCTCCCTTCTCCACTAAAAGTAGGCCCTACTTATATTCTTTTTCACATGGCTGCCCGAAAAAAAGAGAGGACCGAATTGTATCTCTCCCATGTACATACACCAGGCTCATCATTGCTTCAACAAATTATTACTTGGGAGGACCCACATGAAAGTGAAACAGGACCGTAAAAACTTGAAAGCATACATATAATGAGCGGACCATGTTCACTACCCAAGAAGCAGCATTAGAAACCCTGCGGGCTAAAGTTTGAGCCGAAATATGTGCCGGATCATAATAACAATAAAAATCGACTTACAGTCATTTGAACTGACACATTTACTCCTGCCATTTAAAAACCACGTAATAAAAATTAGAGAAATATAAGCTAAGGTCCATACAGTCTAGCATACACCACACACACAGTGGGGCCATCTGAAAAGAAAGTGAAGCAAGGTCTTGGACACCTGCAGCAAGGATAGACCATGTAAAGATATACACAAAAACCTGCCTTGCCCAACCTAGATTGTCTGATGCAATCACACTTCTATAATCCATGCAACAAACCAATTCATCCTTTATTTTAAGGGAAGAGAACCCACCACAGGAACAACCACACAAACAAATAAACCAACAACAAAACTGCACACTGTTCATTCCTCATTCAGGATATATAGATTTTTTCAATTATGAAAATAATAACTCATGATGTACCTGTAGAGATTAAAAAAAAATACTACCTCATAGGTAAATTCTTATTTGAAATCAGTAATTATTTCTTTTAAAATAGGACGAGACCTTGCCTAGAAATTTTAGTTGAAAAAATAGGAGTAATTACAAGAGTAGGTAATCACTAGCATAAAAAATATATATACGAAACATAGAAATAAACTAGTAAAAGGAAAATAAAGTCTTTTAGTTGGAAAACCCAAGAAGACCTTTCGGTCTAATTCAAAAAAGAACCTAATATAATGTTGATTACTCTTCTAAAGCTAATTCATAAATAAAAGACATCTGATCTCTTGCTTGCTCAATCAAAAGCGATTTGAATCAATACGCTCATTTTATGTTTACAAATTAACTATTTACATTGTATTTTGATTCCAATCGCTTAAATAATATATGTAACAAATTATTGAACTTAGCCACACAGATTCTCAGTCTGTGTTCACAAGTCCAAGAGCATCGTCCTAATCAGTTCCAGAAGCAGACCACGTGTCCTGCTTGTCAATTTATCCTCTTCAAGACTTCAACCATTAAAAGTTTAAAACCCCAAAATACCCTTACAATTTCCTTACTAATCTCACGAAGAAGCCAACACACCTGAGGTTAGAATAGTAAAACTACCAAATCAAACTGCCTACTTTCTTCTTGCATAAATGCTACCCCAATCCCATAATTCTGGAGCCCAAACAAACAGTGAGAACTCGTTCAATTCCCATTTCTTCCCTCAAAAGAAAATTCTCATTTTCAAACATCAACTGAAGATTGATATGGAACATACCATAACACTAGACCCTTCACAACCTCTTCTGCCACCTTCTCTTCCTGATGGCATAGCCTTTGCTGTGTCAGATCTTCTCCTCTCCGGTTCAAATGCTCTTGACACGATTTTCTCCCATGTACCACCGGCTTTACCACCGCATCCTTCGGAGGCAACACTCGGATCCTCAGTCTATCTTCGCCACACCGAGCTTCTTCGCCGCTTCGCCGGTACCACCTCCAAATTCTCCAAGAGCCATTCGTACCACCACCTCCCCTCTACCAGCAGCAGTAGCATTAATAGCAGTTATGGTACGACCCATAGCAGTAATGGACCTAATGGTACCGGCAAGACCAAATTGTACCGTGGAGTGAGGCAACGGCACTGGGGCAAGTGGGTGGCCGAGATCCGTTTGCCTCAAAATCGAATCCGGGTTTGGCTCGGGACGTACGATTCACCTGAGGCAGCTGCTTTCGCATACGACCGGGCAGCATACAGGCTACGTGGTGAATATGCTAGGTTAAATTTTCCCGGTTTGGCAGATGGGCCCGAATGCCCCGGCCCCCTCCAGGGGCTTCGATTGGCTGTGGATTCTAAGATTCAGACAATCTGTCAACGCCTTGCACGACAAAGGCGTGCGAGGAATAAGGCAAAGAAGGAGATGGCTAAAAAGGCTGAAGTGGAGGTTTCACGGTCTGACACATCATCAGCCGGTTGTTCCAGTCTAGGTAGCGACGTGGCAGGAGGAAGCATCGAGGTAATGAACGACGGATGCTCGTTTGAGCTCATGAATGACGGATGCTCACTTGAACACATGCCATCGTTTGATATGGATTTCATATGGGAATGGTTAGAGTAATAATTTTCTAGATGCAAACTAGAGATAAGATCTAGTAGTATAAGTGGAAATAAGAGAGTCGATATTAAATAATAGATAGGGATACATTCTGATCTTAGCCAAGTAAAGGCTTGGAATTAAAAGCTTTTACGTGAGCAAGTAGGTTGGGTTCATTACTACCAAGTAGTACCAAGTACCTTTCCTGATGTAACCTTTTTGTGGATTTTTGGAAGTCAATATAGATAAATTATACTACTAATTTATGATTATATTATAATTATTATTTGTTTGTTTGTTGTTATTTTTGTTATTGTTGTTGTCGTTATTATTATTATTATATAGCACAGGTTCGTGTTTCCACTTCTTACATTTTCTACAAACAAATAATATAGAGCAATAAAAGAAAAAAAAATATGATACAATGATATTTTTCCAAATAGCTGCTTCCTTTTGTCATAGATTGGCTCGTACGAATGGGTAACCCAATTATGGTTAATGTACAGATGGTACATGTATGGTTCATAAGAGGAATGAAAAGAAAAGGAAAATATAAAGAGGGAAGGGATGTGATGGAATGGAAAGGAAATTTGTTTTACTTTCTCTTGTTTGGATAAATAATGAAGGAAAAAAAGAGTAGTTTTCTTTCTATTTGTTCTCTTGTTTGGATGAACTAATTGAATGAAGAAAAATAATAGCATTAGCACCGTTTGGATGCGTTGAGAAAAGGTAAGAAGAAGAAAGAAGGGAAGAAATAAATTATAAACAATCCAAACTCTTCATAAAGTTACACACTTCCCGATATTTCTTCCCACTTCTTCCCTTCTTCCCTTCTTCTCTTCTTCCCTCACCTATCCAAAAGGAGCCATTGACAAGTTTATCCCTGAACCCTTTATCATCTCATGAATCAAATTTCATTTGTGAGTATCAGAATCTAATAAAACTAATTTGCAGCATCAGTAAATTTCAATTGTAGTATCAAATTCAAGTAATTAAGAAAATTCTAATGGTACTTTATTAACTAAACTGTTTTCCTACCTTTTGAGTTAAAAGGTAGTGGTCAGTGGTGCCAATATTAACAGTAACTTTGATTGGGGCATCCATTTTAGGCTCTTATGCTTGTATATAATATTATATAATGAAATAACATGCGAGAAGGAAAACAAACTATATGCTGTAACTGTAAGAAAATATTGTCAGAAATTCCAAGATTTTTTTTTTTATTGAAAGAAGTTCCAAGATTGGGAAGGAAATTTCCCAAATTTCTTTCCCGTCGATTCTCCTCCAGATCGGAGGAGAAAATTATTGCATAAAAGGGAAATTGAGAAGGAAATTGATTTCCCTTCCAATTCAATCCCATCCAGACAAAATAATTTTTTCAAAGAATGAACTTGTACCGGATATGACTCAGGATAGGTCGAAGTAAACAGACAGGATTGGACTTGTACCGGTCAGAAGGAAGAAAGAAAGCTACCTTGATTGGTAATAATAATTAATTACGAAATTTCAGTAACCATCCCTAAAACTTTTGAATTTTAATAACTATCAGCTCCCATTGCCAAAAAAGTTTAGGCAAAAAAGCTGTTATAACCTAAATAAACGGCGATGGCGGCCTTTAATCGATCTCGCACATTTTTTTAGGGTGTTGATTCATTACATATTTCCAATAATTAACTAATCAAATGAAATAAATTACATTGAAGAGAGGTAGTATTTCCTTGAACATCAATCCGAGTGGTGTAAAATCAGAAATTAGAGAAAAAGGATAATTGGGACACAGTATGGTTGGCAGGTGCTTGGAACTTAATGGAAGATGATATGCTCGGTAATTTTTGAAGGAGCTTTGGCGGATGCAGACGAAGTGATTCGAAAGATCATTCGAGATTGCAAAGATTGGATTTCCTACTGTTAGTGTCGATACTACTGGGTTGTCCTAGATAGGTTTTAGGCATTTTAGGTCAATATAGTGTGTCCCTTCTTGTAAATCCTCTCTCGTTTTCTTAAACTTTTTTTACTTGTACCTATTTCTTTTGGTTCAATGAAATTGTAGGAAGACTATCGTCTACCTACCATCAAAAAAAAAAAAAGAAATTAGAGAAAAAGAGTTGCTCTATAGGACAGCAAGTCAGCAACAAGATTTCTCCATGTTAATTTCACTGAGTTAGTTTTAATTTTACTCTTGTTGTATTTTGGTTAGGCCGCTGGCTAATTTGTAACAATTTTATATTAATGAAAAGATGGGAGCTTGACTCCCATTTTTGTTTCAAAAAAAAAAAAAATTCTCCATATTGAATTGTGATTTGAGATCCAATGCCAATGCCATTTTGCAATTAGAGCTATATCCATGGCTCTGATGTCTAAAATACTTTTAGAAATTTAAAATTATGCAAGACGAGCTTTTTGGCAAGTAGAAATGGTTGGCTTTTTACATAATTTTCTGTTATTTCTTAATCATAATTTTCTATCTTGCTATTTGGTTAAAATAGTTTTAAATATACTATTACTATTTTGATTATTTAATCTATAAATGTATTGTTAAATATCCCCCACAAAAAAAAAAGAAAAGGAAAAAAAAAAACTAAAGCCCACGAGATTGACGCGTCATGAGTTGCTGGCTCAACTCACATTACATTTTTCCTTCTCTACTCCGATACCCAAACCCAACTGAAAATAATCCACCTTCAGTTGAAAAACCAGCAAAAATTTATATCGATCCGTCAAAAACAATCAAAGTTATTGATTGAATCAAAGCTGAAACATAGTTTTCTATTCCTCCAACTAAAGAAAACTTTTTTAATTTTTTTATTATAATGCCTATATTATTTATACAATATTCTATAATAACACACAACTAAATATCTTTTGCATCCTTAATACTTTTTCTAAGCCAAAAACATGAATCTGTAGCCACGAAAGCAAAGAATGCCACAGAATAATAAAAAAAAAAACAAACAAACAAAACAAAACAAAAAACTAAAACAGCAAAAGCTCTGAAGCAGGTTAACTATATTAAGTTTATATAAATAGCCACACACACACACACACACACACACACACTCTTCCCTTCCCTCTTTTTCTATCTGCTACCATAATTTAGGTTGGCAAAGCAAATTAAGCTAGCTCAAAATCTCTCAGGATGAAAAGTCTTGATTCGGACATGCTTTACCAGTTAGACTTCACATTATAATATGATTTAACCTGCAATAAGCAAATACTGCTTAAAGATATTGAGAGGCATCAAATGGAGGAATAGAAGTACTGTGAAATAAAAACAGATTCCCTTACCTAAGAAAAATTTAATATGAACAAAAGAAACTCATGGTTGGTTCACATCCATCGGATAACTCCCAAGCACTCTCAAGAAAGTTGAAAATTCCTATCATACATCCAAACAAATATATAATTTAATCCCTCCTTTTCTGAGTGCATATCAAGTAGCAGAGAGATGCATTTGATCGGTTAAGCAAGTGTACTAGTAAAACTACCTTCAAATGATTAAGTGCATTGCTGGAATTGGAATCAGCCATTGAGGCCTCAAAATCAACATAAAAGAGATAATCAAAGTACCTATCATGTCATAACAAAACAAAGATGTTAATACCATCAGGAATGCTCTTTTTTTTATGTTTAAGACCCAATTCTTTTCATTCTAACATAGTACAGCTCGTATAGCCTTTAGATGTGCTCACTTTGATCGCATTCCATTGCCATTATCACAGATACGCAATGGCCTCTTCTTGCTTGGCCGACTTTCTATCTGTATATAAAAAAGCAAACAAATTAAGCAAGATCAAAATTTCTTTCCACTACATCTAGAATATACAATAAGACAAATGACACATTCTCTACCTTAGTGAGGTTGATATCCCTCATAGCGAATACAGCTAGTGCTTTAAAAAGCACACCAGGACCCTCTTCTAGAGAAAAGACTATGCTAGTCTATAACGAAGTAAGGAAAAAAAGGAAATAAGAATAACTGAATAACATAGATGGTAGCATCCAGAATTAGGCCGACAAAATGACACGAAAATTAAAAATATCATACATTGAAAAGTAGGAAGAGGACAAGGAAGAGAATAAGACCTTAAATGGTTTACCACTACGAGGAATTATTGGCTCTCTTGCAAGCATCAGAAAACGGGTGACATTATCTTGGTCATCCTACATTATAATACAATAATACAAGTGTGTATTTTTACATATAAGTGGAAAAGAAAAAGAACACAGGGCGGAATGATGTGTGTTGGGGTGCGGAGTGGGGAGAGGTGTTGATACAAACATTACCTGAATATCTGATGCCAGAATATTCATTCCGTATAGGTCTGCTGCACGCGAGCTGGCAATGGCGGCAGCATCTTGCAATTTGTTAATAGCAATATACTACAAAACAGTTATTTATTATTTAAATTCAATTACTAAGCTATGGAACAGCATTTTTTTTTAAGTAATCAAATTTATAACATGATAACTGTGCGAAGTTCAGTATGAATACATAATACATAACAAATGTAAATTCTGAGAACAGAAGGCTGATTGAACCAGTTAGGCAACTATTAATATCGGACCAAAACCAGAAAATTCTGACAAAGAGAGAGCTGATTGGACCAGTCAGTAACCTTATACAGACTTAAAAGCAACATCAATGGTGGTAATAAACAGTAAGAGATAATTAATACCTGTGCAGCCCCAGCCGTATCATCAACAGCTTCCCTAACTGGAACTTTGGTTGTGAACAGTTTTGTCAGAGTGTGTTCACACTGTGCCAGAGCCTACAATGAAATGCTTTCCAGATAAAGGGGAAGTTTTGTTTAATCAAAATGGAACATTGACTATACTTATGAAGATAAAAAAGAAAGAAAATCGACCTACATTTCCATATATAAAAGAGCTCAAGTGCAAAGACCTCTAAAGAAGTCAGTACCCCTGTAAACTGAAACCCCAGCAACATGACAGAGTACAAAAAATTGAAATCATGAAATAGCTTTGTTTATCTTGGAGGAAAGTTCTTAGAGGTGTGCTCGATTGTAGGTTGAAGCAAGGTTGGCAGAAAGGAGGGAAAATGGGAGAAATGTCTCACTTAACCTTGCTAAAGAGTTTGAATTTGAGGAGATTAAAGGAGGTTAATAGATGGGGGCAAAATCTGTCCCGACCCCACACACTTGAAGTGTGATCAGGTGACTTGACTTCCTATTTCCATTCCCCTTCTCTTCCCTCCCTTGAACTCAAGAGCACAGAACTGAATCAAAGGTCATACGGTGGGAAGGGATGTGGGTGTGAAGTGAGTTCACCTGTGTATGCCAAGAACCATATTTATAAATCAAAGGCCAAGGTCAATAAAATCATTTTTAGTACTTATGTTTAAGCGGTGGATACATATGTGAGGAAAAAAAACTATTTTTTTGAGCCATAGAAGATAAAAGCAGGAATATATTTTGAAGAAAAGCACATAGTTCCACATGAGTACAGTCAAAAATTAATTTTGCGGGACTCTTCTAAAGGTAAAAAAATAAAAAATAAAAAAATAAAAGAAAGTTTTCTGCTATATTATTAACATGTATGGCAAGGGAGGGAAAATCCTATTCTTTTAACCCATGGAAGAAAAAAGCAGGAATATATTCGAAGAAAAGCACATAGAACCACATGAGTACAGTCGAAAATTAATTTTGTGGGCTCCTCTAAAGTAAAAATATAAGATGAACATAAAAGTTCTCCCTTATATAATTAACTTACAAATTGAGAGAATGTAGACTAGTTTTCCTTATTAGCTATACTATTAAAACAGAAACGCAAGTTAATAATGGAATTTTATGTATTAAATTTACTAAACACCCAAAAAAAGGAAAAAGAAAATATAAAATCACTCTACTATAATGTTATCACACCAGTCTGTAATAGATAGAGATTGACTTCTCAACCATGATTTCTGTAAGTTCAAAACAAACAAAACATAAACTGCATAAAACACAGATGTGCATACCAGCACAGTATCCACAGATATACCTGAGGGTGGCTGAGAACCCTGTTGATCTCCTCAAAATTGACACCTGGAAGAGCCAAGAGACAGTGGCGAACAGCATGCTGCACCTCTCCTACGATATGCAAATTATGGCGCAGCAACAAATCATAATTACGATGAATGCTGCCCCCCAGTGAATTCTCAATTGGTAAAACAGCACGATCAACTAGCCGAGCCTCCACCGCCTGACACATATGCAACAAACCACAAGAATAAAATTGGGTCTAGTCGGGTATGCAACAAATCATAAAAGGGTAACATTAGCTGATCTCCTGAAATGCCAAAATTATTTTCTTCTGTAATTTGGCAATGTAATTCACCAATAATAAGCATCAATGCCTGGTAGATTTTACAGAAATGTAATTATTCCAGATTTCCACTTTTATCTCATCAGTATGGCATATTTACTAACTATGACAAAACAAGTAAACCTTCCACTGTATGTCAAACTATAATTAATTTCCAAATTTTAGTAAATTAACATAGTTACATAGCTATATAATATTAAATAAAAGCCGTTACCAAAACACTTTCTAATTTTCTGATTTTAAAAAAAATGAAAAAAAAATAACACTGACTTCAAATGCAGTCTCAAAGAATTCACAAGGAATAGCCTCGCAATTCGGATACGCTTTTCCAGCAGCAGCTTCGCTATGTGCCCCAGGCACCCCCTAAATCACCAAATATAATCAGAGGAAAGTGATTAGACCTTTCGGGTATATAAATCAATTGCCATAAGGAAAATAATAATAATTATTAAAACCCACAAACCTGATAAGCGACTCTTAACTTGGGACAATTTGCAGAGTTGTCAACATCAGAGCTTGTGAGGGGCCCTAAAATTATTAAAAAAAAATAAAAAGGAATGAAAGAGATGTCGATCAAATAGAATTCTGGAAAAATAAAAGAAAAAGGAAACAAGTAGATTCGGACTTAGTCATATAATGGGGCTTACTTGTCACAGACACGTTGATCTTGAGCGCTCTGGCATTGTGACCAGTGCCTTCAAAGAGAAAGTTGGAGGTGGCATTTGTTCTCTGACGCAGCCTCTCAATGGAGGAGACGCTGATCGGCCTGAGCCTTCTGGACACGCTTTGACATTCATGCAGGGTGGTTGTTTGACGGATTGGATGCTGGAGGGAGTGAGCGAGGTACATGCTGGAAATTTAACCAATTGATTAATAACCAAATTAAGGAGGTGATGGAGAGAGGAGAGGTCAACACAAATTGATTAATATCAAATTATATCAATGCTGGAAATTTAACCAATTGATTAATAACCAGATTAAGGAGGTGATAGAGAGAGGAGAGGTTAACACAAATTGATTAATATCGAATTATATCAATGCTAGAAATTTTATTTATCATGGCATTCAGGGAGAGAGAAATGGGGAAAATAAATTGAAGAGGAAAGGAGGAAATGGCAGGAGAGAAGAGGACAAAACCCTTCGGGATTGGAGTGGAAGGCCCATAAAAGGGTTTAGCCTTCTTGGGAGGAGCTTATCTCCTCCTGACCACCTCCTGACCAGAGAAAGTTTATGGACTAGCTTCTCAAATTTGTGATCTATTTGTAAACTTTGAAGGATGTTCTGTAGCCATGATGTTATTGGTTTTTTTAGAGTTTGATGATGGGTGTTATCTTGTTGGTTATTTTAGTACGTGTTTTAACTGATTCAATATTGCTATTTGTTTTTTTTTAATGCTAATATTGGGGTCTGTGAATGCTTAAATTAGTATGACTTTTTTTCCGGCTTTCATAGGCACTGCTTTTGTTGGTTTTGGGTATTCAGCGAGGGACTGGTTCTTGAACCAAGTCGATTTCACCTTGTAAATTTAGTACAAAACTGGGCTATTATAAGGTCATTGGAACTTTTGGCAAATTCTGAAATGGATGAGTTTTTTCAAGGCTGCTCTCCAAGTAACTAAAGCAAATCACATTCTTATAGCATCTCATCTTTGTGATTAACCACTTTTCTATTCACAATGGTCAAACACTACAGTCTTACCGTCTTCATTTTACTGTGCTGTACCATTTAGGCTGCCAGTTTCATATCTATGAGTATTTTATTTCTAATAATATTTTACCTGAGCAATATACAAGTAGTTACAGCTGTAATCAAGTATCGACTAATATTGGTGCTGACAGTGACAGGCAACAACAGCAAAAGGGCCAATTCAAAATCTCTAAATTTTATGCATCTGGTACAGGCCAATCTCATACCAGCATACAAAAAATGAAATCCTTTGTATTCGGATCAAGTATAATGATTTTTTTTTTCAGTATAAACTAAACTACCAGATATTGTCGCGTATGTAACAGAATCAGAAATATGATACTTTTTCCTCTAGTGGCATTGCTGAAAACAAAGGTCAACATAAGAGAACCGATTCATAACTCAATTAAGAGGAGACTGAACACAGGTGAGGCCAATACTCGTAAAACTAACCTCTTCTCTTCCAAATGGATTAGATGCTGTCATGCTTTAAGATTCGTGCGCGGCGGTTGTTTGATGAATTAGATGCTGGAGGGAGTGAGCAATGTACATGTTGAAAATTTAACCAATTGATTAATACCAAATTAAGGAGGTGATAGAGAGAGGAGGAGAGGTCAACACAAAGTGATTAATATCGAATTATATCAATGTTGAAAATTTTATTTAACATGGCATTCGAGGAGAGAGAAATGGGGAAAATAATAAATGAAAGGGAAAAAGGAGGAAACGACAGGAGAGAAGAGGATAAAACCTTCGGGATTGGAACGGAAGGCCCATAAAGGTTTAGTGTAATGGGTCGGTCTGTTTGGGAGGAGCTTAATTATCTCCTTCTGACCAGAAAAAATTTATGGACTAGCTTCTCAAATTTGTAATCTATTTGTAAACTTTACAGGATGTTTATGGCTAGCTCATCATGTTATTGGTTTGTTTAGACTTTGATGATGGGGATTATCTTTGTTGGTTATTTTAGTATGGCTTTGATGAGAATGACAATTTTTTAGCACATGATTTCATTTCATTAGAATATTCTTGATCAAAATGATGGATTTGAATTCATTTGATCGGAATTTTTATGTTTATTAGACCTAATGAATTCTCGAGAAATCAATTCCCATGTAAAACTTATTTTGATCAACGCCTGTGTTTCGACTTTTGATTGATTGAATATTGCTATTTTATTTATGCTAATACTGGGCTCTCCAAATGCTTAAGGGTCTGATCGGAATGGCAAATTAGGAACGGAAACGTCAATCGGAATCTCGGGAAACGTATTTTCTTGATCGGAATGCAGTTGATAACCTACAATCTAGCTCATAGATCTCAACAAAGAGTTTAGATAAAGAAGAGTATGAATTTCTAATTTTATTTCACTCTCATTAGGTTAGCACATAGTTTTTTCTTGGTTTACAGAATGTCTAACCCCCTTTCCTCATGGAGGGGGTATCTATTTATAGTCATCAGGTGACCCCGCTCCACATCGGATCTTCTGTGGCCTCCCTGTGTGGTCATCATCTTCCTTGCTCGACTATGACATGAAGGTCGCTATGACCTCTCCCGACCTCGACTGGCCCTTTCCTCACTTCTGGCCCGCACTCATTTGTGCGAGGTTGAGTCGAGGCTTCCTTAGCGACCACCGTCCGAAGGTCACAGAGCATCCCATGGCAGTTATTGAAGGCCGCCTGTGCTCAGAAACCGTTTTCTCCAGAGGGCCCACCGGGAGGGGTCTCCTCTAACGGTTTCTGACCCTGGCCCTACCCTAGACGCAACGGCTCCGGGCCCACCTTAATTATAACGGCTTTCGACCTTCTTTCTCTAAGGGGCCCCAAGAAGGATTCTTCGAACGCTCTTTCATGGTCTTTTCCTGTATTTGGGCCTCAAACAAGGCTATTCGTAACCATTGGGCCTGCATTCTGATCTGACTGTATCAGATACAGACCCGAGATTTCCGGTGATTTAGTGAGATTTTGACGGAAAATTTAGGACTATCGAAAGCGCGTGAAAAAGCAAGGAATTTCCCACGATTTCGTTGGGTGAAAAGAGGGGGCAAAATTTTAGACTCTTGTACTCCTCCCGCGCTCTCTCTCGCGATAAAAGCTCAATCCTTGTGTCTATTATGTTCGCAGAGTCTTTGCTTTCGGAGGCAAGCAAAAGAGTACGCGACGAACCTACCTCTTCATTCTGTAAGGTATAACATTTTTTGTCTTTTTGCTATTGGTCCTGTGGTGCTTGCTGTGTAGCTTTTTCTTATTATTTTTTTTTTCTAAATTTGTTGTTAGCTGTTTCTTTTCAGCTTTTTCTTTTTTGCTTTGGTTGGTAGCTGATCGGGTTGGGGGAAGAAGGAGAGTTGTGTTTTGGGGAAGATGGGAGTAGTCAAAGGGGGCCCACTGTGTAATGAATGTTTTAGTTTTTATTGGAAGGCTAAGCGCCACTATTTCGAAATAAAAATTGTGAGGTTGTACTGAGCAAACTAGGTTTACTGGTAATTAATGCTGAGGCAATTTCTCTCTGGGTAGCACAACTCCAGTACAGGATTAGTACAAAGACAGTACTATTTCAGAAAGACAACATGAAATTTTTATACGTGTACTTATTCTCTGGTTGGGGCACATATATTGTTCTTTGACTTTGGGTTGAGATGATATTTGTGTTCACGCTACGACAAATGCAAGGTTAGTTGCCAGTTGATGCAATAAATATCAATGTTCTTAGATAAGGGTAAAACGGTCAATATTAAAGAGCTGAAATCACTTCCTCTTGATTTTTTATTTCATATTGATCACAAATTTCAATTCTCTTCAATTCTTTTCATTTTGGTTCCGATCACATATTTCATTTTGAAATCATCTCTACTGAACTCTATTCTATTGAAATGAATTGAACTCCTCTGAAATATCATTCCGATCAGGCCCTAAATTAGTATGACTTCTATTTTTTTCGGCTTTCATAGGCATTGCTTTAGTTGGTTTTGGACATCTACATAGGGCCTAAGGACAGTTTTCTCAACAAGTCGATCTCGACTTGTAAAATTTAGTACAAAACTTGGATGACTTATTTGAGATTGGTCTCAAAGTAACTAAAGCAAATTACATTCTTATAGCTAGGGGTGTACAACGGACCGATTGATGCTATTTTATCAAAATTTGAATCCAACCCCATAATATTGGGTTAAGAAAAAGAAATAATTAACTCAGCTGTAACCCAATCCAATCCATCAATTATTTTTTATATACGGATTTTTGCAGATTTTACGGGTTTAACGGGTTGATGGGTTAAAGTTTTAATCATATAAAAATGCACAAATAAATAACGTTAAAAAAATTTAACATATAACATCGGTACATCACATAAAAAAATGGGGAGGGTTCCGCTGCCATCCAAATTAGTTGCCCCAAGTTGTCACAAATCGGCAGCCTTTGGATTAATTTTGATCAAACGGTTCTGATTAATTGTGTCAATTTAAATGCTGCATGCAAGATCCTTTCGCATTAATGACTAGCGAAACTTAAAAAAATTAATAAAGTATTATCATCTCTTCCAAACACATCAGGCATATTTTTTTTCGATTTGGAACACATCAGGCATTTGAAACGACTCTCTTGCTCTCTCTCTCTCTTCTCTTTAGCACGCACTCTGTCTTTCTCTTGTCTCGGTGTTGTCCATTGTCTTTGTCAATTTTAATTTTGAAATTACCTCTGTTGAGGTTGAATAAAACTCAAGAATCTAATGATAATTTCTCAATTGATATTTATGTGCGCTGTGAGGAACTCAAGTTATTCAAGCAATAAAGTAATTTAATTGCTCTGGCAAATTTAAGAACAAATTCCAACTATTCAAGCATTACCAAGCAATAACATCTCCTCCTTTTAAAACTTATTTCTCAACCAGTATAAGCTAAATCAGATTTTAAAAAGAGAAAAACAAAAGAAGAATAATGTAACTCGTGAACTGAAAGGAGCAGATCCCAAATTCAATTTTTTTCCCTACTAAATCTAACAAAAGTGACTCAATTTTACACTGAAAATGGATAGGTGCGAGAAAGATGAACAGAGAGCACTAGATCGCGTCGAGGGTTTGAGAGAAGCGACATGTCATGTCTGACTGGTGGAGAGAAACAAGAGAGCCGACGAAGCAACGATTTAAGGATTATTGCAAGCAAGAGATGAAGTGTGAGAGCTATCTTAGAGTGAAAAGAAAACAGAGCTTTTCACAAGTCGGACCCAACTGAGTTGGGATTTGGCGAAGATGGTATTTTAAATTATTAATTTATGTGAGTTTCTCGATCCATTCAATAAAG
Organism: Rhynchospora pubera; assembly: GCA_028095005.1. NCBI lineage: Eukaryota > Viridiplantae > Streptophyta > Magnoliopsida > Poales > Cyperaceae > Rhynchospora > Rhynchospora pubera. Next base: position 82,863,194 of record CM051460.1, on the reverse strand, counting down.
ACAAAGAGTCTGGAGCATTGAAGTTCCCCTTGATATAATTAATCAGAACCGTTTGATCAAAATTAATCCAAAGGCTACTGATTTGTGATAATTTGGGGCAACTAATTTCGGTGGCAGCGGAACCCTCCTTAAAAAAATATAACATCCATACTACAAAAGACAATTCATAACCCATAACAGCATGGTCAGAAAAATACAAAAGACAATTCATAACTAACTCATAACAGCTTGGGAAAAAAAAAAAGATAACATAATTAAATTTCAAATTAAAAAATGGACACTTAAAACATCTTCAAAATTCAACTGTTAATTTAGCTTCTGGATGCCTACAAATAATAAATAAAATACATCATTATGAATAAAATGTGGTTACACGTTTTTATTTTGTGTTCTTACACACATGAATCCAATTGATTGAAATTTTGAATGACACAACAAGTTTATTTTGAATAATCTATTTGTTAAATAGCAGTACTTATAAGTTTATTCAAGTGTCGACAAAAAAGATAAAATTAAAAATGACAAGATCATTCAATCAGACAGTTTTACAAATAGCTCATGTGCAATTTAAATCTTATAATTTTCAATCTACATGACGCAATAACACACAATCAAAATAAAATATTATACAATCAAACATTGCAATTTGTTTTTATGTTTAAAAGAACAGAAACATAACCTTGATAAAAAAAAAATTAAAAGTAACAAATAATCAAAAGGTACCTTTGTATTAAGCCTACGGGCATCATTTTACTATAAATATATATATATATATATATATATATATATATATATATATATATATATATATATATATATATATATACTTTTGTATTTGTTTGGCATATCCGATTGGAAGTATTGTGTGGTGATTTTTTTGAAGTGACCATCAACACTCAACACTATGTAAGATTAAAAAAAAGATTTGTGAGTTGTAAAATTTGGAAAAAGAAATCAAATTGAGCCATTCTACAACCGCAATTAAATTTATAGTGGAAGATTGTAAATCAGTTTGTGGTTACGAGACATATTCAAAACATTTGCCAACTTCCGAGACGTCGCGAGAGGCAGAAAGAGTGGGTAGGGAGGAGAACAAGGCGTCGATCATGGGATAGAATAAATGTGAGGTGGGAGGAGTTAATAATAATAAATGGGTCGGGTCCGGATATAAATGGGTTTCTAGTATAAAACCCGTAATCCAACCCAACTTAACGGGTTTGTCAATATTAAAACCCGTATCCGACTACAAATCATTTAAACCCGGTAAAAATGGATCGGGTTGGATGGGTTGAACGGGTTAATCGGGTTGACGGCTTTTTTGTACAGCCCGACTTCCAAGTACCTGCGCAACCCATTCAATTTCGGATTTGTTTCAGCCACCCCGCTTGTCGGCCCATATTTTGACATTATTCCGTCAAAGCGCCATAAATTGATGTCTAAGGGTGCGTTTGGATAGGTGTGAGAAGAAGGGAAGAAGGGAAGAAGTATTGGGAAGTGTGTAACTTTGTGAAGAGTTTGAATTGTTTATAATTTTTTTTTTCTTTTTCTTCCTTCTTCTTCTCCTTTCTTCCAACGATCCAAACGCACCCTAAGCTAAAAAAAACTAACAAATTAAACTATCACCAAATATCAAATTATTTTATTTTTTATATGCTCCTGTATATTCTGAAGTATTTCCTTATTAAAAAAATTAATTTCTGGTTTAATTACCTATATTAATCAACAACATGAGACAATCTCGACTGAATTGCTCCACATAGTTTATAGAACATTAAAAACTATTTTAATATCACGCATATATTAATATAATACTAAATGGTTATATGTATATATTTTTTAGAAATTACATAATATAATATATGAATACAATAGGTCATGAGTAATTCTTGACTGCTTTTATTTTTAAACTAAATAAATATTAACAAGAACTAAAATAGCTGAAATAAATTTTTTAACATCGCATAAAGTATGATTTCTTTTCTAGTTGCTCGTACTATTGAGCAAAAGGAATATTTTAAATTAATTTACTTGTATCCCATGTTATCAAATATTGTTGAACCGTTTGAAAATATTTGCTAATTTGAGATGGAGTCGCAAATAGTTTTTTTCCTTGTGGATGCTTGTTGTAAAGTTAGCTCTTTACTCTATGCGCCGAGTCACGTTTAAGGGGTGAAATTTGTTCATTTCAGCTCGGAGCTTGTTCATTTCTCAGGCATGACATTTTGACATAGATAACCCATACAACGAACTCGAGTGACTTGGAAATCTTGTCATTCTAATAGTGCTGTCCTTTCAAATTGAATTTATGTATTTTAATTAAATATAATAATAATAATAATAATAGTTGTTTTTATATTTCTAATTAATACAATTTTGTTTCGTTAAAATTCTCTAAAATGGTAAAAATACCTTCAAGCGAAAAATATAATTGGAGAAATTTGAAAAATATAGCATGTAGAGCACTTGTACTTGAACAACCAATGTCGTGATGAGTACATATGCATGCATGGTATATATATATTTGGAATAAATTGCTCTTCGTGAAAGATCTATTAATTTGACATAAAAAGACACATTTCATGCGAACTCAACAAATTTCATGTCCAGTGGCCCACATGTTCTAAGAATAAACTACAGATATGAAAAACATTATATAAAAATAATCTGCTATTAAGCCTTTTACCTTTTACTTCAACTTCACTTGCAAAAGATCCGAATTGAAGAAACTACCGTTTGATTTGGGTAAGACTAGCCTGTGTCTATGTCTACATTCCAAAAAATAAAAAAATAGTGAGTTTAACACTTGTGTATTTCGGCAACTTGCCAGCAAGCCTTCGAAAAAAAACACTTGCGTATTTCAATTCAGAAGAAGATGATCAGGAAGCATTCTAAATCTCAAAACCTTCACCTATTAGTTGCATACTTACCCTTTTGTCAAATTCTGACAAACTCATACAAAGAAAATCATCCGAAAATTATGAATGACGTCGCAGCCCACTCTTTGCAATTCCTCTCTCTTAAAGATGACAAAATTTGTAAATAGGAATTACATTGGTGCAGTTTTTAACTTCCAATGCAAATTATCCCTTCAAACCAAAATTTTAAAGAAAACTATTTGTTGTCTAGAATACACTCTTAAGATTGATTAAAAATAGGATACACTCGTGCAAGGATTTTCCCGATGAGATAAAAATATAGTAATTCTATAAAATTATTACCATTACGCCAATGAGTGATAATTAAAGTTTCAAGTGCCATTAAACTTCTAATTACAAGCAGTAGCACAACTTCGTACGTGTTCCATACTAGTCGTACCAGTTCATACATTTTTTATAGACAAATATAAAGCACGAAGGAATAAAAAGTGGAGATCAAAGTATATTTACAAAATCCAACTAGCTAGTACTATAAATCAACCCTGCTACTCTTTTGTTCCAGATTGGCTGATATGAACGAGTTATGGTGAATGTACCTATGGTACCGATTCTGGTACTGGTTCTGGCTTAAGACCTACAGGAGGAAACAGAGTTCCTGAACTTTCCTCCACAGGGAGTGGGTTTCGGCCTTCTCTGATACGACTCAGTCTCTCCTGGGCCCCACCGCGGAGCTTTTCCAGCCTAAAACCATCTCCTCTTTGTAGCTTACGCACCTTTAGTATGTTAAACAAACCTCCTATCAAGAACAGGAGGCTTCCAGACATGCATAACCAAGCCCAGCTCTTTGCCTAAATACAAATTTGTACTGTTAAACCAAATAAGATTAGTCAAAACCAAGGAACAAAGTTACTGCATTTTCTCAAGTTCTTTGGAGGGCCTTGTGCTGGTATCTATCTCCAGCATTAAATTTCACAACGCATTAGTCATAACCAACAAAGAAAAGTTACTTGAGTTTGGAATTATAATATGTCCAGCATTTAATTTTAAGGCATTAGTCACAACCAAGGGAAAAAAGTTACTGATTTTTGGTAGTTAATTATGGGGGTCTCATAAATATTGTACCTAAATACAGCATTCTGTACTGCCTTCAATTCTGACTTTTTTTTATATCTTTTTCTCTCAACTGCCTTTAGATGTAAATGTATTTCCAGACGTGAATTGAGGTTAACTAGACAAAATTGACCTCTGTTTAAATTGCACATAAATATACAGTTTACCAACAGATTTTCTTTTGTGAACAGAGAAGGATTATTTTTTATTGGACAAGAAAAGAAAGTTTTTGCACAATCCTAGGCAAACTTGATTACATATACAGGATGTAAGGACCAATTGAAGATGGGTTCTGCAGAATTGCAGAATGTTATTAGAGGTTCATTGAACTGATATTTCCTTATAAATAGAAAATTGAAAAATCCAATAAGCTGCACCAACAGTATTGCTTTTGTACCATTGCAAATGTGGTCCTGAATTTGTAACTACGTACCTTACCAGAACAATATTTAATAAGTAAATTGCTCAGTTTGTCAGTATCCCAATCTTTTAGGCATTTGTCAAGTTCTGGTGGATGGGGATGTGCTCTTTCAGGATGAAATTTTTAAGAGGCAATATGATTAACACATTGCTAATTCAGAAATTTTACATGTAATTACACATAATAGGAGGTGCATTTAAATGATAAGAAGGATTAAATTTAGCAACGCCCTGATATAATTCCAACAGATCTCATCCACTTGATGGAATATATAAACATGATCATAGAATGACAGAATGCAATTACAAGTTGGATAGGTCTTTACTAGCTTTTGCTTATTACGAGTATTTGCATACTTGATGTTTGATTGTCGTAACCCTTTTGTTCTGGTTCTGGTCAAACTTGGTAGATTCGAAAATTCCAAAATTGAGAACCCAAAAAATGTGAAACCACGATGAGAATGTACACACAATATTCGAGGTTCATATAATGTGTTGCCTAATTGAACCGTGCTCAATTAATACTCATCACTATGATTATTTATAAGTAAAACATTCATAACTTCAACCAACTAAAGTTAAAACTCACTACTATGCTTGATCCCCATTGGTCGACATCAGCGTATGCATGTCGTCTATTGAAGAAACCACCCACAAAGAAGAGAAGGCTACCCATGAGGAATGGCACATGCACACTAGTTTGTAGCATTTGGGTCTGGCTGTTGGCCCTCTCATAGATTTGGCAGCCATTATGGATGGAACCTAAAACCCACAAAAGTGGGCCCGCAATCAAGCAATTTGTGGCATGTCTTCTTAGTTCGTCGTCATAACCACTGTCTAGCTGAAATTTGTATATGGTTAGGCTAACTAATTATTTCAGATACTACACTAAAATTAGTCACTGGTACAAAACCCTTAATTACCACCCCGGCAACCCCTACCCGGCCCTTTTCCAAATATACTAAATTTCCATTCTTTTCTGGTTCACGGCAAAGTCAATGATGATACAACAATAGTCAATAACTCAAGAAAAATTAAAAAAAACACAATCTTATCATTATGATACCTGACTAATAAGAAGTACCACTCCAACAAAAGTTATGACAGACCCAATAGCCTGGAGAAACGGCACGAGAAGCTCCACAAGCCCAAGTTGTATATCATACCGAACCATCCCGATTCGGTAACCTATACCAGCCATATGTGCAAATAGGTCGTGCAAATTTACAGCTGCGACAAGAGCCAGGCCGATCAGCACCACAACCAGGCCACCTTTGCTAACACTGGGTAACTGTGCCATGAACCCAGCAAAAAGGAGGAAAACTGCTAAAAGATAGAGGCCTGAATTGATGTACTCGTACCTGTTGCGGTTGTTGTGGGGCCCATACAGGCGGCTCTCCCTGGCTGAAGCGAGCTTCACCATTATCAATTACTGAAAGAGAAGATGAGAAGGTTGGGAAGTTTGAAAGTTTTGTATGGTTATTGAGGGTTGTATTTGAAAAAGTGCTCCGTAACTAAAGCGGCTGGTGGAGGACTGGAGGGAGAAGATGAAGGTTACGTGGCAACATGCATGGAGGGAGGGCAGCAATCGAGGAGCTGCGGTATTGAGTCTGAAAAGATAAAACAAATTACCAAGAAAAAGAAAAGAAAAATAATTAAGGATCAAACAAAGCGTCTACACTAAATAATTCAAATGCATCAGCATTTAAATCCTTTCAGTTTTTAAGATAATTTTTAAGATAGCCAAATTAACAATTTCATGAAATAAAAAAAATATATACAGTAATAAATTTAAAAATCTACACAAAATATGGTCGTTCAACTTTGAAAAACATCATGTTTATTTAAAATTCTTTCCATATCTTATTAATTTTTGCTTTTTTTTTTTAGGAAATATTCATGAAGCTTCAAATTTTGTAATTTTATTGATCGTAAAAGTTTCATTGATTAATTGAACTTTATTGTAACTTAGATTTTGACCAACTTAGCAGAAAGAAAATTTAATATTTTATAATATAGAATTTATTTTAAATAATCATACTATCATTTCAATTGAAATCAGCATTAATGTTTAACTCCAGTGACAGAAAATTTTATAATTCATAATAAATGAAGCGGATAGATAATTAATTAACATCTATCTTATCGCATGTTTAGTCGACTGTAATGTCACTGATAGTAATATAGGATCAATATTAATTTATATAATTTCTGTGATTACATTGACGTATTGTTAAGTTAGAATTAACGAAGACTGGAGAAAATATCCTATTTTTGTGGATCACTGATGATTTGAAGGGACTAGGAGTCAAGGGACCTTTTTGACATCAGTTGACTCTAAGGGTGCGTTTGGATGAGAGAAGAAGAAGAGGAAGAAGGAAGATGGGAAGAAAATAAAATTATAAACAATCCGAACTCTTCACAAAGTTACACACTTCCCAATACTTCTTCCCACTTCTTTCCTTCTTTCCTTCTTCCCACACCTATCCAAACGCACCCTAATAGTCTAATTTCACATTTTTGGGCTCGTTTCGATATTACGGGAATAAGAATTTTAGGAAGAAAATATTGAAAAATGTGTAATTTTGATAAGAATGGGAAGAAGAAATGTTGTTTGGATGGTGAGTTAGGAATAAGCAAATTAATATTAATTTAAATAAATTATTAAAAATTAATTTTTTAATATTAAATAAAATACTAATTAAAGAGCACATAAAATTTCATTTAACTATTAGTATTTAGCTAATTTTGTTGAAATTATGTATATATAATTGTTGGAAGAAGCTATTTCTAGGAAGAAGTTATTTTTTTCTTATTCCTAACTTGTTTGGATGTTTGGAAAGAAATTATTCTTAGAAAGAAACTATTCTTCCTTATTCCCATACCATCCAAACGGCCTTGAGATTTGAGAAATCTTGGATGCAATTTTTGGGCCCTTATTTTATTAATTTGTTCAGCCATGTAACAATTTATAAAACACTGTTTCTTATTGGGCTTTAAATTTGTTAATTTAACTCATTCTGTATTCGGAAAAAATTAAAACTAACGTTACTGTTCACTTGAATTTTGATAATAACAGTTAAAAATTTGAAATTTTAAAAATAATATCGCTGGATCGTCATCCGGATTGACGAAATCACAAAACGCTTGGATCGTCATTCCGGATGACGATCCAACACCAAAATGCACTTTATCATATTCTTTTGGTTTTCTAAGTGGATCCCACAGTTATTGATCCATGCACTTTAATATTATACTATCATCCAAAAATTCCGATCCAGAAATACACTTCGCTCCAAGTATTATTCAATATTATATTATCATTCATAATATATTTATTTATATAAAAATGGATTCAATGCATAATATATTATACTATCATTCATTAATTGATAAAAAATGTATACGATATTGAACCTAATAAAAAAAATGTATATGAAAATTAATATACTGATAAAAAAGTAAAAAAAATGTATATGAAAATTAATATACTGATAAAAATTAATTGATAAGGGTCTAGAAGGGCCGGATTTTGAAAGGGTCGGGTCTAATTTTTTTCAAAGACGGATGTTGAAGGGCCGGGTTTTGAAGGGTCGGGTTTTGAAGGGCCGGATCCGACCTAATCGTTAAATACTAGTGACTATTTGATCATGATGGGACGATAGAGATTAAAAAACTATTAAAAAAATTAAATGTTGGTATTATTTTAGAAGGACTAGACGGGCCAAGGACCTATAAGGGCTGGGTTTTCGAAGGGCCGGTCTCGTGTTTCAAAAAACAAATCCGTCTAATCCGTCCCATCTCGATCCTTTTTCTTAACCCGGTCCGATCCGGCCCTTCTACCAAACCCGTCAAGTCCGGTCCTTTGAAATCCGGCCCGGCCCTTTTGCCTTTCACTACGATCCAACACACTACGTCAGCGAAAATGTACTTTGTCATATTTTTTAGTTTTCTAGGATTTTTTAGTTTTCTAGGTGAGTATGCAGGGATTTAATATTATACTATCATCCAAAAATGTCCATCCAAAAGTGCACTTCCCTCCAAGTATTATTTAATATTATACTATCATTCATATTATATTTATTTATATAACAATGGATTCAATGCATAATATATTATACTATCATTCATTAATTGATAAAAAATTTATACGATATTGAACCTAATAAAAAAAAATGTATATGAAAATTAATATACTGATAAAAATTAATTGATAATTTTATGAATTTTCATACCTATCATTAGTGTTCTCCAAAATGACACGACACGATGTACGTGTTGGCACGACAGGAATACAAAATTGGCACGACACGATCGTGTTATTGTGTCGTGTTGGGACATTAAAAAGTTTGACACGATTCAACACGCAACACGACACGAACACGAATTAACACGACACCTCAACGCAAATTTAATTAATGTTAATTATTGAAGCAAAATTAATAATTTAATTTTAATTTATAATATTATATCATATTATTTATCATCATTTGAATCATAGCAGTGTTATAAACTAATTATTATTTTTTATAAAAAATATTAATAAAAAGTTTAAACTTAATCAAATAATAAATTATTATGTTTAGTAACTTTTAATTTTTTAATAATTTTTTAATTAAAAATAATAAATAATATGACACGACTAACACGACGTGTCAACACGATCGCGTCAGTTGTGTCGTGTCAGAATGTGTGTTGTGTTGCCTCTTCTCCCCACTAAGCACGACACGACACGACACGGTTAAAAAAGTAGTTCGTGTCAACACGACACGACACGCACGATTGAAGAACACTATCCTCTATTCAATATGTTGTCGTATACAATGAGTTTATCACTTAACAAACTAAAATTGAAAATAAATGGTAGGTATGAAAATTCATAAAATTATCAATTAATTTTTATCAGTATATTAATTTTCATATACATTTTTTTATTAAGTTCAATATCGTATACATTTTTTATCAATTAATGAATGATAGTATAATATATTATGCATTGAATCCATTTTTATATAAATAAATATATTATGAATGATAATATAATATTGAATAATACTTGGAGCGAAGTGTATTTCTGGATCGGAATTTTTGGATGATAGTATAATATTAAAGTGCATGGATCAACAACTGTAGGACCCACTTAGAAAACTAAAAGAATATGATAAAGTGCATTTTGGTGTTGGATCGTCATCTGAAATGACGATCCAAGCTTGGATCGTCGTTCGGAATGACGATCCAAGCGTTTTGTGATTTCGTCAATCCGGATGACGATCCAGCGATGTTATTTTTAAAATTTCGAATTTTTAACTGTTATTATCGAAATTCGAATGAACAGTAACGTTAGTTTTAATTTTTTCGGTTCTGTATTTCTGTTCAAAGGCCACTCACCGAGTCCTCCAAATTTGTCACATGACAGTATGACACCAATTCTGTTCAATTTTTGTCAATAGGAATAACTCAGCATGTGGGTTTAGACCATCTCACTCTAATGTGGGTTTGATACGGATATCATTATGTATTTATGTTCTTCTGATTCATACACATTATATAAGGCTATTATTTTGACTTTTTCCCCCTCTTAGGATCACTTAAATCTTTTCGTTGAGATTCAAGTAGAAATGAAGATAATTTAAATATTTTTAACCAAATTGAGCTTGAAAATAAAAAGATATAACCTTTCAAATAATGAATCACGTTAAGAGAATGATTGTTATAATCTTCTTTTTTCTTTAAATAAATAAGTATAAGATAAAATATATTAACTGATAAGAGTATTATAATTCACAAAAATCCAATATAATAAAAGAAATTCAAATCAGAAAAAATGAAATAAATTCATATTTTATTAGACAGTACTAAAAACTACGAAAATTTCTTGTAAGAATACTTCAAAGATTAAATATGGGGTGCCAAAAAGAGGTTTGAATTGTCTAACACGGTTAAAATTAACTGTTTATTCTCAAGAATTAAGGAAAAAACTGAAATAGTTTTAAACCCTCTGCGATAATAACTCAAAATCTATATATATATATATATATATCTTTAATTAAATCCCGTGGGTGTCCGATCCCCTTTTTTTTGTTAAATTTCGACACGGCTATTGCTTTCGTTAGCGAAAACAATCTGAGTCGTTCGTTAGTTTATGCTAAAATCTGATCGTTTGTTTTTTCTCCGAACTATCAACGCCTCCCCACTAATGACTCCTCTCTCTCTCTCTCTCCTCCGTCGATCTCGCGCACGACGCACCCCATCATCCCTTTCGAGCGCCTATGCTTTCCTCTGTGCATCTCCACCTCCTCCTCCGCTAACTCCTTGCCTCGCCCTCAGCCCCACCTCCGACAACCCCTCCTATCTCTCTCCATCGATTCACCCTTCCTCAACTGAAAACCACCGCCCCGGCCCAGACTCCTCCTTCGCCAACTCCTCCTACCTGCTCCGTCGATCCCCCACCCCAACGGAAGCTTCCTTAGCAGAATAAGAGAGGTGCGGTCCAGTAAATTTGGTAATTTGTTTCAATTATGTTATTAACTTATAAATAACTGACATTTGTTTCAATTATTATTATAACTGACATTAAAGGTTCTAACCAGTAAATATTTTTTTTGTAATTAATAATTCATTGCTAATTTGCTATTTTCTATTCTTTTTAATTTCAATAAGTCTCATACAACTTAGCCTGAAGCAAAGAATTACAACATACTAAATAAAATAGAGATTGAGGAGCTTTTTTTAGCAATTGCAATCTTCAAAGTAAAGTTTAAAATTTTTTTTTTCTGGCATTGACTCTTGAGGTTTGGGACCATATGAATGACCAAGCAATTTGTTGGATTTTGCTTGAGATAAGGTAAGGGTCATCGAATCCTTTGTTATATAAGGAGGCCTTAGGATTTTAGTGATTTCTATATATCAATGAATGGCTTTACTGGATTGGGTTGCCTATGAGCATTGATGCCGCTCCTTCTCTTCTCCTCCTCCTTCGCAATCCCCACCTCACCCCTGCAACTGATCCCTCATCTACGTCGCTTTGGCGGTCGCCAGATCCTGTGCCTCTCTTTCTCTTTGCTTCCTTCTCCACCAATCCCACGTCAACCCCTGGCGGGCGATCATAGAATAGAGAATTCATTGTTAGCAAGGATTATTCTGGTATTATGGTATTTTGAACTCAGATCTATTCTATTTATTTTCAGATTGATCAATTTTCGTAGATTATTTGGTGGTAAACTGTTGGCGAGACTCAATTTTGACCATTGACCTCCAAAGGCAGTACATTGGTGAACATATTCACCAAATAAATGCTAAAATTGAGAGTAATTCAGTATCTGTTCCTTTTTACTCTCTTAATTGAAGTTCAATTTACGCTATTAAGTAAATTTTGACGAATTTTAACAAATTTTCCTAGATAATCATCTAATTAAGCTGTAATATCCTAGATTATCATCTAATTAAGATGTGCTAAGCTTTACCATAAGTCGATGGGATAAATACCGGACAATTTGGTATGTATTATTGCTTTGATTGTACATGTTACATCAGCTTGAGTTATACTGGCACGTTGCCTGTGCCGATCTGGTCAAGTTCCTAATTTTATTTAGCTTCAGTTTTAGAACAATGGCGAGGCCTCAGAAATACGAAAAAATGCCAAACACTACACTTCTATTACAACTTCTGATTCAAACGACCTCATGAAAATCGCCTCAAAGCAATCAACCGATGTCAGTGTACCTATTATAAGAGTTACTTGATAACTTCGATGGTCAAATAAATTTTCTCTTGATAATTTTTTCTTAAATATGAATCAAATGAAATTTACGATAGTCATTATTGCAAAGATTTGGTACACAGGTGGGTACCACATGCTGTACATACTATGTGGTGGAAGGGGGCAGGATGAGATTGACTTGCTACAGAAATTTGTGAAGATCAAAATATGATGCTTTCAAGAAAACCGTTGTTGTGTTACTGAGGTCAAGGTTGTAATTTGAGGTAAGAAGTTTTGCAATATTCTAAAGACTTTGTTTTTGCTTATATTTGTGTAATTCTTTTCACTTTCTGTGTCTGGTGTAAAGGACTAGCTACAGGTAGGTAGTTTATGTGCTAAACATAATCATGCATTATAATATTATTTTCTTACTTTGACAATGCTTGGCAGGATTCTTTTGTAATTGATTGTGTGAAATATGTGTTTTATTTTCAGATATCTATAAAGGCACGAGGGATAATTATCAAATAAAAGGACTTGACTTTTGCACAATGTAGACCTTCATAAGCTGAGATCTAGACAAAATATACATGTAATGATTAGTAAATTTCTATCAAACATTATATTATATGATATAAATAGTAAAAATTATGTTTAACAGTTTTACCTTCACTTAATCTCTGAAATTTTTGCTTTTGTCCTCACCTTTTATTTTTTTCTACTTCTTTTTTGTTTCTTTTTTTTTTAAAATTTGATTTTGATGTTATCAATACTATTGTCTTTTTGGTGAATCCTGCATAGAAGATCTATTTTATCATCTGACCAGTGACAACCCTGCATATGCCATTGCAAAAACATATCCCGCATATATTCATTTCCTTACTTATTATATGTATGTTTGGATTATTAATTGAATAATCCAAATTCATGTTCAGAAATTTTATTTTTCAAACAGTAGCTAATTTAATTTTTAGTTAAAATCAATCTTGGTAGCATTATTTTTTGATAAAATGCAAATCAAGTTCAATAAAGCAGAAATCAATTATTGTCAAAGTCCTTAATTGCTGTAATTAATTTATTATATATTTTTTTTGTTGAGGTACTCATGATATCACACTAAAGTCAGTAAATTTGTAAGTTAAAATCAACCTTGGTAGCAGTATAATAAATTTGATAAAATATAAATTGATTTTAATCAAGCATAAAGCAATTTAGTCAAAGTATCAAATTACATCAGTTTGTTTTATTCAGGTACTCATCATTTTTTTTTTATAAAAATTTCCTTTCATCAAGATACATGAGAACAAGCAGGGGGCAAAGAAAAAATCAGACTCCTCAACAAATTGAGAAAAGGAAAAAAAGAAGGCTTAGATTCTAAAGATGGTGATTGTCACAAAACTTGGGCATGGGAAAGATGGATTAGACCTCTTTATTTCTCTCTAATTTTGCGGTGCTAGCTTGAGCCAAGGTAACCCTTCCATTTTTACTGATATAAAAGCAGTAAAAATTATATAATAATTTATTCAATCAGAATATATATATGAGGCCATTGCCAACCATGAATTTTAATCAGGCATTAACATGTGTAGAAGTTAATGCTGGTATATTAGAGCTGCTTTTGCTAACTGTCAAGACATTTTCTTTACTTAAGTATGTCTGCAAACCTCCTTTTTTTTGCACAAAAAGTATGATTAACAAGCATTATTTATTATTAAACCTCCTTATATATAGTTGCAAACTCACTGATGACGGTGTGCTCAGCTACATTGAGCAGGTACGTATCTAATTTTGAAATTAGTTGTGCTAGCTTTATCAGAGGTACCATCTTTCTCTTTTCCTTCTCTTTCTAATGTGTGCCATGGAGTTCATTGCTTTTGCCGGTGCAAATAGATTTCGAAATTGTACAAACATTAATAGAGAAGAAAATACTAAACATCTTTTTTTGTTGTGTCCTAATATTCAAAGAGTGTAGTATTGGATTGATTATTGTTAATAAGTGTTTCTTTCTTGGCATAATTTGTAGGAGGTTATAGAATTTGCTTTAAAGCTACAACAGAACAACAAACATGGTTTTTTTTTTTTTCTTTGCGGGCCATGTGGCAATTACTAAACAATTGATTATTGGGCAGGGTTAACCAAGCAGGAAGTCCAAAGCTATATCAAGAACTGGATACCAGCCAGTTGGGATTTGATACCGATTCAGATGATAGAACAAGGGGAAGGTTGCCATCAGGGACTGAAGATAATTAAGCATCAGAAGGGGCAGATATGGAGAGCCAAGGCAGTGTAGGATTGGGGATTCAAGTAGCAGTAGCAGCATGAGAGTTTACTGCTTCATGGGCATCACAAGGAGCATTTTTACTATTTTGAAATTGGATTGCACTTTGTCTGCTTTGCGTGCAAAAATAAAGGGTTGTATTTTTGAAAAGGCAGAAACACAGGAAAAAAAGGCATGTTTTACTGAGTTTGGGATTAGGTTCATTGATCGGTCTAAGTTTAGGATTAGACAACTGTTTAGTGAGTAGATGAGGTAGCCTTTGAATTTGATTTTTACGTTACTGACTTTGTAGCTTTTCATGTTTCATGAAATGAAACAGTAGCTGAAAGCTCCTTTTTCAATAATAATAATAATATAGAGAAGAAAATGAATAATAGGTTTTTTGTGCAAAAAAAAGGAGGTTTGCGGACATACCTAAGTAAATAAAATGTCTTGACAGTTAGCGAAAGCAGCTCTAATATATCAGTATTAACTTCTACCCAATTTAACGCCTGATTAAAATTCATGGTTGGCAATGGCCTCATATATATATTCTGATTGAATAAATTTTTATATAAATTATGAGATATAGTTGCAAAAGTAGGCGTTTGAAAAATCTGTCCATTTCAAAAAGTAGTCATATAAAAGAAATAATGTAATGGACTTCATCATTTAGCGAAATGTTCAGATAAAGCCAAGAAAAAGAATATAATCTTGAGATTGAAATAAACTCCAACATAAGGTGTATCAAATTGCAATTTGTAAATAAGTCAACGTTTCTATAAAGCAAATAATTTAGGTCAAGTACTCCACTGGTACCAGAAGACCATGTACATATACAGTTAGTATCCTCGCATAATTACGTGACTTATATGAGATGTGCTGTTAAGGGAACTGTCAAAATAGTATTTCAAATGCAATAACAAGTAACTAGACTAAAGACGTTTATTTTTCTGTTGATTAATCCAAAAACTGGAAAAAAAATTTCGGGTTTTGCGTGAAGGAATGGCTAGATTTATGAATATCGATCAAATATATGATGGCTCTATTTGGGTCTCTTCAATTGCTTATATGTTTGTTTTTTTTTTAATTTAATGTATATGGATGCTAAAGCAGCTCATGTATGATGCTTATACACTTAATTTTTTTTACAGCTCATTTGAAAAGAAAATTATGATATTTTACCTTTGCACTTAATTATATGTCTGTCGCACACAATTTAAACTTAGTGACAAATTATTAGTGCTTCTTAAAATTGAAATACAAAAAATTCACTAAGGCGCGGCAAAACCGCGCATCCCCATCTAGTATGAAATAAGAAAAGACCAAAAAGAAAAAAAAAAAGATAAGGAAAAAGAGAACCAAACTATCCAGAGAAGATTTTTCATCCTAAAACCTCTCCACCTCAATCGGACAAACCGACAAACCCTCGCCTCTACACTCGCACTGTCTTTCTTCCCACTTCACGGTGGATTGGCATCCTCTCCAGCCGGTCTCTACAGCCATCCTCTACAGCCAGTAAATTTTTTTTAATTTTTAAAAATTTTAAAGTTCAAATGTTGAATCCAAACCGTTGATCTTGTTCAATTTTACGAGCGCTGCGTTTTCATATAAGTTTTATAAAATTTGGAGTTGATTTGATACTAGATCAAGTGGTCAACAAATGAACGTATTAGAATTAATCAGTGATAGTTAACCATATTCGTTCATTTGTTGACCACTTGATCTAGTATCAAATCAACTCCAAATTTTATAAAACTTATATGAAAACGCAGCGCTCGTAAAATTGAACAAGATCAACGGTTTGGATTCAACATTTGAACTTTAAAATTTAAAAAAAAAAAAGGCCGGCTGTAGGTGATGGCTGTAGAGGCCGGCTGCTGAGGATGCGTATCCACTTCACGGTATGCTTTTGTCCTTCCCTATCTAATAGCAACCGATATTTACTTGTTACAACCTTCTACACTTGTCATCTCCACTATTTCTTTCTGACCCAATCGCCATGGATTCGAACCTTCTCTTTTCATCCTCCAAAGCTTTCCCTTTCCCTCTCCTTGTCTCCTCCCCTCCTTCCTCTTCTCTCTTCTCAAAAACCCATGTCTCAATTCCACAAATACCCCCTCCAATTCCTTCCTTTTTCGGGAAGACGCTTCCTCTCCAGCAGAATCCAACTTACCTCTTTCAAAGGAAGAAAACCCACCTCCCCCTCATTACAGCTGTGGTGAAACGAAGAAAGGAGATGTCTCTAGACAAGGTAATTCAGAGAGACAAGAAACTGAAGCTTGTAATGAAAATTAGGAGTATATTAGTAGGCCAACCTGATAGAATTATGAGTGTTAGGGAGCTTGGTAAGTTCAGAAAACACCTTGGCCTGACAAGGAAGCGTCGATTTATCGCCTTGTTGAAGCGATTTCCAGCTGTTTTTGAAATTTTAGAAGAAGGGGTATATTCTTTGAAATTTAGGCTTACCCCGGAGGCTGAGAGGATTTATTTAGAAGAATTGAGGGTCAAGAATGAAATGGAGACTTCTGTTATTACCAATCTTAGAAAGCTTCTCATGATGTCTCTAACAAGAGAATCCTTCTGGATAAAATTGCTCATTTAAAGGCTGATTTGGGGCTCCCAATTGAATTTAAAAACACAATTTGTGAGCGGTACCCTCAATATTTCAAAGTGGTACGCACTGACCGTGGGCCTGCATTGGAATTGACCCACTGGGACCCGGCAGTGGCTGTTTCAGCTGCTGAGTTAGCAGCTGAGGAAAACAAACTTAGAGAAATTGAAGAGAGAAATCTGATAATAGACCGGCCACCAAAATTCAATAGAGTTAAACTCCCAAAGGGGCTAAGTCTCTCAAAAGGAGAAATCAGGCGGCTGACCCGTTTCAATGAGATGACTTACATATCACCTTATTCAGATTTCTCAGAGCTTAAACCTGGTACAGCTGAGAAGGAACGGCATGCATGTGGAGTGGTACATGAAATCCTTAGCCTAACCCTAGAGAAAAAAATACTTGTGGATCATCTGACCCACTTCAGGGAGGAGTTTAGGTTCTCACAACAGCTCAGAGGGATGCTGATTCGGCATCCTGATATGTTCTATGTTTCGTTTAAAGGGGACCGCGACTCAGTTTTTCTCAGAGAGGCATATAGAAATTCTCAGCTTGTGGAGAAGAATAAGTTGTTGTTGTTGAAGGAGAAGATGAGGGCTTTGGTGGATGTACCTCGTTTTGGCCGTCGTGGGGCCCGCCCAATAAATGGAGGTGTGGTACATGAAGATGAGGTAAATGGAGTTGTTAATGGTCAAGATTTAAGGGAAGAGGAGGAGGAGGAGGATGATGATTTTTCAGATATAGAGAACTTCTTGGAAGGCGACGACTCTGAAGATGAACTCGAGGGAGATGAGGAAGATAGTTGGAGTGATGAAGACGAGATTGAAGAACAGAAAGGAAGTAATGGAAGTTTAAATTTTGATGGAAGTAAAATGGGAAGTTTGAAGCAGCAAAGTTTGAACAACAAAGATCGTGTTCCTGTGTTTCCAGATGGGAGGCTGAGAGAAAGATGGTGATGGAGAGGCACCAATGAGCAGAGTTTCTTGAAGTTTTCGTCCCCTTGCACCCAGGTGAGTTTTAATAATGCTTGAAACAATTGGCACTGGTGTGTAGCAGTTGTACTGTTATTATTGATCATGGTTTTATGTTCCTGCTGGTGCCGTTAATGTAATTTTTTTCTTGACCTCTTGTATGTTTAAATGAACAATTTGGCCCCATAAAATAAATTCTTAGAACAATGAATTTGGCCAGCTGCAGAAATAAGGTTGAGTAAGGATATTTGAGCTAAGATTTGTTTAGTTTTGATTCTGGCAAATTGCATAAGTGAGGCTTCATTTTCAAATTTGGTTGAGTCATCGAACATTCAATTTGGCACAGTAGCAGAAAAAAAATAGATTGAGTCAGGATGTTTTGAGCTAAGATTTGTTGAGTTTTATTCTGGCAAATTGCATAATTGGTTGTATTAGCACTTTCTGTGTTTGATTACCATTACCATTGTACCAGTATGTACTGATCAAATTTTTGTTTGGGATATATCACATTAATTAATCAATAGATCCTTATGTTTCAAGGATCCTTTAACACACACCCATTTTTAATTAACCATATCCAAAAACACTCCATAAATAACAAAAGCTCACTGGGACTTGGAAGAAAATAAAAAAAATAACTAATATGCCCTAACATTGGCAATTCTAACATAGTGGTCCCCTGTGAAGACCTTTAAAAAGAATTGCTCGTGTAAATTAAATTGCTTTCTGTACTTCATTTCTTCTTTTCCATTATGTTTTGGTAATAAGTATAGGTAATAAGTACTTGATAATGAATTTGTCAACCGACACCTTTAAATTCATATTTTTCCTTTTTCTCACAGACTGTATTACTCCAGCGAGAAGAAATGAGGAGCCACTAAATCCCATGATGTTGTAGAAACTTGATATTGTGTCACAGCAATTTTGAAACAGTTTTTTTTTTCCAATTTTACTTGCTTGAAATAGTTCTTGTGGTTGATGTACTATTTGGTTTGTAATATGTTCTAGTGTACACCGAAATGAATAATTAGACTTGAAAATGCAGTTCAGATTTTTTTTTTTTTTTATATACTTGGATCGTTTAGATTGTTTCAGTGTATTTATAGAATGCTTCAGAAAATTACAATTACTGTATGTACTTTATCGCTCGCTTCAACGTGAGCTTTTAGACCTGGTAGTAGCCCCAAATTTACAGGCCCATCCAAAGCAGAGAGATTTAGGCTTTTGTAACAACCCAACTCTCTTGTTTCGGCCCATCCAAGTGAATTTCTCGCAAAATTGAAAAGTGAATTTAGGCCTTTGAGTGTATACTTTATAACTTGACTGGAAATAAAGCTTGTTTGAGTTACGGATAGGGGTGAAAAACCATTTCATTTTGTCCAAAAATGAAACGAAACGGTTAAAGATTTTGGTTGCGTTTAAAAAACGAAACGGTTAACGAAAGCTTGAAATGGTTTCGTCTATGTGTATTTTCGTGGTTTCGACTGTTAACAGAATTGGTAGTCGGTTTCATGTCCAGAACGAAAAACGCAACTGACCATTTTCGTGGTCGTTTTAGACGTTGTGCACCCCTAGTTACGGATAGCGGATAGCCTCAATTTTTCTGGTTCAAGTAGACACGTCAATGAAAGAATTTCAAAAATACCTAGAAAAATTTCATTTTCGTCAACAAAAATGTTTATAATCACTATTCTAAATCACTTGCAATCCAAATATTTCATGATATGTTTAAAAATAACAATAGCAGTGGTTCAGTTTTAAGTTCACAAATTCAATATCTTGTTGGTAGCGAACTAACAGTTAGCATAGTTTCAATACCAACAATATTTAATACTATATTAGCATTATGTTTTGTATTTTCTGGATTACGACTCTTCTCGCACCATTCTAAATCACTTACAATCCAGACACTTTCATGACAGATTAAGAACAAACAGAGATTAGGATTACCCCGCTAATGTAATATCTCATTAGAATTAATAATCAAGGGCTACTTAAATATATTGAATTAGCACATTTATAATTTAATTTTAACAATATTTAAACTATTTTGGGTTGCATTGTTTTATCACTCTTTTCGTATTTTTTGAATTTTGAATTTTGAATTATTTTGGACTCCGTTTGGATAGGTGTGGGAAGAAGGAAAGAAGTAGGAAGAAGTATTGGGAAGTGTGTAACTTTGTGAAGAGTTTGAATTATTTATAATTTTTTTTCTTCCTTTCTTCCTTCTTCCTACTTCTTCTCAACGCATCCAAACGGAGGCATATTAAAATTATGCATCCTTCTTTTATTAGGAAAAAAATTATGTATCTGGCTGATATTAAGAAATATTATGTATCAATTTCTTATCCGAGAAATTTCCTGACAATTTTCAAATGTCAGGCAAGTTCAATGAATAGTGATCGAAGTCGAACCGGTCTCTTTCTTTTTAGAATTGTAGTTAGACACAGTGACACATGGTCCCACCTTCTGAAATAAAAGCACCATTGAAGGGGTCTTATCTTGTCTGAATTCCTTTAGTTGAATATAGTTCATCGTTTGTCTCTTTTCTAGATACAATATGACTGGGTCGCATCCTAGGTTTTAATGTTGATCTTTTAATGGATTCAACCCGAACTTGATTATTATGTTCCTCACATAAGATAAGAAGTAAAGAAAGAAGATGGAACTCGTCAAGACAAACCAAAAAATGACAAAAATGAATAATGACACACATAGGACGATTTGAAATAGGATGCAAGACATTACTTTCGATCAAGAATATGTAGATGTAGATTACGACATCTAACTAATGGAATTAAAAATATAAAAAAAGAAAAGATAGTCCCAATCATGTTTGTACACAAGAAAAAAAAGATTAATTAACAAAATATATATGCATTTATATCTATTATTACAAGCCAAATAACAAACGAAGGTTGCTTAATAGTCTAGGAATTGCAAATTCTCTAAATTTCCCAAATTCCTACAACATCCGAACGGCCCCATAGCGAATTCATGATTCTTTAATGGTGTGTACAGTTCGTGAATAGAAAATAGCTGATTTAAAAGTATGGTTAAATTAATTCAATTCAGTCTATTTAACTCGGCATAACAATCTTCATAATATTGTGGATTTAAAATTCTAATTAAATTTTAAAAAAATTTAAAGTTGAAAGGCTTAATTTTATTTTATCTCAAAAAATTCCCGTCAAACGTCATAATTTAATTAAAGGTAAAAAAAAATCCACTGATTTTTGTTGGATAGTTAAAGGTAGAAAACTTCATTTTTTATCTAAATAAAAAAAACTCCGCATTAGACATGTACAATTTACCTTGTAGTGTTGTAAAAAATGACGAAATAAACTAATTCGTCGTGACCGTCACGAATAATACATGCGGTGGTATTTAAAACATCAAATTAATGTTATATTTAATTATTCGGGTTTCAAATTCGAGTATTCAGTCAATAATTCTGATTACTCATTTTTTTAGAAGCGATAAGACCTGTGAAGTTAATTAAAACTAATTAAGCAAATAATTGAATTTTGTGGTGGTATTTTTTTTAACATGAATTATCATTTTATATATTGTTATTATTCCTGTATAAATAGTATAATTTTTTTAACATGTATAAAAATTGACGTAATTATCTACAGTATTTATTTAATAGTTTGCATTATTAATTATATTATAGCTATATAAAGGGCCGCTGGCTTGCTATGCACATGGAGCCTGTTCAAACTTCAAACTACCGTGGTTTGAACAATGCTCTAGATCTTCTGTGGCACATGATCATTTGTGACAAAAAATAGTATTAAGAAATTTTTTTGGAAGCTTCCATATAATATTTGAATAGTATTTTCGATTTTTTATGTCATTTTTTTATATGAGGTTCTGAATTTTGTAAAAAAGTATATCAATAAATCACGCAACGCACTAAATTCGTTCCAGTTGCAATTAATCGTGTAATATCTCGAAATTTACGCGTGGCACGCATTCCATTATTGTAAATTCTTACTAAATTGTCTCGCAAGTGAAAAAAAACTCTTAGATACTGTATGTATGAAACTATGAATCCACAAACAGTGACAAAGCACAATAGCACACTTTTTTTAAGGATTCAATGAATCACGCATGACATGAAAAAAAACAAATAACGCATTTACCAGTAACTAAGGGTGTGTTTGGATGCAACGGAATAAGCCGGGAATAGAAAATAAGAATAAGAAATTTCGGTTTGCGTGCTTATCCTTATTTCTTATTCTTATATCATGGTTTTGTTAGTATAGAAATAAGGGCCCTTATTCCTTATTCTTATTGGGTGCGTTTGGATGAGAGAAGAAGAAGAGGAAGAAGGAAGATGGGAAGAAAAAAAATTATAAACAATCCAAACCCTTCACAAAGTTACACATTTCCCAATACTTCTTCCCACTTCTTCCTTCTTCCCTTCTTCCCACACCTATCCAAACGCACCCATTGTTTGGATTGCACAAGAATAAGAATAAACACGCAAACCGAAATTTCTTATTTCTATTCTCTATTTCCGGCCTATCCAAACACACCCTAAAACATTTTTTTGTTTGGATACTCATACATTAATTATATGTATGTAAGTGTCAATCATCTAATACACTTTAATTATTGACTTCATTTTCGCCGCCTCGGTCTACACGTTTGCAGACAAAAGTGCAATGAGTAGACCTGTCAAACGTGTCAGACGGAAACGGAATGGGCCGTTTCGTTGAACGTTCCGTTTCGGTAATAAAATATACCGGCCGTTCCGTTATTCGTTCCGTTCGGACAGAATAGGACGGAACTGTTAAAATTCAACTATTTACCACACAAACGAATGCCGAAACCGTTCCGTTTAGCCGTTCCGTTTCGGAAACGAAATAAAAAAATCATATCGTTAACCGTTCCGTTCCAACGGAACGGCCACGGAAACACGTGGACGAATCCACCGTTGACAGCCCTAACAATGAGTTAACTTTATATATGCAGCGAATCCAAATGTATGCACGGAAATCATTGATCTAAGAACTCGGTTGCGTGTAAATTGGAATACGTACGATCCTAGAAATCATTGGTTGTTTGTTTATACTATTGATACCCACCTAATTGGGATGATTACTGAAAGCTGTAAATAGTTTCTTAAGATTGTGAAGTGTAGATTATAAAAAGATTTGAAATTTGTCAAGTTAATCAAATTTTCGAAGTAAAAATTGTAGAATTAAACAAACGAAAGTCTCTTTTGTTTTTTAAACGCATTTTTCGCGAGATGGACCGCCGGATGATGTATATCAAATTGAGTGGATAGAGAAATTGTCCTTCAATAAAATGTGAATATTGTAATGTAAATGAGAGCAAAGGAATGGAAAGATAAATTGTGTGTGTGTGTGTTTTTTTTTTCTTCCAAGACTAGGTTAAGAATGAGATTATGAGATCATAAAGCTATTTGTAAAAAAAATTATTTCAACTTTTCAGAAAGTTAAGGATGTTTGTTAATTAAATTTTTAATTCCTGTTGCTTTCGTAGATCTGGTAATTGGTTACATTTCTGCATATTTTGCATATGGAGGTGTTATAATATTTTAGCCTTGGAAGAAAGATATTCACAGTTATATGTATATTTTTTTTAAACAACCATGACAATTAATAATGAAAATTGATTACCACTGTCTGCAGTTTTGCTATCACTTGAACAAAAAGGACATGCAAAATAAATGAGATGAACTTATAAATGATCAAAGTGAACACATACAAACAAATAAGTTCAATAAAAATGAGTTGAATATGCATATAAAAATATAAACAAGGGATGACGAAACTTTTTTTTTTTTCGTATACGTTCACTTTGATCATCTATATATTCACATTGTTTATTTTATGTGTTCATTTTGCTCAAACTATGACAAGCGATGACAAAATGCAGATGACATTTATCATTTACCATTAATAATTACCGTCCAAATTAAGGAGGGAAAAAGTTAAATAGGTTGTGCATAATATTCGAGGATCGTGTAGTAATAATGAAATAAACGCTAACAAACATCAAAGTTCAAACCATTAATTTTCACTTTGCACTGGATACACTAAAAATCTAATTATAAAAATGATAGATGCAACTTTTATTCATTATTTTTTAAATTGTTTGGTTCGTTCTTGAGGCTTGTCAAATAAATTTGTGTTAAATAAAATCAATTATATATATATATATATATTTATTTATATTTAATTTATACAATTTATTTCACGAATCTTGGGCTCTTTGTTGGTATGAACATTAGATTTTGCGAATTATAGTTGAGCATCTCAAATTATATGATTTTGTGTGTTTGAAGAAGTCAGCAGGCAGATTTATAGCAAGGGTTCCCAAAATAGGAGCTGAACATATTGTTATATGTCTTAAACTTGTTTGACTTAAACTAACCAAATGACTGTATTAATGTAAAAAGTAGCTGAGCAACTAATTTGGGTTTGTGCTGCCTTCCGATAGGAATGCTCAATTTTTTTTTTTTTTTAGAAATTCTTGGTAGCGGCTATCAAGTGAAGGAGTTTTTCAATTTTAGTAAGTAATTTTTGTAGGCTTCAAAATAAATATCTTGAATTACATTGATTTCAACGGTCCATCCGTATTGTATTTTTTTTTTAAGAAAAACAAGGGTCAAGGTCCTGTCTTTTGTATTAAAATAATGTCTAAAAGTACAAATATTAGCAAGAAGCTAATCAAAGGAAAATTAAAATTAGAAGAAAAAAAGAAAGGAAAAAAATTGTTTTGATTTACCAATGAAAACAATACGGATGGTTCGTGAGATGCACTTGAGTTACAAGCATATAATGTTAAATCGAGGCCGGTCTGTTTGATGTCGTTACGTAATATGTACTAAAATAAACATTTTATTATCCTGTTATTGCGGCGTGTATACGCGGACAGATGCCTGTTGATGTGGCATTGATTGACATACTGTTAACCAATAAAATATTAAGTTTTAATTTTTTTTACAACCTAATTTAATTATAATTTTACTATCACATGACTACGTCAAAGTGTTTGACCAATCACAAACAAATGATTGTTATTACACAAGGAAATAAATCAATATTTCAAACTAAGCGCAGTACATATTTCATGCTTCGTATATTAGAGACTTATGCCTAGTAATTAGGCTTAATTTGAAATAATTATTCTCTCTTCATTTTCTATTTTCTATTTGGTTTAGGAAAACTGTGAGCTTCTTCAAGTGATGATGAGTTTTTCGTTTTAAGTTTTAGACATCGTTATAGAACTTAAGATGTCCATCCATAGGGAGAATGAGAAAGATACTAATTTGTACATCTTTTTTCTATAATTATATTTATATATACGGAAATATGAAATTAACCACTAATCTGAAAATTAACTAAGAAGACCCAAATAATTGGGAGAAAAATAATTCAAGAGAATAAAAATTCCTGAAGGCTTTAGACAACTTTCTAATGAAAATGATTACTTGCAACTTTAATGCATCATTTTTTTCTTAACGTCAATTGAACTGACTCTAGACATTAAACCCATACAAAATGGGGGGAAAAAAATATTTTTGCACATTGTGGGATCAAACTATATGAAAATTTGGAATTATTGGTGGTTTCACTTTTACTATCTAAATGCATTATTGAATTATAGTCACGTTGCGTTAAAATCAAATGGGCTTGTAAATGTCTAACAATAGATCAAGTTGTGTTTTGATATTAAAGTACTTTTAATTGGAACTTTTCGATAAATAAAGTTAAAATTGTCAACTAAATATTCTAAAGAATTCTATTTTTTTCCTTTTGATTAAAAGTGCTACAATTTGTACCACCTGTTTCCTAGAATTTTAGATGGTTGTGAAGCAAGTGTATGCAACTCCAACTGATGGAATATTGCGTATTTAAAAACCATACACGTTATATCTCTCTTTTTTTCGTTAATATACAAATCTTATAATTTTAAATAATAAAGAAAATTATCTGCATCACAAAAGGATTAAATAAAATATTCCTCTTATCACCTCAATAAGAAATGACAAAAACAGTGAGAGCCCATATAGTTTAATCAATAATATCCAAGCATTTGTCTAAAAGAACATCTTGCACCATCATTATCTTTGATTAAAAAGCAATGCTCTATTGCAATGGCAAAGATCTTATAAAAGCAAAAAAGGAAAATAATAAATTAAAGGTAAAAAGAAAACTCATAAAAGTAAAACACGTGGATTAAAAAGAAACCGCGTCACGAAATTCCAATTCAATCATACAAGAGTAGAACTTTGCAGTTTGCACACTTAATCACACATCTTAACCTACTCCAGTTTAACGGTTTCGAATTGAAACTGGAGACGCTCCTTTGTTTGACTATATCGGGAATTCTCATTCGAACAGGAAATTCCCGATATGTACACGAATTTTGTTACTTCTATGTGCATTCTTCCTTCAATTTTAAAAAAGTTATATGAAGGATTCTTATTGAAGAATAAGTTATTTTGTGTAAACAGTAAACATACTCTTTTATAGATGAATATTTCAAATTAAAAATTTAAAAATAAATATGATTGCTCATGTTTTAGAAAGATACATATAATAGTTTTTTTGTGAAAAAATATATATTTTTTATATTTTAGAAAATAATTAATGACATTTACATTTTTAAAAATGATAATATATTATGGATTTAAGGGGGGAAATCAAAATATGCAGTTTTGTAAATATATCTCGAACATTTTTCCAAATCGAGAAGGTTTAGTGAATATTGTGAGCAACAATTAGTAAATTAATTATTTAAATTTTTTCTTGGAAGCAAAACTACGATAAATATTCTAAATTACAATTAGTTAATAAATAAAAAAAAGAAATATCATTCTTACTCAAGCTTTTATATCTAAACAGTCTCAGCTAATTTTGATAAACTTTCTAAGAAATCTAAATATCATGTGTGCATCAGCTCAATGCTCAAGTAATTATTGATAAAATAGTGAAGTTTGCATTTCAGAGAGATTGAAAAATGAGTTCGGAAGATCGGGTAGTTGTTTGACAACTATATCCAAATATTTTTTATTTGGTATAAAAACGATAAGTTTATTTGAAAACAACTCACAAATGTGAAATGTGCATATGCTTAATAGTTAATATGTGCATCAGAAAAATAGATCACTATGCGTTTTAAAATATATAAAACAATCATATAATATAATTAAAAATTATATTTTGATGATAATATTTTATTGAAAATGGTTATAAAGCTAGAATTACAAACTCGAGCCCACCTACTCACCTAGAATTACAAAAAAACATTAAAATTAGTTGGCTGAATTGCCTATTGGCTACGTTTCTTAGAAGTAGACGGGAATTATTATAGGATGAAGTAAGAAGCCGAGAACATCGTTCTTTGCCCCCCATAAAGCGTGGTGTTCAATCTCAGTCGTTAGATCTATCTTTCCATTCACATTTCAGCATATAAGAAAAGAGTTCAACGGTTGATATTGTTTGTACCCTGTCTCTGTACCATTGCATAGTGAGCGTCAGCATCAATTGGAGCACTTCATTTGAAAAGCCAGAAAAATTGGGGCAAATACTGAAGGACAAAATGTGTTGAAAAAGTCATATTGCTCTTAAGAATTAATAGTTTAATTATGGTTTAGAAATGAGATCCTCTTAAGATGTAGCAGAGTGTGTGACTGTTGGGAGTGTTGGGGATACGTTTATATATAATAGCATCACACTCATAATTAACCTAAGATTTGATCTATATGTTTTGAATGAAATGAGCAGATTCGTTCTGATTCTTTTTAAGAAAATTTTAAAACCTAAACTTAATTTAAAATGAACAGTTTAAATTGTGTTCCCTATTTTTTATGAATTAATGAAAATATAAAAATGGATGTAAAATTAATTTTATACAGTAGCTTTGTGGGAATTTAATTTAAAAGTGTTATTCGTTTTTTTTATAAAATTTATTTAATCGAACTTTTGTCAGAATCTAGTAACAAAAAGTTTAGCCAAAACATGAAATCTAAACTTTGAATTTGATAATGTACTAATACGCGTAATATTGTTAGACAAAAAAAATATATATATATATATATATATATAGAGGGGTGATAAAATACACTCTGGTGTACGGATCGTCCTCGTACACCAGAGTCGTTTTTGAAATCCAAAAATCAAACGGTCGATCCGAACCGTTCAACTTGTTCTTCATATTGAAAAACTCTCGGAGACCAAATTTTATATTTTTTCGAATTTTTTTGCTATATATTATGATATTTTCAAATTGGAGGGCCTGAAATACTCCAATTGTAGTGTTTTTTGAAAATATCATAATATATAGCAAAAAAATTCGAAAAATGGTAAAATTTGGTCTCCGAGAGTTTTTCAATATGGAGAATAACTTGAACGGTTCGGATCGACTGTTTGATTTTTGGATTTCATAAACGACTCTGGTGTACGGGAGACGATCCATACACCAGAGTGTATTTTATCAATCCACTATATATATATATATATATATATATACATAGAGTTTAGCTATGGTGAGTCGCGACTCACGGACCCTCCGATGAGTCGCGACCAAAACTCCTAGATCTAGATCAAAATAACCGATCCAAACCGTTCAATATGATCTCCCTATTGAAATCTCCGTGCAAACCAAATTTTTTTATTTTTTCGAAATTTTTAAGTATTTTTTTCGGATTTTTAAAAACTGATGTTTTGAATGGTTTAGAACCAATTAGATTAACGATTTTCTAAAATTTCAAAAAAATAGTTAAAAATTTCGAAAAAATGAAAAATTTGGTCTACATGGAGATTTCAATAGGGAGATCATATTGGACGGTTTGGATCGGTCATTTTGATCTAGATCTAGGAGTTTTGGTCGCGACTCACCGGAGGGTCCGTGAGTCGCGACTCACCGTAGCTAAACTCTATGGCTCCGTTTGGATAGGTGTGGGAAGAAGGGAAGAAGGGAAGAAGTGGGAAGAAGTATTGAGAAGTGTGTAACTTTGTGAAGAGTTTGGATTGTTTATAATTTTTTTTCTTCTTCTTCCTTCTTCTTCTTCTTTCTTCCAACGATCCAAACGCACCCTATATATATTTTTTTGTTTGTTTATTACTTGATCCATCGGTTTTTTTGGCTTTCAATATTTACAAACAATAAATAGTACTAAAAATAAAAGAAATATAATTGCTATGATTGCTTAGCCACAATTAATTAAGAAAACGTTTCAACATGAATAAATTTGATTTGATCTTGTCAAAATCAAATTGGAGTTAAATGAGTTAAATTAATATGCGTACATGTGCACGCGTGCCTTTTTCATTTAATGAAGGAGAATTTTCACCCACCTTTAGGATGTCTTGCCAATCTACTTATCTAATACAGTTAAGTTGAAGAAAAAAAATAATAAAAAAATAACGTCATATATACTTTGTCAAGTATGATCTCTAATTTTTTATAGTAATTATACCTATAATCAGATATGTACTAACTACAGCGTCAAGTATTCTAAAATAAAAAATATCAATCATTACAATATCTAGAGAAACCAAATATAATATAAAATTAAAGTACTCTATTTTTTTTAAGATAAATTGGAAGTCCAAGCCATCCAACTTACTTTTAAATTAAATGTCTACGAAAAACCTTCCAACCAGGTTTCAAACACCCATAAAATTATTATTTTTTATTTCTAACGTAATTCGATTTTAATTTTATAATATATCGTCAAAACTATTTTTTGTTGGACTATTTCTCTTCAGAAACTTAAGAAAATATAAAAAAACGATGTCATATACAACATATCAGCAAATTTGTTCCATAAAATTCGAAATGACCAAAGCAAATGAACAGTACGAGACATGTAACACGTTATAATTTCAACGGCCAAAATCACATTCACCGATCTACGTGGTCCAGGAAAATTCCTTATGAACAAATTCCATGTAATAACGGATTAGTACATGTAATTGGGCACTCATAAGGCCTCTATCATGTCACTCACTCTCTCTCTCTCTCTCAAGCGCGTGACGACCAAATTGCTTTGAAGATTCGTAGAGGTCAGTTTCGAAGATTCTTCACCACTACAATTAACTTGATTTTATAATTCCCACTTGCTTTATTTTATTTTTCTAACAAACTTCTATTAGTAAAACAAGAGAAAATTTTCTTAATTCCATGACGCGCGTAGTCCAGGAATTGGTCAGCACTCTGCCTGCTCTCTCTCTCTCCACTTATCTTGTTTCTATGCGTCTTTTTCTACTTTTTGTCACTTATCAACTGATAAAATCTAGTCTAATATTTGAAAGATGAAGAGAGATCGCCAAAAAACTACTTAGACCAATTGTTTCGCTATTAAGTTGTTAACTGTCAATTTGCATGGCATTTAATTAAATTTGCGGCAGTAATTTGGTATGAATTAATAATTCTAAAATTATCAAGTTTCTGATAAGAATGACATTATTATTAGTAGCATATATGAAAGAGGAAGAGAAGCGTTCCGCTGACACTATTTTTTGGTGCCACAAGTTATCATAACTTTATATTTTAACAATATTTAAATTTTTTAAAATTCAAGTGCTGAATCCAAACCGTTTATCTTGTTCAATTTAACGAACAATGCATTTCTATTATAAGTTTTATAAAGTCCTGGAGTTTGTTTGATACTCGATCAAGTAGTCAACAATTGAACAAATCTCGTTAATAATGACAGATTAATTCTAATACGTTCATCATTTGATCACTTGATCGATTATCAAACCGACTTCAAATTTTATAAAACTTATATAGAAATGCATCGCTCGTCAAATTAAACAAGATCAACGGTTTAGATTCAACATTTAAATTTAAAAATTTTAAATATTGATAAAATATAAAGTTGTGATAACTTGTGGCACCAAAAAATGATTGCAGCGGAACTCTCTCAAAGAAAAAACTGACATGGCACCCTTTTACAAATGTGTCTTGTCATATGAGACATTAATATTTTGTTACTGCCTCACTTTTAGTTTTGTCACTTAATAATTGTATTAACTTCTTAATATATTATTTTTTTAATCTGCTTGCAAAACTTATATAGAACACATATTTGTTCAATTATGCAGCTTTTACCCATACCAACACATCAAGACGACTGAAGGACTAAACAACTGATTAGATTTAGATATTAATATTGGAAAAAAGTGAAATCCCACCCATATGAAAAAACAACTCTTTTCATAAATATATCACTGTTTGAGCAATAGTATTTTCTATTTTAAATGTAATAATTAGTTCTTATTAATCACAGAAGAAATTGACTTTTAGGGCTGATAACCACAGTCATTAAAATTAATTGAGCAGCATAAAGGTAAAAAAATTCTTTTACATGTACTAAATTGGGATGCCATTCTTTCGCTGAAGTAAACTTAATTATTACAAAATAACTAAAGAACAATTGACATCAAGAAAGTTATCAAACTTCATACAATATTATTTAATGCACAAACTCTTAAAAAATTTCTAATTGTCACTACATCTACACATGGATTCCACTATATATTCTTGCACACACAAATTACAACATAAAAAGCACTTATACTATTCTAAGCTAGTCACCTGTGTCGGAATTTATCACACAATACAACTTCTGGTCGAAATACAACACAACTGATGACTTAAAAAAATTTAACTTTTATTTTCTTACATCACATC
The DNA here is from genome assembly GCA_028095005.1 of Rhynchospora pubera. Classification (NCBI taxonomy): domain Eukaryota; kingdom Viridiplantae; phylum Streptophyta; class Magnoliopsida; order Poales; family Cyperaceae; genus Rhynchospora; species Rhynchospora pubera. Next base: position 82,831,564 of record CM051460.1, on the reverse strand, counting down.
CAGCACCTGTTCCCAGTTCTCAGGTCCCTCTCCTAGCACTTTATGCTTTTAAGCAGACGCGCTCGATTTGAGACTAAACCACTCCTATAAGAGGCCCCCCCCTTTCCTTTGTTGATTTCCACATCCATTCCATAACTATCCTAACAACCATTCTCATCTCTCTCTCTCAGACACTTATACACTTGCAACATTTGCCCCTTTCATGCATTCAAGTCCTACTTATTTCACTGAACAATACACTTCTTAACTAATCTAAAGATGGAGGCGTGCTTTCTGGTTTCAGAGCTCAACCAAATGAAGGATTTAGTGAGGCAGTTTGAGGCATACTTGGAACAACCTTCGTCTTCGATCGAGCCGTGCAAAAACTTGGCTTCAAAATTGCATGTGTCAATTGAGAAATCCCTAAACATTGCTAAGAATTTTGGCCTAATTGAAACCAAAGTGTCCCCGTCGGAGTCGCCTCGTTCGGCTTATGGTTGCCCGAGTAGTGATAGTTTTGACCAGGCTTACAAGAACCAAGATGGAAAGGAAACTATATCCAAGAAAAGGTACTTTCCTTATAATATAAGATGTGACAACTATTCTATATACAAATTCTTAAATTATATGTTTAATTGATTTTTGTAATTGAATGATGTATAGGAAAACAATGCCCAAGTGGAGAAATCAAGTGACGGTACACACTAATTGCGGTGTTGTTGGTCCTTTAGAAGACGGATATAGTTGGAGAAAATATGGTCAAAAAGATATACTTGGTGCCAAACATCCAAGGTGAGCAATCTATTCAAATTTCCTATTTTAAAAATTCAAATCTATAATTATGTTAAAAGTATCAATATCTAAACTACAGATTTATGAACCATTTCAGGGGCTACTACAGATGCACACACCGAAACACACAAGGATGCCTTGCAACTAAGCAAGTTCAACGAACTGACGAAAACGCAATGGTGTTTGATGTAACATACCACGGGACCCATACATGCCAACAAAAGAATACTAAACCGAACTCGAACCTGCAAATTGCGAAGAAAGACCTCGACCAAGTAGAGGCCGACCAAGACCCGAAGCTGATCCAACCATTTCAACCTGAGCTTAAGTTCAAGACTGAGGAAGCATTCGACTCTTCTTTGACGCAGCTTCCAATTTCATCCTTGCTCAGAGGTTTCGGTGAAACAGGCCTGTTTTCGTTTTCTGATGTTGGTGAGTATGGAGATTTTAGTGAGTGGGCTCCCATGGCTAGTTCTGGTACAAGTTCACCCGTGCCTGACATGGATTTCATGATCGGAATACTCGAATTTGACCCGAATTTCACAATGGATGCTTCTAGCTTCTTCGCATGAGGTGCTAATTAGGAATTGCTCACAGATAGATAGTGTGATTTTTAGAGAGAAGGGATAGTGGTTTTATAACTTTGTTCCTATTAAAGCCACAAGTGAACGATGGCTTAAGGGAATTTTGATCATGTTTGATAAGTAACTAATTAATTAGGTAGATAAGGCTTAAGTTAAGTGGGTTTAGCTTTATTATTTCCAGCTTCAATAAGGGTTGTCTTTTGTGAAAAAGCAATGCAGTATTGTAGTACCGAATAGAAATGGTACGGACGGATGTACGGGTACCTGACTAACTTTCCAAAAATTCTTGGTTTATCAACTTTTTTCTGATTTTGTAACTGTTTAAATTATAATAACAAGGCATTTCCCATCTACATGCTCTGTTTTTCCCAAAAAGACAAAAGGTAGAATAGGATCATTTTTGTGGCTTGACATTAGAATAATAAAAAAATAAATCAAATCTAACCTCTGACTCCGAGATCAGAGAGGCGCGTTGAAATATGCATTGTGTGATAATTTTGAATCGTTGATCATTTTTTGATTCAATGTAATTTGATCCAATCTATATATTGTTGTAGATTTTTTTTTTCAGCAATTACAAATTCAAATCCATATTAATATGGAATGGTATTTTCATTAGTTGGATCACAAGAAAAAGATTTGTTAATTTGATTTGTGAATTGTGATTATTAATGCTGCTATTTAGATAATATAACTAAAAGACTGAAACACTGAAAAGAAGTGAAAATAAATGCAGGAAGTGTAGTCAGTTGATGTGATAGGAGAAGCATTTCAAATTGAATCTCCTGCGGCCATGTAAGAATTAATTCTGATATTTGAGGGCTAAAATGGGAAAAGCTTGTCACATTGATTCGGTAAAATATTGTTGCAAAAATTGCTATCACAAGCATACGCGTTCATTAGTCATTACATGGGGTCCCTTCTCTGTAGACTTTAATAATTTAATTAGAGAACTATAAAAAAATTTGATATTATAATTGTAATTAAGTACCAATCGAAGGAATTTAAGTATTAATTTTAGTGTATTTAAAGTTACGAACTGATGTGTTAAATTACACGTAATGTTTGGTACCTCATATATAAATTTCAAGTTGGTATAATTAATCAATTACAAATGTTAACTTGGTACAATATTATTTGCGCAAAACAGCATACATGTTATTTTTTTTATAGTACATTTCAATTGAAGGACCAAGTCAACCATGTGGTATTATAATACAATGGGCCCTGAAGCAAATTAATATCATCCTTAAAGTTACGAAAGGTACTACAGTGAGCAGTATTGAAAAAAAATATATACCGTTAACTTAATGTTGTTTTAAAATCATTTTTTTTTGAAATATGTATATCATCTGCCGTTAATACATGATTACTGAATAATGCTTAGAGATTCAATTCTGGATCTAAGAAAAATTCGGAAATTGATTTGATATTAACTGCAAATGTATGTATGGGATTATTTATAACTATTATGGTTTCTATATTTATTATAAATATGCTGACTTTATGAAAATCAAAAGAAATACTCATCAGTTATCTATGCAGAAAAGATTTCATTTTATTTTAATTTCACTAAAAAGAATAAATACAGGATCAACTTCTGCATTCCCGGTGGCACTGTGCTAATTAAGCAGGAACGTGTTATATTTTACCCTTTGTTGTTGAAGGAATGTTTGGTGGAAGATTAAATATCTTTTTGTGGTCTTCATGTAATTGAGTTTTTACAAAGACCTGAATACTATTAAATATTGATCATAACTCAATAATCTAATGGTAGAACCATTAGAATGTTTCTTAGAAGCTAAGGATTCAAATAAAAATAAAAAATTGTATGACGTTTTTTCTTTGCGATAAATTAATCCTGTTACCGCAGATATATGATGAGAAAGTTTAATATTGTACCATAGTGCATAGGGCATTCCGTGCATCACGGACTTTTTCAGGAATATTTTTGTAAATTAACAAATCTAATTTAATCAATCTAATCTACGTATTGAAATCTCATACCAAACCAAAATTTACAATTTTTGAGATTTTATTACTATTTTTTTCGAATTTTTTAAAACATGCCATTTTTGGAATGTTGTACTATTTACAATTTTCCAAAAATGACATGTCTTAAAAAATTCGAAAAAAATAGTAATAAAATCTCAAAAATGGTAAAATTTGGTTTTCTATGAGATTTCAATATGTAGATTAGATTGGTTAAATTAGATTTGTCAATTTACAAAAATAACCCCGAAAAAGTCCGCAGTGTACGAAATATCCTATCCACTATAGTGCATATTAAACTTTCTCGATATATAATATAGGAAAACAAAATTATAGGTAATTTAATCAGTATTTAGTTCCCGGAATGGTTAGCCTGTAGGCGTGATAACAGTATTGTTCAATTATTATTATCATTTTTTTAAAGATAAATTGGGGTTAAGCCTCTCAATTTATTTTTAAATTAAATGTCTATAAAAATTCCAATCGGGTTTTGCGACCTCTCATTTGAGATGCATTGCTCTTGCCACTAGACCAAGATCTAGTTATTCAATTATTATTATTATTATTATTATTATTATTATTATTTAATAGCATTGACCATTGTTAAATTATTTAATAGCGATAAGGCACATGCACCTATCTGCTATTAAATTTGGCGCACGGCCTAGTTGCGAAAAGGAAATAATAATTAAAAAAAAAAGCGAGACGGCACTTAAAATGGTATGCTTCATGCTTATCAGCTTCCATGATTCCTGTCCCACAAAAATTTCAACTGAACAGAACAAGTGGTTGGTAAGTGAATTGTATTATTTTTACTTGTGCATTGGTAGAAAATTCTTCTCCTTGGGGGGACAAAACTATGCTTATTTAATGCGTTTCTTCATTTTTTTAATTCCACCTTAATTATTATTTCATTACTCAATAATTATATATTGATTATTGATTGTAATTAGTTTGTGCAATAAAAAATCGTGGTGCCATTATGTGTTGCTGCTTTTAATAAAACTTGTTCTTATGAAAACAAAAATAATTAAAGTAATTATCAATCAGAAATGTAAACACCAATTTGAAAAATGCATGCGTACGTAGTAATTATCGTAGATTTTTTTCACTGTTTTTATGAGTAATGCTAGAGTGAAGTGCGTTTGACACTTGGTTCTTCAAATACGATCGGATCTCAATTTTTGAGATTAGCACAGCTGAGCTCAATTTGTTCTCCATAATGAAATATCTTAGGCGATCAAATTTTATATTTTTTCAAATTTTTTTTTTGCTATTTATTTTGTATTTTAGAAAATCTTCAATCTAATTAATTTTAGACCCTTCAATTTTAAAAAATCTGAAAAAAATAGTTAAAAATTTCAGAAAATATAAAAATTTGGTCTATAAGAATATTTCAATATGAAGATGACATTGAACTGTTTGGATTAGTAATTTGAAATTTCGATAATTGAGTCTAGATTCGTGTTTGACATCAAACGCGTTTGATTTTAGCATTACTCCTGTTTTATGTCTTTTGTGCAATAAATTTTTTTTTTAAAAAATAAGATTGTAATCAGGTCCCCTTTAACGCATTTTTAAAATTTAAATTCCAACAAAATTCTAAACTCGCGACCTGCACATAAAAAAAAAAAAAGATTATGGAATTACGTCTTGAACGATAGTTAGCAGGACCATTTGCTGACTGCCGGTGTTTTTGATACCATATTGGCACCCCTAATGGCCAGTGTCGGAAATACGGTATTTTTTGGTATTTCATGAATTTTTTCGGTATTTTGTATCACAATACCGAAATACTATCATTTCGGTTATTGTTCGGTTTCCGGTATTATTAGAATTTTTCGATATCTGGTACAAAAACAGCTGCAAGTTTTTATCCGCCTAAACAATTCTATTGGTGTAACTATTATCGTATTCGCTTAAGGTCGCTTACAACATTGGCCTGACATAGCAATACACCAAAATATATTTACATTTTTAATATACTGGTGACCGGTACATCAATTTTTTATAAAAAAAACTTTAAAATTTAATGAGAAAAATGAATGGTTCATATACCTGTAGCCATCATTGATTCTTGTCCAATATCATGAGATGTATAAATGTAACAATATCTTTGATAAAATAACTTTCTCAACAAATAATAACTATCTGTCAAATCAATAATGAGAGTATATACTGACATACCAAGGACTCACTCTTTAACATTTGCTGAAATAATATCCTGATCATCCGCGAAAACCAAAAGTAACAATACACACTAATAAGTTAAAAATATCAAACATTCCGCCAATTATTTTTGGCTAGAAATTCAACAGTCATTATGTCAGAAAGATATAGAAAACTTTTTTAACAATCAAGAATCCCAAATATATATCTATTACAACTTCTATGTTATCGTTCGTGTCACCAGTGCCAAAACAAATAAACCCCATTAGGAAACCATACCTCTTGTCAGTAACTTGTTACATAGTTTGTACAGGTTATTATGTGACAAATCAAGGAAGCCCCAAATCATCTTATATCATTGGCCCCATGCGGTTGTGTTGTTGTTTCCTGTGCAAAAACACGGCAACTTCTTTGCAATGCCCAAACAGGTTCATGATTTATTGTAATTGAATTCCAAAGGCACTTTTCTTGCTGGCGAATGGCATTCAAGTATTTTTTGTTTTTTGAATTGTTGACTTAGATGAGAATTGCATGAAGTCAACTTCTGATCCTGGTTTACAACTGTGCAATTTACACTTGTACTGTTGCTTACATTGGTTCCTGTGTGATAAAAAAGTATTAAAAAACATATTGATTGACCATTTCTCTTAAGTGACTATTGGATTGCGACTCCAATTTGTAAACCACTTGAGGTGGATATATAAGCATACAGACATATAGATAGGATGCAAAACAGTTATGAATTTAAGACAATTTGATGTGCTGACTTGTGGAGTTTATGAATTGTAAGAAATTAAAGTTTCTTTCCAAATTAATTAAATACTTAAATTACATCTTTTGGGTATCCGGAGTACATATTATTTCTCTAGTACACTATCAGATAAGGATTTGAAGGCTGAGATGAAGAATCAGGTGACGTTGGTGATGCCAACTGGGGTACCGGGTACACACCCTTCCTTATACAGCTTGGTCTTCCTGGTCAGGAGCTTAATTGATTTTAGTTTAGCAATTCGAGAGAAAGCAAATGGTTGTGTTTTATACTAGATTGTACTGTGTTATGCCTAATTATTGTAGCCTGATTCTCAAATGAATAGGTTGCTTTTCTTTTAATTGGAAAATGATCTAGTGGAGAGAGAGAGAGAGTATACAGCATACTTCCTTAGTGGGCTTCCTTAGTGGACTTCTGGGTTTTACTTTGACCAAGTATTAAGTATACTTGCTTAGTGGGCTTCTGGGTTTTACATTGACCAAGTATACTTCCTTAGTGGGCTTCTGGGTTTTACTTTGACCAAGTATTCTTCCTTAGTGGACTTTTGGAGATATGGACCATGGTTGCTTTCCTTCCTGACTTCCTGTGGGCAACTTGAGGTACTCAATTACTCAAATGAATTAATTTTTCAGCAACAAAGGCCCAAGAGATTCCGGAGAGTATAATTAGGGGTAGGGGTGCATAACGTGGAAAACGACCACGAAAGTGGTCATTTTCGTTAACCGTTGTATTGATGCACGAAATTTTTATACTTATTGCGTTGATTGTTGCATCCGTTTAGCACATGTTGCGTTGATTGTTCCGTTGATGGGAACGATCAAAATGGTTATAACCGTCTTTGACTACCTAATTGTTTTGCATTTTATTAAGATGTAAGAAAATAAACTATTCTGCATTTTGTATGAAACAGAGATAGAAAAATGACAGGTTAGGTCATGCGGAAAAGGGGGAGGAGACACTATAATCACCTCTTGCTCTCGACGGCGATTGTACTCGGTGGTGTAGAGACGAGAGAGATAGATGTGAATGTGTTCGGCGGAGAAATGACGGAGCGACGCTGCAGAAATCTAATTTTACTCATTTCTACCTCGGTCTCTCTGCTGAGGTCCTCTGCAATCTAATAATAAAACCATAAAAAAATTTTAGACGAAATGTGCGAAATAAACGACCACGAAACGTACTAGTTTCACTAATCGTTCTGTTCTAAGACGAAACAATATTTCTATTTGCGTTGGTTGTTCTGTTCCTTAAACGAAACTGAAATTCTTATCCGTTATCGTTCAGTTCCGGACGAAACGAAACGAAAGAACGGTTGAAACGGCTACCGTTTTCAGCCCTAAGTATAATACTACCCTAAACCCAAACAATTGCTTGGATCACTCACACCAGCCTTGAATATTTCAGCAGTGCTTCTCTATCTTGCTTCATGCAACTTATCAACACTCAAGAGTGTGTAAATGACGCTTTTTTTTTTTAAAAAAAAAAAGAAAGCACAAATCTAGGCAAAGGATGCATTGATATTGCTTCAATCGGGTGGGTGCGTGTGAGAGTTATTATATAGTAAAAAGCTTTTTGTGACAATATTTTTACAGTTTTACCTTAGTTGCCAGCTACGAGTGGTACCCATATAAATTCTAAAGAAGCTATCAAATAAAAGCTGATGTTTATATTTATTATACCAAGCTTCCAAATTTTCCTTTTTGAAGTCAGGCTCGGTACAGGACTCAGAAGATATGGCCAGCCTACATAAGATACATTGTAGTCTCCTATTTGTGAGACCAATAAATGTCCCTTGAAATGATGTCCAACCCATTAACTTCTCCACTTTATATACAAAAAATGATAACAAAAGAAAAAGAACTTGTTCTTCTGATTTCTATATATTCCTCCTATCCGTCAATATCCTTGAGAGAAACAGAGAGTATAGCTTGAGAGAGAGAGAGAGAGAGAGAGAGAGAGAGAGAGAGATTAGGATCATATATTCTTTCAAGAGAGATAGAGAGATCAGATCATATATGGCTTGTTTGAGGCAATTAGAGTGTTTTGTCTTCTTAATGCTGATATATTAGAGCACCAGTGGACTCACACAAGCCATATATGGATCTGATCTCTCTCTCTTTCTGTTCCATCGCTAGCATTAGATGACCCGACTAAGCAAAATTTACTTCTGAGTTCAAATGAGAAAAGGATGGCTTCTCTACCCAAAAAGGAAAATTCACTAACCTCTTATCTTTTACAGATCGAATTGTAAAAAGAAGCTACACAAAAGTTAATTGAGGAAGCAACTGTTTCAAAATCGTAAAATAATATTTACAATTACCTAGACAGACTATTTTCTTTTATCTCTGAAGCAATTTCATCAGTAGTAGTTTTCTTTGAACCAACCTTCAATTTTCTCAAGGCCTCTCTCAGGCCAAGCACAATAAACAAATTTGTGAGTGTGAGCAAGGATTCAGCACTTCCATGAAGCCAATCCACATTAGATAGTGAGGTCCCATAGTGTAATTTAGCTGTCATTGCCAATATTTGATAAGATTGTGTTTAGGAAACTAATTGTCAGGTGTAAAATAATTAAGTGTTTCATTCCTATCATACTTGTCGGCTTTCCTCAGTGTGGTAGGTTTAATTGCACCAAATTTGTAATTAAGGTTCATTAAGTATCACGAAATATCCTTGGTTGTGCAATTGGGCTTTAGGTCAACCCCAACAGATCCTAGTTATGCAATTAGCCGTCAATTAGTAGTCATTAACCCCAATTATATGTTCAATTCAAAAAAAAAAAGAATAAGCATGCATGAAACAAAATAGAGCATAGAAGCACCTGTGCCAGTTCCTACTGGTACTGCATCATGCTAAAATGGTACTAAAATCTAAAATTTAATCTTTTGGAAGCAACAGAGGTTAGAAGATAGCCTTACCATATATACCCGCTGGAACTTTATATAAGACAGGAAGCCATGAATTAGCAGCATGAAAAGAAGAAAAATGAGTCAGTAAATAGGAATTGAAATAGAGTAGCTGATATAAGAACACAGTTTAGTTTATGCATATTACCTCAACATATCATTTACTTCTCACATATATAGTTTTTTTTTAAATACAAAAATTTCACAGAAATTACAGTAACATATCTTGATACAAGCTTTTCTCCCAGTTATGGCACTGAGCCGGTCTCAATTTTTTTTCATGTACCAAGGTTAGAAATTAATCCTGGACAGAAGAGCACCAGAGACCTCGTGAGAGAGCCATGTCAGCTTGGTTCAGAACAAGTACAAACCAAAATCAAAATGGCAATTCATGTTGCATAATGGACACTTTGAAGGTAAAAAATTTTACATTGTATATTATAAAACTCAATTCAATTTCCAGGGAGCTTGAGCTTATAAGGTGTATGAAAACTTTCTATTTGCCAAACAAGGTGCCAAGTTGCCAACCCAAAATTTGAAGCATAATTTCACTGTTCGATAAAAAAAAATATTAAATTAACAAAACATGCACATACTCGTGGCCCCCACAAACGCAAGGAGGAAATAAAACCCAAAAAGGGTGAGCTTTGGTGCAGTCTTGGACTTAGTGAGGAAGTACAAGAAACCCAGATATGGAAACAGTGACACAGCGAACAGCTGAGAAGCGATGCTTTGAGAGTCTATGGTAGGTGCCCATGGATCCACTGGCAAAATCCCACACCTAATTCTGGAAATGGAGAAAGATCTACCTCCCCTCCTATGTATGGGTGAAAAAGCTTCTCTCTTTTGATTTCTGGGTTTAAGTTGGGAAAGTGGAGGAACAAAGGCAGTGCGCCATGGACAGTGGAGAGAGAGCATTGTGTACAACTGAAGAGAGAAGTGAAATGGTTCTCCACTGAAAAGCTATCTGGTACTTTAGTTTTGTTAAATGTCTGAATGGGCCTTACAAGACTCGGCCCATTTAATGCTACAAGGCTATTTTGTACTGAAATGGGTTTTCTGTCAAGAAAGAATGGACTCATGGATTTTCAGCACAAACTGGGTCGCTCGTTTCTTGTTATTATAAGTTTATAACACTAATACACTATTGACATTGTGTAGATTGTAGTTTTATGTTTGTTATGCAGATCTTATTATATCCATGTATTTGTTTGATTGTTTGGTGTTTGAATATTAGTGTAACAGTGTTAGCAGCAACATAAACAGAAACCGAAAGATGAAGTTGTTCACTTAAATTAAATTAAATCATCCGTTTGAATGGTTCTTATTAGTAAATATTCTGTAAGTGGATTGGTATAAATTATAGAACATGAATTATCTTCCAAATTGATGCTAGCTAAACCATTCTTAAAACCAAGTTGAATACATAATTCACAGAAGCTGATCCAACCTAATAGAGATAGATTAAACGTTAATATTTGTTCAGATGACAATTGAACTTTTCCCATTTAGTATAATCCTTAAAGGAAGATCCATCATCAGACAAATCCTTGCCACTGGCTGCCTTCAGCTCCAGCACTTTCTTTCGAGCATCATTACCGCCTTTTCCTTGCATTAGTTCCTTCACAACCGTTGCTATCACATTTCTTGGCACAATACTTCCATCTTGTACTTCTAGCCTAAGAGCTACTCCAATCCCATTTACTAGTATCTTTTCATTTATTCTTTGCTCGGCAAATAGTGGCCAAGCAATCATAGGTACACCGTTCATGATGCTTTCCAGCACCGAATTCCATCCGCAATGTGTCAGGAACCCACCAGATGATTTGTGACCTAGAATTTCTGTTTGCGGTGCCCAAGATTGTACAACTAATCCTGCTTTGTTTCTTTCGGTAAATCCTTCAGGTAGTAATGCAGTCAAACTCGATCCGTCAGGAGTTCTAATGACCCTTAAGAAATGTTGCTGGTTTAGCTCCAAGCCCCAGGAAAGCTCGGTTGTTTGCTCTAATGAGTGATGATTCAACCACTCTATGCAAATCGACAAGTTTACTGGTCCGGCATGCTCCGAACAAGAGGTCCAATCGTATAAACTGGTGGATGGTTAGGATCCTTGTCCTTCAAAATGCTAGCCAAACCTGGTTCTAACTCATAAAAGCTATTGCAAAGAATGCCATCGGCCTTGAGAATCTGATTTGCCATGTGCAATGACAGCTAATTATAAGGCTCACCTTTCCTGTCTTGGTATGCTGCACCAAGGTCAATACCTTTAATTGCTGTGCTCCAGCCAGGCAATTTAATCACAGGCATATCGAACTCTGTTGTGATCACTCGGTCAATGACAGGACTATGTAAAAGGAAAGACAAAACCATGAGATTAAAAGGACCAAAAACAAAGAATGACACATCAAGTTCCCTTGCGACGTCAATAGTATCAACACTCGAGAAATCAGTGATCAATGCAACAACTCTGGTCGAAGATTTCAGCGACCTAATAGTTTCTCGTAAAGCCGGTACAGAGGTCAATGCAGAGAGGAATACTTCTGTGAATGAATTATCATAAGGATGAGTTGTAGGAAGGAAAATGATGTTCACGGAAGAGGGGAGAGATGAACGGAAGAGTTGTTTATATTTTTCTGAAGATGAAACTGTTGGGGCTTTGGTGATTATGGTGACGAAAAAATTAAGCCTAGGCGATGCTAACATTCTGGAAAGCTCAGTCATTGGGATAAGGTGGCCAATGCCGGCCGGGGCTTGCGAACAAAACAACATGAGGTTGCATGGTTCTTGTGCTGGTTGTGTTTCAGCACTACTTGTGGTTTCAGCTCATAGAAAAGTAGAGATTGATTGTTTTTTTTTCTCCGGCCGCGTCATTGTCAGGGGGCAGAAGATTTATTTTTATAGGCCACAAACCCTTACCGTTGCTCTTTTTATATATTTATTTAATTTTTATCACATTGTCCTTGGCCAAAATAACTAAACTTGTAAAGAGGAGGTTACAAAAAATGATTACGGGAACTTCAAATAGAAAATGTAAATCCAACTTCGAATGTAAAGAGGAGGTCACAAAAAATGATTACAAATAATGTGCGTTATTATAAAGCTTTTTGGTGACAATATTTTTACATTTTACTTAGTTGCCAGCTACGAGTCTGATCGAAGGGGAAACCAAGTCTCAAAATAAAAACCTCGTGTCTGCCGATCTAATCGTTTGTAGAACAGCTTGAGGGTCGAATCCACAGGGACGGTGTTGGAATATTAGTCTTTTACTTTACTAAACTAGCTAGACGGTTCAACTCTTAAGTCAATTAAGGGTTGCAGGTGAGTCTAAATCCTAAGTCTAGTTTCAAGGTCAAAACAAGAATTAATGAGAGAGATTCAACAAGTCACGTAATTCTAGGGTTTCTGGTTGCTAACACTTCTTCTTAGTCCCAGTTCCAGCGGCCCGCTGACTCTCGTAGCGGCCCGCTAAAAGAACTTAGGTCGCTACTCTATTAGACTGGTCGCTGGCTACTTGGCGGGCATAGACAACCTCGCTGATTCACTCAGCGGCCCGCTAGGATTAGCAATGTGATTGCAAATTGACTTAATTCAGTTGATAATTGTGCAGGGATAATGACTTAATTAAGATCCTAGATCAAACTCTCGTTTAGGTCTGGTTATCAATTAATTAACCCAATTTCCCTCGTATAGAATCTAGATTTCAACTATCGTTTCTTGGTCTAGTTTCTACAAGTTTATACCTTTCTAACCTATGAAATCCTTGAGCTTTCACTCTTGGAAAGGACTTAACTCTCGTTAATTAGTCCTGGTTTAACCTTTCAGTTTACAACCTTCATGTTAATCATAATCATGCCTAATAATCTAAGTTTATTTGGACTTAACCACCTAGCAATTAAGCGAACTCTACTTAACGGGTGTAAACAAATCTACTTAAACAATCATGGCATAATCAATTCAAGCAATTCAAGCAAGGCATAAAACACAAAGATATCAAAGAAACTAAATAAACATGCAATCAACAACTAAGAATTCGAGTTTACAACCATAGCCCTAGAACAAACAATCAACAACTAAAAGACATCATACAAACACAAGAGAAAAATGAGAATAAGGAAAGATTACAACCAATTGCTCTTGCGTGTGTCGAAATCTCCTATCAAACACGTCTCTTGCTGTCGCAATCAACCTGCTTGGCGCTGCCTCGATCTAGACTTGAGACTCAACTCTCAAATAACTCTATGTCTAACCCTAAATTGACCTTGGATTTGGTCCCCCCCTTCGTTCTCTCCTCAAACAGGTCTTTAATAGGCCTTGGAAAGGTCTAGAAACGCTGGAAATAACTGAAGACGTGCTCTGGATGCACCTGGAGTCGGTAGAAACCGCCATCCAAATATAGAAATGCTAAATCGGGCGATTCTGCTAAATCTGGCAGTTCCAGGTCTGCGGGCCGCTGGGACTATCAGCGGGTCGCAGGAAAATGTCAGCACTGCGTCCTGTCAGTATTTTGGGCATATCTCCTTCATCCGAACTCCGTTTGAGATGATTCAAGATCCGTTGGAAAGCTTAGAACGAGCTCTTCAACTTTATGGACTCATCCAAGTCATCTCTTGTCCAGAATCAGCAATAAAATTAGAAACTATGGTAGTAACTCATTCTTGACATAAAAATTCTAATTAAACTAACCTAAACTCATCTAAACTATGTAAACTATGTAAACTCAAGTTAATTGGTTTAGTTTGGAGACAAAATGGTACATGAATATGCATATAAAATCCACTCATCAAATCCCCCCAAGTTTAACCTTTGCTTGTCCCCAAGCAAATATTTATCTCAAAAGGATGGTTTGGCTCTAAACTAAAACAATGACTTGAGACTTACAAGTTATGAAAATTCTTAACATGCACCAATATCATGATTTGATTGAATTATTTAAACAATTTTACAAGTTTTTTTTTTCAAATTGAATTGAGTTGTCCCAAACGACCCACGCTTACCTCACGGGTGAAACACTTAGGATACTTGTAACTATTGCCCATAACTTATCTTGTTCAATTCCAAAACTTGTTGATTTTTCAAAGTTTGACAATTGACTTGGCAAAGAGATTCGGGATCACACCCTACCAATACAAATGACATGTCATATCAATTTATTTCACTACCAAGTCTTCAAGTACTTAAACCGCTATAGTGATTTTCGAAAACGCATTGGAAATCGAACTAAAGTGAGGCGGAAAAAAGGGTACAACTCCTCACCCATTCTATTCCAAAGTTTTTGGGTTGGACTTTTTAACTTTTCTCCCGGGGCTAGGAGGTTTTCCCGCGGTGGAGAGGTTAGCCAAATTACGGTGGATTTATTTTCGAGATTTTTCTCGTTTTTTTTCTTTTTTTTTTTATGTCATGAGCCTTTCTGTTTTTACTCATGATTTATGGAAGTTCTTTTATCCACCATAACCTATAGCTTCCCGCAATGTCCATGGCATTGCACGCTTTTTAGTTCCCCTTTTTATTTACTTTTTTTTTTTATATACAAGGGTGTGTATTTACATCTTTGAATTTTAATAAACTTGAGAACAACGGTTGTTTGACTCTAGACTTAGTGTTTATTTCCTTAGTTGACATGCATTTGGGTCGGTAGAATCGATCTTGACAAAGTTTGTAAATTAATTCAATTGGTGGTTGTCTTGGTTTACCGATTTCTAATTGGTCAAGTCATTCATACTACTTATCAAATCATCAAATTTAAGTCTCAATCAAGAAAAATTATGATATAATACCTACTCATTTCCTAAGGTCATAGGGGCTAGTCAATCAATTAGATGACCCACAATTCAAATCGAAAAATTTCTAAAACTCCCTAAATAATTCATTCAATTCACGATATCAAAACTTGTTAAGTATCTTCATAATTTATCTAAATGCAATCTATATGAAATTATCATGCAATAAAGACAATTCCTAAATGAAATGCACAATTATACCTGTCAGTTTCAGTTTCAGCTACCCACCGGTCTTTTCTGCTACCCACCGAAAATCTCTGCTACCCACCGAAAATCTCTGCTACCCACCGAAAACTTCAGCGGGCCGCTGAGACACTCGGTGGGCCGCCGATACTGGGACAGATATGAAATTAACACCTAAAATGCATGATGCAAACCTAGATACAACTCCTATTCTCTCCCCCCAAGTTTAAAACTTTGCATTGTCCTCAATGCAAGGAAAACATAACCTAAAAGAGAGAAAGGAAAGGAAATTCATCGAATTATTGTAGTGGTTGTGAAGTTCACATAGGGGTTGGTGCGACTTGCAAAACGGCTTGTATGCTCCTTCATGGTGTATCCCCCAAGTTTGAGCTCTTGCATACAATTCGTGTAATGGTGCTTCTAAAAGCTGATTTGTCACCTTTCTTCAAACCTAAAAACCAACAACAACAATTTATGAGTTATAACTAACTAAAACTAATTTAATCTAAATTAATCTAAACGAGAGAAAATGAAAATTTTGAGCATTGGGTTGCCTCCCAAGAAGCGCTTGTTTTAGGTCACTAGCTTGACCACCTTGCATTTACTCATCTTATCTTCACTTTTCTCCCTCTCCACGCATCATAGTTCTCCTAAAAGTGCTTTAGCGGATCGTTTGAAACATGTTTGGAGTGTTCTTCTTCGGATGTCATCTTTCTTGGCTCGATTATGATGTGATACTTGATTTGTGATTTGTTGTCTTCCATCACACCAAGTTTCTCCAAACAACTTCTAAGAGTGCTTAAGTCAATTTGGTTGAACTTCTCATTCATGTTGTAGGATGTCTTGACTTTGAGAGTAGTGTCACCATCTTTCTTCTCTTCAAGTTCATTATTCATGTTCTCAATTGGAGGATGCTTCAATTCCAACTCATTAGATTTAACAATTTCAGCCCTAAATAATCTTTGTGGAAATGGAATTGGAGGGATATAGGGAGGAGGTGGTATGTACTTTAGTTCATCAAATTCCTCTTGTACCTCCCTATTCTCAACTTGTTTGCTTTCAGTTTTGTTGGTATCTAACCAAATTTGGGTCTTCTTGGAACTAGAGTTTTCAAATTCACAATCACTATGCAAAGCCAATTCATTGTTTGGTTCATTGTGTGGTCTATATGAAGAATTTTCAGTCTCTAACATCCTTTGATGATGGATAATGAGAGTGTTGAGAGAAGATGATATGGACTTCATTTCTTTCAAAAGTTTCTCATTAAATTCGATTTGGTTCATTTTAAATTCCTCAAACCTTGATTCAACACTTGACATTTGCGTAGATGATCGGAAATTATCAAAACTAGAAAAAAAAGTAGACCTATGGTATGGTTGAGACACTAACCCATTATCGTTCAAAGCAAAAGAAGGAAAATCATT
This sequence comes from Rhynchospora pubera, assembly GCA_028095005.1. Lineage (NCBI taxonomy): Eukaryota > Viridiplantae > Streptophyta > Magnoliopsida > Poales > Cyperaceae > Rhynchospora > Rhynchospora pubera. Next base: position 82,814,989 of record CM051460.1, on the reverse strand, counting down.
CAAACCAGAATCACATGTCTGTCTGTTGAGGTTCCAGCGGGTCGCAGGATCTCCCAGCGGGCCGCTAAAACTGGCAGTCATGTTTTGTGCTTCAGGTTCCCTCCATATGAATCTCGAACGGTTTGTTTGACAGTCAAAAGGTTCGTCGAATCCGATATGGTTGCTGAAGTTTTGGTTGTCTCCACATGCATTATTGATCGTGTTTTGCACGTTGTGAAAAGCACGCTCAAATTCACTCATGTTCGCATTAAATCCGAATTGCCTATTCATGTGGTTGATTTTCTTCCAATTATCCTCCGTGTCTTGTTCACGTACCTGAAAAGAAGGAAACATGGTGATAGAAATTTTTTTTGGTTTTTTTATAAGATAAGACAAAATAAGTAAGATACAAGGATACAAGGGTGTCTACACTAACTTACTAAAGCAAAATACCAATATTCGAGCAAACCGTCCCCGGCAACGGCGCCAATTTTGATCGAAGGGGAAACCAAGTCTCAAAATAAAAACCTCGTGTCTGCCGATCTAATCGTTTGTAGAACAGCTTGAGGGTCGAATCCACAGGGACGGTGTTGGAATATTAGTCTTTTACTTTACTAAACTAGCTAGACGGTTCAACTCTTAAGTCAATTAAGGGTTGCAGGTGAGTCTAAATCCTAAGTCTAGTTTCAAGGTCAAAACAAGAATTAATGAGAGAGATTCAACAAGTCACGTAATTCTAGGGTTTCTGGTTGCTAACACTTCTTCTTAGTCCCAGTTCCAGCGGCCCGCTGACTCTCGTAGCGGCCCGCTAAAAGAACTTAGGTCGCTACTCTATTAGACTGGTCGCTGGCTACTTGGCGGGCATAGACAACCTCGCTGATTCACTCAGCGGCCCGCTAGGATTAGCAATGTGATTGCAAATTGACTTAATTCAGTTGATAATTGTGCAGGGATAATGACTTAATTAAGATCCTAGATCAAACTCTCGTTTAGGTCTGGTTATCAATTAATTAACCCAATTTCCCTCGTATAGAATCTAGATTTCAACTATCGTTTCTTGGTCTAGTTTCTACAAGTTTATACCTTTCTAACCTATGAAATCCTTGAGCTTTCACTCTTGGAAAAGACTTAACTCTCGTTAATTAGTCCTGGTTTAACCTTTCAGTTTACAACCTTCATGTTAATCATAATCATGCCTAATAATCTAAGTTTATTTGGACTTAACCACCTAGCAATTAAGCGAACTCTACTTAACGGGTGTAAACAAATCTACTTAAACAATCATGGCATAATCAATTCAAGCAATTCAAGCAAGGCATAAAACACAAAGATATCAAAGAAACTAAATAAACATGCAATCAACAACTAAGAATTCGAGTTTACAACCATAGCCCTAGAACAAACAATCAACAACTAAAAGACATCATACAAACACAAGAGAAAAATGAGAATAAGGAAAGATTACAACCAATTGCTCTTGCGTGTGTCGAAATCTCCTATCAAACACGTCTCTTGCTGTCGCAATCAACCTGCTTGGCGCTGCCTCGATCTAGACTTGAGACTCAACTCTCAAATAACTCTATGTCTAACCCTAAATTGACCTTGGATTTGGTCCCCCCCTTCGTTCTCTCCTCAAACAGGTCTTTAATAGGCCTTGGAAAGGTCTAGAAACGCTGGAAATAACTGAAGACGTGCTCTGGATGCACCTGGAGTCGGTAGAAACCGCCATCCAAATATAGAAATGCTAAATCGGGCGATTCTGCTAAATCTGGCAGTTCCAGGTCTGCGGGCCGCTGGGACTATCAGCGGGTCGCAGAAAAATGTCAGCACTGCGTCATGTCAGTATTTTGGGCATATCTACTTCATCCGAACTCCGTTTGAGATGATTCAAGATCCGTTGGAAAGCTTAGAACGAGCTCTTCAACTTTATGGACTCATCCAAGTCATCTCTTGTCCAGAATCTGCAATAAAATTAGAAACTATGGTAGTAACTCATTCTTGACATAAAAACTCTAATTAAACTATCCTAAACTCTTCTAAACTATGTAAACTATGTAAACTCAAGTTAATTGGTTTAGTTTGGAGACAAAATGGTACATGAATATGCATATAAAATCCACTCATCAGAGTCTACCCAATATAAAATGCTATATGAAGGTTTGGGTAGGTAGGACCTCTACTACAAACCTATCATGAATAATGTAAATCTAATAGGGATTAGATTACCGTTTGCTGAAAAATCAAATATACCAGACTTCGATCTCGTAGGCGATACCGCAAGCCATCACCACCACACATCCGCTGCGCATTGCCTCGGTCTCTCTCCGTATGCGGCCGATGCACTACGACCTCAAGTTAGGGCCTAGCGCCACCATCCACGATTCCAAGTGCCCGACATGCCGTGCTTCTCATTCATGCTTGGAAATCCATCAAGCAAGGGAGGAAAAGGCTCCCTCTCTCTCTCAGATCGCTCTCTAGGATTCTGGACCTTTGGGGACGGAATAGACAGACAAACAAGTAACAGAACTCTTAGATCTGAGATTATATAGCTTCTGTCGGTTACAGAACCGAACAGACGCTTTTCTAATTTCGCGACCCAACGGGTCGCTGGTACCCTTAGCGGCTTAGCGGGCCGCTAGCCATAAAAAATTCTCTGAATTCCAACACTATCAAATAAACTGATGTTTATATTAATTGTACCGACCAGCTTCCAAATTTTCCTTTTTGAAGTTAGGTTCGTTATTGGAGTCAGATGCTGCTATAGTCTCTATAAGATATATATGGCCAGCCTACACAAGATATATTGTAGTCTTATGGATCTTATCTCTCTATCTCTCTTCCATTGCTAGCTACTGGGTGTCCTGATGAATATTCAATGGTTAAAGAATGTCGTGGCATTGTCACGGCTACGAAAAATTTAGTTCTGACTTCTGAGTTCAAATGATAAAAGCATGGCTTCTCTACCTGAAAAGGAGAATTCACTAATGCTTTACAGATCAAATTGCAAAAAAAAAAAAAAAAGAAAGAACTACACAAAAGTTAATCGAGGCAACAAGTACTGTACTAAAATGGTATAATAATTTATAATTACCTAGAAAGACTCTTTTCTTTCATCTCTGAACCAATTTCATCAGGAGTAGTTTTCTTTGAACAATAAACAAATTTGTGAGTGTGAGCAATGATTCAGCGCTTCCATGAAGTTAATACACAATAGATAATGAGGTTCCGTAATGTAACTTAGCTGTCATTACCAATATTTGATAAGGTTGTGTTAGTGAAACATATTATAAGGTGTAAAATAATCAAGCTTTCATTTCTATCATATTTTCCAGGTTTCTAAAAGTGTGGTAGATTGAATTGCACCAATTTTGTAATTAAGGTTCATTAAGTATCACGAAATAACCTTGGAAATTAAGCTTTAGTTCAATCCCAACAGATCCTAGTTAGGCAATTAGTCCTCAGTTCAACCCTAATTGTATGTTCAATTGAGCTTTAGTTCAACCCTAATTATATGTTCAATTGAAAACAAAAAGAATAAGCCAGCAGAAAACAAAATACAGCACAGAATCACCTGTGCCAGTTACTACTGGTACTGCATCATGCTAAAACGGTACCAAAATTTGAAATTTAATTTACTGGAACCAATAGAGGTAAGAAGATAGGCTTTCCAATTGAGGGGTCAGACCGAGCATATACTAATGTATAAATAGGCCTTATGAGACGGAGCTAGGGGTGAAAACGGAGCGGATAATCTCCGGTCCCCACAGCCCACTACTTACCTCGTTTTTAATTATGAAAGTTTAAAGCACATTTACTTTTTCGAAGTTTAAACTTTGAGTAATGCTAGAATCAAACATATAGGATGTCAAACATGATTCAAACGTTGACTATTAAAATTTCAAACGGCCGATCCAAACCGTTCAATATGATCTCTATATTAAAATATCCTTGAAAATTAAATTTTATATTTTTTCAAATTTTCTAACTATTTTTTTCGAATTTTCGAAATTGGAGGGTTAATAACTTTTTAGATTGAGCATTTTCAAAAATTCCAAAAAAATAGTAAAAAAGTTTGAAAAAATATAAAATTTGGTCTCCACGAAGATTTTATAACGTAGAACAATTTGAACGGTTTGGATCGGTCATTTTGATTTTAAAAATTAAAATTTTATCATGTTGGACAAGTGTATTTGTCCTATATGTTTGACACTAGCCACTCCCTTAAACTTTTCTAATTACAGCATGGAAATGACTAAACTTTGTCAAATTTTATTCTCTTTTTTTATCTATTTTAGTGACCTTTTGTAAAACCGATAATTTTAATTAATTATTTGAGATTATAATTTCCAGGTTGATACGTTTAAATAATGGCAGCATCAAGTCAACCGACAATATCAAGTTAATCTGAGTTCCAGCCTCCATCAAATATTGTCTTTTATTTAATAAAATAAATTGAATAAAAATATTATCACAAAATATATCCGTATTCGTATCCATATCCAATAATATTCGAACCGTATTTGTATCCGTTTAACATCCGCGCCGTATCTGTATCTGAACATATTCATATCCGTATTCGTATCTGAAAAAAATATGAATATGGATATGGTATGACCACTATCCGCTTCGTATCCGCTCCGTTTTCACCCCTATACGGATCCCATAATTATGCTATAAGGCTATTTTGTTGTACTGAAATGGGTTTTGTGACAAGGAAGTATAAACTAATGACTTTTCAGCACAAACTAGGTCGCTCTATCATGTTCATGTATTTGTTTGATTGTTTGGTGTTTGGATATTAGAGTTAGTAGCAACATTAATAGAATTGCCTGAATTAAATTATATCATCTTTTTGAATGATTCCACATGCACTTCCACTTGAATTGCCTTATATGAAGTTCATTGGACACAGTTTGTTCGAGTTAAGAGAAAGCCATCATTAGTTCGTTTTACAGAGAAGCCTTGCTTCCTTAAAAAATACCAACCATGTCGGCAGATTTTTTTCCCCCCTCCAAATCTTTGTGTGCTTTCATCGCCTATTTATTTATTGTCAAAATCAACTCTTTTATGCCCCTGATCAGAATGATAATTTTTTAACATGGGATTTCATTTTGTTTCATTTCATTAGATAATTTTTTTTATCAAAATGAATAGATTTGATGTCCTTTGGTCGGAATTTCTATATTATTAAATCCAACGAAATCTCGAAAAATCAATTCCAATGAAATAAAATGAAATTCCGTGTAAAAATTACTTTGATCAAAGCATATAGAAATTTTCCTTTCATAAAAAAATATATTTTTTTGAAAATAATAACTACTAAAAAAATGATCAATAAAGTGTATGACTAGCGTTCAATTTATCAAACACTTGGTGTCGTTGACTTGATTTTGTGTTGCAATTTGCAAGGAAAATAATTTTAACTTTTGAGATAACAGGAGCGATCTTTTCTTGATTTTGTTGAGGGGAATATATTTTGTTTAAGATGTATGGCTCCAGAAATATCAGCCAATATTAGAGGCTAGCTGAATTCATTATAAAAACCAAGTTCATTACATGATTCGCAGAAGCTGATACAAAGTAATATGAAAATATTTACTTAGATGACAACTGATTTTTTCCATTCAGAAAGATCTTTTAAAGAAGATCCATGTTCAGACAAAGCCTTTCCACCGGCTGCTTTCAGCTCGAGCGCTTTCTTTTGAGCATCTCTACCACCTTTCCCCTGCATCAGTTCCTTCACAACCGTTGCTATGACATCTCTACGCACAATGCTTCCATACTGCACTTCTGGCCTTAGAGCCACTCCAATCCCGTTTACTAGCATCTTTGCATTTATACCTTGCTCGGCAAATAACGGCCAAGCAATCATAGGTACACCGTTCATGATGCTTTCCAGCGCTGAGTTCCATCCACAGTGTGTCAGGAATCCCCCGGTAGATTTGTGTTCTAGAATTTCTGTTTGTGATACCCAAGATTGTACAACTAATCCTCCTTTGTTTCTCTCAACGAATCCTTCAGGTAGTAATTTGGTCCCGCTCGATCCATTGGGACATCTAATTACCCATAAGAAATGTTGCTGGCTTAGCTCCAAGCCCCAGGCAAGCTCGGTTATTTGCTCTGACGAGAGGGTCCCTTCACTCCCGAAAGAGACAAATAACACAGAATCATTTGGTTGATGATTCAACCAATCTATGCAACCTGATGAGTCTACTTGTTGGTTCGGTATGCTCCGAACAAGAGGTCCAATCGTATAAACGGGTGGATGGTTAGGATCCTTGTCCTTCAAGATGCTAGCCAAACCTGGTTCTAATTCGTAAAAGCTATTGCAAAGAATGCCATCGGCCTTCAGAATTTGATTTGCCATGTGCAATGCGATCCTGCAAGACTCACTTTTCCTATCTTTGTATGCTGCACCAAGATCAATACCATGAATTTCTGTGGGCCAGCCCGGAAATTTAATTACAGGCATATCGCAAAACTCCATTGTGGTCTCACGGTCTATCGCAGGGCTATGCAAAAGGAAGGACAAAGCCATGAGATTCAAAGGACCAAAAACAAAGAACGGCAAATCAAGCTCCCTTGCGACATCAATAGTATCAACACTCAGGAAATCGGTGATCAGTGCGACAACTTTGGTTGAAGATTTCAGTGACCTTATGGTTTCTCGTAAAGCCGGTAGACAGCTCAATGCAGAGAGGAATATTTGTGTGAATGAATGGCCACAAGGATCAGTTGTAGGAAGGAAAACAACATTCACCGAAGAGGGGAGAGAGGAGCAGAAAGATTCTTTATGGCTTTCAGAATATGAAAGTGTCTGGGCTTTGGTGATTATGGTGATGGCGAGATTAAGATGCGGTGATGCTAACATTCTGGCAAGCTCAGTCATGGGGATAAGGTGGCCCATGCCGGGGCTTGCAAACAATACAACATGAGCTCGCATGGCTTCATGTGCTGGTTGTGTGTCAGCACTACTTGCCATTTTTCTTGATCAATGATTCAATTAGCAGGTTTATATATCTTATCGAAAAATAGATATTGATTATTAATGGATGAGGTTGATTGCTTGTTTTCTCTGCGTCATTGTAATGAGGAAGAAGATATCTATTTATAGGCCAGAAACCGTGACCGCTGCTCTTCTTTTAATAGATTTATTTATTTTTTATGTATTTCCAACGTGAGCCAAAACCATTGAATACAACTTTTTAAACATGGCACATTTAGGAGAAAGTACTGTCTGTAGAGGTGTCAAACGTTTACACCGGAAGCGGAAATCATAATTTTCATTTCCGTTCTGTTTCGGTAATGGAACGAAATGGTGATTCCATTTCCGTTCCGTTTCATCAAACGTAACAAAAATCTATTCCATTTAACGTTCTGCCTCTATTTTTTATTGATTTCATCCATATTTTCGTATTTCGTTTCATTTACGTTAACAAATTCCAGTTCCGTTTCCGTTCCATTTTTGAAAACGAAACTCATTTTATCTTTCATTTAACGTTCCGTTTCGACGGAACGGAACGGATGTTAATACTGACAGGCCTAACCGTCTGCTCACCATCAGGCCTATTTCGTTTCATTTACGTTAACAATATTGAGGTTTATTCTTAAAATAATTTTGTAAGTTATTTTGGTTTAAAAAAATCACGGTCAAATAATAAAGTCCTGGGGAAAAGAAATCTTTCTTGCAAATTCAGAATTCAAAAGTTATAATTTCAAAAAATTAAAATATGTACATTTTTGTTGCTATAGTTCTCCTCTCGAATTGTACTATTTACAACATTCAAAAATAACAAGTTTTAAGAAATTCGGAAAAAATAATAATAAAATCTCAAAATTTGTAAAATTTGATTTGTTATGAGATTTCAATATGTAGATTAGATTGGTTAAATTAAATTTGTCAATTTACAAAAATACCTCCCAAAAAATCTGCGGTGCATAGAAAAATCTATGTACTATAGTGTATATTAAACTTTCTCTATTTTTATTGAGGAAAACTTTCATCATTAATATAGCTAATTTTTTTTTTTTTTTTTTTTTTTGGGAAACTTAATATAGCTAATTCTGATAACACTGGCAGCAAAAAAAAATAACCAAGGGCATTTACTAACTTCCATGAAGCGAACATAAAATGAACTTGGTGACCGCTTTTACACAAAAGACACACATGCAATAGCACAGCACATCTACAAAATTAAAGACCCATCAAAGTTCAGTTAAACATGGACCCCATTAATATCTGTAGAGTGGATGAGAACCCACACAGCACTGCAGGTCATGACGCTACCGCTGAGGCTAACGAACAATTTTCCCAATTTTAACGGAAAGAAGAAAGGGTAAGGAAAAGTTAATGGAATTTGAGGGGATACTGACCGTCAGATCCAGATCCAACGCGCATCATGGATGGGCAGTACTGTTCATTACCTTTATGTCAGTCTTAAGTGTATGAGTATGACCAGCGTTCAATTTATCAATCACTTGGTGTTGTTGACTTGATTTTGTGTTGCAACTTGCAAGGAAAATAATTTGAACTTTTGAGATAACGGGAGCAATGTTTTGTTGATTTTGTTGAGCGGAATATATGTTATAAGATGTGTTGCTCTTGCTCCAGAAATATCTGCCAATTAGAGGCTAGCTAAATTCATTCTAAAAACCAAGTTCATTACATAATTCACAGAAGCTGATCCAAATTAATTAATATGAAAATATTTAGTTAGATGACAATTGATTTTTTCCATTCAGAAAAATTTTTAAAGGAAGATCCATCTTCAGACAAAGCCTTGGCACCGGCCGCCTTCACCTCGAGCATTTTCTTTCGAGCATCTCTACCGCCTTCCCCCTGCATCAGTTCCTTCACAACCCTTGCTATCACATCTCTAGGCACAACACTTCCATCTTGCACTTCTGGCCTTAGAGCCACTCCAATCCCGTTTACTAGCATCTTTGCATTTATTCTTTGCTCGGCAAATAATGGCCAAGCAATCATAGGTACAGCATTCATGATGCTTTCAAGCACCGAGTTCCATCCACAGTGTGTCAGGAACCCTCCAGTAGATTTGTGACCTAGAATTTCTGTTTGTGGTGCCCAAGATTGTACAACTAATCCTGTTGTATTTCTCTCAATAAATCCTTCAGGTAGTAATTTGGTCATGCTCGATTCGTTGGGACTTCTAATGACCCACAAGAAGTGTTGACGGCTTAGCTCCAAGCCCCAGGCTAGCTCGCTTATTTGCTCTGATGAGAGGATCCCTTCACTCCCGAAAGAGACAAATAACACAGAACCATTTGGTCGATTATTCAACCAATCTATGCTACCCGATGAGTCTACTTGTTGGTTCGGTACGCTCCGAACAAGAGGTCCAATTGTATAAACGGGTGGATGGTTAGGATCCTTGTCCTTCAAGATACTAGCCAAACCTGGTTCTAATTCGTAAAAGCTATTGCAAAGAATGCCATCGGCCTTCAGAATTTGATTTGCCATGTGCAATGACAACCTATAAGACTCACTTTTCCTATCTTGGTATGTTGCACCAAGGTCAATACCATGAATTTCTGTGCACCAGCCCGGAAATTTAATTACAGGCATATCGTGAAACTCCATTGTGGTCTCACGGTCTATCGCAGGGCTATGCAAAAGGAAGGACAAAGCCATGAGATTAAAAGGGCCAAAAACAAAGAACGGCACATCAAGCTCCCTTGCGACGTCACTAGTATCAACACTCAAGAAATCAGCGATCAGGGCAACAACTCTGGTTGAAGATTTCAGTGACCTTATGGTTTCTCGTAAAAACGGTAGAGAGCTCAATGCAGAGAGGAATACTTGTGTAAATGAATTGTCATAAGGATCAGTTGTAGGGAGGAAAACAGCATTCACCGAAGAGGGGAGAGAGGAGCGGAAAGATTCTTTATCGTTCCCAGAAGATGAAAGTGTTGGGGCTTTGGTGATTATGGTGACGGCAAAATTACGGTGCGGCGATGCTAACATTCTGGCAAGCTCAGTCATGGGGATAAGGTGGCCCATGCCGGGGCTTGCAAACAATACAACATGAGGTCGCATGGCTTCAAGTGCAAGTTGTGTTTCAGCACTACTTGTCATTTTTCTTGATCAATGATTCAATTAGAAGGTTTATCTCATACAAAAATAGAAATTGATTATTAATGGATGAGGTTGAATGCTTGTTTTCACTGCGTCATTGTCAGAAGGAAAAAGATCTCTATTTATAGGCCAGAAACCTTACACCGTTGCTCTTCTATTTAATAGATTTATTCATTTTTTATGTTTTTTTCCAAATTACCGTGGGCCAAAACCATTGAACATGTAAAGAGGAGGTTACAAATAATGATTCAGGAACTCCGAATAGGAAATGTACATCCAACTACCGATATACTAAACATGTTGTTTCCCGGAAGAAAAAAAAAAAAAGAGAAAAGAGAAAGATATACTAAACATGTGAAAAAGAATTTTATTTAAACAAAACATTTGGTGCATCAACCGATCTACTAATCATGCGAAAAAAGTTTACTACACCTTCTCCTTCCACACCAACGCATCTTACCGTCAGTTGAGGCCCAAATTTGGTTACATGACATTTTCCTTGCAAGATTATTACTTGATTTTTTACTTTAAACTTCCGTTATCGGTTTTTTATTTTGTGAGAGCAAAATTCCAATTAGAAATGACAAAGGGCTACATCTCCCATTTTATGTGCGCCGGTTACCTCCTAGCACTAATTCCATTAACCGTTATAATTCTATATGTTATATGTGAATACCAATCTTCGAACGACTTTGATGACTGCAGTTAAATCATATCAAGCTTATTACATGCTTGGTATTTTAGCGACTATAATTACTATTGAACAATATTACCATTACATTACAATTATCCATGATATAATGAATGGTTCTTTCGAATGAATTTTATTATTTTGACAACCATTTCCAGTTCCAACTATAAAAAAAATAGCATAACTGGGTGTCCTCCAATATCAATGCGATATGTTATGGTGTTTATTAATTTTACTCAGTTAGGTAAGCCATCCAAATCCAAATGAAATCATTCGTCCAAGATGAACTATTTTTTCAAGCTTGATGAGATTTAATATACATTCTACCTTAATAAAATGCATATGATAGTACTACGAATGAGATACAAATCTAAAAAAATGACCTTTTATAACCTGTTGTCACTCGCGTCAGTTATGCTAGTAAACATCGGGCCTGTTTGGTAGCGACTTAAATCCTTCTTAACTCAGTTAAGAAAGATTTAAGAAGCCAAACGCATGATTCTTAACAATACTTATGTGCTGATTAGGATATAGTTTTAAACTGACGTGGATTCTTAAACCTCTGAGGTGGCGTCTAAAATTAAGACGCCTTCAGAGACGTCGTAAGTTAAGAAAGAGCGAACTCCTCGTCTCAATTACTTATTTGCCCTCGTCCGCTTCTAATTTTTTCCGCCGCTCGTCCGAAAAAAAAGCTCCTAAATTTTGCTAATGGCGCTTCTTCTCTCTTCCGAAATAGAAAAGATTCCTCTTCCAAGGGTTTGCCCAATATTAACATTTGCGGATGAGTAACCGATTAAATTAGAAAATCAAATCCCTATAAAAAGCCTATAATTATTTCCCTTCACTCAGCAAACCTAAACCTCGGACCTTCTATCTAGCGATTGCTCTCAGGTTGGTTTTTTTTTCCCCTAAACCTAAACTTGATTCCCTTCACGCTGAACCAGGTATCATTTTTTCCATTTAATTTATGGTCTAATTGTTTAATATTCAAGTGATTCATTTTTTCTAAATGATCTCTTATTCTCTCTCGCTAAAATTTCCTGGGCCCAATCGATACAAGCGATTCCTTGTCTTTCTCAAGCAAATGTCAGACTACATTAATTGCCCAAAATTTCGCTTTTAATACTTGGGTCCTCTTTTTAAAGCATAAGTGAAAGATCGTATAAGTCAATGTATGAATATGTTTAGGTTGGAGATTCCGAATTTTTAATTGCTAAACCTTGGTTTTGATAGTCATAAGTGCTTCACTGATTGTAAGAATATGTCTGTATATACTTGTAATCAAATTCAAAAGGAATTGTCCGTATGAGACATTCATTAAAAATTTATTTGTTATTACCTCATCAATTAGTTATCACACATGGCATTGTCGATTATTAGATAACGGCCATTAAGTCATTGAAACACACTGGTACCAGGTTTAAAATATTAGTTAGTGTCATCTGGGTACGAAACCCATTGGTTACTGGTTGAAAATATTTCGTTAGTGCCATCTGGTTACGCAGGAGCTTCAGTAGTCCATGTCAGTCTGTAATTGATCCATTGTAGCTCAAAATAGCTCTAAAATGAATTGAATTTTTCTTTTCTTTTTGGCATGCATATCCATAACCATGGATGAATGCATGTACTATTGTACTTTGTCTTTGTTTTTTTTTCTAAATAAAACAAGCACAGAGGTTGGCTTGGCCGAAAGTTTACATTACAAGCATGAAAATTTTGGACAGCTAACAAAAAGAAAGAAATCAAGTATGGATCAATCAGCTGGAAGGAACAACAAGAAAGGAAATAAGAAGAATGGCTATGCAAAACCATCTTCTAGAAACAGGGCACCAAATTGGAGTAATGAGCAAACGGCTCTTTTGTTAAATTTGGTACGAGAAGAGCAACTCGCTTTTCGAGTCGCTGGACCAGCGACATTTACCATACAAATGTGGGAAAGATTTGCCATTGTTATCAATTCACAATCTATACCAGAGCGTGAAGGTCGTGAATTACAAACACGCTGGAAAACGATAAAGTGTGATTTTTATGATTACAAGAGATGTACCGAAAAGAGAGGATGGGGTTGGGATTATGTTAACCACGTGGCATATGGTCCTGAAAACGAATGGGAGGAATTAAAGGAGGTAATGCACTTTTATTGATTAATTTATATACAATTACATTTGCATTGCTTCTGTTGATTAATTTATTGATAAGTTATTTTTCAACTTACATTACAGAAAAATTCAAGTTTATACAGGTGCAAGTCGAAACCCTTTGAGTATTTTAATATAGTGGATGAGATTGTTGGATTTAATATGGAAAGCGGACGTGCAAACTAGTTTTCGTTTCTATACTCTGAAGATTTGTTTGGAATTAAATTGTAGTGTTATATTTCAAAAATATGTATCTCAGACCTTGGTACATTTTTTTACTTTTCATATTATATTTGGTCCATGTTATTTGATTTGAATAATCTCTTTTTGGGTTAATAAAGATTGCTTTGAATATTTCTGTGATTGTGAAGCTTAATAATAATGTAGAGGATGGGTGGATCAAGGGACTAGTTCAAATAAGATAGCTGGGGTGGCATTGGTACCAGTTGGGGGTTCGGTACCAGTTTCAGTTTTTGGGTTCTTAGAGGATAAGTTATTTTGAGTTTGGTTTTGTCATTTTTGGTGCTTTGGAGAGTGCTTTGTTACTGAGGTTGATCTTTCATGCGCTGGGATCGTATCTTTTGTTGTATGATGAATCGTCCTTGTGTTCTTCTAATGGTGACATCTCCTTTGTTGATTTTATTAGCAGTACATTATGAGTATTGTTTGGCTGTACTTTATTGATGGAAAACTTCAGCAATGAAACACAAACACTTGCGTGTGCCAACACACACACAGGCACATACACAGATAGGTATCTGGTGTCTCACCTTACAATTGTTGGCTTATTAAAAATATTGGGGCTAGACGAATATGTTTCTTATCCATTTAGCATCTATACTGTTATGTTTCTTTAATTGGTGGATTTAGCTTAATTTGCATATATAACCGCAATAGCAGATATCCTCTATAACAGTTTAGAATTTACAAACCTCAAAAATTCTAATAGGATGTGTACAAGAGGCATCCATTCCAACTCCTATGCTTACATTGGGAAAAACAACATCAAATCATCAACGAAAACATGACCAACAATTACACAAGAACAAATTGTACACGAAAACAAAATTGCAAAGAACTTTCTTTGAACTAGAAATTTACCAAACAAGTTGGCAGTAAAATAAACATAACAAGAAAGAAAACTGCTCCTCACTGTACATGCATGTAAACTGACATTGGTCTCTGCATAGGATAAAAGAAAATAATAAGCTATTTAACTAAATTGTAACTAGCAACTCCTATAATAATTTAATTAAAGTGCATAGAGCAATAATAATGACTTTGGTTGTGAGATTTTTGTCACTCAGGAGACTGGTACTGTCATACTGGTATCATAATCTTGGTTCAAGTATTCTCTCTTGGATACTTAGTGCTTGGTACACACCCTAGTGGCAGGGGTCCATGGAACTGAGACTGGAAGCCACGTTCGGTATGTGCCAGGATTTCTTTTTTGGAAAATCGTTTTGTTATTGGATATTTTTTTTGGTTCATACATATTAATAGTACGAAACCTTTACTTTTTTTTGTTAATTTAAAAAGAACAAGGTCATGTAATTGTATGCTCTTTGTTTCTCAATTTCAGGATTGAACAGGATGAACTATTTTTCAATTTTTCAGGGTCCAATATAGCAGTACTGCATTGCATGCTAGCCTAGCATGGATGTGAACCTATGCTTTTTAGGGATTAAATTAAAGTTTATGTCTAGTAGTTCCTAGTTAATCCAAATCAATGATGCCCACTGATACAGGTACAAACCACCAGGAAGTGGGGTTCCAGTATCTTTGGGCTGTCTGTGGTAGGGTTGGAATCAATTTCAGAAGAAGTTTACAAATTATAAACCAAACCATTATATCAAGCTCATGATTGATCTTCTACACAATATTTCATGCTATAAATGAGTTCTGAAGCACAATTACATTGAAAGTCATACAATGTGTTCTCTGGTAAGAACTTTGCATACTTCCAAACAAATACAACCTAGAATTACAAAGAAGCTAGTACCTGATCCTTGTTCTTGCTTTGCACATGGCGTGTGATCTTCTCAAAATTCTGAACATGGCAAAGAGACCAAGAAAAATCGAGTCACCAAATGTTCATCTGGAGAGCTTACGGTTACGAATCTCTGTAACACATAGTTACATTAATATGATGCAAGAGGACATTGTACCTTGCCAACTTGTCTCAAAGCATTGAAAAAGTTCTCTTCCTCTTGCCTTGTCCAGGCAGCCCACTGCCTTGGCTTTTTTACTGCTTCGAAATATAAAAAAAATTCAAATTTAAATAGAAATAACTATGCAGTAAAATAATAGCAGTTAAGCTCTTTAATTTTTACGTTTCCATGTACCAGATATTCGAGCCAGTTGGTACCAGTGTAGTGTTGATAAAGCTAGGTCGGATGCCAGAGGGGAGCCAAGGAACGAGAGGAGCTGTTCATGAGTGGGGCCGGTGGAGCCGGCGGCAAGGAGGCCGATGAGTGAGCGGAGGGAGAGAGGTGAGAAAGCAATTTTGGAGGAGGAGAGAAGGTGTGTTGATAGGCGGAGGGAGACGAAGGCTCCAAGGAGGCAAGATCAGAAATTATACGGGGCCATTTCGGTCTTTTTATAATTAGCCATTCATAAACTAATAGAAAAATAAATAACTTATCTGTTATTAATTCTTAAATCCATACCAAACACAATTTAACTATGGTGGAGTAAAGCTACTTAACTGGTTACAAATTCTTAATTTAAGAAACAACTTAAGTTGCTACCAATATATCACTTCTCCAAAGTGAAATTTACACTTGAAGAAAGGTCATGTGATTAATTCACAGCCATCTTACGTGTTCTACAAAACAATTAATACTCTCACTAGTCAAATAATGAAGTCCTCGGGAAAAGGAATCTTTCTTGCAAATTCAGAATTCAAAAGTTATAATTACAAAAATTAACATAGGTACATTTTCGTTGCTATAGTTCTCCTCTCGAATTGTACGGATTTAATTAGAGAGCCACATACAAACCCACAAGCAGGGAACATGTGCATACACACGCGCTATCCGAAAGGATGTGAAAACTTTAAAAGTTACCTGCAAGGCTGCAACATCCATTTTTTATGTCTCAGTTCCTTTTAAGTCAAAAAATCATATGAAAGAAATGCGAGCATCAAAATTAAGAAATATCAATTGTTGGCTACAAATGTTAGTACATTTTCAACATATAAATAAGCAAAGAGTTACTAAAATTTTACAATTGACAAAGGCAATATTTAATCACAAAATAATTACAACTTCTACAATCAAAACATAATAGTTTCCTCTACAAATGACACATACTATATTTAATTGCAGAATCATTAAATCTCAAATAACATAAAATAACCTCGTAACATGTCTAATCCTTTCTTGGCACCACAACATGAAAGAAAAAATACTAAAATGTAAAGAACTTACAATACAGTTATCGAGGAGCACTTGCAAACCTCGGGTAGGCCCATAATTTGGGAAGCTGGTGTTGACTGCATGATGGTTCATCTGAATCACTATCATCACTATCAAAACAAACCTCCACCCATAAAGTCTCCCCCAAGGTATACTTGGCAACCTGATCATTAAAAAATACTCAGGAATCAAGATGCATATTACAAAGGAAAAATGGTTTATGTTATCGGCTCTTGCTATCGACTGTTAACAAGATCTCAGCTGGTGCAAGTGCTGGCATAGTCCAGTGGATTTGTTACAAACTTCGGATATTGTGGCTTGGTCTGTCATGTGCGAGTTGCTTTTATCAGAGTATTATGTTGCTGTGTGGTAGGATTGTTATTTTGTCAATCAGTTTCTGATAATTCCTAGCTTGAGGGTTGTATTTTGTTATTGGCAATGGCTGATGATGGCAAGGTAATAAAACTGGACTTTTTTCCTCTTTTGTCAGCTGCCTTTGACTGGTACGCAATATTGGTACAACCATTACCAGTTTGAAGTGGAGAAAAACGAGAGACATTCTAGTATGAAAATCACCAGGGCCTCATGCCTTGCCTTTCAATTTGGGTTTCTTGACGTGTTTTTACTGTTTATTTACGGTTGGCTCAATGAAATTGGTGGCTTTCAAGCCTATTTTTATCAAAAAAGTATATTAATAAAAATAATAAACTGTGAACGAGTGTGTACTAAACATCTTCTAAGTTAATAGACGTAGAATTCTGAGTACCTTTCTAGGTGATATTAGTCCTAATTTTGGTTTGCATTTTCCCAACTTGGCACAACAATGAGGTGCTCTGCATGACAATGAGCAAAGCCAAACTATTGAACAACAGTTCCTGCAAACTGCTCTATTTGTTGGTGCTTCAATTGACAACTCGCCTGTGAAAAAATTCAATTTAAAATTTCAGCATTATAACGAAACAACCACCGTGTTTCAAACTATTATTTTAGCCTCTTTTGTTTTTTTCTTTGTCTGGATACTGGATAGCTATTAAGGTAAACCATTGCTGTAGAACTAGGAACATCTATTTGATTACAATAAAGTATCAACCAATGGAAGTATAAAGAAACCAGTCTGTAGAACTAAGAATGACTTTTTTAAGAATTAACTAGGCATCATCGCTTTAATCCTGAATATAGTTTTGGTATTTCCCATTTTAGTCTACATTGACAGTTATTCATCAGTGCAACATAGTGACAAGGCTAAGGTAATGCTTGTTCCAAACTCTTGCTTCATTCCCATTATGGTCCTACACTAGTAGTCTAGTACAATACCAAGCCAAAAATAACTAACACAAAAGCCAAAGGGTATAAATCCAAACTAAGCTGCAGCAGCCTGCAACCATTTAGCAAACAATATGCCATTGCAAATAACTGCACCATTGCTATAGAAAATGGCAACACGAAACTTATAACAGGTGAACTTCCCTAGTCACTCAACTTTAATTGAACCCCACATCCCAATCAAACAGTCATTTATAACTGCCCACTAAAGAAAGACAAATTAAACACCGTTATAGAAATAAAGAAAGATGTCGACCTTATGGACCAAAATGGGAGTTCTAAAAAAAAAAAATTCAAATGCCAGACCAAACTTTGAAATTTCCCAGAACATTCTACTTTTTCAAAAAAAATATAAAAATAGAAAGAAATGTCGCATGTACCCCAATCCATGTTAGCATTATGATTTTGAAATTTTCAGTATCAATCTCCATGCAGTAGTGAGCCACAGTCAACTAGTTCATCAATTTGGTATTAATTTGGAATTTTCTAAGTTTTGAACCAGAGATATGATCATCTACTATTGAACATTAACTGACATTACTAATTCTTGAGACAAAAGTACTCACCTTTATATTTATGTTGAAAAGCTTTCTTCCAATCCAATCTGTTGGCAGTTTCAATATCCTTTATACAGGAAGCACCAAAGAAAATGGAATATTCTATCTGCCAAAGGGTATTTTCATTGGCAGCAGAGTTCCATGACCTTTCTACATGGAAGTAAAACAAATATTAATAGTAGATCTTTTTTTTCTCCTTCTCTTGAAAATAAGCAGCCAAAACAACCGGCTATTCTATCCAACTCAAAAACTTAATTTTACAATATCTGTCATAAAAACAACCCAAATAAAACCCTAGTCAGATGTGAGCTCAGAATTACGGAACAGACAAAGAAGTAAGTAAAGAACAAGCCTCATTGATATTTCCTTGGGTGTGTTTGATTGTGCAAGTATAATAAGGAATAAGTAAGAAGCCACATCCAAACATGAGATAAATGGGGGTATAAACCAACTTATCCCATATGCCTTATACCATGTGTTTGTGGGAAGAGGGGATAGGGGATAATTGGCTTATAACCCCCCATTTATCCCATGTTTGAATGCGGCCTCTTCCCTATTCTCTATTCTTTATTCTTGTGGAAATGATGCAATATAACCTGTTCCTGGTACCAGGAACACCAGAATGATCTATAATTAACATGTCACACATCATTACTTCGTTAGTAATATACTTACATTAGAATTTAATTTAAATTAAATCCAAGAACTAGAAATTTTCCTAATTTTTCTACAGTTTCAACTAAATCTGCTTCCACATCCAAACTGGTACTAAAGGCATCCTAATTTAAATAGTATTATAGTTCTTGACCTGACCTCAATATGGAGTATCTATTCAGAATTTCTGATAAACTGGCGCATATAATGGGTTTCAACAAAATCTATCCTTTATTTTACTCCTCTATTAAAGTACAGGAACTAGGCTCTCAACTTTCTCACCCTGAGTTGATGGCTCCTTCACATACAAGCAAAAACGCCCCCAAATTAACAAGTTGAACCCACTAACATGTTTGTAAAACAAGCCATAGAAAAGACATACCAGCAAACTAAACTAGCAGCCACCAAGGATCGCATATCAAGGAAACTGAAAACATGAACCAGCACATCAAGAGGCAACTGCAAGGTACCTGACATATACAAAACATCAAAACCAATTACCAGGCAGCAAAAAAAAAAAAAAAAAAAAAGAGCAATATATTCAACTATTCTTGTATATAAACTGTAAAAGTTTTTATGCTGTAGCAAATTCCAGCAAAAAGATAGTATCTCTAATTGATTATTTAATTTGTATATTACCAGCAAAATAAGCTAGTCCTCCAGAGGCAATTTGCATAAAATTGATCACACCGATACAAATTTTTGGTAAAATCATATCTCAATATGAGAAAATAACCGAAGATTGTTCATTTCCATATTAAGATGTGTCAGGTATTATCTCATTAACACCCACACCAGCTCCGGTACAACATTAGCATCAGTAACATACAATAATTAACCATAAATAAAGAAACAAACAGATGAGAACGTTTTAACTAAGCTCAACTATTTCCCATCATTTATCTATCTTATCTTTCTTGGCCAAACTATCTGCACCTCAATTGAACCATAACTACTAGCTAAAAACCAAACATAGAATCACCAAACCTCCATCATAACTACTAGCTAAAAACCAAACATAGAATCACCAAACCTCCATCATAGCAAGACTTGGAACGCCTCGAATGCGCGACAACGGAACGCTTAAACTCCGAAACAGCAGCAGCCTTCTTCTGTTTTGACAGCACAGCTTCAACCGCTCTCAATAGTGACTTGGCTGCTGCAACTCCATACCCCGTCTGTATACTGAAACATTCATCTTTCAGTTTCAGTCAGCGTAAATTCTCATGGAAATGTTTTAATAATTTGAGAAGACTGTTGAGGAGTTTACTCGGGAAGAGTGCGAAAGGCGAGAAGCGTGTCTTGGAAAACGAGAGACTGGAGGGTTTTGGGGAGATGGGAGTAGCAGAGGCGAAGGATGGCGCTGAGTTCGGAGCAAGCTGTTGGGAAGTCCCACGGTCGTGATAGCGCCGCTGCTATTCCCAGATCTTCGTATCTATTATTACTTCCCATTTCCTTTCTCTGAACTTGCCTTCTTCCTCTTTTTTATTTTTTTCCTCTCTCAATTACGGGTAAAGGGCTTAAGGCGACCCGGTGAGGCGTGACTGTTGGAAGAAAATTCGACGATCAATGCGGAATTCGCGGAACCCGGAAAGCGGATTATGATTCAGATCCGAAATCTGAGTCGGTCCCAACCCCAAAAACATCTGAAAACCGGGACGTTTGAGACTTTCGGTCTGGAATGATGGAATGACAATGGGCCGTTTGGATCGCTTAGAAATTTGGAAAATTTGTTATTTCTAGACATAAATTTATTGAAAAGTGTGTAACTTGGTAAAGAGTTTGAATTGTTTATAATAAATTTATGTCTAGGAATTGAAAAATCCGCAAATTCCGGCACCATCCAAACAGGCCCAATGATACGATCCATATGGTGTGGAGATTCTTTCCTAATGACTGTCCGATCTAATTCCGACGATTGAGATTAATAGATCACATGAATCTCGACGAATTTCGATTTTATCATAGAACATCCATCATTGGTCGGACGGTGCAGACTGCTCTCTACAGTACTGCAGATGATACCGTTCTCTAAAATTTGATGATCCAGATTATATGTGAAAAAACGAAAATTGATTATTGTAATTCGTAGTTTTTCTATTGTTTGAACAAAACGAACACATAAATTAGACAAAGTGAATATATAAATGATTAAAATGAACACATACAAATAAATAACTTCAATAAAAATAACTGAAATATGCATATAAAAATCTGAACAACAATGACAAAATTTATTTTTTTTATGTAGTCATTTTGATAATTCATATGTTCAATTTGTCTATTTTATTTGTTCATTTTGTTCAAGCGCTGAACCCGATCATATGTGAACAAGAATGATAAAATTGCAGATGACAAAATAAGTGGAATATGCATATAAAAATCTGAATAAAAATGATAAAATTATAGATGACAGTTATCATTTCTCGAAAAAAAAACTGTACTACGAGGGAGGTATCATTAAGCGCTCAATCCGATCATATGTGATGGATTAAGGAGAAATATTACGAATAATTATACATTGAAATTTATTTTTATATGAAATAAATCATTAGTTATAATTAGTCTGCCAAGTAGGCTGTTATAGTGCTGCCTGCTGGTATGAGGTTTGCCATTAGTTTTAAGAATAGATGATATGTATAGAGGGCTGGAAGGCTATCATTTGTACCGGCTTAGTTAGATTGTGATATTGTGATAATTTGTAAGAGACCCTGTTTCATTTTTATTGAAACGAATGGACATTAGCCACCTTTTTTTTTAAAAAAAAAAAGTTGTTTTTTTAAAAAAATGTATATATAATTAGTTTAATTTATCATAATTTGTTTTAAAACTTGGGAAAAACTAATATATATTTGTTTTCTGAAGTCATATAATATATGCGACATTAACACTCAATCATATATATGTACAAAACTACTAACTAAATAGAATTTTTGTAGATAATTATGCACTCGAATTAACTTTTAAGACAAATTTCTGTAAAACTTTATTATATTTTTTAATTTTAAAACAAATAATTAGTTGTATAGTATTTACTTTATTCTATTTTGCACAAATTTGTGAAAAGCTACATTAAGTGAAATGTTTCGAAGCTTACAAAATTTATAATCATATAAATTAGAGAAATGTTTTCGAGGTTGAAACCAATAATAATAATAATATTTTCAAATTCGACATTACAAATAATATACATACGAAAATTATACTACTCCGTATTTTCATTTTTCTGAAGCACTTTTTATAAGCTAGTTAATTAATGTGACGACAGAGATTTCTTTCTCATTTCTCATTCTTTCGTGTGATATTCACGTGCTAATTTTGGTCATTTGTTAGAATTACAAATGCTCGCACCTGACTAAGGCGATGGATGTCACATGTATCGCTATCATGTCTAACGATCGGATAAAAATTGTGTGATATTGTCGAGTGCTTTCAACCTGTAAATAGTGTAATTGGATGTCAGGATGTGGTTGCACCATGTGACCATGACAACAAATTTTATTCAATATATGGTTGCCAATGTGGTACAAAACATGCGTATGGATCATATATCTAGAACCGTAGGAGGGGTTTCAATTGATGGTCGGATTCTAGAAAAAGTTTGATGGAATTTGTGACACAAACCCAATCTTTTGACTTCTAGTATCGGTTTTATGATTCAGATATTCTTTCTTCTATTCTTCTAGATGTTTGTCATCTTTTATATTTTTTCCAATTTTTTTAAAACTATTATCCTAACTTAGTAATGTTAGAATCTAACATATAGCACGTCAAATACGATACGAAACGTTAACTATTAAAATTTCAAACAATCAATCTGAACCGTTCAATATAATCTCTATATTAAAATATTATTGAAAATCAAATTATATATATATTTTCCAAATTTTTACTATATTTTTTTTTCAATTTTTCAAAATTGGAGGGTCCATAACATTTTAAATTGAGAATATTGTAAAACTCCAAAAAAAAAAGAGTAAAAAAATTTCATAAAAATATAAAATTGAAATTTCATCATGTTAGTACGTGTCCAACATATTGGACTCTAGCTACTCCCTGAAAAATTAATACATTTTTACTTTGATTTGATCGAATCTTTTGGCGTGCAGTCAGAAACTTATCATAGATGAAGGGAGGAATTTTGAAAATAATAAATTAAAAAAATTTATATACGAAGGAGCATATTTATTACGGTTCCGTTTGGATGAGACGTAGGAATTAGAAAATAAAAGAATAAGGAAGTAAATTTATTATAAACAATTCAAACTCTTCATAAAGTTACACGCTTCCCAATACTTCTTTCCTACTTCTTTCCTTATTCCTCTTATTCCCACACCATCCAAACGGAGCCTACTTGAAATAAGTTATTCTTAATTAGCATATTTATTACTACTGTCCCTGATCTAAAGATTTTACTTCTGTCCCCCTGATGAGCATATTTATTACTTGAATTTAGTGAGCAAAATGAGTTCTAAAATCTTTAGATCCCAATTTGTCTTGGAATTTGGAAGATAAAATCGCAAAACATAGCATTTTTGTCTTGGAATATCGAAGATAAAAATAAAATCGAGTAAACAACCACTAGCTAGCTAGTAATTTGTAAGCTTGGGAGAAGATGTGAGATTTCACAGATTGGACATTTGGACAGGAGTAAAACTCAATAGAAAAGATAGCAATTAAAATACGTTGGCTAAATGGCTTACCTTTTTCTTACTTGCGTATCAGAAAAGGGGTATCCATGTATGTTTATAGTTGTTATTTACAGCTGCCACTGAAAAATTGACCAGTTTGCGAAATTTAATTAACTGTATACAAATAGTGAAACAATGCCATTTTGTGAAACGAGACCAATTCAAATATAAAATAAAAATGAAGTTAGCTATGTTTAGCTTGATAAGAAACAACAATAACTTGAACTAACGACTATACTTAGATTTAGTTTCTCTATTTATTACATAAAGGAGCAAAACTTTGGATGCTATGTGACAGCTTTCCATACAAAATGAAAAGAAAATAAAAACTAAGGCCATATATCTAGCTAATAATAAGCTAATTAATAAACGTGTACTCAATTTCGTCTAAGATCGACATGATTTTATGAAGCTATTTATCTTAATTTCTCCATCTCCGGATCTCAGCTACTTTCCTGTTCAACATTAGCCAAAACTCAGCTTTTCTAATTTTCAAACGAGCTGCTGGTGCATAAAATATATGATGACCATTTCAAATAGTGAGGCCATGTTTAGCCAGATGATATATCTCTCCAAATTCAAACTAACATCATATAAATTTCTTTGCAAAAGTAAATAATTGTTTGAAAAGCATCCATATACTTGATGCAACTTGCAGCAAATTTTTATGTGTAAAATTTCTAAGGCAAAGAACAAATATAAATCCATCATATGAGAATTAATATGTTTCTACCAAAGAACCTGATTAATACAGTAATACTTGATACCTATTACTCTTCTCTTTCAAACATAAATCTTGAGGCAAGTAATAAGCTATATATATGCAAAATTTCAAACGCAAAAAAGCTTTTGTCTACTTTTCAGAAAAATTCAGTATATACCACAAAATATTTCAACTTGGCGTTATTATTTTGTGTGAATTAATATAAGATGATGTATTAGAGATTTACCATGTCCTTCCTTGAGGAGCTCTTGCAGTATGTAATTGCTTCACTAATTGCTTTTTCTCTGACAACATCATGCAGGGGGCTGCTGCAACCTGATTTTGTGATATCATCATTCGTTCTAGGGGACACTCGTCTAACCTCCAACCGAAACCCCTTCACCTTTTTACAAAAATGTACCAAAGATTTGAAGCACTTTGATATAATTTTCTTCGAAGACTTCTGGGATCCTCCAGATGAAGATACCTTACGCTTACTGTCTCCTAAGACCTTGCCCTCTATTGAGGATAGTGACCTCTTCACCGGGCTGCGTGCAGACTTCGGTAAAATAGGATGGTCTTGGTATACATGGCGGGACAGGGTCCTATGCATTTTCGATGCATCAACTGAGCGTGAATGCATCAAAACTGGGCTTTGTAAGACGGCACACTTTTCTTCCTCATTATTTTGTTGCTGTATGATGTTGAGAGGAATAAGTAAGCCATTGCAGATCAGCCGATCGGCAATAGATACGTCTATGGGCGCAGAGCGTGGTACATCAAAGTTGAACTCTTGAGAAATTTTGTTGGTGCCTTGCATGGATGCCTTTGAGCGACCTACTTCAAGGTCAAGGGAGAAGCGAAAGCTCTCACGAGGAGAATCGAGAACTTTTATCGGTTTTGTCATGTTCATCATTAGCCAATTATAGAAAATGATTTCATTACTGGGAGGGATTGGGTTTCTTTTATGTGAGTTTGTGTGTATTGTGAATTTGTGATGGTGAGAAAGCGTGTGAAGAGTGAAGAGCCCTGACAGGGAAGACAAACGAATGAACAATAAATAGTAAATTGAGAGCCAGTAAGGTACAAATATTGTTAAATCAAAGCAAAAAAAAAAAAAGAAAAGAAAAGAAATACATTCGATATATATACTTCTCTTCCGTGACCATGATGTGTGTAAGGTGCTACTGACCGTAAAGACAGAGATCCCTTTTTAGGGGATTTTCTATTGTAAGAGGTTGCTCCATCACTTTTAATTTCATTTTTCTTTTTGCTAACTTTCAGAAAATAATTACCAACAATGTTCATTACTTCACATGTGCGCCATAAAATGTTGATTATGTTTTCTATCAAGAAATAGGTAGCCTTTTGTTAGAAAATTTATCTTTTTGGCTAATTATGTCATAAGAATCTATTAATAGGCTTAGTACTAGGTAAATGTTTACTAGTGTTCATTTTGTACATGATTAATTCATCTAGATCGATTTGTTTAGTAGATTATTAATCTCCGTGATTGTAATTATGCATCAATCTGACAATCTATAATCACTGAAAACTACAAATGGGTCATATCGCAATAATTTCCTTTAAACATTTTCAGATAATGTTGCTTGTTTGACCAGAATTCATCATTTGGTATTATTGACAAGTCAAAAAAGTTCATTATTTTGTCACAACTAATGTCTAATCAGCATTTAATTTAATCGCCACTCATGCAAATTTGCTAGCAATGTTCTGTCTCGGCCTTGCGCTAGAAAACAACCAAGAGAATTTGACGAGAAATATTTTGTACTTCTTTATTAACCCATGTATTAAGTAATTATTAAACAAATCCTACTTTTTTCCTCGACAAGATTCTCTGAAATACGCTCATACTAAAAGTACCAAGAGTTAGAGTTTATTATATGAAATAAATTTTGCATTTATATCCATTGGTACTGTTGGATAGTAATGTCCTAACAGCCTCAAAAAGTAAAGTAGAAAACTGATCTTCCATTGAATATTTAATTCCGATAAAAAATGCTTTATTTTTTCTCAAAAAAGCCCAAAATTGTAAGGCCCAATTTGGTCCATTAAGACTAATCAAAAGCCCTAACAGAAGCCCAGAATGGATAACAAGGCCTTTGAGCCCATAACAGATCAAAGTAGGTTACTTCTCTCACTTGTTCGTCTCCAATGGCGCTTCACCTCTTCTTACCTCTCCTCTTCCCGCCTTTCCCAAAACCCCTCATAAATTAGAGAAATTAACAAAAGTCCAACCTTTTACTTCTCGCCACGTCTATAAATTGATTGTTTCCTACTTTCAATGCTAGTGACTCTTTCAATTTTCCCCAAAGTCTTTGGCGCCGACAAAGGTTGTGGCGGAGTACGCCAAATCGGGTCGATCCACGTGCAAAGGCTGTCAAAAGGCCATCGGTTCGGGCACACTTCGGGTCGGGTCCTCTGGGAAGGGTCCGGGAGGGTTCGATATGACAAAGTGGTACCATTTGGATTGCTTCCCGACCAAGTCGAACCCGATTGGTTCAGTGGAGGATATAAAAGGGGTTGCTTCTCTAAAGGTGTGTATTAATTTGTTTTTCTTTTGTTTGGTC
Source organism: Rhynchospora pubera (assembly GCA_028095005.1). Lineage (NCBI taxonomy): Eukaryota > Viridiplantae > Streptophyta > Magnoliopsida > Poales > Cyperaceae > Rhynchospora > Rhynchospora pubera. The sequence continues at coordinate 82,788,147 of CM051460.1, read as the reverse complement.
ATTTTTGGTGTTATTAAGTGAAATGATGGATTTTGGGCTTTTTGTTTAGAGTGCAGATAAGGAGGCTTTAAGGAGTCTAGAAGCTGGTGCATCTTATAGTGAAGACAAAAAGGTTATTTTTCTTTGTTATGTATGAGATATTGTTTGTATGTATTTTTGTTTCAGCTGTTACTAGATAAGACTACGGCGGGTATATAAATTTCTGTTGGGTGCAATGTGTAAAATGCAGTAGTTTTGCAGTAAAGAAAAGTTCACTTAATTTCAAAAACTGAATTCAGTTGATTACATTCTTATAGATTAGCTTGGCTGATTCAAGTTCATTTGTTTTGTGGTTATTGTAAAAGGTTTTGACATAAGATTTTCTGATGCAAGTTTTTTTTCTTATTAAGAGAGATTGTGGTAGTGCTAGCCCGTCAAATGATTCCCATATGAAGAAGAAGCTGAAAGTGAGTTTAAGTTTCATTTCTGATTTGTTGTGTTTATGAAGAAAAACCAATTTGGTTTTTTGTTCCTTCCTATAGTGGAGACATTCTGTTTCCATGTTTCCATACATTATTGCATTTGCAATTATGGAAGACATGCTTCTTTTTTTTTCTGTTTTCACCTGTTTGTTATGCAGATTTTGACCGGAAAGGTTTTATTCAAACTTTTTCAATAAAATCTGAACCAACATTGTTCCCAAGCAATCATTATTATCTTTGTTTGTTCTTATTTGATGAACACTACCCTCTTATTTATTTACTATCACTAATTTGTGTATTTACTGGTAGGTACCTGCAGGCACTAATGATGGCGAAGTCAAATTCTCTGATGCTGCCATCAAAGATAAGTACAAGGTAGCAAACTAACTACTATATTTGAAATGTGGCCATTGAGGATTTTTCAACTGAACTTAATATGATTTTGTATTTTGTTGGTTTGCTTGTATTTTGAACTGCATTAGTCTTTATAATGTTTTACTTATTTATTTATATTGAGCAGTTTCATATGTATTTCGTTAATTTGTCTTGTCTTTTTTCCCCCCTCTTCTGTAGGATGCCACCCTGACACCGAATTGGAAAAACTTCCAGACTGTAATTTTCAATGTGAAGGTCAATTTATGAAACTTATTTATCGAAATATCAAATGCACCTGCTTTAGTATGCTCGTTTTTTAGCAAAACTAAAGACAATTAACATCTGCAAACTCACATCCTCTGTTAGTTGAAATATGCTTTGGCGTTTTAGGTTACTTGAATAAATTAACTAACTGTAAGAAAAATTAAGTGAAACCAAAATTACTAGATGGCCCCCTACATGTTAGGTCACAGCAATCAAATAATTCTATTAAGATTAAGTTTAGGATATGGAGCTAAAATTCTAATTAAGTTAAGATAATATTAGTCCACTTCTGGCTTAGAAAATGCAGTTACTACTGAGTTGATGCGAAATCTCACAAGGTTTATGGAACTAATCTGAGAGTGGGTTTTTATTAGCAATATCATATACTAAGGGGCATTCATTGCAAACAATGACAGATATATAATTGCAAAAAGAAAAGGAACTTTTGCATTTAGATTAATGCCAAATTTTCATGTTTCAAGTCCTAAATTCCTAATCTTGTATGTCAGGGAGATGACCTTCATGATTCAACCAAAATAGCAGCATTTGATTTTGATGGATGTCTTGCACGTACCAATGTTAGAATGTATTGCTCTTTTGAAGTTTTCAGTATTTTATTGCATTTTGTCAGAAAATTTTATGGTTTTTATAGTTCTATATATTTATCTGCTATAAATCCAATATTTTGCTTTTCATTCTGGTTATTGAGAAAGTAATTATTTTGCAACCACCACTAGAAATGTTTCTACTGAGCAAAGAGTCAATTGCTAACCTATATGCACAATTGCAGTACTATTTTTTTTTTTACTTAAATAAATTCTTATATTGCCTTCCTTTTAACAAAAAAAAAAAAAAAAATCGATACCATCTTTTATACATCAAAAGTGGATTTTTAATTGTCAGGATATACATTTTTTTTTTCACGTAGAACTGGTGCCAATGCGTGGTCACTAATGTACCCAAACATCCCTAAGAAGTTGCAAGGATTGTACAATGATGGCTACAAACTGGTTAGTTTTGAGGTTTTGTTGTTGAATTATCCTGATGTTTATATTGAATTTATAAGTAGGACCCGAATATATTTGATGTTCGCAACTAAAATCAATTTTTTGGTTGTGTCAAAATACCAAATGGCTAAAGTAAATTGCCCTGAATTTTAGCTTAATTCTGCTCAAGTAAAAGTGAAAAGCTAATTATAAGCAGGGTAAATCTATATTGACCGTACATACCTTTTCCATTGAATTAATCTATTATAGGATTTTTTTGATGAAAAATCTATTATAGGATGTTGTTTGCAAATGTATTAAAATTTGTTTCTCAAGTGCTGGTACAATAAACTACATGGTCTAATTTGCAAATGATCCTGTATACTTAAGTTTCTGTCGGTTTTTGTTTCATTTTACAACTGTTCTGCTCATGCTAGGTCATCTTCACAAATGAATCAAACATAGAGAGATGGAAAAATACAAGACAAAAAGCAGTTGACTCCAAAATAGGTCGGCTAGAGAACTTTATTAAGCGGGTTGAAGTTCCAATTCAGGTCTTTATTACCTTTTGTGAATATTTCATCTACCTATTTGATCACCAATTTAGTATTTTTGATTGAGCAAAAATAGTTTTTAACAAAATGTTTGGGGGAATCTTATTCTAGGTTTTCATAGCTTGTGGTATTGGAGACCTGTTCCGCAAACCAAGTACAGGAATGTGGACATTATTGAAAGAACACTTCAATTCTGGAGTCGCCATTGACATGCATCAGTTATTTTTCTGACCCTTTTTTTCTAGATACAAGTTCTTAATGTTCACTGGAGTATATTCCTATTATTTGTGTCCAATAATAATTTGTCCTGCATAAACTTCCAAAGAAGTTATTCTTCTACTTGAAAATTTGTTGAATTTCAATTTTTTTTTATGCTGTATATCTTCAATTTAAAATGAAAATTGGTACAACCTATGTTAACTTTATTGTAGATCCTTTTATGTGGGAGATGCTGCAGGGAGAGAGAAAGATCATAGTGACGCAGACATTGAATTCGCAAAGGTGATTTTTCTCCTTTTTGTTTCTTATTTACATATTATTTTTTCTCCCGGTTTCTATAGGGTTAGTGGCTGTTTAAATTGCAAAATACCTTGGTGTGAGGTGATCTGCAGGTCTGATATAGCTTGTATTAACTTTCTTTCTTGTTCAATGGAAGTGGTGGGGGTTTTAACCCCTACTTGTTTTCTATAAAAATCTGAAAATTGTGGAATTTTTAGTTACAAATGTAATTGTCACATTTATATAGTTATGAATGTGATGGCATTTTATCTCCAAAGGTGTATATGCAGAAATAAGATATTTCAGCAGTCAATGGAGATAAAATATGATAAATGGCTCATCTTAATTTCTGTCAATTTCTGTTTCATTTCATTTTTATATTCTTCTTTTGGATCTAATTCTTATTTTTCTGCTACCTTGTAGGCCATTGGATTGAAATTTTATGTCCCTGAAGTATATTTTGATGTCAAATGAAATTCACCAACTAGCTACTTTTATATGTCAAATACCAAGTCATGAGCTGATGGCATTTTCCGTAATTAGGCTTGATAGTCAGTGATGCTCAGTATTTAATCTGTGTTTAATATAATCCAGTTGAGAATATCTAGCATTTGCAAATGCGTGCTTAGTTATCTACAGTATTATATCCTAGGTTTTTTTTTTTAAATGCTATTCTTCATCACTGCCATTAAATATCTCGTGGAATTTACCCTTAATTTTGATTGAGAGTATACGATACAACCCAATTAACGTAGTGAGGCAAAACCATAGTAAAATCTGCTAAATTCCACAAGGATAAAGCTTTCTACAGGAGATTGACACGCTTTGCAGTATTTTGTAGCATACGATCGGAGATTAAATTTGGACTCTTTTACTATCAGACGAATCAGAACATATGCAACCATTCGAATTATTAGATACAAAGCTAAAGCTACCACGTTATGCCGGTTTAAGTTTAGATCTCTTCTCTTTGTTTGTTCGTCTTCCCACATGCTTGAAGAATTAGATGATGCTCCTATAGTGTGTTTTTTATATGCGCTCAAGACGCTGGCATATCTCCACAATTATTGGCGCCTTGTTAACATCACCTACTGTATATCCAAAAATTAAGGAGGTTTTAGGTCCTTAATTTTCTTTTTTTAATCAGAAAGCGCCATTATTTTTTTTTTATATTTTGTAACCCAAATTGGAGAACTTGCCACCCTATGTTAGTGATGGTTTCATGAATTTTTTTTTTTTTTGCAAATTTATTAGGTTATTTACCCAAGTTCAGAATTTTTTTCCTTTTTTTTTTAAAAAAAAAAAGAGGAACGTTATCGGACTAAAACATCCCTCGAAGTTATCTTCGTCTTTGATTAATTTGTGCAGTTCTTCTTTGTTTTTTTTTTAATAAAGAAGACTGGAAATTTTACACAGTAGAATTGTTTTGGTATAATATGTTATAAGTTCAAAAAAAAAAAATGTTTTGTTACTTTCTTGCGTACTAACACTTCACTTTATTTTTGATAAAAGGATGGTATAAAAAAATGTTAGGACTAAAATGGAAACTTTTAAATTATACATGCTTCGATGGAAAGCAACGGCTCTTTCTTGGAAATTATTCGCGTTGGATGGCGACCAGAGTTAGCTGAAGCACAATTCAATCCCCGGACATTGTCTTTATGCGATATCCTTGGAGGAATTTTGGGGGAGGTGCTTTGAGCAACATGTTTTTTATTTGGAGCAACATCAATTTTTTTAAAATATCTAATTTGCCCTTCCGAATTTTCTGACTCTACTCAGATTCCATTTTATTTTTGTATTAAATTTGGAAAGTCCATGTACGAGTACGAGTTCTGTTAATTATTTTCTTCATAAATTTTGTTTATAAAACTTTCTGTGAAAAACAAAACATAATACATATAAGCATTATAAGTTACAAAAAATGAATTTATATAGCTAATTCAGTTCTTACTATTATTGAGCTTTATATTTATATTAATTTGTATTAATTTTTCAGTTAATTCTTATAGTACGAATAAGCCATCAACTTCAAAAATAAAATTAGGCGCACTGATATATTTATTTGAAGAAAGTAATAAAATTTTAGGAGACCAAATAAATTTAAATCAATTGGATTTAGCACTAGCGTTTGGATATATTCTATTAGAAAATTTATTGGGAAAGTTTATTGAGGGCATATTTGTCCATATTATTTTCTATATGTTGCTCCAAGTGAAAACTTGGTTGCCCAAAGCAGCTCCCAATTTTGGTTAGTTCTTTCATCATTGTTCTCCTGACGCAGAGGAATAAGGAATATAGCGTAACTCAATGTCCATTCTCTGTATTTTGTTGTCTCAACTTTCCTAGTGATGTTAGTGAGTTCATTTTACCAAGTCAAATTACCATCTTAAAAAGTAAAAAATGTTGTAGAAATTATAACTATAGTATACTTCGATTTTAGCTTAGTTTTAAGATTTCTTTCGACCCGCCTTCAGGACATTCTCAGTACTTATACGTATAACTCTCATCAAATAGTGAAAGTAAACATAATGAGGAATATCGAACAAAAAAATACGAATAAACATGTTTTGGTTTACAGTTTAACATTGTAGTTGGCATGTTTCATCAAAATTTTGAGAAGGAAAAGGATTGTTGCAAGTTCATTTCAACATTTCCAACAAGTAGGATAAAATATTCCATATATGAGAGTAAGCCAAAGGAGCAAATCTTTTTCATGTTTTGCAAGCTGTATCTGATATTTGGAAAATGGGAGGTCTACAAGGTACCTAATAAATGCCACCTAATTGTAATAACTTAAAACATTTAAATTAGAGGCCACAATAATGCGGGTCCCATCTGACTTAGATTTAGTCATTGTGGTTCCATATTTGGATTTCTTCAATGTTGGGTCATTAATATTTCAGTAATGTCAGGTTCAATTGCTTCAATCTTAGGTCATTAAGTTTTGAATAAGGTCATGTTCGGATTGCTTCATTTATAGGTCACTGAGGTTTAAATTGTGGATAGCAGGGTTCCGGGTTGAGATTGATTTCTGTGTTTTAAGGCGTTATACTTGATTACTGATTTGAGATGTAATCCTTGGCTGTAAACTCCTTTGCTTAATATTACTTAATTTGTCTTTTCTTAACAAAATATTTCCTTGCCGCTGGTACTTGGCCAACAGGCGCTTTCAGAAAAAAAAGGATTTAGGGGTCAAGATCTAAGCAGCTGAAGCTATCTGCAGCCACTTGTATGGCTACTTGCACATCATGCCCTCCGCCGAGCTCTCTTGGTGACACATTGCCAGGTCGAGAGAAGCTTCGTTGCCACATTGCATGTTCACTGTATCTAGTCATTATTTCGAGCTATTTCTCGCCACATTGTTCGATGTGACTCTACAAACAAACATAAATATTTTCATTTTATTAGGTATCTAAATGGACGACAAATAAAAGGGAAAATAAAACAGTGCAATAAAACACTGGAGCATCTTATAATTATTAACTTAGGAATACTATATTCATAAATATTGTTGAATTGTGTTCAAGCTCTAATTGTTTCCATCTTGAATTATTTTGGTCACTAAGGTTCAGTGATCTCGATCTGTAGTTTCAGGGTAGAGTGCTCTAGTCTGGATTCTCAAGCCATTGAGGCCCTGCATTTACTGTTAAATGCAATATCATTTGACATAATAAATTTACAATTTATAATAGCAATTACCATCAGAACATTTCATGATTGAATCCAAATTGGTCCGATGGGTTAGTCGGCCTTACTTATTCTTAAAATTGAATATTTTAATAATTATAATTCAATTTCTTCCTATTAATTTTGTTACTTTTCATTAAATCTAATGATTGGACGTGAGAGGTGGGATTTGTTCCCAATCACCCCTCTAACCCCCACCTAGTTACAGTTCGTATAAAATTTATGACAAATCAAGGGTATCTTGTCACCTGTCAAGTCTAATGGCATGGACATACCGAGCCAGTTTTCTATAAATTCTTTCCCTCAGGTGCACTACAGTCTAATAGCACAAAGGCCATCAACCCTTATCAATCAGAAGCATCTCCTATACCATCAATTTCATACAACAACCATCAATTTTAGAGGAAAATGCACAGCGACAAAGGCAGTGTCAGGATTGATGTGATCCTGTCGCCGAGTGCTGTTGTGCCAGATTTCATTCATAAACCAAGAAAAAAAGAGCATTTTGTAATATCTACATACTTCAGAGATTTCTGGGAGTTTGTAAAAGGAGATAAACACAGAGTTGCATTCTCACTAAAAACTGGCCTTGCGGTGATGATAGTGTCGCTCCTCCTACTTATCAGCCAGCCATATGAAGTTTTTAGTGCAAACATTATCTATGCTGTTCTTACAGTGATTGTCATGTTTGAGTACACAGTCGGTACGTACAGTATATTTTTGACATGATAATAATTCAAATAAATTCATTTAATTTATTCAACTGATAACAAGAAATTTGTTCTTTTTGTGTTGTTTAGGTGCCACACTTATTAGAGGGTTTAACCGAGCTTCAGGATCCTTGTTGGCTGGAATTTGTGCTCTTACGGTGATCCAAATAATTCTTGTTACTTCACATGCTGCAGAGCCGTATATCATTGGTGTTAGCATTTTTCTCATTGGTACGTAAATGGCCATTTTAAGCTTTGCATATTTTATCTTCATGAACTAAAAAGAAACATAATTATTCAAAACATAAAAGCAAAAAAAATGAAAAACGCACAGCATGCTTCAAAATTGTGTTCAGTGCTGTCTGTTTTTTACTTCCTTAATGGTATCAATTCTTACTGATACTGCCTGGAACGAGAGAGAGTATTCCTTGGGCTTAGGTACAGGTTCCTTTAATGTAAAATTCATAGGTTCTATCAGAAAAAAAAAAGAAAAAAGAAAAGAAGAACTCATTAGGTGCCTGCTCTGGTATCGTAAACTAATACAAAAGTGCACAATCTCTGAAAGTAAAATATTTAATACTGATTTAATATGTATAAACCCTCTAACCTTTCCTAAATTATGTGCGTGCAAGTAGCTGTTGTGACATCCCTTGTGAAGCTGTGGCCACCTCTGGTTCCGTATGAACACTGCTTTAGAGTCATCCTTTTTACCTACTGTCTTCTCATTGACTCCGCTTACCGCAATACTAACCTCGTTTTCAGTGCACTTTCACGTTTGTACTGCATTGGAATTGGTGCTGTCGTTGGTGTCCTGGTGAATGTGCTTGTTTTCCCTATATGGGCTGGTGAGCAACTCCACAGAGAGCTAATTGCTAGCTTTCATGCTGTCGCTGACTCGCTTCAAGGTATTTTATATACTGTTTAAGTTCAATTACAGGATCATATTTTATTGTCCTTGCAAACATACATATCATCTTATCTTTGAATTGTCATAGTGGTTTCTCTCATTAAGTAATCACTCTTTCCATTATCATAGAGTCATAACTTTTCTAATCGGTAAAATAAATTTGCTAATGAATATTCCTAACAATCCAAGTCTTACTAACATAAGAATCAGGCCTATTTTGACATGCTGGCCAACAAAACCATGTAGGTCTGACATGAACAGATTAACTTCATTAACAAGATGAAACATTCACTGGCATGCCAAATCCAGCTATGTTATTTAAGTGACCAAAATTCTGAGAATTACTGTGCTCCCCGAAATGTTTATTCATAAACCTAGGTTCTTATTGTTCTGTAGGATGCGTGAAGAAATATCTAAACAGCGATGGATCAGAAAATATTGTGTTTTCACAATCGATGACTGACGACTTCCCTTATGAGCCTTCATTTCAGAATTGCAGGGCAATCTTGGACTCATCAGCCAGAATTGATTTCCTTGTGAGCCATAAGAACCACAGATTCGATATATTGTTTCTGTTACTCAACATCTTTAATTGATTGCTCATAAATGTTGTTTCCAATATTATAGGCAAATTCTGCAAAATGGGAGCCGCCACATGGGAGGTTTCAACTATCCTACCCATGGTCACAATATGTTAAAGTCGTCTCCATACTACGTCATTGTGCCTATGAGGTTATGGCACTTAATGGATGTCTGAAGTCAGAGATTCAGGTTCTTGTTACATCAAAACTGATCTAACTAATTTACCAAACAACAGTAATAGAAACTCTGCTTCAAGACTAAACTAGAAAATTAATGATGTTTATCTCTCAATTTCTAGGCAATGTATTGCATGAAATTGGTTGCAGAACCAGAAATTCACGAGGCAGCACGTCGAGCCACCGAGTTGTTACGACAATTGGCAAATGACCTAAGCAGCATGAAGCATAATCCTGGTGAAACAATAATTTTATTAAAATCTGTTCACTACTCTATGTATCAGTTGCAAGAATCTGTCGAGTTCAACTCAATTCTATTTGCAACATTGAGAAACAACTTCCTGGGAAACCTCACAGATTGTTACAACACGCCCAAAACTGATGCTTACACAAATGACATATTGAAATCAGAGGAAATTATTGAGAGTCCAAGAGGAGAAGAGGGACCGCAGTTGCATCAGTTGCCATCAATTGAAGATCAGGAAACAGAAGCTGGAGTAAAAATTGATTCTCATGAGATTTTCAGAAGGGCAAAATATCTAGGGAGCATGGAAGCATTGTCATTCAGCACGTTTGTTTCATTACTGATCAAATTTGTTTCGAGGCTTGATCACTTGGTTGATTCAGTTGATGAGCTCTCGAAACTGGCAAAGTTTAAGGATAACTCTATTGTTTAGGAAGGTAATAGGAGGATATTAGTTTAGTTTCTTATATATTAGAAAACGATCAACTTCTCAAAAAAAAAAAAAAAAAACTAATCAAGCAAAACATTGTAATTTTTTAATTGTTCTGTTTCGCTCTTTTCTTTGTTGGTGATTAAAGATAGGGATACAGTAAGATTTTCCTTCTTTTTTTTTCCCTTTTGCAGAGTTTCTTGCTTTCAAATGCAAGACCTTAATTAAGGCTTGTAATATCGCAACAATCTTTTTCCCTGTCAGAATAAAGAAATTGTATTTATCCTATATTTTGCAATATATTTGATTTTTGGTTACAGTGTATAATCTTCTAGTTTACCATGAAAGAGACAGAGGTATATCAGAGTTATCTCCTTTTTATTTGGAAACTTAATTTTCTTTTTCATGACGATACAGATAATCAAGACCTGTAAATTATACTTCTACTAGATTACTTTTCTTATTTTCTGTAAGCATGAATAATAATATTTCTGGTTCTGGAACCAATTTCATGCAATACATTGCAATTGTCGTTTTACTAAACATATTTCGTAAAATCGTGTTATGACTTATGACCACTACTGGATATCCTATCCTATCTGCCATGGGATTGCGTCAAACTCATTCACTTGAGCATTGGAATTACAGGAGGCTTTGATGGGACTTGGTAATAATTGCGAATTTGCGAGAAATTGAGAATCTTGACGAAATTTCACTTGCTCAATTCTTTGCAGAGGAGATCCAACACTCGATTTTTATTATTTTATGTTTCTTTTTGTGATGACGATCCAACACTGGAGCAAGTTGTTGGGACACGCTCTCAGGTGCCTAGGCACAGCGAAAGCCAAGTAAATAAGGAGGTAGTAATTTCGACAAACACGTGACGGGCATAAAACAAACCCGCAAGAACAAAGCTATAATGGTACCACTTGAGAACCAACAATAATAGCACAATCAAGCACAAGAAAATAAAGAGAGACACAAGATTATACGTGGAAACCCGAAAGGGAAAAACCACGGGAGCGATCGGTGTAAATCCACTAAATCAAGAGTTTCTTACAAGTACATGGAGATCATCAAGCTATCAACCTTCCTCTCTCTCTCACTCACACTCTCTCACAATTTAGAAGTGGAATTAACAAGAGATTCAAGAGAAATAGCAAAACCCTAGATAGCTTTTGAAAAGAACCAGGGAACAGCTCAGGAGATGCGTACACTCACGAGAGAATGATCCCCTCTGTCTTCGTAACCCCTTCTTCAATCTCATTTCCGTATGGGCCTTCATGGGCTTCGGCCCATATTTGGCTTCATACATAACAATCTCCCACTTGAAGACAAAGCTCCCACTTGATCACACAAGCATACACCTTGCACCTCGCTCCAAACACACCCGAGTTATTCAACCAACCCGGATTGCCTCCTACAAAACATTACCTTGTCGGGAGGCACCACCTTCGTGAACATATCGGCAACATTCTCTTTCGTGTGAACCTTTCTCACGACTAGCTGCCTATGGTCTAGAACATCACGAATGAAGTGGTATCGCACATCAATGTGCTTAGTTCTTGAGTGATATGCCGCATTCTTTGAAAGATGTATGGCACCTTGATTATCACAATGTACCACATACTCCATTTGCTTCAACCCAAGTTGTGCAAGCAACCTTTTCAACCAAAACATTTCCTTCACCGCCTCGGTCAATGCGACATACTCCGATTCCGTGGAAGATAAAGCAACAATGTCTTGTAGTCGAGACATCCAACTAACGGCTCCACCACCGATAGTAAAGATAAAGCCCGTCGTGGACTTTCTTGTCTCACTACAACCCGCATGATCGGCATCAACATACCCTTCAATTGCTAATTTAGAATCTCCTCCAAAACATAACCGCAAGCCACGAGTGCCTTTCAAGTACCGAAGTATCAACTTCACCGCTTGCCAATGCTCCCATCCCGGGTTAGACATATATCGAGAGACAACTCCCACTGCATGTGCAATGTCAGGCCGTGTGCACACCATAGCATACATCAAGCTACCAACGGCCGATAAATATGAAACATTTTCCATCTTCAATCTCTCTTGAGCATTCTTTGGAGAATTCCTTTTAGACAACTTAAAATGACCGGCCAAAGGTGTAGTCACTGGTTTGCAATTCACCATGTCAAACCTCTCAAGGACTTTATCAACATACTCCGTTTGACTTAACCAAAACTTGCCTCTCCCCCGATCCCTATGAATCCGCATGCCCAATATTTTCCTTGCTTCGCCAAGATCCTTGGTTGCAAACCTCTTAGACATATCAAGCTTAAGAGACTCAATCTCATCATGATCATTACTAGCAATCAACATGTCATCCACATAAAGTAACAATAAGGTGAAAGTGCTACCCACCTTTCCTTTCATGTAGACACAATGATCATAGCCACTTCTTTCAAAACCTTCTTCTTGCATAAAAGTATCAAACTTCTTGTACCATTGCCGAGAGGCTTGCTTCAAACCATACAACCCCTTCTTCAATCTACACACAAGATTAGGGTTTGATTCATCAACAAAACCTTCCGGTTGTGACATATAGATCTCCTCATCCAAGTCACCATGCAAAAAAGCCGTCTTGATATCAAGTTGCACAAGCTCCAAGTCTAAGTTAGCCACCAATGACAAAACAACCCTTATGGAACTATGCTTCACAACGGGAGAGAATATCTCATTAAAGTCAACATCATGTTTTTGTCCATAGCCCTTGACTACTAACCTTGCCTTATGCCGTTTAGAACCATCGGCTTCATTTTTCAACACAAATACCCATCTATTTTTCAATGCTTTCTTTCCCTTAGGAAGTTTAACCAACTCCCAAGTCTCATTGAGATGCAACGAGTTCATTTCATCCTCCATTGCTCCTAGCCACATAGCCTTCTCCGAACAATTTATAGCTTCATAAAATGACTCGGGTTCACCCGCATCCGTGAACAAAGCATAATACAAGGAAGGTGAATACCTTTGTGTAGCTCTTGAAATCCGAGTTGACCTCATCAACTCTTGTACCGGGGTATTAGTGTGCTCTTCTTCAACAATGCCTTCATTCTCATGCGCTTCCACCGGCTCACTCTCATCCTCATTATCATGACCACTTGTTTGAGGATCCGCTAGCATTTTGGGTGCAACACTAGCATCAACATGCTCCTCCACATGTCTTTCTTCACTTTGCTCTTTCTCATGATTTTCCATGAACATCACATCTTCACGAAATATGACATCTCGGCCTCTAATTGTCTTTTTCTCAATAGGATCCCACACCCTATAACCCAAATCAGCACTGCCATAGCCAACAAATGCACACCTTCGTGACTTGACATCGAGCTTATTCCTTTTCACATTAGGAATTTTCACATAAGCCTCACATCCAAAAGTTCGTAAATGGCCATAAGAGATCTTCTTGCCACTCCATACGACTTCCGGTATGCCACCGTCCAATGCCACACTAGGTGATCGATTTATGAGATAAACCGCCGTGTTAGCCGCTTCGGCCCAAAATGATTTTGGAAGACTCGAGTGAGACAACATACTTCTAATCCTCTCCACAATGGTCCGGTTCATCCTCTCAATGACCCCATTTTCTTGTGGAGTGTATGGAACCGTCTTCACTCTCCGAATGCCATTTCTCGCACAAAAATTGTCAAAATCATTAGAGCAAAATTCACCACCATTATCGGTTTGTAAACACTTAATGGATTTTTCACTCTCTTTTTCAACACGAGATTTAAAGTTCTTAAAGGTTTCAAGAACTTGATCTTTTGAGTACAAGGGATAAATCCAACATTTCCTAAAAAAGTCATCTAAGAAAGTAACAAAATAACTAGCACCACCAAGGGATTTGACATTAAATGGACCACACACATCGGAATAAACCAATTCCAATGGTTTCACCTTTCTATGGGACTCATTCCTCTTAAAATTCACTCTCTTTTGTTTTCCCATTACACAATGAACACAAAATTCAAGAGATGAACAATCAAAAGAAGGAATGTAATTTTCACTTTGTAACACTTTCATACCTCTTTCACTAAGATGACAAAGGCGGTTGTGCCACATGTGCATATCACCATGCTCACTTGCCATAGCAACAACACCCTTTCGAGGCGCTCCATGAAGAGTGTGTTGGAGTTATGTCCTAGAAGTCAATAATTTAATGACTTAATTATTAGTTTATGTATGGGATGATATTTTATCATCTGTTCCTAGGTTTATTATTGACAGATTATTCAGGTTGAGGATCTGAATAGTAGATCTCTGTGAATCATTCTTTAGAATGACAATAATAAATCTAAACGGTCCATAATCTTGATAATTAACAAGGAACATTAATTATCTTATAAGATTAGTATGCAAGTTAAGTGATGATTAAGTTCTACTAATCATAGGTAAAGAGTTACCAACTTAATTGCATATGTGTATGTTATGGAACATAGCACAGGACTTGACCCATCGAAATAAACATATGGATTGTGTTATGTGTCATTGTTTATTTCGTTATGATTTTGGTTCTAAGTTTGAGATGTTTATCTTTTCCACATGAGGATAGGTTCAATAAATACTGTCTACCGCTGATTCCCGATAAGGGCTGCTATATGGACTTTATTTATGTTCTCTTGAATTGTGCGGGGAAAAGCTAATCATCAAGAAAACCGTATGTCCCTCATTAATTCACTTAGTGAGTGACGATATCTGTTTGGGCCCCTTGATGGAGATAGATTGTTTGCATGCAACTTTATACAATTATCTCTAGATCAAGAAACGTATAATCTGCAAGAATGACACATTCCTATCTTGGATTATACGATGATATCGTGAGACATAAGAATCAAAATAGAGAAACTAATTATTCTCTTATGCAGGATTGAAATATTGTAGCAGTACACTATTTATGCGAATTGGGAGTCATAACGTGTTGCTAGATACCGCTTATGATTATTGGAATTAAATAACGATTTAATTCCATGTCCAACATAGCATAAATCCTCAAAGGGTCACACATAATAAGGTGTTTAACCACACGTGCATTAATTATTTATTTGCAACAATTGGTTTTGCAAAATATGATAAGTTGATTGATTAATCGTATGCCGTTATGGACCGTTATGATTAATTAAGTCAAATAGATCATATAGAAATAATTTAATGCATTGACTAATTCCATATTAATTATTAAATAGTTAATAATTAATTATAATCAACACATTTAATTATTTGAGCTAATTGGGCTTTAAATTAATTGGTTAATTTAATGTCCAATGGAAGGTGCATTTAAATGGAAGAGTATTGGGCTCAACTTAACTTGAGGCCCAACCCATATATGGGGTAGGTAGGTGCGGCTAGGGCAAGGGGCAATTTTGTCCATGAAAATTTGGATGAGAGCTAGGTTGAGTGGCCTATATAAAGGGGTGTTCTTTGGGAGCAAACCTAAGTCTCCACACACCTCTCTCTCTCCTTCTCTCTTTGGCCGCACCTCACAAGGAAGAAAAGAAAATTTCAGAATTTTCTATTCCTCTTTCTCTCTTCCACACACCACCTAGCTCATGTGTTGAGCAAGCTTTTCCACAAAATTAATTGGAGAATTAACTTGAAGAGGGAAAGCTTTGGAATTAGACACACTTCTCTCAATTACTAGCATAATTGATTTGAGGAGGTGGTTAATTCCTTAGTGGACTCGAGGCGCGCGATTAGGAGGCGAAGGAGAGCACCCCATCGATTCCCATGCCGTAGGATCGAGCCCCGCGAATACGATTTCGCGGGAGGTACAATTTCCACCTATCTCTTGTGTCGAATGGTTTAAGTACTAGATCACTTTGTTGCTTGTGTTTTAATTGGATTAATTAATGGTAATTAGTCACAAAATTAAAATTGGGCAATTTCCTAACAGAGTGTACAAACTCCCATCTTTGTGTCCCTTCATCAATGTCATGCAACCCTTTGACACTTTCCATGATCCCTCACCAAAAGATACAACAAATCCGCCATCATCAAGTTGACCCACCGAGATAAGATTCTTGGTTATCTTGGGAACATACCTCACATTGCTCAATTTACATCGCCTTCCATTAGCTTGCTCAAGCTCAACATCACCAACTCCAAGAATTTTACATGGCCGACTATCACCAAGATAGACATTCCCACCATCTACATCCTTGTAGTTGACAAAATAAGAACGATCCGAGCATATGTGGAATGATGCACCCGAATCCAATACCCAAACATCCATGTTCTCCTTCTCGGAACTTGTCACACTTAGAGTCACCGCATCTCCAATCTCATCGGAAACAATACTCGCTTCACCATCTTGCTTCTTCTCTTTTTGCTTGCCTTTCAAGAGAGGACAATCTCTCTTCAAGTGCCCTTCATTCTTGCAATGCCAACAAGAAAATTTTCGGCCTTTATACTTTGATCTTCCTTTGCCTTGAGAACCACCCTTCTTGCCCGAGGAATTACCCCTAGTCACCGGCCGTCCCCTATCAACCGTCAATGCCCCACTAGGCCCGGTTTCCAATTGGGTTGTAGCCTTTCTAGTTTCCTCATTCATTAATGAAGCAACAACATCACTCAATTTGAATTGGTTGCCCATTGTGTTTGCAACGGTAGTCACAAGAGTATCCCAACTTGTAGGCAAAGAGCTCAAAAGTAACAAGCATAAAACCTCCTCATCAAGGTTTACCTTCAAGGACTTCAATTGAGCCGCAATTGAGTTGAACTCACTTACATGCGTTCTCATTGAAATGCCATCCTTCATTTTCAAGAGAAATAACCGCTTCATAGCATGCATCTTGTTTACACCCGAAGGTTGCTCATATGATCGCTCCAAAGTGGTCCAAAGCTCATGAGCGGTCTTACATTGGTAGACATCAAACAAGATAGATGGTGAAATACACGGCCTTATAGCCGCCAAACACTTCCGATCTAACAACTCCCATTCATGATCCTCCATATGAATAGGTTGTGCACCCGGTCCCATCAATGGTAAATCTAAATCCCTTACCACCAAGTAATCTTGCATTAGCATTTTCCAAATTGGCCAATTGCTATCATTCAACTTCTCAAATTCCATAGCTTTTTCCATTCTATCACCACTACACGTGTAACCACCGAAATACACAAGAACTTAGACCTACACCAATCCAAGCCTCAAACTCCTATTCTCGACACCAACGAGCCAACAGGCTCTGATACCAGTTGTTGGGACACGCTCTCAGGTGCCTAGGCACAGCGGAAGCCAAGTAAACAAGGAGGTAGTAATTTCGACAAACACGTGACGGGCATAAAACAAACCCGCAAGAACAAAGCTATAATGGTACCACTTGAGAACCAACAATAATAGCACAATCAAGCACAAGAAAATAAAGAGAGACACAAGATTTTACGTGGAAACCCGAAAGGGAAAAACCACGGGAGCGATCGGTGTAAATCCACTAAATCAAGAGTTTCTTACAAGTACATGGAGATCATCAAGCTATCAACCTTCCTCTCTCTCTCACTCACACTCTCTCACAATTTAGAAGTGGAATTAACAAGAGATTCAAGAGAAATAGCAAAATCCTAGATAGCTTTTGAAAAGAACCAGGGAACAGCTCAGGAGATGCGTACACTCACGAGAGAATGATCCCCTCTGTCTTCGTAACCCCTTCTTCAATCTCATTTTCGTATGGGCCTTCATGGGCTTCGGCCCATATTTGGCTTCATACATAACACAAGTTGGATGTCGATCTATTTAAAATAAACAAACTCATTTTCTATTTTAATTTTAATTTTAAATTTAAATGTAGCAAATCGTATTGATCGAATTAGAAATGAGCGCTAAACGCAAAATAATAATAACCATAATTTGAGTTTCTCACTTTCTCGCAAACTTTCCGTTTACATTTGATAAATAAAAAATGGATAGATAGACTGCATAATTTGTACTAGTGATTCAGAACTCTATAATAATAATAATAATAATAAAATTACTAAACATGTTTTTTTCAGGACTGTCTCGCTCTCTGCTTCTCTCTCTCTCTCTCTCATAAATGTCGAGGGAATCAAGTGGAGAAGTCGAGAAGGCGAATGGAAAAGAGAAATGAATAGCCTTTGCTTTGGAATTTAAAAAAAAAAAAACCAAACCAGATCGCACCATAGGCCTCTTCCTATAACAATTAAATTCAAATCCAACCATTAGGCATGGTCTATCCCGCTTATATGAAAAATATTAGGCTAAACATGTTGTGGATCCAGAAAATTTCACAATACTATACCTAACTTTGTTTCCACCTGAGATTTTGACTGTACGATCTCACCCACCACCTATTAATGCAAATTCTACTTTTAATTTATATCATCGTGATCGGGAAAAACATTAACTAGGTAATTCAATAGGCATAATTCTGAAAATTTTCTTACGCAAAGACCATTTATACAATTTTATAAAATAATATATAAAAAAGGAAAAAGTTTTTGAGCCCTTTCCACTTCCCTCCTAATTCCTATCTCCCTTTCTCCACATAATCCATTCCCTACTTCACATCCTCTCCATTCGAAATATAGACAGAAATGCGGAACTTCAACAACACCGACACCTACCTCATCAGAGCTGGCCATGACATGAACAAGGCCACCGTCACCGACTCTGGTGAGGTAGCCTTCAACTTTATTGACGACATCCTCCACATCAATAGACTTAAACTCGACAACCTAATTGTCGGAGTAGATATTGAGCACTGTCCTAATGGCTTGCATGGCACGTCCGGAGAGAATCGTGTTGCCTTGCTGAAACTCTGCGTAGGCCAACGCTGCCTTCTTTTTCAACTCATTCATGCTGACTACATCCCTCACAAATTAGCTTATTTTCTCTGTGACGATCAGTTCCGGTTCGTCGGAGTGGGGATTAGACCTAGTTTGATGAAACTTGACCGAGAGTAATTTTTCTATATATCTAGTAATTTTAGTTCAGAAATATTTTATTTAATGTTTCTGAATAGCTAATTTCTTATATTGATCTAAGAGGAATAAAGTTGATAAATGCTTTATTTCTATTTCAAACTCAATTGTTTTTTATAAAATTGCATACTGCTCAATTGCCTCTGTACATTTTGATTCCCCTAATTGAAATATATATATTTTCAGGTTCATTACAATAATTTTTCTTAATTACTTTGAATATATTTTACTGTGGTGAAACAGCTATGGTCTGAAGGTAGGAGTTCGTGTGGTTAATTTGCCAGTCCTTGCAGCATTGAAATTTGGCTGGCCATATGAGGCAGTGGGGGTTGGAGAGACTGCTGTGGGAGTGCACAGGGATAGAGCTGCAGGAGAAACCAACTTGCATCTGCCTTAGTGACTGGAGTAGGCTTGTACTGAACCTGGAACAGGTTGAGTTTGCTGCTCTCGATGTGATTGCATCATCTATTGTTGGCCGCCGGTTGCTCAGGAACTAGAGGTCTAGAATGTGGTGGTGGTGCTATGGTTCTGCATTAAATACCTACTTAGATTTTGTTTCTCAGCTTAGATATGCACCTATATTTGTGGCTTAACGAAGTAGTATGGATGCCAATCAAAATCTTGATGGTTTAGCTGTTCGATCAGAGCTATATAAAGTATTTTGTTTGATGGTTCGTTGTAATTAACTTGCTATTGTTGTGGATGTTTTAGTTGATGGATTTAGTTTGTCCAATGCAATTACTCTTCTTAATTGTTAATTTGTGTTATTGCTTTTTTGAGGAACAAATTAATTTTTGAAAAGACGCCGTGTGTTATTTTTAGCATTCTGAATTTCTAATCGTTTTCCAGGGAAAGACTTTTTAAACGAAACAAAAAGAAAAAAAAAGATGGTGCACCACTAAAGCGGACAGAGCAATACAGTTAATATTATAATATTAATTTGATTCGATTCAATTTCAAATGTGATGCAATCTTAGCTGACAGTTTGATCCAGCAGGACCAGCACATGTTTGATCAAGTTAATTTGTTGGAATGATGGTCTAATTTTGTTGATCAAACTCATTCTTTATCTTAAATTCAAATTGAAATGCGGCAATTTCACACTGGTGTATTACTGATCGAATTGGAAACGAGTGTTAACGCAAATAATTGTAATTGTTATCAATAATAATAATTATTTATTTTCAGCACAAAAAAAAGACGAGAGTTGGGTATGAATGTGAAAGGAGTAGGCCGAAAAATGTTATTACAGGTTACTAGGAAGAGTCTGTTGTTATCTTCTGGTTCGGGCTTTTGTTTTTTCGGTAATGAGCCCGTGGGAAGCTTGGGCCTCTTTTTAAGTTCCAATACAAAAGCTCTTTTTATTTTATTTATTTTTTTTAAGTGAAAGTTCCAACGCAAACCCTTAAAACCGCGTTGACACCACTAATGAGAAGGAAAATAACAGGAACATAAATTAAGAACATTCCAGAGCAAAAAAAGATAAAAGACATTAGAATTTAAAGGTTGTCCGCGTAAAGTGATAAAGTCTTACACGTATGAAACCAAGTCTTATACCCACAGTATGCATGTCTTTATTCTAATGACGCTAAACTATTTAAAAAAAAAAAAATGGGATATTCAATTGATGCGCTGTTATTGTATGATGCAGGTCTTTAAACCTTTCAATTAACTTAGTTCTAATGGGACCATACAATAAAAAGCCTACAATCAGGCGATGTGTTGTTAAGTCCATTGCTATGTTTTTCACTTGCAATCTATTGCACATTATCCAAATCATTTCAGATCATTTAATTTTATCAATGACCAAAAAGTGTACCCATAAAATTTCATGAAATTTTACTTTTGGCACATACATAAAGATAACAAAAAAAACAAAGAAAAACATCACGACACTGACAGCGAATCACTCGGTGCTGCAGGTCAATTCAGTTCTACGAGCAGATAATTCATTTAAATCACTCCCATTCGCCTTCTCGGCTTCTCTGCTAGCTTTCCATCCAATATTTATTATGAGAAAATTCTTTTTATTTAATTTAATTTTTTTTTTGTGAGTGAAAGTTCCAAAGCAAACAGTTAATTGCGTTGACACTTGACACCACTTACTAGGGAGTCGCTCGGTGCTTCAGCTAGCCTGCAGTACGCTCTCACAAGTCAATTCAGTTCTACCATCCCGTGCATGCAGACAATTCATTTAAATCATTCGCATTTTTTTTTTTTTGAGGGTACGGCGGCGAAAACCACACCTACTGAAATTCATTAAATAACAAAAAAGATAATTACACAATATTTACAAAGAAGAGGGAAAAATTGCTAAAAACAAAAAAACAAAAAAAAAGCCTTAAAAACTTCAGCCATAGTCCCTTCCTCTAGAGAACTGTTTATATGATTACATTTTTATATGATTCAATCTGGCCGAACAGTTTAGTGATTCGATGGAACTAGTTGGGCTGAGTTGGATGATGATTCATTATTTTATTTAATCCGATCAAATTCATTGTTTTGTTTTCAATTTTTATTAAAATGTTGTATTTTCAGGCCAGTGTAGTAATGATCGAGGTATAAACCGCTGGACTAGCACAACTTCAAAAAAATAATTAGAACGAAATATTGTATTTCAGAAGCACGACCGGAATTTTTTTTTTATTTTGTAAATTTTCAAAGTAATAAGAAATAGCTAACGGAAATTGATTAATCCCATACCATCTGTAGTTTCGCCAATTTTTACCATCGTTAAACACAAAGTGAACACATAAAATATATAAGGTGACATATATAGTGATCAAAGTAAACACATACAAACAAATAAGTTCAACAACAATAAGTTGAATATTTATTTAAAAGGAGATGATAACACTTATTTTTTTATAAGTGTTCACTTTAATTGTTTATATATTTATCTTGTCTATTTTATATGTTCATTTTGTGTTTAGGAATGGCAAAACTAGATATAACAGTTTTCATTTCTCATAACTAATAACTTGAGTTTTGGGAAAACGAATGGCAGAGTTGGGTTTGAATGTGGCCCCCGGGCCTTATACAATTCTAAAAAAATTTTGACACGCAGTTTTGGGCTTTTGGTTCTTAGGCCCAAAATTGTTTTCATTCAAGTAGCCTCTTTGCGTGATCCGGATTGGCTTTTTTAAATTCCAAAGCAAAGATTAATCGGCTAACTGCTGCGAGATCAGAAGATCAATAACATTATGACACGGAGTTTAAGAGTTTTGGGTGCATGCACTGTCTCAATTAATTAAGTTATCCACGTTCCGAGATAATGCATTTACATTTTCCATTTCCATTAGCCTGCTCGGCTTCTCTGATTTCCCTCCAATATATATGAGATGAGAGCGCAACAGATTTACACAGAAAGAAATAGAGAAATAGGGTTTGGAGAGAAATGGGGATATACTACAACAGAAACGACTCTACTTATACCATCACGGCCATCGATAACATCATCGAGACCACTGTAACTAAGTCTGGCAAAGTAGCTGCCAACTGGGTCGACGAAATACTCCTTGCTCACGACTCTCGCCTTCGTTACCAGATTGTTGGCCTAGATTTAGAGTGGTGTCCCAACACCTTATACGGCACTAGAGGAGAGAATCCAGTTGCCTTGATTCAACTCTGTGTAGGCCGTTGTTGCCTCATCTTTCAACTCCTCTTCTGTGATTTTATCCCTGACAAGTTGCGTAATTTTCTCAAAGATGCCCGTTTTCGATTTGCTGGAGTTGGCATTAAAGAAGATGCAGACAAGCTTGTGCGGGGGTAATTTTTTTTTCTTTATTTACTTCTGCTAATTGAGGAATATCAACAAAAAACAATCTTGAGTAAATGTTAGTTCTACTATTTGAAGCCGGAGTTCTGTTAAACTCGTCAATTTCGTTAGCAACTTAATTAGTGCATGTCTGATAGCATGATAGCTGTCCATATTGTAGAAATAATTTCTGTGCGCACATTGAAATTTAAAATCATTCACAGCTTCGTTTATTTATTTATTTTCACTAAATTCTTACTCAAAACATTTTTTTTTTTATGAGCTGAAAGCTGATTAATCATAATAGGTATACTCAAGCACCACTCCCTAATAATTTGGAAATTGGGGGGACTTTCACCTCAGTTAAGAATAATGTTGATTTTGTTAATTATTTATATCTTGATGTTACGACTTAATAGCCATCTGTGGTAACTGGTGGTGACAAACTGAAACAGGTATGGACTTGAGATAGAAAACCTAGTAGATCTGCGGGACCTTGCGGTAGAGCAATTGGAGAAACGTGCGATGAGGCAATGGGGCTTGAAGAATCTAGTCAAGGAGGTTATGGGGGTACAGATGGAGAAGCCTAGGACTGTCGCACTTAGCCACTGGGGAAAATGCAAGCTGTCTACTGAGCAGATTGAGTATGCCACTGTCGATGCCTTTGCGTCATTCGAAGTTGGCCGGAGGCTTTATGCCAGGGATTTCTGAGGCGTTGTGGGAAGCATGGGGATGTTGTTTGCATTTGTGGGTTTTTCATTGTGCGTTGGACATGTTATTTGTCTTCTATTTTGTTAAAATGAAATGATACATATGGATGTTGGTACTACTAGTCTACTAGTAGCTTTTTAATTAGAATTATGCAGGCCATGAAAGTTGGAAATTTATGCTATTAGTTGTTTTCTTATACAATATGAGAATTTTCTTAATTAGTAATTTTCTGATATTATCTACATTAATTTTTCCCTTTTTTTAATCTAATTTCCAGTTTTTGCTGCATATCTAATGCTTTATTCAGTTCTTCCATCTGTTTTTATACTCGTTAATATGTATTTGCTAAATTATTACATACTGTTTCACTTCAGCAAATCTTGAACAGTATTAAATTTAGAAAATTTTAGTCGCACAACTTGTGACTAGCTACTTGTGTGACTACAGCATTGGATATGCATTGATTTAGAAAATTTTTTTATATCCTCCCGTAACAAAACCGTTAGTTTGATTTAGTCTCACAACTTGTGTGACAACTCTGTTTCTAAATCAATGAACTTATGTTATGCTCCACTCAAAAATAAATTCAGTTACGTAAATAAAAGAGTCCCAATAAAGAATGGTTCATGTAGTACTACTAGTATGCTGAAGTATTTGCACGTACGGTAGAATTAGTTTCATCAAACGGTTATAATTTTTTTTTTTTTGGAAGAAATGCTTTTTGGGGTACATAAGAAAGTATCTATACAAATATCTAATCTGTGTGTGAAGATTTAAAATCCACGGCGTGTTCACAACTATTATTTGTGTCTGTTGGAAATAAATTATTAGTTACGTTAGTCAAATCTGTTTGGTTTAAGTACTTGCCAAAAAATAAAATATTTCATGTGTATTACCATTTTGAATCAATTTTACTTTAGAAATAATTAAATTTGTTTATTATAGCGCTACAAAAGTAGTCAATTTAAACTATATTATTGTTTGATTGCTTGTCAGATTTATGACATAATAAAATTATTGAAATGAGTCATTATTTTCTAATTTTCTAAAGAAAAAAACTAAATTCTAGAAACCTTTAATTGTACATATATGTATAAGAGTGGTATTAATTTGTAGCATGGTTGGTAACTTGGTATAACCGTAAAACAATGCAAGCTAGAGGTTAGTTTTTGCAAACATGGAGACACGATGGACGATGGTAGTGTAATTGGAAAACAGTTTACATTCATCAAAA
Organism: Rhynchospora pubera; assembly: GCA_028095005.1. NCBI lineage: Eukaryota > Viridiplantae > Streptophyta > Magnoliopsida > Poales > Cyperaceae > Rhynchospora > Rhynchospora pubera. The sequence continues at coordinate 82,763,607 of CM051460.1, read as the reverse complement.
AAAAAAAAAAAAACACAGTTTACAGTTGCAGCATTAATACAAAATAAAAAAAAAGGAATCCCACAATTAGGCAGTCTATCACGCTTTTGTAAAAAACAAGAAGGATCTAAACATCAAAATATGTACCGTCCAGTAAATTTTACAATTCTATACCAAACTCGTTCATACAAAATCCGTGTTTCCGATTTCAACCTGATATTTTGATCGTACGATTTCATCCAGCACCCGATTGCAAATTCTACTTTTAATCCTATCGTGATCGATGTTGAAAATAACAAAAACAGTTAGGGGTAAAATTGTAAAATTGTATAATTGTAACGTTAGGAATTCCAACGGTAGGATAATGCACTTTTGTGCTTCTATATATACCCATGTATTCAATTATGTAAATATTAAGAGAAAATATAATAACAATCAATAAGAAAAGCTCTTTGTCTATTTTGTCCATAAATCCAAATTCTGTCTCATTTTGTAACATGGTATCAGAGCGGTTGAATCCATGAAACTTTCTGCAAAACAAATTACCAATTCCGACAAGATGCTGGAATCAAAGGGATTGAATCCCACACAAAAAGAAACCAACAGAAATAGCCTTTCATGGGCACAAATATTGTCGTTGTCCAGTAGTGACAAACTGGCGCAACCAAATCCAACAAATTCGACTGACCTGAGAGCCGTGAATGGCGAAAGGAACCAGTCCATAATCGGCTTTGATATCAAGCTGGATTCTCATCAACACCAAAACTCTTGCAACTCTAGACCGACTTCTCTCTCGACCATAAAGGCCAGAGAGCATCGCGGCACTCAGTCACATGAAGAGAAGACAAACAATCCGGCGATGGCCGCCAACAAAATAGCAAATCGGAACCCTAATCTCAGTCGAGACGGAGTAGAACGGGGAACCAACAATACCGACTGGTGCAATAATTGCAAGAAAATCGGTCATACGAGGGACATTTGTTGGTTTCTGCACCCTCATCTTCATCCAGTCAAGAGAGAGGGAAGAAGCCGAGGCGGCAGCCATGGCAAGAGAAGAGAGCAAAAGAGCGGCTCGCGAAAGGGGGAGAAGGAAAGAAAAAGTCGAATAGATGCAGCTGTGGATCTGGATGGCTCAGATTTGAGAGATACAACCAAACAACGGCTGCATTTAATTGAGGCTATCCTATCCCATCTAAGTCGCAAAGGTCCCATTTTTAATAATTGTTTAGATGGGCTTGGTAAGGCCCAAAATTTTAATAATTTCTCTCATTTAATCGAGTCCTGTAAAATGAAACATGATGAGCTCAATGTTCCTTTTAACAATTCGGTTCCAGGGACCAATGACGCAATGGTTGATTTAAATGTTAACCATTTTACTACTATTAAAAATCAGATAGCCACTGGTGACCAAAAAATTCATAATGGTTCTTATAATTGTACCAATTTAGGACTCAAAATGATAAACTTAACAAAAAATTATGATAGTGATAGGTGGATTTTAGACTCTGGCGCAACCGATCACATGACTGGAAATAAACTTATTTTGCATGACTATCAACAATCTGAAGGTCAAGAATTTGTATTTGTTGCAAATGGTGAAAAAATGGAAATTTGTGGTTATGGTTCTATCAAGCTTTTTTCTAAAAAAATAAAAAATGTTTTGCATGTAAAAGATTGCACATCGAATTTATTATCTATAGGAAAACTTACAAGAGAAATAGATTGTGAAATTAAATTCTCTTCTGAAAATGTTTTGTTTCGAGATTTGAAAACTAAAAAGATTATCGGTGAAGGTTTTTTAGAAAATAGTCTTTATGTTTTAAATTATCAAAAAACTCATTTCCATATTAAGAAAGATGATTTAAGCAATCTTTGGCATAAAAGAATTGGGCATCCTTCCGATAAAGTTTTAAAATGTCTCTTTGATTTTAAAAATTTAGATTGTAGTAATTGTGAAGTGTGTCAATTTTCTAAACATACAAAACTTCCTTTTAACTCTTCAAAAAATAAAAGTAATAAACCTTTTGATTTAATTCACTCCGATGTTTGGGGACCCGCTCCCGTTAACTCTTTTAATAATTTTAAGTATTTTGTCATATTTATAGATGATTTTACACGTGTGACTTGGTTATATTTACTAAAACAAAAAAGTGAAGTATTTTCTAAGTTTGAGGAGTTTTCAAGTATGGTCGAAAATCAATATAACACTAGAATCAAAATTTTTAGAACCGATAATGGATCGGAATATGTAAATCAAAATTTTAATAATTTTTTCAAACAAAAAGGAATTTTACATCAAACTACTTGTATTTATACACCTCAACAAAATGGAGTTTCTGAAAGAAAAAATCGTCATTTACTTGAAATAACTAGATCTCTTCTTTTTCAAAATAATGTTCCCAAAATTTATTGGTCGGATGCCGTTCTTACCGCCACTTATTTAATAAATAGGCTACCTAGTGTTGTTTTGAATTATAAAAGTCCTTTAGAAATTCTTTACCAAAGAAAAATTAATATTGATCACTTAAGAGTTTTTGGATGTGTTTGTTATGTCCATACAAATAAATTAGATAAATTAGACTATACTTCTATTAAAACTATTTTTTTAGGATATTCTTCGCAAAAGAAAGGTTATAAATGTTATGATCCAAAAAATCATAAATTTTATATTTCAAGAGATGTTACTTTTTTTGAAAATGAGCCATATTTTCAAAATAATAACAAAGAGCTTGATAACTATATTTCCACAAATGATTTTGTTCTTCCCATAATTTCTAATCAAGGTATTGAGAAAGTATTTGTAGGAAATGAACAACAAGAGGAACATGACCAAAATGATATCGACAACAACACTCAAAGTGAAACCGAAGAAGAAGAAAACACAAGTGTTGAAGAAGAAGAAGAAGAAGAAGAAGAAGAAGAAGAAGAAGAAGAAAGTGCTAGTGCGGAACAAGAGGTTCCATTGCGAAGATCTACACGTTCTACTCAACCACCGGCAAGGTTACAAGATTTTGTAACCTATGAGGTTCAATATCCTATTCAAAATTATATTTCTTATGATAAAATAGGCAATAATCACCGCACTTTTCTAAGTGCAATATCCCAAATTGAAGAACCAAAAAAATTCGAAGAAGCCATAAATCAACCGGTATGGTGTAAGGCCATGAAGGAAGAACTTCAAGCCTTAGAAAAAAATAGTACTTGGACCATAGTACCATTACCCAAAAATAAAAAACACGTTGGTTGCAAATGGGTTTATAAAATCAAATATCATAGTGATGGTACCATAGAACGGTATAAGGCTAGGTTGGTTGCCAAGGGCTATACTCAAACCTATGGTATTGATTACCAAGAGACTTTTGCTCCCGTAGCAAAAATGAATACCGTTAGAATTTTACTTTCAATAGCGATTAATAATGGGTGGAAATTATACCAAATGGATGTAAAAAATGCGTTCCTTCAAGGAACACTCGAAGAGGAGGTGTACATGACTCTTCCACCGGGTCATGTAAAAGAGAAAAATGCTAATCTTGTTTGTAGGTTAAAAAAAGCTATTTATGGGCTTAAACAATCTCCAAGGGCGTGGTATGGAAAATTGTCTTATTTTTTAATTTCTTGTGGTTTTAAAGTTAGCCATTCTGATACATCTTTATTTTCAAAACATGAAAACAATGACACTACCATTGTTCTTGTGTATGTTGATGACATAATCGTTACCGAAAATAATTTAGAAAAAATTAATGGTGTAAAAAAACAATTGAAGGACAAGTTTGAAATAAAGGACCTTGGCATACTTAAGTATTTTTTAGGCATTGAAATAGCTCATTCTACCAAAGGTTTGTTTATTTGCCAAAGAAAATATGTCTTGGATCTTTTGAAAGAAACCGGTAAATTAGGATCTAAGCCGGCCTCTACCCCAATTGATAGTAATACCAAATTAAATTCTGAAGACGGTGAACCGTTGGAAAATATTAACCAATTCCAACGACTTGTAGAAAAATTGATATATTTAACGGTAACTAGGCCGGACATATCATATGCGGTAAGTCAAATTAGCAAGTTTATGCATGCACCTAGGAAACCACACTTAGATGCAATAGATAGGATATTAAGATACCTTAAGAAAACACCCGGGAAGGGTATATGGATGAAAAATAATAAATCTAACGATGTGTGTGGCTATTCCGATGCAGACTGGGCCGGGAGCTTTGATAGAAAATCAACAACCGGCTATTGCACGTTTGTAGGCGGAAATTTAATCACATGGAAAAGCAAGAAGCAAAATGTCGTGGCTCGATCTATTGCGGAAGCGGAATATCGAGCCATGGCATCCACCGCAAGTGAGCTCACTTGGATTAAACAAGTACTCAAAGACTTACATATTCCAATACGTAGCTCGATGAAGATGTTTTGTGATAACAATTCGGCACGACATATCGCTTCAAATCCGGTGTTTCATGAAAGAACGAAACACGTTGAAGTTGATTGTCACTACATAAGAGAAAAAGTTCAAGCAAAGGAAATAGATACTCTATACGTGAAGAGCAAAGACCAATTGGCCGACATCTTCACTAAAGGACTTATTCCAAAGGTGTTTGAAGATATAGTTAGCAAGTTAGGATTAATAGACATCTATAATCCTAGCTTGAGGGGGAGTGTTGAAAATAATAAAAACAGTTAGGGGTAAAATTGTATAATTGTAACGTTAGGAATTCCAACGGTAGGATAATGCACTTTTGTGCTTCTATATATATCCATGTATTCAATTATGTAAATATTAAGAGAAAATATAATAACAATCAATAAGAAAAGCTCTTTGTCTATCTTGTCCATAAATCCAAATTCTGTCTCATTTTGTAACAATCGATAGGCAGTTAATAGGCAACAAGTACAATTCTACAAATAAATATTCTCTAGGGGTGCGTTTGGATAGGCGTGGGAAGAAGGAAAGAAGGGAAGAAGTGGGAAGAAATATTGGGAAGTGTGTAATTTTGTGAAGAGTTTGAATTGTTTATAATTTTTTTTCTTCTTCTTCTTCTTCCTTCTTCTTCTTCTTTCTTCCAACGATCCAAACGCATCCTAGAAAAGACCTTTCAGAGTTCAGACAATTTCATCACAAAGCATGTATAAAATAGGCAACAAGTTTCAGAATCAGAAATTCAGAATCCTTTTCGTCTCTCCTTCCAAGAGATCCGCAGATACCATATCATATGTATATCTCTCCTTTGCGTCGCCTACTTCACAATTCACATCCTCTCCTTTTCTGAAAGTACATAGAGAAAGAGAGAGAGCGAGAGAGATGGGGTTCTTCTACGACCCTACCGACTCGACCTTCATTGTCACCTCCCGCGACAAAACAATCAAGACCACCGTCACCTCCTCCGGCCGTGTGGTCTCCAAATGGATTAATGACATACTCCGCTTCCGCCGCCCCTTCAACGAGTTCATCGACCTAGTCATCGGTCTTCACACTACTGAGTCCTGCTCAGATGGCTTAGATGGAACGTATGAAGAGAATCAGTGGCGGAGATAAGTGGAAAGGAGGGGGGTCAATTGACCCCATTCAAAAAAAAAAACTTTGTAACTAACATATAAAAATATGTACCTTTATGATGAAAAATTGTATGGGTGTACTAGTTTGAACCCCATTAAGTTTATAAGTAATTTTATTGGTTGAACCCCCATCAAAATATATGGAAGTATCCTTACTAGGTTATTTTTGGGGTAAAATTAGCATTTTTCTTATAAAATAATAAAAAATATTAAATGGGGACAAAAAATTAAAGTGAGCTAACTTTTTTCATCCAACTTTCTTCTATTCCCAGACCAACAAACGCACCATTCCCCATTCATCAAAAACCCATCTTTCTTTTCTCCTCCTTTCCCTTTTTTTTCCTTTCTGTCTTTGTGCGCAGATGGTCCACCAGAAGGAGACGAAAAAAAAGAATTGAAGAACTTGAATCTTGGCATCTTGCTGCATCTAGGTACGAGGATTATTTTAATTAAGTTGCAATTTGGCATATTAAATAGTTTATGCTATTATACAACTCACGCCCCCTTGTTAGAACTTTAAGCATGATTATTTTATTCATAAATAATCTAGGGATCTGCTAGAAGGGGCTCGCAGATTGATCTTTTCTTATGTAGTTATTCTGCTTCTTTTGGTTCCTGTAATAATTTATGTGTGTACAAAATGATGATTCAAATTTGGTTTTAGGAATGGGATCTGACAACACTGCAGTGTGTCCATACCTGACTGATCATACAAAAGGGGTCATGTCTTTGTTGTTCTGGAATCAGTTTCTAATATCAATGTCATGATTATTGTGTGTTATCAAATAGGTAATCGTAGTTGTTAGCATGCTGCTGCTGAATATACTTTTTGTTCTTTTCATCACATTTAGGTATGGAATAAGAACAATAAGGGAGAGCTGGAGCTGACATATACTCATACTGAAGAACATGTAAGTATTTTTCTGTTTAATTTTATATTTTTATGATTTTATCCCTCGGTTGTTTGTATTAAGTATTAACAAATATTTCTATGTTTCTCACACTTTTAACTGAATGTATTGGTACATGAAAATAATAAAAAGAAGAAAAGTAATGACTTGTCTTTTTTTCACCTGTTTTGTTCTTCTTATTATTAGGGACTACTCGAGCTTGGTACTTAGAACCAAGAAATTTATGTTTTTTTTTTTGGCAGTCCTTGATCGTTGTGATTAATTAGCATAAGCATGACCATAGAACTAATTAGAAATTGAAATTTATTCTTACCCATTTTAATTTCTAGAACTATGATTCTACAAACATAAAATTATTTTATGTGCGAGTAATGTGTTCTATTTAATATTTTAATTTGTCTATTGATTAGTAGCTTCATCCGATCATCTCTCTTGATATTTTTCTATTAGATATTTCATGGAGAAGTTTTTGAAACGAAAACAACCACATGATGATTCATCTACCTCTCAAGCCCCTAAACGGATTCAAATTAACCCGAAAGATTGCCCCCCCCGATCCGGCAAAGCGTCCGAAGATTTTCGAGTACCATCCGAATGAGCGAGATGAAGTTCGAAGAATTTACTTAAATAGAGGTCCAAATCAACCAAAAGCATGTAAGTTTGAGCAAATTGAAATAGGAGGAGTGTGGCGAAAGTTCAATCCTAAATGGTATGATGATTATGTGGGGTGGCTAGAATATAGTGAATCAAGTCATAAGGTATATTGTCTATGTTGTTATTTATTCAAGGATATTAAGAAAGGGGGTGATGCTTTTACAATAGAGGGTTTTCAATGTTGGAATAAGAAGGAGAGGTTAGATAGACATGTTGGTGGGCCCAATAGTTTTCATAATCAAGCAATGAAGAAATGTGATACCTTGATGAACAAAAAACAATCAATCCAAACTTGTCTTAACAGACAAACTGAGCAATCGAAGCATAATTACCGCATTCGATTGAATGCATCAATTGCTACCGCTCGGATACTTTTACATCAAGGTATCGCTTTTCGTGGACATGATGAGTCTGAAGAATCACATAATAGGGGTAATTTTATAGAATTCTTAAAGTTTCATTCTGAAGGTAGGGAAGAGGTGAGTAACGTGGTTTTACAAAATGCACCTAAAAATCTGAAGATGACATGCCCAGAGACACAAAAGGATATAGCTAATTGTGCAGCAAAAGAGATCTTGAAATCAATAATGAGTGATTTAGGGGATGATTTTTTCAGTATTTTGGTGGATGAGTCATGTGATGTTTCAGAAAAGGAGCAAATGGCGGTTGTTTTGCGTTATGTGAATAAGAAAGGCATTGTCTTGGAGCGATTTATTGGGATTGTTCATGTTGAAGATACATGTGCTTCAACTCTCAAGGAAGCAATCACATCTTTACTTGGCGAGCACAATTTGAGCTTGACAAAAGTACGAGGCCAAGGTTATGATGGGGCTAGCAATATGAGTGGCTCATTCAATGGTCTTAAAAGTTTGATATTGAGAGAAAATCCTTCGGCTTATTACATCCACTGTTTTGCCCATCAACTACAATTGGCACTAGTTTATGTTGCAAAGAGAAATGGTGATGCCGATTGGTTTTTTATTTTGATGAATCAAGTCATCAATGTGGTTGGAGCTTCTCCGAAGCGACGAGACTTGCTTCGTGAAAAGCAAGCAATTAAGATCATAGAAGAATTGAGTCACAATGATTTGGAAACAGGAAGTGGCTTAAATCAAGAACTCGGTGTCCCAAGGCCATGTGAGACTCGTTGGGGTTCCCATTATAAGTGCATTTTAAACTTTATTGTAAATTTTTCTTGTATCATTGAAGTACTTGAGATGGTGGAGGAAGAAAGTACGAAGCAAGAACAAAGAACAGAAGCAAATCGTCTTCTAAAGTTCATACAAGATTTTGATTTTGTTCTAATGATGCACTTGATGAAAAATATTTTGGGAATCACCAATGAACTTTGTTTAGCTTTGCAAAAGAGCGATCAAGATATTGAAAATGCAATGTCTCTTGTGAGAGTGGCAAAAGAGCGCTTGCAAGTTGTTAGAGATAATGGATGGACATCTCTTTTAGATGAGGCCTCTTCTTTTTGCAAGGAACACGCAATAAACATACCTAACATGGAAGAAAGGTATGTACTTCAAGGTAAATCGGCCCGTAAAGCTCGGCATATTACTTATTTCCACCGATATCGTGTAGAGATTTTTTGTGCAATTATAGATACACAATTGCAGGAGCTTAATAATAGATTTGATGAGATAAATTCAGAATTACTTCTATGTATCTCTTGCTTGAATCCAAGTAATTTATTTGAATCATTCAACAAAGAAAAGTTGATCAAGTTGGCTTCCTTTTATCCTAGTGAGTTTTCTAATTCAAGTCTTTTAGCTCTTCCAAATCAATTAGAAAACTTCATTGCCGATGTGCGTACAATGAACCAATTTGCTAACTTGAAGGGAATTAGTGAATTAGCAAGAGCAATGGTTGAGACCAAAAAACATAGAGTGCATTCACAAGTTTATTTGTTAGTGAAATTAGCATTAATCTTGCCGGTTGCAACGGCATCCGTTGAAAGGGTCTTTTCGGCAATGAATTACATTAAGAATGACTTACGGAATAAAATGTGTGATCAATGGATAAATGATTGTTTGGTCATTTACATTGAGAAAGAGATCTTTGAGAAGGTTACCAACACCGCCATACTACGTCGATTTCAAAATATGAGACCTCGGAGAGTTCAATTGGATGATGAAGATTGTAGTTAGAATTTATAAGTTAAATGTGCTATGTACGTGTTTCTATTTTTTTTTTCTCCTTTTATGTACTTGCTTTTAAATTATTTTTGAACTTTTGTATTCTGTAAAATTTTGAACCGTTATGATTATAAGATGTGAACCCCATTCTTGAAATTTCTGACTCCGCCACTGAAGAGAATCCTCTTGCCTTGCTTCAGCTCTGTGTTGTAGGCCACCGTTGCCTCATCTTTCAACTAAATCATTGCGACTCCATCCCCAGAGAGTTGACTGAGCTTTTCTCAAACAAGCGGGTTAATTTCGTTGGCGATCGTATTTATTTTGCTATTAGAAAGCTTGAGAAAGAGTAATTGTTCTATTTTATTTTATATAGTAGTTTTACATTTAAAAATTTATTTTGGGTTTCCGAATGGTTTTGTTTAATTTAAATTTGTGATGATTATCAATTTAATTATCATGCATAGGGCTTTACTAAATTGTTGTAGCACTTTTTTCTATTTATTTATATATCTGTTTAATTTAATTGGATCTTATTTTGTAGATGAATTGTTTTCTTGCATCATCTAACTGGCATTAAAACAATTTGCATTGTCCAAATAATCTCTGTTTCTTCCTTTTCAGTAATAGAAAATCTTATCTTGTCCAAACAATTTGCATGGTCACTTCTTTCTATTTTGTAGATCTATTTATTACTTTTTCTGCCTCTTTACGTTGTTGCCTTCTTCTCTCTTTAGGTCGAGGGATTGATCTTTAAATTTTGGTTTGTAATTTGTTTGTTACCTTTTTTAATTAATGAAATTTCCGGTGTGATAATCCCACTCCCACCTAGCTTTCCACAAGGAAAAAAAAAATCTCAAGTTACTTTAGGTAATTATAATTTCAAATCTGATTTTTGTAACACGCCAAAAATTGGTTTAATTCTCTTTGGCTCCGTTTGGATGGCTTCTTCCCGGAATAAGGAATAAGGAATAACCACTTTTTACCAATAAATTTATTTCTAACCATCCAAACTCTTCACAAAAGTTACACACTTCCCAATAAATTTATCCCTTCCCAGTAAATTTCTTCCCTTCTTCCTTTTTTCTACCTTATTCTCAACGCATCCAAACGGAGCCTTTCAAACTTAAAATTATTTTGAGACGCATAAATAATTGCATAATACAACTCAATTATTTCTGCTGCTTTTTATGTTGGAATATTTAATGTGGCCTATGATAATTAATGTGTGAGCCAAGTTCATCTAAGATAATTAACTAAAGGGTGCATCATAATTTGATGGAAATTCTGATGGACCAGATTCATTGTACTTAATCCCTTTAGTTGCCTCAGCATTAAATACTCTATAATCTGAAATTTTAAGGCACCCTTTCTCATAATTCTGCCATTAAGAAATTTCAGTAAAGAAAAAGAGAAAAAACGCCATTGTTGACCATCATTATGGCTGAGGAAAACTCAAAGAAGATCAATACTAACGCTTCCGCCTAATGACTAACGATTTCTGCTCTTCAATTTGGATACGGAGCAGATGTGATAAAAGAGGAGTCGTGCATGGCTTGCGGGTTTCAACTTCATCCACTCAACACTCGATTTCGATTAGCGATGGCACGAGGTATTTTACGATTCCTGGTTAATTCCGCATTCTAGAATAGTTGTAGCACTTACAGTTGGTATCAGAGCGGGTTATACCGCTAGATTGGCTTTATTGAAATAGAATTTCATAACGGTTAAACAGAAATTCTGTTGTAAGTGTTGAGTGGATTGAGTTTTGTCTGATTTTCTTAATTATCTGAATTCGTGGATCATTATCTCAAGATCCGCTTATCCGATTTGAGTGAGGTTTTCAGAATTGGAAAGATCTCTGGGTCTACTTTCCAAAGAGACCAACATCTTGAAAATCAAGCGGGTGCACAGGGAGATAATCAATTCGCAATCACAAGAGGTCAGAATGTCAGGGTTCTGAAATTTCTGACCTTTCAGTAGTACGGGACATTTTTCTCTTAATTGGTAATTCGGATTTGCATGAAATTTTACTGTAATGTAGATATTTCATATATCTTTCCATAGAATGTAAATTTGTAAAATTCCAATAAAGTATCAGTGAGAAATGCTGTCTGCAAGTTAAGTCTGTCTGACAGTTTGTCGATTTTTCGTCTGGGATAGTCTGTTTTTCGAGGGCTATACCTTTTGATCTATAAACTTCTTTTGATGAAACTTATGTCACTGGAAAGATCTTTGAATCTAGTTTCCAGAATGATCAAGAACACAGAAAACGGATGATTATAGAGAAAGTTATCGTCAGATTACCAGAGAGTGTTCAGTCTGTCTGAAAGTTTTTGGATGAACTCTGGTCGCACCTTTTCGTGTAGGACGACCCGTTCCAATAAAGTGTGGTCCAGAAATGATTTTTATGACAAAATTAAGGTACAATCAGACATATTATAGTTCTCTCTTGTCAATTGAACCTTGTAGATTACTTAATTATTATGTAAATCTATAGAATAGTCACAATTTGTTCAGAATACTGAATTTGTATATAGATTGGTTGGCATCTTTATTGAAGGTTGGTTAGTCAATAGTGATATGCTTGAATATACTGTATTAGTAAAGTTATGCATATGAATAATTTAAACCGTACTAAGTTACTCATACTAAGTTACTTTTAATAATTTGGTCATTATCAATTTTAATAACTTTAATTGTAATTATCATTTTATTAAAAGAAAGTGTGTGATATTTTATTTATATATATCACAATAAAGTTTTACATTTAATAAATTATGATTGTCAATTTTAACAACTTTAATTGTCATTGTAGTTTATTAAGTGGAATTTTATTATTATTAGTTCAATTTGTTTCTGCCCAACGGTGATGCAAATTGATTTCATGGAACAACTATTTTGTTAAAATTGAAATTTTTAAATATTAATTTCAATTTAATTAAGTATCATTCCTCATAGTTGTTTATTTATATTATATTATTTGTGATATTTTAATTTACATATCACTATAATGTTTATATTTAATAAATATTAAGGATGTCAATTTGAACAACTTTAATTGACATTAGAGTTTATTAAATAGAATTGTCTCATTATCTTCAATTTATTTTCTGCCCAACGGTGATATAAATTAAATGTGAGGAACTATTATTTAAAAACTGAAATTTAATTGGCGTTTTATTAATTATTTCAGTTTAATTTATTATTAGTTCTTTGATTATACTATGTGAATTTTAGTCGACTATTAACCACTTTATGTTTCCTGACTTTTACAACATCAAATAAAACTAATTATTCCAACTTAAAAAGAACCAATTGAGATTTGTCTTGGTATTTTGAAATTAAACCAGACATTATGAAAAGATTATGCTGCAATTATCAATAAAGGCAGCGATGATGAAATACTAAATTTTCTAAATTATATCTCAAATTTGATAAGGTCAAGTTTGGATTTAGTGAAAATATTATAAATCAATGTATATATCTCAGGGTTAGTGGGAGTAATTTATCATTCTCATTTTGTACGTGGATGATATTTTATTAGTCAATAAGAAATTCACATTAGGTTATTTATTTGTGCTTGTATATATAATGATTACTTTTATGGAAGAGTGTTGAGCAGTTTATAATGTCATCTTCCACTATGCAAGCAGAATTTTTGTGGCATTTTGTAAGGTCACTTATCTTATTTTTGTAATAACGTGACTGCTATTTTGTCTTATAAGAACAACAAATCAAGCAAGTGTCTATTGGATCAACATTAAATATCTTATTGTTAATGACAAAGTCAAAGATGATATTATATCAATACAACATATTAATTTGAGAGTTATGTTAAATGATTATCTCACTAAAGTATTACCACCCATTTTTGCCGGCACGGGTCTGGTTGCTAATTATGATTTTGTTGTATTGAATTATGTATTAAGTTATGATATGAAGCTTCAAATTATGACTTTGACTTTGAATTATGAAATATGCTTATTTCTTATGTTGCGCATTATGTTTAATTTAAGCAAATTTACTTAAGTGTATCAAATGGATTGTATCAACCATTTGTTGGAAAGAATACCATTTCTAAAATTAATGGGGTCAAATAACATTAATAGTTATTTTGATTGTATTAGTTTAGTTTGGTATTTCTAACTGAACAAGGTTTAAGATGTTGGCCGATTTTGAATTTGTGCTTAATTATGATGTTTTCAGCATAGGCCAAGTGGGAGAATGTTGGAATATTTAATGTGGCCTATGATAATTAATGTGTGAGCCAAGTTCATCTAAGATAATTAACTAAAGGGTGCATCATAATTTGATGGAAATTCTGATGGACCAGATTCATTGTACTTGATCACTTTAGTTGCATCAGCATTAAATACTCTATAATCTAAAATTTTAAGGCACCATTTTCCATAATTCTGCCATTAAGAAATTTCAGTAAAGAAAAGAAAAAAAACGCCATTGTTGACCATCATTATGGCTGAGGAAAACTCAAAGAAGATCAATACTAACGCTTCCGCCTAATGACTAACGATTTCTGCTCTTCAATTTGGATACGGAGCAGATGTGATAGAAGAGGAGTCGTGCATGGCTTGCGGGTTTCAACTTCATCCACTCAACACTCGATTTCGATTAGCGATGGCACGAGGTATTTTACGATTCCTGGTTAATTCCGCATTCTAGAATCGTTGTTGCTCTTTCATTTCATCCTATTTGGGCCTTACAGATACTTATCAGGATCGTTACATTAAATTTATCCTAATTAATTACTTTGAATATTTTTGAATGCGGTGAAGCAGATATGGTCTGAAGATGGAATCTTATGTGGATGATTTGAGCGACCTTAGATCACGGAGAGTGGACCGGCCAGGTATGACGCGCTTGGATAAGCTGGAAGTGCTGTGGGAGGCCATGGAAATAATACGCGTGGAAAAACCGACTAGTGCCATCGGCAGTGACCGGGGCAGCCCTGTACTGACACCCGACCAGATTGAGTATGCTGCTCTTGATGCCTTCACATCATATGAACTTGGCCAGTGGTTGCTTGAAGATGACATCTGAGGCATGTGTGATGTCTGGAATGGTGTCTCCATGGTTCTGTATTTTGGGTGTCAAATACTGTGTTTGGTTTTGCTTTTTTAAACTTTTGTAATGTGAAAATGAAAGGTAGATTGGTTAAGCCTCTGTTTGGTGTATAAGTATAACCAATTAGTCAATTACTGTGGATGCAAATGAAAATCTTAATGCTGTTAGTTTTTCATTTTTGGAGATTAAAAAAAAATTATTTTTGTTGTTCATTGTTGTCATGGATGGTTTTTTTTTTTTTTTTTTGAAGAAAGATGTGATCTTAAATGCATTGTCAGTTCTCGATTTGTGTTCAATGTTTTCTTAAAAAAGTACAATTAAAGTTTGGAAAAGATGTTTTGAACCTCAATGGTCTGTTCTATTCAGTATTCAGGGGCGGCATCTTTTTTTTTTTTTCCCTATTTACAAGTACATATGAAATTCTGTTTTAAGTCGAACTACAGGGGTTCTAATCTAATATGTAAGACCGTGAAAGTACAATTAAATCATCAAATAAATTTGCATGATTATAATTTGTACAACTGTAGCATCTTATATTTTATCAACTCTTCAGGTTAAGGTTACTGTCCTGTCCTACTGATCACTAATGCTAGGATATCACAGGCTAGCAAGTAGCAAGTCTTTAAAGCCATCACGTTTGCATAGCTTTTGTTAGAATTATCTTATTTAATTTCTAAGTTATAATTAACTTCTTGATATAGTGTAGATAAATTCATTAATGGATAGATTGTACTATTGGAAACGGGTAACCAATAGAACCGTTACTTCTGGATAAAGCGCACGCTCATATATAAATATATTGGACGGTTATGGTGGAGCTACATGTTAGTGATGTTAGTGGGGTTATTGGGATTATTGGGGTTAGTGGGTCAGTGATTGAATTTAGTAATTCTCTAGAATTAACGACTGAGAATAGCGAAGTAAAGTTAGAAGTTAAAAAAGAGTAAAACTACTTTGAGGTTAAAAATAACAAATAAATAAATAGAATTGTCAATTTTGAGACGGAAATTAGTACGCTTTACAAGTATGACTTACATGTCTTATAGAGGTATTTCTCAATAAAAAAAAAATAAGTCTCATTTAATGACAAGTTGACAACTGGAGAAGCAACGGATAATAAAAAAAAAAAAGTAAAACATTAAGTATTCTATTTTTTACTTTAATATTGATTAATTGTTTTTTAAAACTAAATTATATCATTTTTTTTTCTTATGCTGCAGGTCATTGTTGCATCTGATCCTATCATTGGGACGGTTATCAGGTTCCTAATTAAAGGTTCTTAAATTTGACACCAAAATTATGCCGGAGAACGGTTAGTGGGATATGTATTATATTATTAAAAAATAGATATTCAATAAATAAAAATGCATATTGTCAAAACATTAAAGTTGCATTGTAGTATTGTACAAGAATAATAATAATAAAATTGAAAACTGTAGGATCGTTGGTAAAGTAATGGAACTATGGAGCAGAGGCATATCGTCAGAAGTCAAAACTTTTCTCCAATTAAATTCGGAGCTCCGCCAGGTTTATGGGCTTTATGGCGGTTGCAGCATAAATACAAATTAAGAAAATAATCCCTCAAATTTGGCAGTCTATCCCGCTTCTATAAAAATCATATAAACATGTGCCATCCAAAATTTTCACAATACAAACTGCGTGTTTTTCTTTCCGATTTCAACCTGAGATTTTTAGTCTTTATTATATCCTCTGTTCGGGGAAGTCAAGAATAGGCTAGATTTTGGAGGCATAATTCTACAAATATTTTCAAGAAAAGGCCAATTAAACATTTCCATCGGAAATTAATTAACATCTATAAATACTAATCAGGCAGAAAGTTTTTGAGACCCCCTCCACTTCCCTTCTTGGCTTATTCAAAGAAATTCCTACATTCTCCTCTCCCCCTTGTGCGCAGCAAGAGAACTAGAGAGATGGGGATCGTCTACAACCCTGCCGACTCGACCTTCGACGTCAGCTTCAACAACTACACGATCAAAACCACTGTCACCGCCTGCAGCAGTGTGGCCTCCAACTGGATTAACGACGTCCTCCGCATCCATAGCCACCAAAACCCCATAGTAATCGGTCTCGACATTGAATGGTGTCCTAATGGCTTCTACGGAACAACCGGAGAGAATCCGGCTGCTTTGCTTCAACTCTGTGTAGAGGACCGCTGCCTTATCTTTCAACTCATCCACTGTGACTACATGCCTTTTGAGTTCATTTATTTTTTTCTCCAACGATCGGCTTAATTTCGTCGGGGTGGGCATTACAAGTGATTTCAAGAAGCTTGAAAAAGAGTAATTGTTCTATCTATTAATTTTCCTTTGCATAAAAAAATATATATAGTGTTTTGAATTGCTTTTGTTAATTTTGAAGTTATGTGTTTTGTCCAATTATTCATTTTTATTTAAATAAGTAAAATTTCATTTAAAGAATGAAATTTTTTCTAATTATCACGCAGAGAACTTTGCTAAAATGATGTTGTACTTATTTTTTATTATTTTTTTTTGGAAATAAGGTACATTTCTTTTATTGATTTAACTATTTAATTTGATTTCCTTTTATAGATCAATTGTTTCCTAGCATCATCTAACTGTTCCAAAAATGATATGATGTATACCTCCTAATAATCCCTGTTTCTCCTTTTTCATTGAACCTCGATTATTGAAAATCTTATCATAAGCGATTTGACTGTACTTGATAGCTATCATCTATAATACTTGCTACTACTGAAATATCTGATTTTTGTTGGAAACCCTAATAAATGAAATATTTCTGTTCAAAACTCAAAAATGCTCATAAAAAAGACAGGGGCCAGACTCAGACCCCTATTTTCATTAAAATAAAAAACTCACATTTCTTTTCTAACTAAGAAATATATATTTGTTTGGGCCTTAATATATATTTATCAAGTTCATTATACTGAGCTAACCAAATTATTTTGAATATTAATTTTAACTGTTGTCAAGCAGTTATGGATTGAAGGTGAGATCTTGTGTGAATGAATTGGGGGACCTGGCAGCAGAGAGAACAGGTTGGGAACTTATGAAGAAGTGGAGTTTGCAAAAACTGCTATTAGAGCTCAGGGAGATGCAGCTGGAGAAGCCGAAGTCGATCTGCCTTAGCAACTGGAGTAATCGTCTACTGACGCCGGCGCAGATTGAGTACGCTGCTCTTGATGCGTTTGCATCATTTGATCTTGGTTGGCACCTGGTTTTTGAAGACTTTTTCTGAAGTAGGGTGTCAAACGCCGAGTTAGAATGTGAGTGTCTTAACAAATTAGAATAGATGCTAATGGAATTTGTTGTTATTTGTTCTTCCGGAGAATATACGTGTTTTTTTTTTTGTGGTAAAATAGATGTCAAGTTTATTTTTAAATTAAATATTACTTGCAAAAAGATTTTCAGATCACCAAAATTCAAACTCTCGCAACTTGACTTGAAGGGTGTTGTTTTCGGTCATTAGACAAAAGTTCGGTTACGTTCGTTGTTATTATTGTTATGATATGAAATATTTTCGTTAATGTGGTTTTATATATACGTAGTCCGTAGTCCAATGCATTTTGCTTTCCTATTTGTGTTATACGGTTATTTTTTTTAATATAAAGGAAATTATATTTTTGTAATGAAATTTTTTGTTATTGTCATGTTATTCTAGTCTTGCATCCTTTTTGTTTCCATATACAAGTACTTACGAATACTCTGTTTACTTTAATCTAAGTTAAACTGCTATGTTCTGCGTCCACATGTATTTTTTTATAATTTAACATTATTATTAAAATTGCTATTCATTTGATTTAAAATGTTATTTTTAAAATTCACGGTTCTTAATCAGTTAATTGGGTAAACTGGGTAACTTTGGAATCGCAACTTCTCAAAATAAGAAAAAGAGGATTCGTTCGATCGACAAGCTGTCCGACAAACATCTTATTAAAATCAAATCAAACCAAAAACAGGGATAGAAGTTACAATTTTTTTTAAGTTAACTCGTTAAATGATTTTTAACATAATGCCATTAATTAATGTTGTCAATTTGGAGGAAAAATTATAAAGTCGTATAGACCTCAGCAAATTTACATTGGATTCGACTTTCCTTATATTTTTTTAAAAAAGATCTCTTAGGGATATAGTAATAAGTAAAGATCTCACCTCCTCAATGCAGTACATGTTAGATTGATCGACTTAATCACTCCATTTGGATGATGATCCAATTAATCAGACAACTTTTTTTAGGGTTCGCTTTCGCCAACAAAAATTTGATAAATTAATTAAATCAGACAACCTCATATTCTATTATTAAACAATATCAAACGAATGTCTTTTACATATTATATTAAACATCATTGTTTAACAATCATATGACCATTATTATTAAGGGTATTCATCGTATGCAGCATTTATCATGTGCTTGACTAATTTTGTTGGTCTTGTCAATTTAATCATGCAAAATCATTTGAAATCGATATAATCTTTTATATATTTCCCTGCTATTGGCATGAGCATATGATATTCTTTAACTTTGTACTGAGCTTTCAGTTTGAATATGAAAGGGTACGTAGGTCCACAATTGTTTAATACGAAGAGCATTCCAAAAAGAGCGTCTCGGTGTCACCTAATTTGGGACATTTTAAACGAACAGGTGTGTTTGGATGCACATTGAATAAGAATAAGATGTTGGAATAAACATATAGTTTTTCTTTCTCCACTCTTATTCACTTTTGTTCCAATATAATGGCGGTATTAGAATAAGAGATTGAATATGTCCTTATTCGAAATAAGACTTATTCAAAACGGGTTTAGTTTCATCCCGAATAAGCCTTATTCGGAATATTACTTATTAACTGCCCCTTAATTCAGTTTCACTATCAAACAGACTATTCATCAATAGGAAAGAATGATTATGAAATCACAGTTGTATTAACTAAAATTATACTAATTAATACGTAAATTAGAAAAAAAAAAGAAAGGCATATTAATTGTAAAACCTTTAAATATTGATGTATAATAAAAGGTAGTAATAAGGTTAACGAAATATTGTAACTTTAGAAGCACGACAGGCATAAAAAAAAATGGAAATTGATTACTATAGTTTTGTCATCGTTTGACGTCGCTTGAACAAAAGATTAAAATATACAAGTGGACATATATATTATTAAAGTGAAACACATACAAACAAATAAGTTCAGTAAAAATATGTTGAATATACATGTATAAATCCGAAAAGGGGATGACAAGACTTATTTGTTTGTATGTATTCTCTTTGATCGGATGACAAGACTTATTTATTTGTATGTATTCTCTTTGATCGGATGACAAGACTTATTTGTTTGTATGTATTCTCTTTGATCTATATATGTTCATCTTGTCTTTCGTATGTGTTCACTTTGTGAGTATTGCTAGGAATAAAAAACGATGGCAGAGTTTTGTTTAATTTAAATGTGAAAGAGGCCCACTATGTGTCTATGTTTATACAAAGAGATTTTTAAGTGTGATTTCACTTGGGCCTTTTAAAATTCCAAAGCAAAGATTTAACTGCAGTGAGAATGTGAGATGAGAAGAGAAATAACATTATGATAGGGAGTTTTGGTGCATGCACCGTCTCAATTCAGCCTCCCAAGCATAGTATGGATTCACCTTTTCCATTTGTCTTTTGACTTCTCGGCTTCTCAACTTGCCCTCAAATACTTATGTGAAAGAGCGCGAAACAAACTTACACAGACAGATAGAAAGAAAGAAACAGGGAGTGGCAGATAAATTGTGATATACATTTTTTAGACAAACTAGATAGGCTACGTATAATAAATATATAAATGGGGATATACTACAATGAAGATAACTCGACTTACACAGTCACCATTGGTGATGATGTCATCACGGCCACCTTCACTGCCTCCGGCGAAGTAGCTTCCGACTGGGTAGATGACATTCTCTATGTCCACAAGCGGCGCCTCAACCGCCTGATAATTGGCCTTGATCTAAAGTGGTGGCCACGTGAAATCCAAGCCATCAATGAAGAGAACTCTGTTCCATTGCTCCAACTCTGCGTAGGCCGCCGTAGCCTCCTGTTTCAACTCTTCTCCTGTGATTTTATCCCAGATAACTTGCGTATTTTTCTTGAAGATGGCCGTTTTCGATTTGTTGGAGTTGGTATTAAAAAAGATGCCGAGAAGCTTGAGCTGGGGTAATTTTTATCGAATCTAGTTTTGATAATTCAAATGTTATATTACTAAAAAAACATCTCGACTTAGTTCTAGTTTTTAGACTAGTGTTTAGATCATATTGTATAATACATTACTAGCTAATAACATGATATCAGTGATATTTGAGTGCGAATAATACATTACTAGCTATTTATCATTTTGTTAATTATTTACCTTAAATTGGTATCATGGTAAGACTCAACTGCGGTGATATTTAAACAGGTATGGTATAAAAATTGGAAAATCAGTGGATCTCCGTGAACTTGCGGCAGAGCAAATGGAGAGACCGGAGATGAGGGATTGGATGTTGAAAAAAAATAGTCAAGAAGATTATGGGGGTGAACATTGAGAAACCTAAGAAGGTCAAGCATAGCAGCTGGGTAAAGCGCCAACTGTCACGTAAGCAGATTGAGTATGCGGCTATTGATGTATTTGTGTCATTTGAAGTTGGCCGGAGGTTTTATGCTGGTGAATTCTGAGGGATTGTGCAAATAATGGTATTGTTGTTGGAAGTAAGGATTTCTGATCATATTGTGTGATGGAGTAATTGGTTTTGTGTTTTCTGCTTTGTTAAAATGATAATGTATGGATGTTGGTAGTAGTTTGTTAATTAGGATTGTGATGCTGAGCATGAAATTAACTTAATTATACTGAAAAAGTTATCCTTTTAGTTGTTCCTTTAAAAAAATATATGAATGATATTAGTAATTTTTCAATATTATAGACATTGATTTTTCCGGTCTTAATTTGTTGCCTATCTGATACAATATATATATTATCGATTTGTTATTAATTTTCGTGTTATTCTCAGCATTTGTACTCTGCCATCTATTTTTACACTCTTTCAACGGTATTTAATTTAAAAATTATATATAAGACTGTTGAAGATTAGATTTGACACCAAGATGGTGCGCAAAGTAAATGATGTTGTTTTGCAAAATTGTCATTTTATTTTTCTTGTTGTCTTGCGAAAAATGTGTCTAGTACTAAAACGCGGAATCGGAATCGATACATCATAGCTTGGTGGATTGAATTGAGCTCATGTTTCAACAAAAGAATACTACTACTCACACGTTGACTTATTAGTTTGATGATTATTAAATAATATCAGAACAAGTCAACAAACTAAAACAATTTAATAGAATATATAGTAAGCATAGATTATGCGAGTAATTGTTGAGGAAAGATCATTTCTATTTTAGAGAGGAATAACAATTATAGCCTCAATATATTATGCGAGAAATTAAAAAACATTGACCGTACGATTTCATTATGGAAATAATTTCTGTCCGCACCTTTTGTTGCAAAATTATTTTTTATGGTCCTGGACAAAAAATAAAAAAGAAAATTTTCTATCTTGCATGCTTCTTGTATACTTAATGAAAGATTCATGAGGCGATTAAATCCTCAAAAGGATTTTGCATTAGGGGTATCGAAGTCATTTGATTTAATTAGAAATGTCAACAATATATATGTGTGCGTGAAGATTTAATCCACGCAATCAATGTAGAGCATATAGATGTCAATAAAATATATTTGATGTAACTTGCCAGAAAATTACGTGGTTAATTACCAAAATAATCAAAATTGAATATATTTTACTTTAATTACAATTGCCAAAAGTCTCTTTTGGCCGAAAATAATGAACTAAAAAAAAATTTCACCAATATTAACTAAAAAGTCTATTTTGGAGATGTAATAAAGCGAGGTACTGTAAGTTTGTAATTAGACTATGTTTTTTAAGCTTTGTGAATGTTTACTGGAGTTAACCGATTTTAAAAATGAGCCAAACTGAAAAATGGTCGTTTATAGTAGACTTAATTAATAGGCAAGAATGATGATGATAATAATATAGGAAAAACTAATAATTTGTGTTAAAGAAATTAGATAAGTCATCAATAAATAATAATACATATTGTGAAACCTTTAGTAATTAAGAACCCTATCATTGTTTAATATTATTCAAACTGAAACATGGCCTTTAAAAGTAGATGTAATTAATAGACAAGAATGAATATAGTAGTCATAATAATAACAACTAACAATATATGTTAAAGAAAAAAAAGGATAGTCAATAAATAACAAGACATATATTATATAAGAAAACCGTTAATTGTAAAGACCCCATCATTTTTTAAAAATTATAATCAAACTAAAAGATGGCCTTTTAGAGTAGAGGTAAATAATAGGCAAGAATGATGATAATAATCATAATAGTAACAACTAATGATATACGTTAAAGAAAATAGATAGTCAACAAAAAAAATTAATAAACCATATTGTAAGACCTTTAATTGTAAAAAAAAAAAAAACCCCAGGTTTGCGGCTGCAGCTTAAAAATACAAACCAATAAAGTGATCCCTCAATTAGCCAGTCTACTATTCCCGTTTCTGTAAAAAGGAATCCCTCAATTCACCGAAATTATTTTATATAAAAATTTATACTCAAAAAATTATAATATACAAAATTATTTTATTTTTTTTTAATAAGAAGAAAGTTCCAACGCGTTTCAGAAGCGAGTATTTGAATTCCCCTCCGTACGCGTTTATAAAACGCGCTCCAAGGTTCCGAACGCGTTTTATAAACGCGTACGAAGGAGAGATGCTGTCCACTTTCCTCTCGTTTGTCAGAGCTTCGTACGCGTTTATAAAACGCGTTGAAAGCCCTGGAGCGCACTTTATAAACGCGTTCAAAGGTGTATTATTTAATTTTTAGAAAAAAAGTACAAGCATGCTCTGATAAAGACTGCAAAAGACATGACAAGATTTGATTTTACAATGTCATCTTTGAACTACTGAAATTATTTATAAAAGCAGCCATTGTTGAATTAGAATGCACAAACACCCACTACCTCCTTCTTGTTAAAACCTTCAGTACAATGGACAAAGAAAATAGCTCTAACTCAAATAATGATGTTCCAAACTATCGAAGAGCAACCCGCATTGAGTATTGGCCAACTTTCTACCATTACCCTGCCAATAGAAATCAACCAGAAAACGGAGAATACGAGGCAATTTGCCGCTCTTGTTATCGCACTTTGAAATACAACATCCATGAAGACACGACTGAAGAGGGAGACGTGCTCGAGTTAAAAATACACTACCAATGGCACATTAATGGTGGGCCGGAAAGGGAACAGAAGGAGTACCAGGAGCGGCGATGGCGGGAACACGAAAAGAATCTGAACCGAGAAAGGCGATATGACTGGTACAAAAAATATTACACAGAACCTCAACCCATCCCCCAACAACAACCGAAACCCTACCTCTCGTGTGAACCAACTCACTGGACCGTTTACGAAAAAATATACAATTTTAATGGAGACCACACAGTGACATGTACAAGGTGTGCTCAAGTTTTCAATTACAAAGAAAACATATTGCGTGACCACTACCATGAGCACAAACGTCACGACGAGAATGAACAAAGAGCTCGGGACATAGAGACACAGAGGATTATTAAAGAAAGAAATGAAGAAATGGATCGTAAACAAAAAATTAGGGAAGAAGAGGCAAGGAAAAAAAGGCTCAAAAAATCAGAGCAAAAATTGAGAGAAATGAATAAGAGGGATGAACTTCGACAAATTGCGGCAAGCCGAATGGCAGAGATAGAAAAAGAAGAAACCGAAGCGGCTTTTTGGAACGAAGCCGATCAATTCGTTGACAACAATGTTCCGAGTAATCAACAAGAAGATGATACTACTTTTTGGAACGAAGTCGCTCAGTTCGCTGACAACACTGGTGCGAGTAATCAACAACAACCGAATGATGAAGATGAGCAACCATGGTGGGATGAAATTCTACAACATGTAGATAGTCAAAATCTCTAATTATTTATATGATTGTAATATTTATGTGTTTTATTATTATGGTTGTTAATGTACTTTAGTTGGAATTGTTAATGCAATATTTTATTTTTATGGTTGTTTTTTATTTTCCTTTATTTTTTGTAGTGCTTCGCACTATAAGTTGTGGTTTTAATGTGTTGACGTTCAATGGATAAAAATTGTTGTTTGGAGTATTTAATTTATTGGCGTTTCAATACATAAACGTTTATGTTTCAAGTAGTGCTTTGCACTCTAAAATTCCAAGTCATAATAATACACAAGTCAATCATCACAAGTCATAATAAGCAATCCAATAAATACACAAGTCAATCACAAGTCATAAACGAAAAATAGTCAATCATCATCAGTAATACACAAGTCAATCACAAGTCTATAAACGAAAAATAAACGATCCGTCCATCATCAGTAATACACAAGTCCATAAACAAAAAATAACTGTCATCATAAGCAATAAAATCAGTCCATCATCATAACTAACGCCGCCGCCTCCTCCTAGGTCCTGAAGGTGAAAATCTGTCAATCACCCTCACCACATATCTCGTATGGCCGGGGCAGTAACATCTCCCGAGTCAGTGGAGTCCGTATCCCCATCGTCCTCCTCCTGGCGGTCCTCCTGCTGGTCCTGCTGAGCCTCCTGCTGTATGGGCCCAAACTCAACAGGCTGCCCAGCATCCTGAGGAGTCGCTATAGGGACATAATCACCCTCCTCATCTCCGGCCGTCCGCAGTAAAGTGCTGAACGAGTCTGTCCCTCCCATACTACCCAACGGAGTGCCAAATGATGGAATAGAAGAAGGCGTAGGCACTGACGGAACAGTAAATGGAGGAACAGTAAATGCAGGAAAAGAGGAAGGCATACCAAATGGTGCAAAGGAGTACGGTGGAGGATCCTGAGACTGGAAAATGCCAGTGGGATCCTGAGAAAGGCCAGCAAACTGCGAGGTCGATGCTGATGCACTATGCATGGATGGAGTAGGACCTAAGGCTGGAAACTGAGTAGGAAAGAACGTGCGTGGTCCTAAAATATCATCTAATCGCCCGGTATTCAGTCGACCATCCTATAATATTAAAAAAAAACAATGTCAATATAAATAAATTAGTATCTAAAATTGAAACTTGCATATGAACGAATACTAACCGCATGCATCAGATCCTCCGCCTGAAGGTCTGTGGGTACAGTCGGACGTGCAGAAGAAGACTCGTCCCCAGAATCTGGTATGTCCTCAATATTTGTTGGAAGTCCTCGCTGCTCCAACAAATCCTCCAACCTGTAATTTATAAATTATTGAATTTAAAATTCAAAAACGCAATCAAAAAATTAAATTATTTAAAATTAACTCAGAGAGATGGAAGCATCATGCAACTGCGAACGACAGTTGGCGAGAATTGCCTTTTCCACCCTTCTGCACCCCTTCTTCACAACCAGTCCCAATGCATGAAGTGCATTCTTCAGCGCAGAGTTGCCCTGCAATTTACGAGAATAATGACATATTGCACAATTCATTTACCAATCATACATTCCATATTTAAAAAATTAAGATGTATCGTATTGCGAAGTCTGGACCCCATGTTTGTGTACTGCCTCTGAGCAAGAGGCAGCTGCTGAGTGCGCTGGAGACGTGCCTCGGCATCCTCTCGTGGCGTGGGTCTCTCGGAGGCACTGTATCGCCAAAACCATCGGAAGTACCGCAGCGTATCAGTAGCACTCCAGGATCGAGTCTCCAGCTGGCGTGCCTGTAATGCCTCGTCAGTCCACTCAGCATGTGCACTCGCAAAAATGGTAGCAAAATCTGGGCGATCTCGATAGGTACCGTGCTGGAAACCCAGCAGGTTCTGTGTCACGTCCCAACTCTGTTAAAATAAACACGTTAGTTCTTTACTCTAATTAAATTGAAGTTGATCGTATGATAAATCGGAAAAATATAGCAAACGTACCACAGGTAGTGGAGGAGGAGTAAACTGGTACAGTCCAAACTGATGCCTACAACGGTCGGGGTAGTAGTAGGCAACAATGTGGTAAAAAATCAGCGGCAACCGAACATGCTCCGCTATGGAACCAACCTGTGCTACCCGTGGCATGACAGCCCTGTCGAGTACGTACGGAAACCAGTTGACGTCTTCAACGTTCAACACGGCTAGGTAGTCCCGTGCGTTCTCCACTGCCCCGCGGTGCTGGCTCCGTGAGAAAGACCGAGCTTCGCCCCATTTCCTGAAAATTTTGAAGGTTAGGATTGATGTGTTGTAATTTGCATAAAATTATTGAAAATTTATTATAAGTTATTACCTGCCAAACGGCACACATGAATCTAGGATAGGCTGTCCTAATCCACCGATAGGAGCAACCTCTGGGCGACAAACAGGGAGGTATGACCATGCCCAAAACAATAGTAGCATCCAAGGTCCCGTCACAACCTTGAAACACATGGAGGCACGGTCCAGAGCACGATATAGACAAGCAAGCGTGGCACCTCCCCAATTGAAGTCCGGAACTTCATTCAAATTGCCCTGCATTTAAATTAAACAACGCATTCAAACTCAATTCGAGAACATTGAAAACAATAATAACCATGCAAATAATTTTGCTATAATAATTGTGCTATAATAATATTAGTCTTGCTATAATAATTTATATTTTTTTTAAATAACAAAATTAAATTGTTGGTTAATTGTGCTCTATTTTTTTTAAATAATAAAATTAAATTGCTGGTAAACAAATAAAAAAATTATTTAAGTTAAGAAAATTATACCGATACAAGCTCCAAATAGTATGCTGGGACGGAATTCTAAGAAATATCTGGAAACATAAACGTCCCAAATAACTCTAGAGCAACTGCACGCGTGTATCGGTCTAACTCCTCATCATCAGCACCTGCCTGTGGCGCCACACCGCAATTTTGTCGCAACCATTTCAACTTGATGTTGTTGCCCACAACAACATCGCCCCTGCATTGTACAAATTTAAAATAATCAATACAAGTAAGCAATGCATATACTGAATAGCAAAAATCAATATTGCACTTTATTTTTTTCACTTACTCCCTGCTACTCCTTTCTCTGTGCCAGTATCCCAAATCTTCATGAGGATAAAGATTTGCACGAATCTTTTCCTCCCAGGGCCCTCTCGTATTCGACCTAACTGGAATGCCCGTCGAGCGCAAACCATATAAGAAGGCAACATCCTGGTAACAATTACAAACTACGTTAAATTCGTGTCATGTTAATATTGCAATTCGTGTCATGTCAAGTCAAAATTTTATGTTAGAATTAATTGTGAAAATTAATACGAAAATTATATTAAAAAAATTTAATATTAAGTTTAAATAAATTACCTGTAGAGTAACGGTCATCTCTCCAACGGGAAAATGGAAAGTATGCGTCTCCGGACGCCAAAACTCGACCATTGCCTTCAGTAATGGCATGTCGACGTTGACATGCTTCACCTTCGTAATGTGACTGAGCCCCAGTTTGATCAGTCTTCCCTCAATCCGATCGTCCACCTTAATCGTTCGCTTGTGCGATCTCGTCTCCAAATGTGTTTCACGCTGCATTAACACGAAACATAAACCGTTGTATTAAAAATACAATTTATAAGCATTTACAAGCATTTACAATAAATACAATTTATTAGATTGAACATAAAAATATTATAAGCATTTACAATAAATACAATTTATAATACAATTTATAATACAATTTATAATAAGCATTTAATACAATTTATTAGATTGAACATAAAAATTTATAATAAACCTCATTTTGAATTAATTTTTTAATACAATTTATAATAAGCATTTAATACAATTTATAAGTCTATTAAGAAATCTAAATTATTAAATCAAAAAAATATAAATTAACATAAAACAATCTATTACCTCCTCAAAAGACAAACCAACGAGATGCTCGTTATCCGTAACAAACAAAACCTGTTGGTTTTCTGCGTTGGCCGGTTGCACAGGTGGATTGACATTTTGCGCGCTCGGACGGGCTGCGCGACGCCTACGTCTTTTTGGCCGAGGCTGGGTGGAGGCTGCTTCGGTGGGGGGTGCTTCGGTGGGAGGTGGTGAAGCACCAGAAGGACCAGCCTCATCTTCTGCTGAACTCATCTGATTCAAATAATATAAGAACAACAATTTAAAACAACAATGAATTTAATATTTGTTCAATAATCAAAACGAACAAAACAAAAAAAAATTTCTATGTAATTGACATTTTCACAATAATTACTGATCAATAATCAAATAATTTTATCATAATATGTTAAAATTTTTCATGCACCATAATTTACGCCAATAAATTTATACATAATTTTCAATATACATTTCCAGTTAATTTGCACCATAATTTTTCTATATAAATTTCTTTTTATTTCAGCAATTTACTAACTAATTCCATTTCAACAGTTTACTAACTAATTCCATTTATACATAATTATCATAATTATCATCATGCATCAATTAATAACAATTATCAACAATTTAATCAATTATCATCATGCATCGATTATCAACAATTTAATCAATTTTCAATAATTCCACAATTTCATCAATTATCATCCATTATAAATAAATAATTGATCAATTAACTAATTCAATTATGAACAATTCCACAATTTAATCAATTATCAACAATTCCATCACAATTTCATCAATTAACATCAATTATCAACAATTCCACAATTTCATCCAAAATACAATTATCAACAATTATCACTATTTCACAATTATCAACAATTTCATCTAAACCCTAAACCCCTAAACCCCTAATTATCCACAATTTCAAATACAAAATACAAAATGCAATACCTCGATGTCGCAAGTTCGTCGCTGCCGCTTCCGCTGCCTTCTCCTCTTCTCTTTCTCTCGCGGCCGCTGCCTTCTCCTCTTCTCTTTCTCTCGCGGCTGCCGCTGTCTTCTCCTCTTCTCTTTCTCTCGCGGCTGCCGCTGCTTCCTCTTCTTCTCGCCCTGGCCTGGATTCCCTTCTCTCCTTCTCTCCTTCTCTCTTTCTCTGGCGAATGAAAGGATGGCGAACAGAAAAAAAATGAAACGTCTAACTCGATTTTGAAAGAGACAACCTTCGTACGCGTTTATGAAACGCGCTCCAGGGATTCCAACGCGTTTCATAAACGCGTACGAAGGCCTGACTCGTCTCAAAAGGCGTAACGGAAGGCCTGAATTTATTCCCCTTCGTACGCGTTTATAAAACGCGTTCGGAGCCCTGGAGCGCGTTTTATAAACGCGTACGGAGGGGAATTCAAATACTCGCTTCTGAAACGCGTTGGAACTTTCTTCTTATTAAAAATAAAATAAAATAATTCTGTATATTAAAATTTTTTGAGTATAAATTTTTATATAAAATAATTTCGGCTCAATTCACGACTGTCAATGACATATGTTTATTCATTTATCCTATCCGTATCTATTTAATAAGTGGGTATGCGTAACGTTTTATTTTCGTTAAACTAACGAATATGGATATAGATAAAAAAAAAATTCCGTTAACTTATTGAGTACGGGTATATGTATATATATGTATATATAGTTATGTTATTAACATACATTGTAAGATAAAATATTAGTTTCGATTTTCATCGGACTTTATTTATGCTAACGAAAAATTAATTTACACTCTATATTATATTATAATTATAATCAGAATTTGCTTAAGATCATCATCTGGATTCTATCATCCCATCATTTCCAGAATTCTCATTAATTATCCAACGCCTTCATTAATAGGATGATGGGATGATAGAATCCAGAAAATTAGAGGATGACCATCAGGGGATGAGGACAAAGCGAATGAGAGGGAAGGGAGGGGAAAGAGAGGGGGGGGAGGGGAGAGGGAAAGAGAGTGAAACAGAGAGGAATAGAGGGGATGAAATCCTAGGGAATGATTCATAAACTAGAACAGTCATATATATAACCACAACAGTTATATATTTATCCAAAACAGTTATATATTTAACCAGAATAGTTATATATACAACAAGAACAGTTATATATATAATCGAACAATTATATATTTAACCAGAAAAGTTATAAATATAACCAGAACAGTTATATATATTAACAAGAACAGTTAAATAGAACGGTTATCATTTTCTATGTGTCGCTCCCTCCCTCCCTCTGCTTTGTGTCGCTCATCCCTCCTTCCCCTCTGTTTCGCTCATCCCTCCCCCCCCCCCCTCATCCCCTCATCCAAAAAAAGAAAACGCGTTCATAACTGTCAGGGGAATCATCCCCTCATCCTCACCTCTTTTTTTCTTTTTCAGAATACAATTAATGTAACTGATGGGAGGATGATGGAGATAATGAATCTAGAAGATGATCCTTATTAGCTCCGATAATAGAAATTCAATTGATATGAGAATAAATTTCATGATTTTTGTTATATTTAAAGTATTATCTAAATGTTATACTTTATCCATATATTTTATTTGATATTATTTATTTAGCATATTATATTATTTATTTACCTCAATTAGCCGGTCTATATAATGTTTTAGAAATCCTTATATATAAGTACTTTGCAGCGCTTAAAATCTATCCATCCCCTTCGTTTCTTGGAGAAATCTAGAGAGAGAGAGAGATGGGAATCTACTTCAATACTGCAGACTTTACCTTCTCTGTCACCTTAGGATGCAACAGGATCAAGACCACCATCACCGGCTTAAGCGGCGAGGCCTCCTCCTGGATTGATGAGATCCTCCGCCTCCACAGCCCCTTCAACAAAGTAATCGTGGGTCTCGACATTGAATCGTGTTTGCATAGGAAACATGGCGAGTCCAGAGAGAATCTGGCTGCCCTGCTTCAACTCTGTGTAGGCGACCGTTGCCTCATCTTTCAACTCATCCACTGTGACTGCATCCCTGAAAAATTGTTTAACTTTCTCTTTAATGATAAGATTTATTTCGTCGGAGCAGGGATATTTGATGATGTAAAGAAGCTTGAGCTCGAGTATGCTTCTATTTTTAGTAATTTTACTTCAGAAATATTTAATTTCTTGACATGTAGGAGATAAGGCTTTTCATAAACTGAACGTAACACTATAAGTCTATAATCTTAAGCATTTAATTTAGATTTGTTTTTTTTAGAATAACTGAGTTATAGGATTATCTTTTTCTTTGAATAAATTTATTTTAACATTATCCAATTAACAATTACGAAAAATGATATATTGTCTGGCTCCTAATAATCCATGTTTCACCCTTTTTCATTGGATCTTTATTATTGAAAATCTTATCTCAAGTGATATCATATTCTTGTTAGCGTTCTTATAAATGCCTATGTTATTTCTCTTTCAAACTCAAATTCTTTTAAACAATGTCATTCAGTTCAATGATCTCTGTTGCACGAAACTTCTGTATTCTCCATATATATATATATATATATATATAGAGTTTAGCTATGGTGAGATGCATCACAAAAAACATTCCGTAAGATGCGATCAAAACTCATAAATCTGGTTCAAAATGATCGATCCAAACCGCAATATGATCTCGCTATTGAAATCTTCTTGCAGACCAAATTTTACATTTTTTCAGAATTTTTAAGTATTTTTTCGGATTTTTAAAAATGACAGTTTTTTAACGGCACAGAACTAATTAGATTAACGATTTTCTAAAATTTCAAAACAATACTTAAAAATTTTGAAAATATGTAAAATTTAGTCTGCATGGAGATTTCAATAGATAGATTATATTAGACGGTTTGGATCGGTCATTTTGAACCAGATTCATGAGTTTTGATTACATCTCACGAAAGTTTTTTTGTGATGCATCTCACCGTATATATATTAGGCTCATTATATATTCAGTTTACACTAATTACTGTTTATTGTTTGTTAACTGTGGTGATGAAACAGCTATGGTCTGAAGGTGGGAAGTTATTTTGATTTGCCGAGGGTTGCAGCAGCGAAAACGGGCCAGCCATGTATTGAGCAGTGGGGCTTGCAGGAACTGCTGTTGGAGTTCACGGGGGATCGCTTGGAGAAGCCGATGAGGATTGTCCAGAGCGACTGGGGTAAGCAATATTTGAACTTAGAGCAGGTTGAGTATGCTGCTATCGATGCGATCGCATCATTAGCTGTTGGCCGAAATCTACTTGTGGAATTAAGTGGAACGAAATACGACAGCAGACCTCTGCTGTTCACGTCCATTTTATTAAAATTTAAAAATTTTAAAATTTAAATGTTGAATCTAAATGTTGATCTTGTTCAATTTTACGAACGATGCATTTTCAAAATTTTATAATTTTGGAGTTGATTTGATACTAGATCAAGTGGTCGATAAATGAACGAATCTGGTTAACTATCACTAATTAATTCTAATACATTCATACTTGAGTCATTTAATCGAGTATTAAATTGACTCCAAATTTTATAAACTTATATAAAAACGCATCGCCCACAAAATTGAACAAAATCAACAATTTAAATTCAACATTTGAAATTTAAAACTACTAAATTTTAATAAAGTTTAGTGGATAGTAGACCTGTGCTGTGGAAATGTGGGGGTGATGTTTCAACTTCTATTTAATTAGGATATTAAATACTAAATTCCATTCTTATTTTTATTGATCTTATGTGCTCTGCTGTGAAAGTGAAAGACTAGATGTGTGATCTTAATCCTAATTAAAGACTAGATTTCATTGTACCTACCCCCAAGTCTTCATCGTTCCAGTTATTTTAGTCTAATATTTTGAAGAACTAAATAATCAAGTTTGCATTATTTGATATTAGCTAAGTGTACATTGGATATTTGTTTTGTCCATTTTAAGGATTGCTTGGAACTAAAACCATACTTTCTACAGCATATAGAAACATCCACATCAGGATATCAGCACAGGATAAAAACATTCAACCACAATAAAGGACCAAGAGAAAAACATATTTACAATCCACGACCACGATCAACTCAGAGTCACATTCTTTCCTCCAACTACATATCAATACTCCACTAAAATTAATAACTACTAACACCAATACCATTTTCTTCTTTCCTCCAACTTCATGTCATTTCTCTACTACAAAATAGCATCAACATACACAATACGTACCATTAATTTTGAATAGTTAGAACCATTAAATTTCATCATAGAAAAGCCTCCTACCAATCTCAAAGGAGGCAAATGCATCTGCACATGCATACTTGATCTGGTGGAGGGTAAGTCTCTCACGGTCCCACTCGCTCGCTCTAATGTGCCTTGGCTTGCTCATGCGTAGCCCCATTATCTCCTTGACAAGTGTTGCGAGCCCTGCAGTGCTCAACTCAGGTCGATCCATCTTCTCTGCAGCCAGCTGTGAAAACAAAATACACCAATAAAATCTACCTTTTTGACATGTCTCTAACCAAAATTTTTTGCACTGAAAAATGCAAATCCTGTTGATTTGATCGTACTTTTTTATCAGTAAAGTACAATTACTTGGACCAATATACTGGTCAATTGACCAATATACAGTTTTCAAAAGCAAAAAAAGCTTTTGGATGGCTATACTATGGAGAATCTGGAAGGCTAGAAACGACTACATTTTTCAAGACATAACGCTGGATTTCCACATCACTCTAAGGAGGATATTTCAAGACTCAATTATATGGGGAACCTTTTGCTGATTGTTTTGCCTGAGGATTTATTGGAACAATGCTATCTAGTATAAATATTTGTTGTATTTTGTAAATATCTGTTTTCTTATTTAATGAAAATATGTAGGTGTGGTTTTCGCCACCCTACCCCCAAAAATATATATACTGGTCAATTTTTCTAAAATTGCCGCTGCCAAACTGGCATCATATTGTAAAGAAATTTTTTTTATTCTATACATAGAGATATGCATATTTTCTATAATTTGTAGCGGTATACGTGAATGCATGCAGTTTTCTGTAATTTAAAGGGATATGAATGGTATTCCTTTATAGGCTTTCATGGTATTCTTCGGTCCTTCCCAAATGTAGATATTTTATTAGGATTAAATTAACTATTACGGATTTGAAACTTATATCAATTAAGGATTGTGATATGGTCAGATCAGGTCATGGGCCTAATAGTTACGAAAAGCCTTGTGTAAGGCCCTTTTAGAGAAAGGAGCCCACGAGTCGTGATGATGGAGGTGGACCCGAGGCCGTTGCGCTCAGAATGGGGTCAGAAACCGTTAAAGGGAGTTCCCACCGGTGGGCCCCCTAGAGGAAACGGTTTCTGAGCACGGGTGTCCTTCCCATAACGGTCGCGGGATGCTCTGTAACCTCTGGGCGATAGCCGTTCAGGAAGCCTCGACTTAACCTCGCACTCAGCATCGCACGGATGAATGCTGGCCATAGATGAGAAAGGAGTATGTCGAGGTTAGGGGAGGTCACAGCGACCTTCATGCCGCAGTCGAATAAGGAAGACGAGGACACAAGGAGGCCACAAAAGATCCGATGCAATGGGGGACCACCAGATGACTATAAATAGGAACCCCCCTCCATAAAGAAAGTGGGTTAGACATTCTGTAAATAAAAGGAACCATGTATTAAACTATTGAGAGATTCTTACTCTTCTTGATCTAAACTCTTTGTTGAGATCTATGAGCTAGATTGTAGGTTATCAGATTGTTATCAGATTTATCTAGTTTCAAGTTTCCATTCTTCTCGGCAAAACTGCAAATTGTACCAATGAACAAGCTCCAACAGTATTTGCTAACCTCAGCAAATTTGAAAATGAATTGTGAAATTTAAGGGAAGATATCTACTAACCTCAGCAAATTTGAAAATTTGTGAAATTTCCATCCTTGAAGAATTCAAACTACACTTCTAAATCAATGTTGAGAAACTACAGCATCAAATTGCGAGGCAAAGTTTTTTATTCTATGCAGAGAGATATCAGATATGCATACTTGGATAGCAATTCTGCAATTTGCAAGGTAAGAATGGGTATTTCTACAATTTGTAGGGGTAATTCAATTAGACTTAAATTAACTATTACGGATTTGAAACTTATCAGTTAAATAGTGTTATTATTTTTATCTAGTTTCAAACTTTCAATCCTTCTCTGCAAAACTGCAAACTGTAACAATGAACAAACTCAAACAGTATTTGCTAAACTTCTCCCAAAGTAATACCAGTGTTGCATTTCTGACAAAATGAAGATAGGCAACATTACCAGATTAATTACTAAAAAATCACATTAATACCAGATCAGAACTTTTATTTCGAGAGTTGATGAACTTACCACTCTGAGATCAACTGGGTTAGCGACTGTCAGTTCATAATCCTCTTCCAGCTTTGCCACGTCAGCATCGATCCCCACGCCGACGAATCTGAACCGTGCATCGGAGAGAAACTCGGACAACTCGTCGGGGATGACGTCAGCGTGGATGATCTGGAAGATGAGGCACCTCTGGTCGACGCAGAGCTGGATCAAGGCCGTGAAGTTGGCATCGGCGCCGCGCTGGAAGGTGGGGCGCCACTCGAGGTCGAGGCCGACGATGAGCTGGTCGAGGCGCTGCTGGTTCAGCTGGCGCGTGGTGGCGATCCAGTTCGCCGCAACGGCGGCGGAGGAGGTGACGGTGGTGAGAATGTCGTCGGCGGGAAAGGTGACAGTGAAGGTTTCTTCGTCGTCGTTTTGGTATATTCCTGTCGCCATGCCTTTCCTAGAGAGAGAGAGAGAGAGAGAGAGAAGTGGGGTTTTTAATTTCTCTGAAGTGGATAGTGAGTCGTAGTCGGAGAGAATATATTTTTTTTCTTTCTATATTCGAAAAAACAGAAAGAATGTTTTCTCTTTTGCGAAATACACCTGTTGTAATGCAATATTCACGAACTAAGATGTGATTATTTAATTCGGCAAATTTGATACATTTCCACCCCCAGAACTTTACTTTTTATTTAAATATTTTTCCATCTAAATTTTAAATTTGAATGCTTATTCATTGACATTTCGAATCTTTGATTTTATTCATATAATATTGTTGGTCTCAATTGATTACAAATAAAATTCACTAGAAGACAATGCCCTCCCTGCAATGAAATATTCTTTTCAAGAGCAATGCTATTGCAAATAAACTGCTTATTGATTTTCTTCAGAACTACGTCGGACCCTTTAATCCTTTGTCCCTCTTTGAACTCCAGTCTTTATTAGTCTAGTGGGCCATTAAGATGGAACTTCTTCATTTTATAAAATGCCGTTATTTTCGGACATTTGATGACGATAGAAGTTACATTTTATTGTCTTATAAAATATATACAGGTCTAAATCATGTTTAACTTGTCTGATTTCAAATTTTGAATTAGTTTTACTATACTCAAACTTGTCAAATTAATTTATAGTAAAAAAATGCCAGTCTCCATTAGTAAATTAATTCAGTTGCGTTAATAAAGAGACGAAACAATTAAACAAACAAATTAAGAATTCCTAAGTATAGTAAAGTATTTTTAGCTGTCCATATTAGTTTCATCAAAATATTATAATTTAATTAAAATAATTGTTATTTTGGGACATTGAAATCGCTTACTTAGTTAATTTATATATATGGAAAGTATTTATAGATATGTTAATCTTAACCCACGAAATAAAATGAAAACATAAGACTGGGCCCTCGAACACACACATATTCATAGCAATTAATTATGGCAATCAAATCTATTTGCTATAACTTGCCTAAATAATATATCTATTTTGGCTTAGTACTAAATTTAATAATCAAAATTGAAAATATCTATATAACAGGAGCCGCGGCACTCGACCAAACATTAACATCATCAGAAAATTCAAAATTCCCAACTTATCACGACCCTTTTTTTGCTTCTTCTACATCGCATCCTCTCGATAGCAAAAGAAAGAAAACGAGAGAGATGGGAATCTTGTATGACAATACTGACAACACCTTCATCGTCACTATCGGCGGCTATAAGATAAAGACCACTGTCACTGCTTCGTATATTACTGCCTCCAACTGGATCGATGAGGTCCTCCGCTTCACCGGACAGTGGCGCAAACCCGTCACTGTCGGTTTGGACATTGTGTGGTGTCCTCATAAATGGCATGGCACGTCTGGACAGAACCCCGTGGCCTTGCTTCAACTCTGCGTAGGCAGTCGCTGCCTCCTCTTTCAACTCCTACACTGCGGACGCATCCCTGACAACTTACATCAATTTTTCTTGGACAACCGGTATCGCTTCGTCGGAGTGGATGTTAAAAAAGATCTTGAGAAGCTTGAGGAACAGTAAGTTATTTATCTAGTAATTTTGTTTAAAAAAATATTATCTACTGCTTCTAAATTGCCTTTTTTTTTACCCTGAAAAAGATTGCCCTCTTTTAAACTTGAAAGTTTTCTTAATTATCACGCATAAAACTTTAATGAACAGATGTAGTACTATCCCCTTTTAATCTTTTAGTTTGATATGTTTTTATTGATTAATTGCTTTAGGCATTATCGAATTAATCCATCGATAGTGTTTCTCCTAGTAATGCATGTTTCTCACTTTTTATTGTATCTTTACTATTGAATTTCTTATCACGATGATCTGATTGTTGTGCATAGTTGCAGTCCATTAAACTTGGACGGTTTTAATTAAACAATCAGTCTTGAAGGACTAATTCTTGTTGGCTCCCTTTTTTTCCTTTCTATTTTAGCAAAAGCCACAAAACTTTCAAATTCCCACAACATTAATATATAGGGAAAATCGGATATAAACCCCTTTAATCTCCTCCATTCAAACATAAACCCCTCTAATCTTTAAAATTGGATATAAACCCTTCTAATCCGATTTTATTTGGACTTAACCCCTTTTCATTATTTTTAATCATATTTTAAATAAAAAAATTAAAATATCACTGCTATGACTATTATACCCCTAACCTGACCTGACCTGCCCCCACATGCCCACATTTTCTTTTCACGCCCTTCCTTTGCACGACTCACTTTATTTCATCTCTTGCCAGTGAGCACCTAACTTTTAGGTTTGTTCTCGCAAAAAGTCATGTCTTGCATATAAATGGTTCTTAATTTCTAACAAAACTATACTTATATGACAATTGCTCGCCTTCATATGTGCACACAATTTTCAAAGTAAATGGTATTTAAATAAGTTCTTAATTTGACACAATCAACTTGAAGCAGCTCTATCAATGTACCAGTATAAAATTGGATGCTCTTTCATTAAATTTGTGCACTATCACCGATACAACCAGTCACAAAATACTCAAAATTGTAGTTTTCATCAAAATTATTTTAGTATTAAGCAAAATTTTCATAAAAGCGTTGCTCACAAGAATTCTGGCAACACTTCATGTGCTAGAAAATCTGACAGTTGTTAGAATAAATTTTACTCTCCAATATAAAGATAGCTTATGCCCCAAAGCCACCTCGCTTTAATTTCTTTTAGGAAACAAATTGGAACCAGAAATTACATGAATCCAAGCCTAAAAAATCAAACAAGTACTGTATTGTATTTAGAACTCGACATTAATGAACATGCCTAGCATCAATGCTTCTCCCTGACACAGTGAATAGTTTGATAAAAATAAAAGTATTACAAGCTTCTCACTCACATGCTTCCATATTCTAGTTTTGGATCAAACAAAAGTATTACATCTCAACTAGAATAGTTTGATAAAAAAAAACCACATGACCAAAAGTATGCAAAATATCAGTTCCTTTCTTCTTCTTGGAGAATCTTAAAAATACTTGATGGGCACGCCCTATTCTTTGAACGTCTACAAGAAAATTATAATATTAATTAAAACACTTAATCAACAACTTGATAAATGAAATATGAAAAATAAACAGACCTTTTTAATTTTGAACTATGTGCTTGAGGAGCCCCTTCAATTCGTTTTCTTCAGACAGAACAGTGTTTTTGCATGTGGTCTTATGATGGTCATAGATACCGCAACGTGAGCATTTATGGGGTCTCTTCTTTGGTTCATCTGATGCTCTAATACGATTTTTTCTTGGTCTTCCTGTCGGACGTTTCAGTGTTGGTGGGAGCATATGGTAACCTAAATCAACTTTCACCCATTCATTCCTACTTGGCATCGGTGCTATGCCTATAGCATAAGCCATCTTAAATCGATCAACTGTGTAGTATGAATGAACATAATTTTTCCATTTGACATTCCTTATCGAGGCTATGCATGTAGCAGCATGTACACAAGGAATGCCTCTAACTTGCCATGCCCTACAACTACATGTTTGCTTATCTAAATCAATTGCCCATCTCAGCCCATCCTTTTGTACTTCAGCACAGGAATCTACACTTCTATGCACTTCATATTGATGCACACTCTAAAAAACAGTACATATTAAAAACGAAAGAGTTAGATCAGTAAAGATAGGCTTTGGTTTTATATTTTCCAGTAAAATCAAAATTATTTTTTATGACTGTAAACAACATTTTTATTTAAATTGATAGTAAATAACAAATTTGTTAAAAGTGAATTGAATTACCAGTAAACAACAATTTAGTGTACTATGGCTGTAAATAACTAATTTATAAAAATTGAATTGAAATGAACTTGGTAATAAAAGTTATAGATATATATACCCGTGAAAGGCGCTTGATGTTGTCAGCCACCTTTGGAACTAGTAGGCATTTCCATTTACTGGCTAATTTTCTCCTTTGGTCAAACTTCACCATTATCTTTTGCCTAATTGAATCAAGCAAATCTATTACTGGTTTATACCGTTCTTCTGATATCCAAGAGTTGAATGTCTCTGCAATATTATTGGTGAGATAATCACATTTTGCTTCGGTTCCAAATTTGCTTCTGCTCCAAATATTTTTGTGCTCACTGTTGAGGTATTGAATACCTTCAGGACACAATTTGTTCATCTCATTTATTAAAGCATCAAAATGTGTCTCAGAATATGTTCGTGCAGCACCCCAAAGTCCAAATTTGAAAAGATCTCCATGGAAATGTTTCTTGAAGTTGTTAAAAAAGTGTCTCATGCACTCCCTGTGTTCAGCTAATGGATACACCGTTGCAAGGGCATTTTGTAACTCTTTTTGCATGTCAGCAGAAATAACAAGACCATACGGCATGTCTATTGCTTTGTGCAAAGCTCTTAAAAATCATTCCCATGAATCTTCAGTTTCACCCTCCATAACTGCGAAAGCAAGTGGAAACATAAAGTTATTTCCATCAATTGCTATAGCTGCTGCAACTACACCTTTCCACTTGCCTTTCAAGTGACATGCATCAAGGGCAACATAAGGTCTACATCCCTTAAGAAAGCCGACTATGCAAGCTCCAAGAGATATGAAAAATCGTTGAAAATGTTGTTTTTCTTTTACAAGTTCAGTTCCAAACTTCACAACACTTCCAGGATTTCTTTTCATTATCTCCTCTTTCAGAGCTCCTATTGGGATAAAAGAATCATTCCACTTTTCAAATATCTCCTCCATTGCTAGTTCTTTCCCTTCCCAAACTCTACTATATGGCAATGGAACACGAAATTTCTCTATAAGTTTCTCTTGCAAAGCCTTTGTTGATATATCTCCCTCTTTTCTTAGATCGTTTATAATCCGATCAACTACCCATCCTATTGTTGCACGCTTGTTTCCACCTTCATTGATTCCACAACAATCGTGCTTTGGTTGCATAGTTTTCACAACAAAAGTTAGGCCATCCTGTTCAGTTGATGCATGTATCCGCCAATTACACTCCCGCTTTGCACATGTTGATGTAACTCGTCCTGGTTCATTTTTCATGAAGTTGTACTCAAAACTATTGATCACTGCAAAGTGATTAAGAGCCCTCCTAAAAGTTTTAGCATCAGGAAACTTGGCCCCGATCTCCATCTTAGGGTCATCTTTATCATATGTATAAAACTCACCCTCATATGCAAGATCAAGCTCATCCTCATCTTCACTCTCCATGTCGCTATGACGACTATGGTAGCTGTCCTCACTATGACAATAATCAGAATCTTCTTCATAATTTTCAAGTTCTGTATTTTCAACCTCCAAATTTTCTACAGAACTCAAATTCTCACGACTACCACCATCTAATCGCTCCATGGTAACATATATAATTGCTTTCTTTTTTTGTTCATACATTGCAACCATCATCTTATAACTCTTATCATCCTCAATTTCAACAAATGACTGGGTACTAGAACGCTCATCTAGAAAATACATTGAAAATGAAGGATTCTCATCCAAAGAATACAGACATCTCACTTCTCCCAACAAATCATCAAAATAAAAGCTTTGCTGATCCAAATAAATAGTTTTTTTGTTTATCAAAACAGTATTTTCTTCTCTTTCCATTAAATATTGGCCTAAAAAATCCATCATATTTCACTTTCAACTTGAAACGGAATTCATTTATGCTGAAAAAAATAGAATTATACCAGTGAGTCATCTAATTTAATTCATATAAGTTGTATGTAAGAAGTATCATCTTTTTCTAAAAGTTAATCAACAGATAACATACTTGCTATGGTCAAAAGAGAAAAAAAAATATGAGAAATGAAAATTAAATTTTAATCAAATAGATAAACGCTCAATCAACAGATAGCTAACAATGTATTAAAAAATTTTCTTTAAAATTGCTGGCTATGTTGGCGAGGAAGTCTATGTTGTTGTTAGTTAGCGAGGGCAAATAAATTCTAATAACTAAAATTTCTTATACAAGCATTACTGTAGCCCAAACTTGCTATAAGGAAACTAAAAATCACTACTTCAAATATTGATCTCGTGCTTGTTGTGAGTATCAGCAAAACTTACGAGTAAAGTAATAACTGTTACTGTTATTCTGAAACTGATGTACCTTGAATCTTGATGAATATTTTTCATTGCCTTTCTTCTTATCTTCAATTTCTGCTGCGATTTCTGATGGGGTTCTTCACTAATCAATGA
Source organism: Rhynchospora pubera (assembly GCA_028095005.1). Taxonomy (NCBI): domain Eukaryota; kingdom Viridiplantae; phylum Streptophyta; class Magnoliopsida; order Poales; family Cyperaceae; genus Rhynchospora; species Rhynchospora pubera. The sequence goes on along the minus strand of CM051460.1, from coordinate 82,721,406 downwards.
AACTTTATTTTGAGAATCTTGCTCGATAATCAGGGGTGAGAAAATCGTCATTGAATTCTTCTGTCTCCATTATTTGATAGCGATAGAGGTAGAGGAAGACACAGATAAGAAGATGGAAAGAAAGGTGCCTAGGGATTTAGCAAAACTATGTACGAAAAACCTTTCCTTATAGATTCAGAAAAAAGAAAGGTAAAGTCACGAATTTGGAAGATGAATCGCTGGAGGAAAGACAAAGCGGGAAAATGAATCGTCGTTGCCCAGAATGTGTAGGTTAGGGGTATAATAGTCATAGCAGTGATATTTTAATTTTTTTTATTTAAAATATGATTAAAAATAATGAAAAGGGGTTAAGTCCAAATAAAATCGGATTAGAGGGGTTTATATCCGATTTCAAAAATTAGAGGGGTTTATGTCTGAATGGAGGAGATTAGAGGGGTTTATATCCAATTTTCCCTAATATATATTTATCAGGATCATGTTATATTAAGCTAGCTTACCTGATTATTTTGAATTTTTTAAACAGGTTTGGTCTGATCGCAGGATCTTGTTGGAATGATTTGAGGAAACTTGCAGAGGAAAAGACAGGCAGGTCAGACTTGAAGCAGGCAGATTTGAAGACGCTGCTGGAAGAGTTTGTGGGGCTCTACCTGGGGAAGTCGTTCTGGACCCGCACGAGCGACTGGGGTACGCAAGTCCTTGATCTAGAACAGATTGAGTATGCTGCTTTCGATGCATTTGCATCGTGTCAGGTTGGCCATCGGCTGGTTAGTATAGGGAGCGTTTGGATCGTTGGAAGAAAGAAGAAGAAGGAAGAAGAAGAAAAAAAATTATAAACAATCTAAACTCTTCACAAAATTACACACTTCCCAATACTTCTTCCCACTTCTTTCCTTCTTCCCTTCTTCCCACACCTATCCAAACGCACCCATAAATTTTTGACGGATATATGCGTAGAATGGGGAACTATCAACTATAGTTTTGTATTGAAGGTTTCAAACTTGAGCTTTTTTTGTCAAAATGGAAATTAAAGATTGATATGGAGGTCTGTTAGTGGCTTAACTAATTAGTATGGATTTTGTTTAGTTGTTCATTCGGAGAGAAATTTTTCTTTGGTGGTTTATTGTTATGATTGTTTGTGGATTTTGTTATTTTTATTTTTATTATAAGTTGTTTAACGCATTGTTCCTTATTATATGTGTTATATATTGTTTTTGAAAGCAAATGAAAAAAATTTGAGGGCGCTGCTTTTTGCGTTCCTCCATTTTGCACTTCACGCTAAAGTGTTAACTGAAATCGCCGCCGTTCGCAAATAAATATTTCTTTAACATAGATTAAAAACAGAGAGAAAGAAGTTGTTTGTTTTCAGTTTAGAAGTTAATGATTCTAACATAATGTCAATTATGTTTACTCCAATTTGGAGGATCAAAATTCTAATATAGGATTTGAATTTCCTTGTTCCTTGCATTTTAAAAAAGAAATCCCTTACAGAAAGCGATAAGACACACGTGGGTTGCGGATTTTGCTAGAATCTTGAAGATATTTATTTCTTATATATATATAGAATATAAAATAATCTTATCAAACTCGCATCCCCTACTCGTATATCCTTCGTTAATCTAGGCTCACAACATGAAAGATGAAGGAAGAACTTATTCGTACATAATTTCAGAGAGCAAACAAAATATCAAAAAGAGCTAAAAGCATAGAGCATTTGGCACATGTGTTACATTTATTGCTGATCAAATTTGTTGATGAGCTCTTTAAATTAAGCTAACAAAGATTAAGGACTACCATGCATATATGTTGTGTAATATGACAATGGAGGAAATCAAATTCTTAATATTATGTATGATATTTTGATCAAAAGCAGAACAATATTTCTTTTTAAATTGTTCTATTTTTTTGACACAATAAAATTGTTCTATTTGGCTTTTTTCTATTTTGATGATGATTCAAGAGCTAGAAATACATTATTAAGATTTTTCTTTTTACTTTCTTTCGCAAGATTTCCAATTTAAAAAATTTAATTAAGCCAGCCAGTCTACCCGCATTTATTTTAAAATTTAAGGAAAACATCTAAACACGTCTTGTCCAGAAATTTTCACAACACTATACCTAACATTGTTCAACGCAATCTGTTCCTACGGGCCTTTTCGGAAAAAAAAAAAAAAACGCAATCTGTTCCAGGCAGTCAATCTGAAATTTTGACCGTACAAATTCACCTAAAATTGCATCTTGTCTCCCCTATTTACAAGTATTTTATAATTTAATGAAAACTTTTAAAACCCTGGAATTTGCTATCTTAAAATCTTTTATTTCGTGAGCTATCGTTTATGTGTTATCTTAATGGCCACTCTAAAAAGGGTACAAGCCTTTCACACTAGTGGGTTTCTTCACTTGTTTTCGGAGTTCAAATCTTTTTCTCAAGATTTTGTAACAAATTCTTGATACATAGTATATACATAAAATGAATGTAATTGTAATCTAGTGGATGGTTATTTCCCTATTACCCGCAAAAGTAAATTTATCTCTCTTTTTATAGTTCTAGAATTGGAAATGGAATAGGCATATTGCTTAACTAACTAAAATTAGTCATTAACTAGGCAACTGCCACAAATAAATAATTATAAATTGATATATATAATGCAGTACATAATAAGGAGCATAGTAAAGAAAGGATTAAAAAAAATTGAAATTAATAGGCAAGAATAATAATGATAATCACAATGGTACAACTAAAACTATATTAATAAATAGATAAATAATAAAAGAAATTCATATATTAAATACTTTAAATCAATATTGTACAAGAGCAGTAATAAAGTTGTCGGCTAAAAACATCGACAATTTTTTTTCCCTTGGTAGTAGTTTCTTTCTCCAACAAGACTTGGAGTTCCATAGGTTAGCAGTTGCAGCAAATCTATCCCGCTTTTTAAGAAAAACTTCTAAACATGTACCGTCCAAAAATTATCATAATAATATACCTAACTTTTGTCGTAACTTAATTCTGTCTATAAGCCTATTTGATTAGATATTTTAACGGTGTGATTTCCCCCGGCAGTCGGCGATTGCAAAGTGTACTGTCTGTATACAGACGAGAAATCAAGAAAAAGACTAGCTACTCTTCAAGCATAACTCTACGAATACTTTTATCTAAAGATATAAAAAGGCAAAAGTTTTCAATCCGTTACCACTTCTCTGTTTTGAAGAAATCCATACACTCTTATATAAATCCAAGAAATCCACTTTTCACTTCGCCTACCTCACATTTTCGCCATTTCTGAGAGAGATCCAGCTACATAGAGAGAGTAAGAGAGAGAGAAAGAGAGAGAATGGGGATCTTCTTGCACCCTACCGACGGGACCTACGTCGTCGCCGCCTATAATGGCGAATTCAGGTTCAGGGTCAAGACAACAGTCACTGCCGAACCCTTCGCCGCTTCCTGCTGGATCGACGATATTCTCAGCATCCACGGACACAGAATAGACGGCCTAATCGTCAGTCTCAGCATTGAATGCCGTCCCCGTATCGCGGATGGCAGGCCTGGAGTGGTTCCCGCTTCCTTGCTTCATGTCTGTGTAGATGACCGCTGCCTCGTCTTTCAACTCCTCTACTGCACCTACATCCCTGACAAGTTGTCTGATTTTCTCTCGGACGATCGGATTCGTTTGGTCGGAGTGAAGATAAGAGATCATGTAGAGAAGCTTGAGGAAGAGTAATTTACATATTTATCTATCTAGTAATTTTACCTTAGAATAATTATGTGCAGTATCTCTGAATGGTTTTCTTGTAACCCGTGAATTTTCTTGATTATCAATCATTGAGCTTTGCTTATGAATTGATGTAGTTTTTCTGAATGAATTTGTTTTATAGATCAATTGTTTTCTATGGCATCATCTATAATTGCTACGAAAAATGATATTCTGCTTCTTAGTCTTTAGTTCTTAACAATGCATGTTCCGTTTTTTTTTTTATTGAATCCTGATTATTAAAAAATCTTATGGCAGGGATCTTGTTCTGTAAAGATAATAAAAATTGTATATACTTAAAAGGATATATATGATCTTTGTCGGAGTTGTTAAGAATGCTTTATTTCTCTTTCAAACTCAGATTCTTTTGAACTAATTATTGTAATTAATTGCATGCAGCTCAAGTACTTATGTACATTTTTCTGTCTGTTTGGTTCAGATCTTTAGAATTCCTCCAATTTTAACATTTATTTATCAGGTTCATTATGTTAAGTGCACTCTGATTATTTTGAAACAGGTATCCAATTATGGTGAGAGGTCCTGCGGTTGATTTGCGGGAACTTGCGGCAGAGAAATGGGGTGTGCAGCTAACGAGGCTGTCTACATTGTACGATCTGGTGGCAGTGTACTGGCCGGAGATGCGCCTTCATAACTGGGCCATCGACTACATTGACTGGGATAGACTTGAACTGCAATTGGAGCAGATTGAGCTTGTTACTGTAAAATCGTTCTCACAATATGAAGTTGGCCGTCGGCTGCTTTCTGATAATGTCTGAGGCGCACATGTGAGCGATGCTGGTGCTATGTTCTGCATGACTGCATCCATAGCTCGGCGTCTGATTAGTGAAGTTGTAAACGTTTTATGGTGTCAAACGCTAGACTTAGGTTTTGTTTCTGAACTTGTGGAGGTCTCTGTTAGTGGCTTAACCAACAGTACAAATTAGTAACAATCTTGATGTAGTTTGTTGTTCGTCGGTATGTAAGAAAATATTTTTGGTTGCTCATTGCTTATTTTTGTAGTGAATGTTTTCTGTGAATGTGGATTTTACACTTAGTCTAATGCATTTTCCCTTCTTGTTTGTGTTATTGTTTTTCTTTTTTGAAAAGTAAAATAATTATTTGAGAATGTTGTGTTAGTGTTTTGTATCTTTTGTCTTCCCTCTTTACAATTACTTGTAACAGGGCACTCTGTTTTGTTTTAAGTCAAAACTTTCAGGTTTAGACGAATGCATCAGACTCAATCATTAATCATTAGTCATTACATTTATTTAACTGGCTGCCAGTTATGGGGTTTTTTTTTTTTCCTGGTGCTTTGCAAGATGGACTTGCACATCTCTAACATCTTATAATTTTATCATCTGTTCAGCTTAGTGATTAGTGATGCTAGCATGTGGTTTGATTTTGTGCTATTTTTATCAGCACATGCAATAATGTCAAAAGGCTAACAAGTTTTCAACCACCAGATTTTGTTATAATTAGTAATTACCCTCTAGTTGTCTGAAAATGAAAGAATTTAACGCATGGATTCTTGTAATGGAAATGGTTAATCTTGCAAATGGCTGTGCCTTGAGAACAAAGAGATAAGAGAGAGATCAAAAGCTATTTCTTTGATTTATGAAATTAATTTTCTTTTCTTTTTTATTTGTAAGAATGACTTAGCATCAATTATCTTTTATTAAAGTAAACTGAATGTAAATTACAAACTTAGCAAGGAGCTAAAAGTATATGAAATTAAAAAAAACAAACCGCAAAAGGAAAATAAAAGACAAGTTCTCTAAAGGACAGCTCTAGAAAATTCTAAATTAATGATAAGTATAAATTAAAGATGCCTTTGAAGCGCAACCTCCATAATCAAGTCAGCAGGTGATTTAGCAAAGTCTCTAAAAACTTGCACATCTTTCTCTCAACAAGGACTTAGCATCAATTATGTTAAATAAAAAAGCACACTCAATTTTTTTTTACATTTTTTTTATTCTCTCTTTTTCCTACATTGTTTGTCCTCATCATATTGTTAGATTTCGTTGTTTTGAATATCAGTTAAATTAATAATTCACAACTTTGCGAAATCTGGTCGTGATCACTAGCTCCCCTGGAATCGACACAAGCATATTCTTAATCATTGGGGCGGGCTCCATTTGGATTCCATTTGGAAAGAACGGAAGAAGTGAATAAGAAAATAAATTTATTATAAACAATTCAAATTCTTCACAAAGTTACACACTTCCCAATACTTCTTCTCACTTCTTTCTTTTTTCCCTTCTTCCCACACCTTATCCAAACGGAGCCCGGAATAGGTCTTCATGAAGTTGAGTAAACAAATATATAAATCTCAACAATATTAGTGGCCGATCCAAAATAAAAAAATTGTTAAAATAATTAATCAGATCCAACAAATTAATTCGATTTTTGTTCATTTTTAATTGTGGTATGATATAAGCTAACCTGATAGTGTAGTGAGTGTAGTACGGATTCACCTACTCTTGTATCCAATGCATGTTGCATTGAATTATATAATGATCGATTTAATCCGAATAAACTTAACTTTTACTTTTTTTTATTTTTCATTGAAATGTAGTAATTTTACACTGGTGTATTAGTGGTCTATTTGGAGAAAAGGAGACCACGATTTTGGAGCAAGATCACAAATTATAAAACTGCGCTACTAGCACAACTTTTCTAATAAGTAATATTATTCCAAAACAAAACATTGTACTGCACTAACACTAGAGGAAAAAAAAATACGAGTATATTTGATAAAATAATAAAAAACAAAATGGCAGTTTTGGGTTTGAATGTGAGAAACAGAGAGAGGTGGCAGAATTGGGTTTGAAGGACAAAAAAAAAAGAAAAACTTAATTCGTTGTTAAATAAATTATTCTTTAAAAAAAAAAAGATGTGCCACAATAGCAGATTTGGGCTTTTAGTTAAAAAAAAAAAGGATAATAAACCGGTTGATACTTGGTAAATAAATATTTCATTTCTGTTTTATAACTAGATTTGAATACCAACTTTTTTTTTTTTACATTGTGATCAAATCTTATCCGTCTTTTAAATTAAATTAGCTGAGTCATAATATTAACTGTCTCTTTAAGCACCAGGCCCATGAACTATTGTAGCCGTTTTATCCCTGTTTAAAAAAGATGAATGTAAAAATGTCTTATATATATAATTAATTTTACACTCGGTAAAAAAGCAGAACTAAACTATATAATTAAAGGTGAATATTGCAAATTCTTCTTATATCAAGAACATTTTACAATTTCATAAAAAAGAACAACAATGAATTTGAACATTGCTGATTCATTCTTGTGTACATTTCAATCGTAATAAATTACATGTTTATGTAGACGAAACTTCTCCGAATCTAACCATGATTAAGCTAATCCAACGAGGGTTAAGTTAACTGTTAGCTAGCATTAACAGAGTTCGTTGGAGGGAAAACTGAAACTGGTTGAGAGCAATTTGTCCGATAGTCAAGCCAGTATGGATAACTAACTGGAGTTCTCCAGTGTTCTCTAAACACCAGTACACTGTACACCGCTACTAGTACTGGTAAAAGTAAGACTATTCATTCGTCTCCTCCATTCGCCAATCGCCACCTCAGCTTTTCTACTTCCCCTTCATAAACGAGAAAAGGCGATGAAAGAATGAATTGGATGAGCAAATATTTTTTGTAATTTGGAAGAATGTGGAAATAACGGAAGTTGATACTATTACAACAGAGACTATTGTTTTTCGTTAGCTAATTTTACCCGTTGCCATACAAAAAACTTATTGTCTATTTTTAATTTATAGATAAAAATGCTGAATTGTAATGGGCCTATTATTTAATTTATTTGGTTGGTTTAAATCATTCATTAATTAGGCAAATGTAGCAAAATCCAGTATTATAGATGTGTGACACATATATATCTTCAGTATAGTTAATAAATAATTTCATGAGAAGACGAAGTTACTAAAGTATAAAAATTCAAATTTTAATGATATACGTATAAGGTAATAGGCAAAAACAATGACCATAGTGATAAGACTAACACTAACTACGTATCAAAAATAGATAAATAAAAAACTTGAAAGCCATATTGTAAAAAATTTAAATAATAATTTATAAGAGCAGTAATAAAAATTATAGATAATTTTAATTTTAAATAATAATTTCAGTCAAAGCAAGAATTATCATTTTTTGTTCTGATTTCCTTCTTCAACTAGACTTGTTATCATTTTTTGTTCTGATTTCCTTCTTCAACTAGACTTGGAGCACCAGGTTTGCAGCGTAATAGAAATGGACGAAACAATCCCTCCAGTAGCGAGTCCATCGGCCCTTAAAAAAAAAAATCAAAATATGTCCCGTCCGGAAAATTACACAACACTGTACTCAACTCTGTGCAAATAGTGCAAATGTGCAATGCACCGTGATTTTTTTAAACAAAAAAACCCAAATTTTTATTTTAATAAAAAACATTGGACAGACGTATTTAGAAGAACAAACATGTCAGTGCGCAGGTGGACTGCGCGGGTTCTGACCACGCCACTGCCACTGGCGCAGGCGTACCCGCGCCACTGCTATTGGCGCGGGCAGAGAGGCAAATACGATTTTTTAAACACAGTTTTCAGGAAAAAGTACTACCCGCGCCACTGACATGTTTGTTTCTCAAATTTGAGAAGTCGCATGTTTTTTATTAAAATAAAAAATTGAGTTTTTTTGGTTTAAAAAAATCACGGTGCAATGCATATTGTATGTTTTAAACTCGGTTGACCAGATATTTTGACCGTATGATTTCACCTGCCCATTGCAAAAATTACCGTATGTCCGTATCCTCACAACCTGAACAATAATTAAAAAAAAAACTAGCTTAAATAGTCATAATTTTACCAATATGTTTTTAAAAAAGCATATTTGTATATTTTAATTGGAAAACATGCATAAACAGGTAAATACTTTATAATTCTATATCCATACATAATTACATACTCTCACTTAAGTCTGAAAATCCACTTTCCCTTTTCTTCTCCTTCTTCACAATTTCACACTCTCCAATTCTGAGAAAAATCTCGCTAGAGAGAGAGACATGGGGATCTTCTACGACCACACCGACTCAACCTACGTGATCGACTACGACGCCATCGACGAAGTGGTCAAGACCACCGTCACCGCCTCCGGCGAAGTGGCGGCCGACTGGATAGACGAGATCCTCCGCATCCACAGGCGCCGCCTCAACCACCTCATTGTCGGCTTGGACATCGAGTGGTGTCCCCATGGCTGGCATGGCACGACTGGAGAGAACCCCGCTGCCTTGCTTCAACTCTGTGTCGGCCGCCGTTGCCTCGTCTTTCAACTCATCCACTGTGACTACATCCCTGACGAGTTGTCTGATTTTCTCTTGGACGATCGGTTTCGTTTCGTCGGAGTTGGGATTCATGCTGATTTACAGAAGCTTGACGACGAGTATTTCTTTTTCCCTGTCTAGTTATTTTACATTTTGCTTCAGAAAAATGTTACGTAGTGTTTCTGATGGATAACTATTTTTCAGATTTAAATTTCCATTGGACTAATTTGTATAAATAATTGCTTGAACCTCAATTTTCTCTGTACATATTTGAATTCCCATAGTTTTAATACCTATTTATCAGGTTGAACATATTAAGCTTACATTAACTACATTGGTTATTTTTTAAATAGTTATGATCTGGAGGTGGAAAATGCGGTTGATTTGAGGTACCTTGCGGCAGAGAAAACGGGCCGGCCGGTAATGAGGCAGTGGGGGTTGCAGAATCTGGTGAGGGAGTTCATGGGAGTCACGGTGTGAAAAGCGCATTTCAGGACTTTTCAATAGAATTGCTTCTCTCTTCATATGCTCTCGTATTATCATTGCTGAAGAGGAGTTCTCAAGCTACACAGTTTTCCACATTCTACTAGGACTATCATCACCGCTCCAATGGAAAAACGTTGACTGATAAGATTGATTGGTCTGTGCGTTTCTCTTCTCACTTTTTTGATCCAGATCCGATATCCGGGGAATTCTTGCTGTCAAGCGGAAAACCAAAGAGTGCAACTACTCTACTGGCTACTATTTCTATCCCACCCCGGCCAGACACCTAAGAAGCGGTACCATTACAACCAAAGGATGCTCGAGGTATAATCTGCAATTAGTGGACAGGACTCCAAGCCAAGAACTTGCTTTCAAAATCCAAAATGTTGGTGTGCAAGCCCGCAGGTACTTCACCAACAGGTATCTCGTAAGAAGTGGAAGGTTAAAAATGCGCTTATGGTTACGTGGGCAATTCAATCAGTCAGAACTGTTCCAAGTCGCAGATTTCAAGCGGCGCTAGGTTCTATATAAAAAAAGGATTTTTATGGCGAGGAATAGCGATCTTCGGTTGCATAAAAATATGTATGAGATTTGTGAGTTAATTAGTTGGAGTCCGCTTCAATTTCTAGTGAATCCAAGCTCATCGAAGAAAATGAGATCCCGATCAGAGCGGTCTCATCGAAAGGATTTCCCAATATTTGACGGTTCTGACCCGGCAGATTGGTTGATGAAGTTATCCATGTAGTATGAAACCCTCTCACACTCAACATTTCTTCTAAAAAGGCCCAGTTCACCCTATCAGAGGCCTTTTCCATATCTAGCTTTAACACGACCCCTGCCTCTTTATCTTTTTTGACACTATGCACAATTTCATTGACCGATTAGCAGCTTCAAGTTATCAGATTTGAAAGCCGAAGCTAAGGTTGCTATGTGGTTGTTGAAGTTCTGGTATTAGCAAGTGAAAGATAGAATTTAGCTTGCAAGATTGAAATCGGAATTGTAGTTTTGTTGAATTCCAATGCTTGAAGTAGTTGAGAAGGCAATAATGACTTCTTTATGGTTTTCTGAAAGCTTAGGCAAAGTTGCTACTTAAAAAACGGTTTTTTATATCTAGAATAGTTTCTGAGTCAAGTGCACACATAGTGAAGCCGAGGAATGTCCGCCTCAGTGACTGGAGTAGGCGTGCACTGACACAGGAGCAGATTGAGTATGCGGCATTCGATGCATTCACTTCATTTGAAATTGGCCGTCGGCTGGTTGTTGGAGAATACTGAGGTATGTGTGGAATGGTGGTGGTGCACAGGTGCTGTGGTTATGCATTTGTTAGGGTTTCTAATTCATACACTGTGAGTTTGGTTTTGTATTTTGAATGTGCTCTGTAAAGATGAATGGCTGGATATGAACTCTTGTTAAGATTCTTTATTGACCAATTAGAATGGATGAGAATGAAAATCTCTATATAGTATAATGTTGATTGTTCACTTGGAGATTTCTTTAATTGGTGTGTCAATGTTATGGATGTTTTTTTGTGGTAACAATTTTTGCATTATTTAGTTCAAAAGAGAAATAAAGCATTTTTAAGCATGCCAACAAAACAGTAGCGCAAATAGAAATTGCATGCACCTCAATTACCCCTGTTCATTCTTTTTAACCAATTATTTTTTGTAGTTTCTTGCAAAAGCAAAATAAGTGTTGCAAGAACATTTTGTGTTAGCTTTTCTAATCTTCATATGCAATAGTGACTTCTCACAGGCAGCATAAACCTAGACACTTCACATTTTTTCTTATTTTTCTTGAATTAGTCTTACCTTTTGCGTTTTTCATCTCTATAAAGAAAACACTCAGGATACGAGTTTTTTCAAAGTTTATATAAATTTCTTGTCATTTTTTTTACTTCAGATAGAATAATTGCTGCAATTCATCCCTTGATAAATAGTTTCGGAGCTGATATATGTATCCTTCTAAATTATATTTTCTATATTTTATAGTGTCATCTGTACAATCAAATTTGTTACACATGAGATGTCTTCTAGGGGAAAATGTATGGATGTCTTGACATTAGAGGGTGTGTTTGGATGACTAAGGAATAGGGTATAAGAATAAGGATTTTCGGTTTGCGTGCTTATTCAAATTTCTTATTCTTATACTATGGTTTTGTTAGTATACGAATAAGGGCCCAAATTCTTTATTCTTGTGTTGTTTGGGTTGCACAAGAATAAGAATAAGTACGCATACCAAAATTTCTTATTCTTATTCCTTATTCAAGGCTTATCCAAACACACCCAGACGAATAACCAAAGCTGTAATCTAGGGTGCAAGAGCAATTTAATTAACCAAGTCATCTAGCTTCTCTAATTTGACTATAGAAAGTTACATATTTAATCGGATAGATAAAGATATTGAATTTAATCGGATAGATAGAACATAGATAGAACTTGAAACGAATTATGAAAAAAGTTGAATAAAACATAATATGATCTAGATATTATTTCTTTCAAATGAACTTATTCACAAGGCACAACTGTTAGTGGTATTATATAATGTGTCATCCTTACAGGGTCGTTTGGATCTCTTAGGCTCCGTTTGGATCGTATGAAAATAGGAGGAATAGGTTCTTTTTAGACGCAAATTTATTATAAACAATTTAAACTCTTCACAAAGTTACACACTTCCTTATATACTTTCCGTCTAGGAATAGACTATTCCTCTTATTCTTAAGCAATCCAAATGGAGCCTTAGGAATAAGAGGAATAGCCTATTTCTAGGCGAAAAACATTCGGAAGTGTGTAATTTCGTGAAGAGTTTAGATGGTTAGGAATAAATTTCCGTCTAAGAAAAGGCTATTCCTCTTATTCCTAAGCGATCCAAACGGCCCATACATTATTTCTTTTTGTTCGTTTGCATAAGATCATAAGAATTTGAATTTTGTTACTACTGGTTAATGTAACTTAAGATTATTTATTTGTAAAAAATATTTCAATTGTAAATTACTATCAATTATTTCTTATATCATCATTTTACCATTACAAAAATATGCAAAATTCAGCGGCCTGAAGAGAAAAATCAATTTCATGATTTTGAACTTACTGATATGCCGTGAACTTAACTGTCGTGGGTATCAGATTGAAAGGTTGTCACTAGTTAAGACTGTTTAATACAAGGGAAAATTGCAAGGATAAGACCAAAAGCTTTTTTTCTTTTAATTAATTTTTTGAATGGTTTTTTTTTCCTTTACCGTAGAAGATAAGACCAAAAATAGACCGACTCGTTCAGAAAAAAAATTACATCAAAACATGCCCCCTTTGGAAAATTACACGACATTATACTCGAATCTGTTCTACTCTATTCACCCGCCTATTGGAAAAATTGCACCGCATCCTCGTGATCGGAAAATAAAAAAAAAACAGATATAAATAGGCATACTTCTACTAATACTTCTATGTGCAAAGAACATTAATATATTTTCATAAACAATTAAACATGTATAATCTGGAAAAAAGTTTTTCCCTTCGCTCCGCCCAAGAACTAGTGTATACACTCTCTCTTCTTTTTTTTTTGAGAGAGAGGTGTATACACTCTCTCACTTACTCCAGAAAAATATCTCTTTCCTTTTGCTCCTTCTTCTTCACAATCTCTCCATTTCTCACCTAGAGAGAGGAGAGAGGGAGAGAGGGAGAGAGAGAGATGGGGATCTATTACGACCACAACGACTCGATCTACATCGTCAGCACCATGGAAGATGACATCAAGACCACCGTCACCGACTCCGGCGACGTGGCCGCCAACTGGATCAACGACATCCTCTGGATCCACAGGCGCCGCCTCCACCACCTCATCGTCGGCTTCGACATCGAGTGGTGTCCCCATGGCTGGCATGGCACGTACGGACAAAACCCACCTGCCTTGCTTCAGCTCTGCGTCGGTCGTCGCTGCCTCGTCTTTCAACTCATCCACTGCGACTACATTCCTGAGGAGTTGGGTGAGTTTCTCTCGGACGATCGGTTTCGTTTCCTCGGCGTCGGGATTGAAGATGATGTACAGAAGCTTTGGGCTGAGTATTGTTTTTCCCCTATCTACTGATTTCCACTCAAATTTGTGCATCTTTTGAGTTAATCTATTGATTGGACTAGCTATTAATTGCTTGAACCTCAATTTCCTCTGTAAGTAGCCCAACTGTATTGAATACTTTATCAGGTTTCAAATTCATTCAACTGTGGTGAAATGGTTTCATCAGCTTCATTATATTAAGTTAACTCCAACTATATTGAATACTTTTAAACTGTGGTGAAATAGGTATGGTCTGGCGGTGGACAATTTTGATGATTTGAGGTACCTTGCAGCAGAGGCAACGGGCCAGTGGGAAATGAGGCAGTGGGGATTGCAGAATCTGGTAGGGGAGTTTATGGGTGTGAACATGGACAAGCCGAGGAGGGTTCGCCTGAGCGACTGGGGTACGTATTCACTGACTGAGGAGCAGATTGAGTATGCTGCTCTTGATGCATTCACATCTTTTGAAGTTGGCCGCCGGCTGGTTACTGGAGATTACTGAGGGATGTTTTGAATGGTGGTGCTATGGTTCTGCATCTAGGGTTTCAAACACTCTGTAAGTTTGGTTTTTGTCTATTGAACTTGTGGTATCTGAATATGAATTAATGATGGTTATGAACATCTGTTTGTGTTAGCTAATTAGTATGGATGAGTATGAAAATCTTGATGTTGTTACCTGTTAGCTGTTTAATAATGTGAGTGGTAGTTTTTTTTTGAATAAAAATAGAGGTCAAGCCCTACCTTTTGATTAATGTGAGTGGTAGTTAATATTTGTGGATGCTATACTAACCCAGTCTAATGCATTTCCCTTGTTAATTACTTGTGTTATTGTTTTCTGAAAAGCAAACTAATTTTTGAATAATTGTTTGGTGAGTGATGAAGTTGTTAGCACTTTAGTCCATCTTCATCCCTTGTTACAAGTATGAAGAAAATAACTTAATTAGGATATGAGGAATCTAACAAGGTCTGTAAGAATGTCTTGTTATGTTTCATTTAGGTATAATGCTGTAAGTCACTTCCTCAAGAGCTTAGGTTTTGAAATTGATATATTTTTCCTTTTGAATTATATTTTCTATATTTATAATCTCATGTTAGTAAATCAAATTTGTTGAATTCAACATGTTTTGAAGGGATGAAAAATCTATAGTAGTTCACCTTACTGAATCAATTCGAGTTATTTCTCTATTATGACTCTAGCTAGTAGTTACTAATTTAGATTCCATACGAGTAGATATAAATTAAATGCTAATTAATCTAAATATCTAATAGATAGAATTTGATAGGAATTGTAAAAAATATGTTGAATACAATTTGATAAGATCTAGACTCTATCTTTCAGGACAATTTACTCACGAAAGTTGCTTGTGTTGTCAAAGACTGATATAATGCATTATCCTTCCATGTTTTGTTTGGTCAATAAGAATTTGAGATTTTGAGTTGATGCCATTGCTAGTTGATGCATCTTAAGATTCTTTATTTGTAGTTTTTTTTTAATTCTTAATTACTATCAGTTATTTCTTTTATCAACATTGAAAAGTTTAGACTCTGTTGGTCAGAAGAAATTTACTAAACATGGTTTTATCATTTAGAAGTAACCATCCTTCCGGTGCATATTCCTGATAAATTATTTTGTCTAGATTTACACTTTTATGTTGCGATATATATTATATAGTGAAGCACTTCAGACTTGTTGGTCGGACTTGTTTAAATACCTCTACAGAGAAAAACAGGAATAAAGGATCTCAAGTAGAAAAAGTTAATTACTTGCCTATCGGGAACTTCTATTGGCAACAATTACTTCATGAATCTAAAAAGAAAACATTATTTTTACTTCTACAATATTTCT
Source organism: Rhynchospora pubera (assembly GCA_028095005.1). Classification (NCBI taxonomy): domain Eukaryota; kingdom Viridiplantae; phylum Streptophyta; class Magnoliopsida; order Poales; family Cyperaceae; genus Rhynchospora; species Rhynchospora pubera. The sequence continues at coordinate 82,705,954 of CM051460.1, read as the reverse complement.
TTGACAAAATTACCTTTGAGATGAATTACGAAAATCTAATGTTCAATCACTAGACCAGCGTATATGAGGATAATTTAGTTATTGGGACATGAAAATATGTTATGAGGATAATTTTGTTATTTGGACATGAAAATATGTTCCAGGAAGTAAAATTGTCAATAGCAATTCCGTTCTGTACTTGCGCTTTCTCAATATCTGAAGAGAGGTTTGCAGACGAATGTTTTACGCTATACTTACTTTTTTTGGAAATTACGTTTGCTATTTGAATAAATTAAAATTTTGCTTCATTTCTTTTAAATTATTATGGTGATGATTGTTATTAATATTGAATGTTAGTAACGGACTAACGGCAACAATAGCAATAATACATTTGGAGTAAAAATAGTATTAAGAATGTCATTAGAATTACTGTTATGTTATTAATTTATTATATTTATATTGAATTAAAGAAGATAACTACTACAAAACAAAATGATTGAATGTTTATAATAAGGATTAATTTTTTTTCTTCTATCCACGAGTTAGAAATTTCTTTTGAACTTTTCTGTACACATTGTCTCTATTTTTTTTTTTTTACAAAATTTTTAGAAGATTCTCTTTTTTTCCTAACTAATGACTAAAAGAAATTGAAGATTATAAAGTATTTATTAAATATAAATAATAAAAATAAATAAATACGAAGCTTCTCTCTCGGTTGTCAATAACTTCTAATGCAAGAAACTTTCTGCATTCTCTGAACAAGCGTAGCATCGTACTGTCCCATCTGTCACCTTTTTAGGCGCGCTGATCCGCTGAACTCTATAAGGCATAGCCGCATAGGTTTTGTCTCCACTCTGGTCAAACTTTGAATTTCGGCCTTTTTAACTAATAATTAAAGGGGAGAATCCCTGTTATCTTATACTATTGCCAAAATTTTGTTGTCAAAAGTATTATCGTGCTCTAAGAGAAAAATAACCAGTCTTATATGAATCATATACTACAAAAGCATGTATATTCCTACGCACTGTATAAATTGTGTAAGATAGCGGTTCCCCCGTTACAACATTTTGCTAACTCACCCCAGCTAGTTGTACCCAGGAAAAGAAATTTACGAACATGAATAAATATCTTTTTTATTACAGCATTTACCCAACTGAGAAATCTGATAGAAACTGTTAACTTCCTCTCAAACTCAAGCATCTAATACGTGTTAACAAATGATATAAGAGTAGGGGATTCGAATTTGATAAGTTTATATATATAATATATCTGGAAAATATCTTCAATATTTCTAATTGCCACAACTTCATATTTTATCAATATTTATAATTTTAAAAATTCAAATGCTGAATCCAAACAGTTGATCTTGTTCAATTTAACGACCGATGTGTTTTTATATAAGTTTTATAAAATTTAAAGTTGGTTTGATAATCAATCAAGTGATCAAATGATGAACGTATTAGAATTAATCTATCATAATTAACTAGATTAGTTAATTTATTTACTACTTGATCGAGTATTAAACTGATTCTAAATTTTATAAAACTTATATAGAAATACATCGCTCGTTAAAGAATAAGATCAACAGTTTAGATTTAGCGTTTGAATTTTAAATATTATAAATATTGATAAAATATGAAATTGTGGCAACTTGTGACACTAAAAATTGGTGGCAACGAAGCGCTGCTCATCTGAAAAATATGTTCAATATTTCTAGCAAGATCTACGACCCATATAAAGAAATTCGAATCCAATGTATAGTTGCTGAGATCCTTAAGCCTTAGAAACTGCATTTCCTGCTTTAAAATTGGAGTTCACGTTGATGGCATTATGTTAAAAAAAAAAAAAATCTTCTCTTCTTACATATCTAAGAAAATATTTCTATTTCTTATAGGTATTATTTAAATGATTCACTGACGGACGGTCAAATCAAATATTTTTCTTGTTTTCAGAAATAATATATATAATAGCAAGTCCAAGGTTTACACATTTCCATTGTAAGAAATTATTATAGATATACCTTACACTATACTATCAAAAAGTAAATTATAAGAAGGCTAGAAAAAAAACTTCTATAAACCGAAAATTACAAATATGCTTGCGTTGAAGACTTCAGACTTGTTAATTTTCCTTGTGATCTTAACTAGAAAGGTTGATGCAAGACAGCATATAAACGATATATACCTGGCATCAGTGGTCACTAAACTAAACAGATCGTACAATATAATAAATTGGAATAGATGTACAAATTCCAATCTTGCATAGCCACCTAGCCTTAAAAAAAAATAGTGGCGAATTTAGAGTTTGTTTAAGCCCGGACACAATAATAAAATAAAAAATTAAATATTGAAAAAGTATAATAAATAATAAGTTTAACATAAAAGGTCATTTTAATCCACTTAATTGTATTATTACAAAATAATTTTTTCATAATGCTAACTTTTTTTGTCCGTCTTTGTATTGAACATGACCAAAAGTACAAAAGGTAAATTATTTTAAAGTTTACATTATAATAAATATATCATTGAATTTAACTCTATCAATCAAACAATAGAAATTAAAGGATGATTAATTGAATCATTGTGTTTGCAACTATATAAATTGACTCATCGAATTAACAGACTGAATTTAAACCTTTGTATATCAGTATACGAATTAGCTGAATTAATTAAATGCTCATCGAATTAACAGACTGAATTTAAGCCTTCAAGTCTCACGCCTAAGTACCAGGTTAAACAACTTCTCATTTATCGTTTCTGCCACAGGCCCACATATATCCCCTTTGAAATTTGCACTGCCATGTTGGTTATTCAAGGCTTCTGACAAAGGATCCTCGTCGCCAGCTTTGTGACATATTAATCATGGTTTAGCCATTGAAAGAGAACGTTGGATATATTGCAGTCCCAAAAAGGAAAATAAATAGTGTTGAATGACAGTTCATTATAAATGGATATTGGACTAATCATACTCAGTAACAAAATTTTGTTCTGGGACTCGCAATGTGCTACAATTTTTATATATACCACTAAATAGATTTTTAACCTGGGACATACAATGTCCTCAACAAGGTCCTGTTTAGCTCTATCAACAATTTTTACTATTTGGTAAAAAAGTGTAAAATAAAAGATCAGATCAGAGCAAGTGCAATGGAATCTGCAAAGGGGGTACACAATCATAGCAAGTGCTATTGACCAGTACAACTAGGTAACTGTACCAATATATATCTATATAATGTAGAATTATACTAATTGAAGCAGATTATGATGGGCATCAGGATAGCATATGTACCATTATATCAACCTGACAATAACTGCTCGAAAAAATTTCTTAGAAGTTCTTGAAGGTTTTCCTTTAGTGGCGCAAGAGTCGGATGGGCCCATGCAATCCTCTTTTGTGGACCCCTTTGAACTTTGTGCACTTCCAATGACATGCCTCCAGGCCCACAAGGCCACAAGCAGGGTAGGATTTATGCAGTGTTTTTGATCCATCCTGATGGAAAATAAGGAGAACATTTAAAGAGCCCTAGGTTCTGTATCGTTATGTGTTAGGTAAAGGTGAACATTAACAAAGAAAAACCAAGCTAGCCTTACATAGTAGTACCATTTTGCTTCACAGGTTTATTGATCATTGATCAGTAAGCATTACGTTCCCAGGAATATATCAGCCATAAACCAATTATAAATAGGTAGGGGTGATTGGTGATTGGCTTCAATGCAAGATTGTTTTTATCTCGTTTTTTTTTTTTTGGAAAAAGGGCCACTGGGCCCGTTTCGAATTGAGATGACAAATGTTTACATGTTTTATTTCTCTAGTTGGTTTGTTCCTTTTGCCACTCTTTTTCCCATATCAGAAACAAAACAGATTTGAATTGACAAATCTGAGCTAACCACATCAAAGGATTCATCATCATGTATTAAGTGAAAACAGCTAATGTTTTTGTATTAGAAAATACCCTCTTTTATCACATTAAGTATTTTGCCTTCTTTTCTAAGAGAAATACCATAAAAATGCGAGAAAATGTGCCACTATGGTCCAAGCTTCTTTGAACAACAGCCATTCACTTTCGGGATTCTTCTTCGATAATTGAAATCAATGAATCGACAGATGAACTTAGTTCTCCATCCTGAAAACATTTATTGGGGTAAGCAATTGCACAGAAGTAGTTGCTACAGAGAAAAAAAGCACTATATTTCAATTAGGACATGCTTTAGGAATTTCAGAAAAATGCAGATGCTTTCAATTTCAATAATGAAAGGAATATCTGAATTGCGACTCAGGTATTAACAGTCTTGTTGGGCATAAGTGAAAGAAAAGGCACCTTGTGCAAACTCATCACAACTGCTAGGTGCCTTTATTCAAACTACCACAAAATTGAAGTTTTATCTTGAAGAAAGAAAAATCAAGACCTGGGATCCTTTTTTGCAAGATCTGGCAACTAATTCTGGGTCCCTGCCAAGAAAGATGTAATGAAAGATTTCCAAAAGTAGAAGTTTATCCTGCTTTATAAAACCACAGTCCTCATCAACATGCTGAGTCAGCACTAAAATGTATCGTCAAGTTGAAGCAATTGGGCGGCTGAGCCACGGGCCTTTTGTTGTGATGTTATCTCTCTTATAGCCAGAAGGTTACGGAACAGAGTAATAACCAACTGGACCAGCTTCCAGTCTTCTTCTGTGAATGCATCGCTGCATAGATATGACCAAAACAAGGTAACTAAGAGACATGTTCTTTTGTCAAATTAAGTTTCTTGCTAGGGGTGATTGATGATTGGCTTCAATGCAAGATTGTTATTATCTCGGTTTTATAATTTTTTTTTTTTGGAAAAAGGGCCACTGGGCCCGTTTCTATTGCATAGAAAGTAGTTAATCACACAATCCAAAGAAAATACAAAACAATGCAGCAGCCTAAACTCAAAATATTGCCCCCTACAGCAGATTTGCAACACATCAGCTTCTCAAAATAACAAAACCCATACCCACTTATAACACAAGCGAAAAAACATTTATCATCCACCAAACACTTATCTCAGTTTCTTTAGGAATAGTAGATACACCTCACTTTGGCCATACATAATTGTGCTCATCCTGACAGGTAGATGTTGATACAGAACCATAGAGAAGTAAGAGGTGAATTAAGTAGTCATTGGACCCTTAGTTCATGAAGCAAAATCAAGGCTGATTCCTTCCGCCACATAAACCTCATTACATCACACGGTAACGACAGATGCATATCAACACCAATAAATCAGACCAAGATTTGTAGGACAGGCAAGTGTAAAAATGAGCATTCACCTTTCCAAATGATCCAAAGGATCTTCAAGAAGAGGTTAACAACAGCTATGACTTTAAATTGCTTGAAATGGCATCTGGCCACAAATAATTCAAATATAAATCCTAAAAGTATTTTAAGACTTTACAATTATATTTCCAAAATTTATTAATCAATTTATATATATAGTAGACAAATACAATGTGTAACATGCAGTATTCACTTCAGCCTAATATTTAATACAGTCACATCCTTCATTGGCCTTCAGCAGTAAGATATTAGCAGTAAGGATGTTCCACTTCTCAATGGAAATAGATACACTAGTCATTCCATACCTGGATGATTCCTGGCTATTTATGCTCTCAGATAATTTCGAGTCATTGCATTCTCTATTTTTCCAGGCTATGACTAGTCTTTCTCGAGCATAACCTTTTCTTAGTAGAGCTGCTCTTGCCTGAAAATAATTAAAAAAACATTATATTGTGTAGATAATTCCTTGACATGGATATGGATTCTTACAACATATAAGTTTACACACTGCACCTAACTTTAAGTCATTCTGTGAAGCAAATAACATCACCTGATTACTGGACTTTTGATACATCTTTTCAGTCCTTTTCTTCAACAATACAATTGACTATGGTCAGTGCTAATTATCAATGCTCAATTACTTGCGTTTTTTCAGCGCCCAAATGGAGTCTGCTGCATCAAAAGATGGCCAAAATCAACATAAAAAATGTTTACTCAAAACCAGGCCATAATATTAAAAAAATCGTCAGTGGAAGGTACTTGGTTCGTACCATTTAAAACGGTCATCCTTGTAGAAATCTTTTTACATAACAAATCAACACATACTTTTCTGAAACATATATGTCAATACCTCAGCAAGATAAGTAGCACTATCTTCACGTGGCAAGGCAGATGATGCCTTCTCTTGCATTCCAAATCTTGATCTAGGAACTCTAGGAGACTCTGAATTGCTCGATTGGGAACGAATGACCATCGTACTAGTACTTGAATCATCACTAGAGGAGAACCTGCTAACAGGCTAATACAGAAAAATAAGTGTGATTATCTGTTATATTAAGATCAAGTACAAGACTATTTGTTTCCTTTTTCCAGAACTAATTCAAGCTAAATTGAGGTTTCTATTGTAATAACAAATGCTCACCAAGGCACCAACAAGTCATTTTGGTCAATTCCAGGCAAAATAAAGGGAAAAAGAGAATAAAAATAAGTTACTTCATAGAAGTACAGCCAGGAAAATTTAAATTAGCAGCACCCCTTGCCAAATTTGCACCGACTAATCATCCAGATGAGCTATTGTAGATAATAATGATACCTTATTCACTTGATTGTTTGAAGCTCCACCAAGTATCTCTCTTGGAGTATGGAGTACAACTGTCCAACTGTACCTGACCCACGTACCAGCTCATCCTGTCAATGATATCACATAGCTTTGAGTGATATAGGTCTCAGAAACAATGATTTGTCTGGCAACCCAATAAGGTTACTGTGCACACCTAATAATGTTAGTACTGAAACACTTGCAGCAGTAGTGAAACATGTAACACTTCTATCGTTTATTATCAAATGGCTACAAGACCTGGTTCCAGTAGAAGACTTATCAGACACCCGACTACATGTTACCTAAAAACACTAGTTGCTGTCTAAGATTATTCAAACCAAACCATGTATAGCTCAAAAGCAAAACTAAAAATATCACTTAACCATTGAAAACTTGTAAATCACATAGGACATCATGGAACATTATGCCAACTTATATATCATATTATTTACTCTAAAGCTACCTTTTATTACCCATCCCATCTTCATGCACGTCGGGATAGACAGTATAAAAAGGGCATAAATGAGCTGCATCTCTAAAGAAACAATGGAGGGTGGTACAAAGATTACTTTCTGTGATCCCTAGACAATGGACCAATATTTGTAAAGGTAAATTGTAAGGCATTATGTTTCTTGTCCGTAATCGTACATCAAAACAAAAACCAAAAACAGGGACCAAGTTAGAAGCATGTACATCTCCTAAAGAGCTGTCATATCCTGCATCATCAGGCTCATTTTGAGCTCCTTGGTGGGAGAAACATTCCCAGGGACTCTACATGGAATCAAAATGTGGGACTGTCAGAAGCACTCCATAGCCACCTAAATCATCAGTACTGAGAGAAGAAACCAGACCTTTCTGTCAGCTCTAATACTCCTAAAGAACTCTGAAACAGAAACAGATCAAAGAAAAGAGTTCATTGACTTTTTATAGAGAATTATTCAGTACCATAATAAAGATTCCAGTGTTCCAGGTTAAGTTACTCTGCTTTTAAATCAGAGCCTCAACTATAATTTGCTTCCAATAAACCGGATTAAGTAAAAGAAAATTCTGCCATGAGAACCAATTTCTAAATCGGGCTTTAATCTCAATCTCACATTTCCAAGAAAGATTAATTTATTAGCATTCATGAGCGGTTACGATTAAAGCCTGATTTAAAATTGGTCCTCAAGGTAGAATTTCCCTTAAAATAAATGTTTACCAGGAGAAATAATCCAAATTAGGTAACCATGTTTATGTAGAACTTACAATAATGATGAGCTAATTTGTCAAGTGATTAAATCACATCAGCTACAATAAGGGAAAAAACCTATATACAGGCAATATGATGTTTGTAAAACTCATTTTATATAGTCCCATTGGCATTGAAAGTTCTAACATTAGACATTTTACAATTAGCTTCATGACTTTATATGTGCTTTTCAAGTCTGATATCTGATAATTTTGTAAAATGAATCTAGTGTTCAATGTACTTTGAAGTTAAGGTAAACTGAGTAATCCAATTTGGAAAAGAGAAGAGTCCCAGTGCCAACATTTTGGATGCCCCTGAATGCCAAATCACTATTTAGATACTTTTTAAAATTTTAAAATTCAAACGTCAAATCTAAACCATTGATCTTCTTCAATATAACGACTGATGCACATAGGTTTTATACATTTTGGAGTTCATTTAATACTCCATCAAAGGTTAAAACATGAACATATTAAAATGGTCGAGGTCTAGGTTTCTACTATTACTGTTATTATTATAGGTATTATTATTAGTATGGCTACTCTTATTTTTAGTATGTTTTTATGTTTTGTTTTGTTCTTGGATGTGTTCTCTTATTGGGTTTCTTTCTAGCCTACCCCAACTTGTTTGGGACAAAAGGCTTAGTTGTTGTTGTTGTTGTTGTAGATTCGTAGTTAACAGTGTTTGTATATTTTTCTACCTCTTGATCAATATTATCAAATAAACTAAAAAATTTACAACTTGTATGAAAACACAACCCTCTTTAAATTTAATAAGATCAACAATTTGAATTTTGAATTCTAAATTTTGAAAAAATAATAGATAGTGAAATGTTGGCATTTTGGGGCATCCAAAATGTTGGCATTGGAACCTTCCACTTGGATAAATAGGTTGAAATTGACTAGCTAAATGGACAAATCAAGAGAGACCAATTTGCAACAAGGCTTTTCTAAGCTTACTAATTTTGCAACCAACTTTACTACAAAAGGAGAGGCTAGATAAGTAATAAATGTAGGTACCTGGGCGTAGTATCTTCATCTCGTGGGTCTCTGACAACCTTAAAGGTGCTTGTGCCTGATACTACATCCCGTGGATCTCTGACAACCTTAAGAGTGCTTGTGCCTGATATTACATCTTGACGAGGTAAGGTACCTTCAATTGCTTCCTTCACTGGAACTTTAGGTAGTTCTCTGACATGCACAGAAATACAACATTAGCAAAATAGAAAAGCTATAAAATTCAATTACAAGCAAGGGTTTACAATACAAGTAGGTCATATATACCAGTTTTATTTGGAAAAAATCAATTTAGTTTTTTATTGTTCTTGCTCATCTGATATTGTTTAATGAGGTTTATCAGTGTTCAAAGGTATCGAACACTACATGCATCACATAAATTACCCATATGGTAGTGTACTTGAGAAATTTGTCCATCATCAATGAAACCAATGTGAATACTCCTGCGTGCAAGAAAGAGGGTAGAGAGAGAAAAGGAAATAACCTTATTCTTTGCAGTAAGCTGGGGGACTTTTTCGGGCATTTTTGATGAAATGATACTTAAGAATGTCCTTAGCACTAGGCCTCTGAAATAAAACAGATAACAATATTACATGGATACTAAGAAAGTCCCATACTATATATTTTCTTTCCAGTCAACTCATTTTTTTTTAATTAGAAGTCAAAAGATATCACAACTTGTTATGGTTAATAAGCCAGAATCAGAAATACAATTAGTTCAAATCACAGGAAAATTCTAATATTGGCATATTGAATAAAAGGAAAGTATGAAAAAAAACAACTTTGTTGTACCTCAGCGGGAGTCTTCTTCAAGCATAAAGAAACAAATTCTTTCAGAGGTTTGGAGAAATGCTGATCGAGGTGTCAAACATACGAAGGAAGAATTTTATAATTTATGAGATAAAGTAACAAAGAGCATCAACTAAATATAATAAGGGAAGAATATTCAAAACCTTAAATTCTGGTGGATGATGAGTGCTCTTGTTCATTACTGGAGGAAGAGGGGGTTGGGCCTCAAAAATCTCACAAGGAAACAGAAGGTTTTAATATTAGTACTTAATTCAGAATTAAACGACGGAATCATTCAGTATAATGAGCTCATCGAGTAGCGAGAGCATTAATTTTTTTAATTTATAACTATTAAATCTTATTAGGCTTTGATGCATACATGTAATGGATAGATTGATGCGAAGGGCTGATTTAAAAGAAGCATCATAAGTTAAGCACATTTCATAATTTTTTTATACCATAACCCATATGAATTTACTGCAAGCTGCCTAGAAATGATCTGAGAATCTATTTCAGATTACGCTATTTCACTCAGCTTAGTATGAAAAGTTTCATCAAATAAAAATCAGGAACTTAATAAAAGTATGAAACATGAAAGTCAAATGAAGATCTTACCTGTCAAAGTCTGAAGGCAAGAATTTTGACTTTCCTCGATGCCCATAGTCTGTGATTTACATGTCAACAACCTAATCACAATTAAGCAAAGAGGATAAGGATACACACATGGCCCTATTAAGGCCCTTATTAACACCGAATAGCTGAAAATAACAATAAAGTATGACCAACGATATTTTGAAATCTAGGAATCAATATAAATAGTGATCTATATATCGGAAAGGACAAATGCATAACTTGTTGCCTCAGATAAATGTGTGCCGTTGAAATTCCTGTTCCAAAATAGGCTGTTTCTGCCCATTAAGCTAGCTCTCTAAGGAAGATTGGTAAAATTAAGGAAACTATATTATTGATCGTTGCATCCCTCTGTGTTAGAAGTGATCATTCTATTAATTACCTGGATTAGGTTTTTTTCTGGATTCATGTAGTGTTGGACATCTGACACTTTTTTTTTCGTCTTTGTCTATGACATCTTCTGTTGAAAATGTTTCTTCAGCAATCTACCAGGTGGCAACCTCAGTAAAAATGATGGTAATGTTGTCAGTGAATTGTTTTGACTGTGCTGGTTTGTTTGACGATTAATAAGAGAAGAAAACTAAGGCTGGCCAATATTGCTGACCTTTTGAAACTGAGTGGTTTTGTATCTGCAAAAGACTCTTTTTCTGGCAGCGCAAGGTGCCATCTGAGCTTCTTCTTTCTGGACAGGTTGTTTTCTAGATTGAAGAATAATGCCCAAAAAGTAGATAACAAGATATATGTACATGTACAAGTATTATAACAAGCTTGTCTTATATGCCTTATTATTAGCAAAACCTCAAAAGTCACAAAGTGATTCATGCTGGGTTTATCAATTGTGTATAATTTTTTCTGGTTAAAATGATTCATGCCTAATAGCAAAACCTCTAAAGTCTAAACCCACAAAGTACTTGACACCTAGTTTTTCAGTTTAAATGAGTGATTCCCAACATTCAAATGAAATTGTGTTATTTTTTAACCACTGGTTTAGTATCAACATGATCAACCTGGAAAAATGCTGCCCAAGTCTTCCATCAATTCCAAGTAAGGGATTTGCTACTTACACAGTCGAAAGGAAATTGACTTTCAGCTTTCTATTTCTTCTCTCAAATCTTGATCTCTGGTCTCTTGAATTGCATTTCCTTGGCAGTAAAAATATCAACAGAGAAGTTAGACATAAGTTAATTAATTATATAAATAATAAATTAATGTCCAAAAATAGTATCAACTCACCCAATTGTGCCATTTCGTTGCATATACTGATCTTTAGATCTGCATCCTGCCATTAATGGTAATTGAAGAAGAATTAAAAAGGGAGTTCAATATTAGAAATGAACCAAGATAAGAATTGAAATATTGCAACTCGAAAAGTAAAATCAAACATTATTATGAATGAAACCTTTTTGGAGTTTCATCTCCACTTCATCAAAATTGCATAATGTCTCAGTTTTAACAGAACGCTCCTTCTAAAATGTAAATTTCAACAAGATCTTTTCAAACTGATCAAGAACCGAGGAAGAAGCTAAACCCAGGCATTCATCTGTGGCAAAGTTGAACCCTTTTGGTCTGGACTAGTCAAACGAGGCTTGGACACTGAAGTTAAAATGGTTTCAACTTTTTTTACGAAGAATCTGCGGTTATTTTAAAAATGATGAAAAAAGGAATAAGTTCTTTTTTTAAGATTTTCAGACAGTCAGATGGGGCACCTTTCTATTCAGAGGCCTCGCCTTAAACTTGGCTGCTTTTTCTACTTCTTCCAAATCCAACACCTCAGAACTCTTTACCCAATGGAAATTTCCATGCATGACATTATAAATAAACAATTAATATCTTCAGAGCTTTCTGCAAAGAAAGCATCAACAAGAAATTATAACAAAATATGAAAATTTAAATTACTTTGGTGGCCGGGCTCGAAATGGTGTTTCAAGTTCAGGTGGTCTAGGCTCAGTTTAGGGGCATGCTTTGACTCTGTCAAAATTAGAACTATTAGTTTTATATAATTTTATTACAGAAGTTTGAACAACCTAGGAAAAAGCAAGAAGGGAAGAATATTCAAAACCTTAAATTCTGGTCTTGTCAGAACAAGCCTTGGTCTCTGAACAGCCTTGGTCTTGTCAGAACAAGCCTTGGTCTCTGAACAAACCTTATATTCAAAACTGCGCAGACTCTCTGACAGGTCTATAGCTCAGTCACCTTAGGCCTTGTCAGAACAAGCCTTGGTCTCTGAATCATCCTGAAGTACAAATTAAACAATCAACAGTCTAATAAACTAAATTCAGATAAAAATGGAAGTAACCAATCTTTAATGACTGGTTACTGGCAAAAACGGGAACTTCCTTGGTTTCTTTCATATTCTTAAATCTTTTGGAAATTTTTAATGAGCACACTTGAACCACAATTGGGTAAAGAGTTCTTTCATAGTCAGCTGGCTACCTTTCTATTCAGTGGCCTCGCCTTAAACTTGGGTGCTTTTTCTAGTTCTTCCAACTCCCAACTCCTGAGAACTCTTTACCCAGTGGAAATTTCCATGCATGACATTATAAATAAACAGTTAATATCTTCAGAGCTTTCTACAAAGAAATCATCAACAAAAAATATAAGAACATGTGAAAATTTAAATTACTTTGGTGTCCGTGCTCGAAGTGATGATTCAAGTTGAGGTGGTCTAGGCTCAGTTTAGGGGCATGCTTTGACTCTAAATATAAATAGAACTATTAGTTTTATATAATTTTATTACAGAAGTTTGAACAACCTAGGAAAAAGCAAGAAGGGAAGAATATTCAAAACCTTAAATTCTGGTGGCTGATGAGTGCTCTTGTTCATTACTGGAGGAAGAGAGGGGGGGGCCTCAAAAATCTCACAAGGAAACAGAAGGTTTTATTATTAGTACTTCATTCAGTATTAAACGAAGGAATCATTCAGTATATTGAGCTCATCGAGTACCGAGAGCATTAATTTATTTAATTTATAACTTTTAAATCTTATAACTACTGGAGGAAGAGGGGGAGCCTCAAGAATCTCATAAGGAAACAGAAGGTTTTATTATTAGTACTTCATTCAGTGTTAAAAGAAGGAGCCACGTGGTGTCAAAGCTTGACATAATATTCATTGCTCAGTTGATGGGGTGTCAAGCCTGAGTTGAACTAAAAATTTCCAAACTGAATATAAACAATACAAAAAAATAGAGAGAAACAAAATCAGTTGTGAAATACCTTTCTGTTGAATGTACGGGCTTTGAATTTAGGCATTTTAGCAAAGCATTTCAGCCTTTAGCTCTTCTAAGCTCTTGACTCGAACTGCGCAGACTATCTGACAGGTCTATAGCTCAGTCTCCTTAGGCCTTGTCAGAACAAGCCTTGGTCTCTGAATCATCCAGTGCAAAGTCAACAATCAACAGTCTACTAAGCTAAATTCAGATAAAAATGGAAGTAACCAATTTTTAATGACTGGTTACTGGCAAAAACGGGAACTTCCATGTTTTCTTTAATATTATTAAATCTTTTGGAAATTTTTAATGAGCACACATGAACCACAATTGGGTAAAGAGTTCTTTCATAGTCAGATGGTTACCTTTCTATTCAGAGGCCTCGCCTTAAACTTGGGTGCTTTTTCTTGTTCTTCCAACTCCCTACTCCTGAGAACTCTTTACCCAGTGGAAATTTCCATGCATGACATTATAAATAAACAGTTAGTATCTTCAGAGCTTTCTACAAAGAAATCATCAACAAGAAATATAAGAAAATGTGAAAATTTAAATTGCTTTGGTGGCCGGGCTTGAAGTGATGTTTCAAGTTCAGGTGGTCTAGGCTCAGTTTAGGGGCATGCTTTGACTCTGTCAAAAATAGAACTATAAGTTTTATATAATTTTATTACAGAAGTTTGAACAACCTAGGAAAAAGCAAGAAGGGAAGAATATTCAAAACCTTAAATTCTGGTGGCTGATGAGTGCTCTTGTTCATTACTGGAGGAAGAGGGGGTTGGGCCTCAAAAATCTCACAAGGAAACAGAAGGTTTTAATATTAGTACTTAATTCAGAATTAAACGACGGAATCATTCAGTATAATGAGCTCATCGAGTAGCGAGAGCATTAATTTTTTTAATTTATAACTATTAAATCTTATTAGGCTTTGATGCATACATGTAATGGATAGATTGATGCGAAGGGCTGATTTAAAAGAAGCATCATAAGTTAAGCACATTTCATAATTTTTTTATACCATAACCCATATGAATTTACTGCAAGCTGCCTAGAAATGATCTGAGAATCTATTTCAGATTACGCTATTTCACTCAGCTTAGTATGAAAAGTTTCATCAAATAAAAATCAGGAACTTAATAAAAGTATGAAACATGAAAGTCAAATGAAGATCTTACCTGTCAAAGTCTGAAGGCAAGAATTTTGACTTTCCTCGATGCCCATAGTCTGTGATTTACATGTCAACAACCTAATCACAATTAAGCAAAGAGGATAAGGATACACACATGGCCCTATTAAGGCCCTTATTAACACCGAATAGCTGAAAATAACAATAAAGTATGACCAACGATATTTTGAAATCTAGGAATCAATATAAATAGTGATCTATATATCGGAAAGGACAAATGCATAACTTGTTGCCTCAGATAAATGTGTGCCGTTGAAATTCCTGTTCCAAAATAGGCTGTTTCTGCCCATTAAGCTAGCTCTCTAAGGAAGATTGGTAAAATTAAGGAAACTATATTATTGATCGTTGCATCCCTCTGTGTTAGAAGTGATCATTCTATTAATTACCTGGATTAGGTTTTTTTGGATTCATGTAGTGTTGGACATCTGACACTTTTTTTTTCGTCTTTGTCTGTGACATCTTCTGTTGAAAATGTTTCTTCAGCAATCTACCAGGTGGCAACCTCAGTAAAAATGATGGTAATGTTGTCAGTGAATTGTTTTGACTGTGCTGGTTTGTTTGACGATTAATAAGAGAAGAAAACTAAGGCTGGCCAATATTGCTGACCTTTTGAAACTGAGTGGTTTTGTATCTGCAAAAGACTCTTTTTCTGGCAGCGCAAGGTGCCATCTGAGCTTCTTCTTTCTGGACAGGTTGTTTTCTAGATTGAAGAATAATGCCCAAAAAGTAGATAACAAGATATATGTACATGTACAAGTATTATAACAAGCTTGTCTTATATGCCTTATTATTAGCAAAACCTCAAAAGTCACAAAGTGATTCATGCTGGGTTTATCAATTGTGTATAATTTTTTCTGGTTAAAATGATTCATGCCTAATAGCAAAACCTCTAAAGTCTAAACCCACAAAGTACTTGACACCTAGTTTTTCAGTTTAAATGAGTGAATCCCAACATTCAAATGAAATTGTGTTATTTTTTAACCACTGGTTTAGTATCAACATGATCAACCTGGAAAAATGCTGCCCAAGTCTCCCATCAATTCCAAGTAAGGGATTTGCTACTTACACAGTCAAAGGAAATTGACTTTCAGCTTTCTATTTCTTCTCTCAAATCTTGATCTCTGGTCTCTTGAATTGCATTTCCTTGGCAGTAAAAATATCAACAGAGAAGTTAGACATAAGTTAATTAATTATATAAATAATAAATTAATGTCCAAAAATAGTATCAACTCACCCAATTGTGCCATTTCGTTGCATATACTGATCTTTAGATCTGCATCCTGCCATTAATGGTAATTGAAGAAGAATTAAAAAGGGAGTTCAATATTAGAAATGAACCAAGATAAGAATTGAAATATTGCAACTCGAAAAGTAAAATCAAACATTATTATGAATGAAACCTTTTTGAGTTTCATCTCCACTTCATCAAAATTGCATAATGTCTCAGTTTTAACAGAACGCTCCTTCTAAAATGTAAATTTCAACAAGATCTTTTCAAACTGATCAAGAACCGAGGAAGAAGCTAAACCCAGGCATTCATCTGTGGCAAAGTTGAACCCTTTTGGTCTGGACTAGTCAAACGAGGCTTGGACACTGAAGTTAAAATGGTTTCAACTTTTTTTACGAACAATCTGCAGTTATTTTAAAAATGATGAAAAAAGGAATAAGTTCTTTTTTTAAGATTTTCAGATAGTCAGATGGGGTACCTTTCTATTCAGAGGCCTCGCCTTAAACTTGGCTGCTTTTTCTACTTGGAAATTTCCATGCATGACATTATAAATAAACAATTAATATCTTCAGAGCTTTCTGCAAAGAAAGCATCAACAAGAAATTATAACAAAATATGAAAATTTAAATTACTTTGGTGGCCGGGCTCGAAATGATGTTTCAAGTTCAGGTGGTCTAGGCTCAGTTTAGGGGCATGCTTTGACTCTGTCAAAAATAGAACTATTAGTTTTATATAATTTTATTACAGAAGTTTGAACAACCTAGGAAAAAGCAAGAAGGGAAGAATATTCAAAACCTTAAATTCTGGTCTTGTCAGAACAAGCCTTGGTCTCTGAACAGCCTTGGTCTTGTCAGAACAAGCCTTGGTCTCTGAACAAACCTTATATTCAAAACTGCGCAGACTCTCTGACAGGTCTATAGCTCAGTCACCTTAGGCCTTGTCAGAACAAGCCTTGGTCTCTGAATCATCCTGAAGTACAAATTAAACAATCAACAGTCTAATAAACTAAATTCAGATAAAAATGGAAGTAACCAATTTTTAATGACTGGTTACTGGCAAAAACGGGAACTTCCTTGGTTTCTTTCATATTCTTAAATCTTTTGGAAATTTTTAATGAGCACACTTGAACCACAATTGGGTAAAGAGTTCTTTCATAGTCAGCTGGCTACCTTTCTATTCAGTGGCCTCGCCTTAAACTTGGGTGCTTTTTCTAGTTCTTCCAACTCCCAACTCCTGAGAACTCTTTACCCAGTGAAAATTTCCATGCATGACATTATAAATAAACAGTTAATATCTTCAGAGCTTTCTACAAAGAAATCATCAACAAGAAATATAAGAACATGTGAAAATTTAAATTACTTTGGTGTTCGTGCTCGAAGTGATGTTTCAAGTTGAGGTGGTCTAGGCACAGTTTAGGGGCATGCTTTGACTCTAACAAAAATAGAACTATTAGTTTTATATAATTTTATTACAGAAGTTTGAACAACCTAGGAAAAAGCAAGAAGGGAAGAATATTCAAAACCTTAAATTCTGGTGGCTGATGAGTGCTCTTGTTCATTACTGGAGGAAGAGGGGGGCCTTAAAGATCAGCAATGTTGATTCCTCCAGTGATAAAAAGCAGAGCAATCAAAAAGATGAGAAACAATATAAAAAAGAAAAAGAAATATACAAATAAACTCAAGATTGCAAATATTAAGTGCAAAACCTCCACATGATGCAGGAACCAAAAATAATGCCCAAAAAGTAGATAACAAGATATATGTACATGTACAAGTATTATAACAAGCTTGTCTTATATGCATTATTATTAGCAAAACCTCAAAAGTCACAAAGTGATTCAGGCTGGGTCTATCAATTGTGTATAATTTTTGCTGGTTAAAATGATTCATGCCTAATAGCAAAACCTCTAAAGTCTAAACCCACAAAGTACTTGACACCTAATTTTTCAGTTTAAATGAGTGATTCCCAACATTCAAATGAAATTGTGTTATTTTTTAACCGCTGGTTTGGTTTCAACATAATCAACCTGGAAAAATGCTGCCCAAGTCTCCCATCAATTCCAAGTAAGGGATTTGGTACTTACACAGTCAAAGGAAATTGACTTTCGGCTTTCTATTTCTTCTCTCAAATCTTGATCTCTGGTCTCTTGTGTATAATTTTTGTGTATAATTTTTGCTGGGTCTATCAATTGTGTATAATTTTTGCTGGTTAAAATGATTCATGCCTAATAGCAAAACCTCTAAAGTCTAAACCCACAAAGTACTTGACACCTAGTTTTTCAGTTTAAATGAGTGATTCGCAACATTCAAATGAAATTGTATTATTTTTTAACCGCTGGTTTGGTTTCAACATAATCAACCTGGAAAAATGCTGCCCAAGTCTCCCATCAATTCCAAGTAAGGGATTTGCTACTTACACAGTCAAAGGAAATTGACTTTCGGCTTTCTATTTCTTCTCTCAAATCTTGATCTCTGGTCTCTTGAATTGCATTTCCTTGGCAGTAAAAATATCAACAGAGAAGTTATGTCAAGTTAATTAATTATATAAATAAAATAAATTAATGTCCAAAAATAGTATCAACTCACCCAATTGTGCCATTTCGTTGCATATACTGATCTTTAGATCTGCATCCTGCCATTAATGGTAATTGAAGAAGAATTAAAAAGGGGTTCGATATTAGAAATGAACCAAGATAAGAATTGAAATATTGCAACTAGAAAAGTAAAATCAAACATTTTTTTTATTATGAATGAAACCTTTTTGAGTTTCATCTCCATTTCATCAAAATTGCTTAATGTCTCAGTTTTAACAGAACGCTCCTTCTAAAATGTAAATTTCAACAAGGTAAGGAGAGCTTTCGCAGATTGAAGAGAGAAATGAAAGGAATATAAAAATTTCAACTAAATAGCTAAGAAATCGCAAGAAATATCCACCAAAATTTAACCAAAATCAGAGGAAGAGAACAAACTTACCTAGGCGAACTTGATTGTACGAAATCAAAGGTTAGGGTTTCGAGGCGAACACGTCGGAGAATCGTGCTTCTAGGTTAGAATCGCCGGATTTTCTGTCGCTTCCTCTTTCTGTCGCTTCCTCTCTCTCTCTCTCTCTCTCTCTCTCTCTCGATCCTCTTTCGCTCTCGATCTAGGTCAGACGAGACGAAGCGCGGAGGATCTCTCTCTCTCTCTCTCTCTCTCTCTCTCTCTCTCTCTCTCTCATCGCTCGCTCGCTCGGAAATGGTTAAGCGGTGAATTGGTTTATTGGGGTTATATTAGTAGACAGACTCTAACGGTCGGAATTAACGATTAAGAAATCAAGAAAGGAAAAGTTAACACCCCGTTCCTTTCATCACACGCCTTTGTTAATAAATCCGAATCCTCTGCGAAGATTATTTCCTTTATTTCCTTCGTAATAAGGTGCAAACTCCTTTGTTAATAAATCCGAATCCTCTGTGAAGATTATTTCCTTTATTTCCTTCGTAGGGTGAAAGTTTGCACCTGGACCGTTCGATTCCATCCAAGAGACTAGATTGATAAGATATGTTGATCCCGTTTCTTTCATCACACGCCTTAATTAATGGATGATAGAATTGACAAAATTAACCCTGCTTTCAACTTTTCTTTTCCTGAGTCTTAATACAATTAGTAATAATCAAAGCACCGCTAAAAAAATGATTCGATAGTAAAATCAAATATAAAAAATAATATATTTTCAACAATGAAATTTTTACATATCATGCGTTCTCTAATGACGTAATGAAATATTATATTTTTTAAACTTGTTATAAATTTGAAGATGGTTGCACCAAAATTAATAATAATTAAGAAAAAAAAGTAATGAAACATTTAAAAGCATCACATTAAATGAACCGTTTTGCAATATTTTGCTACATGACATACAACCACAAAATATCACAATTAGTAAAAACTCAAACATTTTATTTATTTTTTTATCTATTTGATTACAAATATGCTTGCTTTGAAGACTTGTTAATTAGCCTTGTGATCTTAACTAGCAAGGCTGATGCAAGATGGCATATAAACGATATATAGCTAGCATCAGTGATCACTAAACTAAACTGATAATACAATATTAATAAGATGAAACAGGATGTACAAATTCCAATCTTGCATTGCAACCCAGCCTTTAAAAACAAGTAGTGGCGGATTCAAAGTATGTTTAAGCCCGGACACAATAATAAAATTAATATTGATATTGAAGACGTATAATAAATAATAAATTTAACATAAAAGGTCATTTTGACCCACTTAATTGTATTATTACAAAATAATTATTTTCATAATGCTATAACTTATCTTTGTCTCTGTATTTAACACCAAAAATACAAAAAGGTAAATTATTTTAAAGCTTATACTTATAATAAATATATCATTGAATTGAACTCTATCAATCAAATAATAGAAAATTAAAGGATGATTAGTTGAATAATTGTGTCTGCAACTATATAAATTGAATTGTGAGTTGGAAAGTTAAATAAAAGTTCAAACACATATAAATGGCTGACATTAGACAAATTTTCCTAAAACCAGTAACCTGCTCTTCTTCAACGTAAAATCCGCGGTAAAAGATTCTCTCTCTCATCCTCTTCTGCTCTTTTTTTTTCACGCTTCATACAGCGAAACATGGAGGCTTATCTAATTCAGAACGAAACACGCATAGGCTTATAAAAAATAAGGCACGAAAATTTATTCAGATCAACCCAAAATGAAATAAGAAAAATTGAAATGCTGGAATGGCGAACTATGAACCAGACATGTAACAGATAGGCTCCGTTTGGATGCGTTGAGAAAAAGTAAGAAGAAGGGAAGAAATTTATTGGGAATGGATAAATTTATTGGGAAGTGTGTAACTTTTGTGAAGAGTTTGGATGGTTAGAAATAAATTTATTGGTAAAAAATGGTTATTTCTTATTCCGGGAAAAACGGAACCATAAATAATAGAAGGGAGGGCATTTTCTTCTGTTGAATTTTATTTGTCATTAATTGATCACCTACAACATCATAAATAAATAAAAAATGTCGAAATTTTAATGAATGAGCATTCAATTTTAAATTTTTTTTAAAAACAAAGTTATGATGGATAAATATCAAATTTCACCAATTAAATAATTCATATCTTAATTCGTGAATTATACATATATACATATATAAAGTTTGGATGGAGTGCGTTGCACGTGGGCACTGTGGTAAGCAAGTGTCTCAATCTTATCGGTCCGATTTTTATTCACTTGATCTGAGCCGTTGTTGTATATATAAAGTTGGAGTGTACACGAATTCCTTGGTAACTGTGGTAAGAGCATTGCTACACTAGATTTTGTGTGGATATCCATTGTATTGTTGTGCGGTAATAGCTCGCACATGGCCACATGGGAACCTTATATGCATCATACTGTTTTTTATATGATTATGAAAAATTCGATTATATTATATTTTCTAAATTTACACTCCTAAAATTTAAAAAATAATTTTGGAAACGTCACAATATTTAATTTCTATGATTTCAGAAATGTATATAGATTTTAAATTGTTTGAAGGTTTTTCCAAATTTATTTACGCATGAAATTTTATGTAGACACTCTTAACAAATTTAATGATACCAAATTTTTCATTTTGATTTAAAATAGCTAACATATCTTTTATATTTTTAAATTTTGAAAAAAGTACGTTTTAGATATTTTTTTTCTTGAAGGTCTTGCTGAATTCATTTTTTCCATCAAATTTTATAAGAACGATCACAAAAAAAAATTAGTGCTATATTTGTGTTTTGTGAATGTAGGGCATGAGTACATTATAGCAGTCTTGGCATGGGAACATATTTCTATATTTTGTGTTTTTTGGTGTGAGTTATTTTTCCCTTATTATTTTCATTAATATACTCCAGAGTGTGCACGTGAGTATGGATGTATAGTTCAGCATATCTCCTTGATCTATATGTACTTAGTTTTAGTTACTTCCAGTTGGTATTTAGCATGTTAAAGAGCGGAAAATATATTTTTTTTTATAGATGTATAGTTCGGCATATCTCCTTGATCTATATGTACTTAGTTAGCTTTAGTTATTTCCGGTTGGTATTTAGCATGTTAAAGAGCGGAAAATATATATATTTTTTATAGTTACGCACATTAACTTTTTAAAAAAATACTATTTTGGTAATGCCAATATGACATATCTTAATAATTTTGGTAATGCCAATATGACATATCTTAATATAAGCATGCATTTACATCTATTTGCATATACTCTGTTTGCAATCAGTTAACCATAAGGTTGTCAATTTCATTTTATTTTGATAGTGATCCTAAATATTGCATGTTTGTTTGAAAAAAAAAATCTATAATATACCCACGCTCATTAGGAAATCGTTTCATCACATGTTCGAACAGAAATGAATCGCGTGACACGCGAGATTAGAACTAGTATTGTAATGCATCAGTTGTAATTCAAAAAAAAAGAAAAAACATTATTTCTGACTTTCTACTTTCGAACTAGATTGCTTGAATGTCGCGGCTTCGCCGCGACTATTTTTTGAAAACAGATTATGTATATATTTATTGGCAATTTTTATTATGTATTATTTAGAAGTTTTGTTCTGTATTGTTTTAGTAATTTATTGACATCTGATTGATCATGTCCAGAAACAAAATGTTTGAGTGCATATTTCAGCTTATATATAAATACGTGCATTCAACCGTTTTGGATGTGTGTTATTTTACTTTTATGAAAAGAGCTAAGATGAGTAGTAGTGATTCGGATGATGATGTTGATGCTTGTTGTATGGAGAAGACTTTCGTCGGGGAGACGGACGATGTGTCGTTGACTAAATTAGATGTTCGTGATGCAATGAGATATTACACATCTCGTTACACGCAGTGCCATGTGGAAGGAGATCATATTATAAGGTACCGTCTTTGGGAAGATAGTAATATTTTGAAGCAGTATGCGGAGGTCGGACATTTCAGTGTCAATGGTATAGTGCTTCTTGTTGTTTTGGAAAAGAAGGCAAAAGCGAGGTGTAGCTATTGTTTTAGAAAAAAGTGTCTAATGACACGTGGGCAGAAAAATAAGCCGAGCGTAGCAAGATTTCATGTGTGTAGTTGATACAATTGACTTTGCTATCTACAAATGTCGTGCCTTACAGTGCAAAAGTCGAAGTTAGTATGTCAAATTATAAGTTTTATTTATTTAATTATGTCCAAAAAGAACGAACAACGCCTGATCTCAGCAACAAAGTAAATCGATGCAACGGAATCTAGGGTCTGATGACACGTGGACGGGAGAGGAGAGTAAGTCGTGGTGTAGCACGATGTCGTCTATAACTGACAAATCTGACTTTGTTATATACAATTCTCATGGCTTTCAATGGAAAAGTCAAAATAAAAAAATAAGGCAGTATAATATTCATAATCAATAAGAGTTTTGTTTTTTCCATATACGTTAACAGTTACAAACAAAATTAAATAGGACAAATGAATGTAATAAAACTATGCATGAGTTGACTTTAGTAACGGAAGACACGTATATGAACATGACAACAGATAGAATACAATAGTAATATTTGAGATAAATGCTTAAAAAAACAAAAGATTACTTCAACGTTTTTTTGTTTACTTTTGTATGTACTATTTAGGGGGACTATTTGTCGCGGCTTCGCCGCAACCCTCCCTCCGATATTTTTTCTTTGAAAATAGCTCGTGGGCATTGTGTCACGTGTATTGTATGGAAAGAAAATCAATTATTCAATACGAATATAGGGATGTGGGTAGGGGTGCAAACGGTATGGCGTGTATCGTTTGCCATGCACGTTCCGTCTAAACGGAACGGTAAACGAATATGAAATTTTAATACGTTTCATAAACGAAACGGTAAACGGTACGTGTTTCGTCACACGTTTGGGTGAAATACAGTTCAAATTTATACGTTCCGCCATGTTCTGTTTAAACAGAATGAATAACGGAATTGTTTGATATGTACTGTTTACGAAACAGAACGCCAAACGAAATGTTCCATTCCGTTTCCGTTTGACACATTGTGCAGGCCTAGATGTGGGCGATCTGCTTGATAAACACTTCTAAGTGCCTCGAACAATCAACGTTTCTCAGCGTCTCTTGTTTAGGTACTTGTGTTCAGCTTGTTACATATATATATTAATTTTAAAAGAATAAGTGTTAAATGAGATTTCTATTGAATGGATTATACAAAATTATGAGAGAAATAAAATTCGAAGAAAATTATTGTACTTTTTTATTGTCTTGATTTTTAAATTATTATTTTGTATATTAAATATATTTTTAAATTTTTTTTATTGTTATTAAACTATATATTTAATTTCTCATGAATTTTTTATATACATTATTTTAGAGTTTTCATTTAAAAATTATTATTATTCTATGTCTATATTAGATATTTAATTTTTTAAATAAAATTTATGGATCCTTCTAATGTGAAATTGTAACTTCGTCACTATGATTCTATGAGAAGAGTTAACACACTACTCCATCAGGAGCAAATTAAACATCGTGGACCAAATGTAAATGTAAGATATTGAATTGTAAAATGTTGTATGCCTTCATTTATTATATTACACCCTGTCCATTTAATTTCGTGGTAGTATTTTATTACACCGATTCCTCTGGATGGAACCCACTTAAAAAAGTTTTGACATTTCTACACCCTATCCCACGTAGTCTCAACTGGCGAAAAGCAAAGAAATCAGCCACGAAGCACAACATGGATTGCCACACATACATCCACACGATGACGTCTCTTACAATCAACTATAACTTTTCATCTTCACCGCTCCCATCTGTAAATTCCACGCCGAGTGATCCATGCAAATCTAACTGTCCAAACAAAAGCTACGCTCAAGATAATTCTATGGAAAAAGAAAAAGAATATTGTTTATTCAGTCGGTGTAGATGATAAGAACGAAGAAACGCAAAGGATTTGAATTCGGCAGGAGTCCGATCGGTAGAGATAGTAAAAAGAAAAGGTGTGCCAAGCCGTAGAGGAAACAAACGGAGCACCATTAAATGTCATAAACCATTGTCTAAATACGCATTAAAAAGACCGAACTAAATGGCGTTTCAAATTTATTGCAGCCGACCTGGTCCAAAGCGACACAAAGAGCTACCGTTCTGCCCTATCATAAACCAAACGCATGATGCTCAAAAGAAAGGTCCGGATAATTCACACGGAAAAAAGATAAATAATATTGTTCATAGGAGTCGGTGGGGCATCAAATTTTAGTTGGGTATAATTTATTTAATTCTGTTAAAAAAAATGAATTACGTATGGTGTAGTAAGTAAACTAAAATGCTGCAATGAGATTCAGTATTTAATGACACGTGTGCAAAAAAGTAAGTAAGGCGTAACAGGATGTCGGGTGTGTAGTTTATACTATTAACTTTGCTATCTACAATTATTGCAGCTCACAATTTAAAAGTCGAAGTCAAATGTATGACAAATTGTACTATGTCAAAAAAAAAACGAACAACGTCTGATCTCAGCAACCAAAAAAGATTGATGCAACGAAATCCAAGGTTTGATGACACGTGGACGGAAGAGTAAGTAGTGTCTTAGCACGATTTCGTCAAACAATAGACAAAACGTGGCCTACCATGCAGAGGTTAAAGTCGAAAAAATTAGACAGTATAATATTCATAATCAATAAGAGCTTTAATTTTTTTCCATATACGTTAAAAAATATACGTTAACAGCTACAAATGGAATTGAATAAGACAAACGAATGTAATACAAATTTGCATGAGTTGACTGTTATAACGGAAGACACGTATATCAACATATATAACAATAGTATTATTCGAAAGGAATGCTCAAAGAAAACAAAAAAAATACTACAACATTTTTTTTGTCTATTCTTATTTGTCCTACTTGTACACGAAGTCCTATGCATTGACTAATAGGAATGCTAAAAAAAAGTAGCATTAATTGTATAATTTCTATCATGTATGTGTATGAACTAATTTTAGTAAACGACAATAAAAATGACAAATCTATGAACCAATTAAAGTGGTCCACTCGATGATATGGGGTGATAAAAAAATTAAAAATAACGTATAATAAATTTCTTTATTGCTTTATTTCAAAAATGATGCATAAACAAATGGTGGGCCATAAGTATCTTAAAATATGTGTATATAAGTCAACCCATGGAAGTACTGACACGTTTGTATATGCGTGTCATAAAAACGGATCGGAAGACAAAGAACGTATGTCAGGTCATTTAAACAGTAGGTTGGCATTCACTATTTGTTTTATTTATTATTTTCAATCTAAATTTTATTCGATCAGATGTAGCATAAAGCAACAGCTGTTGGACTGTTAGTACTTACGAAATTGATATGTTTTCTATAGATTATATTTTTTTTAAAATAATAATTTTATAGTAATTAAAATTGTTACATAAAAATTTGTGGCATGAAAAGATATTTTCATTAGGAATTGCATTGTAAGGGCGGAAATTGAAGATAAATGAGGTCAAAATGTTTGAACAAATGTGATGTGAAAAGAAAATTGTATATCTTTCATAAAAGTTACTTATTTTGGTGAAATGGTTGCATTATAGAGTAAGACTCTATAAAAAATAATAAAATCCGTTTTGTTCGCTTAATTCGTCTGATTTTATTTGTATTTTAATGTGTTTAAACGTTATTCATATTGAATTGGATTTTGATAATACTAATTTGATTAGGCCAGATCAAACTTTAATTGAAAGATTCATATTCAATTTTTATTTGATCAGTCTCGCTCCATGGACTTTTTTAATTGATCATTATTGCACGTTATTTTTTCTAATTCTATATATTAGAGTTTTTTGTCAATCTTAACTTTTAAGTTATATATAATATTTTTTTTATAATGCATTATGAAATTCTGTAGAATTTATAATTGAGAATGGCACCCCCTACAATAATTTTAAAAATAAAATACAAACATTCTTCCTTTTTTTATCTTCATGTCAATCGTTCAGATTATTCTGACAATCTTAAATTCAAAAAATTATCACAACAATTATAGCTAACCAATTATAACATGTGATTTTTTCTATCTCACTGGTCCTTTCATGAAGTAGCCAAAAATAGATTGCTAAATTTAAACTCATTGCCCAGAATGGCACCCTACAATTCATTAAAAAAAACAATACAAACATTTTTCCTTTTTTCATCTTCATAACAACCGTTCAGATTATTCTGACAATCTCGTTAAAAAAGATATGCCCCATCTAAAAAAATACAAATTGAAAACCTTCTTGTAGCTGTTCGAATGATGATTCAGCCTATGAAATAGAACTGAAAAACAAAATAAATGCAGGCAAAAATGACAAAACAAATCCAATAAAGAAAGATGATAAAAATCAGAAAACAATTTACTCAAAACTTCTACAAAATAACTACGATTTAACTTATGAAATAGAACCGGAAAAAAAAATTAAATGCAGGTAAAAATGACAAAACAAATCTGATAAAGAAAGATAAAAAAAATCAGAAAATAATTTACTCAAAACTTCTGCAAAAAAAAACTACGGAAATATCAAATTCGAAGTATATAAAAATTTAATAAAAAAGCCGAATTTACATTTACTCAATCAATCATCAGCCCTGTTCATTTAGATTCTCCTTAAACTTGATATTGCTAAAACTCGTTTAGTACCTATGATTGGCTCGGATTTGAATCTTCGTCCTGAGAATACAAAGATCGACGACTATCAGCACGGACGAAAAATTAAGAAATGAATTACTTCTCAATTCTCACCTACCCTCTTTCCAAACTCTCTTTTCTCTCTTTCCAAGCTCTCTTTTCTCTCATCCGTTCAAAAAACGGTCAGCAAGAAGCAAAAATAAAGAAGGTCAGCAATTGTCAGTCAGCATGGTAGGAACTTCATTTAATGCCAAAAATCAAGAATACAAATAAGTACGCCATAAGATACCGGTCCACATTAAATGCCTACGCCAGATCTACCTCTAATGACAACAGCCATCGATATCAGAATTAAGGAAGCAACCATTCGATCATCGAACAAACGAACCAGATAATTATCGATAAAAACAAAATGACACTATTCATAACACGAATATTGATAGCAACTGGGTGTCGTACTTTTATATAGATATAATACTCCTCCTCCATGAAACATATATACTTCAATCTTCAACTTAAAAAATTTGAAAACATAATACTCATGCTACAAATTTCAAAGGAAAAATAATTAAAATTTTGCTCAAGCTCAAAGTCATCCTTTTTGAGGCTTTTATACATGGAAAGGTGTTAGAAGTGTTGATATAAAAATACAAAAAAAAATAGAATAAAATCGCACCGACTGAAGATTGGCAGCCACTTTTTAGTTTCCATATCTTAATGTTCTGCTGTTTGAATTGATTACCTTCACTCATTATTGAAACTGACATGGATGATGGATT
This sequence comes from Rhynchospora pubera, assembly GCA_028095005.1. Taxonomy (NCBI): domain Eukaryota; kingdom Viridiplantae; phylum Streptophyta; class Magnoliopsida; order Poales; family Cyperaceae; genus Rhynchospora; species Rhynchospora pubera. Next base: position 82,677,629 of record CM051460.1, on the reverse strand, counting down.
TAGAAACTTATCCAACAACAAATGGGCAGTTCAACATATATCCTTTTAATGGAGGCCGCTCACTGAAAAAGTTATTCAATTGATTCCTATAACTGATCACAAAATAATATTATAAAAAGAAATGAAACATATTATTCGGAAAAATGCACCTTATTAGTGATGTAAGATATCAATTAGTCTGAACTGTAACCTAGAGATAAAAGTCCGAGCATAAAATGAAATGTAATAATTCTAAATTAAAAAATAATCTAGCTCATCTCCAATCAACCAAAACATTGATTGAACAAATTAAATAAAAATTACTTAAGAATAAAAAAAAAGCTATGAAATAGCATATTAAGCATTCTGTTTGATGGAAGCATAATTACCAATAGTCAAACTCTCACCGACTATTGCACTTGCCAACTTTAGCTGAATCTTGGCAGCCATTGCATTTACTGAAATGCAGAAACAAAACGAAATCAAACTAACTAAAGAATCCGATAAAAGCATATCAAAGGTGAAGGAGAAAAAAAGAGGTTATCGGTGGAATCCTCAAGAGAAAGAGGAGCATAGTCAGGGATGTGTATGATGTCCAAATAAACCAACTATTCATTTGGAGCTTCCATTACAAGATTCGTCTCTCTCCGATTGAAAATCCAAACCTAGGATTTAAGATACTGAGAGGCTAAGAATATAGATGCAAGGAATAAAAATAGAGGGGAGGTTACTAACCTGGAACTGAGTCGCGTTTGGTTTGTAGTAGAACTTTATGGGATCGTACGTGATTGCATAGCCGTATTAGTCCCCCGCTCAATTAAGGCATTCCATCTCTGGGTGCAAATGGGGAAGAGTAGTCCCCGCTATTGCAATCTGACTTCACCACTGATTCGCTCGGTTTGAAAGTAGACAAAGGAAATTGGGGGAAGTGGATAGATGCGTGTAGACAAAGAGGGAGTATAGGGAGAGAAAGCGATCAGGGGTGGTGAAATTCTTCTATACAGCTAAGAAGAACTATGGTACTGAATTTGGCACTTCCTCAAATCCTTATCCAGTGTTGCCTGAATTTGTGAAGCAGGCGGATTCACGACCACATCGTCTGGGATAGAGAGGTAAAACAGAAGGAAAAAATGTTTAAGACAGATTTTTATCGAATTATTGCGACGAACTAAGCATGGTTGTTCGATCGACTACACAAACGGTTTCGGTTTCTCTATGGTCGGAAATTTTCATTCTCTCTCTCTCTCTCTCTCTCTCTCTAACCGTCTCACGGCCACTTAGAATGAGGAAGAAAAAAATTACGACGGAGAAAATGGAGTAAAGAAGCGGTTGGGATTTGTGGGAATTATACCAAAAAAATGGAACGACATTAAATGCAGTGGACAAAAAGTGTAATACATATGGAAAAGACTTTATTAAAGAACTTGTTCTCATTGCATATTTTATCACCGCTGATTTTCTTTTTCAAATCTAACCGTTCAATTTCAGTCAAAAGCCCAGATAATTCTCCGGAAAAGAGAAAAGTTACTGTTCATAGGCGCGAATTTTGACGAAAACCAACTGTCGTATAGGTATAATGTAATTTTACAAAATAACGGAAAGATGTAAGCTGCTATATCGAGGGCATAAAAAGAGTAAGAAAAAAGAGAAAAAAAATCGATCAAAATTGAAACAATTAAAATTCAAATATGAAGAAAGATTTATTACTGAGTGAATCGATTTTGCTCGGTATAGTACCTCAGCCATCTTCTCTATCTCTTGATAATCACTGGAATAGCAACTTGTTTCCAAAGTAAATTCGACAGGGGACAAAGCCATGAGAACGTGAAACGTCGGAATTGATACTAAGTCAACCAAGTACCTCCGTCTCCAGACGAGTTTCACCGTCTAGGAAGGAAAGAGGGGACGGATGAGAGGGGCTCAAAAATACACAGTCAACCTCTATTTCTACTTCTTGTAGGGTGCGTTTGGATAGGTGTGGGAAGAAGGGAAGAAGGAAAGAAGTGGGAAGAAGTATTGGAAAGTGTGTAACTTTGTGAAGAGTTTGGATTGTTTATAATTTTTTTTCTTCTTTCTTCCTTCTTCCCCATTCTTCTTCTCTCATCCAAACGCCCCCGTAAAGAGAAGAACACAGCGAAGAAGAACAACAATGACAATACCTCGATCTATAGTCGGAAAAATGAAAGTAAAAGACGAAGCAATTTTTTTGTTCTCATGCTCATTTCCTGCCGCCATCGAGTATTCGAGTAGAGAAAAAAAAAGATAAGGGTGAGAAGACGATAAGAATAAAGGAATAAATTATGTTCAACTATTAGCATATACACCTACGACATATTTAAATGTATGAACCGAAATGATTCAAAAGTAAGCCATTTACATCCAACACCATAGCTTACATAAAACTACGTGTACCAAGCTCACTTTAAGAAATAGCTTAATCCTATCCTACTATGTGGTAGTTCCCACCGTGTGGAAAATATATGGCCACAGAAGAATGATTTTTCACAATGTTTTGTAAATGGGTTGATTACAATGGAACATGACTTGCTACAGAATTAATTGCACATGGCTTGCGAACAGAAGAACGGTGGCTTGCTAGACTCGGAGCGAGAGGTGAGCGATGAGAGGGAACAAAGGTAAACGAAGATCCAACCGTCCAGACAAAACAGACGGTCCAGATAATTCCCCGAAGGCAATAAGATTGACCGTATAGTGACACGTGTACCAAAAAAGCAATACGTGGCTTACCAATATTTCATATATAATTCACACCATTGACTTTCGCAATTCATCTTGTCGTAAATAATAATGCAAAAATCCAAATAAAATGTAGGTCAACATAACATTCATAATTGAGCGGCGCTAAACGTTAAAAATATAAGATAACAACTACAGAAAAAGATAAGATAAATGAATGCACTAAATATATATATTAGTGGACTCTAGCAATGAAAGACACGTATACATACACTGCAATACAACAAACCGAATGCATCAGTAGAATTTGAAAGATCAAACGCTAAACAAAAAACAAAAAAAATTATAGGAATTGAACGAATAGATGTAGCGAATAAGACGACACAATAGAAAGAGACAAATTGTGCAAAATGCGGTGAGCAAAAGAGAAACCTTTTAATGATCTCTATCAAAATTTTATTCTTCTCCTCATTTCATTATATGATGTCGACCTACTGATATCCTGAAAAAATAAAAAAGAAACAGCAAAGTTGCTTACTCAGTTTAGAAGTATGAATAATAATTTATCACTTGATATTGTCAATCACCATATGACAGAAAAGGTACCACTATGTAATTAAAGAAAGGCAAGAAGCATCAACAAATCACGTATTAATTACTGGATTGTTGCTCCTTGGAAATAGATGAATGGTCTCTTCTTACAGGTTGTTCCTCTACTATCTAAGCTCAATAGAAAATGAAAATTCAAAGCTTTACTAAGGTAACTTTTCTCTGAAATCAACACATCAAGCTGCACATGACAAAATAATAATAATAATAAAACCTCAATTAATTGTGCACACAAATTTTGATGAGATAATGCTACGAAAACCGAATACTGAACCTACCGAGGTAACTTTGCAATAAATAAATTATTATAAACAATAGGAATATCAAGAAAGTCAGATATAGAAAACAAACTAATAATAGTTCAGCAGAAATTATATCAATTTATTTTTATTTGCTGACGAAGAAATCTTTTTGTTTTATTCTGAGCATTTTCAGAGAACTTTTCGAGGATACCAGTAGGGAACCCTATACTGGCACGGTACCAATTGAGGTCCAGATACCGGTGGAGTCATTGCTATTTGCAAGGACAACCAAACTGGTTTCGTACAATGAAATAAATAGCAAACATTTCGTACAAACATCTAAAAAGAATGACCTCGATTATTACTAAAAAACCAACATATTGAAAACATAATTAAATAAAATATTTTCTTTTTTTTCTAAAACGCCAACTAACATTTCATTGCCTCATTCACAGCCATATAGTACATAATTATGGCTTCAAAATAGATGACAATTTAATAAAAATATTTCAAAAGCACCTATCGAAACCCTATGACCAAATTACCGCTGTACTTATACTGAAAAAAATACAATATCTGCACCTATACTGAAAAATGAATAGAAGAAGGCAAAGCAATCTTACTTGACATTTGTAAACATGCAAAATAAAAAAGAACAATAATATTTTTTTAAATTTGCTTCAATGATAACAGGTTTAAGAGCACCTGATAAATGAAACGGAAAATGTACCTTCCATTTGGCCTACGCAGCTATCTCTGTCAACTTCATCTTTGCTCAGTTCTTAAATCACCATGGCAGAATAAGCCATCACCCTAGATGGGAAACTCTCAGGAGAGGAAGGTGAAAGCCAAAAGCTCCAGATTTTGAACCAAGCAAGCTGTAAAAGAGGCATAAGAAGAACACATGAGTAAAAAAGGAAAAAGAAAGCAAAATCACTGAGAAAGAGGAAAGATCAGAAAGGAACCACCATTGATGAACACAAAGAATATTCTGTCGAGATGGTGGCATAAAATAGGTGAATATGCAGCAGCCCAAAGGACTTTGACTACTTGAAAATGCATCTATTTTGCTAATGTAGAAGGAATAAATATATCATTTTTCTTTATTTCAAATTGTGATGTGTAACAGATTGATTTTATTCAATGGCCAATAATTGTGGATGACGATGAAATCTTTTACCTTTGGACAAACCTGAGTATTATTGGCTCAAAATACGGAAGGTGATAGCAAAAGTTATTTTCCATTATTTGCCTTTGTTTGTCATGAATGTAGCCGGAACAATTCCATAATAAAACATGTAATAAATATTATAGAATGATATTCATCCTGATTTGATTAGTATAAAATGCAGAAATAACATTATCTTTTAATCTCATTCAGTGCCAATGTATTAAATTGTATAAATGATATTAAACCATTGGAGTGAAAGCAAGAAGAAAACACAGATGGTCTTTACTAACCTTGAAATAGCTATCGTGCATGATGTGGTGGAGTTCTTTTTCATCAATCCCCTATCTTAATATGAAATGAACTAACCTGAGTTCAAGAAAAAGAAATCGAGATTACTGACCTACTAATCTACCATTTAAATCCTAAATATGAAAATATTACTCATACTACTTATTTAAATATGAAAGATTCCTAAATTGCATGATCTGAATGTGAGTGCATTTCTTACGATTGAGAAGTTGAATGAGAAGTTGAAAAGTGTTATAGAAAAGTAACCCAATTTGCAAACTTATTAACAGGAACAGTAAAATTGAACGACATATATGAATATAAATTTTTTGCAAACAGTACAATTGTTCTTATAGCCTTACAAATTTTACCTCAAATAATATTTTTGCAATATATATTAAGAAAATAGCAGTATTCAACAGGGTGAAGAAAAGTTGCTCCTTCTCTAGTCCACGTCACTTTCTTTTATCTTATGTAAACCCACCCTTTATGCAAAATCTAAAGACGATAAATTAGGAGAAATTCAAGGAAAATTTAGGGAGAACAAAAATATTACAGAACTTACAAAATAAATAACCAATCGACCTGGCCTCAAATTCAGTTTGAAGTTCCTCAGATTTAGTCGAAAGTTGAAAGATGGATAATCTAGAGGGATAAAGGGAAGAAAAGAATCGGTCAAAATTTTACTTTTTAATATTCATTTTTAATTACAACATTTAACAATAGCACTGCTAATAAAAAGCAAAGAATCCTTTAGATTGAGAGATGAAGAGAGAATCGTATCTGAAATTGATTTTCAAGAGAGAGAAAAAGTGCAAGAAAAAGTGCACATTAATTGTAGAAGTGAGAGCAGGAGCGGAGATCACCGTGAGGATATGACGAGGCAGCCGAGCGGAGGCGAGAGGTGCAACTGTAGAGGTGGAGCGAAGATGGAGACGAATCCATACAAAAACCCTCAATGCCCGGAGAGCACAACAATTAGATCCGGTGCTTCTGATTTGTCGGAGATCGTAGAACGAAACAAAGGAATACGTATCTTCTCTCTCTTGTATCCATGGTGCTGAGAAAGAAAAGAAAGAGGAAGAGGGGATAACACACGATGAAAGGGGAAGGAGGCGCAGAGCAAAACGAAGAGAAAGGAAAAAGATCGGTGGGCAGACACTACCCAAAAAAAACGGAACAGAATTAAATGCAATAGACCAAAATTACAATACACATCAAAGGCCTTCAGTAAAGGAGCGGTTTACATTAATAACACAACACCCGGATCAACGCATCCTCAGATCCACCGATCTCCTGTGCACAGATCCAGCCGTCCAAACCAATTGAGCGCCCCAGATAATTCGGAGAAAAATCACAAACGGCACTGTTCATAGGCGTGAATTTTGACGAAAACTACCTGCTCCACATTTATATAGGTATAATATAGAAAGAAGAAAAAAATAAAAACGGTCTCTCCGACTCACCATCCACTTCAGAAAAAACTAAAAATAAAAAGTAAAAACCCCACTTCTCTCTCTCTCTACCAAAGACAGCCATGGCGACAGGAATATACCAAAACGACGACGAAGAAACCTTCACTGTCACCTTTCCCGCCGACGACATTCTCACCACCGTCACCTCCTCCGGGGCCCTTGCCGCCAACTGGATCGCCACCACGCGCCAGCTGAACCAGCAGCGCCTCGACCAGCTCATCGTCGGCCTCGACCTCGAGTGGCGCCCCACCTTCCAGCGCGGCGCCGATGCCAACTTCACGGCCTTGATCCAGCTCTGCGTCGACCAGAGGTGCCTCATCTTCCAGATCATCCACGCTGACGTCATCCCCGACGAGTTGTCCGAGTTTCTCTCCGATGAACGGTTCAGATTCGTCGGCGTGGGGATCGATGCTGACGTGGCAAAGCTGGAAGAGGATTATGAACTGACAGTCGCTAACCCTGTTGATCTCAGAGTGGTAAGTTCATCAACTAACTGGTTGATCTCGTAATAGTATGCGCATTTTTAGTAATTAATCTGGTAATGTTGCCTGATAACCTTTTGTCAGAAGTGTAATAGTGTTGCTATTTTGGGAGAAGTTTAGCAAATACTGTTTGAGCTTGTTTGTTGATACAATTTCTAGTTTTGCATAGAAGGATAGAAACTAGATAAAAATGATAACACTTTTTAACTGATAAGTTTCAAATCCGTAATAGTTAATTTAAGTCTGATAGAATATCTACATTCGGGAAGACCAATGAATATCATGAAAGTTATAAAGAAATACCATTCATATTCCTTTAAATTACAGAAAACTGCATGTTTTCGCGTATACCCCTACAAATTATAGAAATACCTATACTTACCTTGCAAATTGCAGAATTGCTATGCAAGTATGCATATCTGATATCTCTCTGCATAGAATAAAAAACTTTTCCTCACATTTTGATGCTCTAGTTTCTCAACATTGATTTAGAAGTGTAGTTTGAATTCTTCAGGGATGGAAATTTCACAATTTTTCAAATTTGCGGAGGTTAGTGGATATCTTCCCTTAAATTTTCTCTGTGGTATCCTCATTTTAGGAGGGTTGTTGTTGAGTCCTTTTGAGTTTGGCAGTGGCATTTTTTATTATTGACCAGTATATTGGTCCAAATAATTATAATTTACTTATAAAAAAGTATGATCAAATCAACAGGATTTGCATGACTGTCGATGGCACTATTTTTCATTGTAAAAAAATTTGGATAGTCACACATTAAAAAGGTAGATTTTATTGGTGTATTTTGTATTGACAGCTGGCTGCAGAGAAGATGGATCGGCCTGACTTGAGCACTGCGGGGCTCGCAACACTTGTCAAGGAGATAATGGGGCTACGCATGAGCAAACCAAGGCACATTAGAGCAAGCGAGTGGGACCGTGAGAGACTCACCCTCCACCAGATCAAGTATGCATGTGCAGATGCATTTGCCTCCTTTGAGATTGGTAGGAGGCTTTTCTATGATGAAATTTGATGGTTCTAACTTTTCACAAGTTAATGGTAGTTGTGTATGTTGGTGCTAGTTTGTATTGGAAGAAGTGACATGAAGTTGGAGGAAAGAAGCCAATGGTAGTGGTGTTAGTATTAATCATAGTTAATTTTAGGGAGTAGTGATATGTAGTTGGAGGAAAGAATGTAGCTATGAGTTAGTGGATGGTAAATATGTTTTCCTCTAGGTGACTAGGTCCTTTATTGTGGTTGAGTATTTTTAGCTTGTGCTGATAACCTGATGTGGTTGTTTCTATATGTTGTAGATAGTCTGGTTTAAGTTCCAAACAATTCTTATAATGGACACAACCAATAATGCACCACTCATTATATAGTACGTACTACAATTATCGATCTGCATCTTATGTTTTATATATATACTAGGCATGACAGTCGTCGCAGGTTTGTTGCGCTATATTTTTTTATGACAATAATTCAACATAAAATAACTTAGATTTCTAAATCTATTTAAATTCTAAATTAAATAATGATTGGTACGATTATTTTTAATATATTTAATCAAAAAATATTAAAAATTATAGAAATAGCAGTCAATTATAGAAAAAATATATTTTAGATTGCCAAAATAATGCATATTGAATGGATGATATAGAAAATGCGGTAAAAAATATATAAAAAGTCTATATTATTACTTTAATTACTATAAATATATAAAAAAAAAATATCTTTAGATATCATTGACTCATTGCTTTACAAGTCAGTAAGGCTAGGCTTGTTGTGACGAAGCAAAAACTAATTGATTTTTGAAGAGTAGTATACATATTCCTTATTCTTATACCATGGTTTGGATGAGCATGGAATAAAGAATAAGAATAAGAAATTTCGGTATGCGTACTTATCCAAATTCCTTATTCTTATACCATGGTTTTGTTAGTATAGGAATAAGGGCCCAAATTCCTTATTCTTGTGTTGTTTGGATTGCACAAGAATAAGAATAAGCACGCATATCGAAATTTTTTATTCTTATTCCTTATTCCATGCTCATCCAAACACACCCATAATATCACGAGAGCAATGATACAAATAATTATCCAAGTTGTTCTACTCATCTCACTGTCCAAAACGAAAGCTGCAAGCATATCTCTGCCTGCTGGTTGCGCAGACAGTTGCGGTGGAGTTCCCATCCCTTACCCTTTCGCCTTTCGGCATCGGCCCCGATTGCTCCTTGTCTGAAGCTTTCAAACTCAGCTGCAGATCAATTAATGGCGCATCTTCTCCTTACAAACACGATTACAAGATTCTGAATATAAGCCTCTCGTCAGGCCAAGCACGTTTTGACATGCCTATATCTTCCCAGTGCTACAACAGCATGACAAATAGTGACGAATACAACGACTGGGAGGTGAACCTCCGACATTTCAGATTTAACCATGATAAAAATAAAAAATCAGATTGTGGTCATTGGTTGTGATACACTTGCCTATACCAGGTTTTCTGACCATAATAATTCCTATTTAGGAGGGTGTGTTTCAGGGTGCGATAGTCTAGAGAGCTTGAGTAATGCATCGTGCTCTGGAATTGGCTGTTGCCAGACATCTATTCCCAGCTGCTCTTGTGGTACCAAAGAAAAGTAACATCATAAATCTATTGATGTAAATTATAAATTGCCATTTGGTACTAATTGTCAAATGTTGCTCTTGTGGTACCAAAGAAAAGTAACATCATAAATTTGTTTGTCACTTGGTGTAAATAATTGCCATTTGGGGCTAAGTATCCGGCATGGTTTTGTAGATATTGATGAATGTGCAAACCAAAATCCATGCTCCGAGCCAGCGAGGTGTCAAAATTTGCCAGGGAGCTACAAATGCTCTTGTCCTTTTGGCTGGTGCAAGAAGCCAAAAACTTTCTTGAATTTTCTATTATATTGTTATCTCTACTACTTATAAGCACATGGACCGTAGAAATATTACACGCTAGGTCTAACATGTGAACAGATGTTTTTGCCGTTCAATTGATTTGATCTATGGTCGGATATTAATCGTCATACGAAGCAACAATATATTTTGATTTTTCATCTAATAAAGAAACAAATTAAATAACAAATCTATTCGTAACGGTACTAGATTAAGCAATATATCTTTATTATCTAATATTATTTTGTTTCTTTATTTGCCCACATATGAGAGCATCGTAAGCTAGTTAGAATAATGGAAATAGAGAACAAGAATTACTTTCCAATTACAAAACAAAGTGAAATGTCAACAAAAAAAAAACTATAGCATCATACTGTTAGTCGATATTTTTGCAGTGTTTATATTGTCTAATAACACCGAATGAAAACCTTCTGAACTGTTCCGTTGCTTTTCTCATGAAAGAACTAATGATTAAGCAAATGAAAAAAAAAAATTCAGCTTATTGAAATTAAATTTTTGTTGAAAAAAATAGATAGAGCTCCTTAAAACATGACAATGCTTACTGTTGAAATATCACCCGAGCTAAGGAGGTCAATACTTACTTTCGCAAGAACCCTCTACTATACAAATTTTGTATGAATTACTAAACTGTTGGAGTTATGTCCTAGAAGTCAATAATTTAATGACTTAATTATTAGTTTATGTTTTGGATGATATTTTATCATCTGTTCCTAGGTTTATTATTGACAGATCATTCAGGTTGAGGATCTGAATTGTAGATCTCTGTGGATCATTCTTTAGAATGACAATAATAAATCTAAACGGTCCATAATCTTGATAATTAACAAGGAACATTAATTATCTTATAAGATTAGTATGCAAGTTAAGTGATGATTAAGTTCTACAAATCATAGGTAAAGAGTTACCAACTTAATTGCATATGTGTATGTTATGGAACATAGCACAGGACTTGACCCATCGAAATAAACATATGGATTGTGTTATGTGTCATTGTTTATTTCGTAATGATTTTGGTTCTAAGTTTGAGATGTTTATCTTTTCCACATGAGGATAGGTTCAATAAATATCGTCTACCGCTGATTCCCGATAAGGGCTGCTATACGGACTTTATTTATGTTCTCTTGAATTGTGCGGGGAAAAGCTAATCATCAAGAAAACCGTATGTCCCTCATTAATTCACTTAGTGAGTGACGATATCTGTTTGGGCCCCTTGATGGAGATAGATTGTTTGCATGCAACTTTATACAATTATCTCTAGATCAAGAAACGTATAATCTGCAAGAATGACACATTCCTATCTTGGATTATACGATGATATCGTGTGACATAAGAATCAAAATAGGGAAATTCATTTATTCTCTTATGCAGGATTTAAATACTGTAGCAGTACACTATTTATGCGAATTGGGAATCATAACGTGTTGCTAGATACCGCTTATGATTATTGGAATTAAATAGCGATTTAATTCCATGTCCAACTTAGCATAAATCCTCAAAGGGTCACACAAAATAGAGTTTTGACCAAGACAGTACATTATTTATTTATTCGCAATAGTGCGTATTGCGGAAATATGATAAGTTGATTAATTAATTATACACCGTTATAATTAATTAAGTCAAATGGATCATATTGAAATAAATTAATGTATTAGCTAATCCTAGAATAATTATTAGTTGGTTAATAATTATTTTAGTTCAACTCAATTTAATATAAATAGTTATATTAATTTATTGGGCCAATATATATGCATTAAATATATAGCCCGATTAAAGAGCATTTGGAGTAGCTTTTAATTAAATGAATTAGAGGCTTGTTTGAGTGAGTTAAGAGGCCCAAAAAGCCCAAGAAGGAGGCCGGCCTTGGTGGTAGGTAGAGTGGCATTTTATGTAAATAGTGGGTTGGTGGTAGGTAGGGATTGTGCACTATATATAGAGATGTATAGATGCAAAATTCAACCTTCTCTCTTCCCTAACCCTAGCCGCCCCCCATCTCTCCCTCTCTTGGCCGGCGCCACCTCACCTCTCTCTCCCTCCATTAGCTCATGAGTTGAGCATATTCTCTCCACCTATTAAAATGTTAATTAAGGAAGAAGAGAGAATACCTTGGATTAGCTTTGTTCTAATCGAATCGCTAGCACGAATCGATTTAGACCTTGGTTAATCTCTAGGTGGACTCGAGGTGATTTGGAGACGAAGGAGAAGCACGCCATCGATTCCCATGCCGTAGGATCGAGCCCCGCGAATACGATTTCGCGGGAGGTACATTCCACCCCTTTCTCTCTTTGTGTTAACTTGGCTTTTGTGCACGATTCGTTGTGTGTGTTGTTTCGATGGCTTAATTAACTTGTAATTAGCATAAAAATCGAAAATTACACACTTACTAACATAAACAACATCTTCACCATTTATTCTAGGAATTTGTGGTGGCATTTTCACACTATTTTTTCTTGGTGTTGGCATATATGTGATTCATGAACATGGAGGACGAATTATGTTGGAGAAGATTCAATCAGATCAAAGATTTGGTTTCACTATATTCACAAAGCAACAAATAATTTTTACAGTGCAAATATAATCGGTCATGGAGGTCAGGGCACTGTATACAAAGGAACTCTAAGAGATCAAATTGTGACTATAAGAAAATGTACGATAGTCGTCGAGAGAAAAAAGAAAGAATTCGGTAAAGAAATGCTTATTCTCTCTCAAATTAACCATAAAAACATTGTAAAAGTTCTAGGTTGTTGTCTAGAGGTTAAGATTCATATGCTAGTATATGAGTTCATCCCAAATGACACTCTATTTCACCATATCCATGACAAAAATCAAGGAACCCACATTTCAATCTCAATCCGTCTTAGAATTGCTCACGAATCGGCAGAAGCACTTGCCTACTTGCATTTTTCAGCATCTCCTCCAATTTTTCATGGTGATGTGAAGTCTTCAAATATTCTCTTGGACCAAAATTATATGGCAAAGGTTTCTGATTTTGGAGCCTTGATACTATCTCGAACAAATGAGGCACAATTCGTCTCACTTATACAAGGAACATCTGGGTACCCAACCCAGAATATATACAATCATCTCAACTTACACAAAAGTGATGTATACAGTTTTGGTGTGGTTCTTTTGTAGCTTCTAACTAGCAAGCCCGTAATCAATTTTGATGCTCAAGAGGAAGGGAGGAGTCTTTCATCTAGTTTCCTGTTTGCTATGAAGGAGAAGACAATGCAAGGGCTTCTAGATGATAATATTAAGCATGAAAATAATATGGAAATTATCATGGAAGTTGCCAAGCTGGCTAGGGAATGCCTAAATATGAAGGGAGAAGAACGACCTACGATGAAAGAAGTGGCTGAAGAACTTGACCTAATCAGGAAATTTAAGCAGCATTTGTGAGGACAATAGTACCATCCGAAACTGAAAGTTTCCTCGGTGAAGCATACCATGATTCAGAAATTGAGCATACTAGCTATTCTAGTCTAGAGAATAGAGCTGAGAAAAACATCGCAGCTGGTCGTTAACATTGCATCATGTATTTATGTATATTGTATAATCTCTTTTAGATGGCATCTAGCTGTGTTTAGAAGATTTTTACTTCCATTCCTATTGTAACTTTTGTAGGGTTTTTGTGCATGCATTACTTGCCTCGTGAAATTTGTGTGATTAATTCCTTATCATTCTAGCATTGTAGTATGTGATTTATTACACTATTTTTGTAGTATACACATACTCGCACAAGCAACGGATATTGTTAAATGACATGGTTCAAACTGTATAACATACATCTGAAACAGGGGTGGTTTGATAATTTACATTCCATTATAGGTCATCAGCCAATTTGCATGAATAGATGCTTGCTAAGCAGTTTTACAATTCATTATCAAAATATGCCTTAGTCATCTTCATCCTAAAAGTGCATCTCTGTAGGTATTATACAAAATAGATGCTCTTAATGGTGTATGCCCCTCAATCTTCTTCATCATCATCAAAAACCAACCTAAGGTTTCTTTTTGGCCCAATATTGCTTAGCGCCACAGCATCGGCACCATCATCAGAATCTTCTAATGATTCTATATTGGATTTACTCCTTTGTGTACTGCCAGCATTATCTGGTTCTGACTCCATATCATCATCCAAGAGCTCTGGACTGTCAAAGTCCCTACAAATAAGGAGACTAGTGAATAGCAATTTATATAGAGGCTATTTGAAAATATCTACTCAGCTTGATGCATTGCATAAATTTTAAGCTGAGATTCACTGATAAAATTTTATAGTTTGGTTTAAATAACTTTTGATGACCAAGTTTGACTTGAATTGAAGTAATCATTTTTGCCCTACAAAATCAGATGCCTAGTGGGATGTGAGCTTTCTCTAGTATCACCTTGATGTGAACATGCTCTGTATTTTGTTCTTCAGAGGGACGTCTAAGAATTATTATACAATAAAAGATCCACATCAGATTAATATATACTTACTCATGAACAGTGTCTTGCACAGTGTAAGATTCTTTCTCAGCAGATGAATGCTCAATAGTAGATTTCTTTGTCTCCATATTCCGCTTCTTTTTTAGCCTTCAAAATACACAAAAAAAAAAACATACACATGGCGATCAATAGAAGTATGTAACACATAATTCACTTGATGCATCAGCATCAAAGTAACAACTCAAGTATAATTTTTAGAATAAATTAGCTTAATACATTCTTGCAAATCTGGATTGAACTAGAATCCACCCAAACTAATTTATTTATAAAGCTCATAAAGACAAAAAGGAGACTCATTTCTCTACTTAGCTATGACATGGGTTAAGGAACAATAACATGTCCTCTTTGATAAGAGATAACCATGTACAGAAAGAACTTTCACATATAGTTGCATGACACCTAATGATACGTTAAACTATTAGTTTTTCTGACATGCATAAAGGCATTATATGAAAAAATGGCATACCTTGGAAGGGAAGCCAATGTGTCATTGTCAGAACCAAACCATTCTTTTGCTTCCTCTTCTTGAGACTTCTCAGATGAAACATCCTTTCCTAATGAGCTGCCCTTCAATCTTTCATGTATGAAAATAAATAAATCAATGGTTTAGATTAAAAAAGCAAAAAAGTTTTAGTTTTCTGTGAAGACAACAAAAACAACCATGGAAATTAGTAAACGGCAAGCTAGAAGACATGGATTTGTACATCCATTAGATCTATATATCTTTAGACCCTTTATATTACTATTAGTACAGGCGGGTCAGCTATAACTATTTTTCTAACAAAGAAACAAGAATGTGCACAAAATTCAAGGAAAATCTGAAAATAGGAATATGAATGAGTACCTGTTAACAAGTGTTTGTAAAGTTTCTTCATCATCAGTAGATGAAAACTGAGGATCTGTTTTCTCTGCTGTTTTCCTCTTTCTGACATTGTTTCTCAGACCAAGTTGTTTAAGCTTGCGAGACACTTGAGCTGGAGATATTTTGTTATCAGGGTCTAATGCACCAGCAATCAGGCGGCAACATGCTCGATCGTCCTTATGCCTAAAAAAGACAATAAAATTTAAAAATCAGAATAAGGTAAACAGCTCCAGCATTTCACTGTTTCGTCCAATTTTTTGAATAAACTATATCTTTAAAATATCTCATGCATTTTCCTTCTTGGATCTGAAGTTAAGTTCTCAGTTTAGTACTCAAAAAGCTCCCCCCCCCCCCCCTCTCTATCTGTCTCCAAAATACCCCTGTTTTAATAATTTTAACCTAAAATAAGCTTTGCACTCATCAGTTCTTTTCTTTTAAATAAATTCAAGTCAATTTGCGAGCTCCCAAAATTGTTCAGATCCTTTTTACATGAGACAGTCTGAATTGGTCAAATCATATTGCTGAAGCATAGTAATGCCATGTCAAAAGTGGGAATGTGAACTTCCACTACCAACACAGTAAACATGTCGTACAACAAAAAACACTTTCGTTGATATAATTTCTTTCTGTGTTAAACTTAACAAAAAAAAAGGTTGAATTAGCTTACTTCTCATATAAATCTTTTAACATATTCTCTTGCTCTGGGCTGAAAATTGAACTTCGCCTCTTGACAACTTTGCCACCAACATCATCTGCTAAACCAGGGGTACTGCAAGGAAATAGAAAAGCAGTCAGTCTACCAAAGAAAAAACTTGAAGATGTTATATTACAAGATAGTTCTGGTTGTAAAAAACCTGTCATTATCATGCCTGTCTTCATCAGAGAGAGATCTTGGCCCCCTCCTTTTCTTTGTAATTAGGTTTGTCTGAGGTGAGTTGTTTTCATGAACTGTATCAGAGAAATCTTCCCTGTAGAACAGAAGGTACAATAATTTATTATTCACAGAAAGGTACAAAACGTATGTACATAAATCCTTAGTGTAGATTTAATACAAGCCACATACTGGTGTATTTTAGCAGCTTGCAGAACCTTGTTAAAGTAATACAAAAGCCAATTGCAAGTGCATGAAACCTTTTGCACTTTTGCTATATTAAGGCCTTTCACATTTTCCTTTGGTTCATCAAATATCCACCATATATGCTCATTATATTTTTTTTAATTCTGTAGTTATAGTCAATGCAAGCACATCTGACAAATCACAAATACTGTATTGCTTACCTCTGGCTCTCAGTATAATGTGGTACCACTAAGTCAGCCTCGTCATCTCCAAGCGAATCTGCAATGCTTCGAGGGAAGCCCTTTGCAGTACCATTAAGGGCATTTATATCCTTTTTCAGACTAGCCATGTCAGACATGATGGCATCAGCACTGATGCAATGGCACTCTTTTTTTGTCTTCCAAAAGAGAATGTCAACAAAAAGCAGAGGCTGTTTCTTTATTAACTTTAACATGTCTCTGACAAGCTTGGTGAGAAAATTTGTTATGCTTGAGTGCTCTCTAGATCGAGATGACTTCTGATCGGCAAGAATTGTATAGAATATGGTGAGGAGAGAGAGCTGAAAGCATTCAAAAACAGTTGGAAAAGAAATTCAAGTTACATGGTGCATTTGTGAAACTTTAATCTTATATATACTAATACAATTTAAAGAATCTTCTCATATGCTCTATAGCACCAGGAATTATTAACTATGTTGGTCGCCATTGTTTTTTTCAAATTAACCCATAACAACCATCCTGATTCCACTATTTTTTACAGAAAATGGAGCAAACTAGAGGCAGAGTATATTTCTTTTGCAGGATTATACAGGATATTTTGGTAGGAATATGCATAGGAAGTATACATGATATTTTGGTAGGAATATGCATAGGAAGTATACATGATATTTTGGAAGGAATATGCATATGATTACTTCCTTCAAGGACATTATAGCTTCAGATTGGATGATTTCTGCTACTTTGGTGGCTTTCGAGGTCTTTTTGAATGCATGTTTATGCAATCATACTGTTATCCTAATAATTTGCACTTTCAGAAAAGGCCGACTTTCCTAGATGACAGATGAAAAATATACCTGATAAAGCATTGGAGCCATCCCTAGGTCATCACATATTCTCCTTAGCATGCACAAGATATAGTGATTTGTTCTGGCTGAGTTGGTTTTATAGTGCTTTAGCAACCAACACAGGTTATGGACAACAGTATTGTTCAAAAAACTACCCACCAAACGTGATACATTAAAGTCAACTTCACTAGTGGCTGGCAGCTCATCATCATCATCACTTGAAGATCCTGATGTTCCCTGATCTATGCCGACCAACGGATCAGAATTGGTTTGCTCGTGAGGATCGACGGATCTCTGAGTTGCATCACTTTGAATTTGGGGATCTTCAACTGGTTGGTCAGAAGAGGTTTTAGAAGGTTCAGTAGGGATCTCAGATGTATCAGGTATAGCAGTGCTATCTGTTTCTGTGCTTTGCTTCGTCTCAGGGTGATCGTTTGTTACCTTCTTTCTTCGGATTCTTCTGGCTTTTTTGGCTACCTGAATACAATCAACAAGAACCTTTTTATACAACTTCATGCCACACTTTGATTATAGAAACCTTTATTCAGGTAATAATCAACTTATCCATATTGTATGCTTTGCAACTTGAAAAAATTATAAATAAAGGTTAGAATCTCGTACCCTTAATGAACCACGTGCTTGAAGCCTCTCCATTAGCCTAAAGATTACATGTATGATTTCCAGCAGATCAGAAAGATCACTGAAATATGAGGAAATTAAGAACGTCAGACGGCTAGAATACCAAATTTAGGCAGAGCATTAGCTAATTTATGGTACACTATTGGACCCTGTCACAAAAGCAAAACAGTTCGAAACACACAACCCAAATAGGATCAACTTTAAATGTAATGTATTTATGCAGGAAATGTAAGAAGCAACTGTAAAGAAACCTTTTAGGTTGCTTGTCCATTTTGAATGACCGAAAGAGGTTTAAGAGTAACTGAGTGAACCCTTGATCTGTTTGGTCGTAAAATAACTTGTATAGAAGCACTCGAGCTGTGTGCGCATCACCAGAACTTTCCGGAAGCAACTTCAAGACCAAATCTATCATGAAGATCTGGACAGCATAAACAGAGATTTAGTAGCTATGTTTGGATTGACAAGGAATAGTGTAATCAGGATAAGCAACTATTCCTAAACCCTAATCAGTTGGATAGGTGGATTGCATTTAAGAATAGGGGATAGCTTGCTGTTCCAGTATTCCTACCAAAAGTTGGGTAGCTACTATTCCAAAAAAAAAAAAAAGGATTAGCAAACAGTTCTAGCTATTATGACCATTAGCAAACAGTATTCCTACACAATCATTATGAATGTCCAACAAATAAGGTTGGTGTAAGCAATGAACATTGTTGGCTTAGAAGTTTTGATTATCCTTGCATAAATGCTGAAAAAAGAAAAAAACAAAAAGCAACCAAACTGATCCACAAACCTAAAAAAGGAACAAATACACAAGCATAACATGATTTGCTTTTAATTTAAATCAGAAAATCATTTTGTTCTGAACCATTTAATAAGGCTTGATATCAGTTTGGTCAGCATCCATTTTTCAAATATTTATTAGGTCCGCATATTGAACTCATTGGTCAGGAGTGAACATAAAGTTGGGTTGTATGCCACATCTAAGAGTATGGTTAAATGGTACCTTACTTTTTATCAGTGTTTCCATTGTATGCATTGAAAATTTGAACAACACAACATGGGAATTTAGGTAATTTTGTTTTAACAAAAATAAAATCCAATACTAATCCATACAAGGTTCATGGCCAGTACTAACCATGTTCTTCATTAGGGATCCAGCTGCTGATAGAGATTTATAATCATTAGTTTGTTTTAACCCTTCAAAAGTCTCACGCCACCTGTTAAGTACCAGGTTAAACATCTCCTCATTTATTGTTTCTGCCACAGGCCCGCATATATCCCCTTTGAAATTTGCACTGCCATGTTGGTTATTCAAGGCTTCTGACAAAGGATCCTCATCGCCAGCTTTCTGACATATTAATTCTGGTTTAGCCAAATTAAAAGAGGACTTTGGATATATTGCAGTCCCCAAAAGGAAAATAAATAGTGTTGAATTACAGTTCATTATATATGGATACTGGATAAATCATACTCGGTAACAAAATTTTGTTCTGGGACATACAATGCGCTGCAATTTTTATAGTCTATACTCTATACCACTAAATAGATGTTTAACCTGGGACATACAATGTTCTGGGACATACAATGCGCTGCAATTTTGTTTAAAGAGATCATAACAAACTAACCATAAAGGAAAAGGAACAGAAACAAATACAGCTTGATCTATATCAGTCTGTTCTTCACCTTGGAAATGGAGACATGATGGTATTGAAAAGCCAGTACAAACTGAACAACTTGAAAAAATGTTATGATGTCAGAATTCTGAATAGAGGGATGCTCCTTCTTTATATCTTGGCGTATCGACTGCATCAGAACTGTTTGGGAAAAAGTGTAAATTAAATATCAGGCCAGAGCAAGTGCAATGGAATCTGCGAAGGGTACACTATCGTAGCAAGTGCTATTTTCTAGCAATTATATGGTATACGCATGAGTTGCAGCTACTAGTGGTACTGAACTTGACCAGTACATTTAGGTAACTGTACCAATATATATCTATGTAATGTAGAATTATACTACTTGAAGCAGATTATGATGGGTATCAGGATAGCATATGTACCATTATATCCTCCTGACAAGAACTGCTCGAGAAAATTTCTTAGAAGTTCTTGAAGGTTTTCCTTTAGTGGCGCAAGCGTCGGATGGTCCCATGCAATCCTCTTTTGTGGACCCCTTTGAACTTTGTGCACTTCCAACGACATGCCTCCAGGCCCACAAGCAGGGTAGGATTTATGCAGTGTTTTTGATCCATCCTGATGGAAAATAAGGAGAACATTTAAAGAGACCTAGCTTCTGTATCATTAGGTAAATGAGAACATTAACAAAGAAAAACAAAGCTAGCCTTACATAGTAGTACCATTTGGATTTGTTCAATGCTTCACAGGTTTATTGATCAGTAATCATTAGGTTCCCAGAAATATATCAGCCATAAACCAATTATAAATGGGTAGGCTAATTTCTGTATATAGGTACTTTTTCGAATTGAGATGACAAATGTTTACATGTTTTATTTCTCTAGTTGGTTTGTTCCTTTTGCCACTCTTTTTCCCATATCAGATACAAAACATATTTGAATTGACAAATCTGAACTAACCACATCAAAGGATTCATCATCATGTATTGCAAAAGAAAACAGCCAATGTTTTTGTATTAGAAAATACCCTCTTTTATCATATTTAGTATTTTGCCTTCTTTTCTAAGAGAATTACCATAAAAATGCGAGAAAATGTACCACTATGGTCCAAGCTTCTTTGAACAACAGCCTTTCTTTTTAGGGATTCTTCTTCGATAATTGAAATCAATGAATCGACAGATGAACTTAGTTCTCCATCCTGAAAACATTTATTGGCGTAAGCAATTGCCCAGAAGTAGTTGCTACAGAGAAAAGAAAAAAAACTATGTTTCAATTAGGACGTGCTTTTGGAATTTCAGAAAAATGCAGATGCTTTCAATTTCATTAGTGAAAGGAATATCTGAATTGTGACTCAGGTATTAACAGTCTTGTTGGGCAAAAGTGAAAGAAAAGGCACCTTGTGCAAACTCATCACAACTGTTAGGTGCCTTTATTCAAACTACCACAAAATTGAAGTTTTATCTTGAAGAAAGAAAAATCAAGACCTGGGATCCTTTTTTGCAAGATCTGGCAACTAATTCTGGGTCCCTGCCAAGAAAGATGTAATGAAAGATTTCCAAAAGTAGAAGTTTATCCTGCTTTATAAAACCACAGTCCTCCTCAACATGCTGAGTCAGCACTAAAATTACATCCATAACATTTTCTTGGAACATAAGCTCCAAAAATGTATCATCAAGTTGAAGCAATTGGGCGGCTGAGCCACGGGCCTTTTGTTGTGATGTTATCTCTCTTATAGCCAGAAGGTTACGAAACAAAGTAATAACCAACTGGACCAGCTTCCAATCTTCTTCTGTGAATGCATCGCTGCATAGATTTGACCAAAACAAGGTAACTAAGAGACATGTTCTTTTGTCAAATTAAATTTCTTGTTAGGGGTGATTGATGATTGGCTTCAATGCAAGATTGTTCTTATCTCAGTTTCTTTAGGAATAGTAGATACACTTCACTTTGGCTCTATTTAGACCATGAATAACTATCACTCTCTTATTGTGCATAAACAAATTTAGAAAAGTACAACAGATCGACCCGATTGACATCCACTAGACACATGTGAAAGTTATTAGAGTAGCATTTTTGGCCATACATAATTGTGCTCATCATGACAGGTACAATGTTGATATTGAACCATACAGAATTAAGAGGTGGATTAAGTAGTCATTTGACCCTTAGTTCGTGAAGCAAAATCAAGGCCGATTCCTTCCACCACATAAACCTCAGTACATCACTAGGTAACAATAGATACATATCAACCCAAATAAATCAGACTAAGATTTGTAGGACAGGCAAGTGTAAAAATGAACATTTACCTTTCCAAATGATCCAAAGGATCTTCAAGAAGAGAGACAATAACAGCTATTGTTACATTCCTTGCCATGGCAGCTTTCAGGGCCCAAAGATATTCAATCTGTTGTGCTATTTCATAAGAAGTGGGATCCACTGGTAGTGTAAGGAACACCAAGATCTTGACTGTTACAAACAAAAGGTTTTAATTTAGTATAAAATCGTCGACACTTCTTATCTAATAACTCGAAGAAGCCATCAGTACTGTATGAAATGCTTGCAGGTAGTTAACTTGCAGGCACAAAATCACAAACCCAAATTTATCCCAAGAACAATGTTGTGTGAACTGAGTTTCGCCTAAAGAGTTGAAATCCATTTACAATAGATTATCAAGTTAACCCCATTGTCAATGGATCCCTCTCCCCATTGACATCACAACTTTTTATTAACTCGATGAAACAATTACTGAGATTAAACTGTCTGTTGAACCCTACTTCAGTCCAAAACTCCAAATGCCGCATCAATGAATCTTGCAACTGTGTTTAAGCTGTACTCAATTTTGTCTAAATTCACCCAACCTAAGGTGCCTATACTTATTTTGCAGTTAGAGAAAAATAAAATGCAGGTATATTCAAAACAACTAAAAAAATAAAAGATGGTTAGGTAAAAAATTACTCATTTCCAGAAGTAGCAAAGAAGCATCTTAACAAAAAAAAAAAAAGACGAGGGAATGTACCAGTGGCTATAACCAAATTGCGGTCGTTTTGATAAGACTCAATAATAGGTATTAAATCGCGAGAAACAGTGTTCCATTTACAGATCTGCTTGAACACATCTCTCTTCTGTGGGTTGTCGCGCCTCAGATACCTCTGTAGATCCTTCAAATTATCTGACATAAACAGTAATATTAGAATTAGAATCAAAGAACCATTTACCACACAAAAATTGTAAAAGGGAAAAAAAGGAACCTCCAGAATCCGACCTAAACAGTACTCCCCTTTGGTGTATCCAATAACGGCGCCATTCTCGTCTTCTTCAGCGGTGCCAAGCCCAGCGCAAATGCTGGAAAGCCTATCGGAATCCATTCTATTGCTAGGGTTTTGCAAGTATAGGTTACTCGAGTAGTTTTGGATTAGAAACTAGAAAAGAGAGAAAAGAGAGGAGAGAGGGAATGAATTGAAAAAGGTTTAGTTGAGTTGAGATCTGGAATTGTCTTTCGTCTTTCCCGCCGTTGTGTGGTTTCCTGGTCTCTTTTCCCGCTACTCTGCGTGTAACAAGGGAATTGCTAATTTGCTACGGGTATTTGGGATTGGGCTCGGATTTTAAGTGAAGGGATGTATTATGGGCTTTTGAAGGTTGGAATGGGCCGGAGGTTACTAGATTCTAGTCAGTCGTAGTAATGGCCCGGTTAAGTTGGGGTTTGAGTAAATTGAGTTCGTTAGTCCTGACAATCAGAGCTGATAACCGTCATCCATCAAAAAATCATCTGCGTCATCTAACCCTCCCCTCCCCTCTATCTTCTGTGTTTTTTCCGCGCGTCTGGGTGAGCGCCCTCCCTCCTTTACGCACCTTTCCTCCCCCGCGCCCCTTCCTCCCTAACGCGCCTTCCCTTCCGTCCCTCCCTCCTTCCAGGCGATCTATTTTTTCTTCCTCTCCCTCACACTTTATTCTTCCTTCTTAAACTGAACAGATATAATTTAACATAAATGACAAATAAACTGAACCGATATAACAAACAATGGGACTCATACAAAAAGTAAAAATGAGCAAATAAACTGAACAGAAATGACAAATAAACTGAATAGAAATAACGAATAAATTGAACAGTTATAACAAATAAACTAAACAAATGTAACAAATAATGTGGACTCATACAAAAAGGTAAAAGTGAGCAAATAAAATGAACAAAAATGACAAATAAATTGAACGGTTATAACAAACAAATTGAATAGATATAACAAACATGCTGACTTGTATAAAAAATAAACAGTGAACATAAACTGAATAGAAATAACATATAAATTGAACATATACAACAAACAAATTGAACAGATGTAACAAACAATTTGGATTCATACAAAACAAAATAAAAATCGAACATAAATTGAACAAATATAACAAATAAAATGAACAATTGTAACAAATAAATTGAACATATTTAATAAATAAAAGTGAACATATATAAAAAGAAGTAACAAATAAAATGAACAGTTATGACATATAAAATGAACAGATATAACAATAAATTGCACAAATATAACAATACGTAGAACAAATATAACAAACAACGTAAAACTCATAACAAAAGTGAACATAAATTGCACATATACAACAAATAAATAAAAAAATTAATTGAACATATGTAACATGAGACAGAAGGGAGAGGAAAAAAAAAGCAAAAGGGCCAGTGAAAGAGTGGAGAAGGGAGAAGGAAAGAAAGAACGAAGAAAGGGAGGGGAACTCACAAAGGAAGAGAGAGGAGGGGCGCTTGGGAGCGGAGGGAGAGAAGGTAACGCTGGTGAGAGAAGGTGCGAGCGCTCAGATCTGTCGGATCAGATCGATGCGCTAGATGAGAGGTGTGCGCGCTCGTGGATGACGGGGATGGCTTTAAGGTGGATGGTAAGTAGTAATTACCCCTGATAATAGCCCTGTCAAACGTGTTAAAAAAACAGAACGGTATGAAACTGTTTCCGTTTCGTTTAGAAATGCGGTATAAACAACCATTTCATTAACCGTTCCGTTTTCAAAACGGCACAGAAACCGTGCCACTTTAGAAAATACACACGTAACGGTTTGAAATGAGCCTGAAACGGTCGAAACGATATAATCTAGTGTTCCGTCTACCGTTTCGTTTCAGTA
Source organism: Rhynchospora pubera (assembly GCA_028095005.1). Taxonomy (NCBI): domain Eukaryota; kingdom Viridiplantae; phylum Streptophyta; class Magnoliopsida; order Poales; family Cyperaceae; genus Rhynchospora; species Rhynchospora pubera. The sequence continues at coordinate 82,652,876 of CM051460.1, read as the reverse complement.
AACGGAACATTTCAGCATTCTGTTATTCGTTTCGTTTTACGCTGAAACGTGGTGGCAAACGGTAACGGCATACCGTTGATAGGCCTACCTGACAAGGAGAGTTTACGGAGATGGGAAAACGAGAACAGAGTCAAACATACGTCGCTGCATGACATGGGCAATATTTTAACAATTTTATTATTTTTAAATGTAATTCAGTGTTAATTTGTGTCCTTGGTAGTTGGTATTTTAGTTAATCAAAGTCTAAATTGGACCTGGTGACTTTTATTGACATTGGCATTTTCGACGTGCTGGACAAACCAAATGGTCAGCAAAACATGTATTTCAAATAGAACACAGAACTTGCTCCAATTAAAGTTAGCAATATTTATTTTACCAAATTTGAGAGTATTTTTGCACTTTTGCAACATTTGAACGTGTATTAAACCTTGTAATAATGAAAATTAGGAATTAATATACTGAACATGGTTAACAACAGGCCTCAAAAAATATATATACTGAACATGCGGGCGGTGGCCGGTGATTTGTTTTTGTTGGTTGGACTGATAAGTGATAACAACGTTGTTTAAATTTGAAAGTAATCAGGTTGTTTTCACGACCAAAGAATAAATAAAAATTGTACGATAGGTCTGACTTCTTTGTGTTGTTAGACTTTATTCGAGACCAAGTAAAATTAAAAACTATAATTTGCATATTCTGCTGGCTGGAATGCACGTACACAACATTTTGGTGTAAGATTTTTTCTTAGTAGATTTCAATTTGCACAATATTCACCTTATAGTTATTATATATATTTTTTTTGAAAGTATGCCGGTGAAATATAAATTATAAAGGTATTAAATTTCGAACTTCTAAGCATCAATGCTTACGTAGATCCTCAACCATTTAAAAGTGAAGAGCTTGTAAATTTTTATCCATCAAAAAATTATTTCTATTAAAAGTAAAGAGCTTGTAAATTTTTATCCATCGCTAACATCCAGCCATTGGTTTAAATGATCAATGACTAAGATTGGATAGAGTAAACAATTGTTTACATCATTCGCCTAATTATTTTAGCCCTTGCATACGTACTTTTATAAGTAGTAGGTATATATAATATATATAAGACTCCATTACACGAATCGTCTCGTATGCTGGAGTCATTTGTCAAAATTTAAAACTCAAACCGTCAATCCAAATCATTCAAGATATTCTCCATATTGAAATCTCCTAGGAAACCAAATTATATAAATATTTTTTTTCAAATTTTTTTGCTATATATTATGCTATTTAAAAAAAAAAAAACTATAAAGGAGTATTTTAGATTAATTAGGTTTATGCCACTATCAAAATTAGATAATTAGGAATGTGTCATTGTGAGATTGCTAATTAGATTTATGTCATTATCAAATTGTTTAAATTATATATATATGCCATTGTCTTATTCCAAAAAAGATTAAATTTTAAAAGTGCCATCATGGAATCTCTCATTATTTATAAGAGGGATTAAAGAGATTTTTATATATTGTTTATTTTCTTTGTTTTTTAACAATTTATTTTGCAATTTCTTCATGATAATTGTATTTATCACCGTAAATCTTCAAGTTCAAATAAAATCCAATTTCTCTCTCAAAATCCGCCAACCGACCACACTTTTTTTTTCCCCGAAATCTAAACCGGTGAACAATCAATAAGTCAAAATTCAAACATCAAAATGTGCCGTAAACAAGAGAGGGACTGATGGGGAGAAGGGGAAGTGGAGACGACTTACCAATTCTTTTTTTTTTTTCCTCAAGGTCGAAACAATGAGAACATGAATTCTTGTTAGAAACTTGGAATGACATAGTTTTACTTTTTGGTGCTAGGAGAAAATGAAAATAGAAATTTTAGAAGCGTCTCCACACCGTTTCCTCAAATCTATTTTATTTTTCCTCCTGGTATATTGAACAAATTATAAACAACGCCGTCCTCCCTAATGCATTTACTTTTCATTCCTTTTTAATTAAACAAAATAACGTCAACAATAGCAATACCAAATATAATCTTAATTTTTGATTAAATTCCTTACAATAAATATTATGATTTCTTGTTAAAAAAATTAGACAATTAGTTTAAAATTGGGATAATATAATTTTGTTATTTATTACCTGCCCAATTCTAATACTTTGTTCGTGACAGTTGGGCAAGCATACACTCAGGATATTCCTTGACAGCCGTTAAAAAGTACGATGAATTTTAGACGGTCTCGATTGCAGAGATCCGATCAACTCATCGTACGGAGCCGTTCAGACCTCTCGAATAGAAACTAAATACACATGGTGTAAACCGTACAAGTCCTAAACAGCTTCATGACAGCCCTTTTCCCGGCTGATAAGAGATCTACGTCATGCTCCAGGCGCATGTAAAATTCTTCCTGGATGAACTTTAGTACACGTTATACCCCGATACCCGCCAGCGGTCCCGTTGGCGCTGCATACAGATCTTGAAAATTTTGTCGTTACCAGTGGCAATTACGTAATTATAAATAAACACCAACCTAATTACGTAACTTGTCACTTGTCACAGGTTTAAGGCTTTAAGCAGCGGAGTCTCCAAAGAGGCAGTGAAACAAAGAGAGAGAAACAAAACAAAACCTCTCTCGTTCGATACAAACGAGGAACACTCAAACCTCGCCGCTAAACCCACACTTCTTCAATCTCTACTTCTTTCTTCTCTAATCTCTCTTTCTCTCAAGAGGTACGAGCAATGGCGCAGGTGGCGGGAGCGACGCGTGCCATCGCGAGCACGCCGTTTCTCTCTGGTCAGAGCTCCACATCTGGTGGATTGAAAGGGTTTCCAGCGAGATCTTACGCGGAGAAGGAGTGGCGGAGGTGTAGAGCCAATGGACGTGCTTTGCGCGTTCAGGCCGTTATCAGCAAGCCGCCTCCGGCTGAAGCTGAGGTTGTTCCTGTGTCACCTGAGGATTCGATGAAGGTAGCTTTTGTTTTTCTATATTTCTGTTTGTTTGATTAGAAATTGGTGTTAATTTGTTTATTCAGGTAGCTCGAATTGGTGCATGCTTTATATATTGTATTAAATGGTAGTTAAGAAGTTCAAATTACAAATTTGAGTGATGGTTGTCAGTTGTCTATTTTTCAAGAGATCTAGAATTTTTATTTTTCCAAACTTTGTCAGCATTTTCATTCCATTTGGAATAAATTTTTAGGAGTAAACCATAACTTTTTCAGTCTTTCAAATTTTTAAGTAAACTACTTACTGGGTTTTAATTTTATAAGGCTGCACCTGCAAGAAATTGGAACTGGGTCTGATATTACTTGTGTACTTATGTGTTAACTTATTGCCACGTGATATCTAATTTCATAACTGCAATTTACTACAATCAGAATTGTTAGATTTAGTTCAGAGGTTTTGTTGTATCCAAAATTTTCTGGTCTGAATCTTAGGCAACTATTATATACATAAAGGAGAAAGAAGAACCTAAAGGACGAGATCCACATCAGTTGGGTTCAACACCAGTAGGTCGGGATCCACCTATATTTAAGAAGTGACTACCAAGCATAAACAAGGAATTTGTTTGTTTTGAAGATTTTATATTCTTCCTGATTATTGTGAGATGGGGTTTGCAAATTAACTTGCAATTGACTAGGGTTCCCATCAGTACAAAACAATGAATTTTACCAAATTTTCAGAAATTTCTATTTTTTTTAAACTAGGTGGAGGAGAGTTTCCAACACCTGAAAACAATCCAACAGATGGGGACAACTTCAAATGGCAGTCTCTGGTCAAAGCCAAATGTGAGGCGCAAGACAAAGATTGTTTGCACCATTGGCCCCTCAACTAATACTAAGGAGATGATCTGGCAGCTTGCTGAGGCTGGCATGAACGTGGCCCGACTCAACATGTCGCATGGAGACCATGCCTCCCACCAGAAGGTCATTGACCTGGTTAAGGAATATAATGCCCAATCAAAAGATAATGTCATCGCAATTATGCTTGATACCAAGGTTATTTTTTATGCCTTCTGTTTTTATCAGATTTTGGTACATATCTGTTTGGTCTGGTTGGGTTTCATTTCTAGCGTAACCCAACTTGTTTGGGAGTAAAAGCTTTGTTATTGTTGGTGGTACATATATATTTCTTGTTCAGTGAGCTGATGTATGAGAGAGAGAGAGAGATTGCCAATGCATAAATCATGTCAAAGAGCTATTCGAATAGAAAGTTTACTAGACTATAAGAAAGAGATATAATTCTGGAACCAAAAGGTGTAGTTAGGACAGCTTGTCTATGTTTTTTGGTGGCAAAGTTCTGTGGATAACACCTAGGGTTAGGATAGCTATAGTTCCATCTAAAACACAAACTAATAGAGAAGGAAAACATAGAACAATGTTGTCTGCTCTACAAATTACCTTTCCTGCATCCCTGGCGGAGGGAAATCTCATTGGATTCTGTTTTGTGCTATTTTGTTTACTTCAGGGTCCAGAGGTGAGAAGTGGTGACTTGCCAGAGCCGATACATCTCGCAACTGGTCAGGAGTTCACCTTCACAATAAAGAGAGGAGTTGGAACTGACACATGCGTGAGTGTCAATTATGATGATTTCGTCAATGATGTGGAAGTTGGAGACATGCTCCTTGTTGACGGTAAATGAAAAATAATAGAAAAATTAATGCCACCTTCTTGATTTGTTCTCTGGTGTGTTGATTTTCTTGATCGAATACATTAGAACTCAACTTGCCGTAGATCTTTTAGCAAGGCAATCGAGGTTTAATTTAAGTTTTGCTGTCTTGGGTCTTGGGTCTTGGGTCTTGGTTGGACATTCCCAGTTCATTGGGGTTTCTGGTTCCAGTTAGGTTTTCAAAGTCATTTACCTGGTTTTTGGTAATTTTTTATTATACTATAGCAAACTTATTCGTTGTGTATTTAGGTGTTTATTATATTATTTATTTATTAATTCTTGTTAAAAATAGGTTGTCCATTCTCATCCAACTGTCAAATTTGGGTCTTGGTCTGATTTTGGTTGCTGGGTTTATAATGTCTTCATGCATGAGAAAATATAAGTTTCGGAAATGTTCTGAAAGAATCATGTACATTCTTTGACCGTAATTTAACAACTGCTATTTTGGTACTTCAGGAGGAATGATGTCCCTTGTGGTCAAGTCAAAGAATGCTGATTCAGTGAAATGTGAGGTTGTTGATGGAGGCGAGCTTAAGTCTAGACGCCATTTGAATGTGCGTGGAAAGAGTGCAACACTGCCATCTATCACTGGTAAATTTGCAATCATTAGAATTTTTTTGAGCTGCTCTTTCTAGAGTTGTCTAATAATAGTCGCATTTATAGTGAATGTTGATATCTAGCCTTTTCAGTTAATTGAAAGCAAGGGTTAATTTTGGAAGTTGAACTGTTACCTTGATATTGTGTTTTGTTAATCAATTATCATCATGTAAGGTTAGGTGAGCTTAAGCTCTCGAGGCTTTTTTTGTGAGCTTAACCTCAAAAACTGGGGGATCAGCTTTACAATGAATTCCAACCTTTGATCTACTTAATGAGCCTTTCTAATGTTTCAAACTTGTAGGTTGTCTATTTATAAGATCAAGAGGTTGTAAACTGTTAAAAAATGCACACATTACAATTAACATCTTAACCTTCAATTTTGAACCCTTGATAATGTACAAAACAAATAAAAAGAGTACAATTTTAAAATGTAAGTCCATGGCCTGTAAAGTACATCAAGATCAGCTGGTCAATTTTGTTGTTTGGAAATGCTCCAGCAAATTCTGTGGTCAAGCTTACTGATGAAGATCCCTTTTGGTGAGCTTGACTAAATCATCATTGGTCATTAAATTTTGATCCTGTTTCGATAAGCCAATTAATTTTATAGTATGGCTCCTAATTTGAATATATGGATCTGACAATAAAATGATCATAACAATAATGATCTGTAACTTGCTTTAAACTTAAAAGCAGTTACTGTTTCTGAGAGCAAAAACAGTGATTCATTGGAAGCTGCCATACTAGCAGTTTATTTGTATTTTAGTACATAGGACATGCTTTTTCTTGTAAGTTTTTTTTTCCCCATGTTACCATTTCCAAATGGTAAATTAAATTTTCAATTGCAGATAAGGATTGGGATGACATTAAATTTGGAGTAGATAATCAAGTAGACTTTTATGCTGTTTCATTTGTGAAGGATGCAAATGTTGTACATGAATTGAAGGACTACCTCAAAAGTAAGTGGACGGATATTCAATAACATGTCTTTTTTTTTATTTTCTAATTAAATTAGTTTGAAAAGAATCTTGCACAGCGCCTCTTTAGTTTTATTTTAAGCCTTTTTTGTGATGGGTTAATTTTATTGTAGGCCTTCTTGTTTCATTTTAACTTCAATTTTTTTTAGGGTAGGTAGGTAGGTTCTTAAATTAGATTTTACAATAATAATAGTATTGGTATTTCCTATTTATGAATTTTCATATTTGTCCTGCTTCTTTATCTCACTGATCATCTTACAAATTATTTTCTATGTTTTCTCCTTCAGGTCAAAATGCAGACATTCATGTAATTGTGAAAATTGAAAGTGCTGATTCAATCCCCAATTTAGATTCTATTATTACTGCATCAGATGGGGTAAGCATTTTACACTAGAGGCACACTTGCATGCATTGCTCAAACAATATTGACAAATGACATGGCATTTTACACACCATAGCCTACATTTGAAAAAGGGTGGTTGGTGATTTTCTCAGATGCATTAGTTTCTTTACCGCATCCTATTATTGGACATCAGGCAACACTTTGCTGCTTGTTTTCTTAAATAACCATTAAATCTGTCATCATATAGGTTTCTTTCTGTTGCATGCTTTCTCTAATCAAGAAATAATAATTATTATTATTTACAACTCTACTGCAACAATGTGTAGGCTATGGTAGCTAGAGGCGACCTTGGTGCTGAGCTCCCTATTGAGGAAGTGCCCCTCCTTCAGGTAATTTCTAGCCTCTTAATCCTTAAAGTCGTATGCAATCACTAAGCAACTCTGGGTATTAAAATGAAAAATCACAATACCGTAAAACGTTCATGTATGTTGAAGATAAAATGGTGAACCTGGTGGGGTGGGCCCTGAGCTAGTAGGCTTGTGAAGAAGCACTGTTTTCAGTGATAATCATGGAATATTATGGGTTTCTTATTTTTACAATTTTACTTGTTAGTAATCAGTCTTAGTTATTATTTGCTACACATATAAGTGCATGCATACATGTGCAGGAGGAGATAATAAATAAGTGCAGAAGCATGGGAAAAGCTGTGATTGTAGCTACGAACATGTTAGAAAGCATGATAGTGCACCCTACCCCAACACGTGCTGAGGTGTCAGATATAGCTATTGCTGTACGTGAAGGTGCTGATGCTGTTATGCTTTCTGGTGAGACTGCTCATGGAAAGTAAGTGCAACTTGTTTTATTGAATTTAGATTAGACAGTACAGTATACAATGGTCGATAAAATATCTCGAGCTTACTGTTTATGTTGAAAAATTTCCCATTTGGTCCTACCTTTAGTGTATTCAAAAGAAGAATGTTGAGTCATTGAAGGGACCATGTAAAACTGAGAAGTGAAAGACATTTGTGTGATTTGTTGATGTAGAATGCTGTCTCAATTTTAAACTCTTTTAAAAATGATGCTGTGGGACCAAAATGGCAGGAATTGCACTGTGAAAGACTGTTAGGGCTTCTTCTGTCTTCAGCTTGTGTAATAGATGATGCATCATTGCTCACTGTGAAAGACTATTGATAATATCCTAAACTTCTCTATTATGTTGACTTTCAGAATAACTGGTTAATTACCAAAGGTTTTGAATATCTGGCTAGATTCGAGTTATAGCTGTGATTCTAATTACCGGTTAATATGCATACCTTGATTTGACCCTATGAAGTGTTTCAACATGAACTCAATTCAACTGAAATTAATAAAAGGATGATTCAGCTTGAGTAGTCTTCTGTTTAATGTTAATTTCAATCTCAGCTGAATCCAAATGAGCAATGAGCTGACCAGAGAGAATAACATAAATTGCAATCTATTCAGTATCTTTTGTCTGTTATATTACAGATACCCATTGAAAGCTGTGAAGGTGATGCATACTGTAGCTTTGCGTACTGAGGCAACCATCGTTGGTGGAGAGAAACCTGAAAACCTCGGCCAGGCTTTCAAGGTTAAAAATTTAAAGATCCCTTTATACCCTTGCCTTTGTTGTTCCATTTTTTTTAATCCAAGAGATGGGAAAATATACTCAGGGACCATGTTACAAAGTGAAAACAATGAGAAAAGTAATCCCACATGCAAACAACAGTTGTGTCTCAATTTTTATTGTCAGGAAATATCAGTTGTGTCATTTTTGGCAAGACGACAGCATCTGTGTGTCAAATTTTGGCAAGCCAGTTTCAATCTTGGCAAGCAAACATTGTTTGCATGCCGATCTTTGGAAGCTAACAATGTTTTCATGTCAATTCCTATGTCTGAGTGCCTACAGTCATTGTCAATCTCTATTCTTAACTTTTTGCACTCCTGTTTTTGTGTGCATTTTTCATAGGAGCCCTAAATTTCTTAAGACCTTAATTCTGAATAATAAATTTGTTAAAAAAACAATCCATATGGGTATATTTCTATATGATATATTTCCTTCAAGGTCAGTTTTATAGTGCTATCCTAAAATTTTACTCTTAGATTTGTTTCTAACTCTTTTTCTTTTTGGATGCATATGATTCTAACTCTTTTTCTTTTTAGATGCATATGAGTGAGATGTTTGCTTACCATGCCACCATGATGGCAAACACTCTTGGCACATCAATTGTGGTATTCACTCGTACTGGTTTCATGGCCATTCTACTCAGTCACTACCGTCCATCTGGTACCATTTTTTCCTTCACCAATGAGTAAGCTATTATTACTATAGACTTTTAATTATTTCTTTTGTGGAGACAAGCTGTACAATTTAATTTTAATGTATTGTTGATTGCTTAATATTTGTTTCTGTAGTGAGAGAGTGAGACAGAGACTGGCATTATACCAAGGCGTGTGCCCAATCTATACGAACTTCTTTAATGATGCCGAGAAAAGCTTTTCTGAGGCCTTATCATACCTTCTGGTAACTTGACTTTACCTTCATCAACAGTTCAATAGACCCATAGTTATGCAATTGAGTTACTGTCAACACTTCCTTATGAAACTAAGCCTCAAGTATGGAACTGAGCCTGAGTATGAAAATCAACCTTTAATGGTGCATGAAAACCCTAATTTTCTTTGATTTAATGGCAGTTGGAAGTTGAGCCTAATCAACTAAAAGCCTAGTAATTCTCCACTTGACTGCACTTTAGTTGCATTTATGTAATTCAGCTCTGAGAAAAAACAAGGAATCAAGATGAATTGGAATCCACTGTGTTAAGTTCTAGCATAACTAAACCAACCAGCACATACTTATAATGGAATCGTCCTCTATGTTAAATGATTATGGGTCTGTATAGAATTTAAATATTATTCTGTTACACTGTGACTCAGAAAAATGGTATGGTTAAAGAAGGAGATGAAGTGGCTCTTCTGCAAAGTGGCAGACAGCCTATTTGGAGGTCGCAATCAACTCATAATATTCAGGTCAGAAAGGTTTGAATAAACCATGGTTATGTACAATGCTATTATCTAAAGTGTGCAAGGCAAGTGACTTTCTGACAAAATGGGGTTAAGCCTGTTGTTCTCTTTGTTCACTATGGTCATCTAAGAACAGGTGGGTTTTAGTAGTGTTGCTGTTTGTTGTTTTCTTTTTGGTTTACTTTTTCCCCTATATTTTGGCAACTCTTAACATTCTAGTTATAATTGAAATAATAATTATTTTATCACTTTGTTGTTGTGTTGATAACTTTTAATTAGCTTTCTTTATGTTTCTATGTTCACAAGATGCAACATTTTATCACCTGTGGTACTTAGGTGCTGTTATCCACTGTAAAATGGCTTTGTAATTTTCTTAATGAAAGAGCTGAAGTTTTCTTTATTAGAAGGAAAAATGTACACCAGTACAGTATTCTCCGTAACACATGTTGGCAATCATAGAGACAGCTGGAACGTGTTATAATGATACTGGTTTTGATGGAGTCCCACAACTTCATGTTATTTGTCTTTCAAACACGTTCAAGTCTGTGAGAATATATTACCTGTGGCATGGGAATATGGGATATTGGCATGTGAAAGGAAAAGGCTGAATTGGTGCCAAGGATGCGAAGAGTCTAACAGCCCTCATAACACTTATATGAAAACCATTTGGGATTATTTCTGGTGCACTATTTTCATGGTTCATCAGTTTCGTATCATTTACAATGTTGTTTAAATAAGAGAACTGAACTTGTAAATGTGTCACCCATACTTTAGATAAGGCAAAGATGGTGCCAAAATCGAATATAGTGTTGCCCATGCATGAAAGGATGGTAATAGTTAGATAGAATCACTCTACTTTGAATTATTTATTTTAATAGCTCATCTTTATTGTGCAAAAATAGATCGGTTCATTTAAAATTCAAAGTACATATTAAATATGGCTGCTTCAAAGTACGCATAATAAGCTGCATGTTAATGTTTGAAGGATTTCTCTCAGCAATTTTGCGAAGCTCAATTGACTCGTGAGAAGACACAACTCGCAAAAAAAAAGATCTGACCAGCTTCAATTTGCGTTGTCATGTTTTCTCCTGGCCCACAAAATAATTTGGTCGGTACAAAATGGTTATTATTTGTACATAAGTTTCAATTTCTTCATTGAAAGAAAAAGTGAATCATAAACAATATGATGAAGCAAAGGATTGTTTAAAGAGTTCTATTATAGCACACGTTGGCATCAACTGAATACAGCTACTCCATAGTACCAGATCCAATTTATTATTCTTTAATTTGCACTTCCTCCTTTTTCAACGTTAGGATCATATTTATGAGAACATGGAAACTTACTATTTATAGTACCTTTCTTCTATTTTTCTAGCCACACATAATTCCATTACCTAAGTTTTTTTTTTTTTTTTGAGTTTATTCCATTACTAAGTTGCGTAATCGTGAGTTGTGTACGTACCTTTAAACACGGTCCCGGTACTTCTTTTTCTTTCTGTCAGAAGCACGTGAAATATCCAGCTACATTTGTCCCACAATGGAAAAATAAAGTAAAAAAGAATGACCAAGAAAGTAAGAAATAGATATAGAAAACATTTTTTTTAAAAAAAAAATCCGTCTCATTGTTTGGAATGTATCATCATCATTTGCAAACCTAGGAAAGCAGAGTTACATTGCATGGACTACATCATCCTCCTGGTACTTTACAATGAAGTCCATTTGTATGTTTAATTTATCGGTCTCATAATTTGACTTGAAATCGCATGCTTAATCAGTTTCCTTTTGAATTAGACCTTATTTTATTACCAGCAGATCAAACCTCCATGTAGAAAAACGGGAATGACAACAGAAAACAAACTGGCCTTTAAAATGATTCCAACCACCAAGTCCTTTCAATTACAATGCCAAGTTGCCAACTGTAACAAACAAAACCCCAGGAAAAACTCATGCAACAGTAGATCTATTACACACAGCATTTTCTTTAATTACAAAAGGAATTAGATATCAGGCATGACCATAAGTCCATAACCTATTATCATATAGCAAGTATCATATACAAAGCATTCTCAACATAGTCTGATCAACGATCACAAAACCATCCAACTGTGTATTCAATCTCTTGCATTAACCATTCTTATGACATTTAAAACATTGCCCCACAATACCAACACAAAAGAAAAACAGAAAAAAATTTACCAACCTCTAATTCCTAAATCCATCATGACCACCACTGCCAGCAAGCAAAGCCAACAAGTTTCCCCCATGAACCCTTCCTTCAGTTGCAGAGACCGAAACTGAAACCAAACTAGCCTCTAATGGGTTTGGATCATACACACACCCATCTGCACCAAACAAACCCTCCTTCTCAGCCTTCAATGCAGCCTCCAACAAGGAGACACCTCCATGAACTCGACCCTCTTTCGTAGTTTCGGGCTTAAATGCTGCCCCACCACGAACACAAGCATCTTCTAGGAGCTCTTTGCAATAGTACATTGTTCTTCCTTTGCAAGGTCTAGAGTCACCTTTTGAAACCTTCAGTTTGTTGCTACAATTACGCTTCTGCCGGTTCGTCAGCCCAGAAGAACATGAAATTGATTTCTCCAGAGACTTATTCATGGTCAAAGAGAGGCGAGTTACCAAAGAGAGTAATTTCTAAATTAGTGGAGGAAGCTTTATCCATTCAATGGGCACCACACTGTTAAAAGAAACAAATTAGTATTGCTATGTTAGGTTCAGTTGTTGAGAGAGGCGCCTCCACTGACAAATCCAGATGTATCATGCCGATCCATTTGAATTACCTTCAAATTTATGAAAAAGAAAACTGATTCTCAGAAACAAGTTATAAAAAGCGTTATTTTCTTTGCTGGATGTCAGAACACATTTTGCATTTGAAATGGAACTTAAAATGTTGGCTAGCAGACTAACTTTTACCCCAAGTGAAACTATTTATTTATTGCCAACTATCGGATAAGTCATTCAGGTTTCGTATTTGATGAAATGTGTATTACATGGTGAAATTTACTGAATCCAATTAACTAGAAAATTTACTACATCAAAGCAAAAGGAGAAAAAAAGTCAAAACCAAGGCACGCAATATTTGCTCAAAATCAGCTAGTCCGTGTCTGTTTCATACACTAATTAATAATCGTTGAAATTAGACAAATATAGAAATAAAATTCTACCACATAATTTAAGGCAGGCTGAATTCAACAATTATAGCATTAAAATCAGTAGATGAAGGATTACTTTGGCCCCAAATTAATCCAATTTTTTCACCAACTAACTTTTCCTTCTACAAAATCTCCCTTGAACTAGATCAAAGTTAATATTTAATTTATCAAAAGTGCAAAGTAAGGAAAAAATATATATATATATATATAAAAGACCAAAATTTGACCAGTACTAACAAACCCAAAACTCATTGATCAAATAAAACTTAGATCAGATTAAGAACTATGGCCAATAAGATAAACCTAACAAAGGATTGAGAAATGAAACCAAACCCTCAATTGGGCTTAAAAATCTGGTTTTCAGAATTAAACCAAAAGAACTAATAACGCTTTAATTAAGCAGAGTTCGCAAGTATAAGTAAACAACAACTAAGAGAAAGAACTAACGCATGCTAAGAAGAGACAGAAATACATACAAATCCGAGTCCAAGCGAAAACAATTAATAAAACCAACAAATTTAAATCAAAAGAAAAGTCACCTTGAATCTCCACTTTTACAATTGATAGAAGCGAGATCTCGCGAAAGCGTCCAGTCAGGGTTTCGAAACAAGTATACTCTTTATAGAGGTTGAGAAGAGAGGAGGCGAAAACGAGAGAGAGAGAGAGAGAGAGAGAGAGATGGAGGCGGAGTTATGGGAGGTGAAAAATGGGGGATGTGAACGAGCAAATAAGGGAGGTTATAAGGTGTAGATAGATATTTTGTCAAGTAGTAGGGAGTATTTAGTAAAGAGATTTTTTGGAGAGAAAAATTAGGACACGGTAGCACGTTGGTTGATTGTTGGTCTTCTGTGGCTCATTTTTTGCGTCCTTTATTATGCGCTGTGTTGTAATTTTGCTGTATATTTCTTTTTGACTAATTTTCATAAGGGATCAGAAAAATGCGTGCATGATTTGCCAACTGTTACTATATAAGAGAAAAATTATCCAGTTTTTTGTTTATTTGAAAAATGTAATTTTTGTGCATCTCATTTTTGTAGTAAGAAAGTTCCATAATAATTTCAAAACTTTGTTTTCTATTTTATTACACTGATTAAAGTTTGCATTATGTGCTAACTCTTTTATCATTTTATATAATGGTATTAATACATGCTAAAACTTTTGTCTGGCCAAAGTTAGCCTCATAAACTTCTTTATTAGCAGCAATTTGGCATAATCGAATTCAAAAGAATACATAAAGTTTGTTACCAACTTTATTGCTAACTCACACGTGAATTATGCGAAAAAAGAAATTGTATACATAGTAAAATAAATTTATGCATGTGAGCTAGTATACATAGAGGAAAGAACGAAAATAAATTTATGGCATATGCATGTGAGCTAGTATTAATCTCCATGCCTATATTTTTAGTTTCTTTGTTTAGGGTTTTTTATCTTTTGACATAAAAAGTATAAAAATTTAATTATTTTAAGATTAAAAAAAATTCTTTACTTAAAAAAAAACTTTCTTATTAATTGTCTAAATTTATAGTTTATATTTTTCAATAATGATCCTTATTATATTATTGGAAGCATAATTTATGACACGTGAAAATGATAAACATTATCAATTATCATTTTAAAAAATTGCAAATGACGAAAAAACCCACAAGCATACTAATATTGTCATATGCTTAGTGGCTCTCTTCTTGTCAATAATAGTTAATACTTCTCTCATACTTGAACATCTTTTATCACATTTAAAAATTTTCACATGCTGCAAGTGTGCTCTTAAAGTTGATAACAAACAATATTTTTCATTTGGACATTAGACATAATTGGAAGACTAATAATCATGAACTAAAATTCCGTACAACGTTTGTAAAAGTTAAATTTTATAAGGTGGCTGACGGCAATCAGAAGATCAATGAAACATAGATGCTCACAGTTTTGTTTTGTTTAATCTTATCATCACAATTCAACCGAGTGCTACTAACTTGTACGCAGAGTTAAACCACAGAAGATCCAAAGAGATGCCGACCCGGCGACCCGCCATCGTCTGGGTTGTTTGCTACCGACGTGGGTCCCAACGACGCGGCAACTGTGAGGCGAAACAAAAGCAGCGTCTACATACATTTTCAAGAAAAAAAAAGGCGTTTACAGTCTTACAGACGAGGAGGATCAATCGTAAAGCGACACGTGTCCTAACGCCATGTGTTACGTCAGACCCCCACTCGGCATCTTCTCGCTGGTAGCCGCCATGAGTTGAGTGGCCTGCCTGTGGGCCCCACTCAGCAACAGTCCTTACCTACCTCTGTAATGATTTTTTCATTGTTTGTTTGTTTCTCTCAATAAAAATAATAAATAAATAATGAGAATTTATTTCGACTTGGTTGTTTTTTCATTGCTCCCTTTTTCTTTGCGTTTCGCTCTAATTTCGGCGTTTACACATGTTCCGTTTGCATTGGTTAAATAATTTTGTCCCCCTCGTAATAAGAAGGTTATCAATTTCGATAGGCCATACATATATGGAACCGTTTGTAAAAACACATGATAATAATAAATATGTTATAAAAAATAATGAATTAGATACTAATGTTTAAAATAGAATAAATTGTTTTTAATATTATATGGATGAAATTATATTTAGAATAGTATTTTGTTCTCTCTTTTTTCATAATTTCATTATTACTAAAATAGTAATACAATTATATTTTACATCAACTTGCATGTGAATTAATGTCGCTATTCACTAGAGAGGGTTCTCAAATTATTTCGGCACGTTTTTAGCAATTCATGTCCAATCTCATATAAAATCACAGCTTGATCTATGAGGCTATGACTAAAAAGTAATTTTTTGAAACCTTTCCACTTATTTTCTTGAGTTATCTTATCTCCGACATTAATTGGACTGGAGACGTCCGTTATTCTTCATATTGGAAGGCTCACAGTTCAAGGCGCTCTATTAAGTAGCTGACGATAATAGTAACTATATACCAATTTCACTCAAGGAAAAATAACTATATAGCAATCGTTTCACAATTTAAAATTGAATAATAATAAAACTAGAGGGAAATCAATTGGAGCGAGTTAAAACTTTTCCCTAGGCAATTTCCAATTGAGATTTGGTTTTTAGTGCTTGATTAGCGACAATGTGAGTCCTGTATCCAACAGTAAAGAGCAAAACGCCACATGCACGAATCATTTAACTAATGTCAAGTTTTAGGAGACCTTTCAAATTATGAAAGGCCATATTAGCTATATGATATGTTAGAACTTAGAATAGTTGGTAAATTATCTTCAACAGCATTTTGAAAATGATCTTTACTTTACTTCTTTCCTCCAATGACTCTAAGGTATATATTCCCATTATAATATTGGAATTTGAGGAAAAAAAACATTTTGAAAAATTCAAGCATGTCTGCATCAAATGGTCAAGTATTGGCATTTTTCTTTTTTATTTTAGTGATATTCAAAGTCGAATTGTACTTTTGTTAGATAAGGTACTAAATTTGATATATTCTATATAATTGACTCGTACAAATAAATTTTTTTGTATAATTGCTAAATGCTTATACCTTGCAAGAAACTATAGAGTTTTTGAGATAACAGATAATAAGTTGATAAGAGACTCTATTGTTAGGAAAAAGTTGCTTATAATAAAATTATACAACTCTTTGAATATCATTTGTTGCATCGGTGATACATAACACATAGTTGAACATATCATTAGCGGTTTGAAATGTTATTTACTTGATTTGCTTTCCCCTCATGTCAATGACCCAGGTATTTGTATTATTTAATATTGATTTTTGAGACAAAATTGACATCAGAAGCAATTATAATCCCATTTTGAAATTTTCAAGAATGTCTGCATCAAATAGTCAGGTATTAGTACTATTGATTTTATTTTAGTAATATTCAAAGCAAAATTTATGTTTTGTTAGATCAGGTACTAAATTCGGAAATTTTTTAAAATATAATTGACTCGTACAAATAATTCTTATATATGCTTATACTTGTCAAAAAATGTATAGAGTTTTTAGGATAAGGGATAATAAGTTGATAAGAATTTCTCTTATAGGGGAAAAGTTGCTTCCAGAATTATACAACTCTCTAAATCTAAATCTGCTGCACTGGTGATGCATAAAATATAGTTAATGCCTTAATGGATATATCGTGACATTTTGATCATAAACATGGTTGGTGTAAAAAATTCCAGCGGAAAGATACTTTTGCCAATAATTGAAAAATCTGATGAAAAGGAATGTTCATAGTTAGGAGTGTACAATAGGTAGGTTGATGATATTTTAGTAAAACTTGAACTCAATCAGGCAATAACGGGTTAGAAAATAAATTTAGTTAGCCCACCCGTAACCCAACCCAACCCGTTAATTTTTTTATGTACGGATTTTTACGGGTTAAGCGGGTTAAACGGGTTTAGCGGATTAAAATTTTGATCAAATAAAAGTAGACAAAAAATCATTTTGTAGCTATTACAATTTAGTTCGAGGCAAATTAGAGACACATTCGAAATATTTTTCCAACTTTTGAGGCCTTATGTGAGGCATAGAGTCTTGCATGGCCATGGAGAAGTTCGAAACTTCATGAGAGAAGAGTTTTTTGAGTAAGGATACGAGAAAATATAAGTCGGAGATGAATAAATAGTGATAAACGGGTGGGTTGAAGTATACACGGGTTATTAAGTACCAAACCCGTAACCCAACCCAAAGTAACGGATTTGTCATAATTAGAACCCGTACCCGACCCAACATCATGCTAACCCGGTAAAAAACGGTTTGGGTTGGGTGGGTTGAACGGATTCATAGTTTTTTGTACACCCCTATTCATAGTGGACACAACCAAATCTAGTCTTGGCCGTTTGGATCAAGTGGGAATTTGGAAAATTTTTTACTTCACAAAATTACACATTTTCCAATATTATGCCTACGAATAGAAAATTCCTTCTATTCCTAAGCGATCCAAACGGCCCCAAAAAATATTTATCTATTTGAAGATAACACATTTCAATTTCAGAATACCTATCAAATGCAAACAATCTTCAAAAGTTTAACCAGCGTACATATGGAAAGAATTTTCAAGGAATATACCCTTTAAAGATGCCTCAGGTTAAATATTTAAACTTATCTCATCAGTTACTTTATATCCGAATTAATGTCATTTAGTTGTGGCTTGGAAAAGACAAAACATGACAGGAAAAACAGTCGTTTTTTTACTAGAAAAGGTAAATAAATTGCATGAGAACATAGAATAGATAAGTATATTCGTCTTGAACTGTATTTATCCAATATTTATGAATTAAAATGAACACCGTGTTTTTAGAAAGTCTTTGTATATTTTTTCTTGTCATTAGCATTATGCATTCAATGTCATGTTCCACTTGCAAACAAAATAAATCTTTTTTATTAATTTTTTTTTGAGAGTGAAACAATAAATCATTTGTCCAGAAACAAAACCGGTTGGAAAAGACGGTGAATTTACAAGAGTGCAACTTTGATAAAAAGTCAACAAATATATGTCCTTATTAACAAAACATACCCTGACCATAAATCTATTAGGACAAAAACGCAGTCTTTAATTGCAAAAAAAAAAAAAAAGAATCTCTTGTTTTTTTTGGTTGATTATGATCCCACCCAGTTAAAAGTCAAGTTACTTGTCAAGATTGCATAAGATTGGCTGGATTCGCACACTATCTAGAGACAGAGACTAGCTATAGCTCAGTGCGAGGCCAATGGTTCTACTTCTATCCAATGGCATCAATAAAGTTTAGAGTGCCTTTTCGGGTAACTAAAGCATATACCATGCCAAGGTGGGACCCGCAATTTGTAGATTTAGGGACGCCGCGTCGGTTCCGTTGCATATCTGATATACTTAGGGTGTGTTTGGATAAGCCGAGAATAGGGAATAAGAATAAGAAATTTCGGTTTGCGTGCTTATTCTTATTCTTGCGCAAAACAAACGGTATAAGAATAAGGAATTTGGGCCCTTATTCCTATACTAACAAAACCATGGTATAAGAATAAGGAATAAGGATAAGCACGCAAACCGAAATTCCTTATTCCTATTCTCTATTCACGGCTTATTCCGTTGCATCCAAACACACCCTTAGCAAGCAGGAATATTTTTATTGTTGATGGCCATGACTTGGACAGATCTTATTACAATTTACCATCCCTTTCAATTGAGTTTACTCCCAATTAAATTAAGTTCTCTCTCATCGTTGGATTACATCCAGCTGTATCCGAAAAAGAAAAAAAGAAAATCTGATGCCGACAAGGCGACAATTGCAGTAAATTTTTTTCCTTTTTCTTTTTTAATGTAAGCTAGAAAAGTAGTTTTTCTTTTTATTTTGACCATCCGATTTTTTTTTAAAAAAACATAGTAAATACATATAGTTTTGAATTTTGGGGTAAAAAAAATTCTCCAGAATAAGTAAACAAAAAACAAAATATTAGTATAGTTTGTCTAAATTAAATGAAGCATCTTTGATTTCTATTTCGCGGCACTTTTTTTTAAGATAATTTGGAAATCATGGCTTTCAAGTTCTAACTTATTTTTAAATTAAATATCAATAAAAAAAAAATTCAATTGGATTTGGATTCTACAACCTTTCACTTAAGATATACTGTTCTTTGTTACTATATCAAGAGTTTGATTCTTATATTAACTAGTACTTTTTTTGAATAAAATAAGGGGTCAAGCTCCTTAACTTTTTTATATTAAAATAAAGAGGATTACAAGGCGGGATATTCGGTGCAGGGGCGAAGCTACATGCATTTTGGTGGGTCCATGGACCCACCCCAAAAAAAAATTTACTTCATATTACATTTGTTTGTAATTAAAAAAAATACACAAGAAGTTAGGGACCCATGTCAAAAATTTGAAGGACCTAGCTGGACATGTTTGTGTTTGTTTTGAATTGCATAACGACACCTAAAAAATCGCATAGGAACCCATGTAGCATTTGTTCCTGGCTAATCGTCTTGTTCCCTCCTACCCAATGAATTTTATTAAGACAAAACTTAGGGTATGTTTGGATGTTGCGTGAACTAGCAGTTTGAACAAGGGAATAAACAACAGTGGAGGTACGGCAGTTCCCACCCAAGTTCACGCCCAGTTCGCAAAAAATAGGAAACAGCGAACATAGGTGTTTTTTGCTGTTCACGAATACATGTTGGCTGTTTGGTTCGCGTGAACTGAGCTAGTTCGTGAACTAGCAGTTCACCTCACTTGCCAAACACACCCTTAGAATATAATGAAATATTAGGATAAAAAATTATTTGTAGCATATATATACTAGCGTGAATCTCGCGCATTACGTGATTCGTCTATATAATATTATGTGAACTTTAGGACATTATAAATAAAAGCTTCCACAAAAGATAAAAAAAATACAATTCGGATATTATATAAAAACTACCACTAAAATAAAGAAAAATAAGTGCTTAATGAGATTTCTAAAGAACTTATTTTGCAAAATTATGGAAAAAAAAATCAATACGAAATTGTTGCATTTTTTTGTTGTCTTGACTTTTGGATTATTATCTTGTATATTAAATATATTATTTTAGAGTTTCTATTGTTATTATAATATATATTTGATCTCTCATGACTTTTTTATCTAACATTATTTTAGAGTTGTTTATTTAAGAATTATTATTATACTATATCTATATTAGACGTTATATCATACATATTTTTCAGCAAAAAAATATTTTGCGGACCCTGCTGACACAAAATCCTAGCTTCGCCACTGATTCGGTGATACTTATGTCACACAACATCTTGTTTTGCTGTGTAGGATTTTTTAATAGGTTTTTAATCAATGGTTTTTATATATAATTGACACTTGTGAGATCCTTTTTGTTATTATTTTTTTGTTTTTTTAAAACTAACACTTTGTGACTTGTGAGCGATATGGTGCATGTCTGTTGGATATCAAGATGGGACAAAAATCCCCCAAGTAAAAGTAGCACGTCTCTTTCTAATATTTGCTGAGCTTATTGATTTAATTATAACCTAGTATTCATGAATCATGAGATGTAATCAAAAGAGTTTGTAT
Organism: Rhynchospora pubera; assembly: GCA_028095005.1. Taxonomy (NCBI): domain Eukaryota; kingdom Viridiplantae; phylum Streptophyta; class Magnoliopsida; order Poales; family Cyperaceae; genus Rhynchospora; species Rhynchospora pubera. The sequence goes on along the minus strand of CM051460.1, from coordinate 82,632,041 downwards.
GAGGCGTGATTTTCTTCGATTGATATTTTTATTTTCAGTTGAAATATAGTAAACTGAATAAATTATATCCTTTGGTCGCACTGCTTTCTGTTGTTTGTTTCCTTATTTTCTGTATAATAAATTAGTAACTCTATCTTAAATAAGTTTTTTTTTTTTTTGCATTTTCTTGAGCACAGTAGTATGCCACGCAAAATTAAACTCCAAATATTACTTTTATATTTACAATATCTGTAAATATTAATGCTCTGCATTAATTCGAATTTTAAAATTTAGGCCTGTCAACGGTGCCGTTTCGCCGTTTCGCCGTGACGTGAAATGAGTAACGAAACGGTTAGTGGCATGATTATTTCTGACGTTTCAATAACAGAACGGCAAACGAAACGGGAGCTGGAACGAAATTACACATACCGTTTATCGAAATCGCATATTTTACACATGCCGTTTACCGTTTCAGTAAACGGAACGGTTAACGAAATATTGAAACTGTACCGTTACTGAAGTGGCACGGTATACGGAACGGTCTTTTCCCCACGTGAAGACCACGTTTGACAGGTCTAAGCACAATTGTATATTTTTCTTGAGTGGGTTCAAAGAACAAGAGAAAAAAATATACACAACTTATAATCGATTGACAAGTGGTTTGGACGGTTGTTAGAGGTTCTCTGGTGCTAAACAAATTATAGCCGTTGATTCAGTCAAAAGATCTCCTGTTGGTATCTTGTGCCTTAAAGATTGGCTCACATTTTTTTTTTTTGTGAAATATATACCCCAACATGCATTTGTTTAGTCTCCTTCGTTGCCTTATTTCATTTTGATTTCTCCTTATAGCAAGCGGTGACGAGCATTATTCAGGTCAAATTCGTCAATAGCTTGCGTTTGACCAATTTTATTTTGTTTTCTCATTCTATAAACTATCCCAAATTTTCTATTACTAAAATAATTATTATTAACAAGAAAAGATTCGAATAGTGATTTTAAATATGATAATTTAGAGAGGTGTCTTTGAAATATTCATAGGAAGAACGGAATCACAATGGTTTGTATGGCAAAGCAAGAATATTAGAATTGAAATAATGTAAGTAGAATAGTGCCAATATCGCTATTGAAGAATGCAAAGAAGAGTACTATTCTGAAAGTATAAATTTTATTTGATGCTCATTATTAATTTCATTATGACGCAAATTTAATCTTCTTTCTGTTATTCCGTCAAAATGATGGAATTTAGAAGAAATTATTCTTGTACAATTTTCTCTTTCAGCTGGATAGGCTTGCAAAACAATCGAAACGGTGATGGAACCTGGGTGTTTCGTTGATGAAATAGAATTTCAATTTTGTTAACCGTTTCGTCCAACAGGTGGTTTACAAAATGAACGGAACCGTTTCAAATGAACGGAACCGTTTCAAATGAACGGAATAGATTGGTCCAACCAAACAAAATGAATGGAACCGTTTCATTAATGAAATTAATGAAATTTTCGTGATTTACAAATGAACGGAACCGTTTCATTATTTCGTTAACCGTTTGGTCCAACCAAACAAAATCGTTTTATTGTTTCGTTAACCGTTTGGTCCGGACGAAACGAACGGGAAAACGGTTTAACGGGCTTCCGTTTGCAGGCCTACAGCCGGAATAGATTCTGGCTGTGAAATATGAAGTTCAAAATTTTGCATTGCTGGGTGCCCCGAAATTTAAAAAAATAATATTAAAATAATATAATCCAATAAAATTAATATCAATTTAATCAGTTTAATATAAATAGTATCGTAAGATCGGAATCCTGGATTCCGAACGTTAGATCGCATTTTGGGATTCCGATCTAACGTTAGATCGGATTCTGGGATTCCGATCTAACCTTTACTATATATATAAGGGGTTTCCGATCTAATTTCGCTGCCTTTCGCTCTCGCTCTCGGACGCACTTCTTCGACGAGAACAGTAAGTTTTTTTTATTAATTTAATTATTTATTTATTTAGTTTATTAGTTTTTAATTTAGTTAATTAAATAAAAAAATAGGAAAATATTGGAAAAATATTCAAAAAATCTGAAAAAATCTGAAAAAAATCAGAAAAAATTTGTATGTAATTTATTAATTATATTGGATATATTTTTTGTCTTTTTATTTGTTTATTCACTACTTAATTAATTAGAAAAATAGATAATAAATTGTAAAATTATTTTAAAAATACCGAAAAATAAGAAAAATTCATATGAAAATTTATGTGTAATTAATTTATTTTTTTTATTTTTTTTGCTTTTAATAATTAAGATTTTGATAATTAAATATGGGAAAAATTAGAAAAATGATAATAATTGATGGTATTAATTAAAAATGTAGGTAAAAAATTGTTTAGAAGAGAGTCAATTCCTTTCTACTCCAGGTTAGCTTTTTTATATGTTTATTTTATTATTGTTTGAATAGAAATGTTTGTGAATTGCTTGTAGATTGATTGACAAATTGTGAAATGCAATGTTTGAATTATTGATTCATTGATACTTGTGAAATGGTTTGTGAAATGCAATGATTGTAAAATTTGAATGATTTATTCAAATTGGGTTGGGTTGGGTTCAAATTGGAATGAAATTGGGTTGGGTTCAAATTGGGTTGAAATTGGGTTCTAATTGGGTTCTGATTTTTTGGAAAACTCTCCCGGTACAGGGGAGATGCTGCCGAAATTTTTATAGATTTTATACTTTATTAAATTTTAATTGTGTCGCGGCTTTTTCGTCACTATTCTCCTCGAAGGAATTTCTCGAAGAACAATGGGAACATAGCCTAGATTCACCTCCCTTAAGGTTTCGATCTCTTTAGCGAATATCTCTCGACACAAGAGAATCCTATAAAGAGTCGCTACTTAAAGAAGTTTCTTGATTTAGCGGGTCCTTTCTTTCCAGTAGGCGCAAGCCCCTACTGTTAATTACCCCGTAGTTACCTACGAGAACCTCTGATTAAGGGATATAAAGGGTATTGGCGTAATGGGCTAAGAAAAGAAACTTATGGAGTATTATCGCGGAGGACTTAATTAATGGTACCAAACTCAATGGACGGGACCCAATTAAGGATCGACAAAAGACTTCAGACTTGACCAAAAGAAGGGAATGGATTTTTGGTTTAGAAGAGGTTTTGATTGATGAAAGGGAAGGCTTATCTCGAGGTTATTCATGGTGAACTCTCGGGGCTATGACTGGCCTTCTTGTGAGAGTGAAAAGGAGTTTTACAACCTTCGGGGGCCTCTTGGGCGGCAACGACGAAAGTTGGTTCTTTTACAACCCTAGGGACCATCTTTATCGGTCTTCTTAATAAGAGTTGGTTCTTTAACGACCCTAGGGACCATCTTCGTCGGTCTTCTTAATAAGAGTCGGTTCTCGGGACCATCTTAGTCGGTCTTCTTGTGAGAACAAAAGAGGAGTTTTACAACCTTAGGGCATGTAGCGCCTTTGAGCTAAAGTTGGTTCTTTTACAACCATAGGGACCATCTTGATCGGTCTTCTTAATAAGAGTTGGTTCTTTAACGACCCTAGGGACCATCTTAGTCGGTCTTCTTAATAAGAGTCGGTCCTCGGGACCATCTTAGTCGGTCTTCTTGTGAGAACAAATAAGTTCTGCAACCTTCGGGTCCTCTTTAATGGCTACTCGACGAAAGTTGGTTCTTTTACAACCCTAGGGACCATCTTCATTGGTCTTCTTAATAAGAGTTGGTTCTTTAACGACCCTAGGGACCATCTTCATCGGTCTTCTTAATAAGAGTCGGTTCTCGGGACCATCTTAGTCGGTCTTCTTATGAGAACGTAAATAGAATTCTTTGGACGAGGGGGCCCGTAAGAATTCATTTTTTAAGTCATCTAAGGTCGATCTCAACCTTAGCGAGGGACTTTTCCTCAAACGAAGAGGTTTCAGTTTTGACTTTGGGTTTCGTGTTTGGACTTTTCATTTCTTGATATTTCACTTGGGATTTTGATGATTTTCATTCACTTTGGCCTTTGTACTTTTGACTTTTAGAAAATACTTATTTTGAGAGTCTTTTAATATCTGAAAATATTATTCTTGAAATTACTTGGATATCGGAAGTACTTAGCTTTTGATTTTGTAAATTTCATTTTAAAGATACAATTGGTTTATTTTGACTTTGTAATTCGTGAAAATAATATTCTTATTTGAAAATATTTGATTTCGAAGATATTATATTTAGAATTTTTATTTCAAAAGTATTTAGTTTTAGTTTTAGAATTTTATAAATAGGTTTATTAGTTTTCTAATATTTATAAATTTCATTTTTAAAGTGAAAATACTTCAAAAATACAAAAGGCCGCTACTTTGACATAATTTCATATCAAAGTATCAGTGAACTTGGCTTACTTTGATTTTTAGAGTTTTATGGATGTGTCGTTTATATTTTTAGGGGCTTCCTACTATTTTTAATGATTTTCTAAAGTTTCTGCCTATGTGTCTTTTTTTTATTGGGCCACGTCATCAAATTGAGCTGAGGTGGCGGCTGACTGGGCTCGTTGGATTATCGAAAGAGGACTTCGTTCGAGTTCCATTTGGGCCTAATCTGGGCCTTGTCTTGAACCGAGCTTCCTTGCTTTATCCCATTAAACATTTCCTCTTCTGTCAGGAATTAAACATGTGGGTTTTACGGCTGTGTTCGCCACAAAAGATCAGACAAAGAAAGGCGCTTGAGTTCGAATGAAAGAGACGGGTTTCGTTCCCTTCATTAACGGGTTCGCAAAATGACGGGTACAAACCCTCTTTAGATTTCAGCCACTATAGATCATCGAAACAGACTCTAAAGCATCGTGTGAGCGAGGGGAATACAGCGGTGGCGTTGGTTTCCCTCGCGTCACCTTCGTTGGTTGGGGGCACCACTTGGATACTACGGTCAGGTTGAGACAGAAGCAGTGTGGTACCGATGTATTTAAAGACAATTCAATTATACCAGACAATGGTTTCCTAGGATATGAGAATGGTATAGATAGCATCTCTATGGTCAATTTATATCAATGAAGCTTAATTAGATGGATAAGTCAAGTAATAGGTGCAAGTACTGTGAGGCAGCCAATGGCCGATATGCTGATTGGTACCAAAATCAGAAGGGTCAAGAGGAAATGAAGTTGGGGCCTTTTAACTAACGCATTGACCTACATACTCATGTCAAGGAATATCATACACAATCATTTCATTTACACGACTCAAACCCATCATGTCCTGCATGTATGCCTGACAAGCCACTGGACTTTATAGAACTAAAATACATCCTACATTGCTACAGGGATCAGGTTTCTTTGGGGTTATGACAATTTAACGAGGCAAGACAAATCATACTTAATCTTTATTACCAACTGGTCCTCACTTCCTTATATAATTATGATCAAGGCAATCGATCCTATATCAATTTTCATCATGTAATACTGACATGACCCTGGAATAGTAATTATCAAACATTCTTGTCTTCAATTTCAGTTTGACTGAACCATAACCTGCCTCTCATGCACTCCACACACAAGACTAAAAGTCACTTAACAATCTATCTCCTTCTGACAATATCACAAGCAGGTCCTTTAAGCTTCATATTATCAACAACACTTTATTAAGCCAATAAAATTAATGATAATAATCAAACCTATTTGTCCTTGTAAACAGCAGGTACTGAGGATCAAACTTTAACATGTCGACTTATTAAAAGAAATCATTACTTTTGCCTTAAGAAAATTGCATACTTAATTATAGTGTTTTATCAGGGGGGTCGCTCATCTTTTAACAATTCTAACAGTATTTGGACAGCATGTTGCCCGAATATAAAGTACATTCAGGAGGCTTTATGAAGTGAGTCGATGATAACTCAAACCATAGAACCTTGATCTAAACCGAGGAGACCTCGATCTAAACCACAACATGCACCTAACTTGAGCAAACCCTCAAGCTAAGTCACACTCCTCAAACCTGGAACCAAGGAAACCCTAGTCCAGGCCATAGTTGAGAAATTACATAGGATCTGTTAAAGAAAGAAAGAAATTTTAAGAAAAGGAACAGAAAAAGGAAACTTACTCTTATGAACAACAAAGTCGTTTACTTTATACTATCTAAGGTTTAGGCTATGGAATCCATAACCTAGACTTCCAATTGCACCATGTGAAAAGACGCAAGAAAGAAACAGATCTAATATTAACAATAAGCATCCATCTTTAGTCACTGTTGCATAATTTACCTCAATTAGACAAAAGAAGATTAATTCTTTGCGAATTAGGCTCTTAGTTTCGCATCCCTGATTACTCAGGCTAAGGAGACCTTAACCTGAACTTTCAAGTCAGCAAGAGGAGGTTTCAACGATGACAATCAAAGATAATAACAGTCAAAATGCTTTTCCCTATCTCGATTTTCGATTACCTAAACCATGGAATCCATGGATTAAGCTTTCAGATCTCGAGATCAGGAATCACATAACAGAAAAACTCGATTTAATCTAATCCATGGAGAAAGAATTGAAGAAACAGAATCGATCACCAGCATTACAAATCGAAATCGCCAAAGAACACACAAGATAACAAATTTCATCCAAAATTAAGCATTCACACATCAAATTCGACCTCGTTACAGCCTTACCTGACTTGCCTTTCTTCTCTTTACCTTTTTGATTCTTCAATTACAAGCCGAATCGTCTTTATACCCACTTTCTATGCTAACTTATCAAGTGTTTGTGGGAATGCACCTATTTCTTTCTAAGTGTGTGTGTGTGTGTTTCTGTAGAGGAAAGAGGTCTCCAAGTGTCTATGAGTCGATCTCTTTCTCTCTCTTCGAGCCCCTTCTTATAGGCATCGCTCCTTCGCTCTGATTGGTCGAGAGCCCGGCAGGTCTCGCCTAACAGAATCGCTTCCAACAGATTTCTGTTGAACGCTCCTCTCCTCCTCTTTGTTTTCCTCTTCTTCGTTGCACTCGGAGTACAATGAACCAGGGTACTGTCACGTGGGTCCCTTGTTTGCATCTCTTCTTTGGTTCACGAAGTCGTAGTGCATCCATCATTCATTCTCGAAGGGGTCAGATTTAACCAAACCCAAATGCCCAGTGACATTTCTCCCCTTTCTTTCGTGTGCACTCGGTGTTTGGTGAGCCGCGTATTAGCTTTTCACTTTGCTTGTTGTGGTGTAGACGAGCCAAGTGCAGCGAACAGCCATTCTTGTACGGAGGGAGAATTTGAACAAGGCATTATATGGCAGCTCCTCTCCACTTCTTCTGCACTGTTCCTCTCCATTTACTCAATTTATATGGTTTTGTGACTTGCTGATTCCAAAATAAATTCTTTGACAACCTTCCTGATTGAGTTTTCTCATGGGATTTTGAGGATAGATCCATAAAAATATATAGGATTTAATGGCTTCAATGATTTTCCAAAAATACCCCTTCTAGTATTTTACTTATTTTTTATGAGGTTTAGGGGTCTTTCTCATGAAATAGGATGGTCCATGAATCGTCTGGATGGGTTTTGGGTCTCATAATATTCTCCGTAATTTTCTGAGCCTCTGGGTATTTTTTCATGATTTTTGGGATTTGTTTAGCATTTCTCATGATTTTTTCCATTTCCTTCCTTTTATATTCCATGGGATTATTCGATTGGTATTATTTTTTTTTTGATCTTGGCATCACAAAATGGGGTTAAACAAATGCCCCCCACCAGAATAATTTGTGACAATTCTGGTGAGGAACAACTTATTCTGGTGGCGATTCCGTTTCTCTATTTTTTCCTTATATTCTTTCTTCCCTTCATCATTTTCCTTCATGTTACACACGCAAGGCTACACTCAGTTATTCACTTTAGATCCCACAGTTTTGTACTTTTGGCGCCTATCTCATCCATCTTTGACTGGTCCCGCCTGAGGAGGTTTCTGATTCTCCATCTCTCGTTTGGCTGCACTGGGTTTCCTCATTCCATATGTTGTTTTTGCCATACTCCCTATACGGTCCATACGGTGTATCAGGGTTTGTTTGTCTTACTTCCCCTTTCTGGAATCGCACGCGCCTTTCCCTCATTGGTTACCCCTGGTACTATAGCAGAGCGTGTTTCAGTGCCAGCTTTCTTGTGGTGTGTTGTTTTACTCGGCTCTTCAACGGCTCTCTGTGACGCTCTGTCATCCAATAAAAATGCTCCGTGTGGCCAAATGAGACATGTCAGCATTAGTATACTTTTCTACTACTTCTCACAGCTTTCAAATGGCTTGATCCCTATTCTTTATCGCATCCTTTCTACCCGTTTCTTTGACTGAATTGTGGGCCCTGGTATTCACTGCACATGACACTACACACGTATGCACAAGAGGGATTCTATTTAGCCCTTGAGACGGCTCATTTTCTTCTCACTCCATCTAGCTTCATCTCCCTCGCCTCAACTGAGTTAAGTGCTTTCTCAACCTTCTCTTCTCTTTTCCTTACCTTCACATCTCTTCATTTCCCAAGTCTAAGCTTTGGTTTCCTTAGCTTAGACTTTCAATCAGTTTGGCTTGATGTTTCATCTGGCTAGGCTTTGTATAGCATGGTTTAGATTGAAGTCTTCTTCAACCTAGATCTGGTTCATGGTTTGAGCTTTCAGGCCATGAATCAATTATCCATCCCATTTCCTACTTATTCATGCTGCTCACGCATTGCCTTAACCCTCTTCATTATTTGGTTGTTCGCAGATCTGTTGATGGAGTCAAAGTTGGTTTCTTTTTGACACTCAGTTAATGCAACACAGCATCTTACACCCTACCAACTCAGGTACTTTTCTATTTCATTCCATTCCCCTGGCTTCTTCTCACTTCCTTTCATCAGCACCCTTGTTTGCACATATCCTTTGATCTCACTCTCTTTTGTACTTGGTTTATTGGTCAGATACTTAATCAAACAGTGAAGGTTGCAACAGGGATAAAGGAGGAAAGTTTCATCCTTTCTTCTGTCGGGTACCATCTCTCACTCCCTTTCTACTTCCTTCTTTTCTTCTTATCAGGCAAATTGTCCCTCTTCTTTAGGTCTATTTCTCATTCAGCATGCTTCATTTGCTCATAGTTTTTTTTTTACTTATTTTTTTACTATCACTGTTTTGAGCACCCTCCATTTCATTCTGGAATTTAAACTTTTAAGTGAATTCTGTAGAGGTTTTCGCCTGCACTGCCATGCATAATTTTTCCTTTGAACATTTTAATTTACTCATCAATGCTTCTCTTTTGACTTTACAAATTTTAGCCACTTTCTGTTGAAACTCTTTTATTTATCATGGAAAAGAATGGGGCTTTTTGTATCATCCTGTCAGGTGAGATAAAGGGATGTGATGCCTTTCCATTTTTGTTACACCCATTTTCTTCCAACCTCGCATTACATCCTTTTCCTGCCGCACTGCGTCATCCCAAAAACACCCCCTTTTCCTCTTTTTACTCGGGCTTTGATTCTTTCCAAAGTAAATGGCCTCCGGCCCACCCTCTATGTTTTACAAAAACATCGGGCCTTTCCTTTGGGCCTAAAAAAAACTTGGGCTTTTGCTTTTCATTCACTTTCAACCCGCCATTTTTATTGGGCCATAAAAAAAAATGGGTTTCTTTCTTCTTTCGGCCCACTACTTCCTCATTACCGGGCTATCCATTTTTATGGGCCGCCATTTTTTGTTGCATATAACCCATCGCTTCCTCTTTGCTATTGGGCCGACAAAATTTTTGGGCCTTCTCCTTTGTTTTCTTTCGGCCCATCTTTGTGCATTGTTTATTAAGCCTTCTTCGCCTCATGTTTTGTAGGTTACTTCTCGCGGCTTCAACGACTACCTTGGACTCACATTCTCTTGCTTTCCCAAGGTACACACTTCTCCTCCTCTTTGAACATATGGATTGTGAATGATTGTAACTCATGAAATTATGCCTTAGCCTCCATTTATTGGGTATGATGTGACTTGCGTTTGTAATGAGGCTATTTGAGTTTGATTTGATGAAATGTGCATGGTACATCACTTGTTGGGCACGAATATGGGTCGTGAATTGTTGTTTGTCGGGGCATGACTTGTTTTGGTGGCACCAATTGTTTTTGCATGATGGGTTATTTTGGGAACGGGCATAGGAACTGTTTTGGATACAGGAACTGCTTGAGTTATTTCGGGGGCATGATTTATGTTGTGGGTTTGAGTTGCTTGGTTAATTGAACTGTTTTGGAAACATGAGTTGCTTTTGAAGATTTGAATATGCCCTAGTTTTAGATTGTTAGGTAGGTAGGTGGTTCAAGGTTGCTTAGAAAACTATTTTTATTGGTTTTGTTCTGTTTGGAAGTGTTCTTTGATGGCATACTGGAAACGACCCGCTGATCTCCCAACCAATCGTCCTTCGGAGGATGAAATCAAAGCCTTCATTCGTTCTTATGACCCCAAAAATCGCTTTCCTGAACATCACCCTGACATTCGTGCTGAAATGTTGGAAGGTCGCGACTTCTCATCTGGCCGAATACCTCGTCATGAAGCAACCCCTTTTCTTTCTCCTAAAGATCATTTCTCCTTGTTTCCTCCTAAGAACCCTTTAACACAACAAATCACCACCATTCTTTATGATAACTTCCCTCGTCGCCGTCGTATCATGCAATCGGGTCCCCATGGTGGTACAACTATGGCTCTTCGTGCAATTGAGGAGCCTAGCCATCATGATGGTCCTGCTAGAATCCTTCACCCCGCTACTAATGCCATGACTTATCCGGCCGTGCACCTCCCAGGTGTTGCTATGGTAGCGGGTACCACTAAACCTTGGCATTCAGTCACTTTCAACGTGAGAGGAGGTCTTCTCCACAACCCGGGTCAAACTGAGTGGACCCTCTTTTGCTTGAGAAACTATAGGACTTTGTTGAAAAAGGCCGGTATTTTCGAGGCTGTAGCTCTTGCACCTTTTGATTACCACCCAAATGTCCCTGTTTTCAAGGCCTTCGTGAGTAATTGGAACTACCCCACCAATTCCTTGTTAGTTGAGGATCGTTTCATGACCGTGACCCTTGATGACTTAGAGGATGTTGCTGGTTTGCCTGTTTTGGGTTCTCCTTATGAAGAGTATTCGCCTCTTGATTCAGATCTCTTTGGAATGAACCCTGATGGTACTTGGATGTATTCATTTGGAGTGAGGCGGGTTTATGAAATATACAATGAGATCTCTGAAAGCCGATATAAAAGAAATAAAGGTGCCAAAGTTCCTTTGCGTGCTTGGGTGGAATATTTCACCGATCTTAGTGAAAAGTCCGTTGATTGGCCTTCGCCTTCTATCTTGAATGAAAGGCTTCTCAGGGGTGATATGCCCAAAGCGAGCCTATCTAGCTTGACTTCTAGGGCCTCTTCCTTGGATGATGAGACAGTTCTCACCGCTTATCTCGCTTGGTGGCTTTGTTATTTCATTGTGCCCGGACAGTCGGTTGGTGTCTTTCGACCAGAAACCATTATTGCAGCTAACGCTATGGCTCATGGTAAGCGATTGATCTTGGCTGTTCCAGCATTGGTTAACCTCTACAAGTCCCTTCGCCTCTTGGCCTCTTCTCCTGATCCTTCTTGCACTCCCACGGTGATCCCTTACCATCTCTTATTTGGGTGGATCCGCTTGAATTGGCCTCGAACCAATGATTCTCCTGTGATGTCTGAGCCGTTGATGAAGTTTCTCCCAAAGCTGGCCGCCATTGCTCATGTAAACCCCGCTAGGTGCCCGGATCCTTGGAAGATGCATCTATTCTTTGTCCAGAGTCGTGAAGCCGTGGCCGCTCGTTCTCGTTCTTTTCGCTTGGGTCTTTCAGTGACTTCTTCTGAGCGTGAGATTGAAGATAAAGCACCTCTCCCCGGTGGACCTTTTCCACTCCTTGCTAATTCTCTTCGAGATGCGGAACTCCTTGTGAGCATGCGTGAAGCGCTCCTTCCTTACCGTTCGGGGAATAATTTGTCAGCTGAGATTTATTGTCCTTCCTTGGTTGCTCATCAATTCGGCTATGACCAGTATATCCCTGCTATGACCATTCCACCTGCACATGGCTCACTACCTATGAATTTGCTTACTCATGCTCACCTTTGGCATTCTTACTCACAATTGGGCACTGATGTGAAGTGTTGGGTTCCTTCTTCCAAGCGCGTAGGAACTATTACTGCCCGCTTCTTCAGGTGGTTCACCCATTTAGTGGAATCTTTTCATGAGCGCCTCCAAGAAGAGATCATAAGGCGTGTGTATCCTTCCAATGCTCACGCTCGCTGTTCTCACAAACATCCTCCTCGTGGGCCTAGTCTACCTGATGACTTTCGTGGATTGGATGGGGTCATTCACTATCTCTCAAAGGAAGAGACAATGGCTGCTCTCTCTAAACCTCCTTTTACCACCTCTTCAGGTCTAACACTAACATCTTTTCCTTCCACTTTGTTCTTCTTTTAGGGTCAAATGTTTTGTGGCTAATTTTCTTTCCTTGTTTTATGAATAGTTGATAAGCCCACAACAGAAACTTCTACTCAAGCAAGAGTACGTGAATCTCCTCCTCCTGTTAGCGAGGCTAATGTGGATGCAGGGGCTGACGAGGCGAGTGAAAAGGGAACGGTTGATCAGTCACCGCCTTGCTCGACCACACCTTTTGTTGATGAAGAGTTAGGCTCTTTTATGAAAGAGGGAGAGGCTTTTGCCAATTCTTGCTTCGAGGAATCTTTGGGAGAAGGTATTCTTATACGTCCCTTTTTATTCTTTGTAAGCCTCTTGACTTCTGAATTTAAACCCCTTTTCTGACCATTATTCAGATATTTCTGGTGAAGTGGAGGAAACTCCTTCAAAAGGTCAAAGCGACAACCTCGTTCCTACCACTTTTGCTAGCTCTTCTAGTTTGCCTTCAACTTCTTCTATTCGGGCTAAGCCACCTTCAAGTATTTCCAATGCTTTCATGGGGCCAAAGTCCCTAACATGGCTTCCTCCTGATATCAAGCTCCCAGAAGAGCCAGAAATCATTGAGATTAGTGATGAACCAGATCCCGTCCCTCATATGTCCTTGGATCCTCCTGGAGGTATATCCATTCTTCACGAACCTTCCTCTTTTATCGTGTCTTTTTCCCTTGATGATTCTTGCTTCATGTTCTCCTTCCTTGTACCCTTGTAGTTTTCCTTGTTGATGAGGTGGCGCGACTTCTGTGGAAGCTTGCTGAAACGTGTGGTGAAACATGCCTAGGCCGTCAGTTCTTTGACTATGGTTGTTTCCAATACTTGCAAGGGACTGATCGTAATGACACCCTTGAGCACCTTGTCAACTTGGGTTTAGTGCCTTTGCGCTTTCACCTTCATTTCATCACTAAGGAGTTCATCCAATGGGAATACTCCAAGAGGCTTCGTGTTCTTTCTTCTGCTACTCTTAAAAGGGGCCATGCCGAGTCTAAGGTCTTCTCCATCCTTGAGCTTCAAAAGGAACTTCCCTTAATGATCGCTACTAGTCGCCGCCAATATGAGTTCCTTAGGGCTAACCACGATTTTTCTAAGGTTAATCTGGTGGAGTCAGAAATTGCCCGTCTCGAGGGAGAGTTGGAAGGTCTTCCTTCCACATTGGCAGCATGCACTTCCTTCATGAAATCGGCATGGTCTGATCATAGTCACGCGGTGGACCACATGAAACGTCTTTGGGTTGATTGCGAAAAACATGCCAAGGAAGCTCGCAAACTGGTTGCCTATGTGAACGCAACACTCATTGAATTACATCGCTCCTTTAGCTCCTCTAGGCGCATAGTGAGGCCTCATAGGGATGCTTCCGTCCGCCCTCGCCCTTATTAGTTTCTTGCGTTAGGTTGTTTTATGGGTCTTCTATTATGGCCTTGTACTTTTATTTAACAACTGTTTGAGACCTTGTATCTTTCTTGTTTGTGGCTTGTTTGAAGTCTTGAATCTTTAGTTGTCGGTGGGATTAGGAGGCTTTGTATTTCTCGGTTTGAGAATATTTTGGATGGTGTTGGTTGTAATGAATGCACTGTTTGTGATGATCTGGTTTATGATGATCTGGTTTGTGTTGATGTTTGTCTCTTCATGCTATCTTCTCTTAAGTTCTTTTGGATTGTTGTGCATACTTTCCTTGTTCTTGCATTTGTAGGGTGAGACATGGGCGATCATGACATGGATCCCGCTTTCAATGCCCAGGACAACGCTCATCACGATGACATCCCTGGATTCTGGCTTAACTTCATGATACCACCGCCCCCTCCTATCTACGCAGGTAGTCTTCTTTACTGGGCTTGATGTTTTCACTTTCTTCTCTTTTTTTTGCTTGACCACTTGTGCTTATCTCTTCCTTGTTGTTCATAGCTGCTTTCTTACATTTTGTAGATGTCACTGTGGAGACTTTGAGGGATGCTGTCACGGCTTTGCAGGAGGCTAGTATGCACACTGCCGCGCCCCTTGACGTCGTTACTGACGAGCTCTTCCTCCATCTCTCTCTTGCCACTCCGTCCAACCGTGGTGTACCAAGTCAGGTGGCGGGTCTCGTAGGGACGTGCCATGCTGCCTTAGCCACCCTTCGATGGGACTTCCTTGTTCCTGAGTTCACTTCTCTCGTTTCTCGCATTCGAGCTTCTACTCAGATTATGGAGTCCACTGCTCTTGTCTGCGGTGACCTGGCCACTCGCTACCGTGCCATTGGTGAGTATCTCTCCTCTCTCCTTATTGCCTACACAGAGGCTGCTCCCCTAGGTGGTGCATCTTTTGCGCAGAACGTAGAGGCTAGTCGTGCCAGAGAGGAGTTGAGCTATGCGGGCCCCTTGGAGACGACTTATTCCCTCCTCTTGGACACTTGGGGCGAGTTTCTGGATACTGCTCGTCTTCGTTGTCAGGAGGATGCCAGCAGTGTGGGTCGGTTCTTTGCTGAGATCCGTAGGCGTAGAGATGTCGCCCGTGAGCATTATGAGCGCCTTATTCAGCTATTGGCTCGCGCTAGGGCGAGGAGCATTGCTGCTCATGGGGCCATTTAGCAGGTTTGCTCTCTATCCTCCTTTGTGCTCTTGATGCCATGGATGTTGATACTTGTGGTTTGTCATGTTGGTGTTGATACTTGTTGTTTGGCATGGTTGTGTCTTGTGATTGCACTTGTTAGAGATGCATTTGGATGATGATACTTGATGTCTGTTTTGTCTGATATGGATGTGTTGAACTTGGTTAACTTGGTTTGGTGATGCTTGAATGTCTTGGGGTTGGTGAGCTTTGTTGTAGAATTGTGCTTCCTTGTCTTGCAATGTTCGATTGACCTTGCACTTGACTGAGCTCTTACGCTCGGGGCTTCTTTGCGTACTTGATTGCGATGCAACAAGTGATTCCTTTCCTTCTCTTTCCCACCTGATTGAGCTCTCGCGCTCAAGGTTTCTTTTCTCTTTCTCTTTTTGCAATACAACAGGTATTTCGTCATTCTTGCGCTGATTGGGCTTTCGCGCTCAAGGCCTTCTTCTTACTCATCCTGCGAGGTTCGAATAATCTTACTCTTACCACCGCTTCTTCAAGAGATATGGGAATTTAGCCCATACTCATTTTCCTTTCTTCTTTCTTCTTTTTAGAATCTCGAACACACATAGATCCACTCCACAATTTAGGTTAGGGTATTTGGCCCGCTCCTGTCTTTCCTTGGGCCTGAACCTACATGGGCCTTGACTCTTCTCTCTTTTTTTTTTTTTGGTTGTTTTCTTCTGACATTAGCCTCGAACACTTCTGCTTCTTCTACGCCTTCTTGACTTCATACCGTTTCTTTCAAGCACTAACTTGAGCAGTTTCTTTCCACTTTCGACCACTACGGCCTTAACTTTCTTCACATGTTCACACGTTCGCCATCATTTCCCATTGCAACCTTTTCCTCTTTTCGTGCATATATAAGCACGCCTTTGCTTTTCTCTTTTCTTCATCCAAATTCATTGTATTCTTTCGTCTTCTTTCCCGCTTATCCAATCTCTCATCACCATGTCTTCTACTCCTTCATCCAAACGTGCCAGAGAGGCTTCTGGTTCCTCCGCTCTTCGCTTGGATTCTACCTTTCCTGATTGGTCTCTTACCCCCGATAACCGCTACCTCTTTCGTGATGAGGCTGCCTTCCTTTCTTACTACAACGACATGGGCAACGAGGAGCGGCCGGTGGCTGATTGCTACTTCTTCCGTCCTATGAGGAGGATTCCAGTGGAGCAAGTGAATCTCATCAGAGGTTGGCTAGATTCATGGAGTTTGGGCGGTTTGACTGATTGCGACCATCCGTTCCATCCTAGAATCACCCGTCTCTTCTATGCCAATCTTAGGATGTCTTTCAACCATTATGGAACTCCTTCGGCCTCTTCCTATCTGTTTGGTCGCTTCTTTCATATCACAACCGGAGATCTGGCCAACTACTTGCGAGCTACCAATACTGCCAACGGCTCCACCATCTATGCCTATCAAAGATGGCCTCAAGGTTTTGGAAGTTATCAGGAATGTCGCCAATGGTTTCAGGCGGCGGTTCCTGATGTAGAGAGGGTGTCTACCTTTCATCTACCCGCTCTTCATAGGTACTTTCTTTCTTCATTCTTTCTCCTTATTCTTTAATCGCCTTCTCTTTTGATCGGGTTTCTCATCAACTCCTTTTCTTTACATCTTTCGTCGTGACTTCTAGGTTTCTCTTCTTGGTGATTAACGACATCATCTTTCCACAAGGGACAATGACCCATCTCGCCAAACCTGGAAGCCTCTTCTACCTCCGTAATCTGATTCAAAAGCAATGGCCCATCAATTTGGCCCACATGATTCTCTTCCACATGCACCAAGTAGCGATCTCTGATCGAGAACCGCTCCCTTATGGCCATCTTATTGAAGCTCTCATGCTTAGGGCTCGCATCCGCGTGCCTGACATGTTATGGGGCAATCGTATTTCTGATGCTGATGTGGTACATCCCTTCAACCTTCTCCTTTCATTGCCGCTTATCGGGTGGGTTGAATCTTCAATGGACATGTTGGTTCCCGATCCTAATCAGCCGGTGAATGACTATATCTTGCTTCCTAATGCGGCCCCCAATCAGTACGGTCCTATGGGTGTTGATTCTCCGCCGGATGATAACTCTACCATGATGGCTCTTGATGACCCTGCCCCTGTCTCAATTCGGGGTTTGATTGATCAACGCTTCGGTGAATTGAATGCCCGCTTGGACACCTTGGAAGGAATGATTCAAGCTATCTCCGTCACTCTTAACAACTTGGCCGGTGGTGGAGCTGCGGTCGTTGATGAAGTTGGGGCTGCCCCAGAGTAAACGGCCATCTCGCTCTGCCTTGCCCCAGTATTAGCTTTAGGGCACTCTTATATCTTCTATTTTGTCTCCCTTTAATCGCCATCGGTTGTTGTTTTAAACTTCTCTTGTATTAGGCTTCCTTATGCAGTGGTTGTAATGATGTGTCTTCTTTTGATGAATGGAACTCTCTGTTTTCTTCTTTCCACGGCATTTACTCCTCTCCCCCACTTGTCTTGCGTGTTTTACGGCTGCCCCAGCATGATTGTCCACCGTCTTGCACTACAACATGGTTGATTGCTCGTCCTTGCCCCAGTGTCTTCTTTCTTTCTTGTAACTATCTCCACAATGCGAACAATATTAGTAGCATAACTTTACGCCCTCGAGAATCATAAGAATCCGTCATCGGTTGCAAAAAGGACTCTAGTGTGTGTTTTATTATAAAAATGTAGGCCTTTGTATCAGAAATGCCCTATGAACGTCCAAAAGGACAAGGACACTCCTTTACACTTAGGCCCGGCGGGATAAACTCCTATCTAACATGTTCTAAAGTTGAGGACTTTTATTTATCTACAATTGCCTTGTTTATTTTGGGCCTTGCAAAGGAATGTTCCATGATGTTCAAAAGAACGAAACACCCTTACAAGCATTAGCCCAACATGACATAATACCTTGTTCTTCGGGTTTTGGGTTAAAAGGTTAAGTTAAGGTTTTGGATTTTTGAAGGTTAAGTTAAGGTTTTGGATTTTTGAGTTTATTGAATCCTAACGTTTTCGTTGGACTTTATTCTAAGGTTTTATTGGACTATGTACATGGTTTTGCGGTTTTGGACTTTAATAGGTTTGGGTTATTATGGGCTTTTGTGGAGTTTCGGATTTTAGTGGAGTTTTGGTTTTTTTTTTTTTTTTTTGTGGACTAGGCCTTATTGTAGCTAAGAAGTGGGTAAAGGTTTTGGTGGTTTTTGGTAGGATGGTTTTTGTGGTTTTTGGTAAAATGGTTTTTGGATTTTATGGGTTTTAGGTGTAGTACTTCTTGAGGTATCGACCGTTGATAGGTGGAATTGTGCCTTCTCCTTCTTTATCCACAAGCTTGTATGATCCTCCTTCGTAAACCTCTTTGATGATGTAAGGCCCTTCCCAATTTGGGGCGAATTTCGGGCCATGATGATGACCGATGATGGGCCTTCTCAAGATCAAGACTAATTCTCCCTCTTTGAAAGTACGAGGTCTTACCATCTTGTCGTATGCCTTGGCCATTTGAGTCCGATATAGCTCTAAGCTTTGTTGGGCCGCCAATCTTTTCTCATCCATGGCATCCAGTTCGTCTAATCTCAGGCGGGTCCGTTTATCCAACGGTAATCCCGCTTGCATGGCCACCCTTAAGGAGGGTAATTCGATCTCCAATGGCAACACCGCTTCGGATCCGAATGATCTATGCCCCTTTGAAGACGGTGGATCAATAGGCCCGATTATATCCATACCCCACATATCAAATGGCCATGCAGCTACTGTCGGGTGTAAAGGGTTAGGATGTTGATGTATAAAATCTCCATGTACTTGGCACATGCGGCACTTCTTCGCTTGCTCTTCGCAATCAGCAATCATTGTAGGCCAATAATATCCCATTCTCTTGATATGCAGTCTCGTTTTAGGACCTGATTGATGAGCTCCACAGAATCCTGAGTGAACCTCTTTCATGATCTTTCGGGCCTCGCTTCGTGACACACATCTTAGCCATAGCTGATCGTATGACCTCCTATATAAGGTGTCATTCACAAACACATAGCGGAGGATTCTTCGCTTCAATTGCTCCCTTTCTGCCTTTTCATTGGGTAATACTTGATACTTGAAATAATCGATGAAGGGTTTTCTCCAATCTTCTTCCTTGTTCACTTCTACCTCCAACACCTCGTCGGGATCCATGAACGAATCCTCCTCCCACTCTTCTATGTTCATAAAGAGATGAGCAATCGTTTCTTTCTCAACTTCTAAGAGATAGGGCGCCAAGGATCGTCGATTTCTGATGGTAATTTGTACTTCTTCTCCATCGGGTTTGCTTAGTTGGGTGGCAACTCGAGCTAGGGCGTCTGCCATGCCATTTGAAGCTCTTGACACTTTTTCAAAGGTGATTTTTGAGAACTTGGCCATTAACTCTTGAGCTCTTTCGTGGTATTTCACTAACTCGGGCTTCTTCACTTCAAACGCCCCTTCGATTTGGCTTAAGACCAATTGAGAATCACCGCACACTTTTAATTCTTTCACACCCATGTTGATTGCTAGCTCTAGTCCGGCGATCAATGCTTCATACTCGGCCTCATTATTTGTGCACGGCTCAGTCAAGGCTATGGAATGGCGAAGGATTCCTCCTTGCGGAGTAATAAACACCAATCCAACTCCGGCTCGGATTCGAGGTAAGTTAGGTCTCTTGGATGGTTGTATCATTGATGACCCGTCGAAGAACATCGTCCACCCGGGTTCTTCTTCTTCTAGGCATAAGCTTTGTTCATCGGGAAATTCACAATTCAATGGGGAATCACCGGGGATTGGATGTGCTGCTAGAAAATCGGCCATCGCTTGTCCCTTTATAGCCTTTTGAGGTGCATAAGAAATGTCAAACTCCATTAAAGTAATGGCCCATCGGGCTAACCTTCCCGTCAACATGGGCCTAGTCATCAGATACTTCAACGGATCCACCTTTGATATCAATGTAATCTTGTGGGAAAGCATATAGTGCCTTAGCTTCTTGGTAGCGAAAACCAATGCTAAGCAATGCTTCTCAATAGGGCTGTAGGATTGCTCGGCCCCGACCAACATGCGGCTCAAGTAATATAGCGCATTCTCCTTACCTTCATCATTTTCTTGAGCTAACAAAGCTCCTAATGATCCATCCAAGGCCGTAGTGTAGAGGATCAATGGTTTTCCTTGGATAGGCGCAGCGAGAACAGGTGGTTTGAGGAGATATTCTTTGATGTCCTCGAAAGCCTTCTGACATTTCGCATCCCATTTAAAAGGTACATCCTTCTTGGTAAGGTGAGTAAATGGTTTGATCCTCCCCGAAAGATTGGCGATGAATCTTCTTACATACGCCAATTGCCCCTGTAACGAGCGGAGTTGCTTGAGAGTCTTTGGGGGTGGCATTTCTCTAATTGCTTTGATCTTAGCGGGGTCAATCTCTATGCCCCTGTGTCTTACCACAAACCCTAAGAATTTTCCAGAAGATACCATGAAGGCACACTTCAACGGATTCATCTTCAAGGAGTACTTCCTTAGTCGTTCGAACACGACCTTTAGGTACTCGAAATGCTCATCGATGGATCGGGCCTTCACCACCAAATCATCTACATAGCATTCTACAATCTTGTGAATTAAATCATCAAAGATCTTGGTCATGGCTCTTTGGTAGGTTGCACCTGCATTCTTCAATCCAAACGGCATCACCTTGTAGCAAAAGATACCAATCGGGGTGCGAAATGATGTATGGCGTTGATCTTCTTTATTCATTGGTATTTGGTTATACCCCGATGACCCATCCATGAAGGAGTATACCACATAAGAGGAAGTATAATCGATAATCAGCTCGGTTACGGGTAGTGGAAAATCATCCTTTGGGCACGCTTTGTTCAAGTCTCTAAAATCCACACACACTCTTATTTGTCCATTCTTCTTCTTAACGGGCACGATGTTTGCCACCCAAATGGGACTTTCTTCCTCTCGAATGAACCCCGCTTCGATCAACTTTTTCACCTCTTCAACTACTTTCTCTTCAAGTTCAACTCGCATCCGCCTAGGAGCTTGTTTGACGGGTTTCACACTTGGGTCAATTTTTAGCTTGTGAGAAGCTAAGGCGGGATCAAGACCCGGCATTTCTGTATAGCTCCAAGCAAAGCAATCTTTGTACCCCATCAAAAGTTGCTTTAATTGTTCTTGTTTCTCGGGAGGAAGTGATGCGCTTATGAAAGTCGGGCGTGGATCTTCTTCGGTGCCCAAATTTATCTTAAGAAGATCATCAATTGTATTCTGACCTCCGTCTTCTAATTCTTGCGGAGCATTCTTTGCCGCTTGGATTAGACCTTCATCCTCTATGTTTGCTTCAACGGGTGTTATCCCGACCATGTAGCATTCGAGGAAGTCGAAACATTTTTCATCACCATAGAACTCTTCGTCTGATTCCATATCATAAATATGAATCACCCTTTTTGACTCTTGCTCTTCCTCTTCCGGACCGCTCTTTATGCAGATTTTCCCTTGTCGGCCTTTGCTTTCATCCTCATCATCGGATGACTTTATGTAGATGGGAGTTTTCACAGTACATGAGGTCTTCGGTCTTTCTTTTAGCCTTATCTTCTCTTCACTTTTCTCACGAGGTGCCACTCTTGACCTTAGAGTTGGGGAAGTGCTTCTTTGGGAGGTTGGAGCATAAAAGCGATCAATCTCTTCCAATTCTACTTCGTGTACACCGTAGTGTTGAGCATCGCCCCTAATCATCTTTTGTTCACCATCTCTTATGTATTTGACGCATTGGTGGAGGGTTGAGGGTACAAGGCCGTTTTCATGTAGCCATGGCCTTCCTAATAGAGCCCGATAGGAAGTATCCGCATCGATTACGTAGAACTTCACTAACGTTTCGAGCTCTCCAAACTTCATAGGCAACGTAATGGCCCCTAAGGCTCGCTCAGAATTTTGGTTGAAGCCATGTATGAACACATTTTCATCAGAAAGTCGCCTCCCACCTAAGGCCAATTGGTTCAGTGAACTCAGTGGCAAGATGTTAATAGATGACCCAGGATCTACCAACATTCGGCTCAGTTGACTTCCATTAGTCTTGCCCGTTATGTACAATGGCTTGTTGTGACAAGAGGTTCCCATCATCAGATCATCATTCGTGAAGGTGATTTGACTTTGTGGCTCAATGTAAAGGGCCTCGGTCATGTACTTCTCGGCTACATAGGCTTGAAATCTCTCGGGCTCTTTAAGCATCTCCATCATGGTTTCCCGCAGATCTTTAGACATCATCAACGCTTCAAACACGCTTATCAATGCGGGAGTGCGCCTTAGATGAGCCAAAATATTATATTCTCCTTTTATTTCTTTCGCTTTGTGGCTTGGTCCGGGTTCATCTTCCACCTCTTGGATTCTACCCTTGTCTTTTGCCTTTTCACTTTCCTTGGGAGCTTGCCTCTCGGGAATGTTCGTGCCCGATCGCAAGTTCACATGACAATCCTTTTCCTTGAACATGCCTTTGGCAAAAAGACCTTGATATGGCGCTTCATCCTCATCTTCCGTGTCATCGTCATAGTAATACGTGACCACTTCCTCCTTTTCTTCTTTTGTGTCTTCGATTCTTAACACCGTTTCTTTGTCTTTCTCTTTTTCACTTTTCTTTTCTTTACTATTCTCAACTTCGTCTTTCTTTTCTTCCACATCTTCTTTCTTTTTATTTTCATTCTCTTTTTCTTTCATCCTTTCTACTTTTTGAATTTCCTTTTCATCTTCATCTTCATCTACTATGACAATGACGTTGCATTCCACATTTCGCCTTGGATTGCCTCTTTGCGCTACCACATTGGCTTGCGCATGCGGAGCGGGTGTTTGCTTATAACTCTCGGGCAAGACCAAGTCGCCTTCCTTAATCATCTTCTCCACTATATTCTTAAAGACATAGCAATCGCCCGTTGGATGACCTAGGACTCTATGAAAAGCACAATAGGTTGGATCGTTGGTCTTGTGCATTTCTTCCATCCTTTTACACACCGGCAATTCTATGGCTTTTCCATCTAAGAGTTGCTTTAACAAGGCTGCAGTTTTCTCCTTCTTGAACGAGTATGGCCTGCTCAATCGTTCGTTGAGAGTGGTTGCACGATTATTTCCATTGCCATTGTTGTTGTTGTTGCCATTGTTGCGGAAGTTCCTTTGACTGCCGCCTTGGCTTGTTGATGTTTCGTTTGCACCTGCTATCTTAATGGGCCCTTGTGCTTTGTTTCTTGATTCACCTCTAAAGCTTGAAATCTCTTTAGGAGGGCCAATGTGCACTATTCTTGCAACCCGTGTTACCAAATCCTCGTAGGTATAGATATCGCTACCCGAGAGAGGTCGCTTTATCCAATCATCAAGATTCCTTATCAAGAACTCAACCGCCTCTCTTTCGGGCATCTGGTGAGAACACCTTATGTGCATGTTTCTCCATCGGTTGATGTAATCGAGCGGTGCTTCACCCGGCTTTGGCTTTTCACACGCGATATCGGCTACAAGGAGCCTTTGGTTGACCATGGCGAACTTGGCTCTGAACAAATCTTCCATCTCTTCCCATGTGTCCACGGAATCGTTCTCGAGGGATGAATACCACTCGAACGCTGCCCCAGTGAGGCTTTGGGAGAACTGTTTGAGCAAGAGAGCTTCATCATGCGCGGTGTTACCGCATGCATTGCGAAACTGGATAAGATGCTGATCGGGTGTGATGCTTTCTTTACCCGTTCCATCGAATAGGTTGAACTTTGGCACTTGATAACCGATGGGATAAGGAATGTGTTCATATTCCCTAGGGTATGGCCTTCCACATCTCTTGCGCAAATTAGCAAATCGGCCCGCTCCCGTGGCTTGCAGCTGTAGATTAATCATCTCTTGAATGACTTGCTTGGTTGAATCGGGCCGTCTTGCCCCAGTCCGATGCCTACGCTCGGGCATTTCTTCTTCACTAGATTCATATCTCGCTTTATTCCTTCTCCCTTTGGAATACTTTCGATATCCCTTCTCTTCTTCTTCTTCCGATGATTCATACTTGTGCTTATTCCTTTTTTCTTTAGAGAGTCTTCTTTTAGGCTTTTCCTCTTCTTCATCAGAGTACTCATATCTACTCTTGCTTCTTCTCTCTTTGAGCACTTTTCCCTTGTACTCATCTTCTTCTTCGCTAGAAGAATCCTCCTCTTCGAGATCTTCAAGTAACTTCTTCTTTTCTAGAAACTTGTACATTTTCTTGAATATCTTTCTTTCTTTTTCTCTTTCATCCATCATAGCCGCCATCTTCTTTTCATTTCTTTCTATAATACTCATCAGTTTCGGTCTTTCGCCTTCGTTCCAACGATCTTCGCCATTCACATCTCTTTCTTCATCTTCTGTCGGTCCTTCTCCGCTTAAAAGATGGCTTGAAGAGGCGCGATCTTGCTTATCTTTGCTATTTTTCTTAGTGAATGGGATTTCTCCATCACTAGCCATATTCACGAAAGCATGCATTTCATGTTCTTCGCTTATCTCCACCATGTTAACTCGAGCATGAACCACAAGTTGACTGCCCTCCCGTGCCACATGTCTCTTCTTGTGGCGTGGCTCTCGGTCCACTTCCATAGGTTGTGCTTTCTCTTTGGGCACCCACACCTTCTTGGGCCCCAATCTCTCTTTGGCCGGCTTGATCCTTTGCCCCAATCTCTGGTGCACAGAAGAGGATCCTTTCTTTTGACCCTTCGGCCCCAATCGATCGTGAGCCGATACTCGTGGGAATGTCAATCTCTCCTTCACCGACTGCCGGTTTTGAGGGCTTCTTCCCCTAAATTGCACTTGGTACTCAGGAGGGAACTCTTCCATAGTCTTCAGTATGGCCGCGGGCGAGTTCTTTCGCACTAGACGGAGCGAGGCAAAAGGATTGCTCACTGGCAAATTGGGTCTTGCATCCAACTCATTTTTATAGGCCCGTTGAACCTTCTTCATAGTTCTTACACTTTGGGAGATTGGTGCATACACCTTCTTTACCACCATCTTCTTGGAAGGAGAGCGGCGGTTGAACCGGCGTGGTTGTTGAGGAGAGAGGATTGGGCTTGAGCGAGTCCGCTTGTGAGGAACAATGGACCACTCTTCCTCCTTGACGACATCAACCTCCATAGGATCCTCCACGATTTTGGAGACTTCCACCACTTCCTCGCGCGGTTCCTCCACCACGACTTTGGCCAATTGAAAAGTACCATCGGCAACTTGAACGACGGGCACATAAGAGTGTCCAAACGGCATACCTCCAATTGTGAACTCGTCACTGTAGCAGATCGGCACTCCTCCGATCTGGAGAACTCCTGTCGGCTTGAAAGCGTCAATTGGTGCGAATGCCATTTCAACCTGCAATAACACCATCTAAATGTTACCGTTAGGAGTGTTCATTAAAATATCCTTAGCCCTTACGTCACTCTTCGAATCCCGAAGATGAGAGGAGAAAGAGGTCCCACCGGGCGTGCCAGAGAATCTGTGTGGCACGAGGTGGGCTGTTGATACAAAATACTTAACGATTTTATTTATTTATTTATTTATTATTATTATTTTTTTTACTTTCCCTAGCCTTTACATAAAATTCTTTAAACCCCAAAGATGAGAGGAAAAAGATGTCCCACCGGGCGTGCCAGAGAATCTGTCGCGGCTTTTTCGTCACTATTCTCCTCGAAGGAATTTCTCGAAGAACAATGGGAACATAGCCTAGATTCACCTCCCTTAAGGTTTCGATCTCTTTAGCGAATATCTCTCGACACAAGAGAATCCTATAAAGAGTCGCTACTTAAAGAAGTTTCTTGATTTAGCGGGTCCTTTCTTTCCAGTAGGCGCAAGCCCCTACTGTTAATTACCCCGTAGTTACCTACGAGAACCTCTGATTAAGGGATATAAAGGGTATTGGCGTAATGGGCTAAGAAAAGAAACTTATGGAGTATTATCGCGGAGGACTTAATTAATGGTACCAAACTCAATGGACGGGACCCAATTAAGGATCGACAAAAGACTTCAGACTTGACCAAAAGAAGGGAATGGATTTTTGGTTTAGAAGAGGTTTTGATTGATGAAAGGGAAGGCTTATCTCGAGGTTATTCATGGTGAACTCTCGGGGCTATGACTGGCCTTCTTGTGAGAGTGAAAAGGAGTTTTACAACCTTCGGGGGCCTCTTGGGCGGCAACGACGAAAGTTGGTTCTTTTACAACCCTAGGGACCATCTTTATCGGTCTTCTTAATAAGAGTTGGTTCTTTAACGACCCTAGGGACCATCTTCGTCGGTCTTCTTAATAAGAGTCGGTTCTCGGGACCATCTTAGTCGGTCTTCTTGTGAGAACAAAAGAGGAGTTTTACAACCTTAGGGCATGTAGCGCCTTTGAGCTAAAGTTGGTTCTTTTACAACCCTAGGGACCATCTTGATCGGTCTTCTTAATAAGAGTTGGTTCTTTAACGACCCTAGGGACCATCTTAGTCGGTCTTCTTAATAAGAGTCGGTCCTCGGGACCATCTTAGTCGGTCTTCTTGTGAGAACAAATAAGTTCTGCAACCTTCGGGTCCTCTTTAATGGCTACTCGACGAAAGTTGGTTCTTTTACAACCCTAGGGACCATATTCATTGGTCTTCTTAATAAGAGTTGGTTCTTTAACGACCCTAGGGACCATCTTCATCGGTCTTCTTAATAAGAGTCGGTTCTCGGGACCATCTTAGTCGGTCTTCTTATGAGAACGTAAATAGAATTCTTTGGACGAGGGGGCCCGTAAGAATTCATTTTTTAAGTCATCTAAGGTCGATCTCAACCCTAGCGAGGGACTTTTCCTCAAACGAAGAGGTTTCAGTTTTGACTTTGGGTTTCGTGTTTGGACTTTTCATTTCTTGATATTTCACTTGGGATTTTGATGATTTTCATTCACTTTGGCCTTTGCAGTTTTGACTTTTAGAAAATACTTATTTTGAGAGTCTTTTAATATCTGAAAATATTATTCTTGAAATTACTTGGATATCGAAAGTACTTAGCTTTTGATTTTGTAAATTTCATTTTAAAGATACAATTGGTTTATTTTGACTTTGTAATTCGTGAAAATAATATTCTTATCTGAAAATATTTGATTTCGAAGATATTATATTTAGAATTTTTATTTCAAAAGTATTTAGTTTTAGTTTTAGAATTTTATAAATAGGTTTATTAGTTTTCTAATATTTATAAATTTCATTTTTAAAGTGAAAATACTTCAAAAATACAAAAGGCCGCTACTTTGACATAATTTCATATCAAAGTATCAGTGAACTTGGCTTACTTTGATTTTTAGAGTTTTATGGATGTGTCGTTTATATTTTTAGGGGCTTCCTACTATTTTTAATGATTTTCTAAAGTTTCTGCCTATGTGTCTTTTTTTTATTGGGCCACGTCATCAAATTGGGCTGAGGTGGCGGCTGACTGGGCTCGTTGGATTATCGAAAGAGGACTTCGTTCGAGTTCCATTTGGGCCTAATCTGGGCCTTGTCTTGAACCGAGCTTCCTTGCTTTATCCCATTAAACATTTCCTCTTCTGTCAGGAATTAAACATGTGGGTTTTACGGCTGTGTTCGCCACAAAAGATCAGACAAAGAAAGGCGCTTGAGTTCGAATGAAAGAGACGGGTTTCGTTCCCTTCATTAACGGGTTCGCAAAATGACGGGTACAAACCCTCTTTAGATTTCAGCCACTATAGATCATCGAAACAGACTCTAAAGCATCGTGTGAGCGAGGGGAATACAGCGGTGGCGTTGGTTTCCCTCGCGTCACCTTCGTTGGTTGGGGGCACCACTTGGATACTACGGTCAGGTTGAGACAGAAGCAGTGTGGTACCGATGTATTTAAAGACAATTCAATTATACCAGACAATGGTTTCCTAGGATATGAGAATGGTATAGATAGCATCTCTATGGTCAATTTATATCAATGAAGCTTAATTAGATGGATAAGTCAAGTAATAGGTGCAAGTACTGTGAGGCAGCCAATGGCCGATATGCTGATTGGTACCAAAATCAGAAGGGTCAAGAGGAAATGAAGTTGGGGCCTTTTAACTAACGCATTGACCTACATACTCATGTCAAGGAATATCATACACAATCATTTCATTTACACGACTCAAACCCATCATGTCCTGCATGTATGCCTGACAAGCCACTGGACTTTATAGAACTAAAATACATCCTACATTGCTACAGGGATCAGGTTTCTTTGGGGTTATGACAATTTAACGAGGCAAGACAAATCATACTTAATCTTTATTACCAACTGGTCCTCACTTCCTTATATAATTATGATCAAGGCAATCGATCCTATATCAATTTTCATCATGTAATACTGACATGACCCTGGAATAGTAATTATCAAACATTCTTGTCTTCAATTTCAGTTTGACTGAACCATAACCTGCCTCTCATGCACTCCACACACAAGACTAAAAGTCACTTAACAATCTATCTCCTTCTGACAATATCACAAGCAGGTCCTTTAAGCTTCATATTATCAACAACACTTTATTAAGCCAATAAAATTAATGATAATAATCAAACCTATTTGTCCTTGTAAACAGCAGGTACTGAGGATCAAACTTTAACATGTCGACTTATTAAAAGAAATCATTACTTTTGCCTTAAGAAAATTGCATACTTAATTATAGTGTTTTATCAGGGGGGTCGCTCATCTTTTAACAATTCTAACAGTATTTGGACAGCATGTTGCCCGAATATAAAGTACATTCAGGAGGCTTTATGAAGTGAGTCGATGATAACTCAAACCATAGAACCTTGATCTAAACCGAGGAGACCTCGATCTAAACCACAACATGCACCTAACTTGAGCAAACCCTCAAGCTAAGTCACACTCCTCAAACCTGGAACCAAGGAAACCCTAGTCCAGGCCATAGTTGAGAAATTACATAGGATCTGTTAAAGAAAGAAAGAAATTTTAAGAAAAGGAACAGAAAAAGGAAACTTACTCTTATGAACAACAAAGTCGTTTACTTTATACTATCTAAGGTTTAGGCTATGGAATCCATAACCTAGACTTCCAATTGCACCATGTGAAAAGACGCAAGAAAGAAACAGATCTAATATTAACAATAAGCATCCATCTTTAGTCACTGTTGCATAATTTACCTCAATTAGACAAAAGAAGATTAATTCTTTGCGAATTAGGCTCTTAGTTTCGCATCCCTGATTACTCAGGCTAAGGAGACCTTAACCTGAACTTTCAAGTCAGCAAGAGGAGGTTTCAACGATGACAATCAAAGATAATAACAGTCAAAATGCTTTTCCCTATCTCGATTTTCGATTACCTAAACCATGGAATCCATGGATTAAGCTTTCAGATCTCGAGATCAGGAATCACATAACAGAAAAACTCGATTTAATCTAATCCATGGAGAAAGAATTGAAGAAACAGAATCGATCACCAGCATTACAAATCGAAATCGCCAAAGAACACACAAGATAACAAATTTCATCCAAAATTAAGCATTCACACATCAAATTCGACCTCGTTACAGCCTTACCTGACTTGCCTTTCTTCTCTTTACCTTTTTTATTCTTCAATTACAAGCCGAATCGTCTTTATACCCACTTTCTATGCTAACTTATCAAGTGTTTGTGGGAATGCACCTATTTCTTTCTAAGTTTGTGTGTGTGTGTTTCTGTAGAGGAAAGAGGTCTCCAAGTGTCTATGAGTCGATCTCTTTCTCTCTCTTCGAGCCCCTTCTTATAGGCATCGCTCCTTCGCTCTGATTGGTCGAGAGCCCGGCAGGTCTCGCCTAACAGAATCGCTTCCAACAGATTTCTGTTGAACGCTCCTCTCCTCCTCTTTGTTTTCCTCTTCTTCGTTGCACTCGGAGTACAATGAACCAGGGTACTGTCACGTGGGTCCCTTGTTTGCATCTCTTCTTTGGTTCACGAAGTCGTAGTGCATCCATCATTCATTCTCGAAGGGGTCAGATTTAACCAAACCCAAATGCCCAGCGACATTTCTCCCCTTTCTTTCGTGTGCACTCGGTGTTTGGTGAGCCGCGTATTAGCTTTTCACTTTGCTTGTTGTGGTGTAGACGAGCCAAGTGCAGCGAACATCCATTCTTGTACGGAGGGAGAATTTGAACAAGGCATTATATGGCAGCTCCTCTCCACTTCTTCTGCACTGTTCCTCTCCATTTACTCAATTTATATGGTTTTGTGACTTGCTGATTCCAAAATAAATTCTTTGACAACCTTCCTGATTGAGTTTTCTCATGGGATTTTGAGGATAGATCCATAAAAATATATAGGATTTAATGGCTTCAATGATTTTCCAAAAATACCCCTTCTAGTATTTTACTTATTTTTTATGAGGTTTAGGGGTCTTTCTCATGAAATAGGATGGTCCATGAATCGTCTGGATGGGTTTTGGGTCTCATAATATTCTCCGTAATTTTCTGAGCCTCTGGGTATTTTTTCATGATTTTTGGGATTTGTTTAGCATTTCTCATGATTTTTTCCATTTCCTTCCTTTTATATTCCATGGGATTATTCGATTGGTATTATTTTTTTTTTGATCTTGGCATCACAAAATGGGGTTAAACAAATTGCAGTAACAGTCGAAATGCCACCGCGAAGAAGAATACCAGAGGATCCACGTCGATCCATGAGGCGTCGAGGAGATCATGGCGCATCTACATCAGGAGGAGATCCCGGCGCATCTACATCAGGAGGAGATCCTGACGCTTCTTCATCTGCCCCCCCTGCTGCCCCCCCGTTCCTCCTCCTGCCGATCAGCTTCTGCATCTCAGTCAGTCTGAGTTTCGAGGCGTACGAGTAAGTTTTTTTTATTTATATAGTTAATTATTTTATATATATATATATATATTTTAATAGTATATATAGGAAATAATTTATTTTTTAAATTATTTAGGGTATAGGGTTTAGGGTTTAAGGAAATAATAAAATTTTTTCATTTATGTAGTTAATTTTTGTATATAGTTAATAGTATATATAGTAAATAATATGTTTTTTAACTTATTTAGGCGTGGACGCCCGAAATGCATAAGGCAAAAATGATACGAACCGAGGAGGTGGACCAGCGTCTTGTGACATTGGGCCTTATTCATTTCGTTGAGTTAGGTCACATGCCATTGGATCGTTCCATGATACAGGGTCTAGCCATGTTCTGGAGGCCCGAGACCCACACGTTCCACTTTCCCCGCGTAGGCGAGATGACCGTTACTCTTGAGGTATTATTTTTTCCAAGTTCTGTTGGTAGCTATTTATTTATTTATTTTTTTTGTTGTTTAATAAAAAAATATAAATAAAATTTGCAGGATGTCGCCTTCATTTTTGGCTTGCCTACGACTGGACGACCGGTGACCGGTCGTACTGATTACGACGATGTGCAGAAGCTAGCCGACTTTGCATTGCCACGGGACACTCCTATGGAGGATGTTCTAGATTGCTTCAGAGAGAGGACGACTGAACATATAAACGATCTAAGTGAACACATACAAACAAATAAGCTCTATAAAAATAAGTTAGTAAGTGTTCACTTAGATCGACTATATGTTCAGCTTATTTACGGTATATGTTCACTTTGTATTTACCGAAGGCTGGGATGGTATATTTGCCGATGATGACACTTATAATTCCTGTATTTTTATATTATGAATTAAATGAAATAAATCTAATATTTAATTATAAGTTTATATTATAATTATTGCCATAAATAAATTATTACATAAAGTATTATGTACTTATTATGTACAACATTTAACATAATTGTAAATTTTTAATATTAAAAATAAAACCATCCATATCAAATTAATATCAAAACTTTAAATATTAAAATATTATTCATAATATAGAATTATATTATATTAACATTCTTCAAAATATCAAAAATCCGGTTCTAAACAAACGACAAAAATTTTATAATATATTAATTTAATATTAAAATTTTATATATTTAATTAATGTTTATAATAGAAGTAAAATAAAATATATTAATTTAATATCTTATCTTCAAAATATATTACTAAAATTTCATAATATATTAATTTAATATTAAAATTTCATATATTTAATTAATTTTTATAATAGAAATTAATTAATGCATATTGTCAAGGGTTCTACCATGCCTAAGCCAACCAATGCATATTGCAACTATTGTTGTCAAAATGGTCATATCTCGTTGGAATGCAAACTTAGGAAACCAAATGGTGAGTCCAAAGATAAGTGGGTTCCAAAAGTGTGTACCTCTAGTGGTATGGTAACCAATGTGGCCTAAATACCAATTTAACCCCCGGTCTTATAAGCTAAATATTTAGGGAGAGCCTCTTTATTTCTATCTTATTTTTGTTTGAGAGGTTAAATTTGGTCACACTACTTTGTGTAGTGCCCTAAATTGGTTCTCCAACTCCTTTTCTCCAAAATTAAGGGGGAGCCACAAATTTAGGGGGAGCTTGCTACAATTTCACTTTTTGTCGATTTACAAAAAGGGGGAGAATTGTAGTAAAGCTTGTGAAATGTCAAAATTTAATCGCTTTACTAATGGTATTGTTTTGCAAATCGTCAAAAGGGGGAGATTGTTGTACTAAACGTCTCTAGGTTTGTCGATTACAAAACAATATCATTTGGCATTTAACAATCTTCTTTGAGTTTTATAGGAAGAAGATACAATTTATGAGGACTTGGATAAAAGCTTTAAGAAAGATCAAGATCTAGTCTTTAGAGATTTTGTAGGCTAGTTTAGACTAGGATAGAAGGTATACTTTAGTCCTTGTTTATGCTTGAAATGGTCTAGATAGCGAAAAGCTCAATAAACCAGCAAAATCCTGTTTTCAGTGACCTAGCGTCGTACAACGCTAAATAGTGGCACACAACGCTAGAACAACTAAATTCATACTTTTGTGAATCAACGTTGCACAACGCTATATAGAGTTAGGCAACGCTGATTCACAACGTTGTACAACGCTCAGTAGTGTTGTACAACGCTGCAGTTAAAAAACTTGAAAAATTTCTTGAGTACCATCGTGCAACGCCATATAGCGTTGCACAACGCCACAAAAATCCCAAGTTAGCTGTCCCATGTAAACAGTCGTTTTTACATGCAAAGTTTCTGTTAACGTTAGCCAACGTCTTTCAGCGTTGGGTAACGTTAGCGTTGTGTGACGGTATATAGAGTTGTACAACGCTCTGTTGAATCTGTCAGAGTTGTTCCTTTTGTCTCCTTTAACGTTGTGTAACGCCATTCAGTGGCAAGCAACGCTCTGACAATTTCCAACGGAATTGTCGGAGCTTTCCTTTGGTTATACACTCCTTCGTTGTGCGACGGCAAATAGCGTTGCACAACGCTCTGACAGACCAACGACTATTTTAAAGAGCCGTTAGAATTTACAACGGTCATATTCCAGCGTTGTATAACGCTATTTAGCGTTGTACAACGCTGTGTCCAGTTTTTGCTGGGGAACTGCTCATTTCGAGCCCTATATATATCCACCCCTTGTTCTCTCTCCATCTAACGAGTTAGAGAGCTTCACTTTGCAAAATTAGACCAGAATTGAGCCTTTGAGCATAGGGATACTCTCCCACTTGAGCTTTTCATAGCTAGATCATCTTGAAAGATTTAGTAGCCTCAAACACCGCCGCCCCGACATTGTCGCTAGGTGTAGGTTGGAATAGGTTGAGAGCTCTTCTCCTTTGAGGCCGTTGTGCCATTCGAGTTAGGCCGATCCGCCTCGAGTGTCCTTGTGACGAGGTGATTCGGTTCGAAGTTGTAGTCCCGTTCTTGTTGGAATTGAACGGAGCGCGCCCTTTCGTGGTAGCGGAACTCCCGGAGACGTACGACTAAGGCTAGCTTCTTCTAGCGGGTCGGAACTCCGTAATCACATCGCGTGTTCAATTTCTCTCTCTCTTTCTCTCTTTACTTTCCTTGCATTGTGAATTGCTTGTGTGCTTGCTTGTATTGGGTACCAATTGAATTGTGTTAGGATAGTTCATACCAAACCGGTCCAAAACCTTAATCGCTTCCGCTAAACCTTGGTTAAGCCGCCCCCCCTTAGGGACAACAGATACTATTTATATTAAACTGATTAAATTGATATTAATTTTATTGGATTATATTATTTTAATATTATTTTTTAAAATTTCGGCTGGGTGCCTGGGTCTTAAATAGGCCCAATATTAAAAGTTATTGAATCTCTATTTTCACTGTGGGCCCTAGTCATTGTCAATTAATAGGTGCATACATGCATGAAGCATCAGGTAGTTTAAATTAAAATGAATAGTTTCTTTCTTTCATGTTATTTTATTCGTGGAAACCCAAAATATTTTGAGTCGTATAAACCACATCCTACAGGCAGGTTATGATATATGAATCTAAGATTGATAATTCCTTATCCAATTCCGCAGATGAATCTGACAATTTTGATTAAACTCGATGAGACGCATAAAAGAATTCTCTGCGCTGGGGGTGTGAATTAAAAACGACTCGGAGCTTCTTATCCAGTAAAACATTGGCTCCGTTTAGATGGCTTCTTCTCGGAATAAGGAATAAGGAATAATCACTTTTTACCAATAAATTTATTTCTAACCATCCAAACTCTTCACAAAAGTTACACACTTTTCAATAAATTTATCCATTTCCAATAAATTTCTTTCCTTCTTCCTTCTTCCTACCTTATTCTCAACGCATCCAAACGGAACCATTGAAATTTTAACCAAAGGTTACGAAACAAATGACACAAGCATGTGCACTGACAGTAGGGCTGCAAAACGATTATAACGATGACGCAAATTACTTCTTGCGTCAATCATTTCGCGTAATAGACGGAAGAGGTTAATTTTTTCGTTTTGCGTTTCGTCTGTATAACGCAACTGAAATTTGTTGCGCTGATCGTTTCGTTATACTTACACGATCAAAACGGTTGAACCGTCTCAACTCGTTAACCTCTCGTTTGCACAATATTTAACCGCACTGGTATAGAAAAAAATTGAGATAATCAAAATTGTAAACTTGTTAACCGTTTGAACTTTTTATACAAGCAATCACAAAACACAACAATATACTGTACTGGTACCCTGTATTTATCGTACTAGTGCACCAACTAATTTGAGATAATCAAAATTAATCCACTTTATTTACCGTACCAGTATACTTTATACTGCACTGATACCCCTCTAAATTAATCCCAGCATAAAAAAAATTAACAAATTTGTGAAAGCAGTCTACTGTTAGCCATCGACAACAAAAATTAAATAATTCAAATACTCAAAATTGAGATATCTCAAATTGACACAACAATCCATAGAAGAGCTCAAAACACAAAAAGAACATCCAAAATAACATTGTACACTAATCAATCGAAAAATCACATCTTCTTCCCTTACCTTAATCTATCTACTCCAAAACCGTTTGAGCTTGGCAGCAATGGCCTTGGCCTCTTCCTTGGTAAGTGCTTAGGCTTGTTATTAAGAGCAGTGGTTCTCTTGTGTGAAAGATTGAACATGGCTCAACTTATACTAGTTCTTCCTTGGCTGAAAGATTGAACAAGGCTCAATTGTGAGGAGAGAGAGGTGGTGTTCTCCCTCACAAGCGATAATCATCTTGATCTTCGCTACGGCGTCGAACTTGTCGAGTCAGACACGGAGAAGGAAAGAGCTCAGCTGAGTGAGAGGCAACCGAGGCGGGCCCAACAGAGGAGAAGAGAGAGGCAACGAAGAAGGAAGGGGCTCATTTAATTTTTGTTGATGCTTGCTGGGATTAAGGGCGAGACTTGAGAGAGGTAACGGAGAAGGAGTAGGAGAGAGAGGTCGTGTTCGGCTCATCGGCTTGATTGATAGGAGAATGAGGGAGAGGTGGTATGTCGGCCGGGTAGAAAGGAGGAAGATGAGACAAGGTGTGCGACAGTGCGAGAGAGAGGGGTTTGGGATGGGACTGGAGGCGTCTGAGAGAGAGGCGAGATGTGTCCAGCGACCAACGGTGCAGAAAACCTGATCTCTCCATCATTTTCTCCGCCTATTCTTTTCTAAAATCTAATTAAAAGTACTGCCGTAGAATTGTAGAACGAAATGCACGAAACAACGATCACGAAACATGTATGTTTCGTCAGCCGTTTCATTTCACAGGCGAAATAGGTTTTAAGTTGCGCTCTCCGTTTCATTTCTGGAACGAAACCCAATTCCAGAACCGTTTTGTTTCGTTTCAGACGAAACGAAACCACCAGGCGGTCGAAACAATTTCCGTTTTCACCCATAACTGATAGTTAATAGATCGCCAGACTATCCGCTAGCAAATTAATTCCAAGTCGATGGACCCATTTATTAGTAAATGTCTAATGAAAATATCCGGCCCGAGACGATACATGTTCAACTTGCGAGTCCAAGGCCTAGTTATATTAAAAAGAAAGTGTTTTGTCTCTTCTTGTTTATGTCATGAATTCGTCCAAAACTAGTAAAATTTTGACACAATATTTGGTAACCTAAATGCTAAATGTTCAGGAACACAGACATTTTATTTCCTTCTCTGCTACACATCTAGCTAGACAACATACTTTTTCTCATTTTTTCTAGAAACGAATAGATCTGTAATTATTAAACGTCAACTATCAGTATTGTTTTAGTGTTAGCATTTTGTCCCAAAAATGATTCACTCATATCTGGTGAATTCGTTAATAAGTTTGTTCATCAATCAGAATTCGTTGCTACTGCTATTGTTTTCCTTTTGTTTTCGGCCATATAATTGCAGATAGTGCAGCGTATTAACAAAAGAAGCTTGCTGAATTTTGCATCCGTTTTCTTTGTTTTTTCTTTGATGTTTATTTTAATTTTTCTGTTCTTCTCCTAAGCCTCCTCATGCGCTAGTTGACTAGCTTATCAGAGTCAAGTAAGTAAGTATATCATGCTTTTTTCTTTCCATCATCAAATTGGCATCTTTGATTTTGATATACTATTCATTCAACTAACTTTAATCATGCACCTTTTCTCATAAAGAATCAGACAAATGTACATACAATTGGAAAGTTCTATTAGTATTTCAAAAGAGTTGCATCAAAAGTCTATTACAATTTTCTGGAAATTATCTAACCTCATTAAGTTTACTTAAGAAAGAAGGATGGACTTGGTATCCAAACCCTGCAAGTCTTTTTAAAAAATAACTATCTTATGCCAATTCAAATATGCACCGACCAGTACCACCTAAAGTATTCAGTCAAACTGAGAAGTCTCCGGTCCAAGAGGAAACGTCCTACTAAAACCAACTTGAAATTACATGCCAACTTCTATACTATAAATACATACTCTGACCTCACTAGGATAAACCATATCTATCTCAGCAATGGCATCTCAAACCAGGACTACTCTCTCTGTACTCCTCATTCCTCTCTTGCTCTCTCTCCTCACGGCTTCTGCTCGGGCCGGCAGCATTGCTGTGTACTGGGGCCAGAATGGCGGTGAGGGAACCCTGGCCGACACATGTGCCACCGGAAACTATCAGTATGTCATGTTGGCTTTCCTTACCACCTTTGGCAATGGCCAAACCCCCGTTCTCAATCTTGCTGGGCATTGCGACCCCCCCTCAGGTACTTGCACCAGCCTCACCTCTGACATCCAATCATGCCAGTCCAGGGGCATCAAGGTACTATGAGTACTATTCAATATTTCTTTCAACAAAAATTCTGTTTCTTTCTTTTTTATTTTTTTTTATTTTTTTCATGCTCTTGCTATGTACATCCAAAAGGGTTTACTTTTGACCAACCAAATAAAAAGAGCAAATTCATCATTCTCTGAAAAGTTCTCATGTCAACTAAAAGACAAATTAAAACTGAAATTAATTAATTAGTAGCTAACAATGTATTTTATATTAATCTTATAATTATACATAGGTTATTCATGCTCAGAGTGTGGCCGACTATCTTTGGAATAACTACCTCGGAGGAAGCTCCTCTTCCCGTCCCCTCGGCTCCGCCGTTCTTGATGGCATTGACTTTGACATAGAAGGCGGAAGTTCTGACTACTACGGTGACCTGGCAAACTTCCTCTCGCAGTACAGCAGCCAGGGCAATAAGGTCTACCTCACAGCTGCTCCCCAGTGTCCTTTCCCTGACACGTATGTGGGGCCCGCATTGCAGACTGGGTTGTTCGACTATGTCTGGATACAATAGATCTACAACAATGGACAATGCCAGTACTCGGCCGGCGACGCAACTAACCTTGTGAACTACTGGAACACTTGGACGAGCAGTATTAAAGC
Organism: Rhynchospora pubera; assembly: GCA_028095005.1. Taxonomy (NCBI): domain Eukaryota; kingdom Viridiplantae; phylum Streptophyta; class Magnoliopsida; order Poales; family Cyperaceae; genus Rhynchospora; species Rhynchospora pubera. The sequence goes on along the minus strand of CM051460.1, from coordinate 82,593,861 downwards.
GACAAACATATTTTTGGGGATACCGGCTTCGTCTAGCATTCCTGGGTACATTCCACCAAACGACCTGACATCTCAGGTTCTGCCGGCTATTCAGGGGTCGTCGCTGTATGGCGGGATAATGATCTGGGATAGATATGCTGATGTGCTAAACAATTACAGTGGTCAAGTACTGGGTAGTGTGTGAGATTGAGTGTTTGTTTGATCAGAAATAGAATTGAGTGCTTAGTTATTGTTGGATTGGAGAACATTAAATAAAAAAATATTGTTGCATGTGGACCTAGGAGACATGAACTATTTATGCAATTCATAATAAATGAGAACCATTATTCAACTCTAGTTCCATTTTTTTTCCTATTTTTTGAGTCAAAATCCCTGTTCTTGTTACACTTGACACCATTGTCGATCGAACTTTATGCTCCTTCAAACTCAAAATGGTGAAACATATATACAGATCTCATGGCCCAAGAAAATAGTCAAATCAATTATCAGCAAATCAATTTTAAACATTAATTGAAGACTGACTCGCCTATGTACGTCTTAATTTCCCAGCAGAAATCAAATTTAGATCTAACAACTCAATATCTCTGCTGAAGGCTGACCGATAAAAAATCAAATCTGAAGAATTTCTCAGTGCAAGCTAAACTATAAAGGGGAGTTCAGAGAGTTAATTTGACAATCTTATTATATACTTAAAGTAAGATCAGTAGAGTTAATATGATTTCAAAGAATCGGCTGTGCTCTCTTGGCCAATCCCCCAAAGATCTATCGATCCTTTCAAAATGAAGCAACATTACTTATTATAAGTTTGCAACCTCCAAATTTTGTGTATATTATATTATTTAACTGGGATGCAATCATGGGAATGAATTGCTCCTTGGACAATAATGCCTTTTTTTTATTCTTCTAAAAACAAAAGAGAAAATATTTAAGGCTGAACAAGTGAACAATAAAGGAAAGGTCACTTAAAAGAACACAATAAAAGAAAAAGCTCAGCTGACAGAAATTTCAGGTTTTTCTAAAACATAACAAAGAGCCTGAAAAGGAAATATTTAAACTTAGCTTAATTAATTGATTACTCCTCAATTCATGCTCCTGGTGTCTGGTGAGACTGATATCCCATTTGACTATATAAATGAATAAAGAGAACAAATATAAACTTGATGACACGGGATGGTGCAAATGGCAGAGTCAGTAATTTCCGTCTCTTTGTGCTTGTAGTTGTAGCATTGTACTACCCATTTTAATTATCTTGAATTCGTCCAAAACTAGTAAATTCTTGACACAATATTTGGTAACCTAATAAATGTTAAGGAAAATTACTATATACCATCCCTAAACAAATTATCCGCGCCATCGTTATCGCTAGCGAGACGCTCTCCTCTCCTCACCCAGCGAAGCGCTCCCCTCTCCTCATTCAGCGTGGGTATGCTCCCTCTCCCTTCTACGCCTTCCTTCTGTGCGTCAGGTTTAGTTCACTTTGTTTATTGCATCTGTTCAATTTGTTATTTTAAGTGTTCATTTTGTTTTGCTGTGTTATTTTATACGTCTCACTTTGTTGGTGTATATGTTCACTTTGTTCATTCATATGTTCAATTTGTTACTTTTATGTGTTCAATTTGTTTTGTTGTGCGTCAGACTTCTGTGTTTATTTTATATGTCTCTCTTTGTTGGTCTATATGTTTATTTTGTTCATTTATATGTTCAACTTGTTACTTTTATGTGTTCAAATTGTTTTGTTGTACGTCAGAATTCTGTGTTTATTTTATGTCTCACTTTGTTGGTGTATATGTTCACTTTGTTCATTCATATGTTAAATTTGTTACTTTTAGGTTTTCAATTTGTTTTGCTTTGCATCAAACTTCTGTGTTTATTTTATGTCTTAATTTATTGGTGTATATATTCACTTTGTTTATTCATATGTTCAATTTATTACCTTTATGTGTTCAATTTGTTTTACATTCTCACTATTTGATGAGAAATGAATTATTGATGAAGGAGGCATAGGGAAGAAGACAGAGAAGAGAAGGAAAGGCGTGGAGGTAGAAGGAGAGTGAAGAGGGATGGAGGGGAGTGTGGCAGAGGAGGGAAGAGAGTAGGCGGAGAAGATGAACGTGCCAGGAAAGGAGAGAGGAGAGGAGAAAAGGAGAGTGCGCGTGAGACGAGAGAGCGGAAGGAGAGCGCGCGTGAGAGGAGAGAGTGAAAATTCAATTTTTAGTTCAGCTATGGTAGCGATGGATTTTGGAACGTTGGTGGTTATAATTGTTGAATGTTTAGGGACACCAATATTTTATTTCCTTCTCAGTTAGACATCTGACTAGAAAAAAAACTTTTTCTCATTTTTTAGAAACAAATAGATTTGTAACAAAGTTTTTAAATTTCACCGAAATAACGGCGTTATTTTCGAAATTTCGGTTTTTCGGACAAAAATGTACCAACGTTACAGTTTCAAATAAAAAAAATGCGTAACGCGACATTTTTGAAATAACACCGTTATTTCAGCGAAAAAAATTCATTTTTTCTAGAAACGAATAGATCTGTAATTGTTAAACGTCAACTATCAGTATTGTTTTACTGTTAGCATTATGTCCCAAAAATGATGGATTCGTTAATAAGTTTGTTCATCTATCAGAATTGGTTGGTACTGCCAATTTTTTCTTTTTGTTTTCGGCCATATAATTGCAGATAGTGTAGCGTATTAACAAAAGATGCTTGTTGAATTTTGCATCCGTTTTCTTTCTTTATCTTTAATGTTTATTTAATTTTTCTGTTCTTCTCCTAAGCCTCCTCATACGCTAGCTGACTAGCTAGCTTATCAGAGTCAAGTATATCATGCTTTTTTCTTTCCATCATCAAATTATTAATTGGCATCTTTGATTTTGATATACTATTCATTCAACTAACTTTAATCTTGCACCTTTTCTCATAAAGAATCAGACAAATGTATATACAATTGGAAAGTTCTATTAGTATTTCAAAAGAGTTGCATCAAAAGTCTATTACAATTTTCTGGAAATTATCTAACCTCATTAAGTTTTCTTAAGAAGGATGGACTTGGTCTCCAAACCCTGCAAGTCTTTTTAAAAAATAACTATCTTATGCCAATTCAAATATGCACCGACCAGTCCCACCTAAAGTATTCAGTCAAACTGAGAAGTCTCCGGTCCAAGAGGAAACGTCCTACTAAAACCAACTTGAAATTACATGCCAACTTCTATACTATAAATACATACTCTGACCTCACTAGGATAAACCATATCTATCTCAGCAATGGCATCTCGAACCAGGACTACTCTCTCTGTTCTCCTCATTCCTCTCTTGCTCTCTCTCCTCACGGCTTCTGCCCGGGCCGGCAGCATTGCTGTGTACTGGGGCCAGAATGGCGGCGAGGGAACCCTGGCTGACACATGTGCCACTGGAAACTATCAGTATGTCATGTTGGCTTTCCTAACCACCTTTGGCAATGGCCAAACCCCCGTTCTCAATCTTGCTGGGCATTGCGACCCCCCCTCAGGTACTTGCACCGGCCTCACCTCTGACATCCAATCATGCCAGTCCAGGGGCATCAAGGTACGTAATATGCATGAGTACTATTCAATATTTCTCTTAACAAAAATTAATTAATTATTATTAACTAATTTGATTCTGTTTCTTTTTTTTTTTCATGCTCTTGCTATGTACATCCAAAAGGGTTTACTTTTGACCAACCAAATAAAAAGAGCAAATTCATCATTCTCTGAAAAGTTCTCATGTCAACTAAAAGACAAATTAAAACTGAAATTAATTAATTAGTAGCTAACAATGTATTTTATATTAATCTTATAATTATACATAGGTTATTCTTTCCCTTGGTGGAGCAACAGGCAGTTACCAGCTCACCTCCACCTTAGATGCTCAGAGTGTGGCCGACTATCTTTGGAATAACTACCTCGGAGGAAGCTCCTCTTCCCGTCCCCTCGGCTCCGCCGTTCTTGATGGCATTGACTTTGACATAGAAGGCGGAAGTTCTGACTACTACGGTGACCTGGCAAACTTCCTCTCGCAGTACAGCAGCCAGGGCAATAAGGTCTACCTCACAGCTGCTCCCCAGTGTCCTTTCCCTGACACGTATGTGGGGCCCGCATTGCAGACTGGGTTGTTCGACTATGTCTGGATACAATTCTACAACAATGGACAATGCCAGTACTCGTCCGGTGACGCAACCAACCTTGTGAACTCCTGGAACACTTGGACGAGCAGTATTAAAGCGACAAACATATTTTTGGGGATACCGGCTTCGTCTAGCATTCCTGGGTACATTCCACAAAACGACCTGACATCTCAGGTTCTGCCGGCTATTCAGGGGTCGTCGCTGTATGGTGGGATAATGATCTGGGATAGATACGCTGATGTGCAAAACAATTACAGTGGTCAAGTACTGGGCAGTGTGTGAGATTGAGTGTTTGTTTCATCAGAAATATTAATAGAATTGAGTGATTAGTTATTGTTGGATTGGAGAATATAAATAAAAAAGATTGTTACATGTGGACCTAGGAGACATGAACTATTTATGCAATTCATAATAAATGAGAACCATTAATTATTCAACTCTAGTTGCATATTTTTTTCCTATTTTTTTTGAGTCAAATCCCCTTTTCTTGTTACACTTGATACCGTTGTCGAACTTTATGCTTCTTCAAAATTCAAACTCAAAATGGTGAAAACATATATACATTTCTCTCTGCTCTAGAAATTAGTCAAATCAATTATCAGCGAATAAATTTTAACCATATGTCTATTCCTTTAAAACACAGCAGCAGGCCCAAAATCCTGTGCGAGTAGCTCTATTCCTTTCAAACTGCAATCCATTACTCAGAGACTCGGAGTACTCTTCCAAACTCTTCTTCGCCTGTGTACATGTTCCCAGCAGAAATCAAATTTAGATCTAACAACCCAATATCTCTGCTTATCTTTGAATCACATCCACCACTGAAGACTGACTCTATACAAAATCAAATCTGAAGAATTTCTCAGTGCAAGCTAAACTATAAAGGGGAGTTCAGAGAGTTAATTTGACAAGCTTATTATATACTTAAAGTAAGATCAGTAGAGTTAATATGATTTTAAAAAAATCGGCTGTGCTCTCTTGGCCAATCCCCCAAAGATCAAGCCTTTCAACATGAAGCAACATTACTTAATACTTACTATAAGTTTGTAACCAGCAAATTTTGTGTATTATATTATGTAACCGGGATGCAATCGTGGGAATGAATTGCTCCTTGGACAATAATGCCTTTCTGAATTCTTGTAAAAACAAAAGAGAAAATATTCAAGGCTGAACAAGCGAACAATAAAGAAAAGGTTGCTTAAAGAACACAATAAAAGAAAAAGCTCAGCTGACAGAAATGCCAGGTTTTTCTAAAACATAACAAAGAGCCTGAAAAGGAAATATTTGAACTTGGCCAAATTAATTGATTACTCCTCAATTCATGCTTCTGGTGTCTGGTGTCCCATTTGACTTTTTGAGAAACTGGATAAGAGCTCCGAACTGCTCAAGTGTATCATTGAAATCACAATTTGGTTTTAGTGGAATTATTCAATGGTTAAATTTCCCCTAGTTTAATTTTTGACATAGATTGCTAAAACCTTGACAGATTGCTTAAGAGCTAAGGCTGTCCTGCAGAAATATCTTCAACTGACATGGACTGGTAAACTGTACGACCTTTTCTTTTATAACAGAGCTGAATTAATATTTCGCAAATTGAAATGTTCAAATGAAGTTTCCAGATTAAATTTGCATTTTCACGGAGAAAATGATCCTTAATTAAACACCTTATTGAAGGTTGGTTATCCAAATTATACAATTTTTCATTGAATATTTTTAAAATTAAAGAATTTCCTGATGAAACGTTTCTAGAGATGTAAGTATAATTATAAAGTTGCAATTTGGCTCTACAGCTCTTAATTTCGTGTTTCCAAAAATTGAATGGAGATCAACAGAACATGAGAGTACACAAGAGTGATAAATAAAATTATATTTTATATTCTCTAAATATATAAATAGTTTGTTAAAAAAAAACAAGAATGGAGGATCTACTTTGTCAATATTATTTTTTCGCTAAATTTAGTATTACCACATTTTTATTAGATGGAAATTGACACATCAACGGAAAAATCTCGAGTAATCTGTACGTAGTCCTATGTTTGAGCTGGCAGCCTGACATTACAATCACAAAACCCTTTCAAATTCATGAGTCAATTTAACGTATAATATCATGTTTAATTGATCGGACCAATCAACCGAATTTAGTTTTTTTGTCTAATATTAATCAGCATCTAAATCACAATCGTTCATTTAATACGATAAACATTTCTGCAAGTTTTACCTCATCTTCCCGAAAGATTCTGACGCTACAAATTGGACAAGTCGTTGCTCACTCGGATGTTCCATTCAGATGTTGCAATTTTTTTTAGTTTAAGTACGTATGCGTTCATCAAAAAAAAAAAAAAAGAATTGTCGATTGGTTGAATTCAGTTTGAGGCACTGATGTGTGCTTTTAGGGTACACAAGACTAAATAAAAATCCTAACCCTATTTGATCGGAATGCAAGCGCACTATTCTACCGCGTAGTACTTAGGGGTTGATCCCACAGGGAGGCGGTTTAGAATTACCAGACTAACAACTTTGGGTAATCTATACCTGGCAAAAAGTTGGATTGGTGTTTAAACTACATGGGCAAAACAATAAAGTAAATAATACAAATGCCATTGCAGTATGGGATGCAGCCGTATTGGATTGAGTGCGACCAAGGATGCAGGTGAACAATTCCAGAAAGGATGCAGGCTAGGATGCTACTGGTAAAATAAAATGCAGTCTACGATGCAAGTGCACTCTTAACATAAAACAATTATATTTTTTTATTAGGATTATGATTTCGCCACTATACTCCACTTGAGTTAACGCAATAATTTACTTAAAAGTATGGGGTCTCATCACACGTACTTTGTGCAATCCTTTTGTGCCTGACTACTTGATTTAAGTTTGTAATCCATTAATACAAGCGGACCGTTTAGTAATAACCTATCCTAATTCCCTCTTGAATCTGACTACCTAAACTAACAACTTGCTAGTTTAAGCAGATTGCTAGGAAAATAGAAAAATCGGCTACACACTTGTGTCTAGCTACTCATACTACTTCCTATAAACAAATCTCAAGCGGGCAAGAATTGGATAAAAACACATACAATGGAAATAAAAAAATAGTGTTAATAACTGGTTTATAAGTACTTTTGTGCATGTCTACTTGTCTAAATCAGAAATCCATTAACTCGAGCGGACCATTTGGTAATAGTCTATCTTAACCTCCCTTTGAATCTGTCTACTTAGACCATAAATAAATAGTCTAAGCAGATTGCTAGAAAGTTAAGACAATCAACCATACCTTTGTGTCTAACTACTCAACGATAATTTCAATCAAATTTATAACAAGCGTGCAAGTGATCAAATAAATCGCACAACACAATAGACATAATTAACAACAACCACCCATAATAACTGAAATAAATGCTACATTAATTCAAGCAAGAGTAAGAGCTACATCATAATCCTAAAATTATTTTATCTACTCATGAAACAAAAATAAAACAAAACAAATTTGAACACAAGCATCACAAGAGAGAAAAAGATAAGGATGCAACCAATCTCCTTGGCTTTCATCCCTAGGCTCGAGTGTGCACGCCTTCTGCTGCTTGCTGTCACCATAAGAGAGGCAGCTGCCGTTCTAAGAGAGACCAGGGCCGAAACCCTAGGTCAAAATTCGATCAGAGAGAGAGAGGAAGAAAGAACAGATCTGGAATTGAGAAGGGTGAGAGAGAGTTCCAGACAGCAGCCCCTTAGATTCCTTTTATACTGGTTTCCTCATTTTTCTCCCCTCAATAATTAATTTTCTTGCCATCAATCACAGGAGGGAGAGAGCTGGTCTTTCCTTCTTTCAGCCAGGCAAGAATAAAGGCGAAACTTGAGAGATTTTAGCTAGCTGTCATGTGAAAAGTTGGATCTGTTTTCAAATCTGTGCATAGGGTGCAGTGCACCCTGGAATGCAGGTGCATCGCCAACTCTGTAGCACATCATTTCCTAGTCTGCGTCAGGATGCATCCTCAAACCTGAAATACAACAAAAACAACAAAACAACAATATCTCGATCTTTCGTGCAAAATGGACAAAATGATGTAAAATAAACATGAAAAGAACAGAAGTTAGGAAGATAATTAGACTTAACCGGACATAAATACCATGTCATTTTCATGTTCATCAGGCACATATTATCATGAAACTCCAATAACAATTAGCTGACGCATTATTTTACGCAGTGCAAACGAAAATAATGTCCATCATTCTTTTACTATCTCAGTTCCAAAATTGGCTTTGCAGAAAATATAGTGCAATGCAATATTTTTTGTTATAGGAAAACGACGTACGTAGTGATATAACTGTGTATATGAAAAGTGTGAATTACAAAATTATTAAGGCACGTTTCATCATTCATTCAATAATACAAGATAGCAATTAGAATGCAAATATTTGATAAATTATCAAATGCTATTCAATTAATCGCATGAAATTTAACAAACTATCCATGTATCCATCAACATATTTATAAACTTAATTATATTTTGTTAATTTTATACTTTCTAAGATATAATTATTAATTTAGGATAAGATGAGACAATTTAGGAGAATTATTTTATAACAAAGACGCACAATTTCCTTACTTCATTTAGGATTGTTTATCCAAGTTTTATATGGAAATAACACCCAATATTGAAGCAAGTATTAGGCCAGCTCTGTTTCTTTGTGAAATCGCTCTGTTTAATAGTCAGGTTTAAAATATATATATATATATATAGCAATTAATATTGATGTGTATAGATATCGGTTTCATGGCCTCTTATTCGTTGAAATTATAGAAAGTGTCTATATATAAACGAGTTTCTAAAAATTGGTTATATCAGATATATATACATCAATATCAGTGTAAATACATTTGACTAGTTAATCCTTGAACATTTGACCAGCGCCTTTACTTTTGTCCATTACGTCTAGGCCTGATTAACGTGGTAAACGGCACGGAATGGGGTGTTTCGTTTACCGTGTCGTTAACGAAACAAAATTGATTTCGCTACCGTTTACTGTTCTACTTATTAAATGAAATGATTTCGCTAAATGGCATGTATAAAAACACGTTAAACCGTTTCATTTCATATGCCGTTTACCGTTTCGTTAAGGAAACGAAACAGATATCTCTACCGTTTACCGTTCCGTTTCAGCAAAATGAAACGGCATAACGGTTTACGATGTGCCGTTGGCAGGTCTAATTACGTCTGAATGGAGATTAGCATTATTTGCTCCAGCAACAGCACAAGGTACAAAAATTCCTCACACATATATTTCAGCAAACAATAACCCAAAGCAAACTATAAGGAAATACTAATATGCTAGTAAAGAGAGAAGAAGGTAGAGATGGAATGAGCAAATTAAGTTGAATTCAATATATGTTTAATTTCTGTGTCTGATCTATTACAATGCATCCCTATATCTCGCAAGCTAAGGTACATCCAATACGTAAAGAATTGTCTCTATACAATGTCTAATCTTGGTTCCTTCTAGAGCCGTACGTAAGAGAATGAAATTGTATAAATGCCCGTGTTCTTGAAACTGGAACGGTTCTCTGAGTCATGAGTCTTGTTTTGACAGGAGCTATCCAGTTAGCTAGCTCCTTAATGCAAACATACTCATAGTATACATGTTTACGGAAGCAACAACACAAAGTGTACAAATTCCTCTCTTATATGTATTGTTCAATAAAGGGGGCTGGATGAATCGGTGCTGCTGCTCTGGCTCCACAAACCCAAGTCCGCAATCGGTACCATTAAATGCTGGAAGGGGTTCATTGGTGGTGAGATATTCATCTCCCCTTCGAGCATCTTCACAACTTTACTCATTGGCGGCCTTACATCGACCTGGTATTGCACGCACCACAACGCCACCTTGCACATCCTCTCTGCCTTCTCTCTTTCCTCCTCATCCATGAGGCCATGTACGGCTGCTACCAACTCCGTTAATTGGCCGCTGTTGTATCTCTCCCATACGATTCTTGGCAGCCACTGCTGGCTGTCAGAACTGTCACCATTGCTTGCTTCCACATAATTTCTTCTCCTCCCAACTATTTCAAACTGCAACATCCCAAAACTATACACGTCGCATGCTTCGGTCACGCCTGTGCCCATCCACATCTCTGGTGCGGCATAGCCTGGTGTCCCTCTGATCCCAGTCATGCTGACATGGGTATTATCTCTGCTCAGCAGCTTTGCCAACCCAAAATCGGCAACTTTAGCATTGAACTTGTCGTCTAGGAGTATGTTCCCCGGCTTTATGTCATAGTGAATTATTTTCTGCTGGCACTCCTCATGGAGGTACCTGATCCCTTTTGCCGTACCAACCACAATTTTATGCAGAATCGTAAAACTCACACTGCCACCAGCCATATCAGTTTTCAACAAAATATTATCGAGTGCACCATTTTCCATGTACTCATACACTAATGCCCGAACGACAGTATCAAAGCAAAAGCCAAAGGGCCGAACAAGATTGATGTGGTACGTCCTTCCAATGGTACCGACCTCGGCCATGAACTGTTCCTCCACTCTCTTATCCAAATTTCCGTGTAGAACTTTTACTGCCACTGGCATACCATTTGGTAATGTTCCCTTGTAGACAGCCCCGAAGCCTCCCGACCCGAGTTTGGTCGAATAGTTCTGTGTAAAACCAGCCAGCTGCTCTGGGAAAAACCGAATTGGTTTCTCCCTGGCTATTTCATTCAGGAAGTTCTCAATTGTCGCCATTTGTAGCTGGGAATTGGCTACTGTGGTGTAGAGCGGTGTAAATGCCGATGGGACAGTATGCGGGTTGTATGTGCTTATGTTGATTGCTGGTAACCCGTGCTTCTTTAAATATTTGTAAACAAAGAATGCAATAACTACTGTAGCGATAATGCCTAGAACAGAAAGCACTGCAGAACATACAAGAAAAAGTAATAACTAATTATCAGTTAATGAAACGATGAAGGCAGATAATTTTGACATATATGGAGTTGGAGATGCCTAGCTACTTACCAATCACTGCAATCAATCCAGCGTTGAAAGTTTCTGAAGCCGTTTGGAAATTAGTGTCGAAGTTAGTGTTATCGGAGGACATTTCGCAAATGATAAAGAGATGCTAAAATGAATGAGAGAGTCTTAAAAAAGAAGCGCAAGCAAATGGCCGTGAGAAGACGTATATATAATACACACGCACACGGGGATATAAAGGGTAGTGACACTCCTTTATTAATAAAACACTCCTCTGTGACTAAAATACCCTTTTTAATAAAACACTCCACGTATTAATTATCAATTTTCTGACGCGCATGTTCTCTCTCCACTCCTCGCTCTCTTAGACTCTTACATGTCCTGCCTAATCCCTTCAATAAAGCTAAGAATGTTATATATCAGTTGACTTAGTCTAACTACTTAGTCTTCTCATCATAATAAACCAAAAATGAAAAAATGACTTGGCAGTGGGCTTATATATAAATCATTAGTTTATATATCACATAAAATATCTTGAAATAAAAAACAGTGATCTAACACTTTCTTTTCTCTGGGAGTGCGTTTGGATCATTGGAAGAAAAAAGAAGAAGAATGAAGAAGAAGAAAAAAAATTATAAACAATTCAAACTTTTCACAAAATTATACACTTCCCAATACTTCTTCCCACTTCTTCCCTTCTTCCCTTCTTCCCACACCTATCCAAACGTACCCTGTTTAATATTTCTTGCATAAAACAAACAACCATCTGTTCTCTGACTCTCTGTGTGTCGCTTATAGTAAAAGGTTCCTTTTTTATATTGAAACCAACGCTAGCTAGAGACTGATCTCTAATAAAATATGAGATTTTAACCAATCTAAATTATCCTAATTCTATAACCCGCTAAAAAGTTTTCTCTAATCTATATATTTTCATAACGAAAAGAATTGAAAAAGTTTCATACCGGCCTCTTGTGATAACTTAGAAAAATGAAGAGAACTAACGTAAATTTTCTTCTCAAAGTTTGTGTGTGAACTTTTTTTTTTCTTTTCCTTTTGTTTTGTACGGGTGATACTCAATGGCGGCCGGAAAATTTTATTAGTTATGGTAATTTCTTTAATGCTTCAATTGTGAGGGTATTTTAGTTTTAAAAAAAATAGGAGTATTTATCAATAAAGAGAGGGTCAACATCACTACCGGATATATAGGTAGATATAGTCAGCATTTGAAGTTTTGGCGCAATATTTTGGTCGAACGAGTCGGCGATGAAGACCTCTCATGCTCTTTTCATTGTCATGAATATTTCTCTGTCGAACGAGTTAGCTACGAAGACCTTTCACAACATTAATTTTCTGAAGTGTATGTCAAAGGATATTTCTTATAAATATATAGCAACAGATCTACCACTACGGGAAAAAGGACCTTCTGTAACGGCACTTCTGTAACGGTTATTGAAATAACCGTTACAGAATAGTGAGGCATTAGGCGGAAAAATAGACGCCACAAATCTGTAACGGTTATTATGAAACAACCGTAATAACATTTCCGTCATGGTCAGAGAAAAAAATGCATCAACCTTCTGTAACGGTTGTTGGATAATAACCGTTACAAATTTATTATATTCTGTAACGGTTATTATCCAACAACCGTTACATAGAGGCAAATAATTTTGTTTTTATTTTTTTAGTGATTCTGTAACGGTTATTTGGAAATAACCGTTACAGAAAGGTTATGTATAAATAAAATATCATCCTCACTCATCTAACTCTCAGTCGCGCGCACTTTTCAACATTCAAACGGATCAGAAGTTCAAAGTATATTTTCATGAACTCCTCTTTATTTAAATTATTTTGCATTTCGTTAATAATTTGAATATATATAGGCATCAATTTCGTTCATATAGTAAACGTCATCAAGTAGTAGCTAGCAATAATACACAGATCAGGTGAGAAAAGGAAGAGAGTGAAGGCAAAGTAAAGAAAAATGCTCTTTGTTGATATTCCAAGAAGAAAATTTAAGGATTACAGCCATAAAGCATACAGAGCTAAACAAAAAATTTAAGACAAAGAGAAGAAGCACTTAGAACTGCTGTACATTAAAGGAGGCATTAATAGCATTAAAGAACCAAGGCAGAAAACTTGAAGAGGCAATGGCTAAAAAGGGATCACCAGTAGCACAATGTACTGGCAAGGAGACACCAGAAGCTGATCCAGTAGGAGGAGCAACAGAAGCTGACTCAGTAGAAGTTGAATCGGTGTCAGTCGATGGTGGTGGAGGAGGTGGTGGAGGAGGTGGAGGAGGCACCCAAGGCCTGCCGGGGCCTACAAAAGGTGGTTCAGTGGGCCCTCCAACTTGTTCAAAACCTTCAATATGTATCCTAGCTCTGGCAGCTCGAGGGTCTGCAGAGATAACCAAATGATGAGGGATCTCTGAGGGATGAGCTCCTTTAATAAGCAAACGCAAATGAAGGAAGATCCCATCAGAGAAGTGAGGAGCAGTGAAAATTGGATAACCAAACCCAGACACCAGCATGTTAATGGCACTTCTATTCCAGAGATGAAGAGGGGGACCAGTAATTCTGATTCTGGTACGATAAAGAGGAGGTTCATAAACTGTACCAGCACGCTCAGTCCACCTTGTTAGAACCAATCTAACATTCTGCAGGTAAATGACACCTAGGCTGCAGATTTCATTCCTGACCCCTTGATTTGGGCAAACCAGAAGAAAATCTCCAGAGGTTGGGTGCACTGGAGAGAGACGATACTGGTGAACTGCAAAACCAAACTGACGTGCAAGTCTGAATCCCAAGCGGTGCTCAAGATCAGGCGGAAGTAATCCTTCTGCTTGGAATGTAACAATCGCCGCTCTGTGCAGAACTTCATTTTCAGGGTCAAGATCTTGTATAGGAGAGTAAAACACATTTAAATGATCAGGTCTGAGATCTTCAAACTCAGCAGCACTGTTCATAGGCACAAATTGCCAATCATGAAGGTTTGCCATATCTGAAGAAAGAACTAAAAAGAAGGAGAAGTGGAAGAGGCAGCAAGAGGGGATTGAGTATTAATAGATGGGGGAGGGAGAGGAGAAGGCAAAGAGATTAAAGGAAGAATTGAAGAAGTTCTCTGACAATTATGACCAAATTTAAGACAAACCAAGCACCTCTTCGGAAGACTACAACTTGATTCAGGTGTTCTGATATTGAGATTCTGATATTGATGATTCAGGTACGTTCTGACCAAATTTAAGACAAACCAAGCACTTCTATCTAAGCTATTAATGATATTGAGATTCTGATATTGTACGATTCTGATATTGAGATTCTGATTTGATTGATACTTGTGAGGCAAACTAAATACTTTGTTTATTGTTTGTGTAATATGCATGATTATATATATGTTTGATATATGTGTGATATGCTGCATGTGTTTAATGTAAATTGGGTACCAATCTGGTACCAATTCGGCTAGCAAATTGGGCTAGCCAATCAAACAGGCGAAACACAAAAAAAAGGACCTTCTGTAACGGTTATTAAGGAATAACCGTTACAGAATATTATAATTTTATTTTTTTTATTATAAACATTATCTGTATCGGTTATTACCTAATAACCGTTACAGAAGCCAATCTTCTGTAATAAGTCTTCTGTAACGGTTTGTTTAAATAACCGTTACAGAAAGGTTATGTATTTAGGTTAAGTCTTCCCAGCCGCATTCCTTTCTCTCTTCTTTTCATTTTATTCAAAGAAATACCTCTCTTATCCCTTCTGTTTCACTCCAAAAAATAGCAAAAAATTTATAAAAATTCTGAAAAAAAGAGAACAAAAAGGAGAGCAGATTTGAGGTAAAAAAACAAAAAAATTGTATCGTATTTTTTCATATTTTTTCCTTATTTATTTCGGTTTTTTCATGAGAACGAGAGCAGATTCAACGGATCGATCGAAAGAACGAGAAGGAGAGCAGATTCAACGGATCGATCGAAAGAACGACAAGGAGAAGGAGAGCAGATTCAACGAATCGATCGAAAACTGGATAATTTTATATTTCTTCGGTACTTTCATAAACTCCTCTTTTTTCATATATATGCGATTTAGGGTTAACTGCTTTTTTTCCTTTTGCTTTTAAGTTGTAATTGACAAATAATTGAGCTTAATAATTGAGCTGAATTACGGTTGACAAACAATGCAATTTACATAGGCTGACAAACAATGCTATGGTCAATAGTGTCTGCCAATTGCATACCAGAGGTGTACATGAAGAAATTTTGTGTGTTAAGTTTTGAATTTCTCCTTGCATATGTATTATTGACCTCTGGTATGCGCATGAATCAAATTGCCTGTTGGCCACAAATGTCAAATGTCAATAGAAACCTTTCTACTAAAGAGCAATTTATATTGTTTCAAGCTTGATTCTGTATCTAAACATCACAAACATACATCTAAACATCACACAATTCTTGCCATTAACAGTACAATACAACAATAAATAACTGAGAAGTAAAAAAAAAAAGGCAGCATCTAGGTAGAGGATGTGTCATCAGTGGAGCCATTGCTCTTCTTTGCTGCTTCCTGCTTCTTTGCCAAATCCATGAAGGTTTTTTCCATGTCTGTTTTCAAGTCAGTGCAATTATTGAAAAAGTTAAATGTATATTTATGTAGAGCTATTCTCTAAACTAGGATTTATGTAGAACTATTCTCTAAACTAGGATTTATGTATT
This sequence comes from Rhynchospora pubera, assembly GCA_028095005.1. Taxonomy (NCBI): domain Eukaryota; kingdom Viridiplantae; phylum Streptophyta; class Magnoliopsida; order Poales; family Cyperaceae; genus Rhynchospora; species Rhynchospora pubera. Next base: position 82,578,047 of record CM051460.1, on the reverse strand, counting down.
CTCTAAACTAGGATTTATGTATTCTCTAAACTAGGATTTATGTAGGATTTAAACTATAGAAGTTATTTAGGGCTTTTGAACATATTGTCTAGAAAGAAGCTATTCTCTAAACTAGGATTTATGTAGAGCTATTCTCTAAACTAGGATTTATGTATTCTCTAAACTAGGATTTATGTATTCTCTAAACTAGGATTTATGTAGGATTTAAACTATAGAAGTTATTTAGGGCTTTTGAACATATTGTCTAGAAAGAAGCTATTCTCTAAGCTATTTAGGACTTCTGCACATATTGTTACTAGAAAGAAATGTAGAGTTACCTTCTGTGGAGAATGACATCTTGCTGGGCTCCTCTGAGGGTGTCTTCATGAGTTCATCGACTGATTGGTCCTCAGTAGGAGTTGTATTGTCACTCTCTGTGTCAGTTTTTTCATCCTCATCAGTATCAGTCTCCTGAGAGCTTAGGTTGAACCCAGGGGGTACACTGGGCCCACTGGTGTGCCCTGGGCCCTCATGTTGAGCTCTGTGGCTCTCTTTCCTAGCATGTTTCATCTCCTTCCTGAACTGTGCCTCAAGATCTTCTTGTACTCATTTTTCTTTAGAAGTAGAGCTTGTAGGTTTGATTATCCTGGTGTCTCCAATGAGAACTCCTGTCTCCTTAGTTCTGCTTCCTCCCTTGGTTTGTGATCTAGTAATCATTGAGGGGATGACCTCATCTATCTTCCTTTTTTTTGCTTGAGTATTATTGGGGGTTGTGGTTTTTGCAGCATTTTTCTTTGCTTTTCTCTTGCTCTGTCGCATGGTTGTAGTACTGCCAGAATCAACCCTATCAGGTGGATTGATACTTTGCAGTCTTGCCTCATCAGCAGGGGACCATTCAATCCTAGGCAAAGCTTTGATGTATTCATGACGTGGGTTTCTGATTTGTGGTTCCTCAACTACGTACTGAACACGAAGTAGGTCAATTTTTCCATTTCTTCTGTGTAATTCAAATGCACGAGAGGCTGGTATTCTATCCCTATGTTCAACCAATACTTCTACTCTAGCAAATCTGGCATCTATACCCATGTATGTTGGTGCATCAGCATGTAAAACTGTACCAAAAGGGAAAAAGATGTTTGCTCCATACCATGAGCACCATCCAAATGGAAGATCAGCAATTCTTACCCATAGCCTCACACTATCTGCTCTGGGGTCTAGTTCCCTTGGAGGATCAATGAGGATGAGAAATGGCCGCCTCATGTTGTTTCCATATGTGATTTCAATAGTGCCTTTTCTAAACATCTCATCGCGCCATTGCTCAGAGGGGCCGATGATGAGAAATCGGTTTTCTAGGAGTGTTGTCACTCTGTGTTGTCCTGCAGGGAGGCGTCTTCTCATCTCTATCATGACATCAAGCAAAGTTACACCTTCCATGGTTTGGATGACAATGGATTTGGTGATCTCTGCACTGGCCGGAGCAGTGATGTCGTCTTCATCAACTCTGATGGGATCAAGGTTTTCCATAGTTGGTTTTTGAGTAGAGAGATAGGAGGGAGAAGTGAGAAATTAGTTTGAAACTGAAAAGGCGTGGGGTTCTACAGTTTGGTCATTTATAGTAGAAATGAGTTTGAAACTGAAAATATGAAGAGTTGCGTGCTTTAATTTGAATTGTAATCATATGAAGAGTTGCGTGCTTTAATGAGTGTTCAGATAAGCATCTCTTGGAGTACTGGATTGAATTGTAACAGTATGCTGCATGTGTTATCTAATGTAAATTGGGTACCAATTTGGTACCAATTCGGCTAGCAAATTGGGCTAGCCAAATCAAAAAAAGCGAAACAAAAAAAAAGGACCTTCTGTAACGGTTATTAAGGAATAACCGTTACAGAATAATATAATTTCATTTTTTTTATTATAAACATTATCTGTAACGGTTATTAAGGAATAACCGTTACAGAATATTATAATTTCATTTTTTTTATTATAAACATTATCTGTAATGGTTATTAGAGAATAACCGTTACAGAAGAGTGGCTTCTGTAACGGTTATTAGAGAATAACCGTTACACATGTTCTCCAAAAAGCTGTACCAGATTTCCCTTGCATAATACTATAACGGTTATTAGATAATAACCGTTACAGAAGAGTGGCTTCTGTAACGGTTATTAGAGAATAACCGTTACACATGTTCTCCAAAAAGCTATACCAGATTTCCCTTGCATAATACTATAACGGTTATTAGATAATAACCGTTACAGAAGATTGGCTACTGTAACGGTTATTTTCTAATAACCGTTATAGATCTGTAACGGTTATTAGACATTCTGTAACGGGGGCTACAGTAACGTTTCGTGTACCGTTACAGAAGTCTTTTATTAACCGTTACAGAAGCCAAAATTTCGCGTAGTGTACTAGAATTTTTATATGTATTAATTAGAACAATTATATATATTAATTAGAATAATTATGTATATTAACTAGAACAATTATGTATATTAATTAGAATGATTACTATATTAACTAGAACATTTGTTCTTGGAACTAGAACATTTAGGGAGGGAGGGGGTGGGACAGAGGGTAGGAAGAGGAGCGAAATAGAAGGGAGGGGAGGGAGTGAAACATAGGGAAGGAAGATAGATTACGCTGAATTTTACAGAAATAGAAAAAAAAGAGAAAACACGTTAATGGGGGTAGAGGCGTTGTATGAAATTTCAGAAACGGAAAGGGAGGGAATGATGCGGATGATGATTCTAAAAAAAAATGCGTTAATTAGAGAGGATGATGGAGATGATAAATCTAGGGAGGATCCTTATCGGCCCCAATAAAAAAATGGGAAGGATTTATTTGAGTTGCAAAAATGGCGGATCAAGAAATTGAATGGAAATAAATATAGCTTGGCTTTTATTTCTATCTCATATATTTGCGAAATCAGAGGCCGTTTATGTATAGGAATAATAGAATGATTGTCCGATCAAGTCATTTGTAATAATTGAGTACCGAAAGGATGCAATGATAATTTTAAATTAGAAAGATGCCTCAAAATAAAAATATTCAAGGGACTTTACCAATTCACTCAATTAGGAAATATTATAATGAAATTATAAATCTAATTTTTTTAAATAAATCTTTCAGTTTTAGAAATGTTTCAACAATCTTTTCCTCCAGCAAAAAAAAATCAAAATGTATGAAATACCGAATATTGAGTTTTATAGAAGCAAAATATGAATTTACATGATCGAAAGATATGACACCTCAGCAGACAGCATATATATAGCAATTCCTCTACGAATACCATCTTTTGTGTACTTACAAGACATTTTCCTACCAATCCCAATTATAAAAGTTCGGTGTAGGATTTAGGGTCTAGAAAATCCAACGCCGATATATCTAATTACAAATTTTTTTTTTCAGGCAGACCTGACATTTGATGGTTCTCGAGTTTGACAATCTTCGCATCTGATAGACCTTGTATTTGATGGTCTTTAGGGGTGAGCAAAAAACTCGTAACTCATGAGTTACTCGAACTCGATTCGTGAAAAACTCAGTTATAACTCGAGCTAAAAAAACTCGAGTTGGTATAACTCGAGTTGAACCAACTCAGTTAATCAACGACTCGAGTTTGAGTTAGGCTCAACTCAGCTCGTTGACTCGTGAGGTGACTCGTAACGTAATAAATTTAAATTTTTTGAAGATTATCAACATTATCTGTGAGTGTTAATATTGAGTTTCAAGACATATTTTGCTTCAAATCAATGAAAAAAAAATAAAATTGATAATATATTTTATTTTTATATTATTGTATATAATAATTACTTTAATTTTGAAATAATATATAAATTAAAAAATAAAAATTTGAAGTAGACATATTCATGTCAAGTTGGCTCGTGACTCGTGAGCCAACTCGAGTTAGAGACGAGTTGAGTTTGAGCTAACTTAAAAAAACTCAAAAGTGTTTTCAACTCGAGTCGAGTTAACTTGAGTTATAGCCGAGTTGAGTTTGAGTTGGCCCAACTCGCTCGAACTCGGCTCATATACAGCCCTAATGGTCTTCCACTCCAACGACCGAAATTATTATTATAAAGAATATCATACTAAACAATTTTAATAAGAAGAAATATTTATTTTTTGTTTTAATAAGAACCAATGAATAATGCGTTTTATAAATGCGTTACATCCTCTCACCTGATAATCTGTTTTATAAACGCATTACATCCTATCACCTAATTATCCGTTTATAAAACACGTTATTAGTCTAATAATCCGTTTTATAAATGTGTTACTATTTTTTCATATTTTTCATTCGTCAGAGACTTGTTATGCTGCAAATTTCGACTTATTAAAAAATATTTTACAACAAGATCCCTACATTTTTCATATTTACAAAATTTTATTTCCATTTAAACATGTATTATTTACAACAAGGTCCCTATATTTTTACTATTTATTTTTACAAATTTAACTTTTGCATTTTAGCATATCCATTTTTTTATTTACAAAAAAATGAAATAATATTTCAAACAAAATGATATTATACACACATTCAAAAAAAATGTGCAATTAAATGCATATAAAGTATGTGTAATATATTTATTATATCTATTTATTACATATTTAAATGGAAATAAAATTTTGGGAATTTTGTAAATATGAAACATGCAGGGTCATCAGCGAAAAAATCTCAATTATATTGTTTGTACATTATTTGCTGATGACCCTGCATTTTTACAATTTAATTCTACAAACTTATCTTTTGCATTGTAGTCTCTCTATTTTTTTATTTACAAAAGGATAAAATAATTATTCAAACAAAATGATATTATACACATATTCAAAAAAATATGTGCAATTAAATGCATACAAAGTATGTGTAATATATTTATTATATCTATTTAATACATCTTTAATTGGAAATAAAAATTTGAGACTTTTGCAAATATGAAACATTCAGAGACCTTGTTGCAAAATATTTTTTTTAATAAGTCAACACTTGGGGCTTTGACAACTCTGATGCAATGAATATACGAAAAACTAATAACGCGTTTATAAAACGGGTTATTAGGCTAATAATGCGTTTTATAAATGGGTTATTAGGTGAGAGGATGTAACTCGTTTTTAAAACGCGTTATTCCTTGCTTCTTATTAAAACAAAAAATAAAACGTTCTTGCTATTAAAATTTTAGGTGTCCAAATTCTTTTTTAAAATAATTTCGGCTCCAACGATCTTTGATTAGGTTCCCGATTCTTAACTTACCGTTAAAATCAGTCATTTAATGGTTCTCAAGACTGGAATAGCTTAATAATCCTACATTATCTTAGGTTGACAACCAGACTCATCTAAGTTTTGATCGTAAGATTCTAATCGGATTCTATTTTGAATTATATTATTTATTTAGATATCTAATTTAGTTCATCAATAATTGATTTTGCCTTTCCTATCAGATGAATTTTCAGAAAATTTCAGCAACGTTTTGTTCATTTTAGATGTATAGAAATTAGTTTATATTTGCAGACATTTTGCAAAATAATTCACGATTTATTTAGAAAGAAAAAGTAAGTCCTTTTACTATTATTAATATCCAAAAATCAAATTCACTGAAGTCAGATTTTGAAATTCAATTTTGTTCTGTTTTACTTATAGAATCAAATTGTCCAGATTAATATCACAGTATCCATTCGTATAATCTATCGAACAATTTTTCGTCATCTCCCGAAACTGGAAATTGAGCTAAAATAATGCCTAATAACTAGATTAGCTATTGCTTTATTAATTAAGACAACTTTATTTTATTTGTTAAACTAAGTTCATTAATAAATCATTACTTAGTTTAATTGAGTTATTAATAATCTAATTAATTATTAGGGAGTCAAATTAAAAGCCCAGTCTAAATGGCCCATTATTTTTTGTTCCCATTTTATCTTTAAAACCCACCTTTAATTTCGGACAAGCCCAAAAATCATGCAAAAGAAATTTTTTTTATATTGGGTTTTATATTGGGTACGATGGAATGCGGTTCGGGTCTCAAGTTCGAACTCAACAGCAACCTGATCCGATCCGATCCAAACCCACAGAATTAATTTGTTTGGCGATGTTTTAATTTAGCTCTTCACTCTTGATACCAGAAATTATTACAGAGAAAATCTCAAATCCATTCAAATGGTTTTACAAATAAGTCCTAAAGTCGAAAAAATAAAAAAATAAATCCTTGGAGCTAGAGAGCTAAATGCTTCACAAAGTAACTATGGCTCCGTTTGGATGGTTGAGAATAAGGTAGGAAGAAGGAAGAAGGGAAGAAATTTATTGGGAAGAGATAAATTTATTGGGAAGTGTGTAACTTTTGTGAAGAGTTTAGATGGTTAGAAATAAATTTATTGGTAAAAAGTGATTATTTCTTATTCCTTATTCCGGAAAGAAGCCATCCAAACGGAGCCTATAGACAATTAATACTCGAGTTATTCGGTACAAGGTAACAAATACTGGGTCAATTCTATTTCTAGGTGCCAATAGTGTTACATCGGTCCAACAACTCAACCTCAAGCACCGATACATCACAAAATCAGCACAAAGTTGTCGTAACAAATATCAATCAAACACCCGGACATCCCAACAGATCCACCAAGACTGACTCAGTACAGAAATCAAACTAGAGGTCGGGCGAAGTGTTATTGTTTGTTTGGGGGAGTTCAGAGAATTAATTCCACAGTTAATCTTGGCTCCGTTTGGATGACTTTTTTCCGGAATAAGGAATAAGGAATAACCACTTTTTACCAATAAATTTATTTCTAATCATCCAAACTCTTCACAAAAGTTACACACTTCCCAATAAATTTATTCCTTCCCAATAAATTTCTTCCCTTCTTCCTTCTTCCTATCTTATTCTCAACGCATCCAAACGGAGCCCTTATGATTTAATCGAGTTTACAAAAATCGGCTGGGCTCTCTAGCTAGGCCAATCCCCAAGCTCTTGCCTAGCAAAACAAAGCAACAATAAGTATTTTAACCAGCAAGTTTTTTGTAGTAATCAAGGAAAATGAATTGCTTCTTGGACAATATTGGGTTTCTCAATTCTTCAAAACAAAAATGAAAAGAAAATATTAGGCCGAACATATAAGCAAACAAGAAGTCACCCACACAAACAACAAAAGAAAAAAAAAAAAATCAGCTGTCGTGCAGCTTCTCAAGTTATTCTAAAAAAAATAACACAGAAAAAGAGAAAAATAAATATTTGAACTTGGCTCAGTCGATTACTCGCCAACTCATGCTAGCTCACCTGGTGTTATCCCATTTGAATATTTTGGTGTTAACCCCATTTGACTTTGAGAAACTAAATAAGACTATAAGAGTTTCGAACTGCACCAGTACGCCATTAAAACCACAATTTGTTTATCTCAAAAAAGGGGAAAAAATCGAAATTTGGTTTTAATGGAATTATTGAATGGTTAATTAATCGTTCCTTTCTCTCAATCAATTATTGAATGGTTAATTAATCGTTCCTTTCTCTCAATCAATTGGCTTAAGAGTCATCTTAAGATAGCTTGAAATAATCAAATACGAACTCACATTCCCCTTTTTATTTCTACTTTTATTTTTCAATATAGTTATTTTGGGTAATAAATTGATTACTCTTACTAATACAAGAAATTAACCCGAAGAAACACCTGCTAGTTTAATTTTGACTAACGTAGTTTGTTAAACCTTTACAGATTCCCTATGAATTTTTTGCCAGCCCTGTACAAATATCTTAAATTAAGTTGATAAATCCTAGTGCTTTCGCTCCTCATGTGAGTAGAGACAGGAGGCCCTCTTGAAGCTCGTTACTCTCGGTATGGTAAATTATATTATTTGTTTTTTTACAAAGATAAATTGATATTTCCCAAATTAAAATATTTGAAAAGAATTTAATTTCCAGATATTAAATTTGCTTTTCCACGGAGAAAATTATCCATAATTAACTACTGTTGGTTATTCAAAGTATACAATTTTTTATTGAAGATTTTGAAATGATTGGAAACATTTTATGATAAAACACTTCTAGAGATGTGACTGTAATTAATAAAGTTGTAATTTGCTAGTATTACTACATTATTGATGCACTTTTTATCCTTCATCGAATGTTACAAAATTTAGAGCAATATGCATTTATTCAAGTCAATGACATGAAATTGAACAAACTATATATATCCCTATGTCGTTTAAACTTAGCTCTATTTTTGTTAATTTTATATTTATCTAAGATATAAGTATTAATTAAGATAAGATGAGCCAATAACGCAATTGTTTCAGTAACAGGATGCAGAATTTCCTCGTTTTCATTAACAATTGTTCTTTTGAATATGTCTATTTAGTTCTTGAGATAACACCCAGTGGAGCAAGTATTGGGCCAGCTCTGTTTATTTGTGGGATCGCTGACAAGTCGGCACATATCCCAACTGTAACTGTCATTTAAATAAAACAAAATGAATGATTCACCAAACTTCCATACATCAATAGAAAAAACTCACCACCCCTTTTCCTTCATAAGAGTGCTATAAATAACGCAAGCACACCTCCAGTATGCAAGCAGTACTTGCTCCACACAATGGCCTCTCAAACTTAGAAAATGATCTCTCTGATTCTCATCCCTCTATTACTCAGTTTTCTCATTGCCTCAGTCCAGTCAGCTTGTAAAATGATCTCTCTGGCATTGCCGTTTACTGGGGCCAGAACAAATATGAAGGGACCCTCCAATCAGCTTGTGACTCGGGAAATTATGTCATTGTCATAATTGCTTTTCTCACCACCTTCGGCAACGGCCAGACTCCGGTTCTTAACCTCTCTGGCCACTGCAAACCCTCAACTGGTGCATGCCAAAGCCTCAGTACTGACATCCAAGCCTGCCAGGCAGAGGGAATTAAGGTTAAATCTCCTGTTTTTTTACTAACTAATCACTTAAGTACTTCAACAAATTAAAATAGGTTTGCTTATTCAGAACAATTATGTACCTAAACTCAATACTTAAATTTGCAATTTTGGGTGCCAACTAAATTGCAACTAGAAATTAATATAGTAATACAAACGGTCAGGACATTATTTTGGGTTTGCAGTTGCACTTTGTACTTACTTTCTCTTGTCTGATTTTGTGTCTGCCTGAAATTGAACCTTTTAAGTTTTAACTCTTTAATTAAAGTGAGTCGCTAGAGCTTCATAGATTATTGCTCATTAGTCATTACCCATAATTCCAATGTGGGTTTTAATTTCTCTTCTCGAGTTGTACAATATTTACTGATATAAAGTGCTGCTCATCTAGACAGTAGGCATATTTGTACTATGAACGTCAGGCAGTACAGTCTAGACCATCATTAAGTCTAAAAAAATAATTAATATTTAACAACAAACTTTGGGCTACTGATCAATCACATCCAATCTAGGTTGCCCGATTTGAAATAGACAACATAAATTTGTCTAGTGTCTTCCCACATGAACTTAATTTAGTTATACAATTGGATGCAACCTGTACCCTTCTAATTAGTTACTATATTTTAGATCAGAATTACTCCATCTTTTCAATGATGAATAAGGGGAAAAATGTCTTCAAAATTCATTTTAGGTTTTGCTTTCTCTCGGTGGCGGCATAGGCAATTACACCCAGACTTCCCCATCGGATGCCCAGGATGTGGCACAGTACCTCTGGAACAACTTCCTCGGTGGAAACTCTAGCAACCGTCCCCTAGGAAGCGCAGTCCTTGACGGTATCGACCTGGACATAGAGCTAGGAGGCACAAGCTACTATGACGTCTTGGTACAAACCCTCTCATCATATAGCAGCCAAGGGAGAAAGGTCTATCTCTCTGCTGCTCCCCAGTGCCCTTACCCTGATGCGCACCTGGGACAGGCAATTTCTACTGGACTATTCGACTATGTCTGGGTTCAATTCTACAACAACAAGCCATGCGAGTACCAGTCCGGTGGTGACATTACTAAATTGACAAACTCATGGAATACTTGGACTACCAATGTTAATGCTACATATATTTTTATGGGTCTGCCGGCATCAACTAATAAAACTGGCAGCGGGTATATTCCACCGAGCTTACTTGTGAGTCAAGTACTGCCAATGGCAAAGAATTCATCGAAGTATGGCGGGATCATGCTCTGGAATAGATACTATGATCTTCAAAGTAATTACAGTAATCAAGTGCTGGACAGTGTGTGAGATTGATGGTTTGTTGGGTCAGAAATAGAATTGAGTGATCAGTTTAATGTTGGATTGGATAATAAAAATTTGAGATTGAGTATTTGTTAGGTCGGAAAAAAAATTGAGTTGTTAATGTTGGATTGGGTAGTATAAATATTGTGTATATGTAGGCAAAGGAGACACGATCTATTTATGCAATTTTTTATACTAAATGTCCGCGATTAATTAACTCTTGTTAACAATTTTTGCATTTTTTTTTTCTTTGAGTTATAAATCATGTTCTTGTTACGTTTGATAGCATTGTACTTTATGCAAAGAGGTCGAATATTATAGACGTCACGGGTCAAGAATATAGCCAAACACCATTGAATCACAATCAAGATTTGCTCGAGACATGAATCAAAATAATCAATCTGATTAGCTTCACTTTTTGGTATACATTTTCAGCCTCATTAATCCAGCAGCCAATTGTGTATTGTGTTGTTTTTGAGAAAGTATCGGGTCTAAAATAATATAAAACAGTTCTGTTAGTTCTGCAGAATGCTGATGCGGAAGGCGGCAGGCGGCAGGCCCAGCCGTCTAGAGTGCTCTTGCCAATGAAGCTTCCACATTCATGAAAGACGGGAGAGCATCAAATAGATTTTAAACATGGTTGACTAAAATTGGGTTAAGACTTAACGGACTAATTTGACGTTTACCTAAATGTTATTAATACGGGGTGATAAGGATCATCTTCAATATTCATCATCCCCATCATCCCCACGTGTTTTTTTTATTTTTGACTCTACGCGATTATTATTTCTGGAAATCCTTATCCCGCGTATTCTCTCCTTCGCGTACGTATCCCCCCTCTCTCTTGTCGTTCTATTTCCCTCACTCCTGCGTACGCCCTCTCCCTCCCCCTTCCGAGCATAATTGTTGAAATTAATATATAAAATCGTTGAAGTTAATATCATAATTGTTGAAATTAATATACATAAATGTTGAAGTTAATATCATAACTATTGAAGTTAATATACATAAATGTTGAAGGTAATATCGTAACTGTTGAAGTTAATATACATAAATGTTGAAGGTAATATCGTAACTGTTAAAGTTAATATATATAACAGTTATATATATTAACTTCAACAGTTACGATATTACTTTCAACATTTAACTATATTAACTTCAACAGTTATAAAGTGTGTAGGAGGGGAAGAGGGAGGGTGGGGGGATAGCGTACGTGAGAGGGATGAGGGGGGAGGGGGACAGCGTACGTGGGAGGGAGGAGGGGGGACAGTGTACGCAGGAGGGGGAGGAATTAGTTCACGCGGGAGGAGGGGGCACAACGTACGCGAAAGGGGAGGGATTAGTTCATGCGTTTTCTCTTTCTGGAAATCGGGGATGATGGGAATGATATAATGTTTGGGATGGTCCCACTACAAGAGAGATGGTCTATTGCTATATTTGCTAAATTTTTTAGATAGACTTTTTTTGTTAGTGTTGGACTTTGTTTTATGGTGTAGCAAAAAATTGCTACACTAAACATTGCAAGATTCAAAAGTCTATCAAAAATAAATTGCTAGATTTTTTAGTACCTATTAATAGAAAATTAAGTCTTGCTAAAAAATTGCTAGACTTTAGTGCATCAATTAAATCTAGCAATATAACAAAGTCTAACACTAATAAAAAAAGTCTATCAAAAAATTTTAGCAAATCTAGCAATAGACCATCTCTCTTGTAGTATCCTAAGCAATTCCGTTATTAATATACTGGTTACAATAATGACTATGTTTTTGAGAACAAGATTAAGGGTAAATATTTTAAATCTTTGAATAACTTATATTTTTTTTAAAATCAAGAATTACTCAGTTAGTACTTAGTATTAACCACATCTTGTTTTATATTCACAAATGAAATTTCATATATAGTGTAAATGATCTTTTGCTATAATATGCCAACATTCTTAGAAAGTTTGAAGAAAAAACTCATTTCAATTTAGATTAGTCTGTGCCAAGCCCAATTACTAATAAAATGAAAAATGGAAACAAAAAAGGCAGCATCAGCAGGCCCAAAAATCAGTGTTACTAGGTCGGCAATAGCCAATAGATGTTCAGAGAGTTAATTTGTAAATCTCGTCATTTACAAAAGTTTAGAAAATCGCCCGGCCTCTCTTGGCCAATCCCCCAATTTGTAGCCTTGCAAAATGAATGTAATAATTTTTTTAGCCGAAAAAAAATGTTTCATATATATTATTTAACAGGGATTCTTTCATAGAAAATTATAAATTTCTTAGGCAATATATTAATAATCGAATCTCAATTCTTCAAAAGACAAAAAAGGAAACGAAAATTAAAGGCAGAACAAACAAAAAAAACAAACAACAAAAGGAAAAAAAAAAATCGTCTGACCCATTCTGTCAGGTTTCTCTAAAACATAACAAAGAAAAAAGAAAAATGAAATATTTGACTTGGCTAATTGATGGTGAAATCCCATTTGACTTTGGGAAACTGGATAAGAGCTCCAAACTGGGCCATTGCGTCATTTAAATTCAATTAGGTAATTTTTATAGAATTAGTCAACGGTTAATTAATCAAATACGAACTCAGATCACCCACTTGTATAATTCTGACTTAGACCAAAATTTTGGCAGATTTCTGACGTAATGAATTTGGCAGATGACCAACTGCATGACTTCTTTTTTAAATAATGATGAATTCGTATTTGTCAAATTAAAATATTCAAGGTAAATTATCAGATATTAAATTTGAATTTTCACGCAGAAATTATCCTTAATTAATTAACTAGCTACTAGATTAGATTAAAGGTTGATTATCCAAATTATAATTTTTTATTGAGTATTTTAAATCGCAGAAAATGTTTTTCATAAAACATTTTTAGAGAAGTCACGTCAAAATATATATTAATTTCCAGAATAGGATCGAGTCCAAAATCACTATTGGTTAACAGTTTTTCGCACAGTATTTTCGACCGGATCCTTTGTTATAGTAGCTAAAAATGTGGTAATGTAATTAAACGCGGATAAATAAAAATGGTCGCAGAAAATCCTGGTACTATTAGTCAAACCCATGTGCACCGCGTCCCAAGTCTCTTTTTAATCTATATGTATATATAATATATAAAATATATGGGGCATGAGATCATCTCTCCATGTGCGCCAACTGCCGTTTCAAATATCGAAGAGGACTTCGTACTTCAGAAAATTATTTACGCCCTTTTAAGGAAAAAAAAGACCCCGACAGTGTTTCTTTTTTTTTTCAGTCCTGGACTCCTGGTGCCAAGTAGTATTTACCAAACGGGGCGGGGCGGGGCGGGACGGTCCAATTTGCGGCGGTCCACGGTTAGGACGGGGTGGGTTAGGACAGTCCACGAGTTAAGACGGAACGGGTTAAGACGGTCCATCTTAGAAATCTTGGCCCTAATCCTTCTTAAACCCTCCCCATGTAATCCGCATGGATTATGACGGTCCGGTCCGGTCCGCGGGTTTTTATTTAATTATTTTATTACTATTTTTTTAATTTTTCGTTAGTATTAAACTACATATATATAATCACTATAACGTTTTTTTGTTGTTTTTTTTGTGTTATTTTTTCAATAATTTTTTATTTTTTCAATATTTTTTCTGTTTTTTTTTCGTTAATTACTTTTATTTTTTACTTTTACGTTTTTCCTTTATTTTTTTACTTATCTTTTCTGTTTTTATTTTTTTGTTTTCTTATATTTGATTTGTAATTTTTTTATTAGATGAAAAAATTTGAATTTAATTATATAAAGTTACCCTCCTTTTTTTCGGGACTAGCACGGGTTTTGGACGGGTTGACGGGGCGGAACGGTTCGGTCCACGGGTTAAGACGGGACGAGTTAACACGGGTATTTTTAGAAAAGACAATCCAAACTCGTCGAAGATTCGCCCCGTTCTAATCCTTCGGTCCATCGCGATCCGGGGCGGTCCGGTCCATGGGACGGGTTTGGGGCGGGACGGATTCGACCCGATGGATTTTTGGTAAACACTAGTGCCAACCAGGTGAGACTTGGATGTACTTTTTATGTGTTTCTTTTTTATGTGCACATTCAATGCATTAGAAATTCACTTAGCCATTTGTCTTCCATTTTTTTTCCCGGCGGTGCATTCAACTTCGTATATAAATTATGCTCTCCATTTTTTTTTGTTAATTGAATGCCTTTCTTTTCTTTTGATGCGAAAAAATATACTGTTGAATATATTCAAATTAAACTGTGTATGTTTTATGCAAAAATTATATGCTTAATGAACACTTTTTTTCCCGTTATTACCATTTAACATTAAAACATTTTCTATCATATTTTATGTTATTCGTAATCCAAAAATATATTTTTTGTCTGAGAATTTGACATGCTAATAATTTAAAAAATTCAACGCTTGATATAAAAGTTTTAAACAAATTCTTGCGCAACACAGGAATATAATAGAATATCATTCGGCAGCAAATGAAGAAAAAGATAAAGACATTGTGTACAATATTAAAATAGCTCTATAATAGTAGATCTTATGAAAAATATTTAAATATAAAAAAATAAATCGCGCAACGTTTGGAATGTTCTAAAGGAACACTATCTATACATATCGATTTGAAATGTTTCGTTTTAGACCTGAAAAAAAAAATTAATTGACCATTTCAAAAAAAAAAAGATAATGTGTTGTTTACTATTTTAAGAAATATAATTCATCTTACTTTTATCGTTGTATTCCTTCATAAAATTATTCACTATTAATAATATTTAACAAAAAAAATGAAAAATAGATCGCGCAAGGCGCGACACACCCACCAATATATATATGATAGTCTAGCATGGATGGTTGCTGAAATATGTATACACATTTAGCACCCAACTGTATATACATTTCATAAATGGAAGTCATATGATTCGGATAAAATTATCCCATTTGACTAGCTACTTTGGCGCTTTTCATTTCATATTTAAAGTTGAATGGAAGGATCAACTAAACATATATGATAGTCTAGTATCACCGAAATTATTTAATATGGGAATTCTAACATCAAAATTTTTAATAGAAAGAATTAATATATTTTTTTTAATAAGAAGAAAGTTCCAACGCGTTTATAAACCGCGCCTCTCTCTTTCCTTTCGAACGCGTTTTATAAATGCGTAAGAAGCCTTTGAACTCGTTTATAAAACGCGTTGAAAGAGTACAGTGATTGCGGCGAAAGTTTCTGACTTTACGCGTTATATTCTGACTTTACGCGTTTATAAAACGGGTAGGAAGCCTTCTTACCCTTTTATAAAACATGTTCGAGAGGATCCAATTTTTCTATAAATACCCCACCTTCTGTCGTCCAAAACCAAAAAAAAAAGGAAAAAGATTAGAAAAAAGAGAAAAATGAGAGAGAAAGAAGAGTTGGATGGTAGAATGCAAAATAATATTAGTTGGTGCGAAACTAATAGCCATAAGGGTTGTATGCAGCATAATTATTCAGTGATACAGAGTCGCACACAATCCTTATGGCTATTAATATTCCACCAACTTTAAATTAAAAACTTTCCCGTGGAATCTGTTATTACGTGTAGAGGGCGGTTTGTTGGGCTGGTTCTACGAGCCATAACACCGCAGCCGACATCCTTGGATGAGAATCTGCATACATGCAGTCATCTTCATCCAAGTCTCAGAAAAAGAGGTAGTCAATATGACAATCAGTCGCCCGACTCTTGTCTATTAGTTGCGGTGCTCTTATCTCGACCCACCCTTAGCAATGTATTGTATGGTTCAAAATTTTAATAAATTGTAATTTTTAATTTGTATTGTGTTTTTTATTTTAATGTTCATTGAGTTGTATTGTGTAATATAATTTAAATAAATATTAAGTCTTTTAATATTAATATTTTGAATTTAAAAAAAAAACGAAAATGGATAAAACAAAAATTAAAACAAAATAGATAATAAAACTTACAACACATATACTACACGAATTAATACATATACTAAAACATAAAAGAAAACAGATAATAATAAAACACACAATAATAAAAACATCTAATTATAGAAAACCTAATAATCAGTCCAAATGATATATGTCTTTTCCATTTAACGGATGATTTTTAAATCCAGGAGGACATGCCTGTTGCAAACGTAACCATACGATTCCATCTCCACATCAGACATGGTATCCTCCATCCCTCTTAACTACATCAGTCCAATATTTCGATCCTCTCACTTCAAAAACGTCGCGTTGAAAAACCTTCACGTAAAATTTGTCGGAATGGTAGTGCAAGTAGATGTGCCGAAGAATATCTCGTTTACTTATTCGTCCATCTCCTTGGAGAAGCACACCGGTACAAACATGACACAGTTTGCATAAAAGGCACTTCTCTCTCGGAGAAGTCCTCCACATCGGTATATTCTTCTCCGGTAGGAAGGTCGGAGTAAGTCGCCGGACCCTCATCTTCATCACCATCGGCAACCACGACTTCATCTCCTGATGTGTTATTGTCTTGCGTAGGAACAGACTGTTCGCCAGTGTATTGGTAAGGAGTGGATTGCTGGCCACACATAAGGTTTAAGGAAGTGTTTGGCTCACTGCTACCGGGCTCATCAAGGGGTGTTAGGTTCAGATCTGGTCCCATGCCATATACGGGGATGAAATCAACATGCAACTCAATAATGGGTAACCCTCTCGTCTCGAATGTCTCGTGGTAAAAAAGGCGCCATTGATCTTCAGAATTTACAGAAAGAAATAGCGATTCATATTTCCCATTTACAATATCGTTGTAATGACCGTGGATATTCAAAGTGTACTGGGTTTCAAAAATCTGTAGCCTGCTGTATAATTCATTTCGAATATCAGCATATGTGGTATGCATACTACAACCGATGTGGAAGTAAGAAGCACCAAAAGTTGGACATTGGTTGACATATATTGTAATTGTAGACATTTTTGAATTTGATTGATAGGTTTTTAAAATGGAAGAGATAATCTGTTGTGGACGATTTCAATTCTGCGAGAAGGTATAGTCTTATATAACTTCAAATAACGCGGTTATAAATTCACAAACTTATAGACATAAATGACTAAAGTTTCGATCGAAATGACTAAAGTTTGATTGAAATGACTGAAGTTGGAATATTGCCCTCCCAGCGCATTTTATAAACGGGTAAGAAGACTTCTTACCTGTTATATAAACGCGTTAATTACGTTTTAACTATTCCGAAAAGTCCATCATTCTATCTCATTTTATAAACGCATTCAAAGGCTTCTTACGCGTTTATAAAACGCGTTCGAGAGAAGAGAGAGAGGCGCGATTTATAAACGCGTTGGAACTTTCTTCTTATTAAAAAAAATATATTAATTCTTTCTATTAAAATTTTTTATGTTAGAATTTCCATATAAAATAATTTCGGCTAATATCAGATACCATTAAGTTTAGAGAAAATGGGTTCAAATGCCATTAAGTCTAGTATCAGACACTAAACTATGTTTCTCAATATCACTACTAGAAAAAAGACTTTCTGTAACGGGACATTTGTAACAGTTATAATAAAACACGTTACAGATGGTTAAAAATTTGGGCGCTAAAAAATATTAGATTCATCTGTAACGGTTATTTTTAAAAAACCGTCACACATTTCCCGTCACAAACAAAGAAAAAAAGCTGTCAGCTCTTCTGTAACGGTTTTTAAATAAAAACCGTTATAGATCAAACTACATTCTGTAACGGTTTATATATAAAAACCGTTATAAAATAAAAAATTTAAAACTGTAACGGTTTTAATAAAAACCGTTATAGACATTTCTGATTTTATTCGTTTATTAGGTTTTTCTTCGAAGGAAAATAATACGATTTCATTCTCTTTCTTTCTCCGAAGGACCCCTCCTCTTCCATTTCATTTTTTTGTCCCTTAATACTTTCTTCTCTTTTCCCATGACCTCGATTTTTCCGTCGCCTCCACTTTCGACAGGAGATAACCGACACCACCCCACCCCCGAACTCAGCTTCCTCCACCTGAGCACCCTCGTCTTCCTCTTTGTTGTCTCTCTCCATAGATCTGGACTCTTTGTCCCACCTCCGCCACTAGCTTCAGATCTGGACTCTTTCGCCGTGCCGAGCCGATTTCATGAGCCCGAATCTAGTCAACTCTACGCGAGACGAGAGAGAAAGAAACCCTAGGTCTTCGATGGGTGCGTGTTTCGCACTTCCCATGCCAATTTCTGAGGATGCTACGCCAGAACAAGTGAGGGATTTCTTTTGGGACGATGAATTTCGAATTAGTAACAGGTGGAACGAAATGCTCATGTACCAGAAGACATTGGAGGAGTACCATTTGACTGGTACTATGATTGTTCATTGTATTCGCAAGGTGACTTTTTTTTAAAAAAAAATGAAGTTGTTTATGTCAGTATTCTGGACAGTGATAGTAAACTGACTATAATTAAATAATTATACAAGAAAAATGTATTCATAAATTCAGCTAAAAAGTTGCTCTCGGTATGCAACTCCAAACCAATCTGTTCTAAGAATCCCTTATTCGTTTCTCAGAAAATGGCAGAACAAGAATAAGGGGAAGCTAAAAGAATATATACTGAATTTGTTATTTGGATCAGTTTTCTTTTTTCTGCAGCGATCGAGAGCACATTATCGGGAGAAGGATTTGGGACTTGAAGAGAACATACTTCTATGTTACAAAGGTAATTTTCTTATGTTTCTTTAACTTTACTCATTTGTTTTTTTGGATAAGCCAGGTAGTGGCTTACTCATTTGTTAATGTATTAATATTAGTTTTTCTCTTCGATCACCTAAATTGTGTATTCATGTAATCATGTCATATGATCAAAGTCTAGTTAGATACATGCCTTGATTTGTAAACTTGTGATTGGTCATTTTTATCTAACAAATTGGTTATGCATGATTCTTTTTTTTTTCTTTTCCTTCAAAATTTTTTTAGGCAGTGCCAAAAGCTCAAATATACCAGGCATAACACACCACGCCGTGTTGATGTTTATTCCTCAAGCTGGCATATTCGTGCTGGTAAAATCTAGTTATGTCTTCTCTCTATGTCGATACATAATTTTTCTTGGAAGAAAGCTAATACACTGGGTGGTTGTTGCCCAAATTGTGCACTTGACCAGTCCATCTCTTTTCTCATGTGTGAACCATGGTCCTTACATTCTAAGAATAATTCCAACGTAGTTTGTTTCTCAGTCCATAATTCATAACTGAATCAGTGGCGCATGATCGAGGCCACTGCAAAGTTGAAACAAGTAATTTTAATAGCATCCTTTCTGTTGACATGCAATATTTAATTTTACCCTTTCTGTTGCTATTTTGCATTTTCATTCACTTTGTTGGATTGAACCAAATTTCACTTATTTATGATTTTTTTTTTGTAGATAAGCAAGCTGCAAAACCACACTCAAAGGCCATTTCAACATTCTGCGACAGGTTACTTACTTTTTACCTGTCTTTTTTGTCATATAATTCATTTTAATTAGCTATGTAAAATGTTTTGGTATTCTTTTCCTCAAGTACTTTGAGCATTAGTTATTTTGGTCATGCCTAGAAACTAGTGTATGTAGCAAATGTGGTGCTTCTGAGTGCATGTGAAATTGAAATCTTTCATTTATATCTTGAAAATTAACTTGTTACTCTTGTATTTGTGTATGTAATGTGGTGCTTCAGAGTGCGCGTGAAAGAGTTGTAGTAAGGGACAGAAGTCGTGGTTGAGGCCTTGTGAAGGAAAGATTAATGCAAGAGCCATGACCTTGCAAATGAAAGTCGTGGTCGTGGGAAGAAAAACTGATTGTGGCCGAGAGCGAAAGCTGCGGCGAAGAAAATGAAAGCCGTGCCAAGAGATCGAAAACGATCGCCGAGGGACGAAAGACGTGGTCGTGGTGAATGATTTATGATGTTCTTATATGATTTGATAAAAGTTATTATAATTTGATGATTTTTGTTAGCCGGAAGGAAAATCTTTTGCATTGTAAAAATAATCGAAAAATTTTTAGTTAATTAAGTTTGAATGGTTAATATTACGCATGTTCTTATATGATTTTTTTTTTTAAAATTATATATAAAATTGTAACGGTTATAAATTAATAACCGTTATAGAAGGCTAATCTTCTATAACGGTTATTAGTTTATAACCGTTACAAATTATAAAAAAATATATATGTAACAGTAGTTTATCTTATTTGTAACGGTTATTATATAATAACCGTTACAGAAAATTAGAATCTATAACGGTTATTATATAATAACCGTTACAAAAGCCCGACTTTCTGTAACGGTTATTAAGGTTTTTGTAACGGGGGCTACAGTAACGGTTCCATAACCGTTACAGATCCATTTTATTAACCGTTACAGAAGGGTTTTTTTCGTGTAGTGTATATATGTGGTTTTGTTCTCAAAATAAATGGAGGATCAGCGCTATAAATGTTAATTCTATTTTTACTAAGTTTAGCATAATATTACTACATTTTTAAGTGGAAAATGACATTTCCACGGAAAAATCTAGAATGAATATCGGTATGTAATTAATCTTGTGTTGAGCCGACATTACAATCTCAAAACCATTTGAAATTTAATATATAGTGAGTCGCCTTGACGTATCATAAATTCATAATCATATTCAGTTGATTAATTGGAGCATTCACCGAATTTTTTTGTTGTATTTAATTTGATTATGGGATCTAAAATTAATCACAACCGTTCATTAACATGACGAGACAATTTGCGAAGTTTTAGATATTTCATCTTCCTAAGATTACGACGCGACAAATTAAACAAGTCGTTTCTAAATTCTTTAGTTTAAGTATGCATGCGCGATTGCTAGTTGAAGTTTGATAATATGTATTAATTACAGTATATGAAAGAAACTTCGATAAGAATTAGCTGAAGACTGAAGTGGTCAACAGACAATTAATTATTACCTACCTTAATTGCTTAAATCTATTTTCATTTTAGACTGGAAGCTCTATATGCCATAGGGATTGATGAACTGCAGTGGAGGAAGACGAGGAGAAATAAGCAATGATCACTTTCTCCTAATGATTTAATGATCACTTCATTAGTGGAATAAAGCAAAATCATTAGGCCGAACAATCTAGCTTAATTACATGAAATTTAAAAAACTATCCATACGTCCATCATCATGTTTATAAGTTAATTATAACCTTAACCCTAGTTTTATTAATTTTATATATCATCTATTAAGATGTAATTATCAGCTTAAGATGAGATGAGCCAATATAAGCCTTAGTTAACTAAGGCTTATATTAAGATGTAATTATCAGCTTAAACATTATGTTAATCTTGAGAAAATTAAGATTAACTAAGAGATAATTACATCTTAACATATGTAATTCCTTTTGAATGTGTCCATCCTAGTTCGAGAGATAACACACCCAGTGTATCTGGCAAGCTTTGTAGATTTGCGGGGTCGCGGACATGCTGTCGCATATTCCTTCATATTAAATATAACAAAAGGAATTATCAGCGGAACTTCCATTAATTAATAGAAAAAACACCCGTATCTTTCATAAGAGTACTAACTATCACTATAAATAATGCACTTGCAAGCACACCTCCATTCACTCGAGCAATATATACTCACATCTCACAATGGCCTCTCAAACCAAGAAACTCTCTCTTATTCTCATCCCTCTCTTACTTTCGTTTCTTACTTCCTCGGTCCAGTCAGGCGGCATTGCTGTTTACTGGGGCCAGGATGGCAGAGAAGGGACCCTCAAATCAACCTGTGACTCAGGAAATTATGTCATTGTCATACTTGCTTTTCTTACAACCTTTGGTAATGGCAAGACTCCGGTTCTTAACTTAGCCGGTCACTGCGACCCCTTCACTGGTGGGTGCAAGAGCCTCAGTACTGACATCCAAGCCTGCCAGGCCAAGGGAATTAAGGTTCACTCTCCTTAATTCACTATTTTGATCTATTGAGGTTCATTTTGCTTACTGGAAACAATTTATTCCCTCATGCTCAAATTTGAAATTTTGGGTGCATAACAAATGCTACAAGAAACAAAATAATACAAGCAGGTCATTTTTTTAAGTTTGTACTTTGCAATCATTTCCTCGTCTGATTTTGTGTCTTTTCTGAAGGTTGGTTGGCGATAGCCATCATTAATCAACCAGTAATTAAACTTTTAAACAATTCAAAGCAATTCAGTAGAGCTTTAAAAATTTACTCCTAGAAACTTGGCATATATAAACAATATACAGATCAATTAAAGAACTTTTGGCTTAGCTTTATGTTTAGTCGGAACATGTTTGCTAGTTAATTGGTGAGAGGCCAATTAGTTTGCTGACAAGTCGGCTAAGTAGCTTACTTTAGCTATGGAGACTAAAGTAGTTGGTTTGGTTTGTTTGCATCTGTAAGTCACTTTTTGTGACTTAAAACCCTTTGTAGTTTTAATAGATCTGGGTACCCCTGCTTGGGGTGTTTCCTTTCAAAAAAAAAAAAAAGTCTAAAGTCTAAAGTCTAAGCCTTTTATCCCAAACAAGTTGGGGTAGGCTAGAAATGACATCCCGACTCTGGTCATTTCTTGTATATATGGCTGAGTTTTTTACGCTGGCTCGCCAAGCCTATCGCAAGCATGCGGGCTTAAACCCTGGACCTCTTAGAAGAGAGCCAAGTGCTCTTACCACCTGAGCTACTAGAGTTTTTGAACTATAGTTTTTGAAGATAAATTGGGGGTAGTCAAGTCAAAGAACTATATTAAGGATGAATATATTCAAGTACAGCCCGCGGTGCCGCCACATAATTATTAAATTGTTTAAGGAACCAAATACATGACAATCTATTATTGGAACATGAACATCAAAGGATAAGTGATCGATCTAACATTCAAGCTCATCACAAATAAATGATCGAACTAATGTTCAAGTTCATCACAAATAAACACATGAAGAACTACCATGCATGCCGCCCAGCAAATATGCAAGATTAACTATAATTAGTTCCTTTATATATACTAGCTACACAGTACACACAAATTATAATCTTCAAAGGTACCTTTCCATAATTCTTCTTAATTCATTTTAGGTTTTGCTTTCTCTTGGTGGTGGTGTCGGAAGCTACACCCTCTCTTCTGCATCAGATGCCCAAAGCGTGGCAGAGTACCTCTGGAACAACTACTTTGGCGGCACCTCCAGCAACCGTCCCCTTGGAAACGCGGTCCTTGATGGTATTGATTTCGACATAGAGCTCGGAGGCACAAACTACTATGATGTCTTGTCAAAGTCCCTTTCATCATATAGCAGCAAGGGGAGGAAGGTCTATCTCTCTGCTGCTCCCCAGTGCCCCTACCCTGACGCGCACCTGGGACAGGCACTTTCTACCGGACTATTCGACTATGTCTGGGTGCAGTTCTACAACAACCAGCCATGCGAGTATCAGTCTGGAGATATTACTAAATTAACAAACTCATGGAATACTTGGACTAGCAAAGTTGATGCTTCTAAGATTTTTATAGGGCTGCCGGCTTCAACTGCTGCAGCAGGCAGTGGGTATATTCCACCGAGCACACTAGAAAGTCAAGTACTTCCAATGGCAAAGAAGTCATCAAAGTATGGTGGTATCATGCTCTGGAATAGGTACTATGATGTGCTGAATAATTACAGTGGTCAAGTACTGAAGAGCGTGTAGATCCTGCTTATAAACTTATAATGATGATACTAATAAATTAAGGCACCAAGGCGACTACCTGTAGGTAGTCTTGTGAAAATAGTTTTTTACTTCTGTTTGATGTGAGTGAGCTAATAAGTTTCGCAAGTGTTGGTTTTGGTGCTTGTGGTTATAAATTTATAATGAGTTTGTACTATGGTGCTTTATGTAGTAATTGTCGGTGCTGTATAATTTCATACATTGATAAGTATTTATTACATGTTGTCGTGCTTTATAAAAGCATATGCCATTTATCTACGACCGATTAATCCTCTGATATTTGATCCGCCAAATGCCCAAATATATATGATAAATTTTTTGAAACATTAAAAAAAAAGTCTATCACTTTCATCAAATTAACTAAAATGAAGAAGTTATTCCATCAAATTTTAAGTAATTAACAAAAATAAAAGTTAGACATAGTTGACATGCTCCAAAAGCTGGTGCATGGAATGACAGGTAAAAGTTAGTCTGTTAGTGGAAGGTTAGAGTTTACCGTGAGGACGCTGGCAGAAGGGTCCCAGGTGGCTGACGGTGTTAAGGAGCCGTTAGAAGCAGTTAAGTTTATTATACTGGAGTCCGGGACCCAACTCCCAAGTACCCAATCATTGATTAATCGAAGATGCCGATTGACACCGTTAAGTGACGGAATCAAATAGGGAGAGATGTTTTTTTTTCCTTTTTGGCTCCGTTTGGATAGTGTGGGAATAAGAGAAATAAGAGAAGAAGTATTGGGAATGTGTAATTTTGTGAAGAGTTTGGAAAAATTTTCAAAAAAAAAAAAAAACTTTGTGAAGAGTATGCATTGTTTATAATAAATTTAGGAATAGAAAGAAGCTATTTCCTTATTTTTGCTCTCATCCAAACGGAGCCTTTATGTGTTGTACTTAGATAAAAGAACCCTCAGCTCTTGTATTTTATTATTAATTTCCAGTTTTATCAGAAATCTCATGTATTAGTTAATCTGATTGACTTCTTTTGCAAAATTTTATTCAGTCCTTTCATTAATTTATCTGTCTTAATCCAATACTTGCTTCAATTATATCTTCAGCTGTTCAATTTACAACTCATAATCCTTTATATTTCACCACTGGTCTGGCAGCTTTTCCAGATCCCTTTTCATTTATCATAAATCAAAATTTTGCATTTGTCACAGATTTCTTTATCCAATACTTCAGAGTTCCTGGCCTACGGCCGTCTTTTCGTTTTCAAAAAAAAAAAAAAAAAAAAATCCGAGTTCCGAGTTTACTAGTATGAACGCTTTGACGTGGGCTTTTAGAGTTTGATCACATTGCCTTTGATTTAATTATCACTTTGGGCCCATTCAAGTTTTTAAATTTCGGTTTTTCGGTACGACGGTCCAAATCCCTATGTTATTTCGGTGTTATTTCGATGTTATAACGGCGATATAATGGTGTAGTGTTTTTTTTCAAAGTTTGACACACATCAATTCTATAACTATCAATTTATATGTTTATACATCTCCAATACTCCATACAAATAGCATACGGCCATACCAAATTCAATATAGTGTAGTGTACCAATATTGAGTAGCAGTAGCAGCTTGTACCAATTTAACAATAGTTCAATATTGAATACACAATTTAACAATAGTAGCAATAACAGCTTGTTATTTCGCCGAAATAACTGAAATAACACGTTATATCGTCGAAATAACTGAAATAACGCGTTACGTCATTTTCTCAATTAAGACTGTAACGTTCATGCGGTTTGACATAGAATACCGCTATTTCTGTTATTTCGCCGTTATTTCGCAGAAATTTAGAAGCTTGAGCCCATTACAATAACCAAATCGGACTAAACAATTTTAGTGAGATATACAAGCCAGTTCTTTAAAAGAAAATTGCTTATTTGCCATCGTCTCTGGCACCATCGCGTGGCATCGTTTTCTCCTTCCTCATTCAGAACTTCCCTCAATTCCCTCGCCCCAGTTCCCTCTTTTCATTCTCACTCACGCAGTCACGATCCCTCATCTTTCTCCCTACTCTCTTTTATCTTTCGTTCCTTTTTTTATTATGATCTCCATCTCCTTCTGCAACCATTGTATTTGTTCACTTTATTAATTTATATGTTCAATTTATTTATCTTTGTGTTAATTTTATTCATTATGAGTTAAATTTTAGTTTTTATTGTTGTTCAAATTTTTATATGTATATTAAAATAATTGAACTTATTTGTTAGTACGTGTTCACTTTAATCATTTATAATTACTAGGGTTGGACATCGAGCTTCGCTCGATACAATATCTTTTTACATAGTTTAAAGTTTGGTTTCTATTATATTATTTTTTTATATATGTTAATAATAATGTGAATATCTAACTAAAATATCAATATCATCATGTTTTAAGTAAGACCATAAACATATTTTAGACTATATAAACAACATTAATATAGATTATTGTGATCAAATTACTTAAAATGAATGTAAAATCGCTTGAAATGCTCAAATATACTCAGAATCTATAAAATCTACGCATTATGTGAATAATTACAATGCATAATCCAATCGTTTTGAATGAGTCCATAAACATATTATAAACTATATCAAGAGCTTAATATAGATTACTGTGATCAAATGACTTAAAATGAATACAAAATCGCTTGAAATTCTCAAATATATTGATAATCTGTAAAATCTGCACATCATGTGAATAATTACAATGTATAATCCAATCGTTTTGAATAATTAAGCTCATAAACATATTCTAGACTATATAAAAAACTTAAATATAAATTATTGTGATCAAATAACTTAAAATGAATGCAAAATCGCTTGAAATGCTCCAATATACTCAGAATCTTTAAAATCTACACATTATGTGCGCAATTCCAATGTATAATCCAATCGTTTTGAATAACTTAGTTCAGAAACATATTCTTAATTATATAAAGATCATAAATATAGATTAGTGTGGTCAAATGACATAAAAAGAATACAAAATTTTTTGAAATGCTCAAATATACTCAGAAATTGTAAAATGCGTATATTATATGAATAATTACATTATATAATCCAATCGTTTGGAATAAGTGAGTTCTTAAATATATTCTAAATTATATAAGAAGCTTAAATATAGATTATTGTGATCAAATGACCTAAAATGAAAGCAAAATCGAAAAATTAAAATGCTCAAATATATTTAGAATTTGTCCAATCTGCACAAATATACTTAGTATGGATTACAGGCCTATACCAAGACCATTTCCTGGGGCCAATCTGCCAACCATAAATGGTTGGTAGAGGGCCAACGTTTGATCTAAACCGTTAGATCTAATCTCAATGGTTAAGGGAGCCCCGTGCAAGTAACCTAGATTGATAGGCCCGAAAAATTATAACCGTCGAGATTAGATCTTACGGCTCGGATCAAACGTTGGCCCTCTACCAACCTCAAAAAGTTGGTAGAGGATACGTTCCCATACCAGATTCCCCTAAAATTCTGCATACTGCATTTTATTGCGCATTCATTCTCTTATAAATTATGTTTGATAAACAGGTTTATTTCACTGGTGCATGCATCACGACTAAGGAGCTCGCATGTCAAGCCAATAATTTAGTTGGATCCACCATTTGAACCAGATAACCCGTAGACCCATCTAATTTTAAATTTACAAAATTTCTTTTAACTTAAAACAACCTACTCTAAAGAGAAACTGTTGTTGAAAAAAGTAATAACGGCGTATTTTGAGTCCAAAGGTGCTTAATTATTATAATTATATATATATATATATATTTATTTTTTTTGTAAGTTTTAAGTAAGTAAATTGTAAATTAATTAATAACTATTTATTTATATTATTTTATTTCATAAGTTTTACTGAACATTAATATTCATACCTAAGAATAAGTATATTTTCTATCAAATTGAGTACTAAATATAATAAATTATATAATAAAATCATATATCAAGCTCGACTCGCTACCTTATCAATCCTTAACGAGACGAGCAGAGCTAGCTTGTTAACAACTCGAGTTGTAATAAGCGGAGCTAATACAACCTTTTGTCGAGTCGAACACGGGCGAGCTACGAGCTTTTCTTGCACCCCCTACACATGCACTCAACATATACAATTAACTTAAATTTTTCATTTTAATTTATTTATTAATTTTTACAAAAACAGATCTTTATCTTGAGTACAATCATTGTTCGTTACAGCATTAGAGCAAGAATTAATGATTCAAGATTTTTGTTTTGTATTATTTTTTTTTATGTTTCATGAGATGATATACTTTTATGTGAAATATTTTATTGAGAAACATATTTATTTTCATTGAATTATTTTTTTAACTATTCACATGTCTACTTTTATTGATTCTATTTATTTAAATCGGTGAATACTACTGATATCTTCAACGTCGATCAATACAATATTAATCTTAAATCTTAAAAATGAACAACATATTTATGTCAAATAATATTTTCACATATTAAAGTCCGCCCACACATAGGGTGCTGATCAATACAATATTAATCTTAAATATTGAATGGACAACATATCTATGTCAAATAATATTTTCACATATTAAAAAGTCCGCCCACATTGGGTGGGCAATACTGTTAGTATTATAAACATATTCTATTCAAAATAAAGAGGTTAAGTATTGATTATTGTGATCAAATTACTTAAAATGATTGCAAAATCGCTTGAAATGCTCAAATATACTTGGAATCTGTAAAATATGTATATTATGTTAATAATTACAATATATAATCCAATCGTTTTGAATAATTAAGATCATAAATATATTCTAGACAATATAAAGAGCTTAAATATACATCATTGTGATCAAATGACTTAAAATTAATGCAAAATCATTTGAAATGCACAGATATTCTCAGAATCTGTAAAATCTGCACATTTTATGCATAATTAGACTGTATAATTCAATTTTTTTGAATAACTGAGTACAAAAATATATTCGAGACTATATAAAGAGCTTAAATATAGGTTAATTTGACCAAATGACTTAAACTGAAAGCAAAATCGCTTCAAATGCTCAAATATCCTCAGAATCTGTAAAATCCGCACATTATGTGAATAAATACAATGCATAATCTAATCGTTTTGAATATGTGAGTTCATGTGATGAAAAAATCGCTTGAAATGCTCAAATATACTCATAATCTTTCAAATCTGCACATTATGTGCATAATTACAATGTATAATCAAATCGTTTTGAGCAAGTTATATCATAAACATGTTATAGACAAAATAAAGAGCTTAAATATGTATTACTCTGATCAAATCACTTAAAATGAATACAAAATCACTTGAAATGCTAAAAAATACTCTAAATCTGTAAAATCTGCACATTATGTGAAGAATTAGAATGTATAATCTGATCGTTTTGAATAAATGAGTTCATAAATATATTCTAGACTATATAAAGAGCTTAAATATAGATTATTGTGATCAAATGAATTAAAATTAATGCAAAATCGATTGAAAATACTCAAATATACTCAGAATCTTTCAAATCTGTAATGTGCATAATTACAATGTATAATCCAATTGTTTTGAATAAATTATATTATAAACATATTCTAGACAAAATAAAGAGGTTAAATATTGATTATTGTGACCAAATGACTTAAAATGATTGCAAAATCGCTTAAAATGCTGAAATATACTTGGAATCTGTAAAATTTGCATATTATATGAATAATTACAAGGTATAATCCAATCGTTTTGAATAAATAAGTTCATAATAATAATCTAAACTATATAAAAAGTATAAATATAGCTTATTGTGATCAAATGACTTAAAATGAATGCAAAATCGCTTGAAATACTCAAATTTATTCAAAATCATTAAAATCAACACATTATGTGAATAATTACAATGTATAAACCTATCGTTTTGAAAAATTGAGATCATAAACATATTCTAGATAATATATAGATCTTAAATATACATTATTGTGATCAAATGACTTAAAATTAATGCAAAATCACTTGAAATGCTCAAATATACTAAGAATCTGTAAAATCTGTACATTATGTGCATAATTACAATATATAATCCAATCGTTTGGAATAAGTTAGTTCATAAATATAGTCTAAACTATATAAGGAGCTTAAATATAGATTATTGTGATCAAGTGACTTAAAATAAAAGCAAAATCGGTTAAAATACTCAAATATACTTAGGATTTGTCCAATCTGCACATTATGTGAATAATTACAATGTATAAACCAATCTTTTTTAATAATTAACCTCATAAACATATTCTAGACTTTATAAAGAGCATAAATATTGATTATTTTAATCAAATGACTTAAAATGAATGTAAAATCGCTTCAAATGCTCAAATATACTCAGAATCTATAAAATCTGCACATTATGTGATAAATTACAATGTGCAATCCAATTCTTATGAATAAGTGAGTTCATAAACATATTCGAGACTATATAAAGAGCATCAATATAGATTATTGTGATCAAAACTTACAATGAATTCAAAATCGCTTGAAATGCTCAAATATACTCAGAATCTGTAAAATCTGCAAATTATGTGAATAATTATAATGTATAATCCAATATATTCGAACAAATGAGTTCATAAACATATTATAAACTGTATAAAGATCATAAATATAGATTATTGTCATCAAATGACTTAAAGTGAATGCAAAATCGTTTGAAATGCTTAAATATACTCAGAATCTGTAAAATCTGCATATTATGTGAATAATTACAATGTATAATCCAATCATATTGAATATGTGAGCTCTTAAATATATTCTAGAGTATATAAAAAGCTTAAATATAGAATATTATCATCACATAACTTAAAATGAATGAAAAATTAATTGAAATGCTCAAATAAACTTAGAATCTGTATAATATGTACATTATGTGAATAATTACCATGTATAATCCAATCGTTTTGAATAATTGAGCTCATAAACATATTTAGACTATATAAAGAGCTTAAATTTAGATTATTGTTATTAAATAACTTAAAATGATTGCAAAATCGCTTGAAATGCTCCAATATACTCAGAATCTTTAAAATCTGCAATTATTTGCATAATTACAATATATAATCCAATCGTTTTGAATAAGTGATATCATAAACATATTCTAGACAATATAAAGAGCTTGCATATACATTATTGTGATCAAATGACTTAAAATGAATGCAAAATCGCTTGAAATGCTCAAATATACTCAGAATCTGTAAAAGCTAAATATAATACGAATAATTACAATGTACAATCCAATCGTTTTGAATAATTGAACTCATAAACATATTCTAGACTTTATAGAGGAATGATATACTACACTCTGGAGTATTGAGTCCTCATACACTGAATTTCTGAGCCTTTGGATCGCTTTAAAAATCGTGCACCATATTTAGATGAGTGGATCGGATTATGGCGCTGATTGCTATTCGATTCTCCGTTTCCTTTAAAATTTCCGTCTCCTACTCAAGAGCTTAAATATAGATTATTGTGATCAGATGACTTAAAATGAATGGAAAATAGATTGAAATGTTCAAAGAAATTTAGAATCTGTAAAATATGCGCATTATGTGAATAATTACACTGTATAATCCAATCGTTTTGAATAATTCAGCTCATAAACATATTATAGACTATATTAAGAGCTTAAATAGATATTATTTTGATCAAATAACATAAAATGATTGCAAGATCGCTTCAAATACTCCAATATACTCAGAATCTGTAAAATCTGCACATTAAGTGCATGATTACACTGTATAATCCAATCGTTTTGAATTACTTAGTTTAGAAACATATTATAAACGATATAAAGATCATAAATATAAATTACTGTGGTCAAATGACTTAAAATGAATACAAAATCATTTGAAATGCTCAAATGTACTCAGAAATTGTAAAATCCGTATATTATGTGGATAATTGCAATGTGTAATCCAATCGTTTAGAATAAGTGAGTTCATAAACATATTCTAAACTATATAAAGAGCTTAAATATAGATTATTGTAATCAAATGACTTAAAATGCTTAAAATGACTTAAAATGCAAAATTGCTTAAAATGCTCAAATAAACTAAGAATTTGTCAAATTTGCACATTATGTGAATAATTACAATGTATAAACCATTATTTCTTAATAATTGACCTCGTGAAATTATTCAAGACTATATAAGGAGCATAAATATAGATTGTTGTGATCAAATAACTTAAAATGAATGCAAAATCACTTCAAATCCTCAAATATATTCAGAATCTGTAAAATCTGGACAATATGTGAATAATTACAATGTACAATCCAATCGTTTTGAATAATTGAGCTCATAAACATATTATACACAATATAAAGAGCTTAAATATAGATTATTGTGATCAAATGACTTAAAGTTAATGCAAAATCGTTTGAAATGCTCAAATATACTCAGAATCTTTAAAATATGAACATTATTTGCATAATTACAATTTATAATCCAATCGTTTTGAATAAGTGATATCATAAACATATTCTAGACTATATAAAGAGCTTTAATATACATTATTGTGATCAAATGACTTAAAATGAATGCAAAAGCGCTTGAAATGCTCAAATATAGTCAAAATCTGTAAAATCTGCATATTATGTGAATAATTTAAATGTACAATCCAATAGTTTTGAATAATTGAGCTCATAAATATATTCTAGACTTTATAAAGAGCTTAATAATAGATTATTGTGATCAAATGACCTAAAATAAATGCAAAATCTCTTAAAATGCTCAAATATACTTAGAATTTGTAAAATCTGCACATTATATGAATAATTACAATGCATAAACCAATCTTTCTTAATAATTGACGTCATAAACATATTCTAAACTATATAAAGATTATAAATATAGATTATTGTGGTCATATGACTTAAAAAAATGAATACAAAATCGTTTGAAATGCTCAAATATACTCAGAAATTGTAAAATCCATATATTATGTGAATAATTACAATGCATAATCCAATCGTTTTGAATATGTGAGCTCATAAACA
The DNA here is from genome assembly GCA_028095005.1 of Rhynchospora pubera. NCBI lineage: Eukaryota > Viridiplantae > Streptophyta > Magnoliopsida > Poales > Cyperaceae > Rhynchospora > Rhynchospora pubera. Next base: position 82,545,212 of record CM051460.1, on the reverse strand, counting down.
TATTCTAGACTATATAAAGAGCTTAAATATAGATTATTATCATCAAATAACTTAAAATAAATGCAAAATCGCTTCAAATGCCAAAATATACACAGAATTTGTAAAATCTGCAAATTTAGTGCATATACAATGTATAATCCAATTATTTTGAATAAGTGTGTTCATAAATAAATTCTATACTAGATAAAGAATATAAATATAGATGATTATTATTAAATGATTTAAACTGAATGGAAAATCGTTTGAAATGATCAAATATACTCAGAATCTGTATATTATGCACATTACGTGAATAATTACAATGTATAACCCAATCATTTTGAATTATGAGCTCAAAAATATATTCTAGACTACATAAAGAACTTAAATATAGATTGTTGTCATAAAAAAACTTAAAATGAGAGCAAAATCGCACAAAATGCTAAAATATACTCAGAATCTGTAAAATCTACACTTTATGTGAATACTTACAATGTATAAAACCAATCTTTTTGAATAATTGACCGCATAAACATAATTTAGACTATACAAAGAATATATATATAAATTATTGTGATCAAATGACTGAAAATGAATGTAAACTCGCTTAAAATGCTCAAATATACTTAGAATATGTAAAATCTGCACATTATGTAAATAATTACAATTTATAAACCAATCTTTTTGAATAACTGACCACATAAACATATTCTAGACTATATTAAGAGCATAAATATATATTATTGTGATTAAATAAGTTAAAATGAATGCAAGATCTATTGAAATGCTCAAATATACTCAAAATCTTTAAAATCTGCATATTATATTCGTAATTACAGCATATAATCCAATTGTTTCGTAAAAACATATTGTAGACTATATAAAAATCATAAATATAGTTTATTGTGATCAAATGACTTAAAATGAATGCAAAATAGCTTGAAATGCTCAAATGTACTCAGAATCTTTCAAATATGCACATTATGTGCATAATTACAAAGTATAATCCAATTGTTATGAATAAGTTATATCATAAACATATTCTAGGCAAAACAAAGAGCTTAAATATATATTATTGTATTCAAATTACTTAAAACGAATGCGAAATCGCTTGAAATGTTCAAATAACCTCATAATCTTTGAAATCTGCACATTATGTAAAAATTACAATGTATAATACAATGCTTTTGAGTAAGTGAGTTCGTAAACATATTCTAGACTATATAAAGAGCATCAATATAGATTATTGTGATCAAATGACTAAAAATGAATTTAAAATCGCTTGAAATACTCAAATATACTCGGAATCTGTAAAATCTGCAAATTATGTGAATAGTTATAATGTATAATCCAATCATTTTGAATAAATGAGTTCATAAACATATTATAAACTATATAAAGAGCATAAATATAGATTATTGTCATCAAATAACTTAAAATGAATACAAAATCGCATGAAATTCTTAAATATACTCAAAATCTGTAAAATCTGCAAATTATGTAAATAATTATAATGTATAATCCAATTGTTTTTTTATAAATGGTTCATAAACATATTATAAAATACATAAATAGCTTAAAAATAGATTATTCTGACTAAATGACTTTTGATTAATGCAAAATCGGTTGAAATGCTCAAATATACTCAGAATCTGTAAAATCTGCACATTATGTTTCTTAATTACAATGTATAATATAATCATTTTGAATAAGTAAGTTCATAAATATATTCTAGTCTATATAAAGAACTTAAACATAGATTATTGTATTCAAATGAATTAAAATGAAAGTAGAATCGTTTCAAATGCTCAAATATACTCAGAATCAGTAAAATCTGCACATCATGTGCATAATTACAATGTATAATCAAATCGTTTTGAATAAGTGAGTTTATAAACATATTCTAAACTATATAAAAAGCATAAATATAGCTTATTGTGATCAAATGACTTAAAATGAATGAAACATCGCTTGGAATGCTCAAATATACACAGAATCTATGAAATCTGCATATTATGTGCATAATTACAATGTAATATCCAAACGTTTTGAATAAGTTATATCATAAACATATTCTAGAAAAAACAAAGAGCTTAAATATATATTATTGTGATCAAATCACTTAAAACGAATGCAAAATCGCTTGAAATCCTCAAATATACTCAGAATCTTTAAAATCGGCACATTATGTGATAAATTACAATGTATAATCCAATGCCTTTGAATAAATGAATTCATAAACATATTCTAGATTATATAAAGAGCATTAATATACATTATTGTCATCAAATAACTTAAAAATGAATGCAAAATCGCTTGAAATACTTAAATATATTTAGAATCTGTAAAATCTGCACATTATGTGAATAATTACAACGTGTAATCGAATCGTTTTGAATATGTGAGCTCATAAACATATTCTAGACTATATAAAGAGTTTAAATATAGATCATTGTCATCAAATAACTTTAAATGAATTCAACATCAATTGAAATGCTCAAATAAACTTAGAATCTGTAACATATGCACATTATGTGAATAATTGCAATGTATAATCCAATCGTTTTGAATAATTGAGCTCATAAAAATATTTTATACAATATAAAGAGTTTAAATATAGATTATTGTCATGAAGACAAATAATTTAAAATGAATGTAACATCAATTGAAATGCTCAAATAAACTTAGAATCTGCAAAATATGCACATTATGTGAATAATTACAATGTATAATGCAATTGTTTTGAATAATTTAGCTCATAAACATATTCTAAACTACATAAAGCTTCAATGTAGATTGTTGAGATCAAAAGACTTAAAATGAGATCAAAATCGCTTAAAATGCTCAGAATCTGTAAAATCTGCACATTATGTGAATACTTACAACGTATAAACCAATCTTTTTGAATAATTGACAGCTTAAACATGTTTTAAACTATATATATATATATCATATATAGAGATTATGGAGATCAAATGACCTAAAATGAATGAAAAATCACTTAAAATTCTGAAATATACTAAAATCTGAAAAATCTGCATATTATGTGAATAATTACATTGTACAAACCAATCTTTTTGAATAATTGACCTCATAAACATATTCTAGACAATATAAAGAGTATAAATAGAGATTATTGTGATCAAAGGAGTTAAATTGAATGCAAAATCGCCTGAAATGCTTAAATATACTCAAAATCTTTAAAATCTGCACATTATATGCGTAATTATAATTTATAATCCAATTGTTTTACATCGGTGAATTTGTAAACTTATTCTAGACTATATAAAAAAGCATAAATATAGTTTCTTATGATAAAATGACTTAAATGAATGTAAACTAACTTGAAATGTTCAAATTTACTCAGAATCTTTCAAATCTGCACATTATGTGCATAATTACAATGTATAATCCAATCGTATTGAATATGTCAGCTCATAAACATATTCTAGACTATATAAAAAGTTTAAATATTAAGAAAAATTTGAATGTCCTTATAGAATGTAAGATAAATAATTTTACAATTATTAGAATGTACTAAAAAGAGAAGAAAGCACCTCTGATGATATGTAACTAAGTACATGCACTATTAAATATCAAGACATGATATATATCAAATTCAATATATTACTTGAAACTTTAGGCAGAATTTAATATACTAAAGTAAACTCACCTAATTCTAAACTAAACTGGTCAAAGAACATGATAACAGTCATGGTAGTGACAATTGCCTGTTGTATAAACCCAATTCCTTATGCATCCATTGGTACCAACCACTATACCAACTAAAAAATCAGCTCACCAAAATTAACAAACACCATAACAAACATTATTTCTTCCTTCTCTTCACTGTTTTGATACTAAAAAACCTACTCTTGTACCAATGCCTTTCCTTGAATGGAACTGGTATCAAGCCTGTACTTGTGTCATACCAGCCCTAATTTCTCCCACCTTTCTGTACCACCATACCTGATCTCAAGTGGTCCTACCAATATATACCAAGACATCTAAAATCAATATGAATTCACTCTCTCATCAACTAAGATCTTCTATATATGCCAAAAGATTTGATCAAAATTGACAAAAATTTGAAAAAATTAAACAAATTAGCCATATAATTTCTGACTTTACAATAGAAAAATTGATGCTTAAAGCAACAATTGATGTGTATTACTTGTTGACTTATCATATAACACGTGTAGCTTTCTCTGTTTCACAAATACATGAACCCAACATGAGGAATTAATGTAGAAAAAAATACATGAAAAATATGAGATGGGCTAAAATCAGCCACGACTGACGGATGCAATCGTCAGCTACGATCAAATCTCAATTTTCGAGATTCTAACATTCGATCCGAACCGTTCATTGTGTTCTCCATATTGAAATCTCATTGGAGACCAAATTTTACATTTTTCTGATTTTATTTACTATTTTTTTGAGATTTTTAAAAATCATAGTTATTGAAGGGTCCAGAATTGTTTAGATTAAGAATTTTGTAAAATATCAAACAAATACTAAAAATTTCAGATAAATATAAAATTTGGTCTCCAATGAGATTTCAATGTGGAGAACACATTGAACGGTTCGGATCGACTGTTAGAATCTCAAAAATTGAGATTTGATCGTAGCTGACGGTTGCATCCGTCAGTCGTGGCTGATTTTAGCCCATCTCGAAAAATATTCAATCTTTTATATGCATTCCCTCAACAATTCATGGCTGCTTATCTCATTTTTGTTTGTTAGTTTCAAAGTTTTTCAAAAAAATAATAAGAAAAAAGAAATTAAGTTACCTAATTGTAAGAGATTAATATACTGAAACCACCATCCAAAAGATGATTGTTTGGTTGTTCCTTCAAAATTAGCAGCACACAATATAAAAGATATAAAAGATGCCCTACAGTCGATATCACTTCCTTTTTTCCTCATTTCAGATCTAAAATTGAAGAAAATACCAAGGAACAACCAACAATTACAAACCTCCCAAAAATATAGCACCAATAGTACCTGGACTCAGTTTAGATTTGAAATTAAAAGATCGATAATCGATAACCTAGATAAAAAGAAAAGAGAAGGGTCATATTTTCACAAAATTTCACAAATAGGGATGACCTGTGCAGTAGATATAAAATTAATGGAGAGTGACGCAATAATGACCGTTTTGATACCAATTTGATTTCTCTAAGCACTATATAAGGAAAATAAATAGTATTTAAATATAGCTTTGAAGCACATTTAATACAAAACGGCAGCATCAAAGATTCTCTGGATTTGTGCATCTATCTATGGTTGGTAAGAAAATGAGTTGTCTTGCCTTAAAAATTTTGAAATTAAATTGAAGAGTCAATGAAACTAAAATTTGCTCCATATATATCATGTATCATATAAATATACTAAGTGATACAGAATAGCCAACCAAATGATAAAGTAACGGCATCAGTACTAAATGGACCTAAGAGTTCAATTTCTTTAAACAAAACTGAATCATATAATAAGATTTGTAGGAAAGGTAATAAATATAAATTTCTAAAATAACAACAGCAAGAATATGGAAAATTATTGAATCTCAATCCTTAAATCTTCTTATCATAAAATAAAACACATGAGAAATCACATCTTATAAATAGCATGACAAAATCAAATACAGTCTAAATATCATTGGTTGGGAGTAAAGAGTAAGGAGCCAGGAACACAATGCAACAATCCTGAATCAAACATAAAAATAAAAAATCACAAAGAGGATCGCCCAAAAATAATTCAACTATTTCTGTTGCCATGTCAAGTATTTGGATTTTTATTTTATTTTTTTTAATTTTCAGTCCGATATGGTGTTCGGTTGGAGGGGTGTAAGGGGCTGATGAATCGTGTGCGCTAAGTGGACTTTATTTATTATTATTAATATTATTATTATTATTATTATTATTATTATTATTATTATTATTTGGTGGGGGAATCTCTCATGAAAAGAAACAAAAACACCCACCCAAAAAAATTTGATACGTAAAATAAAAACAAAGACCTAGCTACAAAAATAAACAGAAAAATGCGAAAAAATGTATAAAAATAGATAAAAAATTGCCTTGTCATAATCAATCAAGTGGGATTTGTGCATCTAGCCATGGATCGCAAGAAACAAAACCTGTCTCGACTTGAATTTCTACATGAGGCGACGGAGAGAGGAGAACTCGCATAGGAGGCGATGGAGAGAAAGAGCCACTGAGACGGAGAACTACTCGGAAAAGGTGATGGAAGAGGTAGAGAGATGATGGAGAGGGGCGCCATTAGGCAAAAGAGAAATGGGGTAAAATCTATTCCAAGGAAGATGTAGAGAGACCATGGAAGAGTGGAAAAATCATAATACACGATGGTAACATTTGCCATCGTGTATTATGACGTAACGGATCTTCGCCGGTCTAGTATAATCTGACACATGCAAAGGTATATATGAATACACCACAAAATATAGGTTGGTCTATATTTTTAAATTTCAATATGGGTGTTTAATTAACTGAACCAATGTCAGGTTCATATATCACAACTTTGCCATCAGTGAGGTTCTTCATATTGATTAATAGTGAATAAATAAACACTATCTAATATTGATTGTCTATTAGATAATAATAAATAATATGAAAGAAATCATAAACCCTTCCTGATATGTATCTCGTAGAATTTAAATAGGAGGTACCACACGGTCCACACCTAATAAAAAAAAAATCAAACATACGAGTTAATCTTCAATCACCAGTTGTAGGAGAAGTCATAGAAATTCATTAAAATCCAAAGGCCTCCTTATGTCAGAACAGTTTGATTGTCCTTATAAATTTTACCTCTCGAAGAAAATAATAGTCTGCAAAAGGTTGAAGCAAAGATGCTCATGCAGTCGATGTTGCTCCCTTAGTCCTCAGTTCCGATCTGAAATTGAAGAAAATACCAAGGAACAACAAAATGTTATAAACCTTGCAAAAATATAGCCCAATCGTACTTAGCCTCAGTTCAGATTTGAAATTAAAAGATGAATAACGTAGACAAAAAAAAAGAAGAATTGTTCAAAGTTTCACTTTTTATATATCCATTTCTTGTTATCGCTTATAACAATAGCACTATTAATCGGAAAAATATTATATATAGCTCAAATACATAGTTTATTATTTTTTATAATACTCTAATTTTTTCAATGTTCATATTTATAACATTGCTTATCAGCCCCTAATTTCTAATAGACTTCAAATCCAATAAAAATATCTGTGATTAAAAGGAAATATTATACAAATAAAAAAAACACAAACAGAAAAAAAAGGTTAAGCAATCAAATTGGATGAATAAACACATAAATGGCGAGACAAAGAAAATTGTACCTGACAACAGTTGTAGTGTCACTAAAAATTAAAAAAAAAAATCACTGAACATAAGAAGAATAAATAACATTTGAAAAAAGGAGTTTGATTTTGTAGAAAATGCATCACGACAGTCATCAAGATCTACCATGATTACTTGTTAAATCTGGTATAATTACTAAATAGGTTTCTAAAACCTTTGGTTCCTTATGCTCACAACACTTGTTAAATATCCAGCAATTCATCATTGTAAACTAAGGCATGCATGTGCTAAGAAAGATTTCAACATGCAACAATGAAATCATTATTTTTAATTCAAACAGATTAAAGAGTTCTCAGATATATTACTGTATTAATTTTCAAGGTAAATTGTAAGTGTTGATAACTAAACTGAGCACAATATCATGACTAATGCTAAAAATAGTTAACGACTCAAAAAATCTGTTTTTCTGAATCTACAGACTTAGTAATCAGCAGCAGTTTGTATACCTCCCCCTGCAATTTCACAAATATTGGTTCATATTGATTGTTTCTCAAAACTAATATAAAAATAGAGCGATAGAGAGAGAAGGAAAGAGAGAGAGAGAGAAGAGTACTGGAGTTTGGGATTGGAACGTGATTGGCGGAGTTGCAGAGGTAACCGCTGTTGGGATTGAAAAGTGGATGGCTGAGGCGTGAAATTAGAGATGGGTAAGCAGCGGTTGAGTAAGATTTGATCGACAGTGGAGATGGGATAGAGAGGAGAGGGTATCCTTGACGTCAGTCTTGATGATGGGCTAGATGGCGGTGAGGTCGACACCGTAGTCGGGTCTACTGGAGGCATGCCTTCCTCCGTGTCCCTTCCTTCCGCTTCTGCCATCGCTAGTTCTCTCTCTCTCTCTATGACTCTATCCCACTACTCTTCCTGTCTCCACGAGAAACAAAATGAGGAAATGAAGAATTAAGAAGAAAATTGAGAATTAAAAGAAAGAAACTGAAGAGGCGCCAAGGCAGTAAATAAGGAGTAAATGAGAAAGTTAAACATGGGGAAGAAACCGAAGCTACGCAACGAATACGATAAACGGCTTAGATTAAAAACTTAAAAAAAAGTAACGGATAGGATCTGTTTTCGGTGTTTGAACGTGTGCTTTGCTTCAAAATCTGCGCAAAAAATTCACGCAGATTATATTATACTATAGATGTGTTCATTTTATTTAAACGATGACAAAACTGCAGATTGTAATAATCATTTATGGTTTTTTAATTTACCATCTTGAATCTTTGTTACGCTCAAGCCTGGAAAGGTGGCGCTGCCATTGAATGCTTGATGAAATATAGAAGGAACTATATCGTATATGAGATCACATCATCCAATAAAAATAGGAATAGATATAATTATCGTGAGAAGCAATTTTGCGCTGGATCTTCCCACTGTCCACCAATCTTACCTCGTCATGTTTCTTCTATTTTATCTTTAAAAAATATGAATCATATATAAATTTAAATTAATTTAAATGATCAAATCATTTTAAAAAAAATGATAACCAGTTTTTGATTTAGTGGAAAAAACGATACTTCTTCAGCAGAGATCGCATGTGTAAAATTCAACTAGAGGTTTTTTATGATATTTAATTTCGAAATAAGTTAGAAGACTTAATCCATCTTATTTTAAAAAAAAAAAATGCAATGGAGCATGTAGCATGGACACGGTTATGACGCGCACAACTCGACACTTTCAAAGATGAAAGAATATGAAAACTGTACGTAGGTCTGTTAAATGGATTTTCTACCGAAATTTAATCTATTAAATATTCATAAATTGACGGATTCCTCAAAATACACTTCAATTCTGCTTCAATCGCTCATAAGTTCCTTTTAAACCTTACCCCTGAAGACAGAGCAATGGGAAACTACCTTTACTTAGTTGTTGCTTTTTTTTTTTTGTGTGTACTTTAGTAGTGCTTTTCTTTTATTCTTTTTTCCTTCTTTAGTTTAGGAGTTTTAAGTCTCCTTTGATGTAAATACGCTTCCTTTTTTATATTAAAATTTGCCCCTGGCTCTTTGTCAGACGTAGACCTGTCAAACGTGTGCGGTGGCAACGGAACAGGGCGTTCCGTTTGCCGTGCCACTAACGAAACGGCACAATTTCAGCGTTTCGTTTGCCGTTCCATTTACCATTTCGTTAAACGACATGTATAAAATACACCATTTCAATAAACGGCATGTGCTATTTCGTTCCACTATCCATTTCGTTTGCCGTTCCATTATCAAAACGGCACATTTCGCGCTGCCATTAACCGTTCCGTTTTTGCTTAACGTCACGGCATAATGGTCTAACGTGTGCCGTTGACAGCCCTAGCCAGACGGCCCTAAAAAAAACCTTACCCCTGAAGAAAACAAAATATGTATCATCCTAAAAAAGCATATTTACTACAATCACTCTGTTTTATTTTATGCACGGAACAATAGTTACGTTGACTTTACCTCTGATTTGACTGAATAGAATTTATTGATTAATCAATATTGGATGGATAAATCAACTATGTCCACATAGTGTACTTTCTCTAATATATCCGACCGTCAGCCTAGAATTCTAGGAGCATTTAATTAAGATCCACGAGTGTAGTAAATTATTCATATGTAGCATTTTTAATTATTTGTAAATATTGAGAACTCGTTTTTAATCTAATCACAAAGAAAAATATATATTGAATGAAAGATTACAGATTTGTAATCCGACTTAAGATCTTTTATAGATGTTTAATTTAAAAATAAATTAGAAGACTTACCCAATTTATCTTTAAATAAATATTTATAAATATTGACAATACGGTAAAGACTAAGAAAGAAAGCACGACAGACGACAGTAAACAAATAATATTGCCTCCGTTTGGATGCATTGAGAAGAAGTAGGAAGAAGTAAGAAGGGAAGAAAAAAATTATAAACAATCCAAACTCTTCACAAAGTTACACACTTCCCAATACTTCTTCCCACTTCTTCCTTCTTCCCTTCTTCCTACACCTATCCAAACGGAGCATTGGTCGGTCTAGTCGATCGGTTGACGGTCTTTTCTGAAGGAGACATTTTGCCATTGAGCCATATATATCTAGTCTAGCTATATAATTGCGGGAGATGGGTTAAAATCAGCCACGACTGACGGATGCAATCGTCAGCTACGATCAAATCTCAATTTTCGAGATTCTAACAGTCGATCCGAACCGTTCAATGTGTTCTCCACATTGAAATCTCATTGGAGACCAAATTTTATATTTTTCTGAAATTTTTTAGTATTTTTTTGATATTTTACAAAATTCTTAATCTAAACAATTCTGGACCCTTCAATAACTATGATTTTTAAAAATCTCAAAAAAATAGTAAATAAAATCAGAAAAATGTAAAATTTGGTCTCCAATGAGATTTCAACATGGAGAACACAATGAACGGTTTGGAACGAATGTTAGAATCTCGAAAATTGAGATTTGATCGTAGCTGACGATTGCATCCGTTAGTCGTGGCTGATTTTAGCCCATCTCTAATTGCGGTATCAACTTATCTCTCTGAAACATTTCGTCACAAATCTCACCGTAAATTTCAATTGAGATTCCTGCTAGTTCAAATTAAAAAGACCCTGTTATAAATCAGGTTAACATTTCGACATCCATACTGGTATCAAAATTGGCGCAGAAAAATTATAACTTAGTCGCACGTAATAGTGGAGAGTTATTATTATTATTATTATTTTTTTTTTTTTTGCAAAATCGACCCGAGGCTCTAGGCTGATCACCCAAGCTCTTCTAGAATTGCCAAAACGAAGGAATGATAATTATTGTAGCCAGAAAATTTGTGTAACTTACTTTTAATTTGGATTCAATCATATATAATATAATTAATTGCTTCTTAGACAATATATAGTAGGTCTTAATTCTTCAAAAAAAAGTAAACAAAAAAAAAGGAGGGGAAAAATACAGAGAAATATTTGGACTTGGCCCAACTGCTTTCTCGCGAGTTATGACCAACTCATATACGTACCTGTCTAACGCGGTGAAATGACACGGAAAGTCGTTTTGTTTGCCGTTACGTTAAAAAAATAATATGATATTTCATTTTGTAAATCGTTTTATTTATAAAACGAAATAAGATTTAGTGTCACTATTCGTTCCACTTAGAAATTACATGTATTTTTATTGAAAACGAAGCGGAACAGTTCGAAACGGCATAATTCCGTTTTTCGTTTGCCATTACGTTATCGAAACACATCATTTGACTTTGCCACTAACCGTTTCATTAGTGTTTCACGTCACGAAAAACGGCATAACAGCCGCCATTGACAGCCTTACCAACTCATGCTCACATGGTGTAATTAATCTCAGTTTAAAACTGAATAAGAGATCCGAATTGCCATTTGCGCACAGTGCGCGTCATTGAACTCACAATTAGGTTTTAATTAATGAAACTATTATTCAATGGTTAATTCATTATTCACAGGACAATAACCTCTTACCTATTCAATTGGCTTAAAAGTCATCTTATGATGGCTTTAAATAATCATATATACGAACCAAAATTATATTCCTTCTTTTATGTCTATTTTTAATTTTAAATGTTGGGTAAATAATTTATGACGCTTTACTAGTAACTCGATGAAATACAATTACCCGCTTATTTAGTTTTGTCGTACTTTGCTAAAGTCCTCACGTTATCCCTACGAAGTACTAAGGCTGCCAGAAATATATTCAAGTTTTTTTTTTAATTCAAGTTAATATGAACGGTAAATTGTATACTTTTAAAATAAAGATGAATTTTAATTTCTCAAAATTAATTTAAATATCGAAAGGAAAATTTATAGTTAGATTTTAAGTCTGTATTTTTATAGGAAACCATTTCACTTTTAAAGAATCACAAGATTAAAGGCTAGTTATTCCAAATACTATAGTGTTTTTTTTTTTTGTCGTTGGAATATTTCGGTATATTTGAATGAGTTTTCTGATTAAAAAGTCGTAGGTGTAAATATAATTCATAAAGTTGTAATCTAGTGCTTCAGCTCTTATTCGTGTTTCAAGAATTGTATGTGTGATAAGTTTTAAGATTACTTTGTGGAAAATAACATGTGTATAGAGAGAAATTGTAGAATCACTATCTGTATATTTATGTTGTTGAGATGACACTTTCAACATTAAGGGTGCGTTTGGATAGGTGTGGGAAGAAGGAAAGAAGGGAAGAAGTGGGAAGAAGTATTGGGAAGTGTGTAACTTTGTGAAGAGTTTGGATTGTTTATAATTTTTTTTCTTCCCATCTTCCTTCTTCCTCTTCTTCTTCTCTCATCCAAACGCACCCTAACGGTGTGTTTGGATGAACCTAGGAATAAGGAAATAACTTCTTCCTACTCTAAAATTTATTATAAATAATCTAAACTCTTCACAAAGTTACACACTTCCCAATGCTTCTTCACTTAATCCTCTTATTCCTACACCATCCAAACGAAGCCTAATAGAATTTCAAATTCTTTACAAAGTTGTTTTACCGTATGATATATAATCATATCTAATTCATCGGACCACTGATCATCGAAAAATTTTCTATGTAATTTTGTGGGACTCTAAAATCATAGTTGTTTTGTTTTCTTATAATAACTGGACTATTTTTTTTTTTTTGAAAACTAGTAGGGGAGCGCCCTACCCTAATTTTTTCTCATAAACTAAGAAAATAATAATTGGACTAACATAATAAACAGTTTTGCAAGTTTTAGACTTATTGGCTCCGTTTGGATAGGTGTGGGAAGAAGGGAATAAGAAAAGAAGTGGAAAGAAGTATTGGAAAGTGTGTAACTTTATGAAGAGTTTGAATTGTTTATAATTTTTTTTCTTCTTTTTCCTTCTTCCAACGATCCAAACGCACCCGTTAGCTTTCCCAATAGATTTTGACGTTACAAATTAAACCACTCGGTAACTCGGGTTGTTCATTTGGTTATTGCGTATTTGTTGAGCAAGGGATGTAATTTGATATTTGAAGCAAAAGCATCTAATGACTAATGGTATATGCCTTCAGATTGAACTTAGCACGACTAGATTTTATTATATTATATATAACTATATAAGTATATATGCACGTTCTAAGCAGAATCTTATCCATTTTGTAGAAATAATGTCAATCATAAATAAAGTAATGCAGCTGTTTGGTTTAGTTATGACTCTGGCGTAGGGCTGTCAACTTAGACAAAAAAAATCCGTGATGGAACGAATAACAAAATCCACTTTTGTTTCGTTCCAATAACGAAACGTGGAATTATACCGTTTCGACTATTTCAGTCTCATTTCAAACCGTTTCATGTACTATTTTTGAAGTGGAACTGTTAACAAAACAGAATTTTGTGTCGTTTCAGAAACGAAATATTTAACGAAATGAAATGGTGTTTCATTTTCTTATGCGAACAAAAACGAATTGGGCCCATTCCGTGGTATTGGGCCACGTTTGACAGCCCTACGCTAGCAGAACCACTGGTGGGTTTGTCTTCCTCTAACTAGTTTTACTTTTAGAGGTAGGCTAAAATCAGTCTTGATTGATAGATGAATCCTTCAGCCGCAATTAGGGCTGTCAACGGTACCCTTTTAACCGTTTACCCTACCCGTATCGTATTCGATAAGACGGGTATGAGTAAGGTTTTATTTTCGTTAAGTTATCGGGTATGGGTATGGGTAAGAAAAAAATCGTTAATTTATTGGGTAAGGGTAAGGGTAACGCTATTTTGTAACCGTTATTTATCCATACCGTTATATATATAATATATATTTGATAATCATTAATGAAAAAAGATATGATTATAATATCCAATTAATATGTTAATAACTAATAAGTCAATTCAATTGGTAGATTTAACTGAGACAATATACTACATTAATAATTTATAATTCATGATGATGAGTAAGTAAACTTTTAATTATTAATTAGTTATATAGATTTTTTATGAGAAGATATTATATGATTTTATTATATTTAAAGTATTATTCAATTTTGCAATTTATATATTTATTTGATATTATTTATTCATCCATATTGTACTTTTTTTTATTGAATTATTATTATCATTATTATTCGTTTTCTATCGTTACCATACCCTTATCGTTAATTCATAACGGGTAAGGGTAGGGTACGGATAAGTTAATTTTTAATGGGTACGGGTAAGGTATGGATAAAGAAAATTTTAACGGATGCGGGTAACGAAAATGTCTCTACAGTACCCTACCCTATCCATTGGCAGCCCTAGCCGCAATATCTCAATTTTTGAGATTCTAATAGTTAATCCAAGCCGTTGAATGTGTTCTCCATATTTAAATCTCATTGGATACCAAATTTTACATTTTTTCTGAATTTTTTTACTGTTTTTTTGGGATTTAAAAAAATCATTGTTATTGAAGGGTCCAAAATTATTTAGATTAAGAATTTTGTAAAATACCAAAAAAAGTATTTAAAAATTTCAGAAAAATATAAAATTTGGCCTCCAACGAGTTTTCAATATGAAAAACACATTAAACGGTTCGGATCGACTGTTAGAATCTCGAAAATTGAGATTTCATCGTTGTCAAATTCGTCGGTCTACCTCTTATTTTGTTTGTAAGATTAATTTGAATAAATATACAGATGAACCCCTCAAAAATAAAAAATTGTACATTTACCCCTTTGGATTATCTTTTTAGCTCCGCCCCTAATTTGACTGTAAATCATACGATATGCCATCAATTACATAAAAATTTAACAAACCATCCATAAATATGTTTCGTCAGGTCGCATGCTTATAAACCCAATTTTAGTCTTTGTTTTTTTTTCTTTTGTATTTGATCTCTGGTATAATGAATATTATCCTAAAAAGGTCTAATTTGAACTGAAGTAAAGTTGTTCCCTTCTTCATTAACAATTGTTCTTTTCAATTTGTTCCTTCTAGTTTTAGATATAATATTATCCTAAAAAGGTCTAATTTGAACTGAAGTAAAGTTGTTCCCTTTTTCATTAACAATTGTTCTTTTCAATTTGTTCCACCTAGTTTTAGATATAACACGCACCATAGGCCATACGTAGGATGAAGCAAATATTGGCTACCTCTCAAAATTTGTGGGATCGGTCGGTCAGCGGTGACATGCCGTCGCATATTCCAACCGACACTGTCAATAAATAAAAGAGAAGGATTGATCGCAGCAACTTCCTCACATCAATAAAAAATACAACCACTTTGTCCCTTACCCTTTAATTAATATTAAATTATTAATCATTGTATAAATAGTGCAAGCACACCCTCCATCACTTCTCAAGCAATACTCAGTAGGCACTTCCCATCATGGCCTCCGCCTCTCAAACCATGAAACGTTCTCTGATTCTCATCCCTCTCTTGCTCTGTTTCCTTGTTGCCTCGGTCCAGTCCGGCGGCATTGCCGTTTACTGGGGCCAGGATGGCAGAGAAGGGACCCTCAAATCAACCTGTGACTCGGGAAATTATGTCATTGTCATATTGGCTTTTATCACTACTTTCGGCAATGGCCGGACTCCGGTTCTAAACCTTGCCGGTCACTGCGACCCCTCCACCGGCGGTTGCAAAAGCCTCACTACTGATATCAAAGCCTGCCAGGCCAAGGGAATTAAGGTTTATTCTCGTTTAATTCACTAATTAACCATTCTTGTATTTTGAATTGATGGGGGGTTACTTTTGCTTATTGAAAACAATATAATGGAATTTTAATTTTTGGGTGCATAATCATATGCATCTTGGATTGACACGGTCACACGGTGACAGAGACCAGGGCATTCTTTTTTTTTTATTTGTAAAGTCTACATCATTAATTCATTATCAGGGTAACATAAATTTGTCTAGTACTATCACATGAACTTTAATTATACAATTGGATTGAGCCTGAACCCTTATAATTGAGTGCTATATGACCTGACTTCACAGTTACTCCATCTTTTAAAAAATGAATAAAGGGGAAAAACTATATAATTACTTATAACTCAATTTAGGTTTTGCTCTCACTCGGTGGTGGCAGCGGCAGCTACACACTGTCTTCCCAGTCAGATGCCCAGAATGTGGCAAAATACCTCTGGGACAATTACCTCGGTGGCACCTCTACCAACCGTCCCCTTGGAAGCGCAGTTCTTGACGGGATTGACCTCGATATAGAGCTGGGAGGCATAAACTACTACGATGTCTTGGCTAAGACCCTCTCATCATATAGCAGCAAGGGGAAGAAGGTCTATATCTCCGCCGCTCCTCAGTGCCCCTACCCCGATGCACACCTGGGACAAGCACTTTCTACCGGAATATTCGACTATGTCTGGGTGCAATTCTACAACAACCCACCATGCCAGTACCAGTCCGGCGACATTACTAAATTGACAAACTCATGGAACACTTGGACTAGCAACGTTAAGGCAACAAAAATTTTTATGGGGCTACCAGCTTCAACAGGTGCAGCAGGCAGCGGGTACATTCCACCGAGCACACTCACGGGTCAAGTATTGCCCATGGCAAAGAAGTCGTCCAAGTATGGTGGGATCATGCTGTGGAGTAGGTACTTTGATGTGCAGAATAAGTACAGTGATCAAGTGAAGAGCTTTGTGGCAAATGTTTCTGATGATGGTGACGCCAATGACACCACTGCAACTGCCTAAATACCAGAGAATCATAGCATGGGTCATCCAAGGAGACCCGCAATACATTTATAACTTCTGCTGGTTACGGTGTTTTACGTAGTATATAATACTAAGGAGTTTGTACTATGGTGCTTTTCTATAATACATATAATATAATAAATTGTTATATTGCGTGTTCTTATGCTTCATATAGCATATTAATTTAATGCCTTAATTTTTAAGATCCAATATTAATTGCACTCCTTCAGAACTGAACCATCAAATGCGATAACAATATAAAATTTTTGAAACTTAAATAATAATAATAATAATTAACCACCGCGTCTCCAAAAAAAAATTTAACTGAACAACTTATGTCAACGAATTTAGTTATGTAAATAATTAATAAAATTGAGTACCACATCTTTGTTAAAAGAGGGGGGGGGGGGGTCTTATCTTCAAAAAAAAAAAAAAAAAAAAAGAGGGGGGAGGGAGTCCGGTGTTTTCGCACCAACTCATCCGTGTATTTTTAATTATAATACATGTTTTTAATGTTTGAAGAAAAAGATAATTATTTCCTGGTTAAATTTTTCAGAATGAAAAACTTATTTATAAATTATCCACCATGAAAATTTTAGTTTTCTTAATAAATACCTGCTAAACCCCAAAAACAATAACAAACAAACGAAATCAATAAATATAAATATTTAAGTTTTAAAACACATTTTATAAAAAGAAAGAAATTAATTTGAAGATCAAATTTTTTTTTCAGTTGGATTATGTTAAAAATGAAGGGCGTGTCCGTCATTTTGACAAACGCATTTTATAAAACGAAATTGCAAGTCATGCTATTGTTTATCAACAATAGCATTACAAACACATTTTATAAAAAAAAATTTTATTACTTTGAAGTGTTCATACTAAACAACAAATTTAAACACGAAGTTGGGACACCGAAAAGTCAAGAAGTTGTCTATAAAACTCCTCAATCTTGGACTTTCGAGGCGCAGTACCAAAACGGATCAGTTCGAATTATATTTAATTGTACTATTTTTTTATTACCGTATATTTAATTCTATATATAACGGGTCTGTTGTTGTTTTAAAATGGTTTCAAAGGATCCAGGATATTGTAAGAACATTTTCAATTAATTCAGCTGGCTACATTACTTGTAGTTGTATATATATACCTAACCACGCAACTGGGGAAAATTCATATGGAGTCAAGTCAAGATTTTGTTTTAAGAAATCAATATACTAAATTTATATTAATATTATTATTATTATTACTAAATTTGTCTAGACTAAGACTAAGTATCTTAAATGCATAAATTTGTCTTTATTTTTTAAGCTGCCACTTGGTTACAGACTTACAGGTGAAAAGACAGATCAGACTGGCTTTTGAATCTACCGCTTGGTTAGAATCTCGCTCTAAAACAAACGGAATTTTTTTTTTTTACAGTTCTAATTTTCATATTATTTATGGTTCCGTTTGGATGAAGTGTGGGAAGAAAGAAAAAAATGAAAAGAAGTATTAGATTAATATGTCATGATTGGCAAGTGCTTGATTGCTAGCATAGACTGGGCAAGAACCAATGATGGCTCAAATTTTCTGGTCCAGGAAACTCTTCAATTTTTTTCTCTTTTATGTCATACCAAAAGAGTTGAAAGGTTTTTCCCATAAAATTGCTTTTGGAGAAGTAGATGCTATTTCCTTCAAACCCTGGAAAATCCTCAGCTCTAAAAGCACATCCATGTCTATCGTGCAGAAACAAGGTTCCCATAAAAAGCTGTTTGCTTGAGTACTTTCCATACTGGCACACTCTTAGAATCCGTCCAAATGACACGACCAAATAGACAGAAAACTCTGTTGAGCTGGGCTCTGGCCGTGGTACAACATGGAGCACGGTGCCAGTAGCAAGATCAATTACTTTGTTGACTGTGTTTTCAGATCGCTAGCATAGAACCTCCCATCATAAAAAGTGTAGCCTGAATTATTAAATTCACCATGACTACGAGAATGAGTATATCGATCTCTTATTTCGGTCCATTTGTGATCGCCAGGACGACAAAAATACAAGGGGATGAAATGTGATAATGGGCAGTAAGAAATAACGACATACATTGAGCTCGGATCAGGAGATGGACCAGATGGCACACAGGAAGGAAACATAATATCTGGTGGAGTAGGCGGGAGTGAAATCTCTTCCTTTGTCAAAGGATTGAAGAGAGAACACTCACGAGTTCGCCAATTACAAGTGAGCAAGTAATTGTATGCTGATCCAATTACTAATGTGTCACAGGAGTGCGGGATATTAACCGTGCAGGTTTTATGGGTAAGTAGAGAGTAGAAACGCAGGTAATTACCTTCTTGGAATTTATCAAATTCGTGTATCATCCAAGGCAGCTGAGGAGCGAGGTCAGATGCCCAGACAGCACACCGCCATCTCTTGCAAACAACGCCAAAGCGCACGAAATCGGAGATATCAGCGATTTTCTGGGAGACGACACAAACAAGTTCGAGTGGGAGATCAGACCAATCAGGCTCCTCTGCTTTATTTGTGTCTGGCAAAGTTTTTTTTTGAAGGACGGGTGGCAAAGTACCACACCGACAATTTTATTAATAAAAAATATATATAATTACAAATTAAAAAAAGAAAAAAATAAAAAATAAAATAAAAAAATAAAAAGAAGACTAGCAAGCTAAACTAAGACCTATACAAGTAGTAAAACTAATCAAATAAGAACTAGCAATGTTTTATCCAAAATTCTACGTTTGCTGAAATTTCCTTGAGCACAAATTCAGGGGGAGTAGTGCAATTCGAGAAGACACGCCTGTTACGTGATTTCCAGATGTTCCAAGTCGTGGCAGCCCAGATGGTGTCCCATAAATTCAGTCCTTGGTATCTTTGAGAGAGCCAGAATTCACCAATTCCGAGGGTAAAATTGAGGATAGGAAGTCTGAAGCGCAGTTGCACCAAGGACCATACTAAAGTTGCATACTGACATTGTAAGAAGAGATGTTCAGTGGTTTCTATAAGACTTGTATTACAACAGGGACAAGAAACAGGAGAAGGCCAACCACGTACTAAAAGATTCTGTTGTGTCAGTAGTCTGTCCTGCAGTAGTGTCCAAAGAAAGATTTTAACTCTAGGAGGTGATTTAATTTTCCAAATGGCAGGGTGGAACTCGGAAATCATGCCAGTATTGGAAAGGATGCTATAAGCACTAGAGGTGGAAAAGATTCCATTAGCAGTCCATTTCCAAATAGCAGTTTGATTTCCGTCTAAGCAGGAAAAGTTGAAGAAAGGACCTTGTTGTAAAATATCAGCTAGTCCATAAGACACCAGACAAGTGATCAGCTGATTGATATCCACTGTACCATAAAGTAGTTGCATTCTAGAAGACCATACAGGGTTAGGTTCATGTTTGAGTTTCCAAAGCCATTTCAAAAGTAAGGCCTGATTTTATCGTTGTAGGTCTAATATCCCTAGGCCACCATTGGCTTTCGGGAGGCAACATCTGGCCCAATTCACCAGGCAATGACCTCCAAGACATTTCTTGTTACCTCTCCAAAAAAAACTTCTTATGCCTTCTAAGTGTCTCAACAGCCACGACAGTAACTTTAGCACTTGCATGAAATGCAAAGGTAAAGCTGTGAGGACTGATTTGACGAGAGTAAGGCGTCCCCCGAGAGACAAAAATCTTGCCTTCCAACCATCAAGCTTCCGCTGAAAAGCCGAAATTAGAGGCTGGAAGTGAATTTTTTTCGGTCTGCGAATAGAAAGAGGTAATCCCAGATAGGTGATAGGAAGTTCCTTCGCTTGACATCTAAGAATAGATGCAATGCGTGGGATGGCAGAATCATTGATGGAAATAGGGACAAAAAGACATTTTGAATCATTAACTCGCAGACGTGTCTGGCAAAGTTACTTTCTTTGAGCAGGGGAGACTCGGCCGCAGTGCCATAAATCGATGTAGATGGATGGGATTTAATTAAAATTGCGCGAGGAGGGAAAGCAGCGTCTTCTATTAGTTGGGGGAGTAGATCAGTTAGCTCGGGATGATGATGGTATTGGTAGAGTTTTTTTTTAATTGGTAATTAGGATTAGAATTAGGCAAGGGGAGGTTTCTTTGGGAAATATAGGGAACAATGATTCGCTTCCTTCGGTTCAGAGAACGAATCCTTCCTGGCCATACGTATATATATATGTAATATATCGTAATTTGCTCTTTCTTTTTTGGGTTTTTTTTTTAATATAATAATTCACTTTCTCCACAAAATAGAAGAGGACATTTTATTTTTCAGTTTCCTTTTTTAAAAAATGGACTTTTTTCTGCCTATGAGTAATGAAACGGTTCATGTTTTATGACCGCTTTTGTTTTTATTATATATGCCTATCACAAGGGTTTAGATGCAATAATTTATTATTAATTAAATTTAAAAATAAATTATTATATTATAATATAAATGTAGGACAAATACTCGGTAAATGAATGAGAATAATCATTGTAATAATTTGAAAATATATACGGTCGACTCTAGTTGAAAATAACAGCTCCATATAAATGTTGGACCAGTACCTATATTTGGTAAACATGAAGGTTTGAGGTCTTACTGGGGTGAAAACGGAGCGGATAATTCCCGCTTCGAACCGTATCCATATCCGCAAAATAGCGGATTCGAATAATACTATCCGTATCTGAACGGATACGGATGCGGATTCGGATTTTTTCAAACGGATATGGATACGGATATGGGAAGCAATATTAGTGCGGATATTGATGCGGATACGGATATTTATCCGTATCCATATTTCTATACAAAACGGATATCCGTTTTGTATATGGTAATGATACATTTTTCTAAAATAATATCATAATAGACATATAGGTATAACTATTTCAATTATATATATAGCATCATAATTGACGATTATTTTTTTTATTATAAGATAATGCCAATTTTTGTATAAATTTGATTAAAGTGTGCTTTTTGTGATGTCTCAATATGTGTGAATAAGATTTTTTTTGTCGTTGTCTTTCTATATTTTTTGGAGTTAATTCTATAGTAGTCATAAAAAAATAAACATTACACTCTTCCGTTTGAATATTGTCTTTTGTTTAATAAAATAAATTGAGCAAAATATTATCCGTATCCGACAAAATATATCCATATTCGTATCCATATCCGACAATATCCGAACCGTATTCGTATCCGTTTAATATCCATGCCGTATTCGTATCCGAACTTATCCGTATCCGTATCCAAATCCGAAAAAAAAATATGAATACAGATTTAGTATGACCACTATCCGCTCCATATCCGCTCCTTCACCCTAGGTCTTACTAAGGAGCTGGCTATCAAGTAATATATATTGTCTAAATTTTGTAATACAATGTAGGTGATATAAAAAGTCATTTTGTTTTCAATTTTATCGACCTGCATTAATAGTATTGCAAGTAATAGCCGTGGTAAATTGAAGAAATCAAATTAATTTAGACTATTCATTTTTAGTGATATAATAACGATATCACAAGTACTAAAATGAAGACATCATTTTTAGATGGACTGCAAGTCTGCAACTTCATTCTTCTTTGATGGCATATTTCGTAGGAGGAAAAAAAACTGCCAATGGATATAGTACGGACTACGGTACCGTAGAAAGATATTTTCATAGACGTATCCGCTAAAATTGTCTTTATTCATACTCTAACTGTATCCATTAAAAAATGACTTTACCTGTTCTCTATCAGTCCATTAATTACTTCGATTTACTGTGTATTGAAGCTCTGCCTTCCTGCGAGCACTTTTCTACTAAACTAGCGGGATTTCGCGCGTTGCGCGATCTATTTTTTTCCCATCAGTTATTTATAAATTGTTAATATAATTTTTGTATCATAAATAAGTATTTGTGCAAAAAGGAAAAAAAAATAAATTAACATGTAGTATAGGATGCGAAATATATTTTTTTATGTAGATGCACAAATAAGTGTATACATTATTTATGGTTGATGCCTCCTGGATATTTACGAAAACCAATGTAATTGAATTGTAGAGAAAAATGGAGTTTAATCGAAGGTATATGAAGCTGTTGATCAAATTAGAAAGAAAGTAAATAAATAAATATCAGGAGCTGCCTAAATGCTCTGTCATTTTCCAACTGCTTATAACTCATAGCTCATCCACCGATATATCGTGAAATCAGAATTTTTTCGATAGTGAAACAATAACAATACCTGATCATTTTAGCCCAATCTTATTGTTCTGGTAAGAGATCCTCCATTACTCAATACATCTTTTATTGGACTTAATTATGTTAATTGTCTATATAGCAACAGCACAAACACAATATTTAGGAAATTTCCTCAAGAAGCTACAGCACAAACAAAACCATATTTGTGCTTTGGAAGAGAGAAGAGTCGCATTAATAAAAGCCCATGTGTGATAAGCAACTTCCTGTATAATTATATTGCATGTAGAGAGACAATGATAAGGGAAGTTCTCAAGAAAATTTGTCGTTGTTCCTAACTCACATACTTCTCTTGTAATATTAATTAACAAAGAACAATGAAAGTGTCAATTACCTATTTGTTGGCTCTGTATAGCTGCAAGTGCAACATTTTGCTTCAAATGATCTATACATCTTTTAAATAGGAAAATAAATGAACAAATATTTATTATACAGAAAAATTTGCATAGTAAAGAAGAATGCATTTCCAAAAACACACACAATGCCAATGTACCAGCATTTGTTCATAAACTAACTATTATGGTTTTTTGCCATTTAAGTTTTCTCCTTCCCAAACATTCCAATGTATTGAGTACCTCGTGATATTGTACCTTCTCATATAAGCAATTATAGATAAATTACATCATTCATCTATACTTGACCAGCCAATTCAAATTAATAAAGGAAAGAAGTTTAAATAATAAATATATGTAAACGGTTGAAAAGTGATTAAAATAGTACGTTGGATCATGACCCACAAAGAAACTGATCAATAAGCCTGTACAGCTCTATAATACCGCCAGATATATTAAGGATATGAGATTGCATTGTGCGACAGAAATTTAAGCCAGATATATTATCTTACCTAAACATGTACTGCTTGCTTCCAATTATCTTCTAGAAGTAATAATTTTAGAAATATCAGCAACACCTGTACAACACAGTCATTAGAACCGATAAAGCAGTCATCATATCATGATTAATTGTTACCTTAATTCATTCACGTTGTTTTAATGGTAAGTTAATTAGTAGTCAATTTATGATGTTCATTTAGTTAATAACTTATGTTTAGCACTGTCCAACTTACACAAATTAAGCTCACGTAAAAATCAAATGAATTGATCAAACCATTACACAACCAATTTAAAAATTCATTGTGGGGCTGTACTGCTAAAGAACATTGAGCATAGAGATGATATCATACCACTTGGCAAGGACGTCAAGAAGAAGCAAGACAGAAGCCGAGGCGATGACATTGTATGTAACCTACCAAGCTTTTCCTTTTTTCTGATTTTAGAAACCTGCAGCATCAATTCATCATTAGAAACTAATCCAATGCAATAAGAAAACACAGACCAAGAACAGTCATACTAATAGAAAAATCAGATAAAACAAAGTTCGTATCACTTACAGGAATAAAAGAGCAGCAACGAAGTTCTTGCATGCACAACAGAAAGAGTCCTGAGATACATAAGAAAAAAAATCTATAATAATTAATAAAGTATAATAGGTCAGCAGAAAAGAATAAAATACAACAGAAATGACTAAGAGAATAATTGTACATCATCTCCAAAAACACAGAGTCGATAACAAAAAAAGAATGTCCACTAAGGTACAAAGGAATAATATGAAATTGAGAAAATAATGTCTACTTGATCCTGCATACAGATCCAACGCTAAAAATAGAAAATAGGGGTGAAGAACAGGAGGAGATAAACGGTAGCTAACATGAACAAAGAAGCTACCCACCATGACTTGTCTATGTAACTTGAACTCCTAAAATCAAGAACCAATTCTGTACTTACAAACAGGAAGTAAGTTACCTCAAAGCAACACCTTTATCTGCCGGTTCCGTTGCCTTTGACAAAGGGCTTCCTCTCTCTCCGTTGCCAAGGCTTTCGCAAAGCTCGTCAGTACACTCCTGGTCGGGACCATCAGTAGATTAGTTCCCTCAATAGATGGGTGAAGAACTGAGCCAAAACTATAACAAATGGATCTGAACTGGAAGAGGAGAAGATGAACGGCTCATCAGTATAATATACAATGAAAATAGAACATAGATAGAACTGGTAATATATAAGCATTATATATCAACCTCAGAATCAATTCGTTGCCAAGGCTGAAAAACCTGGAACAGAAAGGAAAGCACACACATAAGCAAAAAAAAAAAAAAAAAGCAAGAGGAGTAAATAAACTGTACCAACAGTTTTGGATTTCAAATAGCAGCACCTGCACTCACATATTGGGAGTATCAGCACAGAGGCTGAGATTGGCATGTAAACAAACTTTGCATTTTTTATTGGCTTCTTTTAATAGAAGTGGCAGAACGCCACACATGATTTTTTCTAAGAGGAAAAATAAATACTGTATCAGCAGTGCACTGACAACCTATAACTGCTGCGATCGCAAGAAAATAATTTCTCTATGTTATTCAATTCAACAAAAAAAATTTTGTATGTGTTCAATTCAGTAATACTCTATATAAATCTTTGTATGTTATTTTTCGTACCTACAATGGTACATATAACTGCATTTAGAGCATGAAGTTTATGGTTCCTAAACCGTAAAAATTTTCCAAAAGCTTCCAGGAAAGGTCACACTGTTTTTTGCCCTGACATCTCTGACAGAACCTGCAATGAAGAAAAGAAAAAATCGGTCAGCACAAAATCAAAGTGAATTCAGAGAATCAAGCTGATGCTCTAAAATTTCTGTGCTTATTGGCTTTGCTAAACCACCCAAACCCACATTATTTGTTGGAACTGAACACATACAAAGATTCATGTTAGCCACCGTTTATCTCATCTCCTGGCATTCGGCATGGCATCGGCAACATAGAAAAAATTATACAGAAAGGAACTAAGAAAGAAAACAAAAAAAACGAATAAAGTAAGGAATAATATGTGAAATATGGTAAAAATAAGCCAACTAATATTGTCAGTCAAAACATGCAAGCACAATTGCAAGAAATCTGAATAAATTTGGTATACATAACACCACAAAAAGTAAATTAGTGAGCACAATTGAAAGAAAAGAGAATAAAATTGGCACACAAAGCACCTCTGAAAGAAAATTAAGAAGGAGAAATTCTAAGAAAAAGAAAAAGAAGGCCAACATATGAAAGAAAATAACTCAGAGGAGAAGAAATAAAGAAAGAACATGAAATGAGAAAACTTGTAAACGTAAAGGCAAAAATAAAAAAAAAAGAGATAAAAAGAAACATCCAATACTTGACTGAAATGAGAAAGAAAAGTCGGAAATTAAGGAAAAACTAAAAAAGCAAAGAAGGAGAGAGAAGAAACCTAGAGGAGATGAGTCAATACTTGCGCAACACTTCAGAAATCGAAGAGGCAAACTAACGCCTCACAGTCCCTGGACCAATAGCAAAGAAAAGTAGCAGAGAAGAACACAGAATAGAGGCGAGGGTTCACCGAACCAAGAGTACCTGGCTGAGGGTCTCTGTACAGGAACACATCAGGGACTGAGGAACACATGGGGGAAAACTACTGCCCGGTCCTTCCATTGTATCTGCGAGAGCCATCGATACACCATGTAGAAAGACCGTAGGAGGAGTAAGGGTGAGGCAGAGACAACAGCGCATACACCAGGAGCACTCCTCGGAGAAGCATCCGTACCTGAGGGCATCTGCCCAGTCTATTGAGAGGAACTGCGAAAGAGAAGGGGAGAGACTGTACGGGAGAGAGCGCATCGAGGCCAGCGACTGAGAATTCTCCAAAAGAATTCGATCTAGCGGTAGAGACGAAGCATATCAAACGAACAGGATCGAAGGAACTAAATGGACGATCCAGATTCAGTTACTATTCGCCAATAGTGCTTAACTACAGTGTCGGATCCGGATCTAAATGCTCCGGATTAATATATGTTTCGATGGTAAGTGTCTAGTAGTAGAATAGCTACAATTACGTTTCGCGAGTACTCGTATGAAAATTGCATATAAATAGTTTTACTCGCAAGTGAAAATTGAAGATGAATTAGTCATAGCTTGCTTGGTTCATGAGGAGGAAGTGCAGAAAGTTGCAACTGTTGAATAGAATGGTTCCGATATATATATAAAAAAAATAATAATCTAGAAGCACATGTACCTCTCACAAAGGTTAAGATGTAATAACTTATTATTAATTAAATTTAAAAATAAATTATTATTTTTATAATATAAATATAGGACAAATGACTCGGTAAATGAATGAGAATAATCATTGTAATAATTTGAAATATATACGGTTGACTCTAGTAGAAAATAACAGCTCCATATAAATGTTGGACCAGTACCTATATTTGGTAAAGATGAAGGTTTGAGGTCTTAGTAAGGAGGCTATCAAGTAATATATATATTGTAAATGGATATGGTACGGTACGGTAGAAGATATTTTCATATTCGCATCGCACATGTTAAAATTTAATTTATCCATACTCTACCTATTTTCGTTAAAAAAAATAGCTTTACTCGTATCCTACATGTACTCGTTAAGAATTAACGGTAAGGGTAGAGTAACGGTATATAATGGATAATAATAATATTATCAATTTAACAAAAAATATATAATGTGCTAATAAATAATACCAAATAAATATACAGATAAAGTACAACATTTTGATAATACTTTACATATGAAAAAAATTACGAAATTTATTCTCAATGTCAATTGACATTCAAAAAATCTATATAACTAATTATAAATTATAATATAATAGAGTGTAAATTAATTTTACCATCAACATGAACATAATTTCAATGAAGATCAAAACTAATACCATATCTTATGAAATATGCTAATTACATGATTATATATACATATATGTTTGTAAAATTTTACATGTGTTAGATAATAGGTACGAAATAGTTCTTATATGTACTCGTACTCGTTAAGTCAACAAAAATTTTTCCTTACCTAGATGAAAACGGATCGGATGTTGGTCTTCCCATATCCGCATCCGCATTTTTTTTCCGGATACGGATACGAATACAAATGCATTCGGATACGGATACGGTTTGGATATTAAATGGATACGAATATGGTTCGAATATTATCGGATACGGAGTCGAATACGAATATATTTTGTCGGATACGGATTGCATTTTAATCTTTATTATTTATTTATAATAGTACTTTCTATAAATATAATGATATTCAATATACTCATGTCTATGTTAGTACTTTGTCAATATTAGAGAAAAAAATTAATTTCAGTGTTGTTATCATTTATAATCGTCTCAATTAATAGAAAGTAAAAATAATTTTATGTTACTAGTCTAAATAAAAATATTTATTATAAGAAAATTTATTTAATAAAAATTAAGTATTATCTAATTAAAAATATTCTCTAATATAGAGAAGTAATTATATTATATTAATCATCTTATGACGTTAAAGATACGGATAAACAGATTAATATTTATCGGATACGGATAATATCCATGTCGGATACAGATAAGAGCGGATATTGGTCTTCCCATATCCGCATCCATATTTTTTTCACGGATACGGATACGAATACGGATATGTTCGGATACGGATACGGTTCGAATATTACGCGTATTTTTCGGATTCGGATACGGATCGGAGCGGATTTTATCCGCTCCGTTTTCATCCCTACGTACCTATATTGTTACTCTAACAAAAATAAAATCTTACCCATATACGCCTTATCGAATTCGATACAAGTAGGATAAACGGATAAACAAATTTCATTGATAGCCCTAGAAGAAACTTTCTTAAGCTATTTAATGAAGAACAGCTTAACAGACAAGGTGGAATAAACTCCCATAGGAGAAGAGCTTATATCAGCAAAATTGATGAAATAATTTTTTTTTCACGGTGGATCGTATTACGTATTAGTCCCAATTTTCAAAAAAAAAAATGTCACTAATTTTGATTATTAATTATAATTAATATATTATAATATTTTTTTGTTACAAAATAAATTAATAAATTATTAAAATGATTATTATTTTATTATAATTATAAGTCTCATTAAGATTATAATTACTGCAGCAAAAAATTAATAAAATATTAATTCATACGATGATTGTCACGTCCCGCACCGACGGGTCGCGGGACGCGAGCTGAGAACGGTATCTTCTACATCCATCCGACGGCCCGTCAACCTACGTCGCAACAGAAAAACAAACCAGAGTCAGGTACAAACCTAAGTAACCGGTTATTTAACGACGCATCTTCTCTATATTTAATTAATATCACAAAATTCAATCAGATCAGATTAATCCACAAAACAAATAATATATTTTACGGAGATAATCGGGTCCAGACAGTCAATCAGTCAGTCACAGTGGTCCCTCCCCGATGCCAGGAGGATCAGGACCGGCCCCTCCCCGAACTCAGGAGGATCAGGGCTCAAAATTCAGATTCAATTCCAATTTCAAATTCACGTCCAATTCCAAACTCCGATAACCCGTAAAATATACCAATCACAATTCAATAAACATATTCAATCAAAACCAAACGATAAATCATATCATTCAATCAATATGAAATTAAATATAGAGAAGTCCGGTTACCTGATTAAATAATCCATAATTCAGAAACAAATCAAATCGACTGCGACGTAGACTCGAATTCCAATCGGTCGACTAATCTTATCATAATCAATATAAAGAAAGAGGCGTATACGTGGGTGAAAGAAGAGAGTTGCATGTGACACGTGTCAACAAACTATTTAGCATAAATTTGCATTGCTTTACCAATCGGCTAACAGGCCAAAAATCGAATTAGCAATTTCGGTCAACTCAAGGTCAAAGTTTTGACTGGTCAAAGGTCTGGGTCAACTTTGGTCAAATATGGTATAAAAGATCAAATTCTTGGTCAACAAAAGTCAAACTGTTCAAATTCGATAAAAGCCAGTCAAATGTCGGTGGGGTGTTACATTCTCCCCTCCTTCAAAAGAATTTCGTCCGCGAAATTCAAACGAACGATAACAAGTCAAATCCAATCAAACAGAAATCAAATTTCAAATGAAAGGACAAGGATCCAAATACAGTCCGAGGAACGAATGCTCTGATACCATCTGTCACGTCCCGCACCGACGGGTCGCGGGGCGCGAGCTGAGAACGGTATCTTCTACATCCATCCAACGGCCCGTCAACCTACGTCGCAACAGAAAAACAAACCAGAGTCAGGTACAAACCTCAGTAACCGGTTATTTAACGACGCAGCTTCTCTATGTTTAATTAATATCACAAAATTCAATCAGATCAGATTAATCCACAAAACAAATAATATATTCTACGGAGATAATCGGGTCCAGACAGTCAATCAGTCAATCACAGTGGTCCCTCCCCGATGCCAGGAGGATCAGGACCGGCCCCTCCCCGAACTCAGGAGGATCAGGGCTCAAAATTCAGATTCAATTCCAATTTCAAATTCACGTCCAATTCCAAACTCCGATAACCCGTAAAATATACCAATCACAATTCAATAAACATATTCAATCAAAACCAAACGATAAATCATATCAATCAATCAATATGAAATTAAATATAGAGAAGTCCGGTTACCTGATTAAACAATCCATAATTCAGAAACAAATCAAATCGACTGCGACGTAGACTCGAATTCCAATCGGTCGACTAATCTTATCATAGTCAATATAAAGAAAGAGGCGTATACATGGGTGAAAGAAGAGAGTTGCATGTGACACGTGTCAACAAACTATTTAGCATAAATTTGCATTGCTTTACCAATCGGTTAACAGGCCAAAAATCCAATTAGCAATTTCGGTCAACTCAAGGTCAAAGTTTTGACTGGTCAAAGGTCTGGGTCAACTTTGGTCAAATATGGTAAAAAAGATCAAATTCTTGGTCAACAAAAGTCAAACTGTTCAAATTCGATTAAAGACAGTCAAATGTCGGTGGGGTGTTACAATGATGATAATAATAATAAAATAATAATAATATCAATTATTATTAGTAGTAGTATTATCACGAGTTTAGCTATGGTGATATGCATCACAAAAAACACATGAATCTGGTTCAAAATGACTGATTCAAACCGTCTAATGTGATCTTCTATTGAAATTTCCATGCAGACTAAATTTTAAATTTTTTCGAATTTTTTAAGTATTTTTTTTAAAATTTAGAAAATCGTTAATCTAATTAGTTCTGAACCGTTCAAAAATTGTCATTTTCAAAAATCCAAAAATTTTTTTAAAAATTCTGAAAATTGTAAAATTTGGTCTGCAAGAAGATTTTAATAGCGAGATCATATTGAACGGTTTAGATCGATCATTTTGAACCAAATTTATGAGTTTTGATTGCATCTCACGGAAGATTTTTGTGATGCATTTCACCATAGCTAAACTCGTATTATCACAACCTCTATCATAAAGAATACCAATTATAATAATTATTATGATATTTGTAATTACAATTACATTGATATATTATGAATAAAAAATAATTTATATAATGGTAATTAATACTTGTGAACTAATAATAGTAATTTTAATATTATAATAATTACTGCACCTCTACTTTTTTCCTTTTTTATTCATTTACTCCAGATCACCAAACAACTATGAAATAAGTGACAGTGTTAATTGCTACCTTCTCCTACTTTGTTATGTTATTTTTATATTTTCCTTCGTAATCTGGTCCTATAATTTTCATTTAAGTTATTTAATTATATTATATATTCCCTTATTGTTATTCAAGCCATCGGTAAAACTTTTTAAAATCATTTATCAATTAAAATTTGGGTCGTGCCTCTAATCTTTTCTTCAAAGAAATTTGTAGATATTTTTGGATCCAAAAGAGAGGAACATAAGTTACAACACCAAGCGCAAGCTTTGCGAGGGAAGATGCTATGTTGCAGTATAAAACTAGACAAACAAATCGTCATTCCGCAGTGTTCTCTCCAGCAAATTGATTCTTGTGTTGTGTGCAGCACAGAGATTGCCAAACGAAGAGATGTGCAAAACCAAACCCACTTTATATTTCCACCGTTTTTCAACGGTGGTTCGTTTCTAGAATTAAAACATGTTTTGTAGACATTTGTAAAGTTCTTTACAATTGTATGGAAAATGATATTTATTGACAATTAAAAAATAACAAATTCGTTATGAATATTTTTAGTCAACCAAAGTTTAAAAGTTATTCCAGAATGATCAGCTCAAATAATCACAAACAATATTAAGTTCTACACGGGAAGTTACAGAAAGTATGCCTCTTAACTTGCAACTCTTGTGATCTTGTCACCATTTCGAAAGGAAAAAGGAAGTTTACCATACCTTCTAGATATTCTACAAATTAATACAGTAATAACTAAAAGATATAATTCTTCGTACTCAACACCGCGATCCTACCAACGTGATTAAATTATGGTAGAATAAACGAAAATCGAACATAAAACTTAATGCCGTCCTGCCTGTCCCTCAACTAAAAAATCACATAGATCGCGTAAATAAGGTTGAATTTCATTATATATTGGTTTTGATATTGTCTGAGCTAAGAGATTGTTCATAAATTCTTCAAAGCCTATTTATCCACATTGATATTTGACATGGACCCATGCCGTGCTTTAAGCCCATTTACCTGCTAATTCCTTCAATGGGTCGTTATACTAATTAAGTGATCAGCACTTCAGGCGTGTCGGTCAATTTTTACAGGAACGATTGAAAGTTAGTGGCGTAGTATTATAATTTTCGATGTGGGACATTAAAATAATTAAAAGTTAGATGATAATTTTATATTTTTATTGTTAATATAATGATGGCATCAAAAAGATGAAACTTTTAATTATTCACACTTTTATGGACATCAAATATATAATTTCTCATGAAAATTGTCCATATTAATATGAAAATACATACAAAAATATTGGATGGAAACAAATGCGGGACATTACACCCAATTAGGTGCTCTTAATTAGATCCTCCTATAATTGTAAGCATTCTATCTAATTTTTATTGAGTAATTTCTGTGTATTACAACTTGCCCTTTTTGTGATGTATATTGGGCGAAGAACTCAAATGAAGAATCAGGAAGATAGTCTGATTCTTCAAATGAACTCAAATGAAGAATCAGACTATCTTCCGGGAAAAACCTAAAACTTTGAAAGTTTTCTATTTCTTTTTTGTTTAAATATTGACTCATGAGTCATGAGAGTTTTTTTTTTTATATATGTTGACTCATGAGAGTTGAAAGCTACCTAGCCACCTGGGGCCGTTTGGATGTTATAGGAATTTGGAGAATTTGCAATTCTAGGCATAAATTTATTGGGAAGTGTGTAACTTTGTAAAGAGTTTGGATTGTTTATAATAAATTTGACAGATGAAATTCCGGGAATTTGCAATTCCCTCTTATTCCAACCCCATCCAAACGCTCCTAGAGCATGAATTAATAGGAATTATTAGGAAGGAGACAGGAAGCATGTATTTAAGGAGCCTGATGCAGTGATACCGAGCTATGCATGCTGTTGTCCCTCTTCTTTCTCTAGGTGTGTTTGGATTGTTGGAAGAAAGAAGAAGAAGAAGAAAGAAGAAGAAAAAAAATTATAAACAATCTAAACTCTTCACAAAATTACACATTTCCCAATACTTCTTCCCACTTCTTCCCTTCTTCCCACACCCATCCAAACGCACCCATATGGAGAGATATGTCATTCAATGCACAAATCTGATCTTCTCTTTCTTCTAAGACCTGTTCACTTTGCCAATTACAATCATTAAAAAAAGAAGAATGTTAAGTAAAATGACCTGTAAAGCGTGCAAGTGAGTAGGGCTGTCAAACGTCTCAAAAACCCACGGCACAGCCCATGCCGTTTTTTGTTCCGTTAAGGAAACAGTTTCGGTATTTCAATCCGTTAACCGTTTCGTTTACGAAACGGCACAGAAATCTGTTTCGTTATTCGTTTCACTTTACAAATTACACACAAAACGGTTTGAAACTAGACTGAAACGGTTGAAACAGCATATATTGGTATTTTGTTTGTCGTTCCGTTATTGAAACGAAATTCATTTCGCTGCTGTTATCTGTTTCGTTAGACAAAAACGAAACGGCATCACGCGTTTTTTGCTGCCGTTGACAGCTCTACAAGTGAGCAAACTCCAACAAAATATATAGTCAAATATTCAAATACAAAAAATACAATCATGGTCTTGGCGCTGTCCCATTAATGCATCGACCCCCCGCCATTCAATGCCCCTCTTTCTCACACTCTCCCACTCCCACGGTCTGAAAGTACTGTGACTGTAGCACCAGCATGTACAAATTGTTCTCACACAACATATGTTCGAGGCACGATTAAGGATGATGAATATAGAGATGGATGTCTTTATAGTTTAAACAGAATTACACCACAACAGAAGCCTATATGAGGATACCACTGAAGGGACGTTTGCCTTTTCAGAGAGAAAAAGATGTTGAGAGAGAGAGTTTGTGATCATTCTGGGTTTAGTTGCTGATGTGCACATGGACATCTGATTGGACACAACCTGGGTAAACAGTTTTTGACTTCGACTGCGTGCCGCTAGGCCAAAACTGTGTTTAATTTCATTCATTTAAGCCACATATGGTTAAAATCAAAACAGAAAATGTTTTACTACCTATTTTAGTTTGTGTAGAATGAGAAGAAGATTACAAAGAAAACTAGAACTGTAAAGTACCGAAAGAGCTTTAATTTGTCAATATTTGAACAGTACACTTAAGAGAACAAGTTTTGTGGGTGTGTGTTTGGTTGGAGTGGAAATAAGGAATAAGCCCCTTATTTCTTATTCCGGTGAAAACCAAATAACTAAGGAATAGAGAATTTGGACTTATTCTGACCCTTATCCATATTCTAACAAATTCAAAAAATTTGAATAAGGAATAAGAAATAAGCTTTTCTCTATTTCTATTTCCTATTCCCACTCCAACCAAACACTTGGTTTTTGGAAGAAGTAGTCCCTTTTTCTGCTCCTTCAGACCTTCACATTGATTTCCCTATCTTTTTTCTCTTTTCTTTTTAGCTTCATTTTTTCTGTGTCGGTAGATGTATTTAAGGATGTGGTTCATGATTGCTGGCTCAGTCATAATTGTTCATGATTTCGTATGCTTTTTCTTTGACTTTGTCTTTAAATGCGCCAATCTTTTACTTCCAAATCTGTGTACCTATACACAGAGAGAGAAAAAAAGACACATTTGATTCATGTAATATATAAGTAACTGTCCGTCATATTTATGCCCCTTTTTGCCTCAGCATATTTGTTTGGCTTTTGATGCAGAGCGGATTAGTGGAAGGGGATAGTTGAGAGAATAAATGCAGGGGCTTCTTTCCCTCTCCGTTGTGTAATGACCTTGATCTCCATTTATAAATTATAATGGCCATTATTTGTGTTGCAAAACCTTAATGTGCTCAATTGCGTATTCAATAAATGGACGAATGTACGTAGCAAACAGTGCCTTCTCTGTTAGGACACCAAGAAAAGTAACGTATATCAAGGCTTCAGAAATAATATATCCTAGTGATCCTGCATGATATATACATATTAATGCAGTGGGTTTGTTTCTTGATTCTTTCCTGAATCTACTAGCACTTAGCAAGATTCATTGTGTTCTCAGCAAAGACTACATGGACGGTGCAAAACAGCAATATTGAAGGTAACACAGTTGAGTTAACCACCGTTGACTAGCATTTTGGGGCAACGTACTGTGCTGCCTGTGTAGTTATAATGTGTTCTGCCCTGCACTGCAAAAAACTTAATATTATAACATATATTTTTAATTGCAAAAAGATAACATTATTTTTTTTTCAGTCAATTATAATGTGTTCACTCTAGCGCTTGCCTGTATTTGTTGTCTTCTGCCAAACACTGCAAATATTTTTCTTTTTCTTTTTTTTGCTGCCCCGTCAAACCGGCCCATCAATTATTTAATTAATAACCATTTTTCTGTATGACGACGAACAAATAAATTTCTGTGGGAAAAAATAGGGGGAGGAGAGAGAGCATTACAAGGGGTATATTTAATTATATATTCATGCATTAAAGAGTTCCTCAAGTTGAAATGATGATTGATGTGACTTGGTCAACCACAAACTTTTAGAAACTACAAGGGATCGTTTCATCGATAATCTAGAGTTTTTAGTAAAAGATTAACATTCTTTCTTCTTGGTTTCTACAACTGTCACAAAAGACTTTTATTATCGTTATATTACATCGTCAGAAAGATTTTAAAATACGATTTATACGGTTTAGTGGTTGAATAATGATTTAGCGTTTATCAGTGATAATACGGATAAAACAGTTGTGCGGTATGAACAAAAACCAAGATAAAATGGTGATAAAACAGAAAAAAAAACGGAAAAAAGCGAAATTTTTTAAAGGCTTCATCGTCAGTATATTGGATACCTCAATAACTTCAAAATCTATTTGACTTCTAGATTGATTTTCCATGTAAGTTGTAGTATGATAGTTCGTGAGGCATGTTGAGGATTAATTAACAAAAAGGAAGTCATTGATCAAGAAGAAAATAATACCCATGGTGTAGCAAACATAATAAGGCTTATTTTTATGTGCATTTTCGAGCTGTCAGTGTTAGGTCAATCTATAAATATATAATTTTATGTGTTCTAAAATTCATTAATTTTGGGGCAATTGGAACTTACATTATTTGGAAAATTTATTTTATAATGGATAGAATATGTTAACTACAGAAGAATAAAAGCGACCAATGGGGGAATCATGAAATAAACCTCATTGAAAGGACGTCACAGGTTCGAAATCCAGCTAGGATCTTTTACAAACATTTAATTTAAAAATAAATTGGAAAACTTTACCTAATTTATCCAAAAAAGACAATTCACAAAGTTCCTGAAACGCACTCCTGTGAAAAGATTTGGTGTACCATATGTTCAAGGGATATATTGACAGATTTTCAAGTATCATCAAAGAATCGCAAACATATGTATCGTTCTCGCGTTATTAATTTAAGGGGGAAACAAAATTGAGAAGTCTAAATGCTGTATTTGGGATGCGCATACAAAGAAATTAACTAAATACTAGAGAATTAGTGCCTCAAAGAGAAATAGTATATATCGCTAGCTGAATCCAAGGTTAAAGAATAAATAATAGATCCAATCTACTCTAAATAAATAAATATATATATATATATATATACTAGCAGCAGTGCATACTCAATGTGTGGGCGGACTTTAATATATGATGTGATATGTGAAAATTAAAATATTATTTGATCTTTTGATGGTGAAAGCAATAAAATAAAACCTTTTGATCTTCTTATATACCTATAACAAAGGAAAGAGCAACAGTTAATAAAAAAAAAGGGGTACTGGAATGTAAAACTGACCCAACCCATCCAATTTTATTGCTGCAATCTAAAAGAGAATGAATTCTTTAAGCACTTATTTATCACAAATCATCGGCTATACAAATTACATTACTCTTCTTGACGAAAGCTATTAGTATTGACATTGCTTTGGATTCTTTGATAGACAGAACAGAATATAATTGTGTACCACGATCTGACACAAGTACCAAACCGTACCATTATGGCTAATTTTGGCATTCAGTGACTTTATTCACTCACAAAATAAATTATCCATGTCAGAAAAAATTCTCTCTTCGGTTTTGTGATATCAAGGAATGTATCTAAAACAACATCATGGTATCAAGATGTAATTCCTATTTTTCTAGAAATACCCTCTTCATTTTCTGAATATGACATTATACAATTACACCCTTCACTTTAGATTTCAACAATTCAGGAGTAACTTTCAGTCGAATGATGACCTGAGCTAAATTAATTACAAAAGAAAAAACGTGAGATTATTTATAATTTCAGCATAGCCCACATACTTCAGAACTTAGAATTCTCCATCATTTCAATGCACTAATTAGGAACTATGCATCACTTAATCTACTAAGTAAATCCACAAGAACATGTGATTGTTTTCTGTGATGGAAAACTCAGATTTCACGCAACATAAACCTAACAAGGGTTGGAAATCAAGCTTTGCTCGATACATGAGTCGTTATAAATTTACCATTTATATATATTTTTTTGGTAAGGATGTTTGTCTGCGTGAATTAATTAGTTATTTTTTATGTTGATTTTAACCTTAGCCTTACATGTTAATATAAACGCCTACTATTCATTTAATATCCTCAAAGGTGAATTATTTGGTTGCGACAGGCCGACAGTAACGACACAAAAAAACGGTTTGAGTGGTGGTGTTAATAAAAAAGAGTTTTAAGTCTCATCGTTTCAATGATAATTGAAAAATATAATAAAACAAAGGGGATTTAAGGAAGAAAATATAAAAATAAATACTAACGAAAAAAAATACATATAAAAACATTATTGTAATGGCCCGATATGAAAAATAAACAATATCCAGCCATAAAAGTAAAGTTAAGGTACCCATATCTTGTAAAGGACGAAAAAAAGGGGGGGGGATATGTATTCTTGCATTGGACATGATGCGTACAGAAATTTTAAATTGTTTAAAGAAGCAAAAAATCTGATTGAAATAATGGTAGATGTAAAAAGAGAATTAAAGTAGATATATTAGACGGTACGCGGTACCAGTCGTAGAAGGGGAAAAAAATTGAAGTGTTATTCGATTTAACCCCTCATTATCCACCAATTAGACAACATATCATTATCCACATTGAAAGGAAAAAACCAAGTACACCATTACCTTTAGTATTGAAACTTTAATACTTGCACAACCTGGTTATTCTTTCACACTCATTACCTCTGACTATAAAATTTTGTAGATACGATGATTTTTAAACAAAACCTGCAGCTTCCCTTATATAGTAAACTTTAATTTCTTCCCTATCATTTTGATAAACGGGTCAGGCAATTCATTAGAATCCATATTTTTTCCTACCTTTACAACTGTTGCTGCTTCGCCAACTATAACCTGGACTGTTCTTCCTAGGGCACTGAATTCAGCCATACCAGTCTCAAATTATTTTGAGGGGATGAATGTGGTGCAGGAGATTGAGAAGATGAGATCCCAGAGTGGAACAACCAAGAAGGAGGTTGTGATCGCTGATTGCGGCCAGCTTTCTTAGATCTGTTTGATGAAATGTCATTTGTCTGTGATGGGTACTGATGTGAAAAGCAGTATGAACCCACATGTACATCCAATATGTTTACATGGAAATGGTATAGAAAAATATATTATGACCACACCAATCATATTGGTATGAACCATAAGATGGTAATATGTACAAACAAAATGTTGGTTCATATTGGTGCCTCATGTGTGATTATAATGACCCAAAATTTCAAATAAGGTAAAAAATCAAAGCAAGCTAACTCAAATTTGATAAAAAGTAAAGTAAAAGGTTTGGGGACCACCAATTTCATTGCAAGCCTATATTTACTTGATCAACCAAAGGCATGGTATTCTATATTCTTAGCTGATTTCAATCCTTAGGATTCTGTAAAGTGAAGTTCCAGCCATTTAACACCAGCCCTCAAAAAAGTTCCAACCATTCTTCTTAAAAGCTACAATGCATTTGACAGAAAATTGTAGCCAGTCTCCTTAACCTGTGACCTATTTGAGCTAACAAAAAGAACTATATATCAATCATAATTGACCAAAACAAAACATACTTTTTCAATTAAAAAATAATATATCAACCATAATCTACAATGCAAGTCATGTTTATAGCAAGATGCATAATAACTATATCTTGTCTTTGTTATCGATTTTTGCAAAGGCAAGTTGTATCAATGCCTATTGTAAAGGCAAGTCATAAGTAGAGGGGCAAAATTGGAAATTTCAA
Source organism: Rhynchospora pubera (assembly GCA_028095005.1). Classification (NCBI taxonomy): domain Eukaryota; kingdom Viridiplantae; phylum Streptophyta; class Magnoliopsida; order Poales; family Cyperaceae; genus Rhynchospora; species Rhynchospora pubera. Next base: position 82,505,296 of record CM051460.1, on the reverse strand, counting down.
CAAACAATTCATTAATCAATATGAAAATGCAATATTTCCAATAAGTCCATGATTTAAAATATTGAGGCCATCGATGATAAATGAGAACTTCGTGTTTTTTTTTATTGAAAAAAATTTTAAAAATAAAGAAATACAAAATAAAAATGAAAATCATATTAAAATCTGGTACGATTGCATTTCCACTAAATCAATCACCAATCAAAAAGGAAAAAAATATATAATAATACCTATTTAACAGATTCCATAAAGAAAGAGAAAACTCGAGACAACAGCTTCCACTGTGCAAAGTCCTCTCATGTCAGTCTTCCTCACCTTTCTCTCCTTCTACCAGCACCCTTCATCTCAGTACCAATTTTTTAAATTGAGCTTTGATCTAAGAGATTAATTAACACCAAGGTCTAGCAACAAAATTGAAGCATAAACAAGTTTAAACAGAAAAAGTAAAGTAAAAGTAAAAGGTTTGAGGATGGATTTAAGGAGGAATACATTTTAAAGCTCTGGCAATTGATAATTAGACTAAGAATAACAAATTGTAGAGCAACCTCTCACTACACTGGAAATTGATATTTGATAATAGAAAAGTAAAAAGGAATGACTTCTGCAGTAGAAGCCATAGACATATATATAGATAAAAAGTTGGAAGGCACGAACATAATGATCGTTTGGATCCAGAATTAATTATTTGCACACGCAATTTCATGGCATTTATTTGCAATAGCAATTTTAGTGCAATAAATCAATGATTGTGAGAGACCAACACGTATTAAGCACAATTAAATGCAAACAAAAACGCCAGTGGCAATTAATCACCATGAAACGACATTGCATTCAATTAAGGAAATATGAATTACCAGAATATATATTGAAACCTCAAAAGATAGAATAAAATGCAACAAAATGTAGGCAATGAACAGAAAAATAAACTGATCAAATGAATAAGTCCTAGGGAGGAGAGAAGAAAGAGAACCTATTGCAGGAGGACAAAAATCCTAGGAGATCAGCTTCTTCTAGAAGCAACTCCTTTGATGGCAGTGACCTCTTTTTCCCACGTTAACCGATCAGATTTTGCAATAAACAGGCTATGGAAGCGGAGACCGCCAGGAAAAGCAGCCGTTCGTATTGCATCATATCATAGTCCGTGTATCCATCGCTATTTTCTTCTTCGATTGTATCACTGACAATAATATTAATTCCTTTGATTGTCTTCAGATGTAGAAATATGAAACCAAAATAAGCACACATAAGCTCAAATTCAACTGCCACAATATTATATGGAATTTTCCTTTTATTGTGTCACTAACACTGGTTAACATTCTTGGTGTGTATTATCTATCATGAGTGTTCCTATAGGATTAAGTAAATCTACTTTTTATTACGATCAAGCAATAGAAGTTAAAATTGCACAAAGATATTTCACAATTTTGACAATGCATATAAATAATACATGGAACAAACCATTAGGAGAAACCAACCATTCCAGTTGTTCCTATATGGTGATGTAGACCTGAAATCCAGATGTAATTGCATTAGTAAATAAAACTCAAAATGTGGAAGCTATTAAATAGTATTAAAACAAAATAATGCTAACTAAAAGACTGTCACCTGAATTTGGTGCTTTTAAAAAGGAAAAGGAACGCTAGAATAAGTAGTGCTCGCTACTGGACTGGAAATTTCAGCGAAAACTTTGTTCCTCGTTAACAATAAAACTGAGATGTTGGCTGGTGGTTTCATTTTCAAAAAAGTGAAATTAAGCATACTGAACATATTTCCATCTAAAAGGTCTCTATCTGTCAGCCTACAAATGAATCTAAATTCACATAAGTAAATAAATATAATTACATGCAGCGCCTTGAAAACTCTAACAATTCAATTCCGTGATACCTCTGATTACTCTTATAAATTCAAACCATTAGTTCCTCAACAAAATTCGTAGGACTCAGAAATAGCGCAGGAAAAAGGAAATCCAAGAGACTTTTATTCAATTTTAACCAAAATATTCTTCATCTTGGATAATCTAAATGAACAGTACAATCAAATCTGCATAAAAACCAGGCCCCTACGATTCACAAAAATGCAATTAAAAGGTCGCCAATTAAAAATGCAAGCGATTGAACCATCTTAATCATTCCAAAATCAAATCGAATAATGAGAGAGAAAGAAAAAGACAAACCGGTAGGCGAGGAGGTGCCACAATCGGAACTGCTCTCCTTCGTTGAGGCATCCTTGGTTAATAGGGAACCAAAATTAAGTTAATCAAGCGCCAAATTGAAATTTAAAAATAATTCAAAGCACCTTGTATGCCTATCAGGACTCACGACTCAGGAGGTGAGGTGGCGATCCGTGGATGTTGGGTGAGGGTGGCGATCCGTGGGACCTGGAGTGGGGTGACGATGGATCGTTGGATGGGGGCAATCGGTGGTTTGAATCGACTGAAGTTGGGTTTTACGGAGAAAGGGACAGAAGAGATGCGGCTTGATGAGGGTGGCGATCCGTGGGACTCGGGTTGGGGTGGCGATTGACCGTTGGATGTGGGGCGATGGATGGTTGGATAGGGGGCGATCGGTGGTTCGAACTGGAGTCGGGTTTTACGAAGGGATGGAAGTCGGAAGGGAAGAGATGAGACTGAGGTGCGGAGACGCGGCTCTTTGAGTCGGAGGGAAAAAAATAATAAAATTGAGGCGCGCTGAAAATAAATAAAAAAAACGATCAGAAGGAATCGAACTGACGAACGCACTATAACGAGCGAACATGCGTTCCGCTCGGGCATCTGCACGTTCCGATCAAATGAGATGAACCAATGTAAAACATTCTCTTCGTTCTGCGATATAATCTGGTCCCCTTATCAAGTTTCTGTTTTAATAATCAACGATGTAGATTACAAAACTAAAATAATCAATGATACAGATCGTTCAGATCAAGATTGTATCTTTGGATGTTACATCCTTCCATTGGTGCTTTTAATATAGTAGAGATATAGAGCTTAGCTACGGTGAGTCGCGACCAAAACTCCTAGATCTATATCAAAATGACCGATCCAAACCGTCCAATATGATCTCCCTATTGAAATCTCCGTGCAAACCAAATTTTTTATTTTTTCGAAATTTTTAAGTATTTTTTTTCGGATTTTTAAAAACTGATGGTTTTGAATGGTTCAGAACCAATTAGATTAACGATTTTCTAAAATTTCAAAAAAATACTTAAAAATTTCGAAAAAATGAAAAATTTGGTCTACATGGAGATTTCAATAGGGAGATCATATTGGACGGTTTGGATCGGTCATTTTGATCTAGACCTAGGAGTTTTGATCGCGACTCACCGTAGTTAAACTCTATATATATATATATATATATATATATATATATATATATAGAGAGAGAGAGAGAGAGAGAGAGAGAGAGAGAGAGAAATGCTATGGTGCATCGCGATGTATTAAGGCTTTTGTACATCACGACCATATTTGCCGATAGTTTTACAAATTGAAAATCTAACTAAACAAATTCAATCTATATATTGAAATCTCATTACAAACCAAATTTTATATTTTTTGAAATTTTTTTACTATTTTTTTCGATTTTTTAAAAACCTGCCATTTTTAGAATTTCTTTATTATTAATTGGTTTTCAAAAAAGGAAAGTTTTAGAAAATTCGAAAAAAATAGTATAAAAATTTTAAAAAATATAAAATTTGGTTTCTAATGATATTTCAATATGCAGATTGGATTAGTTTAATTAGATTTGTCAATTTATAAAACGGTTGACGGATAATGATCGCAATGTACAAAAGCCTCAATACATCGCGATGCACCATAACATATCTCTCTCTCTCTCTCTCTCTCTATATATATATATATAGAGAGAGAGAGAGAAAAATGCTATGGTGCATCGCGATGTATTAAGGCTTTTGTACATCGCGATCATATTTGTCGATAGTTTTACAAATTGAAAATCTTATTAAACAAATACAATCGATATATTGAAATCTCATTACAAACCAAATTTTATATTTTTTGGAATTTTTTTACTATTTTTTTCGATTTTTTAAAAACCTGCCATTTTTAGAATTTCTTTATTATTAATTGGTTTCCAAAAAAGGAAAGTTTTAGAAAAATCGAAAAAAATAGTAAAAAAATTTCAAAAAATATAAATTTTGGTTTGTAATGAGATTTCAATATGTAGATTGGATTGATTTAATTAGATTTGTCTAATATATTTACACCATCATGAGAAACTTAGTGCTAGCTTGTATAATATATATACACCATCATGCCTACGTTTGGATGAGAGAAGAAGAAGAAGGAAGAAGGAAGAAAAAAAAATTATAAACAATCCAAACTCTTCACAAAATTACACACTTCCCAATACTTCTTCCCACTTCTTCCCTTCTTCGGAAAAATTTTATATAGGACAAAATTGGACTGAACAATTTAAAAAAGAACAAAGTGTATTATTTTTTTTTAACAACGGCACAATTATAGCGGCAATATGACTGCCGCTATAGCACAGGCCTATAACGGCTATCTCATTACCGCTATATGGGCTACCCGACAATCCGACATTCTTCCTCTTATAAAAAAAAAGATAAGTTGAAAATGGACATTAAATATTAATAAACATTCTTTCATATACCAATTAAAAAAGTGGAGAAACAGACAAGAAGTGGGCCCCACATCAAATATTTCTTTCAATTTTCATGCGCAAAAAATAGACATGTTACGGATTATTACTATTATATTATAAGCAGTTAATTACTAATATAATTATTTTTATTATTGTATTAATTATAATTAATAATAATATAATTATTTTAAATATTTTATTAATTAATATTAATAATATAATAGTAATAATAATTATAATTATAACAAATACTATATTAATAATATAATAGTAATAATAATTATAATTATAACATGAGAAAAAGAGCATGTGCATGCATGAATAGCATCAAAAGCTTGACTGGCCAACTTAATTAGTAATAATTAATCCCAAGGAGATTCCATAGTTTACTTGCATAACAAAGTTCGCTTTTCATGAAACGCACGTAAAAGGGTTCACATTTTTTCAGGGGTCAAATGAGCTGTATTTATATAGCACAGCCTGTTACCATATTATTATATAGCACTTTATCATTTAATAGTTTCAAATGGCACCAGAAAATGTTTCAAATTAAACTCCTGTATCCGTGGCGGGTAGGCCTGTCAAACTTGTGAAATGGAGACGGAACAGGCTGTTTTGTTTGCCGTTCCGTTTCTGTCACGGTACATGTCGAACTTTTCTTTAGTCGTTCCGTTTCGATTGAACGTCGAAATTTGAACTGTATTACACTAGAACGTATCGGTAAATCCGTTCCGTTTAATTGTTCCGTTTTTTAAACGAAATAAATTTATGTTTCGTTAGTTGTTCCGTTTCGACGGAACAAAACGGAAAACGATGAAACGGTATATCGTTGACGGACCTAGTGGCGGGGTGGGGGGGTTGTGAAATAATAAATCTGATTATTATGAAAAATGCATGGATGATACATGCATGTGTTAATGAAATATTCCGGGAACAATGTTTTCGCAACAACATTAAACAACTTATAATATTTTTTTATTTAACATGAGCAATAAAAAAACTTCTGATGAAAGTAATATGTTATAATTTAATAATTAATAATGAAAAGCAGTAACTTTACCAAATTGAACAAAAGAACTAGATCATACATACACTACTGTTCAACTTTTAAGTCAAGCAAATAATAAGAAATACTCATCAGAAAAAAAAATTGTGGGAAAAATGTTGATATTGGCAGCATATATCTTCCTTTTTTATCTGTTCAGAACTTCTACCCTTTTCCAGTTTCTTGTCTAGTTCTTTTAGCACTTTTCACGTTAGACCTGCAAATATGAGCAAAAAGTCTCCAACTTATAATTAGAAAGGTAAAAACTAAAAAGTCTCCAGTTTTCAGACCTACAATCTGAAAGCTGCTTCATCTATAAACTTTCGATTTTCGAAATGTAACAAATTAAGAAGTCCAACTATTTTAGAAAGGGCCGGTACATGAATTTTTTTACCATATGATCTTACCATATATATTCTCCACATGCCTTGTGATTAAAATACAATATTCTTTAATGTCTACTTCTAGAAAACCACTATTTTTTGGATTTTCAAGTCAACAATGCATGGCTAAATATAATGCGATTTTTTTCAACTGTTATCACATTGCATTAGGCCATAGCCGTTCAAAATTTGATAAATCCAAATTAAATATTGAGCTTAAATTAATGACTAAACTATAGAAATGTATTATTCATCTATTACGCGGTAATAAAAAAATTTGTGCTCGTGACATTTGTAGTACAAAATATTATTGTAGCATTTACACCCGGATCTGTTGATTTTTTAATGGTGTAACGGAATAGAATTGAGATCTTACAAATATTTCTTCTATTCAAGTAGAACATGTAATATAATAATATTTATCGCTTTATTTATATTTCAAATAGAACATGTAATATAATAATATTTCTTTCTATTTATAATAATATTTATCACTTAATAGATAAAAATTTGTAAGTTCAAAATTAGTAATTTCTGCCATAGAAAGTATCTATATAAACTTGGCATAAATTGAGATCGATGAAAATTGGAGATCGAGCTCAAATCGCATGTCATAGGAGGAGTTAATTTTTTTCTATAGATAGATAGATTAGGCATGAACTACCTTAGATTTTCAAATATATTTAATTTTAATGATTGAAGGAGATAGTAACTTGGCATACTATTTTTAATTTATTTAAATAAAAATAACTAGTTTAAAATTAAAGCCAATAGCAGCCACGACTTTTAATTAATAATAATATAGATATAGATGCCCCGAAAAAAGGAGATAGTAATTACCTGAAAAAAAAAGAACTTCTAAAAAAATTTATCAAAAAACTTTTTCTTTTTATATAAAAAGAAGCTTTTTCTTTTCAAATTATTGAAAAAAAAAACTTTGAAAAAAATATATATAAAAAATAACTTGATTCTCAAACCTGATATACATATATTAATTACTATGCGCTAGTTTGGAGTACTAAAACTAAACTAGTTAATTTTGTTATTCTTTCCGGAAGATCGCGCAACTATAACTTGTATTGAACTTTTTTTTTTAAGATAGCCTCACAAAATGTAGGAACCGGCCTATTCTGGGAAGGCAGCCGTCGTTTGTTGTTATTAATTCAATTATGATTACTTAAACTTCAATATGTTGTGATTTGCAATAATAGTAAACAAATAACATGTATATGATCCAACTTGAGATCATGAAATGCAACTAACACTTAACTCTAATAAAGATGCTGAATAATGTAAGTATAACTAGCCACATATCATGAATATATATATTTACTGAGGGGGAAAAAAAATGTCAATTAGAAAGGCACTAAAACCTGAGAAGGTCGCTCATCACCACCAACCGTGCTGGGTTTCAGGAAATGCAAGCCACCACTCGTTAGCGATCCAAATCCAATAGCAGCTGCAAGACTGGAATCGTTGTAAGCTACATTAATTCCTCCAGTCTCGAGTCCACGAAACATCGTTTGATGGTTGGTCCCGTTCTGCGGCTGGAAGAATTGTTCATGACCAAATCCTGTACCTGCATGCAGTGCTGAGCCTGGACCAATGTTTCCAATTAGGTTTGCAGCTGCTTGATACCTGGCAACGGTGGTAAACATGCAATTGGTAGGTGTTGGTTATTAGTACCTGGTTTGCTTTTCAATTGAAGCACTGTAGTTTTATTTGTAAATGAAAGGAACGATAATGCTTCAAATAATATAGAATAGACAATGTCAAAAAAATGTGCCAAGAAACAAAATTGCTTCAAATACCAAGAAGGGTTTTTTTTAAAAAAAAAAAAAGAAGCCAAAAGTATTGATAACTTCAAAAAATAAAACCAGTACCATGTACCAACCTTGCTAATTCAACACGGGCACGGTTCAGGTCATCCTGGAGCTGGCGCAACTGATGATGCAGGACAGAGATGACCCCTACACAGCCGTAAACTGGATCTCGCAACCTCATTTCAGCCTCATAGGCAAGTGAGTTTACGGCATCTTCCCGTTGGTATGGTTGCAATTCATTGAGTAACTTGGTGACATTACTTGCACCGAAAACTTTGTGCACATTCTGAAACTTAGTTGGATTATCAGGAGGAAAATAAGGGGCAAAAACACAGTCAGGTTGGCACTTGCGACGAAGGAACTTGCATGCGGCACATGGTGAGCTTGTGGTGTTCGATCCAGGTAAGGACCCAGCACCTGTGATGGTCGAGTAGCATAAATTTGAAGAGGTAGATGATATCAAAAGAGAAGGGTTGTGAGAGGTCGCCATGGACTGGAGATTTGACCTGTGGAAAAATAATAGAGAAATATATATATATAAGATTGGCTATTTGCTTAATATGGAAAGTATCTTTTTGCATATCAATATCATGGATGAATTTAGAAATGGATGACAAAAATATGAAATTTGATTGGTAAATGATTCTTTTTATCAAAGGAAAAGGATGAACTTATTCTTTGTTCAGATGGTGCAAACGGACACGTAAAGAAAAAAGAGATTTATTTTCCTAAAAATAATTAAAAACTGACTTATGGCAGATAAGTGGTAAGACTTAAAAGGAAAAACTGTTAACAGTGTAAGTTATTGATATCAGAACACGAAGATAATGTCCTAATTTATGCATGCTAAAAGAGAAGGAAACAAAATGTGCAACTGGCCAGGATTGTTTCCTGAATTTTAAAATTTGGTTTTGATTGATCCCCGATATTGGGGATGATTTTTTAAGAGTTTATTAGAAGAAACGAAAGATTATTTGTTTTAAATCAGATATTTTTTTTCTCTAGTGAATCAAATTAAAGATTATAGAAGAGATTAATTAAAGACGGGGGAAAAAAAACAGGAGAAAAGAGAGTTTATGCTAGAAGGAAAACCTTTGTTTTCTTGTATTGCTACTTCCTGGCCCTATTGCGCGCACTTGTTTCTCCCTCTAAAGAACCAGCGCGCTGCAACACAAAGAAAAACAAAGAGAACTCGGAGCCGGTGACGTTCTTTCTCTTAATACGCTAGTATTGCTCACCTGATGTGAAGAAATTTGGATTTATTTAAAATATTTAAAACTAATCAGTTATATGAAAGACAAAATGCTCAGGTTTTCTCGCCTCTCACATATACAGTCCCAAGAGTATGATATATTGATATATATATATAAATATAATTTATTATTATAGTTTTTGGGTATTCAATATATTTATTGTTATATGATGATGATGGGCAACGAACACATTAAATTCTCTTGTCCCAAACCCCACAGTCCCACACCAACCCCTGCTTCCTCCAATTTGTCTCCCTGGACCGTACCGTACGTACACAATTCCCGGCCCATCACCAGTTCACCACCATCCACTTGGTAAAATGAAATAAAAACTAGCTTCAAACGGTTCTCGCAAATTTCAGGAAACACTATTTAATCCCTTCTTTTGATTAAGCTTTAATGCTAACATTGAGGCAGGCAACAGTACTAATTGGTTGTCAGATAATGACACATATTAATGTAGCTTCAATCAAGTACTACTTTGACGATGATTGAGATTTTAATGCACATTTACCTTTTTTGTTTATTTCAAGCTTCCCTAGTAATTTTTCATCATTTACATTAATATTTTTAGGACTATGTTCTGAGATGAAAAGAAGGGCAGCATTAATTTTTGTATAGGCTTTTAATCTTTTCTTTCTTTTTCCTTTTTTTAAATTATTTCTATTTTATTTTTAATAAAATCTACCAGCGTTTTACTTTATCATCCGACCCTATAAAAAAAAGCAGCACCAATCATCTTTCGATAGTTTTGTTGCATTCAATTATTTTAGTACATTTTTCGGTAATAATAACATGAATCAAATAAAAAATTGCAGAAGAAGCAAACAAAAAAGAAGAAATGAAAATTAAAGGTGTCAGATAGGGTGCGTTTGGATAGGTGTGGGAAGAAGGGAAGAAGGGAAGAAGTGGGAAGAAGTATTGGAAAGTGTGTAACTTTGTGAAGAGTTTGGATTGTTTATAATTTTTTTTCTTCTTCTTCCTTCTTCTTCTTCTTTCTTCCAACAATCCAAACACACCCATAGAGAAAAGATGAATGGAGGGAAAAAAAATGGCCTTCCGAAATCCAAGAGAAAGAAGGAAGGAAGGATGAACAATGACGTGTGTATTCCTTGAAAGTTGAAACCGAGTCGCTTAAAAGTGAAAAACTCTTTTCACATTCCTTGACTTTTAATTTTTTTTATTATTATTATTGTTTTTTTTACTCACATGTACGCTCACAGTTTTGCATTGTTTCCAATAACCTATCCATTACCGAAATACTCTGACAATATCGGATACGGAATTAGTGATCGATACTAGTGTTCTAAATACGTGTCGTGCCGTATCGTGTCGTGTCAAATACGTCGTGTCTAGATCATCTCTCGTGTCGTGTCTTGTCGTGTCTAAATATTTCACGTATCGTGTCGTGTCTAAATCCTAAGAGATGGACACGCCATGCCTCGTGTCCTCGTGTCGTGCCGTGTCGTGTCTTCTTTAGACGTGTTGTGTCGTGACGTGTTCAGACACATTTAACTTTTTGACATGAATGTAATTTGTTTATGAAATTTAAAAATTATGTTTGTTAAATATGTCAAAAATTAAGAAAGTAGACGTGTTGTACCATTGAATTAAAATATAGATTAATTTTTAACAATCGATTAATATTTTGACAACTTCTTATCGGACTTAAGTAATTATTTTACTAAAAATAAATCAAACTCATGAAAAGGTACAAAACTATTTTCAATGACAAAAAGTATTTGATTCTTTTTAAGACAAATCACATATAGATTTCTATCTTTAATTTGCGCATGGCTCTGGACCCTTTTATTTTAATTGTGATTTAATTATTGAATCATCCTAATTATATTGTAATCTTTTGATTTCCAATTCTAACGATTTACAAGTGTTTTATTCGAAAATAAGTCTATTAATAATCATTGATTTATGATTAAATGTATCTTTGGCAAGATTTATGGAAAAAATATAATAGTATGTACATAATTGAAGAATCCATCGTATTTCTATAACACTATGTGTGTCTCCTTTTCGTGTTTGGCGTGTCTGTAATACGTGTCGTGTCTCTCATGTCGTGCTGTGTCGTATCTCGTGCCGTGTCGTGTCGTGTCTATTTCATCAAAGTTGGACACGACACGCTTAAGGACATGCCACGCGAAGTTCTCGTGTCGTGTTCGTGTCCGTGTCTTACCGTGTCGTACCACCTTCGTGCCGTGTCGTGTCGTGCCGTGTTCAGACACGCCGTGTTTTTTTGAGAACACTAATCGATACGATAGTATTCAGTTCACTAGTCTAGCAGAGGTGTCGGTGTGGTATTACTTTTCGCATGCTTATAGGGGCTGTTTGGATTCCCTAAGAAATTTGGAGAATTTCAACTTCCTACCATAAATTTATTATAAACAATCTAAATTCTTCACAAAATTACACACTTCCCAATAAATTTATTCCTAAAAATTGCAACTTTTCAAAATTTCCCAAATTCCTAAGCGATCCAAACGGCCCCATAATTATTACTTTTTGTGGTAATTCAAAATTTTTTATATAAATACTAAAATTCGTTTGATTTTATTTTTTTAATGATATAAAGGAATCAGGGCCGGTTTTGTTACAATTTATAAATACTTTTTATCTTTTAAAAAGCTGCATGTTGTTTCTTTCAAGTCTTTGTGCTGCATATTGTATATTGAAAAACAAAATTTCAAATTTTAAAAGAACTCAGTAGCATTAGTAACTCATTCGATATCATATGAATTCTTTTTTAGAGTTTCATGTAAAAATAATAGATCAGATCATTTTTTTTCAATGTTTTGAATAACAAAAAAAAAGTGTCTAAACACACTCCCACTCTTTTCTTTTCTGAAGATTCACTCTAGAAAATAAAGTAATAATTTTTTATTTAATTGCTATAGGATACTTTTTGTATTTTTTTTAATAATATAGGGTTTTTTTTTTTACGCGGCATAGTCATCTTAAGGATCAGTCACCTCAATGGGACTATTGAGTAGTATTGACAAAAAATAAAGGGAAAAAGAACTCAATGGGACGCAAACAAGTTTGGTCCTCTCTCTCTCTCTCTCTCTTCAGTCCTGTTGTAATGACCTGCCTTGAGAAGAAACCTACTTTGTTTTTCTTTTTTTTCCTAAAAGGGAATTAAACCAAAATTAAAGGAAATTGATTACTGTCATCTACAATTTTGTCATTTCTGTCATCGTTAAATATAAAGTGAACATATACAGCAAACAAAGTGAACATATAAGCTATCTAAGTGAACACATACAAACAAATAAGTTCAATGAAAATAAGTTGAATATGCATGTAAACTTCTGAACAAGTGATGACAACATTTATTTGTTTGTAAGTGTTCACTTAGATCGTCTATATGTTCACCTTATTTGTTGTATATGTTCACTTTGTATTTAGCGATGGCTGAGATGATATATTTGCCGATGACACTTATAATTCCTGAAAATTAAACTTCATTAGTTCATGCACCTAAATTAATCAAAACTTTATTGATTCTCTCTCTCTCTCTCTCTCTCTCTCTCTTTTTTTTGGGGGGGGGGGGGGGCGCGGTGGGCAATAGGCTTCGCTGATTATTTAAACATGATGCATATATGCCTAGCTAATTAATTAATTTTTCTGATTCATTATATCGCGGTAATTAATCTGGGAATTTTATCAAAAACATGTATCAAATATTCTGCAAGATTATTTTGTAAAATATTTCTTTTTTAAAATTTCAGAATCATACTTTGATTTAATACCTAAGGATAATATTCTTCAAATGAAACTCGCGTTCAAAATTCAACCGAGTCCGAAAGATATTTAAAGTTGGAACATTCTTTTATCTTAAATATATAATTTTCATTTTATTATACTGTTTTACATATACTTCCCAGGATTCGTTCTTTATTTTTTTAATTGCATGTAAACTATTCTTGGTCGGTGAGCATGAATTTGAAAAGGATGATTATTTTTATGTCAATAGACTTTATGGAGGAAATATTGTTTGTATTATGACGTCTACACTATTGTTTGACTCTCGAGTAAACTATGAGTACTAATCTGATTTCAACAAAGCAAATCTTCAGACTGAAAATAGGAGGTCTAGAAGCAATATTTCCTCTGGAGCCATCACTTAACATTATACCTGCGTTTGCAACAAAAAACAAAACAAGTGAAAGAACCAAGTTCTTTTTAGTTTATAATTTAACACAGAAAAGTGGCGTTTCTTTAGTAAGGAAAATGAGCAGAGAAAAATCATTTTTTTTTATTTTATTGGTTGAAATAAATACAAATTAAGTAGATGTTATCAAAAAAATACTCCATTTCCAGGGGCCTTTTCTACAGTACATTTGCTGACATCATGATGATATCATCTGCCCACCCAGTGAAACGATCTGGATCGTCGATCAAAATTCTCGATCGGTCCGTCTGCTTCGATTTTTCCGTCGCTCCCCTCTATACTCTATTCATCATCGACCCCTTTTTTTCTTCTTTCTTTGTTCCTCATTTCTCCGAGCTACTTGAAAAGCTACGCCGTCGATGTGCGCAGAAGAAATTCTTTCTCAATTCTTCTGCTCGCCCCGCGCGCTCTCTCTCGCCTCCTCCCTGTCTCTCTCATCTCCTCCTCAATGCCTTTTCTCTTTCCGTCCACCAAAATAAAAACAAATCAGAAGAGAAGAGTGATTGGGGGAGAGAGACAATAGCAGATTTTTTGTGCCAGATCAAAAGTATCAAACAGGGAAAGCGAAAGGAGTTTTGGAGGGAGGTGCGCCATTGTAGTTTCTCCTTTGGCCCCCTCCTCTTTCTCGGATTCAGACGGGATCGATCGAAGCCAAAAGTTTTGAAAATTTGGAAACGAAGGAAGAAGAAAAAGTAAGTCAGATCTCTGCCCATTTTTAGTTGAGTCTCCTCATATCTGTATCTCTTCTTTGTTTTTTTGCCATTAGGAAAAAAGTTGACCCGTAACAAACAAAGAGTTTAACAGATCAGATGGTATAAATCAATGCACCAGGGCAGCTTTTTTTTTTGTGCAGTAGTTACAACTTACTTTATTCTCCTTAGGTGCCCTTCTTGCTTCTAAGTCCAATTTGTTATGTCAATTTGGCATGGTTCTTATCTGCTGCACCATTACCAAATCAGTAATTTATCAAATTAGGTGCTTCTGATATGATTCAGTTAGTCCAAATTGGTATTTCTAAGTAGCAAGTAAAAAGAAGTTTTGTGATACAATTGTTGATTTTATAAATAATTTCAGTACAATTTTTTTGAGTTTTGACAATCTAAGACAGCGAAAGCTATGAACATAAGATACAACTATAAGAAGATTTCGAGTTTGATTTTTCTTAAAGGGATGCAGGCATGTCCTTGCTGATTGAGTTCCTGATTTTCTTAATTACAAGTTCACCCTAAAATCAAAATTATGTAAGTTGCCTCCTAGAATTGGGATATAATCAAGGCATGGAGGAAAGTGTAAAATCAAAGGCTGAAAACAAGTAAGAAACATGTACTGCTAACAAGTCCAACGAAAAGATTTACTTTCTCTGTAATTATTTTTTTCTAAATTTGTTTGTTGTTATATGAAATATTGCCATGCCTAACCTTTCAAAGAAATAAATTTTGTTTACCACTCAACAAAAATGTTTTGATGCTGATTAATCAATTCCATATAGTAATGAATGTTTCTTTTAGGATTTAGGGTTCAATAACAGCAGTTCAATATTTACTGACACTATAATCCAAAGGATCTTATTGTAAGTTCACGATATTGATATTGTTTAGATTGCTACTGTATTGCTTTGTCGTCATTTTATATTCCTCAGGTTTAGTCTGCAATTAATTGAATTTGTTCATTTTAGGTAGACAAAGAAAAGAAGGGCATTTTTAAATGCTTTGCAATGTGTCATGATATCATATGACTTATCTTTACTTCTTTTATGTTTGGTTTTTTTATAGATGTCCGAAAAAATGAGTCTTAATACAGATGAGGAAGAGAAGGAAGAGCATAGGTTATTAACTCACGATTTGATGAAATGGGGTTTGAGATGCAACACAATTTTTAAAGAACAGGTTTCAGATTGTAGAGGTTTATCTTTCTTTTTTTCTTTTTCTTTTTAAAATTACATTTCCATCTATTGTGCCATGTGTAAGGGTTGGTTTTTACTGAGTTGCTATGGCAGTATGCAGATTTATTGTTATATCTCCAAATTTTGTGCCTCTCAGCCTCAGTGTTCTTTGAACTTTGAACTAGACCTCGATTTAATTTAGTGTAATTTTTATCATGTAAAAAATAACTATTGCAGTTAAGTCTCAATTTAAATTCAATTTAACAAAGGACTTTCTTGCAATCATTCAAAATATTTAAAATATATTTGTGTAGGGACTAAACCTGCTTTTTAGTTGCGCTTGAGTTGCGAGGACATACTGTGGTCAATTGCAAGGAGACTTCCTTTTCTCTTGCTCTCAATTTCAGGTACAAAAAATCATTTACCTCAATTTGTACAGACCCAGCTTCAGGTTTAGTTCTGTTGCTCTTACTCTTAGTTTCAGCCTTTCAGGTACAGAAAAAACAAAGAAAAATCCAGAGCCAAATCAAATCTATCCAGTTGAATGTGATAATGTTGTTCATACTTTATACGGTTAGGATTTAATTTTGTGTTGTTTGTTGTTGGGATTAGATACTGTGCTGTTAGGGATGGTGCGATTAAGGTGTGTGTTTTTTTTTGAAAGTCAATTAATGTGTTTGATTATATTAGGTTGTAGGTATATATATAATATAATAATTATGGATGAATTTGATAGTTATGCCAAGTCGGATCAGGCCAAAAAAAATTTGTGATATTTACATGTTCATGTTGGTACCATATATTAGTGTCAAATCAAAATGAATACTCTGAAGTAGCTATTTGGGTATTAAATCTTATTTTACTTTTCACTAATAAAAATAATTGAATGTCCAGCTTTTTACTTTCGGTCTTTGGTAATGAAAGTTCATTGTGGCTGTCATAATAGAATAAAATGTCTATTTAGGCAACAAATGATTTCAGGTGAAAAGATTGCAAAATGCTAAAGAGGTTCGAGCGCTTTGACGAACATTTTCAATATCTAGAGGTGCATTTATAGTTAGGTCTTTTTTTAGTGAGATGATCACTATATTTTTTTAGCCTTATTTCTTATATTGTGAAAAATATAGCTACATTAAAACATGTCTAACTTAAAAGAAGTTTGTAGGCATATATAGTCTGATGGTGTTACGCGAGATTAACTTCTTTGTTTGATCCAAACAATATCTAAGATACATAACATTCACTCTTGGTGCAATTACATCTACGGTTGTGTCTTGATTTCTGGTCTTTGAAAGAAAATAGGAAATTGTCTTGATTTATTATTTTTTGTGTCTAATCCAGAATTATAAATACAGCTATCTTAATAGATGTTATTTTCTTGGCTCCAAGATGCATAATTCCTTCTCGAGCAGACATTCATGGTATTGTTGGTTTAAATAAAAATTTTGTTTGCACTCATTGGAGGGCTGTACAGCTAATATTTTTATTGGTGAATTTAATTGATGAACTAACAGTATTGATTAGGTATAAAACAGATCTTTCCTTTTAGGCTTGCATTTTACCACGAGGCATTGTGTTATGACTGTTTTAGGACTAGGAGTAATGAATGTGGTTCCCCTGCATGCTGTTCTTGCGATTGCGAGTCTAAGTTGTAAATAACACAATCCAAATTAAGCTAGAATGGTTGTATTTAATGGGCATCAGAAGAGTATGTTGTCAAAATATCTACAGAATAAAATACCATTACAAAAATAAACCGAGCAAGAATACAATTATTTCCATGACAACTGTTTATTGATTATTCAACAAAAGAATATACGAGAAAAATCAAAGTTGAACTTTTATCAAATTTTATCGCGCGAAGCGCGAAATTTCAGCTAGTGTGTTTCAAATCTAACTAACATATTATTGTTTATAACTTGATATTCAAAGTTGAAAACATGAATACATCTTTGTCATCTTAATCTCAAAAACAAATAATTTAACAAGAGCCCGTATTGAGGCATGCTAAGCCCACAGTTTGAATCTCGTACAACCGAAAAATTTAAAAACAGTATTAAATTAATATAATATATTAAAAATAATATCAATATAATAATATTTTTTTAAATAGTATCACGAGATCGGAATCCCAGATTCCGAACGCAAGATCGGATTCCTGAATTCCGATCTTAGCTAAGATCGGAATCCGAGATTCCGATCTTAGCTTTTAATTTTTTTTATATATTATTTATTCATTTATTTAATTTATTAATTAGTTAAATAATTAGAAAAATAGATAATATATTGTAAAAATATTGAAAAAATATGGAAAAAATCAGGAATAATTAAACTAAATTTTATATGTAATTTAGTATTTTTTGGGGAAATTAAATTTTTTTTTCTTTATTAGTTTATTAATTAGTTAATTAATTAGAAAAATAGATAATATATTCTAAAAATATTGAAAAAATATAAAAAAATCAGGAATAATTAAACAAAATTTTATATGTAATTTAGTATTTTTTTGGAAAATTAAATTTATTTTCCTTTTAATTAATTTATTTAATTAAATATAAATTTAATTAATTTATTTAATTAAAAATGAATAATTAAGTATAAATTTTTAATTAATTTAAATTAAAATTATAAATTTTTAAACAACCATTTGATATGCGTCCCGGATGTCGTCCTCTGTATATATTATTTTCATATTATATATTAAACAATCATATCGAGTCTCATGATCAAGGAAGCACTTTATGGATTGCGTTAGAAAGGAATCACACGAGATTGATGTTTTACTGAGACGGAGAAGAAAGACTAAATTCATTTGATTTACTGCATTTCTCTTTTTAATGATTAATTTATGATTTTAAAAACTTTTTTAGTAGTTTAGAGTAGTTTTTAGGTTTGCAAACTTTCAAAGTGGATTTTGGAGGTCCAGAGAGCGTTTTTTGGCTTCGAAAATGGTCGTTACGGGGTTCCACCCCGATAACATGTGTAGATCTCGTCGCCAGCTTTCCGGAATGTCCTCGTTTGCGCCAAACGGACCTTCATATCAAAAGTTATGCATGTTTAAAGTTTTAATGTTCAAGTTATGTCTTTGTATCCCTGCAAATGCAGAAAGGATTAATAAAATTTTGAACATTCTGAAAGGATTATGCCTTTGTATCCCTGCAAATTCTGAAAATTTATAATCCTTTCTAAATGGTACAATTCATTTAATTAAATAAGTTATAAAAATTTATATTTTAATTAAATAAATTAATTAAAATAAAAATAAATTTAATTTCTCCAAAAAATACTAAATTACATATAAAATTTTGTTTAATTATTTCTGATTTTTTTCATATTTTTCAATATTTTTACAATATATTATCTATTTTTCTAATTATTTAACTAATTAATAAATTAAATAAATAAATAAATAATATATAAAAAAAATTAAAAAACTAAGATCGGAATCTCGGAATCCGATCTTACGTTCGGAATCTGGAATTCCGATCTCATGATACTATTTAAAAAAATATTATTATATTGATATTATTTTTAATATATTATATTAGTTTAATACTATTTTTAAATTTTTCGGCTGTACAAAATGATCTTTCTTCAACAAAATAAATTGGACTTAATGGCCCTATTGTAAGAATAGTCGCGGTACCCGGTTAAGTCCTCATGGGCCTTCAAATTCTTAAGTAGTTATTATGTGTCCTTTGCACCGCTTTATAAGCAGAATTGCAGAAATGATAATTGCAATATGTAATTTTGTCATCGTTTGAATAAAATAAATATATAAAATAGACAAAATAAATTTAACTAATTAATTAAATTAAACGCATACAAAGAAATAAGTTCAATAAAAATAAGTTAAATATGCATATAAAAATCTGAACAACAATATAAAAAATAAAATTCAACTCATAATTGAATAAAGTGAACACATAGAAAAACAAACATGACATATAAATAAATAAAGCGAACAAATATAAAGACGATGGCACAGAATTAGGCATGAAAAAATATGAAAGATAGTAATTGTCCTTCAAAAGATGTAGCTGCCTTACATGCTGATTTTTAATCGACATAAAAATATACTGATTTTAATGATGTTAAGTTGGATTTTTAATAAAGTCATCCGTCCC
The DNA here is from genome assembly GCA_028095005.1 of Rhynchospora pubera. Lineage (NCBI taxonomy): Eukaryota > Viridiplantae > Streptophyta > Magnoliopsida > Poales > Cyperaceae > Rhynchospora > Rhynchospora pubera. Next base: position 82,485,981 of record CM051460.1, on the reverse strand, counting down.
CTGGAGTGAACAGACTTACAACCGTATACATATAGATTGCAGCCATTTACATCGCAATATGCTACTTGATTTCTATTCTAATTTCACTATAAAAAATGTATATTTTACTCCACTTGTTTAATGTTCAAAAACAGAAAGCAGCATTCTTACGGCTTTGTTCTTAGTATTGTTATATTTTCATTGTGATCTTGTTTTTTTTTTTTTTTTTTTTTTTTTTGAAGCAAAAGTAGGGGTCTAGCCCAATACCAAGAAAAAAAAGAACGTATACCGAGGAAGCGTGACATGATACCTTGTTATATAGCAAATAATTGACAATAATTAATCGCGACACTATTATTTCTTTCCAGGGAATTAGTTAGAACTCTTGATTTTGACGGTTCACGTTTTCTGTTTTCCTGCAATTATTTCTTTTTCTAACTTTTGTACTGAACCTTTTCCTTATTATGGCTCCGTTTGGATGCGTTGAGAATAAGGTAGGAAGAAGGAAGAAGGGAAGAAATTTATTGGGAAGGGGTAAATTTATTGGGAAGTGTGTAACTTTTGTGAAGAGTTTGGATGGTTAGAAATAAATTTATTGGTAAAAAGTGGTTATTCCTTATTCCTTATTCCGGAAAGAAGCCATCCAAACGGAGTCTATGCTATTATAATAGACAAATAGGGGCCATACCTCTAATTTTACTCAACAAAAAAGTTAAAAAAAAACTCTGCCTCAGACTCAGATGGAATAATGAAGATGGTCTAGTGGCCCTAGTCACTGTTTGTTTTTTTCCCCCTTTTTTTGGTGGAGAGTCTGTTATGTTTTTAATTTGTTATTAAAAAAATAACTGGAGAATTAAATGTAGTAAAGTACAACTGTACAATGGAAAAAATCAGAGTAAAACTCATTTCTTAATTATAATACTTTCGGAGGTACATCTGCAATAATGGAACTAAAGGCCTTTAAGGCTTTAACACGCATTTTATGTCCAAAAGACCAAAATTACATTCAACTATAACATAATTTAGACCGTGAAAGTAAATTGACCCATCCGTTTTTATTAACTTTACATTAGATTTTACGCAAAAAAAATTCTAATTTATACTGTTCCGAAAAATAAGATTATATTTTGTACAGTAGTAAGTCCGAGCCTCTGTATCAATTTGATATGTTGTAACTGTCAACTCACTATTCTCATTTAATCATACGTCTTCATGTCAATAACACAAATTAAATAGTTAGGTGTCTTCATGGCATTGCTAGGCTAGTTAATTTTACTGACGCACTGAACTTGTGATTTAATTTCTTCTTCAGTAATTGTTGGGCTCCACAAAATTAGAGGCGAGTGTGACAACACTAGGATGGTTTCAGGATGATTTTACTGTAAAAATTAATGGTCCCAAATCAATTCGTGGCTCGAAAGAATAACATTTTTTTTAATCTTCAATACAATTTCGTCTCGGACATAGTTCATTATATTTATGTTTATATATTTATTCTGTACATAAAATAATGAATATGCACTGGTTAAAACAGGAGCGAAATTTTCTAAGTAATAGTTAGCAACAATATTCAAATAAAATAAAAAGGAACTTTGTATTTGGTAGCAATATTTTACGCAATAGTTAGTAATATTTATTTTTACCCTTTTTTCTCTGATAAACTGAAGACTTGTAATTGATATTCCTTTCTAGGGATCAAAACTTATATAACATGGTCAATGTTTCGTTATAAAACGATTTCGTTAAGCTTTTATTGATCAAGTATAATTTATAGATTGCAATCCCATATAAATATAGGCCATCGAGCTTCTATTATTTCACTCTTAAAAAAAAATCTGGGAAAAACTCTAACAACGGCATTGACTTCAAGATTTTTTTTGTCGACTTGAACTCTGCTTTCGTCCATCAAGCTAGTGATCTCTGACTCCCTTGTCGTGAGCAAATAATGCACTTATAAATTACAGCCAGAAAATTCAGTACAAGTACATAAATTTATTTGGTACACAAAATTTAATTGTTGTTGGTAGAATTACACACGTAAATTTATCTGTTATTGGTACTTACGCAAACTGCATTGTTTGGGTGGTAGTTGTTCAAAATTTTACTTCGGCGCAATATATTTTATTTTCCTTGTTTTACAAAATTGTAATTAAAGCATATGACCTGCTTTCATTAACATATTCTTGGTACAACAATTATCAGTGTAAAGAAACAAAAACAGACCTCACTCTATATATCTGGCTAGTTTTTATAAGAGCAGAGTAATCCTGATCGACGACCCGACACTACCAATTATCAAAACAAACATTACAGCTTTATCGTATAAGTTTCACATAACACATTAACATCTCAAAGGAGACCTAGCTTATGAAATAAGTATAAGAAAAAAAAACACACACACACACACAACAAACACCATCAACTCAATCACTGAGAAGGTCCCTCCATCCATTCCTCTTCATCAGATACTGTCACAAGTTTCTTTCTGGTTTGAACTTTGAACCGAATCTCTGTAACCTGTAGGATAACCTGTCCATAAATAATTTCTTTTTAAAATAAAAAAGGACTTTAACCAAAATTATAAGCACGTGATGCAAAAACACCCGATAAACAACCAAAATCGTTTGCGTAAAAATTCTATCCTTTTTGGTAAAAGCAATGAATTTTTCCAAAAAGCCTGCATATCAGTAGTGTCCACTTCAATTGTCCGTAAAGTTAATTAGTTGTTAACCAAAATTCTTTGATATTAGAGCAATATTAATTACAATAATTGACTACCGCTCTCTTCTTGACCACCTAGACCCTCTAGTAGTCAAATTATCCTTCGGCAAAATAATAGTTTGGCTAGAACTAGAATAATTAATACGTATATAGGATTGGAAAAAAAAAAAAGAATAAATGTGTCCGCTAGCACAGTACAGCACTGGCTAGAAATGTGTATAAAAATATATTAGAGTGACCTGTTACTAATAGCAATTCAAATATTGCTAATATTGTCATGACGGTCAGTGGCTGAGTGTGTTTATTTATGGCTCCGTTTGGATGGCTTCTTCCCGGAATAAGGAATAAGAAATAACCAATTTTTACTAATAAATTTATTTCTAACCATCTAAACTCTTCACAAAAGTTACACACTTCCCAATAAATTTATCCCTTCCCAATAAATTTATTCCCTTCTTCCTTCTTCCTACCTTATTCTCAACGCATCCAAACGGAGCCTATAATTGAGCGGGACAAGAAAGAAAAATTGTGCGACCAAATCATGCAATATTGACTACTCCCGTTAAATTCTTGGAAAACATATGCTACGTGGCTAATTTACAAAATCTAACATTTCATTGTCATGAAATTGTTTAAAACAAATAAAAAAGGAAAAACTAATTTTCTTCTAATATGGACAACAATAGATAAGACCGCTAGCTCCTCTACATATAAAGAGTGCTAGCAGTAGCACACGTCTATCAAGTATCATCCTCAATTCTCAAACAATTATTGTTCCTTAGACAACAATGGCCCCTCCACCAAAGCATTTCTCCCTGATTCTCATTGCGCTTATACTCTCTTTTCTCACCGCATCAACCCATGCCGGCAGAATTTGATAGAATAGAGAGAGATAACGTCGTGGACGAGAGAAAATTCTTCTAAGTTCTAACTCAAACTTCTATAATATTTTCTCTTATACATGAAACAAATATATAAGGGACTCTTTTAGTCTTTTATAGTAATAGACTCATGCTCTAAAATTTGACTTAATAAATGTGACCCTTCTAACTATCCTATTTGCTAACAGCTAGACAAATATAGACTCATGACATAGCTATGTCGGAATAATGCTGCCTACAACAACACTGCAGATTTTAAACCTGATTTTGAGTTTAATTTTCAACAAAATTGCTGTTTATTGGGGGTCAGAGTGGCCCGAACGGCGATGAAGGAACGCTCAAAGCAACCTGTGACACCGGAAACTATGCCTAGCTATGTCATACTGGCCTTTCTCGCAACCTTCGGTGATGGCTGGAGTCCAGTTCTTAATCTAGCTGACCACTGCGACCCCCCAAGTGGTGAATGTAAAAGCCTCACCTCTGACATGCAATCCTGTCAGCCCCAAGGGACAAAGGTTTTATGTTTATATATTTATTTTCTGTTGAGTGCTGAGTTCATTAATAAGTTAAAAAATCTAGCTTTCACAAATTAATTGGGTAGTTTTTTAATTCAAAACTAAGGTGCATTAATGTCTCAAAAAGTGGATTGTGTATACTCGAATTTGTAATTTTGGTAAATATTGGATCAAAATGGAACTTTTGACAAAGCAATACAAAAGTAGAAGTAGAACAATAATCTGCATATGATATATTATGCTAGTAGTTGATTATCTGATAATATTGTTGAAACCATAACACAAGGTATATTGTACTTCGCAATTTGTACTCTTTTTGTTGCATGTATGATTCAATGCGAACAAATAAATCCTTCCGAGTGGGACAATCGAATGAAGAGCGATGTGTAAAACCTGGTTATCTAATCATCTGTCCAAGTACAGATTGAGCCTGTTGTTGCTTTTAAATCTCTTGTTTTATGAAGGCCAGTTTTTAGCCTGCTGTTGTTCAAAAATGGCCTAATATTCCCCAGAAAAGAAAGAGAATTGAAAATTTTTTTTTTTTTGGGGGGGGGGGGGGGGGGGGGGGACTACCATTTATGCATCACTTAGGAAGCAAGCACTCAGAAATATATTACAAAGGGCACTGTCAAAGAAATTTAGACCTAATGAATGAAAACTAATGACCATTCCACAACTTCCATGTGAAAGGCACTCAGGCACACTAAACTAGTAAACTCATCTGATTAATTAAAAAGGCAAGCCACATGCCAGTTGACATCATACACTACAATTATAAATCACATATTACATCTGCATGTGCTCAAGTAAATAAAACCAAATAATGGTCAAAACAAGCCGGAAGTGTCCAGTCAAAGAACTACAGCAGAACCCATTGCCAACCATAAAACACCTACTGAAAATCACAACCATAGAAGGCGCAGAGATAGTTAGCAAGAATTACCCTCCAGATGCCCCTTGAACCAGTCACTACCAAACTGAAGCGGAATCAGGAGGCCTCGCCTCACCATGAAAAATGAAACCCTAAAGAGCAAACTGGACATCTGCAGTCAACAGAATACCTCCAGTCTTGGCTCAAAACAGAAACCAGTAAACAACTGAAGAGGAAAACGCTTACTGACAGGACACCTGGCTGACCACCTCCATTCCTTCTTCTCCATATCAAACACCAATAGAGCTGTGGACCCATAACTCTGAATGTATACCGACTCATGGGACCCACTACTAGCAAAAACATCATCAAGCTCACCAAACCCTTGAAAATATTTGTGGGGCATCTTTGCAACCTCTCTCCATACCTTATTCTCTCGCAACTCCCATATTCCTATTCCCTTTATTATATCAGGCCGGTCATTCTTAGCAATTCCACCGACCATTACAAGTTTATCTTTCAAGTTCATTAATCGGCCACATGTCAATGCACAAGGTACAGGTATTGATGAGCCCATGAGAGAACCAGAAGAAGAGCATAAATGACCATGCACCGACGCCGTAAATATGTCGTACATTATTAGCCTATGCCGAGGTACAGTGTTTGCTATTACACCAGTCGACTGGATCAAGCAGTATAGCAAACCATTACATATTACGCTGTCATCACCACCTCTCCAGCCACTGAAAACCTCCATAATAGGTGTGACCCACTTGCCAGAATCTGACCTGTACAGATGCACCATAAACTCCCATTGATGGAAGTCATCTGAGACCTGTTTCGACCTCGCCAATGAAACAATATAATCTAAAGATCCCTTATCAACAGAAATAGCAACGGTGCTGTAGTCAGGCTGAGTTTTCGCAGAAGGTTCTGGAAGCTGCCTCCACTCGCGGGTTATCGGGTTTGAAACAAAAACACGGCTCCATGAATCTGAATCCATGCAACAGACAAGGCCAGAGGAAGTGGAAACAAACCAGTTTGACTTCTCAATGCAAGGGAGGTGGAAAGAGAACCACTTGCGAGTTAATGGGTCAAATGCAAACCCACCTGGGGAGGCCTCATTCGTGCAGGTGAACATGAAGTACCATGGCTTAGATTGACTGCAGGGGCAGAACAGAGAACGGCGGCGTGAATGAATGATTTCATGCCATCGCTTGCATGTCAAGGAGGCTCGAATCACACTAGCAATTGGAAGGAAGGAGAAGATCCGCTCAAACACATCATCAGGTAAAGCTGAGTCAATAGAGAGATCAGAGAAAGGGGGGATATCAGGTGCATCAACATCTGTACAGCAGTCAGTGGGGTCTACGGTCAATGGGAGTTTGAAGTGGTCCAATGGGAAAGAATCCCAGGACAGCTCATCCACTTCCATTCCGTGATGCAGCAGATCAGATATCATTCAAGTGAAGTAACTGCAATCAGGAAAAAATGAATGCATAGAAAAAGGATGTTATCAGATGTAATCCCACAATTTCCAGGTATGACACCAGTGGTAATGATGAGCAAAACAGTACAGGTACTGGTATAGTGGTACTGAATAACTTAAGAGGCCTATAACAGTAGGCAAATGGTTTCCTGATACACATTTCAATACAGGTAGAATAGTAGAATATACTAAAAATGTCTTTCTATAATTCTGGTTTGTTTTGCAGGAAAGTAAAAATCCTTCAAAGTGCCTTTTGATGTTGATATGCTAGAATCTAGATATAATTAAGGAAAATTTCTACTTTTAGACTGAATTATTTTAGATGTTATGATCCTTTTCTTTTGTAAAAAAATATTATCACAGTCATTTTCAAATTAATTTTGTTTTCATTATCATCGTATCAAACAGACAACCCCATATCAATATAAGCCATAACAAATTCGAAATATAAAGAAAATCCAGCATTGTAGTTAACACAATCGATCAGAAATGTTTTATATTTAAAATAACCATGTGATAAATGCTAATAAATACTGGACAACCCTTGAAATAAACCAAAATTTCAGAAACTTGTTACTATTAGTTAATGCAATAAACCAAAAATGCTTTCTTTCATGTCATCACTTTCTCTGGTACACAAGAGTTGTTAGTTAGAACATGCATGTTGCTATCAGAAAAGAAAACAACAGAGGAAATAAAACTTTTAAGAAAAGAAGATACATTAATTTATCAGTTTTATCCTCAAGTGCAGTCTAGTTTTGTTCGCAGATGCACATTGTATCATGGCATCAATTAAAAAATGATTTAGCATTAGTCACCCTCCTTTTGGGTACACAAAAGTACCTTCCATGTACCATAACAAAAGAAAATTTTGAAAGAAGTATATGAAATAATTTAGTAATTATGAACAATTACTGAGAAAGATCATTCAGAATACTGTGCATCATTTATATAGCATACCTAGTCTAACTTTGCTTTTAGAAAGACATTTGGTTACCCACACCATTAACTTCTTCAAGAAATATCGTTCATTTCCCCATTTTTCAAGTAGTCAATCAGGCCCCTATTCTACGAATCAAAAGAACCATACAGCATCTGCATGTGTGCTCCTAAGTAAATCACATATATGCCCTAAACATAGAAAGTTTACTATCAAGAAAGTTGCTGCTCAAAGCACCCTAAAGGAAGCCATTCTGAGATACTGTTTGATTCCATGATTTCCGAACCAAATTAACTAGCGATAGAGAAGTCTAAGGAAAATTAAAACTAAATTCCAACAGGACAAAGAACCATATTAACTCAAAATTCAAAATTGACAAAACCCTACTGAAGCCAAACTAATTTTAACTGAAACCCCTAACAACCCAATTCCACTTACAGGTACCCAAAATGAACTTGACCCAAAACTAGTACAATCCACTGATGAACAACAAAAACAGATGAAACTGAGAAAACAACGTAATTTATACCCTGCCTGAGTTGGCCTATGGACCTCGATGAAAACTTAGAACCAACTCAGTACCTAGGAAGAGTAACCCAACATAATTTGACCTGATATCAACCAAAACCAGGACATTCCCTGAACCAAATTAAAATATAACTGGCACATCCTATCCTGCCTGTTGGCCCCATCTAGGTTGAGCATCTATTTGAGGGAAATATTGAAACCAGGGTAAAGAAGATTAGCCATTTTTTGTAGCAATATGCACAACCAGTTTGGACTTTTTCAAATGATGTTTTGTCATAAAAGGGCCACACATGAAATTATACCTAAAGAAAGAACCGGTAGCATTTGACAACCTAATATATGCGCTGTGTCAATTAACATTATCATACTGGCACTAACTTTTTTCCATGTTGGATTAATTTTGTACTAGGGAATATTTGGGAAATATGAATTGACCAGCCAAAGGATGAAAAACTAGAGCCTGAGTCTATGAAGAAACAGTTTGAAAGATAATTAGATTTACTTAAATTGAAAAGATATACATTTTAGATGATCCCTTAATAATAATGCATGAACAGCTTTTTCCTAAGATATAAGTAACAAAATAAGGTATGTCTTTCACTCGGACATAATTCAAAAGATAACAAATTTGACATCACTCATATCAGAAATTGTTCACCATACCAAGGTTACACAACCTAGCGTCTAACTCGTTAATCAAATTTGTAAAGGCAATCTCAAAATAAATGGGCAATAAATAACCACTGAAACAAAGAAAAGAGCATTTATTACCTCCCCAGGACTAAATACATCAATATCTTCGATTTATCCGAAAATACCCTACAAAGAAAAAAAAATTATTCAGCAATTGGTACCAATGTCGGTACAAGGACAACTAGATAATCTGAAAAATTATTAGAAAGTTAGAAGGGAAAAATGTCAGAGAAAGTCTCATTGGTCCCCTCTTTTACCTCAATTGTAGCTTCATATACAACTAAAATAGAACACATAACAAAAAAACAAATGAAAAAATACAACTGAAATGAGGCAATAAGATGGTTAAATAAATGGTGTTTCTCAAAACTACCTCCAGAGAAGCTAAAATCTCAGACAACGACCCACAAAAAACCGAGCTTTTTGCTCTCCGCCTATACTTCGAGCTCCTTTCGTTTTGGGTCAGGCGAAATATTAACCAAAACGCATAAACTTTGGGGAGAAATCGCATTTGAGAGTAACCAAGAAAGAGATTTCTCCCTCTATGCGCTACCAAAGAGAGAGAGGAGAAAGGGATTGGAAATCCCTCTCTTTCTTTTCCTTCTCGGGATCAGAGTAGGAGAAACGCCAAAAGAGAGAGGAGATGAAACAGGGGATGGCTTGAAGAGAGAGCAGAGGAGAGAGAGAAAGCGAGAAGAAAACGACAAGCTCTAAAAGCCAACAAGAGCGTAGTTCTGGTTTTGGTTGTTTTCTGTTCTCTTGGTTCAGTGAAGGAAGAGGAGAGAGAGAGAGAAGCCCTTTAAAACAAAATAAAAAATAAAAAAAAATATGAGAGAGAGAGGGAAGTAAATGTGCAATGGAGTAAGAGGGTATTTATAGAAGAAACAAATGTGGACACAACATAACCTTAGTAAGGGTTCAATGCCTCTATGCTTGACTATTTGGACTGATGTTTTGTCTAACTGTGCAATTTCAAATTGAATTAACTTGGAATTAGAAGTAACGGTACTACAATTAGAGCTGTCAAACAGATGCCGTTTCAACATTTTTCGTTCTGTTCCGTCTGAAACGGAACAGAAAAAGAATGATAAATGACTTACGTTTGTAGAGGCAGAACGGGTTGAAATGCACGTTAGTGTTCTGTTTCATCGAAAAATGACTGAATTCAACGGAAAATATGTTGAAATCGGTGAAAAATAAGTAACGGAACAGTTAACGAAACGAAAAAGTGTTCCGTTTTATGAAACGGAACGAAAATGAAACTGATATATTTTGTTCTTTTTCTAAACGTTTGACAGCTCTAACTACAACGGGTCAAAGAATGGTTCAAACATATATTACTTGTATACTAATTACTAATGAGAAATTTTAAGCAGTCAAAACTTGCTTGGCCGAAATTATTAAACCCCCTCCACATGAAACAATCTGCATATAAGAAGCTGGATATGAAAGATAGTTTGTAAAAATTAATTATTGCAAATATGGGAAATATATTTACAAGGACCCAAAACATTATTTGATAAAAAAAAATTCTGTACTATTTTCTTAAATATTTTTAATGAATATTTTTATTTTTCAAATTATCGTAAAATTATTCAATTTGCAACATAAATCAGCGTGGTAATCCAAAATAATTGAATAAAAATTGGCACATTACGTCTTGCAGATGTTTAATTTATCTCGCACGCATCTCAATAGAAGTCAGAAGGACTAAATTACAATTTTGCACTTATGAATGAGAATGATGCTGATTTTTCTTCTTTTGGAAATTCAACGATGCTGATTTGGATTTGCCAAGTAGAATTAAAATTGACATGTCATTACTTATACATAACTAAACCCAATATAATAAAGTGAATACATTTTTGCAATTAAGTTCCGTATACCTTCCCATTCATATTTATTTTATTTCATTTATTATTTTTTCCCCTCTTGAGCCCCATGCTGTTCCATCAATAAGAGCTTCAAAAAATCTCCACATGGCATTGATCCAATGAACCAAAATCCTCCGATTTTTTTTTAATATTCAAATCCTCCGATTAAAACAGTCCCCCACTCACTTTTGCGAGGAAAATTTTTATCAAAGATAAAAATACCCTTCAGATTTTTAAAAAGAACAAAGGAGCACAAACATTTTTAAAATGAGCATAATTATAGCGGCATTGCTATTGCCGCTATAGCCCAGTCTATGTAGCACGGCTGAAATGACTAAAATATAAAAAAAAATAAAAAATTTCATTATAGCGGCAATGGATTTGCCGCTATAGGACTTTCAAAAATTCTTTTTTTTTAGTGCATGTTACTTTCATTTTTTATTCGTTTTTTTCCTTTTTATTTTTCTTTTTCATTATAGCATAATTATTACAAATAAATTTTCGATTCTTCACTATAGCATCTATAAATTTATTTTGATGTAAATTCAATAAATTGGAGGTTGAATTAATGAACCACCTTTAGATTTATCACAAAAATAGCATCTATATATTGTATATAGGGTTCTTCAATCGCGTGTGTCGTGTCGTGTCAAACACGATCGTCGTGTTGGAGTCTCGTGTCGTGTTAGCACATCATGTTAGTCGTGTCGGATTATTTTATTATGTTTTAAATAAAAATATTAAAAAAATTAAAAGTTAAAAAGGAAAAAATTTTACTGAGCCGTAATAATTTATTATTTGATTAAGTTTAAAACTTTTTATTAATATTTTTATAATAAATAATTATTAGATAAGAACAATATGAATCCTAAATGGTAAATAATATGATGTAGTATTATAAATTGGATTTAAATTATTAATTTTGTTTATCTAATCAACATTAATAATTAAATTTGTGTTGATATGTCGTATCAGTTCGTGTTCGTGTCATGTTGTGTGTCCAATCATGTTGTGTCAAATCGTGTCAATTTTTTAAAACTTCCAACATGACACGATTATGACACCACACGAATTTTTTAATTTATTTTATTTTAAAAATAATAAAATAATCCGACACGGCTAGCACGATGTGCCAATACGACACTACACGACGTGTTAGTCTTGTCGTACCAAATTACGTGTCGTGTTAGCTCCTTTTACCATTTAGCAATGTAATTCGTGTCAACAAGACACGACACGAGACTCCAACACGACGATCGTGTTTGACACGACCCGAGACGCACGATTGGAGAATCCTATATACAATATATAAATGCTATTTTTGTGATAAATCTAAAAATGGTTCGTTAATTTAGCCTCCAATTTATTGAATTTACTTCAAAGAAAATTTATAGATGCTATAATAAAGAATGGAAAATTTATTTGTGATAATTGTTCTATAATGAAAAAGAAAAAAATAAAAGCAAAAAGAAAAAAACGAAAAAAAATGCAAGTAACATGCCGCTAAAAAAAAAAAAAGTTGAAAGTCCTATAGCGGCAAATCCATTGCCGCTATAAGAAAAATTTTTATTTTTTTTAATATTTTAGTCATTTCAACCATCTTATATAGACTGGACTATAGCGGCAATAGCAATTCCGCTATAGTTGTGCTCATTTTAAAAATGTTTGTGCTTCTTTGTTCTTTTTAAAAATCTGGAGGATATTTTTGTCTTTGATAAAAATTTTCCCTTTTGCGAAGCACACGTGAAGCCTCAATTTAATCGCCACCATACTCCTTATTGCATCAAAATAAGAGAAAGAAATAAACCCCTTACCTATTCAACAGTGTTTGGGATGCTTAAATTAAACAAGATCAGACGGATGAGAGTACATTGGGACCATGTTACATATTCATCGGTTCATTAAGTCTTCGTGGGTGATCCAACGGGGGTCCTGTTAATTTCTGCTGTAATTTTTAAATTGGAATCCAGGTGTCGCACGCCACACTGGCCGTCTGATCAAGATCCAATAAATAAGGAGAGTCTCGTGCATGTAACAGATTGATAGGCCCGTAAAAAATAAACCGTCCGATCAAGATCAGACGGTCGTGGGTGAACGACACATGGTGTAGCGCGTCAGCAGATCCGGATCTGTAATTTTTACAGGGTAGATGAGAAAGAGCATTTATCCACCATTATTAATGCATTAAATTTCGTAAGGAGTTTATTGGTACCCACGGTTCAAACGTGGTGTAGCTAATCCGACTAGCACATGATCATTACTCCAAAAAATAAATAAAACACACATTATCTACTTGATAGAATTTTTCATGATTAATAATTTGAAAACTAATTTTAAGTTTGAAATCTGACATGTAACATGATATAGCATTTATATATATGGTATTTGGCCGGACTTAACCCTAAAATCATAACCTAAACTCTTGAAATTGTGTGCTTTTCGGTTTGGATTTGTAGAATTTGGTACTGCTTTTGGTTTGTCTTTGAATTTCAGGGATTTGAGGTGAAACCAATGCAAATCGGCACCTTTCCGGCAAGTTACAAGTAATCTGGTGCGGCCAACACCCCTCCTGTGCGGCCAACAATCTTCCTGTGCGTCCAACAGCCCCCTAGTGCCGCCAAGACCTCTCTCGTTCGACCAACACTTGCCTGGTGCGGCCAACACACCTCCTGTGCGGCCAACAACCCTTCTGTGCGGCCAACAGTTCTCCAGTGCGGCCTACAATGCATATAACATGCCCTGGACATCTCCAGTGCGGAGTACAATCCAGCTGTGCGGCCAACACTTGGGCTGGATGACTCATTCCCAGCCCAGCACGCTGTTGTACTCCGAACTGGGCCCTGCTGTAGCCCGCACAACCCAAATTGTATCCCGCACCGACCTAACTGTACTCCGCACCAAACCCTAAACCTAATCCACGCCCTATATAAAGCGCCTCCCATGCCAAATTAGGGATCCTTCTCTCCATCTTCCACTCCCCAGGCGGCTGCCTGGGGCGCCGCCTCATTTCCCACCATTTTCCTCCACTGTAGCCCGCATAGCTCCATCGTTGCCCGCACAGCACCATCGTATCCCGCACAACTCCACTTCGTATCCCGCACACCACCATTTCCTACCACCGATCCACTCTCTGCGACGCCGATTCACCCCGCACAACACCATTGCACCTCGCACCGTCGCCATTGCATCCCGCATCGTGCCTCTGGAGCTTGGATTTCATGCGACAGCAGTGATTCCGGCTCTGATTTCGACTCTAGAAGCTTGCAAGTAGGAAGAATAGGCTGGGTTACGGTTGTCTCTCTCCTTTCTCTCTTGTTTGCTCGATTATGGAGTTTGTATCTTGCATTTCATCATTTACTTTCAGTTTTGAGCATATGCTAGGCTAGATTGCATTGTCTTAGGGCTTAGGTTAGATCTTGATGTTTGGATTGATGTATGACACTTGATATTTGGTATTTGATGTGTATTGCTTGTTGGATATTATTTGTGAATGCTTGTTTGTGCTTGATTGATTAACTGAACCTCCTATTAGATGAATGGCCACATCTAATCTTGGTCAAAGGTGTAGGTTAGTTGATTGGTTGAACAAAGTGACTTGAGGTAGGATATAAGCCGAAAGGTAGTCCAATTGGTACCCGATGGGGGAAAGTTTCTGCTAAGGCGAAAGTCTAGTGGATACCTTTGAAAACAACAAGTGAACTTAGGTAGATTAAGCCAACATGCGAAAGTTGAGGGTTAATCGACCTAATGGGGGTGTTAGACTAGGTTCCGGTCCCGATACCATGACCAACAAGCGACAGCTGAGGTCTAGGGAGTCCAAATCCGGCTAGATCTGCCTCACACAAGCCAAAAACCAAGTTATTGAGTCGAAACACCATTAACTAAGGGTTGTGCGGGCAACATTGGTGCCTGTGCGGAGTACACAGGCCTAATCTGCTGCGCACTAGTCGGTATCGGCACGAAAGTGACCGGTGCCGACGATCCGAAGCCGGACTGAAAGTAAAACTGAAACCCTAGGACACTTTCATTGCATATTTTATCACCAAAACACCAAAAATTGTTAGTTGTTTGTCTCTTAGTTGATTGCTTTTGTTAATTGTTAGTTTAAGCCAAAACCATTCATTTGATTGTCTAGATTTTGTGAATAAGTAAGGTTTAGTACTCAATCTACCGTCCCTGTGGATTCGACCCCTAACCACATCCAACGATTTACCGTACGCTTGCGGTATTTTTAGGACCAATTAGGGTATTATTAGCTACACATCATAACACATAATTTAACTATCTATATATTATGTATTAAATAAAGATGAGATTTTTTAAGTTTTATCGTTTGTTATTAGAAATTATAAAATTTTAGAACGCTTAGATTTAATTGTCTTTGATGATTTATTGAATAAAATTTTGTTACACATTCAATATTTAATAAAAATATGTCCTTAATAAGTTGTTCAAAAATATTATTATTAATGAAAGCAACGAATTATGTATTTATGTAGAATTTTGTTGAACACTATTCTCTTTTATTTGGTGTGCAATATGCCATGATATAAAGTCGTCGACACTGATCTAAGGCCAAATTGCCAACTAGTCGATCTCTCAATCTCATTCTTGGTCGTGCCAAACAAATTAACACACACATCTTTTCTAGCTTGAAATTTGGCATTGTACGTCGACAGAATATTGCGGTGCGTCTCGGATAGATCATAGATATAGAGAGAGAGGAGCACATGGCTTCAAATTTTCAACCTTAAAATGCATGTGTGTAATTTCAAAAGCAAATCTGACAAAAGATTGCATGCCATGTGTCGTCGCCACTAGACCAAGGACTGTATAATTTCTGTTGTAAAATTTCAGCTATTAACCTAATACGTGCTAGAAGCATTTTTAAGCCTATAAGTAATTAAAAGAAACAATGACTGGACAATTGGGTATAATAGACAGAAATCTCAAAATATCATTATTTATAACTTCAAATAAAAGTTTCAATGCCAATTTCTGAACAAAAGAACAAGACATTATATGCTAATACCATACCTACATGCTCATCGATACATAAAAAAATATATGAACCAGGCACAAATTTTATAGGTATGTTAACTGAGGAAGAACCTTATTTGGTTTGCAAAGATAAAAAAAAATAAAAGATTGATAGTAAACAATTTGAAATTTAGCATTAAAACACAAATATTTTATGGTCGGGTACTGGTAAAAAAAATGAAAGATTGATAGTAAACAATTTGAAATTTAGCATTAAAACACAAATATATGTAAGAGTCATTCAATTAGCAATTTATAGTTTCCATCTGAAAATTATATTTTGCATTCGTTTAGCAAGCAGATGTTGAGTGAGATGCATGACATTGTGAAAAAATGTAAGATCGAATGGCTACATATTTCCTGCTACACTAATGGATTCATACCAAATTGTTTCTTAAAACCACAAAATCGTGTTGGTCCTGGACCAGCAATTTTGTGTGCCACATAAGGTGCTCAAATTATGGAATTCGATGAATCAATCAGATCGATAGTAGGCTATTGAAGTATGTCTTTTTGACCCGATATCTTTTGTTGAGAACAATCTCTAGAGGGATTTTTTTTTTTTGACATATTGTATGTGGCATTTGTCGGAGATGTTTTTCCGATAGCGGGAATCTGAAGTATCATTTCTTCAATACACATGCGAAGGTACTAATCAAATTTTCTGGTCCACCAGGTTGGGTAGCTGAAGATATTGAGAAACTTTGAGAAGGATATGAAACCCTCAAGGATAAAAGAAGTTCGGTAATTGACCTCCAATTATATAAAAATAGTTTCCTTGATGTTTTTGAGCTAAACATAGATGCTAGTGAGTAGTGACGTATTGGGATGGGTTTATAGTTCTGGTTCATCAACTTAATGATCATTTTTTCATGATTATAAAAAAAAGATTGTCTTTGCCTTTAAGAAATCTGACTATTATCCAATTTGATTGCTAATTCATGGAAATTTTAAACAATTGTGTCAGTCTTGCTAAGGTTTGTTGTATAAAAATGTGATTTTTTTTACTAATACCTCTCAAACAAACTTGGTTATAACTTATTTGCATTTGATTAGACATGACTTTTTTTTATATACACTTTATTGAATATTTAACTAGATTATTTTAATTTTGTTAATAAAACTCTAACCACTTCAAGATAATTGTAGCATTCTCTTTTGTAAATTTTCTCTAGTATCATAATTAAGTTCTATAAGTAATATATATTCAATTAGATAATTGTTGAAAGAAATTTCATCAAAATAGGAGTTTGAAGTCCGATATATATATATATATATATGTAAATTTTTGTTGGTTTATGCGTTGTGCACAATATGTACACACAGATTCTCTCTCTCTCTCTCTCTCTCTCTCTCTCATCTCTCTATCTAGCACGAGAACATGCCAATCGTGTGCTCGTGCATTTACAAAGCATGAGCACTATGAGAAATTTGGATTTTTTAGGACCATTCCTCGAAGTTATGTTTATCGGGTTATGCATCCACCGGACACTTACAAATAAGAAAATTACATACTAAATAATAAGAATAGCACACTGTAAGAAGCTTTCAAAAATATTTAGAATAAAAAGAAAGTAATGACAAATTAATTTATTCCTATGGGCACATCGAGCTTCGCTCAATATATGAGTTTTCATTAAATTAGTTTTTATTATGTTTTTATAATTAATTTATGTATATCTTTAGTTGTATAATTCAATTACACAAAAACAAACACCCTAGTACTCCTAGTTACTATTGATTGCAACATAATGAATTTAGCTTTAAACTATTAGCTTAAATGAAATTTATAAATAGCATCTATATCAATATGAATAGTTCATTTTGTAAACCAATTGCGTATAACAATTAGATGTAGCATCTTTTTTTTTTGGTATCTATAAGGAAGCAAATATATATTGGAGATTTTTCTAACCATATTTGCACGACTACATAACATATTAGCCCACATTAGCATGATCTACATTACAATATTTACATGAAACATCATAATTAATGTCCAATTATCACATTAGCATTTTTTTTTTTTTGGGAACCCACGTACAAACTTGTACATTATCCTAAAACTTATTATTGAATCCAAAATTTTAATTTTAATTGTTTAGTTCGTTTAAGGATAAGACTTAATTTAATAATATAATATTCGAAATGTTATTTTTTAATGGTTAAAAATAAACTTGTTTAGATTAAGAATGTTATTTCTGAGTGATCTTCAATTCAGAATTATTTTTTAAATTTGAATTTTTTTGTTTTTTGTGCATCCAAATGCACCTATATATATGATCATTGAACATATTAATTCTAGTCAGGTTTGTCAATAAGACAACTAGAGCATCCATTAGAGTAGAATTGTAAGAAATTTAAAATCGCTGTACCTTGTAAAAGTATTTTCTTACTTCTGGTTCAATTTTTCACTGGCCAATGCTCTAGCAGAAGATAGTTATGTACTTATGTCCCCTCGACCCACATATTGTGGCTTTATTTTCCTAGTTGAAATATACATATATAGTTTTGTTACGGTGAGTCGTGAAACTTTTAAATTTCGTCGAAATGACGGCGTTATTTCCGAAATTTCGGTTTTCCGAACAAAAACGCACCAACGTTACAGTTTCAAACCAAAAAAATGCGTAACACGTCATTTCCGAAATAATGCCGTTATTTCGGCAAAAAAAAATTCGTTTAGCGGAGAAAAAACAATACAGGAGAGACTTTATACAATATTATACTTATTTATTGAATTTAATGAAGTGTACCATTCTACCAATAGAAATGTGTATACCTTTGTTGTACCACTAAAATTTAATGAAGTATATTGAATTATTCCTCAATTGTACAAATTTATATGCCTCGTGTACCAAAACATTTCCTTCTATGTACCAAATACCATTGCCTCTCTATGTAGTATGTACAAATCGTCCAATCATCCATATGCCCTCTGAAGTAATTAGATATTACTATATTAGTTATTAGATTATTAGCACATTCAAAAATATATATTCTTCTGAATGTTGCATATACACACCGTTTTTCCACCAAAACAACGCCGCACTGTTAAATCAACTCCGGACCATCATACCGAAAAAAATGCATTTTAAAAGCTTGTCGCAACTCACGTGAGTCGCGCTCAAAAACTCCTAAATCTAGTTCAAAATGTCCGATCCAAACCGGCCAATATGATCTTCCTATTGAAATATCTATGCTACCAAATTTTTTATATTTTTGAAAATTTTAAGTATTTTTTACAGATTTTAAAAAAATGCTGTTTTTTTTAACGGTTCAGAATTAATTAGATTAACGATTTTCTAAAATTTTTAAAAAATACATAAAAAATTCGAAAAAATTAAAAATTTGGTCTGCATGGAGATTTCAATAGAGAGATCGTATTAGACAATTTGGATCGATCATTTTGAACGAGATCTATGAGTTTTGAGCGCGACTCACAGACTCTTGGTGAGTCGCGACTCACCATAGCAAAACTCTCTATATATAATATATGACACGAATTTGATCTGAATTTCTCTAGAAAAATGAATATAGAGTCCACATTTCATGTTCAAGATTTATAACACGGAAGTGCAACGGTTGTGGAGAGGGTTAATGATATAATAATTCTCTCAATTCGAAGCTTGTGCTTTTGCTCATCAACCAAATAAACTCTGAACAAATTCCAAATATAGAGCAATTTGAATTTTTTATTTAATGTAGATATAGATATTGAGTTTCCACCCCCCCCCTCCCCCAATTATAAGAAGCTCGTACATAATAAAAATACTAGACTTGACAGTAATTTTTTTTTTTTTTAATTCTTACAGAAGTACTCTCATTCATTTAGCCAGGCATGTTGCCAACAACTCTGTAGCTATTATTATTTTAATTTTGTTACCGTAATATATATTTTTATTGTTAGTACAATTCTTCTGCTTTCTGATCTTTCGTCGAAGGTCCGTATAAAATAAAATAATTCAGTCACAGTTTATTAATGTTATTAAAATCGCAAGTATTTGCAAATGATTTTGTTTCCCCTTTTTCTGTGCCAAATGCGGCGAGAAGATACACAAAAAAGAAAAAAAAAATCCCTTTAGTTTTGTAGGTGAGATTTTCTCACCAAATATTTGACGAGAGACTCCCGGAAAAAGTTGGTTTCTCTCTTGTTTTAGTTTAGGGTTTACCAAACTGTACGGTCCGGTCCGGTCCAAATCCCCACGGTCCACGGGTTATCACGGGCCACGGGTTCACGGGTTAAAACGGAACGGGTTAGCACGGTCTACCTCTCAAACCTAGACCCAAACCCTTGATAGACCCGACCCTAGATGAACCGGACGGATAAAAGCGGGCCAGTCCGGTCCAAGGACGGTCCAAGAACGGTTTTTTATAGATTTTAAATTTGTTTCTTTTTTTCATTGTTTTCATCTCAAAATTTTGTTAAATAAATATATAAAAAATAGTTAAAATATATTATATTTATAGATCAAATTATTAAGTATAATTTTGTAGTCTATTTTGAATTTATTTTATTTTAAATTTGATTTGTAATTTTTCAATGTTTTCTTTTTTTTATTGTTGATGGTTTGATCACAAAAAATTATAAAATATAACCTATAAAAATTAGTTAAAATATATAATGTCTAATAATATATATAGAATAAATAATTAATTGAACAAATTCAAATATAGTTAATGATAAAATAATTTTGTAGTATATTTTTTTTTAGAATTAGGGGTTGGGTTTAGACTTTAGATGGGTTTAAGGGTCGGTCTATACGGGACGGGTTAACACGGGTCTATACTAGAAAGTGTGACCCAAATCCTTGATAAACCCGACCCGAACCACCCCCTTGGTCCATCCCGATTCAGAAAAAAAGACCGGGTTTATCCCGGATCGGGTCTGACCCGTCGGGTAAATGGTAAACACTATTTTAGCTAGTCCCCCCCCCCCCCCACCCCACCATTTCAAGTGAGATAAAAGGTGGCCTCTATCTATTCAAGGTTAAGTCAGAGGCTCAGAGCGATTAAATCGTGAAGAACACATTCGTGATCATAATATTTCAAATTTTTTTATTCAAATGACAAGACAAATCTAATATCCTATATTGGGTTAAAATTGACAAAGGTAAAAAAAAAAAATGAGAAAGTTAAAAGTACATAAAATTATCCCTTTTTTTCATCCCACGCTTCACATGCTAGATTGACCTTTTTACCTCTTTTTACTTTGCCTTTTGAGTTTAGTTGCGGCACGCCTGCTCTAGCCTTTAAGCCCACAACGTTTTCCATGTTTTGCAAAATTTCTCATATTCAAGCCTATAGGTTAGGATGTGTCTTATTCCATTTTTCAAACATATTACAGTTTACATATGATGAAAGGTAGGAGTTCAGGTTGCAAATTATAACAGGCAGCGTATAAGTTGATATGTATAGGCCCAATTCCACGGTTCTATTTATTTCATAGGAAATATGAGAATCTTTTGCCTATCTGTAGGGTTGTCCAAAATGACACGACACGACATGCGTGTTGGTACGACACGATCGTGTTATCGTGTCGTGTTGGCAATCTTGAGAAACTAACACGATTTGACACGACACGACTAACACGCAACACGACACGATAGCGTGAATTTAATTTTTAACATTACCAAAAATAACATCATAAATATACTTCTTCTTTTAAATTATTTTTCTAAAAATTATTTAAATTGATTTTATATTAAAATTCAAATTATAACCATACTTTTTTTTAACGTGTATTTACTTTTTTAAAATATTTTATTTTTTTAATTTGTTAGAAACAATAAAGAAATGAGTTAGAAAAAAAATAAAGTCAACAATTAATCTTTTAACAAAAATATTATGGTAATTTTGTACTGATATATATACTGAATTTATAGAATAATCAAATAAATTGCAATAATATTTTTTCTCTATTTTAATATTTTAATAATTTTTAATAAATTATTATAAAAAAATAAAGAAAAGTTTCTGACACGACTAACACGACGTGTCAACACGACACAACACGATCGTATCAGTCGTCGTGTCCAAATGTGTGTCGTGTTGTCTCTTCTCACCACTCAGCATGACACGACACAACACGATTAAAAAAATAGTTCGTGTCAACACGACATGACACGAGACTCTAACACGATCATATTTGATACGACACGCCCGATTGGAGAACACTACCTATATGAAACAGAAAGGGTTCTCTCAAAAAAAAAATAATAATTCAGAGAGAGGATAAGAAAAAAATATATAAATTTAAATCTAAGAGTTTAGTCATAAAAGTAATTGCATGCAAATATAAAATTGATAATATGTGCATGCTTTATTGCCCGTTGAGTATTAAGTTATTAAAAATCTAAAAAATCTAAGGATGCGTTTGGAAAATATAGGTTGCGTTTGACATCCTATGAGTTAGCACTAACCCAAAGTTAGTAAGACTAACCAACCAACCTCAACTCACATTTGGGACTACTCAAGGTGACAATGTAACACACGCTCATCCAGATTTATTGACCTGTTATGTACACTGTAGATACGCATCACTTTTCGGACGAAATTTTAATATATGTATAAATTTTGTAAATTCCACCGTTTAATATATCAATTTAACCACGCATCATTCAGCACAGGCAAAACTTTTGTTAATTTTTGTTCGCGACTTAAACTAATTGATGGCATGACACCACTCAAAAAAATTGAAAACAAAAAAAATGATAAATGACCTCATTAAAAAAATTATATTTTGTGATAATTTCACTTTACATTAACCTAGAAATTAATTCATGCATTCTCCCCATGGAACAAAGTTCAAGCCACCCAATAAATTTTGAACTTTTCTTCGGAAACCACCATTATAAACTTAATCTCATACTAAACTTTGAATGATCTTCTAGCACATATTGTTTGTTTCTTTCTTCCGACCAAACTAAATGCGACTTTTGAGATCCTAGTGTATCTTCAAAAGAATGAAAGAAATAAATAGTATCTCTATGCATAATCCACTTGATAATGCCTGTTGATGCACAGTGGATTAGTGGAAAGCTCGATGCTTGAAATTTGGATTAGTCTTCTTTGCAACTGTTGAGATCTTGGATATTCTGTCCGAAATACCCCTATAACACAATTACAAAGCCATGTCCCGAGTGAATTGCAAACCCATTTTTTGTGTAGCGAGTCACTAGCAAAGTGGTCTAAAAAAAAAAAAAATCAAACTATGCTAATTCGAAAAAGCCTATCACAAAATTTATGTTATGTAAGATCTGCATTCTAATAATTTTGTACTTGAAAATTTAAAAGACTAATGTCGGGACCTTGCAATTAATTTACGTCCATACTTTCAAAATCGATTACTATTACTTTTAATTGAATATATATTTAGCATAACGACATGACATAATTGTATTTGAAAGTAACCCGTAATTTTTTAGAACGAGAAACCATATACAAATAGTTCAAATTTTATAACATTTACAATTTTAATTTAAAAAATTCAACCAATTTGTAATTCTGAATACTACAAATCTTCTGTAGATTTATGTCAATGACTTATAATTAATACCGTTGTTTTAATTCAGCAAATTATCGTTGTTAGAAACCAAAAATATTTCCTGGATTCATGCCAGTAACTTGTGATATGAGGTGTTGGGTTTTATTTACCACAGAGGAGTTGGACTTGAAAGCCATTGGCCGACATTCCGACGTGTTTCCAATTAGAAAGGCCTATAGCTTTGTCACTCTTCCAAACTTCTTTTTATGAGTGTGTGCATCAATTTTTTTGTTGGCTCTTCATTTCTTTTTTCCTGTTGCGTAACATCAAGAACACCATTTCGCAAATCTTTTGTCTGATTTCAGGTTTCTCTCCTCTGTTATTTTCCCTTTTCCTTTTGATATATAAATATATAATTGTCCTTAAGGCTAATTTATCTTTTATCACTCCAAGGGCTACTTAAATGTTCTGTTTTTACTCCTCTAATACACTCAAATTTCTCGTAAAATAGTTCTTTTTTTTTAATAAAAAAAAGCATTTCTAAAAAAAAAAGAGTTGATGAAGGGCTTCCAAACTTTGCATTAGTATAATGTAATATGAATAGGATGCCCTATTATGGTAAAAAAAAAATGTTAAGATGATTGATATGGATAACTTTTTACTGACGTTGAAATATTTTTAACTGTATGAAGGATTTTATTATTATTCACTAATATAATGAAATATTAGTGAATTACGAGGAAAATATTAATTCTTGAATGATCTAATTGATTTGTTGTATACTTGTATTGGGCAAAAGTTTAATGACCTCAAAATTTTTCATTAAGAAATGCAATGAAACAACTTATAATTTCATTAAGAAATTTTTCATTGAGAACTGATTTTTGACCTCGTGATAAAGACAACACTTCGTAGATTTAAAAATCTAATTAAAGAGTTGTGGATATTTAAAGCCGAAAAAATTATATCTTATCTTTATCTCAAAAAAGAAAAAGAAGATTTTAACTCTATATAACATGAAATACCAACTGCCTGTACAGGACGCTCCAACATTTTCGAAATTAGAAGTATTTGGTAGATAAGATCATCTCCTTACAACTTCCACCATACATTAAAAAAAAAAAAAAAAAGTAAGGACGTCCGAGAGCACTTGATATAATCTTTGACCGTCCCAAACTCATTGTTAATATAATCATTCATTTAATCATGCCATCCAAATATTACATGACTATAATAATTCGTTTTGGTAATTGAAAATGCACTAATTTCTGGACACGCAGGCTGGTTTGAAAACCCACTTCCGAAAGTTGTTCATGAACAAAGATGATGCTAATTATTATACCAAATCTAAATCCTGGAACTCAATGCCTCTTGAAAAAGAAAGTGTACTTTAGCCTAACTATTCCCACTTAGGATTGGGACAAGGTTCAAATTAGGTGTTGATGTGAAGCATTTGCTGATGTGGACAATTGGACCCAAATAATTTGGTGGATTATTCAGTTTCCCTTGCTAAGCAGCCACCACTAGCATCATTATTGTTAGTATTAATATTATTTGCTTCTCTCATTATAAGCATTTTATATATAAAATCTCTCTTTCCCACCATAGCATCCTTGCACCAACTTTTTTTTTTTTTTTTTTTTGAAGAACAAGGGAGATATTGTTTAATAAATTAATGGATTCTATTTTGATTGGTATAATACTATTATACATACCCCAGAAGGCTGGCAGCGATAGTGATTACTGATTAGTGAGGTTGTATTTTAGTTAATGTACACTTTGTGGGTCACTCTCTTCTACTTATTTGATGTGACCCTGCAACGACACTAATGCGTATTTACCCCCATAGTTTTTGAATTTAACATGGAACGGGATCACAATTTTTATATATCTTTTTTTTTTCCTTTACTTCTATATTATATTAGATGTATAAATTGCAAACAGTTTCGCTTCAATTATTTTAAGTTTAGAGGCAATTTTTGCTCAAATGAATATCTTAGAAATAAAGTTTGTTCTTATCTGTCACACACGTCTATTTTTAGAATACTACTTTTAATATTTCCTACGATTATTCTACTGAGGTACACTTTACCATTATTAGCCAAACTACCGCTTATTAAGTCAATGGTACTTTTAATTATTTCAGTGAGATGCTTCTATTAATTTCTTTACATTCTTTAGTAGACGAATCAGAAAATATATATAATCAATGTTTTTCTGTTCTTTTATGATGTCGTTGTTCGTGTCAAATTAATTGTGTCCATCCAACGTGAGATTTATTTTTATTTTTCTTTTAACTCCGTCGACCTTTTCACACTGAGTAAATACACAATTGGTGACACCATAAAATCCAAGAAAGCTTAAAAATACTGATCTTACCTAGCATTGTCAAAGTCCTTTTGTTTATTAGCAAATCTGCAAAAGCGAAAGAAGTTAATGGAAACCAAAAAAATAAAAAAAAAGGTGAAATAAGTGTTCCTTTCTTATCAAGTGAAAGATCACGGTCAATATTTCTCTTCACTTTTTCCACTAGGCCATTTCAACTGCTACGGAGTGCGAATAATTTTTTCCTAAAGTGATATTTGAAGGGCAAAATTAATAAACAATTAAAGAAGAGAGATTTGGAGTGGACTTTGTAAAATCTACAAATGGGTGTCAAACGTAGGAACAACGATGGTTAATAAGCCCTTCCGTCCGGCATGTACATGGTCGGTTATAATAAATTAAAAGCTAACATAGCGCCTAATAAATTAAAAGCTAACATAGAGCCTAATCATTGGTTAAGTTATAGCCTATAGCTGCAGGTTCTTATCCATTTCATGCTCTGCATAAAAGAAAATTGACAGCTGAAAGGGAATGGGCCAACGTATGTGAAAATGATATCAACAAACAAGCTTTGGGCCTTGTTATTTCTCAACATAAGATCATACAAGAATTAAGATTAGATGGTAAGAATCTGTTTGCTTCTTAAGCACATTTTTGCTAAGGTAAACCTGCTTCTCTGGAATTGATCAGTTTTCATTGCATTTGCAAAGATAATTAAAAGGTCATGTGATTCTTCTATTTGATGTCAAATCATATAAATATGAACACCTCACTAGGGTGTTATGTCCCAATATAGAGCCGAAAATCCTAACAAATATAAATATTGAGGCCAGAAAACAAAATGAAAAACATATAACATATGAACATAGAGAGATTTACAAAAAGATTGCTTCTTCGTTTGTAAAGTTTACCAAAGAGCAAAAGTAAAACAAAAGAATTCTTATGAACCGTTGAAATTTACAAGGCGTAAACATTCCAAGTTCTTCCTAGTAAAATACAATTTATCTATTTCTTATTGTTATGAGTTCCACCATTTATTGGCACATCAGCCAACATTATAAATCTCCCCATTTGATCGTTCATCAAAGCGGAAAATCCAGAACTAAATGTATCTCATACCTACATGAGAACAATGTTACCAAAGCTTGGCAATTGAAGAAAGAATTTCTGAGGCAGCTATAAACTCCATCATATGAATAAGATGCTCCAACACTGTAATTACCCAAAAAAATAACTAAATAACAAGAACTATCGTCATGTTATGAATCTTACCATATTCTTATCAAAATTTAGGCCAGCCTAATTGAAACTTTTTAGGTACTATTCTAATGTTATGTGTACTTCAGAGTGCACAAGCAAATCTGTATCAATAATTTTAGCGATTTAACTTTTCAACGAAACAAAACCCGGATATAAAACATTGGAAAGATGATCAAAGATTTTTGTACTGGTGTGTTACACTCATATCCAGCTCAGTACTGACTAATTCAATCTTGTTTGGGGCTCAATGTTTTAATATACTGAATGGTACTGTTAAAGTACAGCTGCAAAATGTTGAAGATAAATCATGCTACAAAGCAAGGATTTGTACCAGTGTTATAACCTTATCTTGATATAATCTACAAAAAAGGGATTCAAGTAGCAGTGTGACAATAATATTGAGTTTTGCAACGTTTAGTCTCCAATGTATGTTTTACTGTACACGTCTACTGTTACAAAGGTCTATACCAACCAAACATGTACATTGGTTTAGTACTTACTGGGCAGCAATTGAGAAGGTGCAGCAAAATGCTGGGGCAGTACCATAATGGTACTCTACATTACAGGTTCTTACATTTCTACTTCAATAATAAATCTTATATTTAAAACTTCTCAAATACCATGGAATCACCGCTTTGGGCTGCCATGGCGAGACTTTGGACTGCCATGGCGAGACTTTGGGCTGCTATGGTGAGACTTTGGGCTGCCGTGGCGAGAGCGTGAGAAAACTGGCATTGGCAGAGTGAACTTCTCACCATATGGGGTTGTGTAAACCTTGCGGGGAACCCGCAAGAGGCAGGATCCACAGAACAAAGCACCGCCCCCCTGTCGGTCTATCTCCTCCTCCTCATCTTCTTCAACCACATCCATTATTTGTTTCTCTCTCCTCTCTCCAACTCCCTTTTCCTTGTCATCGGTGGCTGTATTTGTGCGGTCTCGCAGCGCAGGCCGCCGCATCAGATCCCGGTACCCCACTGCTGATCCATGGTTCAGTGCCTCAGCGACTGTCAAAGGGATCTTCTCAAGGAGTACAGCACCTATGTTTAGTACCCCGGTAACCCTCCCAGATGGCCGTCTGATTCCTACATGTCAAATTTATAACTAGGCATTGTCATTATTAAACACATTAGAAAATTTAGAATCTAAACTTCTCTGTACAATGTCAGGGTTCAACAGATTTGCTCATATGGAGAATTGAAACTGAGATTGTGTAATCCATAATAACGGCATTAAATATACTCAATTAATAGAGAAAATGCAAGTGATCAAGAAAACTCAAGATTAACCTTTATTAACTTATTGTTTAAATTGCAGCAATCAGGTGTCAGAAAACCTCAACAAGGCACAGGGTAAACACAAAGATGAGCTCTTTTCACCAATCATTACCTAAAGCTGCGAAAGAAGGAGAATTGGGGGGTTTGGAGAGAAGCCTCTCGCCCCCAATGAGAAACCTGACGGAGCCGACGAGCGAGTCGTTGTTGTACCAGCCTCCAGTACAGTAGATCTCGAAACAGACAGCGGAGGAGGAATCAGGCAAGAGGGAGGAGGTAGGTACACGGAAGACGAAGCGGTCGTTCCAGGCGGGGTCGGGCCCACCAGTACGGTCGATCCTCGTGCGGAGCTTGTGCGCCGGGTCCACCCAGGCCATGGCGTAGGTCTGGATCCGATGGAGACGAGGCGGGATCTTGATGCCTTGCGCCGAGATTAGGGTTATCTCCACTAATTGCGTCTCCATTGTTGGAGCTCGGAAGAGGGGAGAGAGGTGGAGACGAAGAGAAGTGTGTGGAGGTTTTAACTTTTAAGTGAGAGATTAGGAGGTAAAATAATAAGAAGGAGAGATTGTATATATATATAAGGAAGTTTAACGTTAGAGGCTTAGAGCATGAATGCATGATGGATGGATTGATCGGACGGTGCGGATTGGTTCTAAAGATGCATCTTTCTTTCCAAGATTGGAGTTCAAGAAAGTGGCGCGGACTTATGTTTTGTAAATAAAATAGTAAATTAATGATTAAATATTGGATTATAATAATTAAATGAAGTTATTTACGATACGTTGTCTTGGAAAATTGCCTTTTGGATTAGGTAAAAATATATCGTTTTTCGGCTATGTAAAAATATATTTTAGTGTGCGAATAATAAATAAAATCAAAAGTTTATGTAATTTAACGATTTCTTTTTGGGTAATTTGGGGCTTGCAAAATATATAGACCAGGATTAATGTTGCAAAACTTCCAGTCATGGGCCTTATAAAATTTCCACGGTATCAACAATAAGCAGCCCAAAAAACGGTGGTGAGAACAGAAAAAGCTAGGCAAGAAATTTGGTTCAATTGGGCTTCATCCCAACAGATAAAGCAAATTGTTGTTGTAAATGAATCATTTGAAGGTTGAGTTTAGGCCTTTTTCAAGACCCAAATAATTATATCTCATATTATAAGCCCACAAAATTTTTTGTTTTAATAATGTTTATCACATATCAGAAAGTCTAAACTCGGTGCTCTTGGTTAGGAAACAAGCAGTTCGTCCACATGCATGGCCCCTAATGCAAGAGTTGATTTTGTGTTTTTTCCTTAAAAATTAATTTTGGAAGGCTAGTTTAAAACAAAGAAACTCATTTTTATCATTGTAGCTTAAAATTTACTAGAAACTCATTTGCTGTTAAGGCTTATTAATTAGTGCTTATTAATTAGAAAGAGGAGGAAATCAGGTAATCAGATCATAAACTCCTTTAGAAACAAACTGACTTCTTCAGCTTAATTGCAACAGATCCAGCACGGCATCATTACCAAGTTGCACCTTAATTATCAATAATGACATAACAAACAATGGATGCCACCATTAGGAAAGTTGCATATATATAGTGCATTCATAATATATGATCAAAGTGTGGCCAGACTTTGCTAGGATCAACTTGGAGTTGAATAATCAACCGAACTAATAAATTGGATGCAGATATTATAGGTAATTTACTAATTTATGCAAAGGGTGTGCATGAAAACAGCCTATCCTCAGATTAATGCTATTCGTTTTTCAAATTAATTTGTGAAACAACAATACCGGCGTAACAAATAATTAACTTGGAATAGCGACTAATCCAAACGCATCTAAATATACCCACTATGTTTTGTTGTTTTGGATAATGCTTAGACTGTCATTGCATGTGAGTGTGACGTTTCCTTTACCTTTTTCAAACAGAAAGTATTGTAATTTTTATTATTAACATTTTTTCTCCTGTATCCTTTTTAGTTACTCTGCCGTAGCGTTATCTATGCTTAATTCCTTCAATTCCTTTTCGGCTTTGAAGCTCGTTGCCGTTGGTGCGACTCTTGCAAGTTGCAATTAATGTTAGATATACAAAGGCCTCCTTTGGACGAGATGTGGTAATAAGAGAATAAAGAAATAAATTTATTATAAACAATTTAAACTCTTCACAAAATTACACACTTTCCAATACTTCTTCTCACTTCTTCCCTTATTCTTTTTATTCCCACACCATCCAAGCGAGCCAAAGTGTGCTAAAAAGTGGGATCTTAAGAGACAATAAAGTTATTATCTTTTGTTTAATTACTTGAGCTTATCTGGCTTTTCAGAGGCTTCAAGTGCTAGCTGAGTAGCTGTAAGTGGAAAAAAGCATCTGAGTTGCACGCACCTAGAATAAAAGCTTTCTGTGTCAAAAATGCAAAGGAATAAAAAGCTCTCAAACGAAACACAAAACAAATAATATTTGCATCTCCCCCATCTGTTTGCTTTCTGAAAGATTCTATTTGGCGGCCTTCGTGAATCCAACTTTATTTTTTTCTGTAAAATAACTACTAGGGAAGTGACACGTGTGCCAAAGTTCTTATACACACCGTGTTAGTATCAAGCAACACCTGCGCCCGGACAACAAAATCAGGGTTTTTTAAAGCCAGATCTTCTTGTTGCTAAAAAAAGAAATTAGTTTGCCTCTTGGGAACCTCTTTTATTTTTAATTTTTGCTGAAATTCGATGCAAGAAGATGCATGTATGCTGAGTATTCTTGATTGTGTTGGTTTGACTGAGCAGCATGCCAAAGAACATTTTGCAGTAATAGGAACTGTTTATTTATTAAAATCCTTTATTTTACCAGTTTAAATTTTCTTGCGAATCATGCTTTCTGATTCTTATATTTCTTTCTCCATGTGAGAGATGCTTGCAAAATATATATGAGCGCGGAAGCATTATTTGAACTTTATAAAGAGGGAAAACACTCGAATGATACTGAAGGAATCAATTCTATATTTGGTTGCACGAAAATAAAGAAAAAATAAATAACAAATAAATAAAGCACAAATTACAACCATATTAACATGATATTAATAAAAAAATAAGACTATATTATACTCTCTTCTGTATTGCTATAAAAAGGTAAGATATAAATTGTCTTATATTTTGATTTATGTCATGTTTGATTGTGGTTTACATTCTATTTTTTATTTCTAATTACTTATTATACGTACTTATGCAATCAAACACATCCATGAGTAACATCATTAACAAATTAAAATAAAAAACAACTCTTTGCCAAATTTCACTTTCTAGTCGTTTCACAAATAAAAAAACAAGGAGACACAGACAATCCGAATAACTTGAGAAAATGCGATTCTTTAATATCTTGCACCTATGGTGTGATACATTTCTACAAGAAGGCAAGTTGTACTTTTTTAGTGCTGATGATAAGTAGATGAGCTGGTCATTTCCTTAATTGCTTCAGCAATAAGAACCTCCCAATAATGATCTAATTAATGCCAGATTAAAAACTAATGTAATCATTAATGAATCCAATGTGACGTTGTACTTTCTCCCAGTCTCTTGCTACTTAGATTACACATATTGATATTTATTGGAAGCGCTTAGCCTCGACGTATTTTTGCTACAGCGTCCTACTTAGGGATGAAAACGGATCGGATACGGAGCGGATGTTGGTCTTCCCATATCCGCATCCGCATTTTTTTTCCGGATACGAATACGAATACGAATGCATTCGGATACGGATACGGTTCGGATATTAAACGGATACGAATACGGTTCAGATATTATCGGATACGGAGTCGAATACGAATATATTTTGTCGGATACGGATTTCATTTTAATCTTTATTATTTATTTATAATAGTAGTTTCTATAAATATAATGATATTCAATATACTCATGTCTATGTTAGTATTTTGTCAATATTAGAGAAAAAAATTAATTTCAGTATTATTATCATTTATAATCGTCTCAATTAATAGAAAGTAAAAATAATTTTATGTTACTAGTCCAAATAAAAATATTTATTATAAGAAAATTTATTTAATAAAAATTAAGTATTATCTAATTAAAAGTATTCTCTAATATAGAGAAGTAATTATATTATATTAATCATCTTATGACGTTAAAGATACGGATAAACGGATTAAAATTTATCGGATACGGATAAAGAGCGGATATTGGTCTTCCCATATCCGCATCCATATTTTTTTGACGGATACGGATACGAATACGGATATGTTCGGATACAGATACGGTTTGGATATTACGCGTATTTTTCGGATTCGGATACGGATCGGAGCGGATTTTATCCGCTCCGTTTTCATCCCTAGTCCTACTATAATATGAAATTGTACAAGCACAGCTCTCCACTAATCATTTTAAGTTTTTAATACCAGAATTTTTTTTTAAAAAATAAAGATACTCATATACACAAACCGTACTCAAACCATAGCAAATAAATTACAAATATAACAGTAAAGCTCGCTCCAAATATAAGAATTAATTAAGGTGAAAATTCGGAATTGCTAACGACAACAGCTTTTTGCTATTGCAACATAACTTTCACTAAAGTAACCCTTCAATCTATATTTTAATTAAATTATTCACAAAAATTTTACCAGTTGATTGAAGAATATTTTAGTCAAAATCTGCTGCAATAGCAAAAAGCTGTAGTATTTAGCAATTCCGCGGGGGGGGGGGGGGGGGGCGTTAAGAATTAAAGGGGTATAAATGTAGAAATTTATTCTTCGCGATTTTAGTGCGTCAATAAATTAACTATGGAAACTATTTCATTCCGATTTATTCTTCAAGAATTTCGTTGAACATAGTGGGGTGAGAGGAAGGCAGTAGGGGATTTTAGAGCGTCCATTCCTAGAAAGAGAAAAACTTGGGACAGAAAAATTTAATCTGTTCCTTTGTTGATAAACCATTTTTCCGTTTCTCATATCTATATTCATAGCTTATGAGATAGCAACCTACATCTATGTTCCTATTCATAAATATTCCGATATTTAACAAAAAAACGCCTCTCCAACAACTCTGAAAATTTTCTTGTAAAACTTTAATGTTCAACATTTTCTTACAATGTCAAATTGTTAATTTTTTCCGTTAAATATGAGATTCAAATCTCTCAAATTTTAAATATCCAAAAATATATATTCAGTTGGATTTCGAATTCATATCTTTGAACTTAAAAGACGCTGTTATTAAATAATAAATATTAATCACTAGACTAAAGACAGCCTGGATCATGTAAGAGTACCAGTTAAGTTCAAAGATAGTTTGTTAAACAATTTGTCAATTTGAAATTCAAACGAAATTAGATCCATTTCAGAGGCCCTTTGTGATATTTACTCAAATTACATTGTTATTACAAGTTGTTGGACAGGAGCTTACAAAATCGAAATAGCTGCTCCCGAAAACAGAAAGATGCTAATAACTTCATGACTCGCTTTCGCTTAGGAATGCCAAGATCAAAGTTTATGACATTGCAGGATGGGAAACAGTAAACAAAATTTATTGGAGCATCATATTAAATTAGTACTTAATTAAGCCTGGATAGATTCTCCGCTCTATAAAATGTAGGGATTCGGAATGCTATGTTTTCAGGTGGCACGTGTGCTAAAACCCTAATATTTGGATTCTCCAACTGCCCAACTTGCTTTGGAATTTTTTTTTTTTTTTTGCAGTATTTTTATATAAATTTTACACAAAACCCCGATCACAAACATGCATGTGGTAAGTCAACTATGCGTGAATTAAAAAACTGTTGCCGCAAATTAATATTTCTATATATATATAGTATTTGACTAGCTAGGTTGTTTGATTATTAATTGGATATTGATTGAATATTAATGGATCTTCAACCACTGCAATATGCCATTAACTGGGAATTGATTTGGACACTCTTCAATTTAGTCCGAACACTCTTATATTTTTCTAAATGACAAAATTAGCCTCTTCATCTGATTTAGTGGGAATATTTTTTTTTTTTGAAGTAAAAAATCGGGATCTAGTCTCTATCTTTCCGTTAATAAGCAGTAATGTACAAGTTTCAGCCAGTGGCTGAGTAAAAAGATTTAGAACTTGGTTTCTTATTATGTTGCTTCATTTGTCTTTGTTGAAAAATCGTACCTCTTGCCGCTTACAAGGAAACTGAAAAAATTGTAAAGAAATGAACTGTGTTTCTCCTATGTATGTACCATTCTAGGTTTGTAATTAGTTCAGGGCAAATATAAGGGATATTTTCATCTTTAACACATTTTTATGAGTGAATGGACGAAGCTAGAGTGTGTCCGAATTAATTTCCCGCTTAACTAACTTAACTTTGACTGCAGCTGTAATTTCCATAAGTTAGCTTCGCTTTAAAAGATAAAAGAGGGTAAGAAATTCAACAGATCACACAACAACTTCCATTACACCTCATCAGATAAACGTATATTCTTGATCTGCTCCGTTTGGATAAGGTGTGGGAAGAAGGGAAGAAGTGAAAAAAAAGTATTGAGAAGTGTGTAACTTTGTGAAGAGTTTGAATTGTTTATAATAAATTTATTTTCTTATTCCCTTCTTTCCAAATGGAATCCAAATGGAGATAATTTTAACGGTTCAAATAGCGGCCATAGCACCTGCGATAGACCTATAATTGTGCTATAATTGGTACACCATTAGGGGTGAAAATGGAGCGGATAATTCTCGCTCCGAACCGTATTCGTATCCGCAAAATAACGGATATGGATAATATTAGTTCGGATACGGATGCGGATTCAGATTTTTTTAAACGGATATGGAAAATAATATATTAGTGCGGTACGGATATTTATCTGTATCCATATTTCTATACACGGATATCCGTTTTGTATATGGTAATGATGCACTTTTTAGAAATAGCATCATATTTGACATATAGTTATTTTAACTATATGGCATCATAATTTGACTATTATTTTTTTTTATTGTAATATGATGTCAATTTTTGTATAAATTTGATTAAAGTTTGTTTTATGTGATGTCTCAATATGTGTGAACAAGTACTTTTTTTTTGTCGTTGTCTTTTTTTTTTAAGTTCATTGCATACTAGTCATAAAAAAAAAGTAAACATTACTCTTCCAATCGAATATTGTATTTTTTTTAATGAAATAAATTGAACAAAATATTATCCATATCCGACAAAATATATCTATATTCGTATCTATATCCGACAATATCCGAATCGTATTCGTATCTGTTTATCATTTGCGCCGTATTCGTATCCGTATCTGTATTTGAAAAAAAATATAAACACGAACATAGTATGACTACTATCCTCCCCGTTTTCATCCCTGTAACACCAGTACACTTCTATTTATCAAGTATGTTTGATAGTGCAACGTATAGCGAGCTATAGTGGCAAGCAACGGTAAAATGGTGGAAATCGTAATTCAACTTATAATTTGCTGATATACTATTAGTTATAGGCTTATTTTTTTCATACGAACTATGATTGTCGACGTAATTCAAAACTTTATAGAAAGTTTATAAAATAAGCTACAACTTTTTATATTTTGAACTTTTCAAATTCTAAAAATTTTATGGTGTAACATACATAGGAAATGAACATCAATTTTGTTAGCATTAATCAGTTGTATGAAAATATTTTACTATTTTGATGAAAATATATTTTTTTTTGTTTTACACAAAAGTAGAACTTCAAAATATAATCATATAAGTCGATCTGCTATGGTTCTATAGTAGCCGCTAATTAAATAGCCGTTATCCACTATTTCTTATGGGGCTGTTTGGATGGGTAAGGAATAAGAAAGAATAGCAAATTCCGAACGAAAATTTATTCCTAACCATCCAAATTCTTCACAAAATTACACACTTTCCAATATTTTCCGCCTAGAAATAGACTATTCCTCTTATTCCTAAGCGATCCAGACGGCCCCATATGATATAAGCATTTTCGTTATGAATCTGCTATCGCTATTTAAACCTTTGCATAATATTCACTTAATTACGTACTAAATAATACCTATTTAGTAAATAATTGCAGTAGATAGAACTATATTTGTGGAAGCACTTTAAGAATTTACGTTTTAAGAGAATTTCGAAGTACAAGAAAGAGAATCACATATATATGGGATCATGTGTAATACATTTTTTTATAAGAATTGTCTAAGTTTTCTTATTACAATTTTTGAATGAATATTGAAAAACACATTATAGAGAAACAATTAAACGAATACACACGAAACAAGGATACATATATGGGCTCCGTTTGGATGGCTTCTTCCCGGAATAAGGAATAAGAAATAACCACTTTTTATCAATAAATTTATTTCTAACCATCCAAACTCTTCACAAAAGTTACACACTTCCCAATAAATTTACCCATTCCCAATAAATTTCTTCCATTCTTCCTTCTTCCTATCTTATTCTCAACGCATCCAAACGGAGCCATAAAGAAAAAAAAAACTGACTTGTAAAAAGTGACGATAAGAGAAAACTTCATCTTGGCTATGTTTGGATAAAGTGTGGAAAGAAGGAAAGAAGTGGGAAGAAATATTGGAAAGTGTGTAACTTTGTAAAGAGTTTGGATTGTTTATAATAAATTTATTCTCTTATTACTTCTTCTCTTCTTCCCAAATAGAATCCAAACGAAACAGAATACATGTTATTTGGTAAAAAGGATTGTTTTGTGTACAAACGAGATCTATAACTTAACACTAATAGTACGTAGATTTAGAATATTATCTCTAACAGAACTATATATGTTATAATATTCAATGACATTCTGATGAAAATAAACGGTTGTCATAACGTGCCGACTTCCTTTGACTTGTCTTGATCAATTCTCGTGGAGCATTGATATACCATTCGTTGGACAAATTGCGACAGAACCAATGACATAATTTTAGTATACTAAAGTTAGAATGTAATAATTAATTCAACAGTAAATGAACGCAACGGTCAAGTAAAACTAGACTGCGACCCATGAAGGCAACGGTAGTCTTGTGGCCTCCATCGGCTCTTTGGTAATTCTCGTTTCCTTAGTTACACATTTTCCAACTTTGTTTTGCCAGATCCGTCTGGTCTACGAATTAATACAGTAATACTCAAGCATCTCCATATGAGAATAGTTGGACTTGGAGGTAATATTTATGATGCGATTCTTTTTATATAAAAACGAAAAACTTTCTAATAAAAATATAAAATGCATGATATATATATAGAAGTTATTATGTAAATTGCCATGCATCCTATTATTATTATTATTATTATTATTATTATTATTATTTTATGCAAGTTCTTCTATCTATGTATGTTGTGATTATGCAAATGAAAACAACCGAAATTGCTTCATTTCCGGTTATTAATAAGTTCCTTATAGGCGGTGGTTTTAAGATAAATTAGGAGTGAGACCTCCCAACTTATCTTTTACTCAAGATGCATTGTTATTTTCTTATAGACTTATATATTTGTAGTTATTATTCTTTGTCAACACCAAATATTTAAATATGATCTTTTTTCTTTAACCTAGCTAAAACACCCAACAACAAAATGCTGCCTTCCAATCTCTTGTTGATAATAACAACAGTAGTTTATCCCCATCTAGTATTCCTTTTCTCTCACTTATAAAACTCGAATCGTCTTCTTTAAAACCCTCAAAAATAGTAACAAATAAATTAAGCTCATCTGTCAGAACAAAATTTAACTGCCATGCATGCACCGTCAAACCTTTCAATGCCGACAGACGTCATGAAACCCCACAACATCATAACCAACTCATATCAGGAGCACTCTTAATTATTTGCAGCAAAACACCAACTAAAAGTCTTCGAAAACAAACCAACAAATGCTCCCTGCTGCGTAGCCGACAGAGGGAAAATTGGACATTCGTTATTGCAAATGGTTTTAACTTTTAATTAAGACCAACAACGAGGACACATACCTTAATATAGATCGGAATACATTCATTGCAAAATAAAAGATCACAAATGCAAAATATCATTTGAAACCTGCATTGTTCCTCACATAAGACTTCGGCCCAACACCCCCTTTGATATGATGCAGTACTGTACAAACAAATTAACTCAAAATACAAGTCTAAAAGTCAGAGAATCTTGCGTCGAAGATGGAAATTATTTGCTTCCCAGAAGATTAACAAGTACCGCAAGACCAATTGTAATGAGGCGAAATTACCTCTGAGGATTTTAATGTAATGCCCGTAATAATTTATCTAAGATTCTCCCCACACAATAGATAATCTAATTAAGAACTTCGATATATACAAAATATGGCATAATGATAATCCAAAACGCACAAAAAACATTGTTCATTCAATTATCATTAGTAATTTCTTATTTAGTATTTGAATTTCTCTCTGCTAGTATCCGCTTGCATCAGGAGGAAATTACATATGGCTTGATAATTCAATTGAAATTTATCAATAGTCTACGCATGATTCAAAAGTTGAAATTTACTAACTACCAAACATTACACAGATTTAACATCAAAAAAAAAAAAACACACACACACACACATACACATAAAATATGCAAAGTGCACGAGACAAATCACTTCATACTTTCCATGGTGATTTTCCTCTTGTTGCGTGGAATGGGCTACACTTTTTATCAGAGAATCTACGTCGTGTCCAATTGAAAGAGACACTTCAACTTTCAAGCGCAATGTAAGGGCAAAATAATATATCTATCAAAGACCGATCAAACCAGGCAAAAAATCAGAAACCACCAACACATAGTCATTGCATTCCTTGCAATATTTTTTTTATTGACATAATTAAGCATGCATATTGCATTACTTGCAATATAAGCATCAGTCGGAGAATGGGGAAATTGCACATTAAAAGAGAACAATAACTACAGTATTGATTTATCATTACTAGTATCTTTAACAAAGAGCAAGGCACCATATGTGATTTAATTAACAGTAGTTAAACTACCACTCTGTTAAACAAGATATTTAGCTAAATAAATAAATTGTATTAACGCCTATATATAAGAGTACCAAAGAGCAAAAAAATTCTAGCTCAAAATATCCTCTTATCCAGATTGGTTGCATTAGAAGATAGGGCAGGAGGAACCACATGGATCTGCTTAGCTCACAGAATTAGGAAGCAATAAGCCAAAAAAAGCTATCAATTAACAAAAAAAAAAAACTCTTTGCCTAATGAACTCGATGCCTAATTCGTCCATAAAATAAGCTATCGATTAACAAAAAAAAAAAATCTTTGCCTAATGAACTCGCTACCTAATTTGGCCACTGTCAATTTAAATGAACTCGTTGCCTAATTTGTCCATAAAAGAAGCTATCAATTAACAAAAAAAACTCTTAAACCCATAATCAAACCGATCGAAGCAAGTAAAATCAAACAAATATCTTGTTATTGGCGTTATAAGAAACTAACCTTGCGCTCGTTATACCAGTTCAATGTCAAACTTTATAAAAAAAATCCAGCACTTTCCCTTCAAATAAAGATAAATGTACAAGTCGAAAGAACAAGGGAGCTCCCTTCAGTCCAAGCAAAGCTAGCCCGGGATCGAACATTAGCTCCCGCTTCATTCACTCAGTTACCAAGAAAAAAAGAGGCTGTGAACTCATTCTTGGCACTTGGATGAATGACTCGGCAGCTAATCTAACCCTGTTGCCACCTATGAGTGGGCTGAAGAGAGCTCTCTTTTAGTTTCAGATTAACCCCTTCTGATATACCAAACCCTAGCTAGGTGTTAAAAACAAATACTAATGATTTCAACTACCTAATTTTTAAAAGAGATAAAAGGAAAACGGATCAAGTTCATATTCGCTTAACTTTTAAGACTTTCTAGTTGATATAGCTGGTCTGTAGAAACTATCTTTTGTAAGATTGATATTTGTTACTGAGCAAAGGAGATAAGAGATAACCTTGGTAGCACTACTACAGCATAAAAGAGAAGGAGACCCTTGATCTCTATTTACACTCCACATCGTACCATTTTTTTTTTGTTTCGATTTTTGGATTGTTAGGAGGGCTTCCGAATTTCTACTAATTTTGAGAGAAATGGGTGTGAAAAGGAGAAGAGAGAGGGAGGGTTTAAATAGGGATAGAAAGCATGACATCATGGGATAGTGTACTATAAAAACAGTAAAATATAGGGCTTGCAGCAATATCGATCAGAGTGAAGTATATAAATAATATAGTATCCACCAGTTTCTGTTTTTGCTTCTCGTATTTCTAAGCACACAAGACTCATCTTAAGAGTTAACCGTTAGTGTGATTAATTAAACCCTGTTCTTTTTTGTAATGTAACTTTTACTATATAGCTTAGTTGGATTAGCCAATCTTCACCATTTTTTGGGTTAACCTCTCTCAGGTCGATTAGCTTAGTAGGAATTGCAAATATTAAACCATGTTCTTTGAATCCCAGCAAAGATTTGGATCGTTCGAGTATACTTCGAAAAAAAACTGCGTATAAAATAAAGGGAGTGACTAGTGTCAAACATATAGGATAAATACACTTTTCCAACATGATAAAATTTTAATTTTAAAAATTAAAATGACCGATCCAAACCGTTCAAATTGTTCTACGTTATAAAATCTTCGTGGAGACCAAATTTTATATTTTTTTCAAATTTTTTTACTATTTTTATGGAATTTTTGAAAATACTCAATCTAAAAAGTTATGAACCCTCCAATTTCGAAAATTCGAAAAAAAATAGTTAGAAAATTTGACAAAATATAAAATTTGATTTTCAAGGATATTTTAATATAGAGATCATATTGAACTGTTTGGATCGGCCATTTGAAATTATAATAGTCGACGTTTGGATCGTGTTTGACATCCTATATGTTTGATTCTAGCATTACTCTAAAATAAATAGCAGATATATATAAAAAAAAGAGAATTGCTAGTGTCCTATATATAGGACGGATGGGTCCGTCCAATACGATCGTTTTCATGTTTTTAAATTTCAAATGACCGATCCGAACCATTCAATATGTTCTCCATATTAAAAACTTACAAGAAACCAATTTTTACATTTTTTCGAATTTTTTTACTATTTTTTTTAGTATTTTTGAAAATTCATGATATAACCATTATGGATCGTCCAATAACAACGATTTTCTAAAATATAAAAAAATAGTAAAGAATTTCGAAAAAAATGTAAAAATTGATTTCTTATAAGTTTTCAATAAAGAGAACATATTGAACGGTTCGGATCGGTTATTTGAAATTCAAAAATGTAAAAACGATCGTATTGGACGGAGTCCATCCGTCCAATATATTGAACTCTAGCATTTATCATAAAAAAATATTCTCTGTTAATACATCCTTCGATCGAATTAAACATATTTTCAAGCAGCTAATATTTACGCAAGAGAATTTTCAAAGACTTGCAGAATGTAACAGAAGAATTGGTTGAAAAATATCATAAACGTAGTATAGAAATACTAGCAAATAAATAATATATTACTTTTAGATTTATAAATATAGAGGTGATTAACAATGGAACAAAATCTTAATTTTATAGGAATGGAATAAAAATAAGCTCTAAATTTTTTATTCTTATAAAATTCAAATAACACAAGCATAAGAAATTTGAGCTTATTCGGATCCTTATTCATATTCTAACAAAATCATAAAATTAGAATAAAAAATTTGGACAGACACATGCATTTCTAAATCCATATACTTATTCATTATTCAATACCTACAAATATATTTTTGTTCTTTATAAAAATGGGGAATTACGTCGTCCCTCATTTTTCATGAATTTAAATTTTCTTGTGACTGAGAGGAAAAACGCGCGCATAATCAGTTGCCAAGCCGGCCGCCACTTAGACCAACAACCGGCAACAATTCGACAACCTAGAGTGCTCTTTGTTCAGAAATATATCACACCAAAATTGTCTTGCGAAAGACCGGTAGTGAACCTCGTGTCATTCTTAAGAAAATTAAAAAAATTAAAACTAAAGGTGCGTTTGAATTGTTTAAGAATAAAATTAAAAATAATTATTTAGAGTGCAAAATATTATCCTAAACGATTAAGAATAAGTTTTTTTTATCTAAATGCTATATTTAAGCGATCCTACATCTAAATTAAATTTTTATTCTCAAGATGTTTGAATCATTTTATTAATGCGAATTAAGAAGTTGTTTACACCACTTTTTTAATCTAGATTAAAAATACAATTCAAACACCTTAGAAATAAAAAAATTATGATGTCGAACCACTTAAAAATAATACTCTGTATCATAAAAATTTTATTCTACTTCGTGTATGAATAATATTTTTTCTTCGAATAACTAATTCTAATTTTATTCTTAGATGATCGATCCAAAAAGTGCCACCTAATAGTTTTTTTTTCATTTGAACCTTTATCCACGAGTCGTGTGATCTTACCCCACTAAATTTATTTGGATGTGTACTATAACTTTTTTTTTTGGGGGGCTGGTTGGCGGTTGCCAACTAGCTAAATTTTATTAATTAAAAAAACTATACATAAGTTAAAAAAAGCAAGTAATTGAAAAAAAAATAAACATGCCAATCATGCATTCGAAATCCCAAATACAATAAATAATAATTAAGCATGAAGCTTCCAAAGTTCAAAGTTTACCAAAATATCCCACAGTAAGTGTACTATAACTATTTTGAAGTGCTATTTTGGAAATGTTTATTGGGGCCGTTTGGATCGCTTAGGAATTTGGAGAATTTGGGGAAGTTGCAATTCCTAGGAATA
This sequence comes from Rhynchospora pubera, assembly GCA_028095005.1. NCBI lineage: Eukaryota > Viridiplantae > Streptophyta > Magnoliopsida > Poales > Cyperaceae > Rhynchospora > Rhynchospora pubera. The sequence continues at coordinate 82,443,386 of CM051460.1, read as the reverse complement.
AATTTATTGGGAAGTGTGTAAGTTTGTGAAGAGTTTGAATTGTTTATAATAAATTTATGGTAGAAAGATGAAATTCTCCAAATTCCTTCTCCAATCCAAACAGCCCCAATATGATCAACTATGATCATTGCTCAGATTAGGGGCGGAGCCAGTAGGGGTGCCAAGGGGGGCTTGGCACCCCTAAGATTTTAAAATTCTATAGAGAGGTTTTATATTATATACTAAATTTTGTCAATATATAACAAATTGCAATCTAATAAAAGAGTTCAAATACAATCTAATTAAGTTTATTATTTAATATTTATTCAAACTAGTTTAATTATAATTTTTCTTTAAGAGCAAATTTAGAAGACAAAAAATTCAAATAAAACATTGCTCAAATATGAAAACTTTTGCTTATTAGTTTTGGAAAAAAATTACTTCTTTATTTATTTGATATAATCATGTTAAGAAATTACTACTATAAAATAATGCAATATTATTCTTTATTGACAATTTTTTAACATTTTTAGACTTTCAAACTTTAATATGGCTAAGTAAAAAATTTTGACACCCTTAATTCAAATCCTGGTTCCGCCCATTGCTCTATTAATTTTATGCATATGATCGATCTGTGGCGTCCATTTCAATATGTCATATCTTGGCACCGGCCGTGTCTGTGTTGGTGCCTTACTTCTGCAACTAATTTGCTGTCAAGGCTGTCATTTAATTGGTCGATCGATTTAAAAGAGCACGTTTAATTGGAGCAAAGTATGCAAAACCATTACGAATCATCTGACCTGCAGGCAACTAGGATTAGATGAGAATCCAAGTTCTTGCTATTCTACCGTACTGTGCCATTTACGAACTACTAACAATTTAAAAAAAGAAAGAAAATATAAGCCATTAGTTGACTTAAGTAAAACCATCGAAATAAATTAGTGGGTTAAGCAAATTTTGTCATCATTTTTTTTATTTAATGAAGAAAGGTCCAAATTATTATTTCGATCCTCGGTGAAGCATTTTTTTTCACTTTTCCTATAAAAGTATATTCTCATTAAAGTTCGGGATTCTCTTCTCTCAAAGCGCGCAACAAGTTCCAACCAAAACCTACATAAAGTAGGCCGTATACACCCATAAGCCTAATTAACCATTATATATTTTTAATTGTGCTCTCTCTCAATCTAATTAACTACATATACAAATATATTAGTCTAGCATCAGACATTAACACGCAGCAGATCCATTACTTTCTGAGTTGAACGTAAACAAAGGGACTGGTTGCTGTTAAAAGGAAAAAAGAACGTTGCATAGTGTTCCAAATTAGTTCTTATAATTGGTCAGCATTCCACAACTGGAAAAAGATTTCCATTGCTTTTCTAAATTTAAACTGGATGTAAAATGGTAGCTAGGTAAAGTTTTTTAATTGCCTATGTAATAGTGGAGATTTGAATCTTACCTCTTAAGCCGTAAACTCAATTTCCGGTTTCCGGAATGCTGTTCAAATAATTTATTAGCCATGGCAAATTAGTCGTTGTCAAAACCATGCTAATTCTAAGGATATAATATATGAAGCCGAAAATGTTATAGGATCTCTAATCTCTTTGATATATATAAGAGGACAAATAAGTGGAGATGCACTTTGATGCACATTAACTAGTTTTGAAAATTCTAATTTCATAATTTATTTTTTCTCTCTTACGTAAATGACACTTACAACAAATATTATAAATCTACTAAATATTTTCTAACAACTTGACACGAGCTCTCTATAATAGTTAAATCACTGTTTTTACAATGCTGCGGAATTACTAATTATTTTCTCTTACGTAAATGACACTTACAACAAATATTATAAATCTACTAATTATTTTCTAACAACTTGACACGAGCTCTCTATAATAGTTAAATCACTGTTTTTTCAATGCTGCGGAATTACTAAAAATTTTCTCGAAATTCTATACTTAAAAAAACTTTTCAAACTGCCTAAAAATTTAACTCTTTTGACCATCTATATTTCTAACGATAGAACAAGCTAACAATTTTTAAGTTCAAATTCTTATGTGTTTGGATGAGGGGTTAAATAAAGAATAAGAATAAGAATTTAGAAATACGTACTTGTCCAAATTTTTTATTCTTATTTTATAATTTTGTTAAAATGTGAATAAGAACCAAAATTTCTTATTATTGTTTTATTTGGGTTTCACAAGAATAAGAAATTTGTAACTTATTCTTATCTGATTCCTTGAGAGTGTCTGTTTGGATCATATAAGATTAAGGGTAGGATTAGTTATTTGGAATTAAAATTTTTAATCCTAAATGATTCAAAATAAACTTTTTTGATCTACCTTGTGTTTGGATCATCTTTTTAATCCGGATTAAAAAAATGATCCCAACTATTTCTTAATCCATATTAAGAAGATGATCCAAATATCTTAGGAATAACAATTTAATCTAGATATTGGACTATTTAAAAATAACACTCTAGATTTAAAAAACATATATTTTTGATCGTTTAAGAATAATATTTTTTAGTCCGAATAACTAATTCTAATTTTATTCTTATACGATCCAAACGGAGCTATTTGAATTACTGGCTACATAGTCGTCAAGCTCACGAAATCTGCAAATTATAGAAATTGAGGACCCGACTTTTTTGGAAAATCTAAGCTGTTATTAAATGATATAATTGTATGAGATTAAAATTGGGCATATATATATGATGCGACTCTACTATTGAACCTCGCACATGAGATGAGTAAAAAGAAAGATCGAAGAAAAAACACCAATAAATTCGATCGCATCCAAGTTCAGTACAAATGGTTTGAGTTTAAGGGGGTTGAAACTGGAAAATACTATCCTGTACTTGAACTCCAAAATAATTTAAAACCTTGCAATTTTTAGTCACTTTCAAGGAAAATGGACAGTGTGCTTAAAAATGGCCAAGGCCCGCAATTATGTCTGATCATTTTTTAACCTATATTTACCTTATAATTTAATTACTCTGATAGATTGGAATGTATTGAATGATTTGTATTAACTCAGTTAATTACAGCATTACAAAGGGTTGTATATATACCCAGATTAACTAGCATCTATACAAACTAAAGCTCTCCAGTACTACTTACTGGAGGCTTCCAGTACATAGCCTAATAGCCCCCCCTCAAGCTGAAGGTACTGGACCCACCATCAGCTTGTCATTAATTGATAAGAAACGTGCAGAAGTCAATCCCTTGGTCAAACCATCAGCAATCTGGTCCCTGGAACTGATAAACTTTACCAGTAACTGTCGAGCTGCAACTTTCTCCCGAATAAAATGAAAATCAATTTCGACATGCTTAGTGCGAGCATTGTACATGGGATTGGAAGCAAGATACGAAGCCCTTATGTTATCACACCACAGCACGGGAGGGTAAATGACATGCTGGTATAGTTCCTGAAGAATGTGTTGAATCCAAATAATCTCAGCACCATCTAATGCTAAACTCCGATATTCTGCCTCAGTACTTGATTTTGCCACCGTGGGTTGTTTCTTGGAGCTCCAAGAAATGATGTTATGTCCTAAATAGATGCAAAAAGCAGAAGTCGAACGACGATCATCCGGACAGCCAGCCCAATCCGAATCAGAGTATGCATGCAGACTAAGAGAAGCAGAAGGTTTGAAGAAAAGACCATGATCAATGGTACCTCTGAGATAACGTAAAATACGCTTGACAACACTCCAATGAGTAGTAGTGGGACAATGCATGAATTGTGAACACTTGTTCACAGGGAAGGTAATGTCAGGACGAGTTATGGTTACATATTGCAATGCACCAACCACAGCTTTGTAAAGTTTTGGGTCATAAAACGTATCACCATCAAATTGAGAAAGTGAAGTGTTTACTGCCATGGGAGTAGCAACAGTTTGTGCTAAATGCATGTGGGTGCGACAGAGGAGATCAGATATGTACTGCTTCTGTGACAAATGGAGCCCATTTGAGCTGGAATTAACCGCTATTCCCAAAAAGAAATGTAATGCTCCCAGATCCTTGAGAGGAATACGAGACTGAAGAGAATTGATAACAGAGGTAACACAACCCATGTTGCTTCCGGTAATTGTAATGTCATCGACATATATGAGAAGAACCACCAATTTGCCATTGTTATTGGAGATGAAGAGAGATGGGTCAAACTTGGAAGCCTGAAAACCCAAGTGAAGTAGAAAAGCACTAAGAGTTTGAAACTGATATCTCATATTTATATGTGCTTTTTGACCGGACTTTACACTTAAATGGTAACTCAAACCCCTATGTTCATTGTGCTTCGTGCTATATTTGTCTAGAATTGGGTACTGTTGTGGTTTTTGTATTGAATTGCAGGAACTCGGTGGATCAAACACAATTAATGCATAAAATGGTGGATTTAAGAAAAACAATTGGTCAAATGGAATTAATAGCATTGAAGAGCTCATCCTAAGCTTTCCAACGCCTATTAAATCGCCTCAATCGGAGTTCGGGTGAAGGAATTATGGCCGAAATACTACCTCTCCTCAGTCTGGAGTCAACTCGGTCCGAGTTGGATCCATCTCGGTCCGAGTTGAAAGTCAGAAAACTGCTAAATTGCCATCTCGGTCCGAGTTTGAGCCAACTCGGTCCGAGTTGAGAGCCGACATAGTGCATTTGGCAAGTTTTCAAGTATGGAAACTCAATATTTTGGTATGAATTCTTGCCATGACGCCCTAGCCTCCTTTCCAAGTCCAGAAGATCACTATTTATGCTCCCCTAGGCCAGAAGAAAAGGGAGGAACCCACCAACCACGAAATTCCATATCCCACCACGTTTTGGCACCTTTCCACCACCGTTCTCACGCCGAAAGGCGTGGGATTCCACCTCTTTCATCATAGCACGACCATGGCATCATCTTTGGAGCAATTCTAGGCGCGACGACGACATAATCAACCCAACCACGGCTCTGGACGTTCGGTATCTTGAGTTAGAAGCGATATTTGGTTTATTTCTTCCATTCTCTTGATATTTTGATTTGATGGAGCTTGTATCTTATTCTGCTTTCATGTTAGGCTAGATTTATGTTGTCTTAGGAGTAGGGAAGTAACTTAGGTTTCGATGTGTTGTGATTTGACTCAATATGATATGATATGTTTTGTTGATTTGTTTTGTTGAGAATTATGTTAATTGCTTGTTTTAATTACTTGGTTAAAGTCTAATTAACTTCTAGATGTACGGCCGCATCTAGTTAAGTTCTAAAGTTAGGTTAATCAAGATAATTTAGATAAGTATTAGGGATAAATCGTAGATCCGAAAGGGGAGATTAGTTGACACCAAAAGTGTAACTTTTAGACAAGTCCAAAAGACCTCTAGATATCCTTATGAACTCCAACAAACAAATTTAAGTTGATTGAATTATATACCAAAAGTTGTGAACCAATCGAGTTAATTAGGTTAGGTTGTGATTAAACCAGTTTCTAGTCCAACAAGCGATAACTGAGGTTTAGAATATCTAGGTTTGACCAACAAACCCTAGCACAAAGCATAAAATATCATAAAAGGTCAAAACCACACACTTTCACCCTCTGTTCGGACCAAACAGATCCTTGTTCGGACCGAACAGAGAAGTGAACGCTTGAAAAACATAGTTTGATGCACGAAAGTGATAAGTTCTGTGTTCTAGAGTCCAAACCAAGGTGAAACCTGTACCCTAAGACGCTTTTTATACTGCTTGAAAATTCAAAAACTTTACTTTAGTTGTTTACATTATTTTAATAGACAAAATAACAAAAAAATATTTATTTACTTGCACCTTTAGATTTAATCAACCAAAAACTCCATAAAAATGTAATTGTCTAGCTTTCGTGAGGAAGTAAAGTCCGGTACTCATTAATCCGTCCCTTGGGTTCGACCCTAAAGCTTAACTAAAACGACTAATGAGGTTAGCTCTAGGTTTATAAATTTATTTGATTCCTAGGTTTTAAGCCTTCATCAAATTGGCGCCGTTGCCGGGGACGGTGTTGATATTAGAATTTATTTTAGTAACGAGAGACTAGATATTGTATCTTTCATTTATTATTATTATTATTATTATTATTATTATTATTATTATTATAAAAAAAAAACTGATGGTTGGTTTGGATTTTATTGTTGAAAATACAAGTTTTGACTGATTGTGGATGTCCTACTTGCACCTCGCGCTAGAGCACCACGGGTCAAGCAACAAAAAAAAACACACGATCCACGCAAGACCTCATGTGAGTTGCATGCCACAAGAAAACTTGTCCCGTTGCTACCTCTGAACTCCTACATTGCTGCCACGATTTACTCACGCTGAAGCGTTGCTGCCCCACACCAAATAGAGACGAATTCATATGGAAATTCATGCCTTGATTTGGAAAATTTTGAGAAACAAATGAAGGAAGATGTGATTCGTGCTAGAGCACCATGGGTTACGTGAGCAAACTAACCCCGATCGACCTCATACGAATTGCACAACAACTCAAGGAAAGGAGTAGAGCCATCTTGGAAATCGAAAGAATAAACTAGGAGCAAATCGAAATGGTGGAAAGCAAAAATTGGCTAAGTTTTTTTTTCCCTTCTATTTACTTTTCTTTGCGATCGAATGCATTGAGGACAATGTTTGATTTAAGTTTGGGGGGAGGGAATAGGAGAAAAATCGAACTTTTGATTGAAATTGCTCATTTTTTTGCACTATTCATGCCTAGTTTTTGTTTGGAAATTGATTGGATGTGCCTAGTCTCTCTCGATTTGAATTTTAAATGATAAATTTACACAGTTTAAACTGTTTTGAAGTCAAATAAAATTTTTTCTCGATGGACCCTAGAATGTTTTGATATCTCTTGTTGATTTTTGCACCAATGGGCCGAATTGAAATATTTTGCAAAAATAGAACTCGAATTTGGATGCTTGAAATTGTCAAAACACTCTAAGTCGATTCTCAAAAGTTTTTGCCGAGTGAACGAATTTGTATTTGACAAATTTTTGTTTAAAAAGGGTTTTATGAACTTTGGAAATTAAAAAATGAACCTTGTCATGTTGAAAATGCTTTTAATCGCTTGAATCACCAACAAGCAAACTTAATTGGAAAATAAATCAAAATAGTTGTGAAAACGAGGACGCACTGAGGCCTTTTTCCACCAACTTAGCCACAAATTGGAGGGTATTGGGTTAAGCATGAATTGTTAGGAATTACAACTCAAAGAAAGCGAGAAATAATTGGATAATTCATGCTTAATTCTACCGGACCCGGTGCGAAAGCATTGGTAAAGGAGTTGTTGAGTATTATGGCCCAAGTGTACCGTGGCCATAGTCGAGCAACACCCGTCTAACCTCCCTAGCGCGACATGTGCTAGTAGCAAACTCAAGGCCGATGATACCGCATTATCCTCTAGGGTGTAAAGCCCCACGGCTCGACTTGCACAAAAAAATTGGTGAAAATTTGAAATTGCTTTTAAGAAGGGTTCATCATAAAATTTCTAATTTTGATAAAATTCTTTACAAATTTTTGTGAAATATGGAAAAGAACGGGTAATTGAATTTGAGATCGCATTTGAATTGACAAAGTGAAGCTAGAGTTCTTGAATTTGAGAAAAGATTTCATAAGGACCAAGAGATGCATGAATTAATTTGTAGAATACTAAACTTGGTTCTTGAAATTAAATTTTTGTTTGACTTATTTGATTGAAATGTGAAAACTTAAGGCGTAGCAATTGGTTTCATGACATTTCTTGGTTTGAGATGTAACTCGATGTTTAAGGTTTAAGTACAGTCCAAAATTATGAACTTAGGGTGTTGCTTGAGGACAAGCAAAGTTTAAGTTTGGGGGGATTTGATATCTCATATTTATATGTGCTTTTTGACCGGACTTTACACTTAAATGGTAACTCAAACCCCTATATTCATTGTGCTTCGTGCTATATTTGTCTAGAATTGGGTACTGTTGTGGTTTTTGTATTGAATTGCAGGAACTCGGTGGATCAAACTCAATTAATGCATAAAATGGTGGATTTAAGAAAAACAATTGGTCAAATGGAATCAATAGCATTGAAGAGCTCATCCTAAGCTTTCCAACGCCTATTGAATCGCCTCAATCGGAGTTCGGGTGAAGGAATTATGGCCGAAATACTACCTCTCCTCAGTCTGGAGTCAACTCGGTCCGAGTTGGATCCATCTCGGTCCGAGTTGAAAGTCAGAAAACTGCTAAATTGCCATCTCGGTCCGAGTTTGAGCCAACTCGGTCCGAGTTGAGAGCCGACATAGTGCATTTGGCAAGTTTTCAAGTATGGAAACTCAATATTTTGGTATGAATTCTTGCCATGACGCCCTAGCCTCCTTTCCAAGTCCAGAAGATCACTATTTATGCTCCCCTAGGCCAGAAGAAAAGGGAGGAACCCACCAACCACGAAATTCCATATCCCACCACGTTTTGGCACCTTTCCACCACCGTTCTCACGCCGAAAGGCGTGGGATTCCACCTCTTTCATCATAGCACGACCATGGCATCATCTTTGGAGCAATTCTAGGCGCGACGACGACATAATCAACCCAACCACGGCTCTGGACGTTCGGTATCTTGAGTTAGAAGCGATATTTGGTTTATTTCTTCCATTCTCTTGATATTTTGATTTGATGGAGCTTGTATCTTATTCTGCTTTCATGTTAGGCTAGATTTATGTTGTCTTAGGAGTAGGGAAGTAACTTAGGTTTCGATGTGTTGTGATTTGACTCAATATGATATGATATGTTTTGTTGATTTGTTTTGTTGAGAATTATGTTAATTGCTTGTTTTAATTACTTGGTTAAAGTCTAATTAACTTCTAGATGTACGGCCGCATCTAGTTAAGTTCTAAAGTTAGGTTAATCAAGATAATTTAGATAAGTATTAGGGATAAATCGTAGATCCGAAAGGGGAGATTAGTTGACACCAAAAGTGTAACTTTTAGACAAGTCCAAAAGACCTCTAGATATCCTTATGAACTCCAACAAACAAATTTAAGTTGATTGAATTATATACCAAAAGTTGTGAACCAATCGAGTTAATTAGGTTAGGTTGTGATTAAACCAGTTTCTAGTCCAACAAGCGATAACTGAGGTTTAGAATATCTAGGTTTGACCAACAAACCCTAGCACAAAGCATAAAATATCATAAAAGGTCAAAACCACACACTTTCACCCTCTGTTCGGACCAAACAGATCCTTGTTCGGACCGAACAGAGAAGTGAACGCTTGAAAAACATAGTTTGATGCACGAAAGTGATAAGTTCTGTGTTCTAGAGTCCAAACCAAGGTGAAACCTGTACCCTAAGACGCTTTTTATACTGCTTGAAAATTCAAAAACTTTACTTTAGTTGTTTACATTATTTTAATAGACAAAATAACAAAAAAATATTTATTTACTTGCACCTTTAGATTTAATCAACCAAAAACTCCATAAAAATGTAATTGTCTAGCTTTCGTGAGGAAGTAAAGTCCGGTACTCATTAATCCGTCCCTTGGGTTCGACCCTAAAGCTTAACTAAAACGACTAATGAGGTTAGCTCTAGGTTTATAAATTTATTTGATTCCTAGGTTTTAAGCCTTCATCAGAAACCAAGCTCTGGGAGATTGCTTGAGGCCATAAATTGCCTTCTTTAGCAAACAGACATGAGAGGGAAATTGAGCATTAACAAATCCAGGAGGCTGACGCATATATACAGTCTCATGTAATTCACCATTCAGGAAAGCATTATTCACATCCAACTGTCGTATGGGCCAGTTGTGTGATAAGGCAAGAGATAAGATGATGCGAATGGTGGTTGGTCTGATGACGGGACTGAAAGTGTCAAAGTAATCGACACCTTCCTCCTGAGTGAATCCTTGTGCTACTAGACGAGCCTTGTGACACTCAACAGATCCATCAGCTCTTCGTTTAGTTTTAAAAATCCACTTACAGCCAACCAATTTTTTATTCACAGGAGCTGGTACCAAATCCCAAGTCTTGTTATGACTGAGAGCATTTAGTTCATTTCTCATCGCTTCCTGCCAATGTGGCAATTTGTTAGCCTGATGAAATGTGGTAGGATCAGAACTTGGAGGAGTAGTAGCTAAGAAGGCCACAAAATCAGGAAAATTGCGACGCTATCGTGTTTGATCACGAGTTCTTGTTGTCATAGGATGAGCCGAATCAGAAGCGTCAGCTATACTGAGAGAATTAGAACATGGAGGATTAGAAGGAGGTAGAGAGGAACGGTCAGGAGTATGGGCAGGGAAAGTTGAAATTCTTGACCGTTGGAGATTACGGGCAAGCTGCCCGATAGTAATATCAAGAGAGTCATCCTGCTGCTCATCGCGAGGCCCAGTCACAGGCCCATCAGGAATAGGAGAGGTAGATTGACAAGGAGGTGAATTAAGAGGCCCAACTGTGTTGAGCGTTGGCAAGGAAGAGGACGGCCCAATTTGCATAGATGTAGGAGCCCAAAAAGCATATATAGTCAGCAGGAGAAGAGACAGAGGAAGGTGGTTGCATTTGACGAAAGGGAAAAACCTGTTCATGAAAAATGACATGCCTAGAAACAAAAACACGGGCTGTTTGAGGGTGATAACAACGATAACCTTTTGTGACATAGCATAACCTATAAAGACACAAGAAGTGGAATGAGATTGAAGCTTGTGATGGTTGTATGGCCGTGTCAAGGGAAAGCATTGACATCCTAAAACCTTAAGTTGCAAATAGTCAGATTTTTTGTTGAAAAGTAACTCAAACGGAGACACAATGGAAGCATTTGCAGAGGGAGGTAACCGATTAATTAAAAAAACAGTACTTGCAAATATCTCATCCCACAAAATCAAGGGTATACAACCATGATGAATAATAGCTAAAGACAGTTCCAAAATGTGACGATTTTTTCTCTCAGCAACCCCATTCTGCTCAGGGGTGTGAGGACAAGTTAATTGATGAACAATTTGAGGAAACAAGCGATTAATAGGCTTAAATTCTGTACCACCATCGGTACGCAGAATTTTAATGCTCTTACCAACCAGATTCTCTATTTGAAGCTTAAAATTAGTAAAAATTTTAGCTACCTCATCTTTGGAAGTCAAGAAAAAAAATCCAAGAAAACCTTGTAAAATCATCAATAAACAACACAAAATAACGAAAACCATTAGAAGACAACACAGGGGCAGGCCCCCAAACATCAGCATGTATTAGTTCTAAAGGATTATGAGTAGAGCTACAACTACTGCCAAAAGGCAATTTATTACACTTATCCATAGAACAAGCTTCACAAGGAGACAACACAGCATTATTACAAGGCAAATTGCAAGCTGATAACAGTCTTTTGGTAATCTGTAAAGCTGGGTGACCTAATCTAAAATGCCAAGTGTTGGCTGCAACCCTTTCTCCTAAGTAAGCTTGGGGAACACAGTATAGAGAGGAGCAGTAAGCAAGTAAAGCCCATTAACAACCTTGGCTTGGAGGAGCAATTGAGCAGTGTGGCAGTCCTTGATCAAACACAAGCAAGATTGAAAGTTAATGCTAACATCATTGTCAGCTAACAGTTTAGAAATACTAATCAGATTTTTTGTAAAAGTTGGCACACACAGAACATCATGCAACACAAGTTGAGTATTTGAGAAAGTTAAAACAAGAGTACCAATATGAGAGATAATCATACCATTACCATCCCCTATTTGCAGCTTGTCAGAACCCTCATAAAGCATGAAAGAAGATAGATTATTGATGTCACTCGTGATGTGATGTGTAGCTCCAGAATCAAGATACCACTCAGTAGGAGTAGATGCACCAGCTGCAGGATGAGCTACATGAGCTTGAGGATTGACAGGAGGGGAAGGAGCAGTCTGAGAAGCACCTAAATCATCTGTGTAGCGCATGTCACACCTCCACCAACAAATTCTTGCTGTATGACCCTTCTTGAAACAGATCTGACAAGTGTCAGTGTTATCAGAACTGGTCTTGTTGCTGGCATTAAGAGGAGTTGGGAGTAATGACTGAGTGTTTTGTGGCCTGAAACCACCTCCTCTTCCTCTGGAGCCACCACCTCTTCCTCTAAAGCCACCACCTCTTCCCCTAAACTGATTATTAGGTGGTCTAGCTTGATAGTTCTGATTGTGCACATAGAAGGCAGAAGGATTGGAAGAAGATGGTAAAGAAGACACCACTGATTGTTGAGCACTGAGCAAAACCTCATGACTCAGTAAAAGAGACTGAGCCTCGATGAAAGAAATTGGTTCCTGCCTTGAGTTCACAGCTACAACAAAGGAGTAATAATCAGTACCTAAACCCCCAAGAAGATGCAAGACGAGATCTTCATCTGAAACAGGAGCACCAATGAAGGCCAATTCGTCAGAAATTGCTCTAATTTGGTTGATGAATTCAGAGCAAGAAGTGCCCCCCTTTGTCAGAGTTTGCAACTTTTTCTTCAATTATGTGAGTCGAGCTCGAGACGACGCAGAGAACGACTGAGTGAGGTAACGCCAAAGATCACCTGAAGAAGCACACGACACAACCTGTGCCAAGACTTGTTCAGAGAGAGATGCACGAAGCCAAGCAAGAATCATCTGATCTTGCTTGTACCATGCTAGATAGGTAGGATCCATCGGCGACTGATTGGGAAGGGAAGCAAGAGAAGCCGATGAAGGAGGAGGAGATGTAAGAAAAGAGCTCAATCCATAGGCATGAAGCAGGGGCTCAATTTGCGATTTCCAAGCCAAGAAATTTGTTCTTGACAATTTGGTGTGAATCGGGAGGGTTAGAAAGACGATCGGAGAAGAAATTGGAGTTGTAGAATCCAAATTGGGATTCCCTGATGGAGGATTTGGAGAATCAGAAGAAGTAGAGGATAGCGCCATGGCCAATCTTGAGAAAAAAGAAGATCGGAGGAAGAAAGGTAAGAAAAATCGGAGCTCAGTTGAGGCGATTAGCCTAATTGGTCTCTGATACCATGATAGATTGGAATGTATCGAATGATTTGTATTAACTCAGTTAATTACAGCATTACAAAGGGTTGTATATATACCCAGATTAACTTGCATCTATACAAACTAAAGCTCTCCGGTACTACTTACTGGAGGCTTCCAGTACATAGCCTAATATACTCAAATTTACAAACTCTTTCTGTAACCTTTTCTGTTTGTAATATACGTTTGGCAAATTACTTCTTGGATAGTATGCGAGGTACCAATAATTAATATGTTCGTCGCATTTGAAATTACTGTTGCTTGAACAATTAATTATGGGAGGGAACAGTAGCTTTACGTTTGCATGTTTGTTTGTAAACATAAATAAATTGAAATTAAAAGCACCGATGTATGACTTCATTGATAAATTCATCAAGTCTCTTAACAGGGACGCTAAAGAAGAAAAGGCGAAACACAATGAAAAACGTGGCCTATCGCGCCTCTCAGAAAAGGGATTAGTACTGTGCATGGTTTGAAAAATAGGATGTACAACTTGATTGGATTTGGTTTGAACTACTTCCTTTTGCACTAGTCAAATTAATCCGACAAAATTACGTGGGTGATACAATGGTTTGCTTGTCTAAGCCCTAAGTACATGTTGGTTTAATATCTTACTTTCCTTTGTTGGCTCAAGTTTTGAAAGTTGAAACCGTTTATATATTATGCAAAGTGAATTTTGTGAATAACTTGTAACAGTGATCCGGACTCACCAAAAAATATATATATATATTCTCAGTATTTAAAAAGTCTCTACAGTTTGCTGGTTTCATTCGTTTGTCGATACTATTGGTCTATTGCATGGGAAAAAGAGACTGAGACGGAGTTTCCTCCAGTTTAGCCTGACTTCAAAAGAAAGAAAACGCAGATATGATATCATATCATGAATTCATGATCATCTGCATATATATGTACATGTATGACATATATGATCATGAGTTGACATTTCAGAACTGAACAAGGATAGGTGCTACTGTACCTCAAAAAGGCCACCGACGGGACAACTCGATCGGTTTGGGACCATGGGACATGGTGCTTTCCTTCTTCCTCTTGTAAATTGGTAATTTTCGTTTCTGTATTAGTTTCTGTTTTCTCTTTTCTTGCTCAGTGCTCTGGGTCTGCTCTATACTCTGTATTTAGTATTTACTTGCTGCACCGCAAGTTTCTCCCCTCTGAATGGTACAGACCAGCTTGTGGTGGGTCGCTGGCATCGATCCGATTCACATATTGCAAATCAAGAAATCATCATTGCTCTTGCAGAGAGTTTTTAAGACAAAATTTAAATACATTTTCTGAACGAAGGTTTTAACAATAATAAATCATCATAATTTTAGCTTATATATGGTGAGATATAGATTTTCTATTATTATTATTATTGTTGTTGTTGTTGTTGTTGTTGTTTTCAAAATTATGAATGTTTTAACAATAATAAATATAGTGTTTATGAGGAAATGCATCGCTTATTAAATTGAATAAGAATTATAAGATCAATAGTTTAGATTCGAAATTTAAATTTTAATTTTTTAAAATAATGATGTAATATAAATTTGTCGTATTTGGTGGCATCTAAAAATGATGGTACTAGAACTTTCTTTAACTTCTAATGTTTCATGACATCATATCACATAATTCATTAAATGCAACTTTAAATTCAAATTGTCTTTAAATGTGGGAGTAATTAAAATTGCTATCAAAATTATGTCAAACGGATTTTTCTTTCGAACGAGTGCAAAAAGATAATTAGGTGAAGGGATATGTAAATTCAACAACAAATGATATATAAATATATACCTACTAGAGTATAAAAGAAAAAAAAAAAAAAAGGGCTCACTGAAGTTTGTCTTAGACAGACCCCTAGCCTCTCTAGTAGGAAGAGACGGGGAATTGGAAATGCCTTTTAACCTTTCGGCAGACTAAATATGCTTCCATGATCGCATTTGTTTTCTTCTAGTTGCATTAATTTGTGGTGTGAATAAGCGAATTGATCATCATGCGATTGTAGACAGTTAGACATGAAAAGAAAAAATGGGGAACCTTCCATGAATATATTGCAATGCAGCATAGATGCCCTATCTATCATCAGTATGGCAGTCACTACAGAAAAAAAAAAAAAAAAAAACTGAGCAGTCCTCAGCGTAGTTAAAATTCATACAATTTTTTTTTATTATTTTTTAGATAAATTGGGTCTAGATGATCCAATATATTTTTAAAATTAAATGTCTACGAAAGACTCCTCTGCCGGTATCGAACCTTCGACCTTTTTTATGAAGGAATTTAAACCTAGGATATCAAATAAATTTATAACCTAGAGCTAACCTCACTAGTCGTTTTAGTTAAGCTTTAGGGTCGAACCCAAGAGACGGTACAACTGATTACTAGGCTTTACTTCCTCACTAAAGCTAGACAATTAATTTTTGGAGTTTTATGATTTTAAAAGATAATTATCTAAAGTGCAATTAAACAAATTATTTTTGGTATTTTCTGGACTAAAAATAAATGTAAAAATGTCCTAGGAATTTGTGTTCAATTAGTTTAGCTCCAAAGCACCTTTTTCTACAATTTTCATCGAGACAGAGGCATATTTCGGACCGAAATATATGGATTTTGGACCGAAATCCATGTTGTTTCGTTCCTAAACTTGCTTTAGACCTCTTGTTTTGACTTGATATTTTTACACAATGTTATGTGAAGGCTACTAAACAACCAGACCTAAGTCCTAACCTCAGCTATCACAATTTTGGTTCTAACTTGGTATGGAACTTGGTTTTTATCACGTAATTAACTAAACCTATACTTTCGTTCTGATTTAGCTATTTAAGTATATTTAGTTGGGTTTCTAGAGGTATTTAAAGTCCTGTCGAATCATTAAAAGCTACACCTTTCGGTCGTAAACTAACCTCCTCTTTCGAGCGATTGGCTTACCTCATATACTTAACTAATCAATTATTTGTTCTAGTTTAATGTCCTAATGGTGTTGCAGTTCATCAATAGGTAACACAGTCAAACAAACAATTAAATTAACCAAGCAAGATATAATTCTCAACAAAACATATGACATATCATAATATAAAGTCATCACAAAATACTAAACTAATCTACTAACTACTACTAAGAACTCATTAATTATCCTAACATGCAAGAAAAATAAGATACAAACTCCATCAAATCAAAATATCAAGAGAAAAGGAACGAATAAACCAAATATCGCTTCTAACTCAAAATATCGATCGTCCGAAGTCGTGGTTGGATAGATTCTACCGTTGTCGCGTCCAGAATCGCTCCAAAGTTGCTGCTATGGACGTGCTCCACTGCGAGAGGTGAAATCCCACGCCTTTTGGCGTGAGAACGGTGGTGTAAATTTTTGAATGGAAGGTGGGATTCTTTCCTCTCTGTATTTTCGTGCATATATGGCCAGGGAGGAGGCTTGGGAGGCAGGTTAGGGCAAGCGTTCACGAGATCATGCCATAAAATAAAGTTTTCATCTTCAAAACTTGCCAAAACTGACTTTTTCACGCAATTTCGGACCGAAATTATTTTTCAGCACTGCGCACTGATAGTATTTTGACCATAATTTCTTCATCCGGACTCCGATTGAGGTGATTCAAAGATCGTTGGAAAGCTTAGGATGAGCTCTACAGTGCTATGCATTCCATTTAGTCATTTTCTTCCAAAAAATTATCCCTTTTATGTAATTATTGTGTCCAATCCACCATGTTCCTACAAAACAAGTCAAATTCCACGGCAGTGTC
The DNA here is from genome assembly GCA_028095005.1 of Rhynchospora pubera. Classification (NCBI taxonomy): domain Eukaryota; kingdom Viridiplantae; phylum Streptophyta; class Magnoliopsida; order Poales; family Cyperaceae; genus Rhynchospora; species Rhynchospora pubera. The sequence goes on along the minus strand of CM051460.1, from coordinate 82,426,693 downwards.
CAATTTTGCAAAATATAATGCAAAAGTGCAGTGAATATCATTGGTTTGGGTAGCATTTTGGTGCCAAGTATGATCAAAATATATATATAAATAAGAGATATCACTTTTAAAATTCATACAATTAGTCAATTAATTACAATGGTTTTCTCAAATATATATCATCCAGCTTTAATTTTAGTCAGAAAAACTTTTTCATACATAATAATGATTATGCATGCAAGTACAAAGTTTCAAACTAATGTGAAGGACTTAAGGCAGTTATTACCGATTCTTAAATTGCACAATGCTGAGATGTTAAGGAATATGTACGTAAAAGTATATATGTTCTTTTAGTTCAAAGTTTCAAAAAAAATGTTAAGGACTAAATGCAGTTATATATTGGTAATTCTTAAATTTCACAGTGCTGAGATCTTACCTTGTAGGGAGTATTTAATACATACACCAATTTAGAGAATTCAAGACCCTGTACGTTTCTACACATTTGATTTTGAACATATATATTTATGTATTTTTAGGGTCCAAAAGTCCAAACACACAGAAGCCGTATCGTTAGTTAGATAATAGAATTGGTGAAGGACAGTTATCCGACTGAAATATATATTATAAAAAAATAAGGGAAGAAAAATTGAAGGACAGTGAGGGCACAGGAACATATTCTTTCTTTAATTTAATATTGCATCGGTATATATGGCTCTGTTTAGATGGCTTCTTCCCAGAATAAAGAATAAAAAATAACTATTTTTTATCAATAAATTTATTTCTAACCATCCAAACTCTTCACAAAAGTTACACACTTTTCAATAAATTTACCTCTTCCTAATAAATTTCTTCCCTTCTTCGTTCTTCCTATCTTATTCTCAACGCATCAAAGGGAGCCATAGTTTGTTTCCTGGTTTTGAATTGCAGTCGGTTCCTGTGTGAAATTTTACTGATTAAACGTGAGATTCCCTCTGCTTCCTTCCCTTTCATTCCATCTTTTCAAATCAAATGACCGTATCAAAATGACGGATAACAACTCACCTGTCTGATCCTACCCCTTTGTTAGCTCTCACATGAAAGCACCTTACCCACTTGTATGTTTTCTTAATTTGGAATTTGGTTTATCTTATTTCTGTATATTTATGGGTGTGTTTGGATGGGTAGGGAATAGGGAATAAGAATAAGGAATTTCGGTTTACGTGCTTATTCTTATTCTTGTGCAACCCAAACAACACAAGAATAAGGAATAAGGGCCCTTATTCCTATACTAACAAAATCATGATATAAGAATAAGGAATAAGAATAAGCACGCAAACCGAAATTTCTTATTCATATTTCTTATTCCTATCTTATTCCGTTGCATCCAAACACACCCTATATGTTACTAGATTACGGATGGAAGTGGGCCTGAAATTTAAATTTCAAGTTCTGGAGGTGTTTGATGAAAAATTAAACTATATCAAGCATAATTTGCCAGGTAAGTTATCTCATGTGAAGACATTTTTGTTTGATGTATGTAAAATAGAGAATAACGTACGAGAGATTATATTTAATTATATCGTAGTATTAGAGTTATAATAATAAATATAATTATCATGATTATATATAATATTAGTAATATTATTTACATCACCAATAATTATAATCATGATAATACAAGTCGAATAATAGTTTTAAAAAATATAAGGAATCTAACTATTAACAATAAATCTATAATTATTGCTATCATAACTAAATATTAATTGATAATAATTATTATAACTTGTCCTTAATAATTATTATAATAATTAAGAAACAATTAATTTGATGGGACCTACAGAGAAAGACTTATTTAACCTCAACAGTGAGGTTAGCAAGGTATCGTCTAAAATTTGATTTATGTCAATTTATACTCTAATTTACCCACGTTTAATAATTTATAAATGGGGAATAGAGAGTTAATTCTGCATGTAGTTAAGCATCCTCCTATAAAATTTAAATAGAAATGAATCCTTAAAACTCAGATCTGCCACTTGCTGTCTGATGTAAAACCCAGCTGTAACTTGTTGGTTGTCAGAATCATTTCCTCAGGCGAGATTATATTAATTAGCAGCTCCGGAGACAAACCCAGCTGTAACTTGTGGAACCAAAGCGTCTTTTCCTCGGGACAAGCTTATCTCCCGTGTCACTCGACTTGCAATGGAACTCGACATGCTCTTGCATCGGTACTTGCATCTCCCTTTTCTTTGTCCATCTACAAACAAAATTAACAAAGCAAAGCCTCCTCGCCAGCAACGGAATCACATCCTCTGCCAACCATTAGTGTACCGATCTTTGATCTAAATCGTTAGATCTAATCTCAAAGGTTAAGAGAGCTTCGTGCATGTAATCTAGATTGATAGATCCGAAAAATTTTAACCGTCGAGATTAGATCTAACGGCTCGGATCAAACGTTGACACTCTACCAACCTCAAAAAATTAGCAAGGATACGGACCCGCCAGCAACTACCAAAAACCTTTATTACCACTTAAATGCATCATTCCATGCATATCAATTATCAAATTGAAAATTGTGTTGTGTAAAAGTTTTGTTTGACCCTTGGAAACGGCCAAAAGTAACAAGAGACCGGATGATAGCAGGCATATCACAGAATCGTACACCAAAGCCTCGTATTTTTTTTACTTCATGTCAACTAGTGTATATATTATCTGTATTTATTTTTTTAAGGCTAAAATACTATGAATATTTTGTAAAAGATAATACAGTCAAATCGATTTTATCGAGAGTTCCCGATCAAACCAATTTTCCTTTGTACATCGCCACCATTTATGCTGAGAGTTTTACAAATTAACAAATCTAATTAAACCAATTCAATCTATATATTGAAATCTCATTACAAATTAAATTTTGTATTTTTTTAGAAATTTATTCACTATTTTTTTCAAACTTTTTAAAACCTATCATTATTAGAATTTTCTTATTATTAATTGGTACCAAAAAAGAAAAATTTTACAAAATTCTAAAAAAATAGTAAAAAAACTAAAAATATATATAATTTGGTTTGTAATGAGATTTCAATATGTAGATTAGAATATTGATTTAATTAGATTTGTCAATTTGTAAAACGGTTGACGGATAATTATCGCGATGTACAAAAGCCTCAATACATCGCGATGCACCGTAGCATATCTCCACTAAATAATTTTATATTTTGGCGATTTAGATTTATGCCGCTGTAAATATTTAAACTTAAATATATGCCACCACTAAACGATAAATTACTTTAAGCCAATATATAATATTGGAAATTAGTTTTATATCATCGGACAATTGATATAGACAATTCTACTCTTTTGATTATGCCACTGTATAAATTTTCCCAATAAAAAATTATAGATGCCATCGCAAAAAAGATATAATTGATTTTATGTGATTACAAATCAATAGCAATTAGTTTTATGTCATAAAAAATAACAAAACTATTTTATGCCATAAAAATAGTGCCATAAATCAATGGCATAATTCTAATTTTCAAATAGAAAAGGATTTACTTTTTAAGATGTATTCACAAACTTCTGTTTTGTTGGTTTTCGTCACGTAGCTAGTTATGGACATTACATAAGACGGTTAGACTATAATGCTCTTTTGTAGCCTTAATATACTCCACGAAGTAAAAGTTATTGAACATGCTACTTTACGAAAATGAATAAATCACCGAAAAAGCATATTGTATATTTATTCTACATATATTATACGAGTAGCTTTTAATGAAATAGGTCCATGCCAATAATTAATTAACATCCTTCGCACCTTCATTCTTCTTTTTTTTTTTTCATCAGGCGCCGCCATATTATTAAAAAATTTTAGGGTTTATTTTCATGAGGGCTATTTGGTCATTATTAAAAATAATGACGGGTTTGATGATGGTATTTTTAGAATTTAGCGTGTTTTTGAAAAAAAAATAGTGGTATAAAACTAATTTTAGTAATTCTATAATCGCATGAATCGAATTAGCAATTTACGGATGGCATTTTTCAAATTGACAAAATTTATATGGCATAAAAATAATGATTTCTTTATATTTTGCACTTTGCAGTGTGATGTACGTATTTGTTTTGGTTATCCTGTAAATATCTCTATTGATACAAATATTAGTACATTGGAGTGAAGTGCAATTCCCATTCTGTTCTTTTTCTTTTAAATAAAGGTTGTGTAATTGGAAAGTATAGGTATTCAAAGTATCAATCCGACCAAATCATAAAAAGCTTTTCCTTATTAGGGCTAAGTCGCAGATACTTTTTAGGGGGGGAGTGGTAAGTGGGAACAATGTGAAACAATTTTTAGATTGGGTAGGGAGCGCTACTTCATCATCCTCCCGCATAAAAGATTTGAGATCTAATTAATATTTAATAATAGTGAGCATAATAATTAAATAAAGTTCAGTAGTTAGTAAACCGTTGTTCCTGGTTTATGATTAAAGTTTCCCTGCCCCAAATTGTCCCCCGCTAGGCTGGATGTGGAACTTTTTAAGGTGCATTCATGCTTAAATAGCTGAAGTTTTAGTTTCAGAAATAAGACGTCTATATATTTTCATGATATACAAGATAAAAAGACGGAAAGAAATTGTCTATCATGAAAAAATTATCGATTTTGAAGGTTAAACTCTTTAGTTATCATTAATTTCAAACTAATTAATAGAATTGCGGATGTACGTTCTTATATCAAAGTTTTGAAATTTGTCATTATTATTGGAAACAATTTTTTATCATTAAAAAAATTAATACTTATTATTCTTGAGGCATGCTAAAATATGTTTATGTATAATTTTTATATATAATAGAACTCTACCTTTAAATAAAATGACGAGGGACTTGTATATTGCTATTAATCATGTCTGACTGTCATGGAAAACAAAAGCGAAATGTTTTATGATTTCAAGTACTAGGGAGGCGTTTGGTTGGGGAATATGTGATTACATATAAGTTAAGGAGGTTTATGTACTTATGTCTAGTTATGTAATGGATGTTTGTTTATGGAATAAAAAGGAAGAAATATTAACTAATATTTAATGGGGGTTGCTAGTGTCAAACATATAGGATACGTACACTTGTCCAACGCGATGAAATTTTAATTTTTAAAATTGAAATGGCCGATCCAAACCGCACAAAATGTTCTGTGTTATAAAATCTTCATGGAGACCAAATTTTATATTTTTTCAAATTTTTTTACTATTTTTTTGGAATTTTTCAATATGCTCAATCTAAAAAGTTCTGAACCCTTCAATTTTGAAAATTCGAAAAAAATAGTTAGAAAATATGAAAAAATATAAAATTTGATTATCAAAGATATTTTAATATAGAGATCATATTGAGCGGTTTGGATCGACCGTTTGAAATTTTAATGTGCTACGTTTGGATCGTGTTTGACGTCCTATATGTTTGATTCTAGCATTACTCATATTTAATAGAGTAGATGAGAGTATTGAAGAGGACAGCAGCTTTTTTATTTTATTTATTTATTTTTCTATGCATGGGATCCACTTTCATAAGTTATACCATCAAATTTGGTGTTATAACTTATGCCTCTTGTGTAACTTTATTCCATGTGTGTTTGGCTACATAAAGTGGAATAAAATGATTTTTTGTTTTGTTATTCCGTAACCAAACACCATGAAGATCGCGACATTATCTTTTTTGTGTTTTATGATCCTATGGTACTAACTTCTGAGTAAGTAATTATGTACAGCATCAAATGCTAACTTGCTAATGGGATTATGTCCCACTCATTTCTCTTCTTCTCAATCTGGTCGTGCGTTGTACTTATTTTTAGAGAATAAAGCTCCTACACTTTATTAGATTTCTCTTCCTAGGCAGCTCTATATAGGTAGGCTTATTCATGATGTCGCTCTAAAAAGACACTACGTACGTACATACACCTAGTAAAATCCTAGGCTCCAAATTGGAGGTACAGGAATGTCGTGTTGATGCGTTGATTGGTCCGTTCATCCTCGTATGTCATGCTTCCCATTGTTAATGCTCGAACGAGGAATTAATTAAGGAAATTAAGCTAGAAAGAGGTGAGACACTCCAGAGGTGCCTCACAAATTTTAAAGCTATATTGTTACGTTAATTTTGGATAAACTTCTTTTTATAACTTGGCCCTAATAATATAGGGGCCGGGCGTTTGGATAATTTGAGAATAAAATTAAGATTACTTATTCAGAATAAAAATATTATTCCTAAACGATCAGAAATAAATTTTTAGAATCTAAAGTGTTATTTTTAAGTGGTCCAATTTTCCTTTTAAGTTTTAACTATTAGTTTTCAAATAGTGTTATGTTATGTACATTCTGATTAGCTCATGCTGACACAGGTTGTACACATTAATTGTTACACTTGAGTATTATCTAGCAGTTTTACTTGACACGTGTATCACTTCCATAAGATGGGTAAACTTAATTAGATTACTCCATGTGACATATAATCCGTCTAATACAATAAAAATGTATTAGATAGCGAAATTTTCCCGATAATGAAATAATAAAATCTGAATAAGTATATACACGATGGGAAATGCTGAAAACCGTATTTGGTAAATAAATGAACCATCGATCTAACTATGATCCAACATTGTATATATGGTTTCCGATCAAATTAAGAGCTAGCCAATAAGGATCGTCTGATCTTTTATTAACCTCAACCATCAAATTCAATGCACCAACCAGTTTAAGAATTTTCACTTCTCTATTACACATTTACTCCTTTCCCTGGAGACATAAATAGGAATATAGCATAGGATAGGAAGAGGTTTAGTACTCCATACTCCACGCAAACTGGTACGAGTTATCTATGTTATAATATATATATTGGTGTAGTAGTAGTAGCTCTGCAACGGTGGCAGACTGAACAGGTTCTATCCTGGTATGAATTTCGTAAAGGCACAGAACGTACTACAACTACTCAACTAGTAGTACTGGAAACACAAGACCTACATTGCATCGCCTGACTCGTCTTTTCCTTGCTGGTGACGTGGCCCTCCTGCATTTATTGTAGCCTCTCACGTTAGATGGCTGGCTTGTCACTCAATTTCAGACGTCCCGCATGAATCTGCTATGGATATTTTAATCCTGATTTTCCTGACAAGAGTATTAAATGTTGAAATATACGATAGCAAGTTGTAATTCCTTGGATGGGAATAGTAATATTTCTCTTGTGGTGTGTGCCTACATGCTATTGTATTTTTAAAGCAGAGATTTTGATAACATTATAATTATTCTTTTTTGTGTTGTTGGAGACATTCATGGTGGCAAGGCAATTTATTGTCTCTATAATTGTTCTAACTAAAAAGATATTGTTTAGATTGAGATGCAATATCGAGTATTGATATGTTTTTTGTCAAGTCAAAAGATGGAAGATGTGCCAGAAACTATTACCTTTACACAATGTTTGAAAAAAAATATATATGAAAATTTTGCACTTGTTATGAAGGATTGATGCTATTTTTGTTTTTATTTTAAAATCTAATTTGCCTCAAACACACAGCAAGTTATAATCAACTATTGTTTGATTGATTAGTTTTCTTAGTCTATTTCATGGGCCTGTGGGTTGAAATTGAAAATTCAACCTTCGTAAAAAAAGTGGTAAATTCAGCCCAATATTTTTTCTTATTTCAATGGGGCCGTTTGGATGAACCCGGAATTTGCAAGAATAGCAAATTCCAAAATTTAATTTATTATAAACAATCCAAACTCTTCACAAAGTTACACACTTCCCAATAAATTTATGCCTAGAATTGGCTATTCCTCCAATTCCCAACCCATCCAAACGCCCCCAATAATAATTCAAAGTTTCAAACGAATGTAAAAATGTTCATTCCCATGATAAATACAAAAGTGCCAGGCCCCCTCTCTCGAACAAATTAGTAAACAGAAAGCCCAATTTATAAGAAGCCCATTAAATTAATGAGAAAAGCCCAATTACCCATTTAACTCTTATCTTAGACTAAAACCTTTCCAAAAGGGAAGAAGAAACGAAACGAAACGAAACGAAACGAAACGAAAATGTCATCCATTACAACTTCGCCACTTATCTGTCTTCGTCGCTTCAAAACCTCATCTCCATTCTCCATTGCTCAGAAAACTAGGGTTACACTCTTCAACTGGAGGGGAGAGAGAAGGTTGACCCCACTATGCTCCGCCTCTCCTTCTCAGGCTCCAATGGAGGCGGAGGGATGGGAGGAATGGCTGAAGAAGCTTCCAGAGAAGAAGAAGCCCATCTATTCGCATAGCTTACCTTGTATAGAGGCTTGGTTGAAAAGCTTAGGGTTTTATCAGAGCCGCGATGATCGATCTGTTTGGTTTGTTGATAAACCAAATTGGCATGCCAAGCTTTCTCTTGATATCACTGATTTATATATAAGGTAATTACTTTATAATTGATTATTGTTGTTTGAATTAATTGGGTATTTTGAAGTTAGCTGTCATTACTATATGGTGAAATTAGATATGAAATCAACCCCTAAATTTTAATGTTTTGGTTCGGACTGTTTGCTTTGTTGAATCATTGGTTGAATTTGTTGGAGAATGTGACAGTGGGAGATAAAGTTTAAGCTCAGTTACTTAGTTGCCAATGTTTTGATGGATTATAAATTGCACTGTAATTTGTTAACATCTGCAGTGACATCCTACTTCAATAATTTGCAATGTATCTATGAATATATATATGCTGCTTGTTGATGAACAGCAGCTGATATTGGAACATTCAATGAAAAATGATTAGTGTTTAATGTTATAGGAGAACTATCAAATTGAGTTCCTAACAATTTTGGGATTATATATGCGTTTACATTGTCCTTTACGACATTGTTAAAATTTGCAATACAGTGAAGTCTATATCCCTGCAAAAGTACTAGATGCAAAAACTACTCTTATTCAAGTAAAATACCATTATGGATGCATTATTTAGCTTTTCGGACGACCTGCAGTTCTGGCATGACTCAGCAGTCTGTACAAATAATTTAAACTACATTCTTCTTATTACTAATGATTTGGATGTTGGTTAACATGGTAGGGTCATAGAGGTGTGTATTTAAATAAAATTATTCTCCCTAAACTCGATAGTAGATAGATCCAGGATTTATATAAATTATAGGTGGTACAAGACTTCTTAAATGCATCTTATGGTATATAAGTATATGCAGTACACATATCCTCTTATTTCTGTGCTACTGACCCTACCTCCCTGCTCCTTTATAAACTGCAGCGCTTCTGTATGGAATGTGGGACTAAAATAGAGTTGCCCCCTTTGGTAATTTATTGTTGGATAGATTTTATTCCTAGTTCCTAGTATATGAGCTAATCCGGTCTGTCTTGTACCCGTTACACTAAAGTAAAACAGAAGCTCATATGACAATTACAACTGAACTATGGAAGCATCAAATTAGAAGTCAAAGTGAAAAATACTTTTGAATGTTCTGGGTTTGAGTAGATAATTATCTCATAATTTTGACTTTCTTGGCAAAGCAGGTACTTAAAAAGTGGCCCTGGGAACTTAGAGAAGGATATAGAGAGGAGGTTCAGTTACGCACTAAGCCGAGAGGATATCGAAAATGCCATACTTGGTGGGCCATAATTTCTGATCAGGGTATGCAGCGATCTTCTACAACATCATTCAGCGTTCCAGTAATTTCTTATGAGCTAGCTAAATTCTGTTGCAATCTAGAGCATTGTTTCTTGTTGCCGCTTTGTATATGAACTTGAAAGTAAATTGAACAAAGAGATAAAATTTAGCTTGTTAGCCCACACCATTTTTCTACTAACTGTAGTATAAGTTATTGAAAAAGAAAATTCATTCGAGGCATCTCTACTTTAACCAACTAATATTGGTTTGTACTAAACCTTTTGTCATTTGTGCAAAGTGCAAATATATAATTATAATTATAGAATATAAACAGTCGCCAAGGGGAAAGTCGGTTTGCTACAGGTCCTGACCTTTATCATATATATTTTTTTGTCAATATGTGATATGAATAATACTATATGTGGGGCAAGTTATTAGTGAATCATGGCACTGGCATTGCCTCTGTATACTATATTGAACAGGTGTAAAGTCGATGTTTTTTTTTTATGAATGGTACGCACAATTCATTTTATTTACAACCAGCGGTCTTCCGTGCTTTAATTAGAACCATACAATAGTCAGCAAAAGGTAAAGGTTACTGTATGTTATAACCAAAACAACTCTAGCACATTCTGAAATTCTTCGAACTTATTACAAGAGGACAGCCTAAACAACTGAATGAATCAACGGCAGACTACATAACATTATTTTCTCCGAAAGGACTGATGCATTACATATTAAAAAGAAAAATAGATTACTTACTCAAATAAGAATACAAAGTCTGCTCTTTTATTGCTACTCAAATAACTTACTCCGGCTGACATGATATAATAATTTAACATAAAGAGATACTCGGAGGAAATATGTTCAGAAATCACTCGACAGGGCAAAACAAAGAATGTTTACAGGTACGAGTAACTACGAACAATTTTTACGTACAATAAATAAATGCAACACGCTGCACTGCACCAAATTTCACAGCTGATCACGCAGCGACCTGGCTAAAGAGCAGCTTCCGGATCTACAGTAGAAGAAATAATAGATCTCAGCAACTGCATTACATTTTTTTTAAATAAGAAAAATGCAATATATGTTTCAAAAGAGTGGATATGGGACATTTCACATGTGAGCCTTCTCCATTAAACAAATAAGATGACAAACGGATTGTCCTTTTTAAGTGTAGAAAAAGAGCATTCACAACAGAAATCCATGTTGGTGAAAAACTAAGAAAAATAGCAACAAAGTTAGTTTGAAAATATATAGCCGACATTCTTATTCATTGGTAAAGTCGTCAAGAGCAAAGGTAAATCACAAAGGAAATGACGCATTGATTTGCAGCTTCAAATGCAGTCTAATAATTTTAAATTTAACCTAGTATATGTAATAATATCTAAACTGTTGCATCAAGGAATCCTCAAATAACTGAAAGAAAGTTTTGATTTCTGTAAAGATTAATCTAACTAAAATAATTAACATAATTGCCGAATTACAACACTAAATTAAAGTTACAGACTAGCATTTTTTGTTGCTAAATTAATAATGCATGGGATATTGCGTGTTTTTTGCGCATATTAGTAGCAGGAGTTTTTTTTTTTTTTTGCAAATTATTTGTTTTGTGAGTAGGTGTTCGCTGTTATTAAATGCAATGGATAGCAGCAATACAGGATCTTATTTAGTTCAGATTAAAATGAGAGGATCAGTTTGGATAATTTCCAAACTGGATGGCAGGTCATGCAATCAGGGTTTGGATCGAACTCAAATGCAGACATGGATTTAAGTATCCCCCACTTATAATGAAGGATTAAAAAAAAACTAAACAAAGTGAGAAATTAAATCAATAAAAGAAAGACAACAAAGTACCTCAGGTAGCTTCTTGCGGAAGACGACCTCAAGCCGTGCATCAAGCGTGTTCTCGCATACTATCTTTCCATCTTTGGAAGCCAACACCACACCACCAGAGCTTCAATTATACAAAATGCAGACAATTGGAAAAATAAGTATCACACACAAAATTAGCTGGGTTACAAAAATTTTTATTGAACGCAATTTATGTGAAAAAAGTCAAGACATCATCAATCAGTCTGATCAAAATATCTATTTGTTGGTTGAGTGGTAGTAGTATCAAAATAAAATAAGTGATTTCACTATCTACAAGGCTCATTTAAGACTCAACTGTACAAGTAACAGTTAAAATCAAACAAACAATGAAGAAAAGCAAATACAAACAACACCAAAGAAAATAATCCAGACAGTCAAATGTAATGATTCGAGTTATATCTTTGCTTTAGTTGAGGCCAGTTCTGAGCTCCATTGCTAATACACATCGATTACGACCAAAAAATCAAAAGAACAGCCAAAACTAAAAGCTGAGAGAACCTACCAGAAGAGACCATGGGAGTGATGGTGCTCTGGGCCAGGTGGAAGATAGACATTTTCATCAACAAAAATCTCGGGAGGAGCAACATTGGCCTTTCCAGCGTATTCATTCTTGGCTGACTCTAGTACCTCTTCCACGTGGTCTTTGTCTTCCTTGCGGCACCGTAGCAATACAGCTGGTTCCTTCAACCTCAGCAGGCTCTGGATTAAGCAATCACAGAATGAGATAGGATTGATTAACAAAAGCTTATGTGGATAAGAAAAGGAACAATAAAAAATTTTGTCCTCCAAGTTTATAGCTTACAGCAGACCTCTAAAAATAAAAATGAAGGTGCTCAAAAAAATAAAGGGGGGGGGGGGGGGGGGGGCACAAAAAGAGACTCTACCCTTGAACCAAGATTTAAAAACTTGAAATATTACCTGAACAATGAGTTCCTTGATGAGATGTTGGTAAAAGTTCTTGTGGTGACCGATGTGGAGGAACTCGAGCAAGTGATGGTGGCCTTTGCTCACATTCTGGAGAGACTTCACTGCTTCCTCTCTCATTTCATTCACCAGGTCATCCTGTGCTTGGAGCACCTTTATTCTTGATGCATTCAATTGCATTGAGTACTCACTAAAAAGTAAAGAAAAAGAATTAAGTACAGGATGCAAAAATTGAGGTAAATTGGCTTCTGATTGAAATATATAGCAAAAGAAGGACGACAACACAAGGTTATGGTTCAATTGACTCAAGAATACCCGGTGAATTAAAATAAATTCAAATAAAAAAGAAGAAGTTGCAAATCAGAAAAAAAAAAAATTGTCTAATTAAGAGTAAGAAAATTGTCTAATTGAGGCAACAGTAAAAGGTAAAAATAGAGCAATCGCACCTAATTGCAACCATCCACAAGTATCAAAGAAAAAACTAATAAATAAATCAAGGAATTTATAGTGCTCATATACCAATGAGAAAAAGTTGGGTTAATTGGTTCTAGGGGTGCAAACGGTATACCGTGTACCGTTTTCCGTGCACGTTCCGTCCAAACGGAACGGTAAACGAATCCAAAATTTCAATACGTTTCAGTAACGGAACGGTAAACGGAACGCGTTTCGTCATTCGTTTGGGTGAAATACAGTGTAAATATACACGTTCCATGACGTTCCGTCCAAACGGAACGGTTAACGAATCAGCTGGTACATACCGTTACCAGAAACGGAACGGCAAACGAAATGCACCATTCCGTTTCCGTTTGGCACGTTGTGCGGGCCTAATTGGTTTGATCGCAATTATTAAGGTATACCAGGGTCATCATTATTGTTCGCAACTTACTTGGAGCTGAGACATTTCAATAATTGGTAACAGATGAAACAGTAAAATAAACAGAAGAGCAAGGAAAGAGCAAATACATTTTTTTGCGAACTTCAACTTGCTTCTCCTTTTTCTCATATTCTTGCCTGATCTTCTTCTTCTCAGCCTCCACCAGTTGCAATTTCTCTATATTGAATTCCTACAGAAAAACAAAGACTGATCAGTATCTTCTAACACTATGCATCAATTGCATAGCTATTTGTTCAAAAGTAGTAAGAATTTTATTTTCTCATGCTTACCAAGTGCTTCAAAACTAAAAATATAGCAATTGATGTACTAAATAAAGAAAAGAAGAGATCCACAAGTTTATTTAAATTCAATTTCACATTAAAATCAGGTGAACTAAGATCTGAGAGAGAGAGAGAGAGAGAACCTCTTCAGCGGAGACAGAGATCTCGTTGGCTTTCTCCTCGGCCTCTTGGCGGATGAACCGCACCATCTGCTGAATCTGCTTCGAGACATCTGCGTCGTTCATCTTCGCTGCTCCGGATCCGACGGCTGAGATGGATCGATCTAATTCTCCGACAATCGCCGAAGGATGCTTGTGATTGGAAGAGACTGTGACTACTGATAAGGTATGAAAAGACCAAAGAGCCAAGAGGAGGAAGCTGGAAAAGGAAGGTGCAGTGGCGTTGCTGAATAAGTGACGGTGTACATTAAATATGGAAGACCATGTGCAGGCGTGGATTTAGGAGATGGCACATCAATGATCTGGTCCCATCTGGACCAATATAATTGTTTATTATTAATTGCAAATTTGAAATTATCTCCATTTATTAAGTATAGTCGAAAAGTGAACTTTCTAGTAGATTTTACTTTTAATTGGTTACAATATTTTTATTGCGTAATCGTGGAACATGTGTTGGCTGTCACTGTATTTGACTTGGACCCCCTTATAGTTATAGACAACTGGACAAATAAATTATTATTTCTGTTGTAAGTGAGATGGGATCACAGTATTAAAAATAATCAAGAGGAAGATCACTTGACCTTGACTTATATTTACAATTTTAATAGCATTATCTACTTAATTCAAATAAATTAAAAATATATTTATAGGTATATTATTGAATTACGTAGGTAGAGCATGAACCACATTTCAAGCAATTTGAGTAAGTTTTAATGACGCATGGCATCAGTGCTTAATAATTTCAAAACAATATAGAAAAATTAAAATCACTTGTTGATAACTTTCTTACCAACAGCGAACTACATGTCAGGTGTCTTATACATGACTGACCTATGCTTTTTCATTTTTTAAAAAAGTTTTTATCCCAATTTTTAATACTAATTAGCACAGATGATCGATCACCCATGACACACAACAAAATGTCTATTGTTGTGGTGTATAGTAATGTGATGCTGAAAGCTTTCTAAACTTGAGAAGATATTGAGAGAAGAGTAATAATAAAATTGTATTGATCTTGGGTTTCTTTACAAGAGGGAGTACACTGATATATATAGACTGTACCAGGACAAAATACCGATACAACTAATCCTGAGCAATCCAGTGAATCTAGCCTAATTACATTTTAAGACTAGATACTAATAACAGTAATCAGCTCAAATTATTACATAACTTCCAATCTTGAACCTATAACAGTAACTATGGTTAATATACTCCCCTCAAGCCATTGGTGATTTGTCAACAGTGAGCTTGGACTTCAAAGCCATGAACTGAGCAAGTGGGAGCGGCTTTGTGAAGAGGTCTGCCAGCTGATCTTTGGATGAAATAAAGCGCACCATGAGCTCATGTGCTGCAATTCTTTCACGCACGAAATGATAGTCAATTTCGATGTGTTTAGTACGCGCATGAAAACTCGGATTGGAAGCTAGAAACATAGCGCCAATATTGTCGCACCACAAGGTTGGAATGTCAGGCATGGCAACATGTAACTCAGCCAGGAGGTAACGCAGCCATAAAAGTTCTGCACTAGTGAGAGCAAGACTACGGTATTCGGCTTCGGTGCTGGATCTAGAGACGGTAGGTTGCTTTTTCGCAGACCAAGAAACTAGATTGCCAGCAAGGTAGATACAAAAGCCTGTAGTGGAACGGCGATCAATAGCGCATCCGGCCCAGTCAGAGTCGCTGTATGCATGAAGTGTCAAGGGATGGCCAGTAATGAACCGTAATCCATGATGAATTGTGCCGCTCAAGTATCGAAGAATCCGTTTGACTGCTGCCCAGTGATTAAAGGAAGGAGTTTGCATAAATTGAGACACACGGTTGACGGCAAAGGAAATATCGGGTCGGGTCAATGTGGCGTATTGAAGAGCCCCAACTATACTTCGGTAGAGGATAGGATTGTCAAACGGATTAGCATCATCTTTGGTTAGAGAATCTGTAGAGACCATCGGTGTGGGACAGTGTTTAGCATGTGTCATGTTGGCTCGATTTAGGATGTCAAGGATGTACTTTGCTTGAGAAAGGTGCAGACCATCAGGTGAAGCCGAGACCTCCATGCCAAGAAAATAATGAACCTGTCCCGAATCTTTTAGAGAAAAATGGGAATTAAGGTGTTCAATAAGAGAGGAAATGAACATTTGATTGCTACCGGTCACAAGAATGTCATCAACATAGATTAAAATGAGGGTAGTATGACCATCTTTATGAGCAATAAAAAGGGAAGGATCATAATGTAATTCATGAAATCCAAGAGTAGTGCTAAGCTTATAGAACCATGCACGTGGAGATTATTTAAGGCCATATAAAGATTTGAACAGCAAACAAATGTGGTTAGGAAAAGATTTATCAAGAAAACCCGGTGGTTGGCTCATGTAAACCCGTTCAGTGAGATCACCATGAAGGAAGGCATTGTTGACATCGAGTTGGCGAATGGACCAATGTTGAGAGGTCGCAATAGCAAGAATGACTCGAATTGTCGTAGGTCGTACCACGGGGCTGAAAGTGTCGAAGTAATCAACTCCTTGTTGATGAAAACCCCTGGCAACAAGTCGAGCTTTGTATCGGTCAATTGTACCGTCGGATCGCCGTTTAATTTTGAACACCCATTTGCATCCAATGACGGGACGATCGGAGGGAGGAGGTACAAGAGTCCATGTATTGTTTGTTGCAAGAGCATCAATTTCCTTTGCCATTGCTTGTCGCCACTCGATGTGAGAGTTAGCTTGATTGAAATTGGTGGGTTCTTTTTCAACAGTGGTTAAAAGTGCAACACAGTCGGGGTAGTGGCGTGGTTTTCTTGTGTTGTCACGTGACCGAGTAGTCATGGGATGAGTCGAAGAAGTAGGTTGAGTGGTAGAAGGATTATGTGCAACGGAAATAGAAGAGTTTTGATGCCCAGAAGGGGACGCAGAGAGAACTGGCTGAGTAGTATTTGTGGAAGGAAAAGAAGGCTCAGAGTGTTGTTGTACAGAGAGAGTTGCGGCATCAGTATCAGCAGGAATTGAGATGGGCAGAGGTTGAGAAACAGTATCAGTAGCAAGGCCAGACCGAGCTGATCCTGAAGTGCATGATGTGGTTTGCTGAGCCGAAAATGTGGAAATCAGGAGAGGGACAGTAGGCATGGCAGGAGGTGTAGAATGAGAAGAAGACAAGGAGATTGATTGTTGAAAAGGAAATTTTGTCTCATCAAATTGAACGTGACGAGACACAAAGATTTTGTTTGTAGGGAGGTGAAGACATCGGTACCCTTTTTGAGTCTTAGCATAACCAATAAAGACACAAGGTAGAGCTCGAGGTTCAAGTTTATGAGTATTGTATGGTTTAGTGTAAGGGAAGCAAAGACATCCAAGCACCTTCAAAAAAGTAAAATCTGGATCTTTGGAAAACAAAGTTGTGAAGGGTATTGTATGGTTATATGCGGGTAATCTATTGATGAGGTAAACGGTGCTAGAGAATATTTCATCCCAATAAATATTAGGAATGGAATCATGAGTCTTAATAGCAATAGACAATTCAACAACATGTCTATGTTTTCGTTCGGACGAGCCATTTTGTTGGGGTGTATAGGGGCAAGTTGTTTGATGAATGATATTAGGGAATTTAGTAGAAATGGGCTTGAATTCGGTACCACCATCAGTATGCAAGACTTTGATGGTACAATTGAACAAATTCTCCACTTGACATTTGAAGGCCGAAAATATATTAACAACATCACTCTTATTAGCCATAAAGTAAATCCAAGAATACTTCGAAAAATCATCCACAAATATGACATAATAACGAAATCCATTGAAAGACAAAGTTGGAGATGGACCCCATACATCGGAATGAATGAGTTTAAGAGGAGAAGTAGAGAGAGAAGAAGAATTATAAAATGGCAATTTATGTGCCTTTGCTACACAACAATCATGACAAGTTTCTAAAGACATAGAAGTACAAGGAATAGAAAAATGTCTAAGAAGGTGCAAAGTGGCATCATGAGAAGGGTGTCCAAATCGATCATGTCAAATGTTGGCAGTTGTTTTGACTCCAATGAGTGCTTGTGGAGAGATCAAATGAGAAGGATGGGCATAAATGTAGAACAGACCATTGGAACATGGGATTTTAAGAAGTTCTCTCTTGGTTGTGAGGTCCTTGAAAATACAAAATGAATTGGAAAATGTCACAATTAATGAAGGATTATCTAAAAGTAACTTGGATAGACTAATTAAGTTGCAAGAGAAGTTAGCAACATAAAGAGTGTCTTTAAGGCTAATAGTAAAAGAGGAGAAAATGAGTGATGTTGTACCAATATTTTGAATTGGAAGACCAGAGCCGTCTCCAATCTGTAGATTGTCATGACCATTGTATGCATAAAAGGCGGAGAGATTGTTAATGTCATTAGTGACATGGTGCGTAGCGCCTGAATCCAAGACCCAGTCGGCAGCATGAGGAATGGAGGTAGGTTGAGCAACATAGGCTTGATAAGAAGGATTTTTCGGCTGAGGAGGAGGTGGTGGTCTCGGCTGAGAAGGAGGTGCTCTCGGTTGATAGTTAGGATCAGGTTGATACCTCCAGCGACATTGTTTGGCAATGTGGCCATATTTTTTACAAATCTGGCATTGACGCTGAGTTGAAGGAGCAGCTTGAGAGGCACTGGGTGAAAGGTACTGAGACTGATAAGGAGTCGTACCAGAAAGGGGAATTGGAGGTGGGAAACGTATGGAAGTAGTTGAGGAATTGGGCTGAGAGATCAACGGCCCACCTCTACCTCTATTGCATGAACCATTATGCTTTGGATTCGGGTAATTGGATGCAGACCCGCTAGCAGGATTGGTGAAAAATGCGGAAGGGGTAGAAGAAGATGCTGCCAATTGGCCATTGATCAGTGCTTCGTGAGATAAAAGCATACCATGGAGGTCTGAGAAAGTGATGACATCATTTCTATTTGTGGTAGTCACGGCAGCGACAAAGGGATTGAAATCAGCGCCGAGTCCATTGAGAATGGTTAGAACTAAGTCATCATTGGACGGAGGTGCACCAATGTATGTCAATTTATCAGCAAGACTGCGAATTTGTTGAAGAAATTCAGTACAAGAAGAACCCCCTTTGGTAGCCGATTGCAGTTGCCTCTTCAAATCAATCAGTCTGGCACGCGAATTGGTTGCAAATTGTTGTTGTAGCATGGTCCAGAGAGATGCGGAAGTGGAGCAAGACACCACCTGTGCTTGGATGGACTCAGAAAGAGAGGCGCGCAACCAAGCAAGAAGGAGCTGGTCTTGGCGGCTCCAAGAAAGGTAATCTCGATTGAATTCAATTAGACCATCAGAGTTCTGACGAGTCGGAGCTGGTGGTGGAGAAGAAAGGTATTTGAAGAGGTCATAGGCATTGAGGAGAGGCAATAGCTGAGCTTGCCAGGTAAGAAAATTGGTAGAGGATAATTTGATAGGAGTAGGGATGTTTATTGGTACAGTGGGATCAGCTAATTGGGAAATGGAGAAAGAAGAAGAGGTGGTAGCGGAAGGAGGAATGGTGGGGGTGGGGTTACCGGCGGGAGGGGTGGCGGTGATATTCGCCATAGGTATGGCTCTTGATACCATGAAAGCTTTCTAAACTTGAGAATATATTGAGAGAAGAGTAATAATAAAATTGTATTGATCTTGGGTTTCTTTACAAGAGGGAGTACACTAATATATATAGACTGTACCAGGACAAAATACCGATACAACTAATCCTGAGCAATCCAGTGAATCTAGCCTAATTACATTTTAAGACTAGATACTAATAACAGTAATCAGCTCAAATTATTACATAACTCCCAATCTTGAACCTATAACAGTAACTATGGTTAATAGATGCATAATGTAATGGTCGTGGCATGTGAAGGTAGATTTACGAAACGTGACATGTTGTCATAACTAAGGTGAACATATAGACAATCTAAGTGAACACATACAAACAAATAAGTTCAATGAAAATAAATTGCATATGCATGTAAAATTCTGAACTAGTGATGACAACACTTATTTGTTTGTACGTGTTCACTTAGATCGTCTATATGTTCACTTTATTTGTTGTATATGTTCATTTTATATTTAGTGATGGTAGGGATGATAAAACTACAAATGACAGTTATCATCCTAATGGAAAAATAATCAAAACATTACCTTAGAAACATTTATTTATTTGGGCTAAACAAACTTACAATCCCACTGCCCACGAGCTTCCTGGGCTAACATATATAAACAGATGGGCCGGACTATTTGGATCCGGATCTATTTCTCCCATAAAAACCTTCACGACCTGTCGTCATATCAATATCATCGTCCCTTTCACTTTCTCCTTGCACTGAGCGCCACGTCAACTTGTCGTCACTCTCATCTGATTAGCAACGTGGCCAAAACAGCAAACAGGAAATCCAACAATCGATCCCACCGAATTTAAAAATAAGAATTTGAATGGGGTGTGAAAATAAGAGAATAAAAAAATAAATTTATTATAAATAATCTAAACTATTCATAAAGTTACACACTTTTTAATATTTTTATTATTCTCACACCATCCAAACGGAGCCGCAAGTAGGAAGTCTGGATCGGTACAAGATCAGGTATATGGGATTGAATTAGCGGCTTATCTTCCGTTCAGTCAAAACCGTGAGCGGCTGTGATTAAGCAACGTAGTTGCTTAGGAATGGTCCAATTACTGATTGACACGTTTCAGGCACTTACAGGCCCCTTGCGTGTCACCCTTTTTCAAGGTGGGCACTAAA
The DNA here is from genome assembly GCA_028095005.1 of Rhynchospora pubera. NCBI lineage: Eukaryota > Viridiplantae > Streptophyta > Magnoliopsida > Poales > Cyperaceae > Rhynchospora > Rhynchospora pubera. The sequence goes on along the minus strand of CM051460.1, from coordinate 82,406,236 downwards.
TAGACCCATGCGGCCATGCCATGTCGTCTTCAATTTGCAAATTTTCACAAACAAAGAGACCAGATTTTCTTTTCTTACTTCTTTGTTGTTTACTTGTTTTTATATTATTATTATCGTGGCAAATTTTTATATGGATATAAAATTTGAACAGGATTTTGATTATAATGGTTCAAAAATAGTTTATTTGTTACTTATACGATACGACTTATAAAAGTATCCATAAAAATATCATAACAATTTCACTAGAGAGGTCGAAACAATTGTTATATCAATTATGAATCATTGATTTATGTGATCTGATATGATATGTGGTCTAGATGTTGATTTCAAATAAAAGGACAAACCATTTGATAGAAAAAAGTCAAGTGGTGTTCACAATTTATTTTTTTGAAAGATATCTGACGTCTAAACTTGTGAACTTTCTCTGACAAAATAAATTTCAAAATGACGTCTAAACTCTATACCCTTGATCTTTGAATTTTTAGAGAAAATGTATGATTGAGAACTTTTCAAATTCGATTTTCGGAAATTCATTTTGTTTTGTTGATATATAATCTCACAAATTTACTCAACCACTCGAATGAATCAAATCCAAATCACTCAACCAAAAATAAATATCAAAGCACAAAGCACGAAGCATAAAAACTGTACTACTAATTTAATGATTTAGTTAGTCAGACAATCTGAAATAATACTAACCAAAATAAACATAAATAAACATTCTTGAGTAGATATGCACGACACTAGCACAACACCTGTTAAGTGATTTAAAATTATACTACATCAATCCAATCCACAATTGAACTATACTGGTATTTATGGAGCCGTTTGGATCGCCTAAGAATAAGAGGGACAGTCTATTTTTAGGCGGAAAACATTGGGAAGTGTGTAACTTTGTGAAGAATTTGAATAGTTAGGAATAAATTTCCGTCTAGAAAAAAACTATTCTTCTTATTCCTAAGCGATCCAAACGGCCCCTACATGACCAATTTTCTTTACCCAGGCCTAATTTATTATCATCTAATATCGAAAGAGCTCTTCATGAAACTATCTTGTCCTAATTTAATTGCTCCTCCCACAGTTCCAGTTCCATGTGCTCTTTTGACAGAAAATAGATGTGTATATATATACATGCAAAATCTTGTCTTTGAGGCCGAATTTTCAATTGAATGGTTTCATGGTAGCATAAAGCCTAAACACTCAATCTCTCGCAGCATTCAGTTCCAATTGGGGCTCATTTCCTAAAGGCTCCGTTTGGATAGGTGTGGGAAGAAGGGAAGAATGGAAGAAGTGGGAAGAAGCATTGGAAAATGTGTAACTTTGTGAAGAGTTTGGATTGTTTATATTTTTTTTTCTTCTTCTTCTTTCTTCCAACGATCCAAACGCACCCAAAAAAAATTAAAAACTCAGAAAAAGGATATTGAAAAATTACATAATAAAAATTTTATAAAATATACATCAACCTTTCTAGAGGCTGGTTCTAATGACAGCAAGCTAATAAACCTGAAAAATTAATCAAATCTATAAACCTGACACTAAGCTAATAAACTCGAAATGAAGTGTTGCGCTACCAGCAAGTTTCACTTGCTCACCTTTGGCAATAAATTTTACATGATGAATTGATAACAAACCATTTTTGTTTCTTCTCGCATAAAAAAATACGACTAAAAAAAAAATGAAATCATCAATCACCAAATTGGAAATTAAAAGTTGAAATAACTATTCATTCATTGTATAATCAACGCTTCATTTATTCTGTGATGTAACTCGGGATGTTGATTTCTAGTAATAGAAATGTGACAGTGAAAGATGTGTTTGTGTTCTCTTTTAGGCTGAACAATCGACATGTGGCAAAGACATTCTATAATTCTAGCTGGTGTTGTGATGCTGAAAATCAAATTTGTAGAATTGAAGGAGAGCAAATGCATGTAAGTGAACTTACCTATGATGCTTCATGTTTCAAAATCAAGAAATATCAAATGAGATTTAAATTTATGGTTTTACATTTTCTGATAGTGCAAATTCTAAACATTACGAAAAGATTGCTGAAGACCAAGATCTAATGGTTAAATTTTATTCCCTTTTCTTTTTATTTCTTTCTGGAATCGATCCTAATTCATGTTTCTTTTTGGATATCAATTCTTTTTTTTTTCAGCAGTACGTAGTGCCGGTTCAACAATAAGCTAAATTGGGATTTGCAAAATTTAAAGAGATAGGCTAAAAATCAGTCTTGACTTACAGATGAGATCGTCAGCTACGATCAAATCTCAATTTTCGAGATTCTAATAGTCGATCTGAACCGTTCAATGTGTTCTCCATATTGAAATCTCATTGGAGACAAAATTTTATATTTTTCTGAAATTTTTTAGTATTTTTTTTTTACAAAATTCTTAATCTGAACAATTCTGGACCCTTCAATAACTACGATTTTTAAAAATCTCAAAAAAAAATAGTAATAAAATTAGAAAATTGTAAAATTTGGTCTCTAATGAGATTTCAATATGGAGAACACATTGAAAGGTTCAGATATAATCTAAAAATTTGAGATATAATCGCACCTGGTGGGTCCATCTGTCAGTCGTGGCTGATTTTAGCCTATCTCAAATTTAAATCGCCAAACTTCTTGCCACCAAAAAGTTTACGGATTTTTTCAGTTATTTATGTTGTGGTTAATTTATATTCATTCTATTATTATTATTATCATCATCATCTTCGTGTGAATTAATATTTTTTTATTGTTTGTTGTAGTTACTATAATACTAATGAGAATTATAATTACAATAAAACAATAATAATTATTATAATAATTTATTTGTTTATTTTGTAACCAAAATATTACAATATATTTATTATAATTAATAATCAAAATTCGTGACATTTTATTTGAAAATTGAGACTAATACGCACTAGGATTCACTGTGGAAAACATTATTCTACCAATTTTGATTATATAAGCTCTTCTCCTCGATGGGAGCTTATTCCTCCCTTGTTTGTTAAGCTATTCCATTATTCCTCATTAAAGAAGTGTAAGACTTCCTCGTACTAAGTATGCAATCAAAGAAGAATGAACTTGCAGACTTGCAGTTCATCTAAAATGATGTCTTCATTTTAGCACCTGCGATATGGTTATTATATCGCTAAAAATGAATAAAGTTGTATGTCTAAAATTTGATTTCTTCAACTTACCACGGCTATTACTTGCAATACTAGTAATGCAGGTTGATAAAATTGAAAACAAAGTGATTTTTTTTTTAATATATCACCTACAATGTATTACAAAATTTATACTCTCTCTATATATATATCACTAATTGATAGCCTCCTTACTAAGACCTCTAACCATCATATATATATTTACTAAATATAGGTACAGGTCGAACATTTATATGGAGCTGTTATTTCTGCTAGAGCCGACAGTATATATTTTCAAATTATTATATTGATTCCTCTCATTTCATTACCGAGTCATTTGTCTTATATTTATATTATAATAATAATAATTTCTTAGTTAATTTAATAAATATAATAAACTATATTATTACATCTTAACATTTGCGATAGGCAAATAAGCAAATATAATGCTAGAATCAAACATATAGGATGTCAAATACGATCCAAACGTCGACTATTAAAATTTCAAACGACCGATCCAAACCGCTCAATATGATCTATATATTATAATATCCTTGAAAATCAAATTTTATGTTTTTCCAAATTTTCTAACTATTTTTTTCGAATTTTCAAAATTGGAGAGTTCATAACTTTTTAGATTGAGCATATTAAAAATAAAAAAATAGTAAAAAAATTTGAAAAAATATAAAATTTGATTTCCACGGAGATTTTATAACGTAGAACAATTTGAGCGGTTTGGATTGGCCATTCTAATCTTAAAAATTAAAATTTCATCGTGTTAAACAAGTGTATGTGTCCTATATATTTGACACTAGCCACTCCCTAAAAACATTACTAGTTTCTTAAGTCATCGGAAGCAAAAAAGAAAAAATGACCATTTTTTAAAAAATATAAAAGCTTAAAAATAAAATGTTATCTTCTATTCTTGGAGAAAGTGAATTATTACTATTATTCTAAAAAAAACACACAGACACAAAAAAGAAAGAGCAAATTGCGATATCACATTTATATTTGTAAACGTATATATGGCTAGCAGGGCTGCACCTGCACTACGCATTAAAGGAAGCGAATCGTTGTTCCTTGGAATATTTTGATTATTTTCCAAAGAAAACCTGTCCCAGTTACCAATATTAAAAAGGGAAAATTGGATATAACCCCCTCTAATTTTCTCCAATTGGATATAACCCCCTACAATCATTAAAATTGGAAATAACTCTCTCTAATCATCTTCTTCAAGGATATAACCCCTTTTCATTGATTTTTATTTTTTAAAATTAAAAAAAAATTAGTAGCATAATTTTATGACTAAATTGCCCTTCTTGCAACAAACGCTTCATCTTCCTTTTGTTTCAAAATCGCTGTTCTCTCTCTCCCCAAAGAAGAAAAGTGCAGACAAATTAATCAAATGAGGGCCCTTCTACATTCTTAACTATTCAACAAGTAGTTTCCCAAAAAAATATTTCATCCAACCTTATAGATGAGAAGAAATGGGGAAAACAATTACGAAGGTCTTAGACAAAAGAAGTTAAATCAGTGAGCCAAGGGGACTGCTTATTAATCTTAAATTAGCCACTCATTTTCGGATCTGAAAGAAAATAAAGAAGATTAAGAATCAATAATAAGATCAAATTCAAAATTGTGCCTTCAATCCTAAACCAAACGGTACTTACTAAAACCTTCGTGATTTTTTTCCCTTTTCTTCTCATCTCCAAATTTTGATAAGATTCTTCACTTGCGAATGAAATTTATTTTTTAGAACTTAGTTTGTCAAATAGTAGCCATCATTTGATTACTGTATCCACATTCTTTTTTGTGAAGAAAGACCAGTGACTTATAGAAGCACAAGGAAGATGAAATGATTTAGAGGGAGGACAATTTGATCATCAAATTATACTGTTAACTTTTTTCTAATTAAAAAATATTAAAATTAGTGAAAAGGGGTTATATCCCTAATGGAGATGATTAGAGGGGTTTATTTTCAATTTTAATGATTATAGGGGGTTATATCCAATTGGAGAAGATTAGAGGGGTTATATCCAATTTTCCCTATTAAAAAAATCTCTACCATCACCGCCGCGAAGTGATTTACTCGCCGGACACCGTCGCCTTCCCTCCTCGCGCAATACTAAAATCCCATCTACATCGATTTATGGCACTGCGGCGGAGTCTCTCCTGCTCAAACAATGCAACTTTGCCAGGCACAGATCGAGCAGCGGAGCCTGATCGGTCGGATCTACCTCCTGAACTAATATGTGCCAATTCCAATCGATCTATTACTATGGCACAGCGGCAGAGTCTCCCCTGCTCAAAGAAAGTAACTTTGCCAGACACAGATGGAGCAGAGGAGCCTGATTGGTCTGATCTCCCACTCGAACTTGTTTGTCTCATCTCCCAGAAAATCGCCGACATCTCCGATTTCGTGCGCTTTGGCGTTGTTTGCAAGAGATGGCGGTGTGCTGTCCGGGCATCTGACCTCTCTCCTCAACTTCCTTGGATAATGCACGAATATGATAAATACAAAGAAGGTAATTGCCGGCGATTCTACTCTCTACTTACCCGTAAAACTTGCACGGTTAATATCCCGCACTCCGGTGACACCTCATTAGTTGGATCAACGAACAATTACTTGCTCACTAGAAATTGGCAAACCCACGAGTGTTCTCTCTTCAATCCTTTGACAAAGGAAGAGCTTTCACTCCCGCCTACTCCGCCCGAGATTACGTTTCCTTCCTGGGTGCCAACTGGTCCATCTTTTGATCCGAGCTCAATGTATGTCGTTATTTCTCGCTCTCGAAACTTATATTTCACCCCCTTGTATGTTTGCCGACCTGGCGATCACGAGTGGATTAAAATAAGAGACCCATACACTCCTTCTCGTATTCAAGGCGAATTTAAAAACTCAGGCTACATTTTTTATGATGGAAAGTGCTATGCCAGCACTCGTGAAACACGGTCAATAAAGGTTATTGATCTTGCTACGAGCACGGTGCTCCATGTTGTTCCACGGCCAGAGCCCAGCTTAACAGGCTTTTATGTCTATTTGGTCGTGTCATTTGGACGGATTCTAAGAGTGTGCCAGTATGGAAAGTACTCAAGCAAAAAAAACTGTTTGTTTCGTATATATCAATTGGAGACCGGTAATAGAGATGGAAACCAGAAGGAACCTTGTTGGACCGAGATTGATAGCATCAACAATCAATTCCTTTTTCTGCACGATAGACATGGATGTGCTTTTAGAGCTGAGGATTTCCCAGGGTTTGAAGGAAATAGCATCTACTTCTCCAAAAGCAATTTTATGGGAAAAACCTTTCAGCTCTTTTCGTACGACATAAAAGAGAAAAAAATTGAAGAGCTTCCTGGACCAGTAAATTTGAGCCATCATTGGTTCTTGCCCAGTATATGCTAGCAATGAAGCACTTACCAATCATGAAAGCAATGTAAGGATTCAAATTCCAATTTTTTTAGGGTTCTTTTTTGGTAAATTAGATTTATGCCATGTGAAAATTTGAAATTAGTAAAATGTCATCACTAAATAACAAATTAGTTTTATGCCATTATAAAATAGTAAAAATTAGTTTTATGCCATCGTCAAATTAATTAGCCAATTTTACCCTTTTAAATATGCCACTACAAAAAAATGATATTTGAAAAATATCATTACTAAATGACAAATTAGTTTTATGTCACTATAAAATAATAAAATTTAGTTTTATACCATTAGTCAACTAATATGATAATTCTAACATTTTTAAATATACCACTGTAAAATATTAAAATTTGAGATATGCCGTAAAGTTAATAATTAATTTTAGACCATTACAATTCAATAAAAATTCTTTTAATTTCATTGCAAAATAATAAAAATTCCTCCCGTGGCAGTCTCCTTTTCACGCATTTATTCTTCAGCGTAGAACTTTCTTCTCTCTTATTACATCCCTCGCTTTTTAATGGTGGAAAAAAGAGAGAATATTGTGCATGAATATTTACTCTGCTATACCTGTTATTTCTGAGATACTGTTAAGTACAAACAGAAAATCCCCTTGATATAAAAAAAGAGACATGAAACATCTCCTCTTTCTTTGTACACGTCCTCAAAGAAAATATTGAAAATAAAAAAAAACTGATTATATTCATAAAATTTTCCTTGATTTATCTAAAGTCAAAATCAATTTAACAATTTTATGTGCAACCGACGCACAAAGTTCTTAATCTAATACCTTTTACTCTTTTAACTTTATTCGATTGCAAATTAAAATCAAGAGAGATGCGGTCAATAACAATAAATAACGGTTATTTTTTCTTATAGATGCGGTCTATAAATAATGGTTAATTTTGACTTTTTTTAAAGCTTTAAGACGTGGGATATATGATAACTTAATAATCATATAAGATAACTGTTTTTTTCCCTTCACCATTAGAGACCACGGAGGAAGAGGAGGAAGATGGATATTTTAATAAGGGTAATTTGGGAAATTTTAAAAATAATGACAGATTTTATGATATTTTTAGAATTTATTATGTTTTTAGAAAAAATAATGGCATATTAGTAATTTCAACAATTCTATAGTGGCATAAATCTAATTAGTAATTTAACAATGACATTTTCCGAATTGTACTATTTTACAGTGGCATAAATCAAATTATTCTTTTTTTTTGTGCCGTGTAAAAAACTTTTCAACTTCCATTACAATATCTCTTTGCTAACGCGAAAGTTGATAAATAATGTTACTTACGTTGTAAAAGTTTTTCACCTGATCTTCTTGGAAGGTTAGGTCCTGAGATCAATGAGGTGCCATAGCTGATATAATTTTATCTCTTTACAGTTTGGTGCCGATACTCCTTAAAAATTTCCAATGTTTTCCCAAAGCTTGATTCTTATCAAGTGCACTATTGAAAAATGACTCATTGTCTCTAGTGAAAGTCAAAAGAGCCGGGCCGAATTTCAAAAGATCAGACTCAACGGATTTGGTAGAAAGGTCGGGTCGGACCGGATTAGACGATTTTAGTTTTTGGAAGAGGAGATCGACCCTTCTAGTTCTTTTAAAATAATATTAATATTTAATTTTTTTTTTAGTCTCTAATGTCTTGTCATGATCAAATAGTCACTATGATTGAAGAGTTCGGTCGGACTCGGCCCTTTGAAACCTGACTTTTCAACATCCGTCTTTGAAAAAAATTAGATCCGGCCTTCTAGGCCCTTGTTTTTCGTAATCCCTTCGAAGGGCCGGTCCGGTCCGGATTTTAGGATGATCTTTCAAAAGATGGACCAAGGCCAGGGATGTTTGCACTATCTTAATTGTCTCATTGATCTGCTGACGCAATGAATGGTGGTGCTTGCATATTCTAGTTGGTAATTTAGGAAATTCACACAAAAGATGGACCAAGGCCAGGGATGTTTACAGTATCACTAAATTGTCACATTGATCTACTGACGCAATGAACGGTGGTGCTTGCATATTCTAGTTGGTAATTTAGGTAATTCACACAATTATTTACTATCCTAGGCTGAAAATGTGTAAAACAGTCAAGAAACACAAGATCTATCTCTTGCTGACGCAATATTCATATACAAATTAATGACCTTATTACCTTAATGCTTACTATAATTTTGTAATTAGTACAGTATTTTCTTTATTGGAACTAACTTTGGGGCCGTTTGGATCGCTTAGGAATTTGAGGAATTTGGGGAAGTTGCAATTTCTAGGAATAAATTTATTGGGAAGTGTGTAATTTTGTGAAGAGTTTGGATTGTTTATAATAAATTTATGATAGGAAGATGAAATTTCCCAAAATCCCATGGGGATCCAAACGGCCCCTTTGTTTTTATTTTTGGAATTGCTTGACTGTAGGTCTCTACTAGGATTTTGAATCTAAGAAACAACGGCTCACAACTGGATGGGTGCCTTCAATGCTAGGATATGCCTTGTTGGCCGGTCAAGCACCATTTTTTTTTACTGGTCTTATCGATAATTTTCAGCGCAAAAATCATATCCATCATATCTCATTTATGCACGAATCTTAAAGACATCCAATGCTTTAAAATTAAATAGGACAACCCCTCTATCCTATCCAAAGGACATTAGCCAATCTCTCTCTCTCTCTCTCTATATATATAGAGTTTTGCTACGGTGAGTCGCGCTCAAAAACTCCTAAATATGGTTCAAAATGACTGATCCAAACCGTCCAATCGATCTCCCTAGTGAAATATCCATGCAAACCAAATTTTATATTTTTAAAAAAAATTTAAGTATTTTTTTATTTTTAAAAACTGTTGTTTTTAAACAGTTCAGAACTAATTAGATTAACGATTTTCTAAAATTTCAAAAAATACTTAAAAATTTTGGAAAAAATATAAAATTTGGTTTGTATGGAGATTTCAATAGGGAGATCGTATTTGACGGTTTGGATCGGTCATTTTGAACAAGATCTAGGAGCTTTGAGCGCGACTCACAGACCCTTGGTGAGTCGCGACTCACCGAGAGTCCGTGAGTCGCGCTCAAAGCTCCTAGATTTGATGGATATGATTTTTTGGTATTTTTTAAAATTCATAATATAAACATTATGATCGTCCAATAACAACGATTTTTAAAATACCAAAAAAAATTCGAAAAAAATAAAAAAATTGGTTTCTTGTAAGTTTTCAATATGGAGAACATATTGAACGGTTCGGATCGGTTATTTGAAATTTAAAAGCATGAAAACGATCGTATCAGACAGATCCCATCCGTCCAATATATTGGACTCTAGCATTTCTCATTATTGAATATGTAGGCAGAGCATGAATCATATTTCATGCAGTTTTAGTAAAATCTAATGATACTTCAAGTTCTTCATAATTTTGAAGCAATAAAAGTTCAAAGCATGACGAAATATAAATATGCACCAAACCTTATTGATTTTCATAGGAATGATATTTACAATATATAATCATGTCTATAATTTTGGATTTCAAATGTAACATTATTTTTAATTTTTTTAAGATCATTGAGATTCTCAAAACAGATAAGGAAAAATTCTGTTGTGGACATTTTTTTTTTCTTTTCATCCAATTTGTAATACTCAATAGAATGAATAAAATGTCTAAAATTGTAAAAAGAATTAAACATATTTTATAATAAAGAAAAATATTCTACAATATTTTTATTACATTTTTTCTTGGAAACAAAAATATTGATTTTTTTCTCCGAACTTTGAAGTAATGATGATCGAACAAATCGAATAGATGACTAAAATCGTGGGAAAAGTTCAAAAGGATCTATGCCGTGACCACACATAATCGCACAACTAAATGTCTCCTATGTTGGTGGCAATGTGATGCATGATATAATGCTCCGTGACATGTCAAGGTAGATTTACGAAACATGACATGTTGTCATAACCGTAGAAAAATGAATTCAAAAGGTCTGCAGAGGGCAGATTTTTTATCTGAACCGTCTGATTGATGATCGGTGCTCTGTAATTAATATCAGATCCGTCATGATTAGTGCGGCCTATGAAAATCTGCTCGCTAGATTAAACTAGACGGTTCAAGACCAAAATTTGCAGATGACACACCTCAAAAGGTCTGCATAGGATTCTGGTCCATAGAAAAATAATCAAAACATGAGTTGCAGGCATAATTTAGGGGCCGTTTGGAATTTGGAAAATTTCAAATTCCAACACCCAAATTTATTATAAACAATCTAAACTTTTTATAAATTTACACACTTCCCAATAAATTTATGCCATAGGAATAGGAAATTCTCCAAATTCCTCAAATTCCTAAGCGATCCAAATGGTCCCTAGAAGAATTATTTACTTGGGCTAAGTAAAGGAATAAGCCCATGAGGCTAGGCCTGTCAATATTAACATCCGTTCCGCTGTTCCGTTCCGTTCCGTCGAAACGGAATGTTAAATGAAATAGAAAATCAATTCCGTTTTCTGAAAACGGAACGGAAACGGAAGAGAAAAAAAGACGGAACGTAAACGGAACACGGAAATGGACAGAAATAGGTTGAAATCAATAGGAAATTGTGAACGGAACGTTAAACGGAACGAAAATCTGTTCCGTTTGACGAAACGGAACGGAAACGAAATAGATTTCTATTCCGTCGACTGGAACGGAACGGAAGCGGAACATGACATTTTCGTATTCCGTTTCAACGTTTGACAGCTATACATGAGGCTTCCTGAGCTCATATAAATAAAATCAATAAACAAGCAGGGTTATCCGAATCCGGATCTATTTCTCCGTTAAAAACCTCATCCGCTGTCGTCATAACTACTAACTCTTAAGTCATGACTTCATATCGCCGCCCCTTTTCCCTCAAACTATCACATTCTCCTTGCACTTAGCGCCACGTCAACTCGTCGTCTCTCTCATTTGATTAGCAACGTGGCCAAAATAGCAAACAAAAATTCCAGCGAATAGGGGTGCTGACGGTATACCGTCAATCGTTTTCCGTGGACGAGTGACGGATCAGTCTTCAGCATACGTTTCCGAAACGGAACGATAAACGGAATGAATTTCGACATATGTTTGTGTGAAATACAGTGTAAATTGAGTCGTTCTTGTTAGTTTAGTGCATAATTTTAATTTTTATAGCTAATTTCTTTAATTAACCACAAAACAAAGCATGCACACAACAAGGAACTAGTACTAAGCCATTCACACAAGAGAAGGGATTCAAAAGTATACCTCCCTTGATATCGTAATCAAGGGGCTCGAATCCGGCTAGGTTGTAGGTGGTGCTTGCTCCTTCGGCCTCCTTGTCGAAGCTCCTCGAGTCCACTTGGTATTAACCAAATCCTCAACAAACTATGCTAGTAGTTTGGAGGATAAGACTAATCCCTAGGTAATCCGTTCTTCTAACAAATCAACAAATCAATTTGAGGAAGAAAGGGAGGCTCAACAAATCAATTCCACCACTCCCTGCGCTTCCTTGAGGACCTCTTTCCTCATGATGTCCCTGAAACCATCTCCCGCTGCCCCCGCCTTCTCTCCTGCCCCGTCCCCTCCAAGCTCTCCCCCGCCTTCTCTCCTGCCCCGCTTATCATTCATTCAGCTAAGCGTGAGCGGCTGTGATTATGCGGCAGAGTTGTTGGCACTGGTCCAATTACTGACTAACACATTTCAATTAGTATTTTCAATACCATACCGGCACTTTTACTGGCCTGGTGATCCAAAAATTTTATATTTTTAAAATTGTTTCGGAATGTTCTCTCACAAAACCAAATACCACATTTCGGCTGCTATTTCCATATCCAATATTACTAGAATTTTCGATTATCTTACTGAAAACACTACTTTCATGCACTTATAGGCTCTCACGTGTCACCCACCCCTTTCCAAGGTGGGCACTAATTAGACCCATGCCATATCGTCTTCAATTTTCGTAAACCAGAGACCTGGTATTATTATTATTATTATTATTATTATTATGACAAAATTTTTTATAGATATAAATTTTGAACCGATTTTGATCACAATTGTTCAAAAATGATAAATATTATAAATCATGAACGGTTTCAATCATAATTCGGTGCAGAATTTGTGTCGATGGAAGAATTTTCTTCTTCTTTTTATTGGCCCCGTTTGGATCGTATGGGAATAGAAAGAATAACTTATTCCTAAGCGTAAATTTTTTATAAACAATCCATACTCAAACTCTTCACAAAATTACACACTTTCCAATACTTTCCGCCTAGAAATAGGCTATTTTTCTTATTCCTAAGCAATCTAAACGGAGCCATTATTATTATTTTGGCAAACTAAACCCTTAAGCATTCTTATGTTTTATCAGAGAGCCACCTAAGTTATTTAGCTAGTCTAATTTACGCGCGATTAAATTATCATAATTATATACTAAATTATCAAAATAATCAACACATTTAGACAAAGTGCTATCTCTTTTCTTGTTTTCTGAAATCATTTTTAAGAATAATTTCTAATAAAACTATATAAAAGTATGTGCTCCATCACTAGTAAAATTGACTAATGAATTAAAAAAAATATATAATTATATGTTAATTGAAGAGGTGCATATGAAAGTTTTGGATAAAGTCTAGAAGCTAAGAATTAAAATGTGTGCCGTCCCTAAATGTGTTGTTGCGTACTTGCATAGTGTACTTACGAAACTCCCAACTTTATCCATTTTGTTCGGATCGAACCCAACTTGCTGTTTCTCAAAAAAAAAAAAAAAAAAAAAAGAAAAAAACTCGCCACTAGCTGCTGCTTAAAGACTCCTCCTTCAGACGCACACACTCGATCCAACGGTGGACATGACTCCACGAATTGCGGTGTCCCGATGTACGCCACCGTTCTTGGCATGGGCCCGACGTTGGATTTGTATTGGATACACTGAGGGAACAGTGGAACACTCATCCTTCCGTGTTTCAAAAACTCCAGTTATGAAACACGGATAAATCCATTATGCAGGATGAGAAGTCCCTTTTCGAAAATGGGATTTGGTCATTTGGTCCATTGGACATTCATGAAGTATATAGCTCATGTGATAAATGAAGATCACAGCTATGGCGGTTTTTTTCCTTTTTTTCTGTGTTTTTTTTTAATTGCTACGCATTAGATTGGAACTTCACGAGAGAATTTGGTTTTTCGTCATTGTCAGACTATTAGTTCGATATATGGAACTATAAAATTGCAAAAATAGATTTCTATTTTTATTTTTTGCATTAACGGCATAAAAATTGATTTTCATTGTTTTGTAGAGGCATAAAATCAATCTTTTATTGATTTGTAGTGGTACAAAACTATTTATTTCTATTGGGACGATATTTTAAATTTTATAGTGGTATATTCTAATGGGCAAAATAGATAATTAACCGATCACATTAAACTGATTATTTTGTTTAGTGATGACACATCTTAAATTTCGAATATTTACAATGGTGCACCTAAATCACCCAATTTGATTCTTACATGTCTGTTCTAGAAGATTGCATTACTATTATTCCGTTTGGATGGTGCTAGGAATAAGGGAATAGCCTCTTTCTAGGAGTAAATTTATTTCTAACCATCTAAATTCTTCACAAAATTACACACTTCCTAATATTATTTCTCTTATTTCTAAGCGATCCAAACGGAACCATTAGCTGAAGATATCTTCATTGCCTCTTGAAGAACGAGTTTGAAATAATACTATTAAAACTCCACCTTCTAATATTTTCATTTTTTTTAACTTTTAAACTTACAATGACAATAAATAATTATTGGCTCCGTTTGGATGGGAGCAAAAATAAGGGAATAACTTCTTCCTACTCCCAAATTTATTATAAACAATCCAAACTCTTCACAAAGTTACACATAGTGAATTACAAATCGTGTCGTGTTAACCGTGTTGCCACGACACGGACCCGTGTTGATACGACACGACACGCCACGTGTACGGATTCAACACGACACGACTGTGTTGGTGTGTCGTGTCAAAACTGTGTCGTGTTGACATTTTTAGAAAATTGACAAGGTTTAACACGACACGATTCAATACGACACGATTTGACACGACACGGTTACAACACGACACAACACGATTTTATTTTATTTTAAAACTTAAAATTTAAAAAATATTATAAAAATATTAATATATTCTAAAAACTAAGGATGATTTGAATTTTAAAGATAAAAATATAATATAGAAACTATAATAAAAAATTTCCAACTAATTAATATTATGTAATTCGTAATTTATTATCTAGTTAATTAATTATTATATTGTATCATCATGAATTATTGTCATATTATTTTTTGTCGACTATATAACAGATTTATAAAATTTAATACAATTTTTTCTCATTTTATCTCTAATTTTAAAATATATTTAACTATTTTTAAATAAATAAATAAATAAATTTTTAACACGGTTCGACACGGTTGACACAACTGTATCGTGGCGTGTCAACACGGTTTCCAACTGTGTCGTGTCAATTTCCGTGTTGTGTCGCCTTTTCCTCCACTCAACACGACACGACACGACACGGTTGCATATATAACCCGTGTCAACACGACACGATACGATGCTAAATACACTCATGTTTGCCACGACACACCACGATACGGTAAGATTGCAATTCACTAGTTACACACTTCCCAATACTTCTTCTCTTATTTCTCTTATTCCCACACCATCCAAACGGAGCCAATGAGAATGACAACTTCTTGTTTGAAAGCAATAAGCCAATAATGAAACGTTACGAACACTATTAGCAAAAATCATTTTCATTGATTGTAGTCTCTTCAATCTAGTTAATCAATTCTTCTTCTATTTAGTTTGACATCTAATTTAATTGATCTCATGCACACTGACTAAAATGTTAAAATGTCATATATTACTACACCTCGGAAATCTTTTTCATTGATGCAAGCAACTAAGGCTAAATTTACATATAGTAATTCATTGATTGGTTGCTAGAATATCGTTATTGATTTCATTTACCATGATTATCAATGATGGATCCAAAATTTAAATAAAGTCTGAACACAAATAAAAAGGTCAACTATCAGAGTTAAATAAGTCTAGATACAAATAAAATTCGCACTAATAATTGTCAAATTTAGAA
Source organism: Rhynchospora pubera (assembly GCA_028095005.1). NCBI lineage: Eukaryota > Viridiplantae > Streptophyta > Magnoliopsida > Poales > Cyperaceae > Rhynchospora > Rhynchospora pubera. Next base: position 82,390,549 of record CM051460.1, on the reverse strand, counting down.
AATAAATCTTAATGTATGAACCAAATTTTTGAAATTAAGTTCGGACACTTGTGAGGTGTGGATCAGCTTCTATTCGTTATTTCGCACCAGCAATACTATTTACAGTGTGCCAACGTTATCTGAAGTCAAAATTGACGAACTGGGAGAGATCCTATTTGCACATTTGTAGGAGACACCAATCAGCCTTTGGTGGATGATACTCCGAGTCTCCAAGCGCAAAAATTTCAAATGCTGGCGTGTTCACACATTTGGCGAGTTCCAGGGGTAATTCCAGAAAATCAACTATAAATAAATAAAATAAAAAAGAAGAAGAATACTTAAACGGTGTTTAAATCCGGATAGCACGCGGACGCGGGATCTATAGATCCGCTTCGCCACGTCATCGACCGGACTTGAACTTCCATTCCAATGGGCTTGAGTCTATCTGAAAAAGCCATCCGCACCGATGAATTTTACTGATTGATTCACTTTAAAAGCGCAATAGAATAAAGACCAATCAGATTGCAGGATGGAAAGATAGGTATCAGTTGCGTGTTAACTGATGGTCCGAGTAATTTTGAAAAAATCTTTTGTAAAATACGCAACATGGTCCCCACTGGCCAAAGCTAACACGTCAGCCACATGACAGGGAGACCAGCTGGCCCTTGGGTTATGTGAGAGACCATACTCTCTACAATTATTCCCCAACTTTAAAGATATTGTTTTGGACCTTCCAGATGGTGACACGTGGATTTCAAGCATGATAGGGTTCTCTATTAATTTAACAGCTTATTTAATATATATATATATATATATAGAGGATTGCTAAAATGATATGCATAGCACGGATGACCTTCGTGCTACGGATTCGTTCTTGCATTTTATGCTTCAAACAACCGATCCAAACCGTTCATTATTTTCTACATATTGAAATCTCATTAGAAATCAAATTTTACATTTTTTGAATTTTTTTACTATTTTTATCAGATTTTTTAAAATCACTATTATTGAAGGCTCCAGAATTTATTAGATTAAGTATTTTAAATAATCTGAGAAAAATAGTAAAAAAATTCAAAAAAATGTAAAATTTCGTTTGTAATGAGATTTCAATATGAAGAAGATAATGAACGGTTTGGATCGGTTGTTTGAAGCATGAAATGCAAGAACGATTCCGTAGCACGAAGGTCATCCGTGCTATGCATAGCATTTTAACAATCCTCTATATATATATATATGTATATTAGGAGATTATGTTTCGATATAATTTTGATTGAACTCAATTATTTTAATTAATTTTTATATAAATTCGAGATATCTCACCGAATATTCCTATTGTTATACTTTTTAGATACACTAATCGAAAACATAATATAAATTCTCTGATGATTTTTTTATACTATATTTTAAATTTGAAATCATTATGTATAAAGAATGAAGGTCCCTCTTTATCCATATAAAAAGTTATCATCTCTTTTTTCTATTACTTGATTCCAGATAGATACAAGGGAAACAAAAATTGCAGAGAATTTGAGCCTAGGAGAGAGACAACTGGACGCGTAGCTGAATGAGCTGATCGACACGTGTATCCCAGCCGTGACGAGGAATAAACAATTGGCCCCCACAAATTCACCGACCGCCAGCTCAACCACCACTCTTCCCTTTTCCTCTTCGCTTCACCACAATATAATAATTCCACACTTAACCCCATCTACGACTTTCTACGCACACCAATTCCTCTCCAACAAGCGTCCCAATTAAAACGCTGTCTATTTGTAGAGCGTTGGTGCATTTTAAAAGTGGAATCTTTCGCGTGAGAAAAGAAAGATTAATTTGACACCGTTTACCCCGTCCCTTTCGTAGACACGTGTATACTGACGTGGCGTTTGCCCCGCCTTGGCGCCTCCTCTTCTTTCCTTTTCTCACCTCTCCTCATCATCTCTTCTCTCTCTCTCTTCTCGTATAGAGCTTTCCCTCGTGAAAAGGTGTATCTTTTCAAAGTGCTGGAAAACTAAACTCTCCTCAGCTGGAGAGATTCTTTCGTCGAAGAATTTTGTAATTCAGGTATTTTGAATTCCTCATTTCTCTTCCATTTCCTATTATTTTGTTGGGTTTCTACATTTGAGAAGATATTGAATAGATCAAGAGCTCTCAGGCTTGTGCAATGTTTCTAATAGCAAGTTGTTTCAATTTCTCTTTGTGCACTGATGGTTAGAGAGAAATAAAAATTGGTGCACTCATGGCGAAAAGGAACAGTATTTTCTCTTTGGTTTATCCAAAGTTTCAGTTGAGGAGGTGTTGAATTCCATGAATATCTTTTAAACTGTTTAATTTTAGGGAGAATTTAGCTTCTACATCAGTAAAGTTATGAAAAGAGAACACATAAGATAAATTTATCTGAAAATTCACGGAAATCCAGTTTGATTTTTGGTCAAATCGAGATATTTTTGTCTTCCTTTTCTATTTGGTTGAGGAACTTTTCTTTCAATGGTGGGGGCATGTTAGTAATTCACAAAAAGTAGTAGTAGTTTTTTTGTACTTTAGAAGACTGTTTAAATTTCAATTAGGACAATCGGGTGCGGCATACGTAGTTGGAAAAGACAAATGTGCCCCTCCAATGGTAACAAAGTAACGTTAGTGGAAGTACCTGCAAAGAAAAAAATTAAAAAAGATAAAGAAAAACAACTAACAGAGAAGAGCAGCTTTCTTATCCATTAAATTTGAAATGGATGTGTCCATTTGCTCCATGATGACATTAATTTGTGCACATGTCATTTGTGGTTATCTAGTTTAGTGGGTATAACCCGAGACTAATATGTGTAGACAGAAATACAGAATATAAGGTTTTGTTTATATTTACTCGCTTATAGGTACCAAGTAGCTATGGGAAATGAAACTACTTCAACACCTTCAAAGTCTGAAAAATCATCAACCCCGCCTCCTAAGGTACTATTTTATTGCTGCTGTTCAAGTTCAGTAAGCTACTTGATAAACGATAATTGGTTTTGGAATAGCAAGTATTCTAAGCTATTCTCTTTACACCTCTGTTTTCAGGAACAAGCACCAATTTATCCTTATCCTGATTGGTCTGCTATGCAGGTTTGTAGAAATATTCATATTTGACATCATATGATGGCTAGGCCTGTTTAACGTTGTAAACGGCAACGGAATGGGCCATTTCGTTTTCCGTTCCGTTTTAACAACGGTATGCAACGATTCGTTATCCGTTCCGTTTGCAACGGAATGGACGGAACGTAACGGAACGACTCAATTTACACTGTATTTCACACAACGGTATGCCGAAATCCATTCCGTTTCGCGTTCCGTTTCAAAAACATATGCCGAAAAATGATTCGTCACTCGTTCCGTTTGGACGGAACGTGCACGGTAAACAGTATACCGTCGGCAGGCTGAATGATGGCCAAATATATATTATGAAGTTCCCTAATCTAACAAACCCATAATTTTTTTTATAATCTTTTTCAAGGCTTATTATGGACCTGGTATGATGCCAGCACCTTATTACAGCGCACCTGGTCATGCTCCTCAACATTACATGTGGGCCCCCCAGGTGGTTTATTTCATAAGCAGATAGTAAAAAAAGAGTTGTTGTTCTTTGATAGAAAAACTAAAAGAAAGAAATCTATGGCCCTGTTTGGATAGTTAGGAATAAGGACTATTCTAGACTAAATAGCTATTCAGGACTAAGAAACCATCCAAACAGTCCAGGATTAAGAGCTTATTCTTAATCAGACTAAGATTAGTTAATCCGACATTTTGTTAGAATAAGAGTTGAGATTAGAAAGAAAAGCTCATTATTTATTCTTTCCTCATCCAAACAAAAAGTCTTAATCTGAGATTAAGCTTATTCTTAAGAATTTAGGATTAAAAATCTTAATCCTGAATAGCTAATCCTACCCTTAATCTCATACTATCCAAACAGAGCCTATGATATTTGTATGATCTACCCAGGCTTTATTCGGATGATGCTAATTACTCAATAACAATATACTTTCTGTATTGTGTCAGCCTATGATGCCACCATATGGTGCGCCATATATGTATCCGCATGGAGGTGCTTACTCACATCACACAGCTATGCCCTTTGTAAGTAATATGATAAAGCTTGTGTACTTTGTTTTATTTTGGCCTTGATCAAAATCCTTTTTTCTTTTAACATGGGATTTCATTTCATTAGAAATTTTCTGATCAAACTGAATGGATTTCGCATCATTTGGTTGGAATTTCTATGTAATTAGATCCAACGAAACTCTGAGATATCAATTGAAATGAAATGAAATCCCGCATAAAAAAAATTTTGATCAAGGCCTTTTTCTTCTAGAACTGATAAATTATTATGTGATATTTTTACTAAAATTTTTATCTGTTTTTGTCCACTTGGCTAAGGTTCCACAACCTATGAGCGCAGACTCGCCGGCCAAGTCAGCTACTGAAAAGGAGAACAAAAGTACTGTGAAAAAGCAGAAGGTGGTCAACTGTTTTGCCACCTCTCCTGCTGATGTAATTACTGAAAAGGCGAGGTTAGTCAAATCACCGTTTCTTTAAATGGATGCAAACCTTTGAAATTTCTTTCATATGTCTTTTATATGATTCTCATCTTCCATTTCTCTGTTTCTATCTTACCATAACAGTTCAGAAGGGTCAGATGATAGAAAGTATGAAACAGGGGTATGTGTTTTGTAATCTATTGTTTTGCATATAAAGTTATTTATCTGATATTTCCTCAAATTTTTGATGACCAATACTTTACTTTGTTCAGGTTAGTGTAGCACAGAAAAGAAAGCAAAGCTCAGCAGAGTTAATGTCAGGTACTCGATTCTGTACCAGTTTTTGTTACTTCCAGTATAGCAATTGTAAAAGTCAGGTCCAAAATGTTTTTGCAAATACATTGTATATCTATAATCATGTTATCTATATTCACAAGTAGCTCCAAAAATAATTAAGTGCAAGGAAAAGGCACAAAGGCCTTTTAAACAATGCCACCAGCATCAGGAATAATACTGGTGTTGTACCAGTACGTGCAAGCACTTGTTTTATACCTTAACAGGTTGAATGAGGATCCCATACTGCTTTCAATTTATGTAATTTTGATCTGAATTATTAGTTACTATTTTATGTTCAATTAGATCGCGATTAGTAATTGCGTGCTAAAACATTTCAATAAAAATGATTAGAGTTAATAGGAATGCAGATAGTGTTAACAATTGAACTTATTCAGATCCCAAGTTCAGCAAAAAGGCTAGCTCTTGGAAGGATGGGGAAGAAAGTGGTCCCTCGAAACTATTGTCTGAAGCTGGAGAAATGACAGTGAAGCCCCTGACTGCTCTGCCTCCATACTGCTCTGCTTCTGGTGTAAATCCAACTGCTGCTGCTGTCAATAACGGGACAGTGCCTCCATCTCGCAATGCAGCTGATTTATGGTACAAGGTAATTCCTTTTCCTATAGAAATATATTTTGGTTGTAATTCACTCCTAGATTCTTTAATATTAATGACATATAATTGTAGTTGGGTGACAAGTTAGACAAGAAGCAAACTGCAGACAAGTGTAGTTGCTTTGAAATGCATAACGAAACCTGATTGAAAAGATAAAAGAGAGGCGATAAGAGGATTAAAGCAATGGATGTTCAAATCATAGCATTCATTAGCTTATTTCAAGATATTTCATTGTTGATGGCTGCATCTGTTGTTCCAATATCATTAACTTCTTTGTCTTCTACAAAAGGATGAAAGGGAAATGAAAAGGGAAAAGAGGAAGCAGTCGAACAGAGAATCTGCTAGAAGGTCAAGGCTAAGAAAGCAGGTATTGGGAAATTCCTGAACTGATGAAATTGTAATATATTACCTGAAATTTTACAAACAGTATGAAAGATTTCTAAAAATTTATTTTTTAAAGGCCGAGACTGAGGAGCTAGCAATGAAAGTTGAATCACTGACTGCTGAAAACAATACTCTACGATCAGAAATAGGCCGACTTTCTCAAGATTCTGAGAAACTCAAATCAGAAAACTCTGTTCTCCAGGTAATTTGGAATTTCATACATCATCCCCCAACTTTGATTTATGGTTTTCATTTAACAATTTTGCCTCATGGCCTTCTTTCTAGTTGATATTGAGCTGAGATATGCATAGAAATTAGACCTATCATTTGCTTGTCAAACATTGTAATTGAAAATTTTGTTTGACAATATTGATTTGACAGTAATTGATCTTAACTTGGTTCAACATACGTTCTTTTAGTTGAACTATCACTAAATCATAATATGTTATGCTTGTTATAACTAACGAAATTTCTGTTTCATTATGCAGGAGAAACTAAAGAAAGCAGAGGCGGGTCAGGTTGTGGCATCGCCTGTTGTTGTAGAGAATTTTCTATCTATGATAGACCAAAACACCAACTCAACTGCTAATAGAGAAACTCAAGATACCAACAATAGTGGCGCAAATGGAAAGCTCCACCAGCTCTTAGACCCGGCACGCAGGACTGATGCGGTCGCTGCCAGCTAAATACAGATAATAATTTAGATCAGCGACAAGCTAATTACAGATTATAATTTAGATCCTAACTTTGACCATCATGAAGTGGAGTCTGAGGAAATCACTGGACTTAGTTTTTCTGGTAGTTTTGTTCTTTTGTAATGTAGAAGTTATTTTTCCTTTTGTGTAATGTAGAGGTGTGATGATCTCTCTTCATGGTGGTGGAGACTTTTTGTCACAAAACAGTAAATAACACAGCACTCCCAAAAACCCCTTCCTTCCAAATTTTATTTCATCAGAATTTTTGTTTTACAGAGATGTTCTTTTACACCTTTCTGCTATATCCATTTTTTTTTCCATCGTTCTTCTATTTATCAAATCTATTTCACCATAATTTTAGAAACAAATATTACATAAAGAAACAAATAAAAACTTGCGCTATTTGCTGGTAAATGCACAGAGACGTATTTCCTTCTTATTCCAAAGTTTCCTTGTTTGGTCTGATGTGAATCTTCAACCTGGCGCCAACTTGTTTGTCCAATACTCCCCCTCAAGTTGGTGCATAGATATCTATCATGCCTAGCCTCCCAATGGACTCATTGAATGTTTGACTAGACACAGGTTTCGTCAGTACATCGGCAAGTTGTTCACTCGATCGAATAAAAGGCATAGATATGATCTTAGCTTCAAGCTTTTCCTTAATGAAATGTCTATCCACTTCAACGTGTTTTGTCCTGTCATGCTGCACTGGATTATGAGAAATGTCAATAGCAGCTTTATTATCACATAGTAATCTCATCTCAGATTTTGGCTCAAATCCCAATTCTGTTAAGAATTTCTTTAGCCACAACAATTCGCAGATTGCTTTCACCATTCCTCTAAACTCCGACTCAGCACTAGATAAAGCGACAACATTTTGTTTTTTTGCTCTTCCATGTTACCAGATTTCCTCCTACAAATGTGAAGTATCCGGCAGTTGATCTTCGATCTGTCACACACCCTGCCCAATCTGCATCACTATATGCCATAACATGTAAATGAGAATTTTTTTTAAACACAATACCTCTTCCTGGTGTGCCTTTTAGGTACCTTAGAATCCTCATTACAGCTTCCAAATGGTCTTCCTTTGGAGAATGCATAAACTGACTGACAACACTAACAGCATAAGCAATGTCAGGTCTAGTGTGAGAAAGATAAATTAGCTTACCAACCAGTCTTTGATATCTTCCGGTGTCTGTAGGTGTATGATTTGAGTTGGCATCTAGCTTCACATTTTGAACCATTGGAGTTTCTACTGGTTTGCAATTTAACATACCGACTTCAGTAAGAAGATCAAGGATATATTTTCTTTGAGATAAATAAATACCTTCCCTATCTCGGGACACTTCTATCCCTAAAAAATATTTCAATCCACCGAGACTTTTCATTTCAAATTCTCTAGACAATTTTGTCTCTAAATTCTTAATCTCAATATCATTGTCACCTGTGATAATCATATCATCCACATAGATTATCAAAATTGTCACTTTACCTTGATCCTTTTTGAAAAACATGGTGTGATCTGATTCACTTTGTGTATAGCCATATCCTTTCATTGCTTGACAGAAGCGTCCGAACCATGCTCTAGGTGACTGCTTCAGTCCATATAGCGCCTTTTTTAGCCTGCACATCTGATTTGAATTGTTTGTTGCCTTGTAGCCAGAGGGTATTTCCATGTAAATTTCCTCCTTTAAATCTCCATGAAGAAACGCATTCTTTACGTCAAACTGGTGCAGTGGCCAGTCTAGATTTGCTGCAAGAGATAAAAGAACTCTAACAGATTTTAATTTAGCAACAGGAGAAAAGGTTTCTTGAAAATCTATCCCGTAGGTTTGAGTATACCCTTTAGCTACTAAACGGGCTTTATACCTTTCAATTTTTCCATTTGCATCATACTTTATTGTATAAACCCATTTACATCCTACAACTTTCTTTCCAACAGGTAATTGTGTTATTTCCCACGTTTTATTTTTTTCTAACGCATCCATCTCAATATTCATTGCATCGATCCATTTCTGGTCAGTTTTTGCTTCCTCTATATTTGTTGGTATGACTACAGAGGATATCTGATTCACAAATCCTTTTAGAGGTTCAGATAAGTACTTTGTAGTGGTGTATTTTACAATTGGATACCTTTCTTTACTTGTACCATCTTCTGGAACGTATCTTTTTGGTGGTTGACCTCTGTTTTTCCTTGGTGGTAATTTAAATCTTGTTTCAAGGGAACTTACCTCAGAGATATCACCAAGAGATTCGAGCCCATGTGGTACTTCAGATTGTATTACCTCTTCATTTTCTACAGCACGTCTCTCCTGGCTTTCTACAGAGTTTAAGTTCGGCTCTGTATGTCCTATTGTATTTCCTGGATCGGACATTTCCCTTGGATTTGAATGTGAATCTTCCAATTGACTTGAATTTGGCAATTCCATATTTGTTTCCAAGTTCTGGGTAGACACGATATACATAGGTGTACTTTCTAAATATGCCAAAAAATCAAAATCCAATTCCTTGTTATTCTCCCCCTGAATTGGAGTTTGTAAACTTTTATAGAAATATTCATGCTCAAGGAAAGTAACGTCCATTGATGTATAAAATTTTTGTGTGGTAGGATTATAACATTTGTATCCTTTCTGATTATGTCCCATGCCTAAAAAAACACATTTTTCAGCCCTTGGTTCAAGTTTTGAACGAAATTCCTTTTGAACATGTACATACACAGTACACCCGAAAATTCTTGGAATCAGATTAAGTGCCGAATTGAGTTGCATGTGTGTAGAGAAAACTTCCATAGGTGTTTTAAAATCATTTACTCTTGTTGGTGTACGATTCATGAGGTAGATAGCAAATGATACAGCATGATCCCAAAAAATATTTGGCACATTACTTTCAATTAATAGACTTCGTGAAATTTCTAAAATGTGTCTATTTTTTCTTTCGGCAATTCCATTTTGTTGAGGTGTCCCTACGCATGATGTTTCATGTATTATCCCCATTTCCTTGAAAAACATTTGCAACTCGTGATTCACATATTCTGTTCCATTATCACTTCTTATCACTTTAATATCTTTTTCAAACTGTGTTTTCACCATGGTAACAAAAATCTTAAACATATTTTTAACTTCAGCCTTAGTCTTGAGCAAATACAACCAGGTCATACGGGAGCAATCATCAGTAAAGGTTAAATACCATCTATATCCAGATTTAGATACTACTGGGGATGGTCCCCACACATCTGTATGTACCAAGTCAAAAGGAACAAACTTCTTAGTTTCACTTGGTAAATATGTTGAACGATGACATTTTGCCTTAATACAAGTTTCACACACAAATATCTCATTATTCAAACTATTAAAATATTGAGGAAAGAGCTTTTGCATATACCCAAATGAGGGGTGGCCTAGTCTTTTATGCCACAACCAGATTTTATCTTTTAACTCTGTAGTATCACCACTTAGTAGAGCTTCTCCAGTTTTCATCGTGTCAAGGTAATACAATCCACCTCTTCTAGTACCACGGCCCAAAATCTTCTTGGTGTGAATATCCTGGAAAATACAATAATCTGGAAACATGAGAATGACACAATTTAGCTCCTTCGTGAGCTGTCCAATTGAGATAAGTTTTGAAGATAAAGATGGAACCACTAAGGTATTTCTAAGGACTAAAGTAGGAGACAATGATACATCGCCAGAACTAACCACTGGATAACATATACCATTTGCATTAAAGATGCCATCCTTTTTAGACTGTTTAATATTCATCAGATCATTCTCACAATATGTCATATGATCTGTAGCTCCTGAGTCTAACACCCACTCTTCTGTTTTTGACAAATTACAAGGAACAATGAAATTACCTTTGTCTGTGATTGATGTACCTGTGATCGATCCTGCAGTAGCGCTAAAACCTGTTGTGAGAAGACTACTCGCTGGCCCTGATGTACCACCTGAGTCACCTTGCCCATTATACCCAGCACGGCTATTGGTCTCTGCCCATTTCAGCTGCTGCGCTCCTTGGGGTTGTGGGGTAGTTTGCATATAGTTGACACCAGACGCATGCACTGCTTGTGTGCCTCCTTCTGTATGAGCAACAGAGGCTTTGCCTTTTCCAGGCCAACTCTGTTTACCCTTTCTCTTTTCTTTAAACCAATCAGGATACCCCACAAGTTCAAAGCATTGATCTTTTGTATGTCTAGTTTTTCCACAATTTGTGCATTTCAATCCAGATTTGTCAACATATGTTGAGTTTCTATTAGAGTTATAGGTTACCTCAAAATTTCTTTGTCCTCTAGATATCATTGCAGCTGAGATCTGATTTGCCTCTTCATCTCCTTTATTCATGATTCCTTGTCGAGATGCTTCTTTTCTCACCCTAGCAAAAGCTTGCTCAAGAGTTGGAAAATGTGTCATTTGTAAAACATTTGCTCGCTCATTATCAAGCTTATCATCAAGTCCATCCAGAAAAACATAAACCCGAGATTCTTGAACAAACTTGTCAAATTTTTCTATGTCTGTTGCACAAGTCATAGAATTAGGTCGACGAAAATCTATTTCTAACCACAATTCTATCAATTCATTGTAATACTCTTCAACACTCCTACCATTTTGTTTCACCTGATGTACTCGTTTATTTAAGTTGAATACCTGAGCAGCATCACTTCCATCATAATACCTGGTTGCAATCGCATCCCAAACCTCCTTAGCTGTTGGATATCGAAGGAACTTACCATACAGAGAAGCATCAAGGGAGTTGCAAATCCAGCCTTTAACTACTGTATCATCAATGTCCCATCTTTCAAACACTGGGTCATCTGCACGTGGAGGAGATTCTGTGATGTGTCTCAGTTTCTCTCGCCCTTTGATGTACATCCTCACAGCCTGTGACCACAAGGAATAGTTTCTCCCATCTAGTTTAATAGGAATTGTAGTTGGTTGTAAGGATGTCTCTATCACAGGTGCTTTCAGTGGAGGATTAGATTGTGGTGCGGCTGTTGAAGGTGTTTGTTGCATAGCCAGCAGCTGAGTTTGTTGTAAGGTTATCAATTGAGTTAGTTTCTCAATCAGAGTAGTAGTTTCGGAAGGATCAGAAGGGCTTGCCATTGGAGAAGTAGAAGTGAGGAATCAAAAACTCCTTAGAGCAATATAGTACAGAGAATATAAGTTAAAGACAAAGAAGAACTTTAATTCTCCTAACTATATCACCAGGTCAATCATCCAGGCTCTCGATACCATGTCACAAAACAGTAAATAACACAGCACTCCCAAAAACCCCTTCCTCCCAAATTTTATTTCATCAGAATTTTTGTTTTACAGAGATGTTCTTTTACACCTTTCTGCTATATCCATTTTTTTTTCCATCGTTCTTCTATTTATCAAATCTATTTCACCATAATTTTAGAAACAAATATTACATAAAGAAACAAATAAAAACTTGCGCTATTTGCTGGTAAATGCACAGAGACGTATTTCCTTCTTATTCCAAAGTTTCCTTGTTTGGTCTGATGTGAATCTTCAACCTGGCGCCAACTTGTTTGTCCAATACTTTTTGATCCCTGTCGTGGGAATTAGTTTAAGAGAAGAACTAATTGTAATTCACCTTTTTCTTCTTGTATTTTGTATCATTTTAGTTGCGTTATGTTATTAATTTTGAAGGGCTTTGTAAGGGCCTTCTGGAGTGAATGTTCATGTTGTATAAATACTTAACCGATTTAGCCTTCCCGCTTTCAAAAATTTGTCTGTGAGCCTGTCTATCTATTCTCTTTTTGAGCAATTGTCTAGGGCAGCGTTTGGATAGCCTAGAAGAAGGCAGGAAGAAATTCTTCCGCGAAGAATACTGTTGCAGACGATCCAAACGTTCCAGGAAGAAGGCTCCTTTAATTTTCGCTGGGAATAACTTCTTCCGAAACCAAATTGCGTTGAATAAAGTAACCTTATCCTGAGTCCCACCACATGTTTCGGAATCAATTTTTGGGGAGCGTCTCTGTCCTCCATAACTCCATCAAAAGTCGAGTCCAACGGGTCGATTCCTCCGAAAGCCCCATCCAGCGCTGAAAAGTTCTCTTCCGTGCGAATCTCTGTGTCCCCAGCAGTCGCGAAGTGATCGATCGGGGCCTCAATCCGTCTATCTCCTCAATAATTTAACCTAATACTTCACTCCAACGGGCCTCAATCCTTCTTCCTTCCTCTTTCTTCTTCCCCTCTCCCTTTTATATGCCGCCAGAGGCCCACTCTGGACGCAGGCACAACCGGCGGCGATCGATTCCTGCCTCCCTTCAGTTGTCTCGACTCCTTGCTGCTAATCCAACACTGGTTCGTCCCTAAACCCTACTTGTTGTGACTGTTTGGTTTTAACTAAAATTTTTTGGTCGTAGATGGTAGTAATCGGGAAAATTTGGGATTAATGTGGCCAACCAGAAGGGCCGTCAAAGTATATTTGAGTCAAATTGGTACTAATATGGGATTAATTTGGCCAAAAAGAAGGGCTGTCAAAGTTTATTTGAGTCCAATTGCTACTAATTTGGGATTAATTTGGCCAACAAGAAGGGCCGTCAAAGTTTATTTCAGTCAAATTGGTACTAATTTTGTCAATTCTTTCCATCTTTTTTCCACATTTTGCATACCAGATCTGTTGTCGTCGATCCATCTTTGCTGTCGGCAGGCGGAGGAGCACTGAGTACCGACCTTCTTTCAGACTGTAAATCCTCTTTTAAATCCAGATTTCAAGTTATATAAGTTCCTTAATATGGTATATGCTTTTTATATTTTGCTATCAGTAAATGCTTGTCGAAACCTACACCTTTTTCTTAAAATAAATGGTCATATTTTTTAAATTCCTGTCCAAATTTGCCATCAGACTAAATGTTTTTTTTTTTGGTAAGGAGAATTAATTATAATTAACTTACTTATTTGCAAATGCTATTGTATGCAATACTGTAATGATGCATGACTTTGCTATAAACCAATCTGTTTAATCTCAAACACTAACTGTAATGATGCATGACTTTGCTATTATGTGCCCTGACTTTCTACAAAATAAAGAAACACAAGGGCTGGTACCAAGGTGTCATCACAAGTAAAAACTCATATTTACTTAACATAAATAAAAGGTATTTATATAACTTGTTTGAATATGTCCCCTTTTTATCTCATTGGATTTTCGTGCTAATTTGTTTGAAGTTTAGACAAATCAGAATTTCTTTACAAGTTACTTAGAAGTGCAAGGATTTAATTACAGTTATACCAAAGTAGTTCAATACAATCTCAGAAAGGGTTGAGCTTGGTATTCAAATAGTAGGCCTCACTGGAATTTTCTTTAACCAGCTAAAATTTGAAACAATCATTAAGTATTGTACCTGACAAGGTACATAGGAACATAAGCACACTTTTAGAGGATCAGTCATGAATCAATTTTGCCATGTCTCTTGAGTTGGAACTAAATTATACCAGTATGCATATATGGCACACCTCAAAATCGACCACACATATACATTCAACCAAGGTAAATATGAAACTCTGAACAGTACAAAGTTATAGGAACTATCAGATAATGGTAAAGAGAAAAAAACTCCGTACTTTGTACATTTGCTTGTATTATCTTGCATAAGTCACAATTAATTGTCGAGGTTCAATTATGTTTCCTTAATGATGAATAAATCGCATATGTGCGACTCACATCAACATCCAACACTATGTTTGTTTTTTTGCAAACAGCACCTCGTCCTAGATTTTGTTGATGTGACATAACTTCTATTTTATTTGTTTCATTTTTAGTCCTTTTTCTTTTCAAATGGCTTTAAAATGTTTTTATCTTGTTCTTTCAAATTGGATTTTAAATTAAACCAGTTTTCAAATTCATATGAGTTTGTTATTAAGTTAAATACAAGCAAAACTATCAACTGTCATTAGGTCAAACTTGCCTGGACTAGACCTTAAGTCAAATGGTTTGACCTTAACTTAAAAAAAAACCCACCGTAAAGCAAAATTATCTGGCTTATTTAGTTACTATGCTAATTTATTATTGAACTTGCATGTATTTAATATCCCTAGAAACATGAAACGAAGTTCCCAAAAGCCCACCAAACAAAAAGGCATCCAAGAGTGTAGTGTAGAACCCTTAGAGGATGACAGCCCTTCTAACAATTTGGGTCGTATGAACTGGTTGGATGAGGAGACCAGCGTTCTCCTAGATGCTCTCGCAGAGTACAAACTCAGTCGTGGGATGAACAACATCAACATCAAAGATTTCAGAGGGGTGCATCGAATTTTCATGTCCAAGCTAAAAGATTCTACTAGAACAGCAGAAAATTGCAAGAATCGGGTCAAACATTTGAAGGGTCAGTACACAATTGCAAAGAAATACACCAAATACACAGGTGGTGACGGTTGGGACTACAAGGCACACAAGTTGAAGGTTTCGCCGCAACGTCTTAAAGAAATTATCCTGGTACATTTGCTTGTTTATTTAATGGAAATCTTATTATTACATTCTTAAATAGGTTTAGGGTTATAATCTGACTTGAAAGTGTGGCTGAACAGTCAACAAGTTGATCCAGAAATTATCCTGCTACAACAGGACAGTAATTGAATGGTCCCCCAAAATTTAGAAAGTTCCTTTATGCTAATGCCATAGCAACCTTTAATGCCATGAACAGTCAACAAGTATATCCACAAAATGTTTTGATGCCAACAATAAATTGTTTCACATTTATTTTCAAAGAGCATTAGTAAAGAACAAATGTTTTTGTAGGATGCAATCGGAGCGATTGATGGAACCCACATACCTGCATTTCCAAACGATAAGGACAGGCACAAGGAAAGATTTATAAATAGAAAAGGGGAGTACACACAAAATGTTTTAGCCGCCGTTGACTTTAATGGTAATTTCGTACTCGTAGTGGCTGGGTGGGAGGGATCCGCCCATGACAACACGGTTTTGCGTTCTGTAGTGCAAAAGGGCTTACTACGCGTACCAGATGGGAAATATTACTTAGTGGATGCAGGTTATGCAAACACATCACAATTTCTGGCACCATATCGTAGAGTTTGATATCATTTGGGGACATTCCGTGATCGTGCAAGGAGTCAAGGTGCGTATCGATATGACACCCCTGAAGAGCTATTTAATCATCGACATGCCCAACTAAGGAATGTGGTAGAAAGAACTTTTGGCGTTGTAAAAAATAGGTTCCACATTTTGAAAGATATGCCACATTTTCGATTCGACACCCAAATAAAAATTGTTGGAGCATGTTGCACTCTTCATAATTTTATTAAGCATCATGGAGCATCAGATGATATGAGGCCAGTGGCACAATGCCCGCAAGGTTCACAAGAAGGAGAAGTGGAAGGTGTTGGCGACGATCACAACTCCGACGAAGAGGAAGGAGATGCGAATATTAATGATTTACCAAGCGAAATTAATTTGCGTGAGAATATTAAGGAAGCTCTTTGGCAACTTAGGTTAAATCCTTAAGATCAGGAAGGTCTTTAATTTGTAATGGATTAGGCTCTGTTTTATGTTCAACTTTTAATTTGTAATGGACTAATTTTAATTTGTAATGGATTAGGCTCTTTAATTTGTAATGGATTAGGCGCTGTTTATGTTGAACTTTTAATTTGTAATGGACTACTTTGAATTTGTAATGGATTGGGCAAATTAATTTTAATGGACTACATCAGTACGTCACCACCTGAACGAAAATTCTAATGTTCATGACTAAACCCCCCAAAAAATAAGCCTAAACCCCAAACCCCAAACCCTAGACCCCAAACCCTAGACCCTAGACCCTAGACCCTCGACCCTCGACCCTCGACCCTCGACCCTCGACCCTAAACCCTGGACCCTAGAGCCTCGACCCTAAACCCTGGACCCTAGACCCTGAAACCTGGACCCTAAACCCTAAACCCTAAACCCTCAACCCTAAACCCTAAACCCTAAACCCTCGGCCCTGAACCCTCCACCCTGAACCCTAAAATATAATGCAAATAAACCCTAAACCCCCAAAAATTAACCCTAAACCCTCGACCCTCAACCCACAACCATGAACCCTCGACAGTATTAAATAAATTATCCAGCACAAAACAACTGAATAGATGTAAAAAAATAATATAATTAATTGGCCAGCAAAAACATATCAAAATTCAGGGCAGTAATAAAAATGTGATTAATATAAACTTAGTACATGCAAATGTAACATATGTCTTGCCAGTACTTAACAATAACTTAAGTAGATGGAAATGTGCTTAATACAAACTTATACAAACATTACATACGCACTCTACTTGTACCAATCAGCACTATGACAAGAGTGACAACCACAATGAGAATTATACAATTGAATTTTCTTACAGTTTCTAATGATGCAGCGACCACTTTCATTTGGTCTTCATGTTGTTGATAGTTCGATTTGATTTGAACTGTCACCCAATCCAATTGAGCTTGTACTCTTTCGAGTCTCCGTAGTATGGGAGCATCCTCATACTGAGTCACAATATTTGCCTTCCTTAGAAACGTCAAATAGTCATTTTCCCATTTCCAGAACTTGCATCTAGTTTGCTGTTAACCAATTTATAAGAAAATATTGTGAAATTCCCCTATCCAGCATGTAAACCAATTAGTTCATTCAAATTTAAGCTTAAACTGATACTTGCACAAATTTGAGATTTCACTGGAGCTACAATGTTGAAAGCTGGCACTGTACTCTTTTGTGAGTTTCTGATGCAAGTACTGGAACTTACGAATTGAAACCAAAATAAAAACTGGTATTGTTGGATTGGTTTGAATAAAATCAAGTAGTACTAAAGAAAACCAAAGTAAGTTATCGGAAGTTGATTCTACTAATTACTGGTATAGGGGGCAATCAATTTCACTTTCGTCAGCTTTGAGAAACACATTAATTGATTTGTCTGTTCTTTCCTGTTTTGTTATTTGCGTAGGCCAATGAGTTCTCAAGTAGAATACAGAAGCTCAAAAATAATGGTCCAGGTGCAGACCGTGACTTGGCTGGTCCGCCAAGGTTTTGGTTGAGTTGATAAGAGTCCAGTATTAAGCAAGAGGATACCATTGAATCAAACCGTCGGCAAACCATTGGAATTTCAATCAAGTCAATTCTGACATTCCAAAGGACAACTCAAACACAATTGAAAAATTACCGGATTTATGCATCTGTAGAACACTCTCTCTGGATTCCTCTTGGTTCCGCTGACGAGCCTCTTCACGGCTAAACCGCAATCCGGGCATGGAATACACGGCAATCCGTCACTTGTACTACTCTCTGAACCGTTGCTCAACATGGCCGATTGTGCGCCACTTTCGGTGTCTCTACAATGGCGATTCATCAAGCTTCCTTGAGGTCTTTCAGGCAGACGCAATCTCAACTCACAACTGACGGACAGGTGAGAAGCGAGAGTGAGAGAGAGAAGGACAAGGCAGCGTGAAACCCTAGTTGGCTCAGTACTCACAACTTACGGAAGAGGTGAGAAGCGAGAGAAATTTGGAGGAGGCCAAGAGTGCGTCAAACCCTAGTTGGCTCCGTCCTCACGGACAGAGTTGTGAAGCGAGAGAGAGAGAGAGCGGAAGAGAAGGGAGCGTGAAACCTACTTGGCTCAGTCGAGTCTTATGGGTCCAGACCACTCGGTTCGTAAAGGGGTTTACGAGTCTGTGTTGGACTGAAAGCCCACTGTCTCAATTAATAAAAGAAAATTATTATTTTAATACAACAACTTTATTCCTTCTTCCTAAAAACAACATCCAAACAACATTTCTTCTTCTCGGAATAATTTCTTCCCAGAATAATTTCTTCTCAATTTTCTTCTTCCTTCTTCCCTTCTTCCTTCTTCCTACCTTCTTCCTAGCCTATCCAAACGCACCCTAGACTATTACGAAATTCGCATTCAAATTTAACGGGAGTGATATACTATAACAAGTTAATAACATAGCCTTCCTTTCTTTACATACTTCATTTATAAAACCATCAAAACAAATGGTATTGAAATTCTCGTATATGTGCATAGAAGTTGTGTAAAGAGCCATATGAGTTAAGGGGATTATAAGGATTCTTCTAAGATTTAGAATTTCATATCAGGAAAGTTGCATATGTTCAATGACAAATTTATTGGGATTTACATGCGACCCAACTAAATGTTGAGAAATTACTACATGATTTCCCTCAGGAAATAAATTTCTAACATATATAGGTGTTGATGATATGCTAATTGAATATTAGTTCAGTTAGGTTTGGTTCCCTTCTGTTTTCTCGCAGTCTCTGTGTTGACTGAGCAGTTGGCTCTGACTTTATAATTATTTATGTTATAAATTAGATTTATCTAAGAAATTAACAGAGCCAAAATTAGAAATTTAAATTGACAGTCACTTAGAATCTCGATAAAGAATATTTGCAAACTTGTTATTTTTAATTCTCTTTATCCATGTCCCCCTTTTGAAATCATTCATTCGCTAAAAGAGAATCAAAATATAGAAATATATAGAAAGGATTAAATTATATTGGTTTTAAAATATTGTGGTACACTAACATCTTAAACATAAGAGACGAGGCGAGCTTTTAGAAGACGAACAAAAAATGAAGTTAGCAGGCTCATCTATGCATAATATTAAAAAATTGATGGGCCAAGATTTAAATTTTTGTATTTCACTGTAGCATACTAATCACAATACTATTACAAAAGTTCTTGGCCCTATCCAGATTACTAATTTTATTGTAGATTAAATTATAGTATCCAAACATTAAAAAAAAAATTCTATCCAGATGATTATAATATTTATGTCTGGCTCCGTTTGGATGCGTTGAGAATAAGGTAGGAAGAAGGAAGAAGGAAGAAGGGAAGAAATTTATTGGGAAGGGGTAAATTTATTGGGAAGTGTGTAACTTTTGTGAAGAGTTTGAATGGTTAGAAATAAATTTATTGGTAAAAAGTGGTTATTCCTTATTCCTTATTCCGGGAAGAAGTCATCCAAACGGAGCCTCTGATTATCAGTGTGACTATTCTTAATATTTAAATATGAGCAAGGCTTACATCAATCCATCTACATATATCCCCTACGGCCCTACCTATCATGCGGAGACATGAAAACAACTTTTTTTTTGGGCTGATTTGATCAATTTTTTTTTTGTTGGCTGGGGAGCCAAGTTTTTATTGAATTCTAATATTTTCGTACTAATAAGGACAGCTCGGTACTGATTTTTATAAATGAATTGTATGAAACGTTTCTGATTTAAGTTGGTCAAACCAGGATTCTGGTTCAGACGGAGTTCATATCAAACGGGTTACGGGTCTGATTTAAGTCAATCAAACCAGGATTCGAGTTCAGGCTTCAAACACGGTGAGTCGGTGGCTTTTATGATCGGTCAACATTTGTTTTGCGAGGATTGCTAAAATGCTATGCATAGCACGGATGGCCTTCGTGCTATGGATTCGTTCTTGCATTTCACGCTTCAAACAACTGATTCAAACCGTTCATTATCTTCTACGTATTGAAATCTTATTAGAAATCAAAATTTACATTTTTTTAATTTTTTTTACTATTTTTATCAAATTTTTGAAAATCACTGTTATTGAAGGGTCCAGAATTTATTAGATTAAGTATTTTCAAAAATCTAAAAAAAAATGGTAAAAAAATTCAAAAAAATATAAAATTTGGTTTCTAATGAGATTTCAATTTGAAGAAGATAATGAATGATTTGAATCGGTTGTTTGAAGCATTAAATTCAAAAACGAATCCGTAGCACGAAGGATATCCGTGCTATGCATAGCATTTTAGCGTTACACTGATAACTAAAGCTTCATAGGTATAATGTACACCGAGTTCACGCAAGATTTTTGAGCTCTGAAGATCCACGTGATTGGGAACTACCTCAATTGCCACGCTCGGACGCTCCTCTCCCTGCCAACCTGTAAACCTCTTTTTCATTTTCGAGAATATAAAAAAGATTGAACTTTGGATACTTTGTAAATTGTGATTGATCTGAGTAGAGAATATTGCGTTTCGGGTGTCGTTAATAAATGTCCAAGGAGGATCTTATGAACTCTGACCCGCCGTATTATCTAATGATATAAGTTTGCATTTAAGGGTTTTGGCTATTTTTTTATTTTATTCTGTTCGGGTCTTCTGGAATCTGGAGCACGCTTCACGCCAAACTGTTACTGCGGCGCATTTGTAATTGTAATAACAGGCAGCAATTGTAATAACTGGCAACACTTCCAACATGGTGATTTCTCAAGAAACTAAAAAATTAAAAAATGTGTAAGATTTATATAAAGAAGTGGGAGAAGTCAAATCAGAAATTGCACCTCACATTTAATTCTTGCAAATCCCTCCATTGCTTATAGAAGGGAAAATTTTTATCAAAACAAAAATACTCTCCAGATTTTTAAAAAGAACAAAGGAGCACAAATATTTTTAAAATGAGCACAATTATAGCGGCATTGCTATGCCGCTATAGTCTAGTATCTAAGATGATTGAAATGACTAAAATATTAAAAAAAATAAAAAATTTTCTTATAGCGGCAATGGATTTGCCGCTATAGGACTTTCAATTTTTTTTTTAGCGGCATGTTACTTGCATTTTTTTTCGTTTTTTTTCTTTTTACTTTTATTTTTCCTTTTTCATTATAGCACAATTATCACAAATAAATTTTTCATTTTTTACTATAGCATCTATAAATTTGCTTTGAAGTAAATTTAATAAATTGGAGGCTAAATTGACGAACCACTTTTAGATTTATCACAAAAATAGCATCTATATATTGTATATAGGTTTCCCCAATCGTGCGTCTCGGATCGTGTCAAATACGATCGTCGTGTTGGAGTCTCGTGTCGTGTCTTGTTGACACGAATTACTTTTTTAATTGTGTCGTATCGTGCTAAATGGTAAAAGGAGCTAACACGACACGTAATTTGGTACGACACGACTAACACGTCGTGTCGTATTGGCACATCGTGCTAGCCGTGTCAGATTATTTTATTATTTTTAAAATAAAATAAATTAAAAAATTCGTGTGGTTTCATAATCATGTCGTGTTGGAAGTTTTAAAAAATTGAAACGATTGGACACAACACGATTGGACACACAACGTGACACGAACACGAACTGATACGGCATGTCAACACAAATTTAATTATTAATGTTGATTATATAAACAAAATTAATAATTTAAATCCAATTTATAATACTACATCATATTATTTACCATATAGGATTCATATTGTTCTTATCTAATAATTATTTATTATAAAAATATTAATAAAAACTTTAAAATTTAATCAAATAATAAATTATTACCGCTCAGTAAATTTTTTTCCTTTTAAACTTTTAATATTTTTTTAATATTTTTATTTAAAAAATAATAAAATAATCCGACACGACTAACATGATGTGCCAACACGACACGACACGAGACTCCAACACGACGATCGTGTTTGACACGACACGACACACACGATTGAAGAACCCTATATACAATATATAGATGTTATTTTTGTGATAAATCTAAAGGTGGTTCATTAATTCAACCTCCAATTTATTGAATTTACTTCAAAATAAATTTATAGATGCTACAGTGAAGAATCGAAAATTTATTTGTAATGATTGTGCTATAATGAAAAAGGAAAAATAAAAAGAAAAAAACGATTAAAAAATTAAAGTAATATGCCCTAAAAAAAAGAATTGAAAGTCCTATAGCGGCAAATCTATTGTCGCTATAAGGAAATTTTTTATTATTTTTTTATATTTTAGTCATTTCAGCCGTGCTACATAGATTGGGCTATAGCGGCAATAGCAATGTCGCTATAATTGTGCTCATTTTAAAAATGTTTGTGCTCCTTTGTTCTTTTTAAAAATCTGAAGGGTATTTTTGTCTTTGATAAAATTTTCCTTATAAAAGCAACCGTAGAAAGGTGGGAACAATTTCAACGAAACAATTGTAATATTAATTATAAATTGTTATATTAGTTATGAACTGATGATCTGATCTGTGTGGTCTAGAGTTTGATTTCAAATAAAATATCAGGTCCTTTCACATAAAAAAAAATAGGTTGCGTTTAAACAATTCATTATTCAGATATCATTAGAAAATTCAACCATATATTTTTATTGGCGAACATTTTTTGTTTTTGTTTTTTTTTCCCAATATATCTTTCGCTAGTTTTAATAAGAATGTTGACTTTGCGAAACAAATCCGGAAAATAACATTCTTGCTATTTAACTTCTCTTCTGAATATCTAATTATAATTTAAAAAAAAAACTAAAAAGAGGATCACTAATAAAGTAACAATCAACAAACAGTCGCGAAGACAGATAATAATTAGAAGAGGAGGGTTCCGGCGCCCCCATATTAGAATGCCCCAAGTTGTCACAGATCAGGAATCGTTGGATTACAACTTCATGAACGGTTGAGATTGCAATCTCATTGATTGTTTTATCGCTCTATAAAAAAAACGAGGAAAGAGAAAGTGAGAAACCCAAGCCCCAAAACAAGATCCCACTCTCTCCATCGTTGCTCTGTTTCTCCATGGAAGATCGATCTCTCATAACCTTTAAGACTTTGACTTTCACCTACACCGCTCTCTCTCTCCTCTTTCTCGCGTTCAATCCCATCTTCTCTCTTCTACTCTGACCCATCGCACTCATTTGAAACCCTAGGTTTCTGACCATCTCAGAATTTTGTCATACTTTCTTATACTATGTGTATTATATCAGAATTTTTGAGGCTTTACTAGCCTAAATTTGTTGTACTTTGTTCAAATATATGGTTGCATTTATGGAATCATAAATAGAAATGACACTAAGAAATGAATCATAAATACGAAATGAAATAATTCGTAAATATCACAATGGAGAGTGATAAAGACCTTAAAAATCAAAATTGATTATACATCCAGAACCAATTGATTTGTACAAATTCACTGAAAGGAGCCGTTGTCACAAATTCCGGAAAGTGGGAGTCAAGTACAGATGGTCAGCGACTTCGTTGTTAAAGTCTTGAATGTGGGAGTCAAGTACAGATAGTCAGTGACTCCCACATCCAGAACCAATTGATTAATACTGAATGTGGGAGTCAAGTACAGATGGTCAGTGACTTCGATGTTATTCCAGAAATAACATGTTCAATTCCCGCCGACACAGAAGAGGGATAAATTCTTTTCATATAATAGACTATACCTCAATAAATAAATGACTTTATTTCAAATAAAAAAAAGCTCTAATACCCAACAGAAAATTTTGAACATATGTACCGGAATTAGAATATAACCAAAGTTTAAATACTAGACGCAAAATAATATCTTTTGAAGAAAAAAAAATCGCAGCGATTTGTTTTAGAAGACTTTGGCGGACCCTTAACTAACTAAACACTATTCCATAGAATGTATACAATATATATATATTTTTTTGAACTGAAAGCTCCCAAGCAGGTAACCAAGTTTTCATTAACAAAGAAATTTTACACATATATCTAAACCAAACAAGATAAAAGCTGAAGAATCCTTAGGGGTTCCTTCATATCTAAACTAATTTTTACACACATAGTCAGCATCCAAGATACAAAATAGGTTCTGAAAAAAGAAAAACAAATACACACAAATGAAAGCAGCTAAGTTGAAGAAGTATTGTCAGCCATTGTTGCTCTTTTTTGCTGCCTCTTACTTCTTTGTCAGATCCGCAAAGCTTCTTTCCTTGTATACAATATATATGATTTGTGTTAGAAAGTGTGTAATTTTCATTTTTATGCTAATTACCAATTAATTAACCAAGCAAATCACACACAAGAGAGATCTAGTACATAAGCTATTCATTCACAAGAGAGAAAGGATTGGAAGTATACCTCTCTTGGTATCGCAACCAAGAGGCTCGTTCCAATGGATTGATGTCGGTGGCGTGCTCTCCAAACACCTCCTATTCGCGGCGCCTCGAGTCCACTATGGTATTAACCAAGTCCTTCTCAATTCGTGCTAGCGAAGAGAAGAACGAGTCTAATCCCAAGCGTTCCCTTTCTTCAACCAACGAACCGAACGATTTGTGGGAGAATGGGACGCTCAACACATGAGCTAGAGTGGAGAGGGGAGAGGGGGGGCGGCGCACCACAAAGGGGAGGCCAATAGTGGCGGCTAGGGAGAGGAGGAGAGAGAAGAGGTGCAAGGGAGCCTCCAATAGGTGCCTTATATAGCCTCTTAACCCTAGATAGGAGTTCACACAAATTACAATTGTGCCACTCCTACCTACCTCTTGTGGCCGGCCTCCTAGTGGGCTCTCTTGGCCCACTAGGCCATCTCTATTTGGTCTCTTTAATTCTATTAATTAAAGGCCCACTCATAGCTATTCAATTTGGACATTTAATTTACTAATAAATTAAAGCCCAAATAACTTAACTAAATTAAGTGTGTTATTTATAAATAATTATTAACTTAATAATAATTATTTAGAGATTAGACAATGCATTAATTTATTTCTATATGATCTATTTGACTTAATTAATTATAACGGTCCATAACGCTATTTAATTAATTAATCAATCTATCATATTTTGCAATACACATTATTGCAAATAAATAATGCACATATGATTAAACACCAATTTTGTGTGACCCTTTGAGGATTTATGCTATGTTGGACATGGAATTAAATCGCTATTTAATTCCAATAATCATAAGCGGTATCTAGCAACACGTTATGATTCCCAATTCGCATAAATAGTGTACAGCTACAAAATTTCAATCCTGCATAAGAGAACAATTATGTTTCTCTATTTTGATTCTTATGTCACACGATATCACCGTATAATCCAAGATAGGAACGTGTCATTCTTGCAGATTATACGTTTCTTGATCTAGAGATAATTGTATCAGTTGCTAGCAAACAATCTATCTCCATCAAGGGGCCCAAACAGATATCGTCACTCACTAAGTGAATTAATGAGGGACATACGGTTTTCTTGATAATTAGCTTTTCCCCGCACAATTCAAGAATACTTGAATCAAGTCCGTATAGCAGCCTTTATCAGGAATCAGCGGTAGACATGATTTATAGTATCTATCCTCATGTGGAAAAGATAATCATCTCAAACTTAGAACCAAAATCATAACGAAATAAATAATGACACGTAACACAATCCATATATTTATTTCGTGGGGTCCAGTCCTGTACTATGTTCAATAACATATACATATGCAATTAAGTTGGTTACTCTTAACCTATGATTTATAGAACTTAATCATCACTTAATCTGCATACTAATCTTATTGATAACTAATGTTCTCTGTTAATTATCAAGATTATGGACTTTTAGATTTATCGTTGTCATTTACTACTAAATGAATAACAGTGATCTATAATTCAGATCCTCAACCTGAATGAACTGTCAACGATTAAATCAAAGAACAAATGATCTGAAATCATCAATAACATAAACTATAGAAGTAGCCTAATGAATTGGCTTCTAGGACATATCTCTAACAATTTGATGAAGAATCATTTTCCCTTAATTTCAAGAGGAGAATTTGTTTATACTAGAACCTGCCAAAAAAGATAAAACAAACAATGGGATTGAAACAGACCCACAAAAGGAAATAAAATCAAGCGTTAATGTAAGTTACATAACATATATAGGTCTGAGTCCTTTTAATCCACGAAATTCCAATAAAAAAAAAACCCCAAAGTCAAATAATAAATTGCCATCAGAAGGGAAGGTACAAAATGTATTTATTTCATTGCTTCCAGTATGAAGTTGCTCAAATGTCCCAATTTCACCGTCATCATCTGGCATTTCACGACCAAATCTGGAGAAATGAGGGATTTGCCCTCAAAAATCAAAATTCCTGATTTTACCCCTCTAAATTTCAAATTGTTTCTGTCTTTGCCCTTTTGGCCTTTTTTGCAATATAAATAACATTTAAATAATAATAACTATTTTCGCTGACCATTATACCCTTAGAGGAACCCATTTGATTCTAACCCAAATGCAACCAGGATCGATTAACAGTTTAGTCGACAAACCTCTCGATTTCTCCTCCTCTTCTTTCTCACTAATTAAACCTAAACCTTAGCTCTCGCCTAGTCGACATCGCAATAGCCCTCTTCATCACCTTGCCTCTCTTTGTAAAACCTAGCTTTCCTTTATCCTCTCTTTCTAAACCCAGCCTTCCGCCGTCATCGCTCCTCCGCCGCTATCCCGTTCAGTGTCGTCGATTAGAAGGAAAGATTTGCCAATCATGTCATGCCCTGAATGTAGTGTCACCGTGAAGAGATTTGTGAGCAGAATAGAAGAAAATTCAGAAAAAGCTTTCTGTAAATGCGTAAACAAGGTAGGGTTTTTTTTTTCTGTACAGAGGATTTTCATCTCGATTTTTCTTTTCTCGTGTTTAATTTCTACATCTATAGTCGCTTGTTGAGTTTTTTTTTTTTTTTGCAAATTAGTCGATGCTACCAAATATTTCCAATAAAATTTTCAGTAACTAGTAACTACAATTAACAGTTTAGTCGATTCAATGATTCAATGCTTAGTCGCTGCTCTAGAATTGAGAGTCCAGTAAACTAAATAACAAAAATAGCTTAAAAAGACAGAAATCTCTGATTACTATCTGATATCATTCTGATCGTCTAATTGCTATATGAGACAATATGATTCTAGAATTTAGACTCTGATTGACACAATTTTTTAGATGTTATCTAATTGCAATTGATTTTGATATTTAGAGCTGCAATAGAATCGTAGGTGCAAATTTTGGAAGTAAGACAATAATCTATTAAACTTAAGTTTTTAATGCCTTTTTTAACTTTTTTCTTTTGTGCAGGAAGAGACGTGCACATACCAATGGTACAACATCAATGTGTTAGATTATTAGGGTTTAATTTGAGAGAAACAATGTATTTTGATGTTGTTATTCTGAGAGAGGCAAAGTATTTGATGCTGTATTATGAGAGAGAAGCAATGTATTTATGCTACATTTACTATCTTGGTACCATGTTATTAGTCGATTAATTCTTGTATCAATTACGCTACATTTACTGTTGTGCGATATCAATTACATTTGAGTTACATTTGAATTTGCAGTTTTTGTTTTTCGAAAAGAATACTAGGTGTGAATTGGTACCTAGTATTGGTACACTGGTACAGAGTTTATAATGTTGTGGCTTGCTCTATCTTCTTTATAATGTTTGCTTTTCCCTTCCCTTTGCTTTTGCTTTTTGAAATATGACCAGCGCACTACTCAGTAGAAGCATAGAATAGAAGTATTGATAAAGTGCTGTACAACTTTGCTCACTGCATCTTTGCATTTCGCTGTATAGTGCTGTACAATTTTTAAGCACTAAATCTAGGATAAATTTCACTGTATAGTGCTGTACATTTTACTGTATCTTTGCATGTCACTACATATAAGAACTGCCTATAAAGTTCTGTACAACTTTGCATTCCATTGTATCTTTTCCCAACCAACACAAATCAACACTAATAGTTCTTCATCCTACATTGCTTTTTGCCTTCCTCTTCATGCAAAACAGTGAATTAGTAAAAACAGTAAGCAACCATGACCATGTATTAGTCAAAACAGTGAATTATGACCATGTAACAACATTAAGGTTTTTAACAGTAAGAACAATAAGCACATCAAATTGCTTTTATGACCATGTATCAGCACTTAAGCTTGTCAGGTCCCATGACCATGTTTTACAATAAGCATTTTACAGTAAGCATTTATCAGGTGCCATGACCATGTTTTACTGTAAGCATATAAGCATTTAATAGTAAGCACTTCAAATTGCTTTTTTCATGTACTATTGAACAGTAAGCACAGTAAGCACTTAAGCAAAACAGTAAGCAACTGCCCCCTATGCAATCAGCTGCTTTGATAAGAAATGATTCTGCTTTGATACAATCAACTACTTAGACTGCATAGCAAAATCATCCAATTGCCTTATATTTCCTTCAACTGCTTCAATTCATTTGGTATCTACAAAAGAAAAATAAAAGAGGCAGAGGAGCAGATCCGCCGTAATCGTGCGAGTGAGGAGAACTAGGCGGAGATTACGGCGGGAAAGCCAGGAGAAAAATCAGGCGGATGCCAAGACTTCGTGCGAGTGAGAGAGACGGAAGCCAGTCTTTGATCTAGGTTCGTGCGGGTGAGAGCCTGAGAGGGATGGAAGTTTTCTGGTTCGAATCGATTTTTTTTATTGTTGATTTAGGGATGGGAGGGATTGGGGGTATTATTGTCACAGATTTTTGTTTTTATTATTTTATTATTAAATATATTATAAAAATGAGAGAGTGGCAATTAAAGGAGTGGGTCGTGTTTTTGAGGGGCAAAAAGACAAGAAAAACATTTTGGGGGGCAAATCCACCATTTTTTTAGTTTCAAGGGGCACAGAAAAAATTTTCCCAATCAAAAATCCAAAATTGTGTACTTACGCGTACACGAGAGTTAATAAAGTATTCAATCAACAAAGCTCTAATACCCAGCAGAAAATTTTGAGCATATATACCTGAATTGGAATATAACCAAAGTTTAAATATGAGACGCATGATAAAAATAATATCTTTTGAATTTAAAAAAAATCGCAGCGATTTGTTTAGAAGACTTTGGCGGACCAATAACTAACAAAACACTATTCCATAAAATGTATACAATATATGTGACAATATATATGATTTGAGGAAAATTTTTATCAATGACAAAAATGCCCCTAACAATTTTAGAAAAGGCAAAGTAGCCTCAGAAATTTTAAAAAGAGAACAGCTATAGCGGTAATTAGACTACCGTAATGTCTCAGCCCTATAGCGGCAATAGGATTACCGCTATAAGGGGCTATAGCGGCAATCCTATTACCGCTATAGGCCTTTTTTTTTTTACTTTTCGGACTGAAGGACTGACACAAAGGCAGAGACAGAAAAGTGCTTTTTTTTATGGACTGTTCCGCTATAGCGGCGAAGCCTTTACCGTTATAGGGGTTTTTTTTTCCCTGAGATTCTCTGTTGCATATTGATTTTTTGTACAGGAGAGTTAATGTGGTGGTTGAGAGGAGAGGGAAATTCACGCAGCCCAAAAAAATTAATGTGGTGATTTTTTTTTTTTGGTTCACAGTTGAAGCAATTCACGCAACTCCTTTTGTTTGTTCGGCCGAGAGAGAAGAAAGAAAGAAAGAGAGAAAGAGAAAGAAAGAAAGAGAGAAAGAGAAAGAAGAGAAAAGGAAAAGAAGAAGAAGAGAAAGGAGAGGAGAGGCGCGGCAGCCATAGGAAGAGGAGGTGAGACGCGCAAGGAGTCGGTTCGGAGCGAGATATCGACAACTGGCAAGCGGTAACCGGTAACGACTCGATTAATGAAATGTAGTTTTTGGTTTAATTTTAAATATTAAATATTGAATGTAAATTGTATGTGTATATATGAATTAATTAAAAGGGTGAATTCATGGTACTCGATTAGTAAATTGTTTGTTCGTGCAATTTTTTTTATGGTACTCGATTAAAAGGGTGAATTCATGGTAAATTGTTTGTTCATGGTACTCGATTATTAAATGCGTGTTGCCTCTTTGGATTGATCCGAATGAAAATAATAATGCGAATGAAAATTTTCAGCATAATTGCAAATTACGCTTGTTGCCTCTTTTGGTAAATGTATTGGAAATTTGTGGAAAATTTTGGATTTTTTTTTTTTGGTAATAGGATAAGCCTATGTTTAACATAGATTATTTGTACATAAGTGAATTTCCTTGCATGTCATGTAGCATTCACAATTAAATGCGTGTTTGTTATTAAAAAAAAAGTTTGGAGAACAAAAAAAAGGAAGTATAGTCATATGTGGGTAGTTTTTGACAATATATTATTTTATAATTTACAATTCACTAAGAAATGAGTTTAATTTTTTAATAATAATATTTCAGAAAAAATAATTTGATAAAATTTGATAGAAATTATTTAAGAATTTATTTAAGAATTTAGTTAATGGAAATTATTGAATTAGTTAGTTTATGGTAAGAAATAGTTAATATTAAAAAATAGTTAATTATTGAATAAATTAGTTTATGTATATTATTATTTAATGGAAGTTATAGATTAAATTAGTTTATGGAAAAAATTATTTAATGGAAATTATTGAATTAATGACAATGTCATAGTTTATGGTAAAAAATTTGTCACAACAATTTCTTCTACAATATTTTTTCGTTGATGACAAACATTAGTTATTGTATAAATTCGTTGATGACAAACATTAGTTATTGTAAGAATTCGTTGATGACAAACATTAATCAATTATTTTATGGTAAAACATTAGTACAGTATGAAAAAATTTAATTGAAATTATTGTATAAATTCGTTGATGACAAAATTATTTCAATCAGATGAGTTCTAGACCAGATGAGGCCGGTCCGTCTGGTTCTGCAACAGGTGCAGCCGCTACGACTAGAATTAGAAGACATAGAAATAGGACACGTCCTCCGAATCGGAGAGCGATAAATGCAATAGAGCGTGAAGGAAATCCAGATAACGGTCCAATTTTTATTTGCCGCTATAGAGGTAAAGAAAAGATTGTGCCCTCTCTAATTTTTTTTTTTATTTCGGGCACTGTAGCTGTAACGAATATTTTGTACTCTCCTTTGAAGCTTAATGAATTTGCCTAAGGGCTGTTACTACAAAAAAAAAAAGTAAAGAAAAGATAAACGGAACAGTGTCAATCCGTCAGTGTGAAAAGAAAAAAAAAATTCTTATAGCGGTAAAGGGTTTGCCGCTATAGAGGAACAATCCAAAAAAAAAAAAACATTTTCTTTTTTTGACTTTGTGTCAGTCCTTCAGTCCGAAAAGTAAAAAAAAAAAAGGCCTATAGCGGTAATAGGATTGCCGCTATAGCTGTGCTCTTTTTAAAATTTTTGAGGCTGCTTTGTCTTTTTTAAAATTGTTAGGGACATTTTTGTCATTCATAAAAATTTTCCATGATTTGATGAAGAATCAGTTTCGCTTCAATTCAAGACGAAGAATTTGTTTATACTAAAATCTACCAGAAAAGATAAAACAGGCAATGGGAAAGAAAGAAAATCAAGCGTCAATGTAAGTTACACGAAATTCCATTCAAAAACCACAAAGTCAAGTAATAAATTGCCATCAGAAGAGAAGGTACAGAAATGTATTTATTTCATTGCTTCCAGTAATAGGAAGGTGCTCAAATCCCTTGCGCAATTATCTCATCATCATCTGGCATACCATATTTCACAGCCAAATAAAAAATCCAAAATTGTGCGTTTATGGGTACATGCATGCAAGCGTGTAAATGAGAGGTGAAAAAAAAAATCACAACTTTATCAGATACAAGTACTTCAATTTTTTCAATAACTAAAACGAGCCATCAGAACATAAAATTTTTCTCGTAGCAGCTTGATAGAAAAAAGTTCTATAAGTGCTCAAACTTGCGTCCTCACAGCATCACTTGGCAAATACAAACCCAACAGTCGTTAAGAACTTTGAATAAAGTACAAAAATACGAAAAGCAACTGAACAAAATATCAGGTATAGGTACCAGAAAACATGAACCCAGTTACCCAAAAAAGCGAAAACGAAAACCCACAAATAATTTCACAACTAAGCAGGCGCAAAGAATTAACCAAGCAAGACAACCTTTAGAAAAGGAAAAGGAATTGAAAAAGAGTACTA
Organism: Rhynchospora pubera; assembly: GCA_028095005.1. Lineage (NCBI taxonomy): Eukaryota > Viridiplantae > Streptophyta > Magnoliopsida > Poales > Cyperaceae > Rhynchospora > Rhynchospora pubera. The sequence continues at coordinate 82,358,395 of CM051460.1, read as the reverse complement.
GTGATGGAGAACAATTGTGGCCATGAAAAGCTTGAAGGAGGAAATCGGTTGTTTCGGAAACAATTCATTTATAGGAAGAAACGAACAAGGGGAAGGGATCAAGGGATTTCGGCGGATATGTGAAAAGAGGCGAAAATGAAACCTTAGTTGTAAGAATTCCGGAACGAGAGAGAAGTTTTGTGGGAAAGGGAAACCAGCGGTAGCCCAATAAAAGTATTTGGGCCGTTGTGTCAAAAAGCTAAACTAAAATACACATGTTATTTCGATAATTTTACGGAAATTTTTCGGGCGGTGCTTTGGACATTAACTTTTCCCATTTCTTCCCTGGAATTATATCTTAAAGTTTCCTTAATCCATTGAATTCTCTCTTAAACAATATATATCTATCTATCTATCTATCTATCTATCTATCTATCTATCTAAAGCATAAAAGCACCTATATAAAAGGAGTAAACTTGTCAGATAAAATAGTGTAAACAATTTTTATATCAATTATGGATCATTGATTTGTGTAATTTGATTTGATCAGTGTTCTAGATCAAGGTTAGACTTTTCTTAAAAAAAATTAAGTTACCACCAAATTAGCTATTTATTTAAAAGGAAAGACTAAATTATTGATTTTAACATATCTTTATTGTCTAACATTTAACATTTTTTATATATAACAAAAAATAATATCAACATTGTATTTTTTTATTTGCCCACATATTGAGGACATCTTTTGCTAGTAGTAGAAATAATTGGCTATTAGTGGATTAAAACATGAAAAATATTATGTGATGTGCAAGCATTGTGAAGCGCTTATAACATTCCTGTGTTAAAAAAAAAATGAACATATCTAGATCCTTAAAAAAGTTTCATGTAAATTATAAATAAATAATAAATCAAAATTATTTATTTTTATTTAAAATGCCTCTCAAAATTTTTATATGAAAGAAATAATTCTAGTAGAAAGTACGAATTCATATTGTTACCAAATATTTATCATTTTTTTTCATGATACATCAAAAAATAAGTCTCACAAGATGAAAAAAAAAAACTAGTTTCAAATCCTTAAGCTATACAAATCATCAAAAAATATAAGAAGAAAAGAAAAGAAAGGTATGATGCGAGTCTATTAAAGTTGCAGCTAAAAACTAAAGACCACTAAAATTGAATTAAAATGTTTTGAGAGTGCAAATCAATTTATTTTTTAAAAAAATATTGGTTTTGAAAAAGTAAGAGGTTAGAAATTACCTAAGAAATTCTTTTGTTATTGTTTAAGAGATAATACAATTAAAGAAATATTACGTGATATATGGAAATGATAAAATTTATTGCAGTCTTACAGAGTATTTCTGCGTCCAAAGCACCTCCCAAAATTTTCCAGCCAATATGTGACATTTATGATATTTCAAAAGTAAAAAACCCATTGCTTAGTATATAGTAATTTAAAATCAAAAAATTTTGATACTATTGATACTTGATCAGTATAATTTTAATTTCAAGTTACTGAATACAGTTAAAAGTAAAACTTTTATCTAAAATTATTAGAAGTACATATATAATTCAAAACTATTATTGTGACAATATTTAATATTTGTGAATGTATCCTTCTTTTATTTTCAAACATCAAAGATTACCTCAGCAAAATCATGAACCCATTTAAATGATCAGTGTTGAAGTAAAAGTAAGAGCTTAGAATTTTGATACAAAGCATGTGGCCTAGTGGCTCAGAGTACTAGATTGCCTTTTAAGAGATCAAGGATTCAAGTCTCGCATGCATTTTTAATTTTATAAAAAGTTGGATGACAAAGAACTCCCTCTTTATTCAAAAAAAGAATTTTGATACAAAGATATTTAACCTAAACTGGCAGCATCTAATTAGTACGATCAAATTTTTTCACAATTACTTTAATATACAAAAATAAAAGAATTTGATTTTTATTTTATTTTTCTTTCAAATGCAGTTGCAATCTTGAACTGCCTAATACCAAAATAACATATTAGTTTTTAATTAAAAACATTAATATTATTATTCTATAAAATAATATCGGATCAACAATAAAAAAAATATATGACAATTAGTCAATTATAATAACAACTTATATGGCATATATACGACAATAAATGCATCCTTAACCATAATTTAATGTTGGTCTAGCGGCAGAAGAGGAGAAATGTGCAAAGACACGAGCGTGCCAGACTTTGAATTTTGACCGTTGTAACGATCAGTCTACGGTCTAACAAACTAAATAATAAAAAAAAACCCAACTGACACCACACAAAAAACATTTTAAGAAAATAACCCGCTTTTGGTTTTCAGTCCGTTTCTTTTTCAGCTTTTCTTTCCTTTTCCTTTTTTTTCTTCGTCTCTATCTCTTCTTCTTAACTCAAAAACCTTTTATATTTTTCTAGCCACCTTTCCCTTTTAAAACCTTCTCTTCTCATCTCTTCTCTCCGACATTTCCAAATATTTACCAAGCGGTGGCGCAAATTGTTGTAAAGCGATGCACGTGTCCACACTCGTGGATCTCAATCGACACGTGCGCGATTCTCGCTTGAGATCTTTAATGGGGTTTGAGCTGGATATTTCTAGGATTTAACGAGGTCTTTCTTTTGGAAGTTTATTGGAGAGATTTGAGGATCCGTGTTTCCTTTTATCCATGAAAATGTTTAGGATTTTGGGTTGATTTTGTCTTGAAGTACGAATCCAGCTGTGAATTTGTGTGTTTCGTGAAATCAAAGGGAAGTTTTTTTTCAAGGTTTGAGCCGTCTTGGGTTTAAACTACCTCCATTTTTCTTTAGTTCGAGTACGCGTGTGAGAGAGACAGAGAAAGAGAGAGGTAGCGAGTTGAAGAAGGGTAAAAGTGTTTTTTCATTTTTAGTCACGGAATATAGACTTGGTCACGAGAAAAGAGTGTGTGTTGGGAGTGTTTTATTCAAATCTCAACTGCTTGATTGGGACAGATTCGAGTGTGTTGATAATTAGTACATGTGATTTCCCTATTTGAGGTAGTTTATTACAAAGAGAGGTGATATTCTCGTTTCTCTTTTTGTGGGTTTTGGTGAAAATGGGTCATCCAGCTATAAACTTGGATAGAAATTCAGATTTTGAGGTGGTGAAAGATTGGAATGGGATTGATCAAATTGTGCTTAAAGTTCCCTCTGGTGCTTCTGCTAGAGTGAGTTCGAGTTATTTTGTTTTAATTGATTGTTTAGTGTTGGTATATCTGCTTGAAATCAGGTGATTTTAATTTTGTTTTGGATATCAGATTAGTTTGCATGGAGGTCAATTGATTTCATGGAGAAATGAGAAGGGAGAAGAGCTTCTCTTTACTAGTAGCAAGGTACCAGTGACATAATTGTACTTCTTTCATTTCACCCATTTGTTGACACAAGATTGGTATTGTGGAAATGTTTATTCTGCAAAATATTAAGCAATTTAACCCAAACACTGACGAGACATGTTTTTCAACAAATGTTCCAGATTAAAAGTATAATTAAGCTACATTTTTTCATACCTTCTCAATATTAGATTATGGAATGGTTTATTCTGTAGAATGTTAACCAGCATAATAAAAACGTTGATGGGACATTCTTTTGAACAGAAGTTTCACATGACTCTGTAATTATGCAAAAGATGTTGTGTTATATGCTTATTTGTATTAATCATGGAAAAATGTGGTAAGCCAATAAGAATGCTCTTACATTTGATCTGTCGCCACCAGGGAAAGTTTTTCGGTTTAGGGATTTTGTTGATGGACATGAACATTTGTTTTAGCCTCGAAGAACCCAAAAATAATAGTGTTAATTAAAATAAGTAAAATGGGTCTCGTCTGCAATTGTAGTAAGATGCCATGCAAATTACTAATAATAGTGTTAATTGGGACAGATGTAAAGTACATTTCCTCTCTTCCTGTTTCTTCTATCTTATGAATTTTGTTTTCTCAAAACTCTTTTAACATAATGAAGGCAATTTTCAAGCCACCAAAGGCGATGCGTGGTGGGATTCCCATATGCTTTCCTCAGGTTTATTATATTTGCCTTTTTTTTTTTAATCCTTCTTCACTAGCATGTTTTGGTTGTTTGGTGGAAATGCAATTTTCGTTCACTTGTTTCTATTAAACCAAGTTTTGTTTATTGCATATCTAAAGGTAGGTCCTGTCACTGAAACACAACTACTTAAATCACTTTTGTTGATTGCTCATCTAAAGTAGGTCTGTCATCCACACACGGAAGCACCATTTAGGGTTAATTTGTGCAAGTTTTAATCATATTAAGACTTTGCAAGGATGGAGTAAGACAAGATTGGATAAAAGTTGGGCTTAAATTTAATTGTTTATAATCACTGAAGGGATAATTGGATTTTCTATCATAAGTGCACGTCCCAAGGTTAATTGAGATTTAATCAGACTTGAGTTTGAAATGTTTGCATATATCTTGCTACTTTTAAGGAGATATACCACTAAGTACTTGGTTCATTATATCTAAGTTGACTCTCATACATATGTAGTTTGGTAATTGTGGTACTTTGGAACAACATGGATTTGCGAGGAACAGAATTTGGAGCGTAGATAACGAGCCACCACCTATAAATACAAATTCAAAAGTTGAGTGTGGCATGGCTGCAGTCAACCTTATTCTTAAACCAACTGATGATGACCTCAGAAGCTGGCCCCACTGGTATGCTACTGAATTTTGAATTTTCTAATTTTCAATGATATTGTAAGGGGTCCACTGAAGGGTGCATCTCAGAATTTCAAGCAAAACCTATTGGTAGTTTTTCTGTCTTTACTTGCACTTCCTCAGCCGCAATCAACTCTTTTTTTAAGGGCATCTGGTGCGAGGCCATAAATCAATAAGAAAAGTACATGAATAATGATAAAGAAAAGAAGAAATTACATCCTAAGCTATTCAGAGTTTACTATGTACAATAATCCTGTATAATTAACAGGTGTAATTCACAGTGCTCTGTATCAGAGCAGCCTCTAGCACCTAGTTGTCCAGATGTCAAGTCCATATGTGATGATTGAGGGTCTATAACCTTCTAATAGTTCTGTCATAGACCAAAGTATGCATGTTGGCATGTTGCTAGACCAAGTTATTTAACCTTCATGCGGATATAATTGCATTTTATTTGACTTTTCAAATTAAAGTTTGGTTGTTGCTATGGAAGCAGCTTTCTGTCATAGGCCAAAGTATGCATGTTGGCATTTTGCTAGACCAAGTTGTTTAACCTTGATGTGGATATAATTGCATTTTATTTAACTTTTCAAATTAAAGTTTGGTTGTTGCTATGGAAGCAGCTTTGAGTTTCGGCTTAGAATTTCCCTTTCCATGGAAGGTCACCTCAGCATCACATCACGGGTCAGAAATATTGATGGGAAGGCATTCAGCTTCTCTTTCGCATACCACACGTACCTCTCAGTTTCTGACATCAGGCATGAAATTAACTCAAAACAATTTCCTATTTCCAAATTCCTCTTAACAATTCATATTATGTACATATAAAATTCAACATGTTAAACAGTCAGCAGTTTCAGGTTTCCAAAATATTCTTGGATTATCAAGTGTCATGTCAAGCAAACTATGAATCAACCATCAAAAGAACAGGTTTCCAAAATATTCTTGGATTATCAAGTGTCATGTCAAGCAAACTATGAATCAACCATCAAAAGAATTTCTGTATTACTACCAACCTTCTTGTAGTGAGCCAAATTACATCAGAAGTTCAAACCTAAAAAAAGGGGAAAAAAATGGCTCTGATATTTTACATGTATTTCCAAATTCTTGGGTCCAGTTGAGAATATGAGAGTCATCTACTAGGTGGATGAACTGTGTCAAACCATGATGACTTTACTTTTCTTGAAGGAAAATTAATTGGTCAAAAGAACAAAATCAAGCCCTCATCCAAAGAAAACCCAGTTAGTATGTGGGCATCAGTTAACTAAAAACTATTACTTGTGTTTATGTGGACTACTATAGCCCTGGTCTAACACACTCCACCCTCTTTATTTATTTATTTTTCGTTGAAATAAAAAAAATTTGGTCAGTGTAAGTGTGTAACTATATGTGTTGAGCTGTTGGGTTCCATTTGCAAAACTAAGCCATGAAATACTAGATACTGTTTTGGATTTGAGGGATCTCTCTGATGTTAATTAAAGTCCAAGGGCCAAACTTTTTCTTCTTTTTGAAAGGTCGGGAAGTGCTGCCTAAACCAAATGCTTTTCTTTTCTTAACCAAATGGTTCATATGTAAAGATTGCCAATAAAGCATTTCTTAATAAACCAAATACTTCATTAATATGAATATTGTTAATAAATTTAAATGATTTTGGAGCAGTGAGGTAAGAATAGAGGGCCTGGAAACCCTAGATTATCTCGACAATCTCTCTCAAAAGGAGCGTTTCACTGAGCAAGGGGATGCCATCACATTTGAATCTGAGGTGGAAATTAGAGAATAAATTTCCCTTTTTTTTTTTAAGGAAACAGAATACCATTCTAAAGTTTTAGATATAGATTTTACAACATTTATCTTGAATTTTATTCCATATTCTTTTTCCTGAATAGGTTGACAGAGTTTATGTTGGCTCTCCCAATGTAATAGCTGTTCTTGACCATGAAAAGAAGCGAACTTTCCTTATCAGGAAAGATGGCCTCCCTGACACTGGTACAAATTTATGAACCTGATCATACAAAATAGGCATCAATGGTACAAACTTAAAAGAGTGGTATTTAACTCTTGATATACTTTATGAAGTTGTATGGAATCCATGGGAGAAGAAATCGAGATTGATGGCAGACTTGGGAGATGAAGAATACAAACAGATGCTCTGTGTAGATGCGGCCGCAATAGAGAAGCCAATCACTTTAAAACCACACGAGGAATGGACAGGCAGGCTGGAGCTCTCTAGCGTCCCTTCTACTTGTTGCCATGACCATCTCGATTGAGAGAGAGATCCTGTAGATTATAATGTGTTTTTTCGTTCTTTCTCTTATTGTACTTATTAGAGAGAGAGTGTGTGAGAGAGGTGGTAGAATTCAAGTCGTTTGTTTTATTTTGTTCCATGTGAATTCAATCCCTGTGTTAAAACTTAGCTTCCGTTTTGTCAGAGAAGCAAATGACCAACCATACTGTAATATAGTTCCAAAAATAAAAATGTGCTGAAACGAAATAGAATTTGAAGATTGACGTAAAAGACCATTAAATGATTTTGTCAGAGAAGCAAATGACCAACCATATTGTAATATAAGTTCCAAAAATAAAAATGTGCTAAAACGAAATAGAATTTGAAGATTGACGTAAAAGACCATTAAATAAATTACGACTCTAAAAGCTATACAAACATTTCGGTCGAAGCCTCGAAGGTTATTTAACATCAATTTATTTTATATTTTCTATTCGAATTAAAGCTTTTGGGCTTTGAGAAAAACAAGCTTTTAAATTTCGTTTTTTTGTCCGGAGTTGATTTAACGGTGCGGCGTTTTTTCGGTGAAAAAACGACAGAAAAACGATGTGTATATGAGGACATCTGTATTAAACTCATATGTATTCTTGTGTGCAGTAGTACTACAGCACAAGTCGAAATTCTATATATATATATATTTTTAATATGCTAATAAGCTAATATCTAATTTTTTTAATATGCTAATAATCTATGTTTTTTTTCAGTATATAATCTTAAGCAAAGAGCACAATTAAATTACTAATCCTAATGTTTTGAAATCTTTCTGTTGTGTAATCTAACAGAAAGAAATTAAGCAAAGAGAATAACAAAGAAAAAGAGAATAACAAACAGTAAGAACAAAACCTAAAGAAAAAAATTACTATGTATAATACATTAATACTATAACATAATATAAAATTGTATTGTATAAAAAGTCTCTCCTGTCTTCGCTTTTTTTCCGCAAAAATGATTTTTTTTTGCTGAAATAACGGTGTTATTTTGAAAATGACGCGTTACGTGTTTTTCTGATTTGAAACTGTAACGTTGGTGCGTTTTTGTCCGGAAAACCGAAATTAAGAAAATAACGCCGTTATTTCGGCGAAATTTAAAAGCTTGGAGAAAAATGATTTTCATGTTGAATTGGATTTCATTTTATCAGAGCTGATTTCACATGGATTTGTTGGGTTTGACAACATGAAAATTCTGATCAGATGAAAAGTAGTTCGGTTATCTTGATTAAAAATTTCTAATAATATGAAATTCGGTGTGCAAAAAAATTTTAATTAGGACCTAAATCAAAAAAACCGAACAGCTCAACGGTTCTTGCTCTAGCATTTCGCTAGAATAAGAACAAGCTTTTTGTTAAGCTTGTTCCCTACGCGTTTGGGTGCTGAACGGTGACAAACATAATACCGATGTATGTACAATAGTCAATAGAGGACGTCTTACCTCATGAAACAATAAGTGTAATCAGAGACATAACATAAATAATACCAAATAAACAGTGTCAAAGAATATCAGACAGCAACGAGCTGTTGCGTCTTATGGATTTGATGAGGAGTGTCAACAATATGAGCTTATTATAACCAGGAGGATGCAGTCCCCTCAGAAATAAATGGGCTCAAATATATAGTTCAACTAGTCTAGTTATAATAGTGTAGTAAAAATAAGAATGTTTGTCCTATAGTATAGGAGTAATGCTAGAATCAAACATATAGGACGTCAAACACGATCCAAATGTCGATCATTAAAATTTGAAATGGCCGATCCAAACCGCTCAATATGATATATTTATTAAAATATCTTTGAAAATCAAAATTTATATTTTTTCGAATTTTTTAACTATTTTTTTGGAATTTTCAAAATTGGAGGGTTCAGAACTTTTTAGATTAAGCATATAAAAATATTCCAAAAAAATAGTAAAAAAAATTGAAAAAATATAAAATTTGCTCTCCATGGAGATTTTATAACATACAACAGTTTGAGCAGTTTGGATCGGCCATTCTAATCTTAAAAATTTAAATTTTATCATGTTGGACAAGTGCTTGTGTCCTATATGTTTGACACTAGCCACTCCCATAGTATAGTTTGTGCATTTACATAATTAGCTGTACTTGTGAAATCTAATATTTAACTGTTTGACCCTAAATTTTCGTGATCGAAGAAACAATAAAATGTGCGAGGATTTCTGAAATTATGTACAAATAATAAAAACACACCAAAAATTCCAAAAAAATAGTAAAAAAATCCTAAAGAGGGTCTACAATATTATAGATGCCTCAAAAGATCCAAATCATACCCAAAAACCCTTAAAAATATGCAAGCAAACCCATAAAATGTGATCTTTGGATAATGACTGATAATGGGATCCATCATTAGTCAGGAACTCAGGATTCTGATCAAATGGTTTGGCTCAAACAAGTTCAATTTTAAACAAGACATATGGTTGTCCCTGATTGGGTAATATGTGGGCCTTTTATTTACTGTTAATAGAGAAGAAAAGAAAAAAGAAAGAAAATGATGGAGTATTTACTAGAAGAAGAAGAGCGAAATGCTGCTAAAGCTTCGCCCTTTACCGGAGTTTCTCACCACCACAACGTCAACCAAGACCACTACTGTGTAGGCGATGTTGCCACGATTCCAACGACACCATACATGTGCAGCGTCGGAGCTGAAAATCCCCTAATTTAGGATATGACAAAAGTTAAAATCATGGAATGGAAAAAAAAATTCTTTTCAAATTGGACGACATATCATTGAATTGCATACCTTGGAAGCTTCCTTATTCTAATTAGCATATTTACAAGGAAATGAGGGTTGATTTGAAGAAAAAAAGCTAGCGGTACCAATTTCTTTTGTGAAAAGTTCAAGCGTTTGGTGACTGGTTAGTGATAATTAAAAAAGGGCATGATTTGAGTCAAACACTTTCGATGGTTCAAATAGGAATCAAAAGGGCTAGAAAATACAACTGGAGTAAGTTAAGGTGTGTACGAAATAGGAAAAATGATGCATGATTGGTTGTGGATCAGTTGTGGATTTGAAGAAGGATAAAATAAGAAATCATATACAGAATAACATGAAAGCACAAATGGAAAAAAAAGTTACTATTCCATTGTTATACATGAAATGTTTTTGGTGCAGCATTATACTTTCTAGTGAACCCCATGAGCCATTACTCTGTACGTTGATATGCAAAGTGAATATTTAGATATGTAGAATGCATATGTTGATATGTAGATTGCATATTCCCCACCAAAGCGTATTTGCAAAGAAATTTTCCAGGGCTAGACATTGCTATTTCTTGCATACTGGTGTTGTGATCTTTTCGTCATTCTCCCCCTCGAAAGATTCTTCGGAGAAAACTGGAAACATAGCTCTAGATTCACCTCCCTTAAGGTCCGATCTACATATCGAGTCTCTCTTTACGACAAGAGAACTAGCACAAGAGTCGCTTTTTAAAAGGGTTTATTGATTTAGCGGGTTTTAACTTCTCTATTTAAGGGATCTAAAGAATTATATGTAAAAGGGTTTATTGATTTAGAGGTTTTTAACTTCTCTGTTCTTTAGATCCCACGATAAGAAGTCGAGGTTTTAACTTCTCTGTTCTTTTTACTTTTGGGAGAAGACTCTGCAGGTGGGTCATTCATGTAAGGTTTAATGAGAGAGGAGGAGATAAGTGCATCTGGTCTTTCGTGATCCAGTGGAAAGCTAACGAATCAAGAGCATCTGGTGCATGAGTCAAGTGCATTCAATCACAAAAGAGAGATGGTAAATTTTTAACTCCAGCGACTTCCTCAATCTCGCCCGGATCCGCTCCAATGGACGCACGCGTTAAACCCCTTCGATTTTTCTGAGCATTTCCTTCAATTTCTTTGATTTAATGTATACTTCCTTTGATGCCAATCCAAAATAAATTATTTGAAGGCCTTTCCTTGAGTATTTTTGGATGAAATTTTATGGGTGAGCTTAGAAAAATGTGAAGAATTCAATGGTTCAAAGGGTTTTGTAAATTTCCTCACATACATTTTTCGAGAATTTTGTAAATTTCTTGGGTTTCTTTGCAAATTTAGGAATTTTGTTGATGATTTTGGGATTTTAGAATTATGAGAATTCATCATAATTCTTGAGAAATTTTTAGGTAATTTTTGGAATTTTTTTAAATTTATTTGGTATTTTTCATAATTTGATTTTGATTTTTGAAAATTTGGTTTTCACTATTTGAATTTTGGTTTTCGCGCTTTGGCTTTGGTTTCAATTTGTATTTTGGTTTTCAAGTCGAATTTTTAGGATCAAACAACTGGTAAGGAATATATATTCTGCTTGACTAGGATCAATGATAGTACTATACAGGGATAACATTGATATGCAAAATGAATATTTAGATATGCAGAATGCATATGTTGATGTACAAAATGAATATTAAAATATGCAGAATGCATATGTTGATATGCAGATTGCATATTTTCTCATCGTACTTTGCCAGCATCTTCTTTCTCATTAATAGCATATATTAGATAAATTAAATAACATGTCAAAATATGCGGACTACATACGTTAGTATACAAACTGTATATTCAAATATAAAAGCTGCGTACGTTGATATGCAAAATGAACATTTAAACATAAAGACTACAAACGTTGGTATATAAATTTTATATCTAAAGTTCTAAATTGTTTTCGCTACTAATGAACCCAGTAAGCGAGCTAATTGGCTATGCACCTCTGGAGAGTTTTATATTTTGACAGAAACACTCCCTTTTGCAAATCAAGAATTTTGCATCACGATAGTGATCTTCTTTGGAGAGAAATAAACGAGAAGAAACTCTTACATGCTCTCGAGGAGTATCAGTAATGTACCAATCAGAGGACTTAGAAGAACCTTTCGATAAAACCCAAGGATACTAAGGATCACGATGTGCACTGTTGCGGATGAATTGATACTGAGCATCGATAGCTTTGATAGGCGACAATGCCACAACAAAAATATCAGATAATGTAGGGAGTTTGCTGTGAAGAGAGTCCGGCATGGCCGTAGTATAATGAGTATGCCAATAAGCATGGATCTAACCACTTATCCAATGAAATGGCACCACTTCCTTACAATAAGAAAGGTCATGTGAAGCAATAACATCTCTTAAAGAACGGTACACATTGGCTAAAGCAGGTATAGCCAAGGAAACCCTTTCACCGTGAGCAAAGAGATTAGCCATTATAAAGGATTCTGGTCTCACATAATTAGTTGGAGCAGCTGAAATAATAAAGAAACAGAGCCATTGCGTGAAAAAGGCTGTTAAAAAGATCTCTTAGATTTTTGAAAGAGAAGATAAGTCATGAAGATTCAAGCCGTAGCCATCAGCATGAATCGAGCCAGAGCCTATGCCAAGGGGATTGAAAACATCGACCCCCGCAACATTCTTTCTATCAGGCAAGTCTATGAAATGCACGATCCACACGGAGAAAGGAATGAACTTGCGAGACCTTCTCTTCTCGCAGAGATTATGGTATATTTCATATACCCTTTTAAGAGGTTCAGGGTAATTCGGAGAGCCGTCTCGCTTGGTGCCAAAAAGATGAACATCAGAAGGAAGTCCAAGGAAGTCCAAGGACTGGCAAACCTGAAATTTATCTTCATAAGGATGTCCAAGGACTGGCAAACCTGAAATTTATCTCGTGTCCCATAGGTTTGGAGCCATCTCATTGTCTTGAGAAAACGAGGTATTAGTGACATAATTCCAGTTGGTTATGAAATCATTTATGAGGTCCTCGTTACAGGAATAATCAAACAAAGAGAGATAAATGGTTTCATAAACGCTGATACTCTCTAAAAGAGGCCTCTCATGAATGAGAACATAGCGAATTCACTTTGCCTGACCCACACATGAACACATCTTTCCTTAGAGATTGTAGAACTTAAAATCACCATCCAAAATGGCGGCTAGAATCTATCATTTGTGGTCCTATCAACCTTAGAGAAACCTGGCCGCATTTATGATCAATGGGTAGTACAACTATCATGTCAGTTTTATCCACATTGGTTAACTTTTGATCAAAATTTCAAGGAGGAAAGTGGAAAAATGACTCAGTTTGAATGGTCTTTGTAAGAAGTGGAGGGTCTTGTTTTGAGTTAAAGGTAAGATGTTCAAGTTCAGAAAGGTGAGGAGCCGATTCGTGTCGAGTGATACATTCTTGAAAGATGTCACGACCTTTAAGAAAATAAATGTGTTATTTTAATTAAAGTGGGAGAGAAAGTATGGGTCAAGAAAAAAATATGATTCATTCGGAAAAAAATTGAATAAGTTATTTTATTATTAATTGTTTTTGAAATAAAACAATTCAAAATTGGATGACCTGCATACTTTACTGATGCGAATGTCTAATATATTGTCGATGAGATGAATTATGAAAAAAAATATTTTTATTGTGGAAATATTCTAATTAAAATTATATATTCTCATCATGCAAAAACTTATTTAATATAATGAAATTTCTATTGAAAAAATTCATCTATCCGACACGGCTGAAACACTAAATACCGCACCAAATTAGACCACAGCTGATCCTTGTGACCACGTCGGAAATAAGACCGTTTTCTTTCCAATCATTACTATTCCGCAGTCCTCCGCCGAGTCGCAACCGATTTCGTCGGCGTTGTCTCTCTCTCTCTCTCCAACTCCCCCTCTTGTCTAATCTGATCTGATCTGTTCCGATTCGATTTTGTACGTGCTCTTCTTCCCCTTTGCAACTCAAGTCTTATCAATTTCATTTCCCTTTACTTTACTAGTTTACTAAGCTTATAATAATTGAATTTGAAGAAGTGGTATTTGCAACTCTTTCTTCTTTTCTTAAGTTCTCAATTGTATTGTTATTTTTAGACGTATTTATTCTGGGTTTATCTAAACCCTTAGACACGATGCTTTATTTCTTGTAATTTTACTTTTGTTTTAAATAGAATTTACAGAAAAGATCGTACAAAAATGGCTAATGATGTTTGCACCGAGAGACCTTTATTTGGTGGTGCAATTTCTTGCTCTTTCCCTGCTAGATTTCAGGTAATTGATTTGTTTTTTTTTTTAAATTATTTCCCATATAATTGGTATGTTTAGGCCAAGTTTTTTCAAGTTAAACCCTGCTTTTTATTTAATTCGTATTTAATTTGTACACTATTTAAAAGAAGATGGAATTTGTACCCTAATTTTGATGTACTTTGAATTGTATTTGTTTTCTCTTGATGCAGGATGTGAGCAGTATTCGTGAAGTTCCTGACCATCAGGTGTTTTTTTTTTTTTTTTTTTGAGTTTGGTACCAGCAGCTTTAAATAACACTTACCAACTGTGTTTGGAGTTCAGTTCCATAGCTTTAGATAGCACTTATAAACTGGACCACGCCGCTTACTGTTACTGATCTTGGCTGGTGTTTCCTATGGCAATGTTTGGCAACTTGGGCGAACAACCCAGAACCCAGAACCCACGAACCCACGAGGCTAGTTCGCTAGTTCCCCAAAAAGCTGGAACCTAGAATAACCAAGCGAACAAGGGTTTATTCTTGTTTGGCTCATGTTTATTTATTCTTTTTTTTGTGTCGCTAAATATATTTGTAATGACATTTTTGTTAGTTGTATTAGAAGTACTTTAGTTCTAAAAAAAAAAGAAATTTTGGATAAGTGATATACGAGTATTTTTTTGGTCTATTCATATTTACTGAAACCCTTAACTATTAAACAGGAGGTATTTGTGGACCCCTCAAGAGATGAGAGTCTCATAATTGAGCTGCTGGATTTGAAAAATGAGGTGGAAGACCATGAGAGTGCCACCTGGTTCTTGCGTGATCTCGCCATTGAGCAAGATGCATCAGATAGCGTGGTAAATTAATTTTCGAATGTGTATATTTTGTTTGTTCATTTATTTGTTTCTGACCAAGATCACTCAGTCAACAATAGTACTGGTATGTGGAAAGGTAATAACAGATTATTAATTGCAATCATGTATTTAGTTCTCAACATAACCAAAAAATATTTAATATAACCATAGTTGTCTCATATTTCAAACTTGCTTCTACAAGAAAGCAGTATTTTACACAAGTTTGCTCAGTATTGCCCTTGAAGACTACCAAGATTTAAAAGTTGTTGGCAAAAAAAAAAAAAACAGTAAATGGCCAAGAAATAAAGAATGCTTTAATAGAGGATTGCTAAAATACTATGCATAGTACGGATGATCTTTGTGCTACGGATTCGTTCTTGAATTTCATGCTTCAAACAACAGATCCAAACCGCTCATTATCTTCTTCATATTGAAATTTCATTAGAAACCAAATTTTACATTTTTTTGAATTTTGTTACTATTTTTTTTCAGATTTTTTAAAATACTTAGGCCCTGATCAAAATGGTTTTTTTACGGGATTTCAATTCAATTCAATTCAATTCAATTGATTCCATAGGATTTCGTAGGATTTCGTTGGATCTAATTACATAGGAATTGCAACCAAATGATACAAAATCCGTTCATAATGATCAAGAATTTTCCAACGAAATGAAATGAAATGAAATAAAAATGAGATTTTGATCAGGGCCTTAATATAAAGTCTGGACCCTTCAATAATAGTGATTTTAAAAAATCTGAGAAAAATAGTAAAAAAAAATGTAAAATTTGGTTCTAATGAGATTTCAATATGAAGAAAATAATGAATGGTTTGGATGGTTGTTTGAAGCATGAAATTCAAAGACGAATCTGTAGCACAAAGGTCATCTGTGCTATGTATAGCATTTTAGCAATCCTCTGCTTTAATATGTTGGTATATAGGAAAACATAGAAATAAGATTTTGGTAGTTCCTCTCTGGACTGAGTATGTTTCAAGTATTGATGTTTTCTAAATTTTGTTTGTTTGAAAAAGTGTATCATTTTTTCCCCTTGTGCAGGTGGTCGAGCATTCTGGGATAATGGAACTTTCTGGATTGCAATATGGAAACGTACCTGTACCAGCTATGACTGCAGTGGGCCAACTGGTACCTCTTGTTCTCTCTCTCTCTCTCTTTCTTTCTCTCCTCTAACAGATTAAAGTTCCTTGCTTGAGGGATCAAACTTTCTATACTTAACAATGTTCTATTCTATCCTATTTTAGGCTGTTTCAAAAGGGAGGCAAGGAAGAGGGGCAGAAAATATAGTGCGGGTAAGTCTGTGATGCAGCTATAAACTCTCTTTTTTCCACTTTTCAGAAATTCAAGAAAATGCAATGAACTAATGTTGTGAAACATATCTAGGTGTATCTTGCAAATATTCGTTTGAAGAATGTTTCAACAGATTTGCTCATCACTGCTTACGAGCCATTGATAATTAAGTGAGTAATCGTCCTTAGTTCAGAAATCTAATCCAGTACAAATTTTGAAATTTCTGATAGGCACAAAGCAAAAGCAATAAAGCATAGAAACATGAATGCTATTTCACTGTGATTTAGATGATTTGGAAGAATACTTCTGTGTAGTATACTATTTCTCCTTTTTGCTCTTTGGAAATGATTTTGAGTGCTAAAAGTTCACCTTACCAAAATGCCCTAATGTAAAACTGTTGCTGTAATTTTACCTTTTTGTTTTTGGTCCAATATACATTTTCTGAAATAACATACCTGGAGCAGGTGGGTCCACTCTTGGGTGGACTATTTAGATTCTAAAACACTAAATTAAATTACTAGTTTGAGATTCTCACATGTAGATTGATGGAAACCGCTCCACTCAATTACAGTTTTTACCTTTTCATGTGAAACAATCAAATGTTTCTTGGGGTTGTTACCATCTTTTTGTTATGTTTATTTTATTTTATTATCGTTTAAGTGTTATTTATGTCTGTTATGTCAGCCCATTGAGTGAGAGCGCAAGAACAGTGGGAGCTGGCGTAGCTGTACCTGCCGAGCAATCTGGATGCTTACCGGTACAAGAGGTTTTCAGACTGGCAGTTTCAAGCTTTAAGATCCATGATTGGAACCTCTTTGGTGGCGGTGCAGAGGCATAATTGGGATTATAAGAAAGTCAACTAGACATGTTAGTAGGACTGTAATCTGCAGCTTTTAACTTATAGAATTTGGGACTTGGGAGCTTGGAGCAGTTATTATTGTTTTTTGACTGTTGGTCTGATAACAACTGTAAGCTTGGTAGATATTCACATACATCTAAAGACTAAAGTAAAACAAAAGAAAGCACCCAAGGAAAAATATCACTAACAAACAAAAAAGGTAAACACATAGATAAATCTAATCTCATACAGAGCGGTACACTACATAACAGTAGAACAATAGTCACCAGACTTTAATAATCAGAATTGACAAACAATAGAGAACACAATCACACTGTGCACTCAGTGCCTAGACACCTTTTGTTTGTGTGATATCGTCCAAAAAATAGAGGCTGACTCAATTTCACTTCTAAAATATCAAATTGAATGATGAGGACGTAGTAAATAAAATAAACAACAAGAGAAAGAAGTCGCTGTTTAGCATCTGTTTCGATAATTAACAAATTAGATTTTAAAGCCAATCACCCTTCAAAATTTTTCATAGTGAGATCAAACTAGACCAAAAACTGGTATTAGTACCACGTTAACAACTTGATTAGAAACATAATAAATATTCTTATTTTTTATAGTTTTTCAAAACACCAGCTCGCCCCATAGGTCTCTGGTAAACTAGTAAATGCTAACAATTAAAACCAACATTCCTCTTAATTTCTGCATATAGCACACAAATCGATCTATCACCACGAGAACGAATATAAATTCTATATATGTTCACTTCTTTTCTATTCGTGCTTGAAGGCCACCATCATCTCTTTCCTCAACTGTAAATGGAGCGTATGTTCCCAGTAGCTTATCCCAATGAACAAAAAATGGCTGAGAAAAATTGTACTTGTGACCCTTTACTTGATGGTGGATATCATGGTAAGCTGTGTTATTATCAAAGAGTACATGAAAGGGGTTCCAAGGAAGCATGAATCCGCAGTGATCATCTATCCCTTTGATTGTTGCGAAAATGAAGAAAACGACAGAGGTCCCTGGACTCATTCCTGAGATGAAGAATGCAACTGCACCAGAGAGGGTCTCAGTCACAATACCGTCAATTGGGTGGTTGTATTGTGCGGCGAAGGCATAAGGAGCTACAACTCGGTGGTGCCACGAGTGCACATGCCGGTAGAGGTAGTGGTTGGAGTGCATGGAGCGGTGTACAAAGTACTGCCATGTGTCGAAGACGAACATGGCAACCAAGAACCTAGTTGAGCAAATGAGGAATGCTGGTTCGAGGATCTTGTAGGTGTGGTTACTGTTGCCATTTATCTGCACAACACATACAAAATAAAAGTTAATTACAGTAGAAGCATGCATTAGCTAGCACTTCAGAAGTAATGTTATCGACCAAAAATGCATATTGATACGCCGAGCTATACCAAACGATGGAAATAATAATAGTGATGTCAACCATGATATGCAATTAATGTATACAAATTAAATGCATATATACTAATGTACAGATAGCATGTACGGTATACACGCAGATGCTAATTTGGAGACTATACTTACATTTAAAAATCAAAGGATAAAAATAACAACCTGCATGACCAGAAAAGTTAAACTTGCTTGGATTGCCTGCTGAAAGAGAACACCTATGATTACATCCCTTTTTGTGACTAAATTCTTGGTATCTTCTTCCTTCTGTGAGTGCAATCTGTACTTGTCCATGCAACCGAACCACTCATAAATCCCTGAGTACATCCAATAAGCTGCTATAGGTGCAAACATTACCACTAATTCATCGGACCCTATCATTTTCATTGTGTTCTCCGAGTGTGTGTGTGTGTGAGAGAGAGAGAGCGCTAGAGTGATCAAGTTGTGGATTTGTTGATTTAAATGGAGAAAACTATATGTCTTATAAATATATTACATTTAGTGACCGTACGTATATAACAGTTGAAGACTGAAGCAATTAATAAATAGTAGGAAGACTTGATCCATATTTGCGGCAAAATAACTGAAACAGAAGGAAAATACATATAACAGAAATATACATAAAGACACCGTTAATTTGGATGGTTGAGAAGAAGGTAGGAAGAAGGAAGAAGGGTAGAAATAAATTATAAACAATCTAAACTCTTCACAAAATTACACACTTCCCAGGAAAATTTTTATCAATGACAAAAATGCCCCTGACAATTTAAAAAAAGACAAAATAGCCTCTGAAAATTTAAAAAGAGCACAGCTATAGCGGTAATAGAATTGCCGTAATAATTCAGCCCTATAGCGGCATTACTATTACCGCTATAGGCTTTTTTTTCCTTTCCGGACTGACACCCTCTGTAACTTTTTTTTTGGCGCAGAAAAGCCGAATTTTTTATTATTAATAATTATTATAAAATAATAAATGAATTTAGTAAATCGAGAAACTTTTTAATAACCCTAGTAAAGTTGAGGCGCCAGAACCCTCGGCGACGCCATTACCAGTGGCGTCTCCCTCATGCTTCGGCGACGCCATTACCAGTGGCGCCACCCATACTATAAAAACGCAGACGCCTGGTCCCCTCCTTGAGAGCGACTTCGACTCCAATAGGTTGACAGAGGGGCCCGCGTATAAAAAGGAGAGAGAGACTGACAGAGGGACCCGCCTGGAAGAAGGTAATTAATTTAATTTAATTAATTTAATTACCGAAAAATGTACGTAATTAATTTAATTTAATTAGGAAATGAATTTAATTTAATTAGAAAATTAATTTAATTTAATTTAATTTAATTAATTTAAAAATGTAATTAGAAAATTTTAAATACGGTTAAAAAACGGGTTTAAATTTCGTATTAAATTTATATTAGAAAATTTTTATTAGAAAATTAAATAATGTTATAAATACCGAAAAATTTAATTAGAATTTTTTTTTATAAAATTAATTTTAAATACTGTTTTAAATTTCGTATTAAATTTATATTAGAAAATTTTTATTAGAAAATTAAATAATGTTACAATACCGAAAAATTTAATTAGAAAAAAATTTATAAAATTAATTTTAAATACGGTTATAAATTTTTATTTAATTTCCAAAAAAAAATTTGTCGTAAATTACATTTTCTGAATTTTTTTTATTAGATTATGCCGGCACCACGTAGATCATCTAGTGGAGGCGGTGAGCCTTCTTCTCGAAGGAGACGGATGGAGACGCTCGTTTTGCTCCAGAATCCGGAAGTCACACATGAAGAGGATCCAAATGTTTGTATTTTTATAGAGGGTGAACATCGTACAGACATTCCTGTCACTGATCCGCTAGTATGAATTATTTAACAAATTTTAATTTTATTCATTGTTAATTATATTTGTTATTAAATTGTAATATTATTATTAAAAATAAATAAATGCAGAGAAATGTAATGCCTCGATTTTGCCAACACATGCCTACGATTAAGAGACATACACGTATGGAGAAAAGATTGAAGAATTTAGGACTGTACAATTTCTCTAGATTGCGCGAAGCCGATGATGACATCCAAGCTACGACTGGCCCGGTAAAAGATTATAAATTTTATCAACTTTTTAAAATTATGAGTTGTATGATAATAGTTTCGTATTATATTTTATTCATGTCATTTTGAATCGTAGGCCCGAGATGTTCGCAAAGAAACATGGGTCAAGTTGGATTGTGGTCTTATTGCTGCTCTCATAGAGTTTTGGAGACCAGAAACACATACTTTTCATTTCCCCGCTGGAGAAATGACAGTGACATATGAGGTTTGTCAATTATCTTTTTTTCTTGGGAAAATTATGTTTTTACTTAAAATTATGTCTTAACTGTAAGTGTTATTGGTTTCGTAGGATGTGTCGCATATGTGGGGTCTACCCACTTGGGGAAAGCCTATGTCCGGGCCATCAGACGGAGGTGGTGATGAGATGATTACAAATTTGATTACTGGAGACGGTAACATTACTGGTGCGAAGCGAGAATCGCAGAAGAAAAGGAATGGAATAAGTTTGTGTTGGTTGCGAGAGTTGTGCCAACAATTTCCTGATGATGAAGACGAAGCGGGCTGGGATCGTTACACTAGGGCTTACGTGATGGAGTTTTTTGGTTGCGTTATGTTTCCAAACACGTCTGGAGGGCATGTCCATCGTGCCTTTTTTCCATTTTTGAAGGTAAAATATTAATGACTTCAAATGATTTCATAGTACTAATGACTTAAATGGTTACAATTTAATATATTTTTCATAAATACTGCAGGATTTGACTACCCAACATGAAATTAACTGGGGAACTGCCATACTTGCATGTCTATTTCGCACTCTGGACACGGTTTTTATGAGGCTTGGTGGTCATGGCGTTAAGAATGTTGGCGGACCTTTGTTGTTGCTTCAAATGTGGGCTTGGACTCGGTTACCGGTGCGTCGTCCTATTACTACATTCAACCAAGACTTATTTGGACTGCCAGACAGAGCTTCAGCTATTCCATATGGGAGGTATGAACATGTTAATTTAATTTTTAACTTTCTAATTTTGGTTTGAATAAAACTGACCCTGTTTGTAATGTAGGATGTGGACGGATCCGCATCTTTGGACTAATTGTCCGAACTATGTTGGTGTGGACGAGCCAAGAGATGCGCTTCATTCATTACATGCGGACTGGGTCCAGTGGACCCCATACACATCATGGCGCGAGTACAGCCCGGTCACCGCAGATGACGAATCAGGTGCCTTTTTTAGAACTGTTCCACTTGTGTGCTTCCATATTGTGACGTGGATTTATCCTGGACGGGTTGCACGACAATTTGGGAAGCGTCAGATAGTTCCACCACCATCTACTAAGGTATATTTATTGTTTCATGCATATTTAAATTGAACTAAAATATATGCACTTGTATAATTGAAATTAAATGTTACATATTTTATGCATGCACATTCAAATTACCGCCTTGGGCGACTCATAGGGTTTTGAATGAAATTATGCCGAATGGAAAAACAGATTGGAGCGTTAGGTGGCAGTGGGTGAACGAAAATTAGGACAACATGCACGTCAATGTTATGTACCAAGCCGGACCATTTGATTTGCACAGGCACAACGATGAATATTGGACATGGTACCACAAATATGGAGCTAGCAACAGGGTTGTCTCGTTGGAAGTAAACACTCATAAACTTCATGAACGAGAAGCGGCTCCAGCGCCTGCTCGAGTGGAAACATTGCAACACAAACCTTCATGGAAGAAGAAAAATCGGACGGTATAATTTAACTAGGACGGAGTATATGGGGTGTGAGTTTAGTGGGATACGACCAGTGGATGGAGATGTCTGTCTAGACGGTCAGGTAGTACCTATGAAGGATACCTTTTGATATTTAGGGTCGATGCTGCAGAGTGATGGCAAAATAGATGAAGATGTTAGTCACATGATAAGAGCGGGGTGGGTGAAATGGCGACAAGCATCAGGCATCCTATGTGATAAAAAAGTCCCGCAGAAGCTAAAAGGCAAGTTTTACAGGACAACGATTAGACCTGCGATGTTGTATGGCGTAGAATGTTGGGCTACTAAAAGATGACATGTCCAGAAGATGAGTGTAGCTGAGATGTGTATGTTGCGGTGGATCTGCGGTCACACGAGAAAAGATCGAATTAAAAACGATGACATAAGGGATATGGTTGGGGTCGCACCGATAGAGGAGAAGCTGACCCAACATCGTTTGAGATGGTTTGGACATATTCAACGCAGACCTCCAGAGGCACCGGTACGTTGTGGAGTTCTTAATCATTTCGAGAACACACGGAGGGAGAGAGGGAGACCAAGATTGACATGGGAAGAAGCGGTGAAAAGAGACCTTAAAGAATGGAACGTCTCCAAGGAGTTGGCGATCGATAGGAGCGCTTGGAAGTTAGCAATTCATGTACCGGAGCCATGACGTAGGAACTTAGGGGTAGGAGCGATGTCATAGGTTTGTAGGTCACTCTATTAGATCATGGTCGAGGCCTAGGTTTCTACTATTACTATTATTATTATAGGTATTATTATTAGTATGGCTACTCTTATTTTTAGTATGTTTTTATGTTTTGTTTTGTTCTTGGATGTATTCTCTTAGGGTGTGTTTGGAAGAGACGCGAACAAGGGACGAATAGCTAGTTCGCGAACTAGCACTGTTCGCACGAATTAAACAACCCACGAACAGTCGTAGTTCGTGAACTTCTCCCTTGTTCCTAAACCCCCGATTTTTACGAACTAGACGCGAACTAGGCGCTGTTCGTGGCTGCCTTGTTCGTCCCTTGTTCGTGCAAGTTCCAAACACACCCTTATTGGGTTTCTTTCTAGCCTACCACAACTTGTTTGGGACAATAGGATTAGTTGTTGTTGTTGTTGTTGCATTTTATGCATATTTGTTGTCGAACTGCACATAAATAATTTCCATTTTGTTACTTTAGATCGCGCGGGCCTTACAAAATGCGTACACGGAGGCACGAATGGCTACTGTTAAAGGGTACAGACGACATGAAAAAGCGTTGTTGCTAAACTGTAGAGGGGAGTTGCTTGATGCAAACCAGCCAACCATGTTGCAAGAGGTGTTAAATAGGCACAATCTTTCGCCCGTCGATGACATACCAGTGACTCCTCCGGAGGAAATTGATCCTAATATTCCAGGTCCCTTTACCCCAAATGAGGAAATGTTGAACTGGACGGAATCAGAGGAATTTTCGGACAATCCTAACTGGAGTTCGTTTATTGACATCATCAATAGTTTGGACATTCCGACTTTTTCACGTGCATATCGTTACTTGAAGATTTAAGTTGTACTTGTACTTTTTATTGAAAATGCTACTTTTGTTTGTACAGGTGAGGGCCAGACTGCAGATTTAGATCCTCCTTTTCACCCCGATTTAGACCTCACCATCAATAGTTTGGACATTCCGACTTTTTCAGGTGCATATCGTTACTTGAAGATTTAAGTTGTACTTGTACTTTTTTATTGAAAATGTTACTTTTGTTTGTACAGGTGAGGGCCAGACTGCAGATTTAGATCCTCCTTTTCACTCCGATTTAGACTTCACCATTGATGACTATGAGGTGCCATTACCATATGATTTGGATCCTCCGTTTCACCCCGATTCAGACCTCACCATTGATGACTATGGGGTGCCATCACCATATGATTTGGATCCTCCGTTTCACCCCGATTCAGACCTCACCATTGATGACTATGGGGGTGCCATCACCATATGATTTGGATCCTCCGTTTGACCCCGATTCCATTTGATCTTTTTTTATATGCTGCATGATTTCATTAGGATTTGTATTTTTATTTTCATGTATCGCTCTTAGTATTGTGATGTTGATTTACAATGTTGGTTTACAACGCTAGAATTTGAGTGACATAACAAATGTATGGCACTAAAAAACATTCAAACAAGACTCAAAAAAATCTAAAATTTTTTTCCAACACTCACTACCATACCTAGTTTCATGTCCTCGAATTTCAAAATTTTCTGACAAACCGTTTGATCTACAGAAATTAGACAAAACAACAAGAAAACCATCTTCTAACGATAAAAACTGCGTAGGTACCAAATGTATGGCGCTAGAAAATAGTCAAAGAAGACTCAAAAAAATTTTAAAAAATTTTCCAACACTCACTGCCATATCTAATTTCAAGTCCTCGAATTTCAAAATTTTCCGACAAACCATTTGATCTACAGAAATTAGACAAAACAGAAAGAAAACCATCTTCTAATGATAAAAACTGCGTAGGTACCAAATGTATGGTGCTAGAAAACAGTCAAAGAAGACTCAAAAAAATCTTAAATTTTTTTTCAACACTCACTGCCATACCTAATTTTATGTCCTCAAATTTCAAAATTTTCCGACAAACCGTTTGATATACAGAAATTAGACAAAAACACCAACAAAATCTGTCCAAATTCGAATGAAAAAATGAACAAAAAATCGTGGCGTCACTGGTAATGGCGTCGTCGAAGCATGAGGGAGACGCCACTGGTAATGGCGTCGCCGAGGATTCTGGCGCCTCAACTTTACTAGGGTTATTAAAAAGTTTCTCGATTTACTAAATTTGTTTATTATTTTATAATAATTATTAATAATAAAAAATTCGGCAGAAAAGGAAGAGGGCGGTACTTTTTTTTTGGGACTGACGCCCTCTGTTATAAGGAAACGAGCCTGCAACACAGCAACAAATAAGACAGAAAGGCCTATCTTGCATAATAAATCCTAGTGTCCATTGTAAGTAAGGGGTAATATCATATATTGCTTAATTTTTTATTTTTAAAAACATTCCGCTAAATTATATGATTTTCGACAAAATCTTACTTTCCATTTAGCTTGCTATATATTAGTTTTCAAGAACAATAAGCTCCAATTGTAGATAATACTCAGTCAAAAAAATTATTGAGAAATAAATTTTTGAGTAATTGCCAGAATAAAAATTTTAAAGTATAAATAGTTACAAACATAAATTGGGAGCCTTCCAGCGGCATGGCTGTGCCCCTAATAAATATGCTGATTTTGCACGTTGTGAAGGCATTTTATACTGGCCGGACCTGTGTATCACATATTGCATATGGGGATGAGTATATATTATTTTGTTATGTGAGCTTCCCATAAGCAGACCGGCATTTTCAATTTGACTTTCAGATTTTATTTGCAGAATTGATTGATATTTTGATAAACAAAAACTGAAGGGAAAAAATGGATTGAGCCCAATGAATGTAAACTGAATAGATAATATCAAACATTCATGTTGTGTCTATATAGTTGTCCACAAATAAATTGCTTATATTTATATTCATTAACGGGCGCAACCGGAATAAATATTGTTGATGATATTTATGTTCGTGTCACATATTTATCCATAAATAAATTTATCTTGAGTTGTGAATCAAATATATATTATTTGTGAATTGACCGTAAATTAGCTGCTATATTTTTTTTTCCTTTTTACTTTTTGCTATTGAGGTATGAAAAATATGGTTCTTTGTGCGAATGAACTGATCCATCATTTTTTTTTTGAAAAAGAGGAGCGTTAAAGAAAAATTTAAAACGCCGCAGAAAACCGCGCCTTAATTGACTGGTGGGCCCCACGTTGGCGTTTAGAGCAAGCCGGAGTAGAACCGAACCGCATCCTCAGCAGTCCTAAAAAGGACTGCTTGGAGCAGTCTTTTTCATTTTTTATAATTTTTAAAAATTATAAAATTCAAATGGAGAATCCAAACCGTTGATCTTGTTAAGTTTTATCGGCGATGCACTTTCATATAAGTTTTACAAAATTTGAAGTTTATTTGATACTTCATTAAGTGACCAAATTATGAACGGATTAGAATTAATCAAACTTGGTTCGTTCATTTGTTGACTACTTGATCTAGTATCAA
Source organism: Rhynchospora pubera (assembly GCA_028095005.1). NCBI lineage: Eukaryota > Viridiplantae > Streptophyta > Magnoliopsida > Poales > Cyperaceae > Rhynchospora > Rhynchospora pubera. Next base: position 82,332,099 of record CM051460.1, on the reverse strand, counting down.
ATTAACTTCAAATTTTATAAAACTTATATAGAAACGCATCGCCGATAAAACTTAACAAGATCAACGGTTTGAATTTTCTATTTGAGTTTTATAATTTTTAAAAATTAAAAAAAAATAAAAAGGACTGCTCCAAGCAGTTCTTTTTTTGACTGCTGAGGATGCCAATTCGGAGTAGAACACGTATCGCCAAAAGCTCGTGCTGTTTGCTTGGCTACCCCAGATAATTATTTTATCTCCATTTCTCTTCTTTGTTTCTTCCCTGGGAGTCTGGGACCATCACCACCACCAAGTCGTAAATTGAACAAAAAGATTGAACTGGAGACGACTTGGTAATGTCTGCTGAAATGCGCTTTTTTCGTGTGCTTTTTTTCCGCATGATTTTTTTTTGCCGCAAAAGTTGCGCAAAAAACCAAAAAAAATTCAGAGTGTCAACCCAGGAAGGAAAAAAAAATCCCTAGCGACAAAAGCAATGCCCCTATAGAGAAAAAATCCAAAACAAAGTACCACCCTTTTCTTTTTCTGCGCAAAAAAAAAGTAACAGAGGGTGTCAGTCCGAAAAGAAAAAAAAGGCCTATAGCGGTAATGGTATTGCCGCTATAGGGCTGAGTTATTACGGCAATTCTATTACCGCTATAGCTGTGCTCTTTTTAAAATTTCAGAGGCTCTTTTGTCTTTTTTAAAATTGTTAGGGGCATTTTTGTCATTGATAAAAATTTTCTCATTTCCCAATACTTCTTCCCTTCTTCCCACACCTATCCAAACGGAGCCAAAATAAATTATTAATGGTTATTGAGGTAAAACAGTGTGATTTATTATTATTATTATTATTATTCATTTAAACTTCTTTTAAATAGATAAATTTATTGATTGATAAGTTTTATATCATTTTTTTTATTAATTTATACGTATAAAAATCTATAAGATTTTTATCTTATTTTGACAACCCATTAAAAATGTTAAGATTTTTTAAATAAAAGAGACTATTAATTTTTATTTTGCTCTTGTTGCATACCGAAGTTAAACTTGTATTTACTGGAACATGAATATTGTGAACGTAGATTGATATGCGAGTAACTTGTTCACTTAATTGAAAAGGGGGTTCTCTCTAAAAAAAAATGTTTATTAGATAAATTGTTATTAGAAAAATTTATCCCGAATTTTTTCTTCTTACTTTTTTTTGACACAAAAAAAGTAAAAAACCTTAGACTTGTATTTAATCGAGTTTATTTTTTATTTTAAATAGTATGCTTAAAGCATAGCAACGGACAGATCACATATAGATATGCAATGATGCCACACTCCTAACCAGGTAATAATCTGGTATAGATTGACATATGTATAACTTGCACACTCAGAATATGACCAAAATAATAATAATAAAGCAAAAATACAAAAATGGTTGCAAGTAGTAGTTAGTAAGATTAATGACCGTATACCTGACGCGTTAATTTGTAGAAGCATAAAAAGTCGACTTTGGCGCTGGCACAGTTCCAAGCTTTTGATGATGTTGGATTTTTCAGATGAAATATCTATGAGACTCGGTCTGAATTTTGACATAATGTATGACTGGGCGGTCAGAATTTTCAAGGATGGTGTACAGATTGATGTAGAGATTGATGAGAATTGTGAACAACTCCACCTACATGACACTCAAGTCATTAAAGATGTAGGTAGCTCAGCTGGATCTGGACCAATGTCTTCATCCAGAGGCACTAAGGACACAATTAAGGAGTCTCATATGGACAATAATGGAGTAGAGGTGATGCCAACAATTGATGTTGAAATTCAGACTGAGTCTGAGGGCAACAGTGGAACCACCTATGAGTTTGGAACATATGAAATTGAGCTAGATAAAAAAGCAAAAACGAACTTGAATATTGATACTAGTGAGATTACAACAAGTGCTGAACATGTGTTCATAGAAGGGGAGAAATCTGGTACAAAGTTCAAAGAAGGAGAGATATCTGGTACAAATTTTCAAGAGGAAGATGGGTCCGAAAATGATTCTCCTGGTGTAGTGATACCAGCTAGGTTTGAAAATGATTCTCCTGGTGTAGTGATACCAGCTAGGTTTGAAAATGATTCTCCTGGTGTGGTGATACCAGCTGAAAGCTTCAATCTTCGAGACACACTTGGAAATGTCCGAAATTATTTTATATAGGAATTCTAACATAAAAAAATTTACTACAAAGAATTAAATTTTTTTTTAATAAGAAGAAAGTTCTAATGTGTTTATAAACCGCGCGTCTCTCTCTCCTCTCGAACGTGTTTTATAAACGCGTAAGAAGACTTCCTACCCGTTTATAAAACGCGTTCGAGAGTGCAGTGATTGCGGCGCAAGTTTCTGACTTTACGCGTTTATAAAACGGGTAGGAAGCCTTCTTACCCGTTTATAAAACGCGTTCGAGAGGATCCAACTTTTCCTATAAATACCCCCACCTTTTGTCGTTCAAAACTAAAAAAAGGGGAAAAAAGGGAAAAATAGAGAGAAAAAAGAGTTGGATGGTAGAATGCAAAATAATATTAGTTGGTGCGAAATTAATAGCCATAAGGGTTGTATGCGGCACAATTATTCAGTGATACAGAGTCGCACACAATCCTTATGGCTATTAATATTCCACCAACTTTAAATTAAAAACTTTCAGGTGGAATCTATTATTACGTGTAGAGGGTGGTTTGCTGGGCTGGTTCTACGAGCCATAACACTGCAGCCGACATTCTTAGATGAGAATCTGCGTATATGCAAGCATCTTCATCCAAGTCTCAGAAAAAGAGTGAGTCAATATGACAATCAGTCGCCCGACTCTTGTCTATAAGTTGCGGTGCTGTTATCTCGACCCACCTTTAGCAATGGATCCTCTACAATTTTTTTTATGTGGTTCAAAATTTTAATATCATGTATTTTTTTAATTTTTTTTGTTTTGTATTGTGTGGTTCAAAATTTTAATAAATTGTAATTTTTAATTTGTATTGTGTTTTTTTTATTTTAATTTTCAGTGAGTTGTATTGTGTAATATAATTTAAATAAATATTAAGTCTCTTAATATTAATATTTTGAATTTCACAAAAAAAACGCAAATGGATAAAACAAAAATTAAAACAAAATAGATAATAAAACTTACAACACATATACTAAAACATAAAATAAAACAAATAATAATAAAACACATAATAAAACATCTAATTATGGAAAACCTAATAATCAGTCCAAATGATATATGTCATTTCCATTTAACGGATGATTTTCAAAACCAGTAGGACATGTCTGTTGCAAACGCAACCATATGATTCCATCTCCACGTCGGACATAGTATCCTCCATCCCTCTTAACTATATCAGTCCAGTATTTCGGCCCTCTCACTTCAAAAATATCGCGTTGAAAAACCTTCGCGTAAAATTTGTCGGAAGGGTAGTGCAAGTAGACGTGCCGAAGAATATCTCGTTTAGTTATTCGTCCATCTCCTTGGAGAAGCACACCTGTACAAACATGACGTGGCTTAGTTGACATTCTGTTTTCTCGATTTCTCTCTCTGCATAGCTTCTCTAAATTTTTTCGGATTTCTGAATTTTCGTAGAGAAATTGCAGAGAGGAAGGAGTATAAATAAATTTAAGCCTTCTTACCCGTTTATAAAATGCGTAAGAAGAGCTGGAACGTGTTTTATACACGGGTAGGAAGGATTGAATTAATGCAATTTACTGCAGAAGCAGTTTGTCAGTCTGTTTTAAGTGGCAAAAATTAGAATCCACCATCGTACCCGTTTATAAAACGCGTTTGAAGTCTTCGAACGCGTTTTATAAACGGGTACGAAGGTGTCAATTCTGTTTTGGGGAGCATGATACTGTGTTTGAGCGGTAAATTATGGAGACCCTTCTTACCCCTTTATAAAACACGTTAGAATGGTTATTGCGCGTTTTATAAACGGGTAAATAATTGTCTATATATAACTCTGAACTCGTTCTTCTATTTCGTATCACAAAAAAAAACACGTAGCCTTTATCCAGCAACTTTACAAAACACAAAAATTCAACGATAGAAAATTTTAATATTTCAGCAATTTTAAATTATAAATTTTCACATGGAATCTATTATTATGTGTAGAGGACTGATGCCACAAATTGGGGTCCAACTTTTTTGTACTAGTTGGAGAGAACAGTTTATTCTGAGCGGCCCGACATTTTTCTACTTGTTGTGCTTGAAAATTATGTGGTTCAAAATTGTAATGTATTTTAATTTACATTTTTTTTGCACTTGTTGTAATAGATAGCTAATCTTTATGCATTGAAAACTTTTTTTACAATTTTTCTTTTATTGTCTTGTTGAAAATTAGTATTGTTATAATATTCATAACTCATTAATATAAAAATTAATAACAATTTTCATTACAATATTCATGACTCGTTACTATAAAAATAATAATAACTCATTAAAATAAAAAATAATAATAATTTTCATTCCAACAATTCTCATTAATATGAAAACAATGATTTGGAGAGACTCTTGGACAATTGCCCAATTCTGCGAGAGCCTTCGACAATTGTCGAGTTCTTCCCTAATTGGGTCGACAGAACTCTACCGCCCATGACCCATGATCGTAGGCAGCAGAGTGTTGGTCTACCTCAGATGATGATGAAGTTATCGAGCTGTCTATCTGGGCCGACCTTTGTACATAATAACATATTCCACCTGAAAATCTCCTATTTATAATTTCGTACTTATTAACATTTCTACCGGTGTTTATTTTGGGTTTAATTTACAATATATGAGATATAAAGAAAGAGAAACAGAATGAGATAGGTGAGAATGAGAGATGTGTTATGAGATTTGCGGCTTGGGTTCGGTTTATAAATTGAAATGATGATGGAAAACGACAAGAAAGTAGGACTTGAACCCGTTCTTAAAACGGGTACAAAACCTTTTAACGCGTTTTATAAAAGGGAAAATTTATTTTCATGTCGGTTTGTCAGCCTGTCATTATGTTAGTCTATGATTGTCACAAATTTTTGTCATCTTCTACTTTCTAATGCGTTTTGTAATAGGTTAAGAACGTTTGTATCCGTTTTATAAACGCGTTATAATAGGTTAAGAGAAGTACATTCCGTCATTGAAATTTTGTAACAGGGTTTCTTAATACTAACTACAGACTACAGTGACATAAAACTTAGAATACATACAAATGTTGTTTGATAAAACATAAAAATTAGAATACATAAATTCGAAATTCAAAATTAGAATGCATAAAAATTATAATACATAAAATAAAAATTCAATTACGATAACACTTAATCTTCAATTTTTCATTTTTGAAATTCGAAATTCAATTACAAAATAAAAATTATAGTGCATAAATTCGAAATTTAAACAAAAAATTACAATACATAAAATAACAGTACATTCCATTACAATATATAAAATTACGACAACACTTAATCTTCAATTTTTTCATTTTTTCTTCCTACCGAAAGACGGTACATTGCGAAATTTCCCCCCAAACAATTCTTTTCGTCCTCTCTCCCCTGATGTATTGCCTTGATCTGTTGAGCTGGTTAGAAACCTAGCCGACTCACTTCTCATATTCCCAGATGCGACATCTCTTATCCGTGGATCAATGCTTATAGAATTTCTCCGTGGTTATACAGATCCTTGGTCCTCCCTATTATTGTTGTTTTGTGGAACAACATGCAATGACATTCGTCCTGGTTGAATGGGTGTTTGACGAGTCCGAACCATATGTTCAGTACTCGCTGCCCTTCTTGAACTGTTGGCCCTTGTTGGTGGTCTGCTGGTGTATCGACCGGATTGTAATGCGTCCATCGGATATGGCGGTTGAGGTGCTGGTTGTCGCGGTTGACCGGTTGAAGCTTGAACTTGATTTTTCTTTTGTGTTTTTCTTGTGGAACCTCCACCTTCCCTTCCTTCCATTCTATCCATCCACATCTCTGCACGAATGATTTTGCGCCTTCCTCGATTGACCAAACTCTTGTCGGGGACAATTATCGGACCTGTATAAACTGGCCATTCATCCTCATCTTTGTAACAATGAAACCGACCTGCTGACCATATCATGTGCCGGTTTTGCATGCTATATTGACCATCCACAAATTGATCTATATTGTAATTTGTCTCCCTACAAACATCAATCACATGTGCGCAAGGGATACTTGTCAATTGTGGTTTTTGGCACTCACATGTGGTTCGAGTGAAGGACAATTGCACATCGGTTTGCTTCATGTCGGGTGAAATTTGAACTGTGTAATGGGAATAATCGTAGCCTACACCATCACGGTACTCGCGAACTTTCACGTGAAATTCTCCAAGGTCCAATCTTAACACGAATGTGCTGATAAACTCCTCTGAGATTGCAACAAAAAGATGAAGTTAGTTCAAAATGAATTAATTAAATTATTTTTTTAAGTACTTACGTGATTTTTCATCGTGCTTGATCAATTTATTCTTTACTGCTTTCGGTCATCTTTCTCCTAAACTCAACCTTTAAAGTGCTTTTTGTGTTCGCTTGTTCATCCAATTGGCACATTTATACCATGTGCCTTCTACAAGTGCTGTCACTGGTAATCTTCTCTCTATTCTAAACACATTATTCAAACTATCCGATCCATTACTCGTCATTATACCCCACCGATTCCCCTTGTCAAAACTCTGAGCCAATTTATAAAGTTTTGGCCGCTCGTTCTTGTTATTTTCATTAATTTTACCACAATTTCTTAGGTACTGATAAGCCCTCAAGTTGTTTTCCTTTAGTACTCCCCAATTCTCTCTAAAACATCTAGGGTTTTTCTTGTTCGCAAGTCTACACTTAAATTTTTTTTTTTTCAAATCCGCATCTTGTGACCCGCAAGCTTCCTTCCATAAGTTTTTCGCAACATGCTGGATGCAGAACCGATGAATCTCTACTGCATGCGCACCTTCTGCCTTCCAACCGTAATCTACGAATGCAAATACTACTTTTATTTCCTTATGACGGTCATATATGACACAGTATCTATTGTTCTGCCCTAAAACTTCCCATCTAACCCAAGACATAAACCATCCCTAAGTATCCTTATCTTCTTTCTCGCCTAATCCGAATGCAACCGGAATTAATCGATTTTCTGGATCATAACCACACACTGAAAAAAATCTACCTTTGTATCGGCCCGATAAAAAACTAGCATCAATTGAGATAACAGGTCTGACATATTTCATCGCTTCTATGCACGGACCAAAAGCCCAGGCTACCATCTTGAAGACGCCAACGTTAGGATCGTCCGTAGGCCAAGAAACTATTGTGTACTTCGTCCCTGGGGTCGTCGCCTTTATTGCCTCCAGAAGGCGTGGAATTTTATTGTAGGACCATTCCCAATACCCAAACAATTGCTCCAATGCTCGCTCCCTCCCACGCCATAGTTTATTATAAGTCGGTTCAATACGTGGATATCTAGCCCTTATGAGACTTCCTATGTCCTGGACACTTTTTCCTAAATTTTTTTTCAATTCATCCTTAACGTGTTCGGCAATGAGACTAGCTGTAAGGTTTTCGTGGCCTTTTTGGCCCGGGGGTCTCGAACAAGTATGCTCATTTGGATTGGTAGAAATCTTTCAATTTGTATTATAACTCTCACGTCTACCATACAATCGCCACTTACAATTCGGTTTTTGCAGACAAACCATTACAATTTTTTATTTATTGCTAGTTTCCGTTCTAACTTCTCGATTTGTTTGGAATGAAACATCACAGACAGCTAGAATTAGTTGTTTTTTTGAACCGAATCTTTTACCAGAAGTAAGTTCGCCTTGTGGCCCTAAACGAGGGTCCGGCATACCAGCATACTCAAACATGGAAATATCACACAATTCACTTACAGGATGGTGCAAGTCCGTCCTTCCTGAAACGTATGGCTGGTCGCAGTTTGCATTGAAAGGCACTTCTCTCTCGGAGAAGTCCTCCACATCGGTATATTCTTCTCCGGTAGGAAGGTCGGAGTAAGTCGCTGGACTCTCATCTTCATCACCATCGACAACCTCGATATTATCTCCTGATGTGTTATTGTCTTGCGTCGGAATGGACTATTCGCCAGTGTATTGGTAAGGGGTGGATTGCTGGCCACACATAAGGTTTAAGGAAGTGTTTGGCTCATTGCTACTGGGCTCATCAAGGGGTGTTAGGTTCAGATCTGATCACGTGCCATATACGGGGATGAAATCAACATGCAACTCAATAATGGGTAGTCCTTGTTAGAGTTATGTCCTAGAAGTCAATAATTTAATGACTTAATTATTAGTTTATGTTATGGATGATATATCATCTGTTCCTAGGTTTATTATTGACAGATTATTCAGGTTGAGGATCTGAATTGTAGATCTCTGTGGATCATTCTTTAGAATGACAATAATAAATCTAAACGGTCCATAATCTTGATAATTAACAAGGAACATTAATTATCATATAAGATTAGTATGCAAATTAAGTGATGATTAAGTTCTACAAATCATAGGTAAAGAGTTACCAACTTAATTGCATATGTGTATGTTATGAAACATAGTACATGACTTGACCCAACGAAAAAAACATATGGATTGTGTTATGTGTTATTGTTTATTTCTTTATGATTTTTGTTCTAATATTGAGATGATTATCTTTTCCACATGAGGATAGGTTCTATAAATCTTGTCTACCACTGATTTCCGTTAAGGGATGCTATACGGACTTGATTTACGTTCTCTTGAATTGTGCGGGGAAAAGCTAATCATCAAGAAAATCGTATGTCCCTCATTAATTCACTTAGTGAGTGACGATATCTGTTTGGGCCCCTTGATGGAGTTGGATCGTATGCGCGCAACTAAGCGATCAACTCTAGATCAAGAAACGTATAATCTGCAAGAATGACACATTCCTATCTTGGATTATGCGATGATATCGTGAGACATAAGAATCAAAATAGAGAAACATATTTATTCTCTTATGCAGGATTGAAATATTGTAGCAGTACACTATTTATGCGAATTGGGAATCATAACGTGTTGCTAGATACCGCTTATGATTATTGGAATTAAATAACGATTTAATTCCATGTCCAACATAGCATAAATCCTCAAAGGGTCACACATAATAAGGTGTTTAACCATACGTGCATTATTTATTTATTTGCAATAGTGAGTATTGCAAAATATGATAAGTTGATTAATTAATTATATACCGTTGTGGACCGTTATAATTAATAAAGTCAAATGGATCATATTGAAATAAATTAATGCATTGTCTAATCTCTAAATAATTATTTATAAACAACACACTTGATTTATTGGGCTTTTATTTATTGGTAAATTAAATGTCCAATTATAGCAATTGAATGGGGCCTTTAATTAATAAGACCTATAGAGATGAGCTTGTGGCCCATCTAGGCCCATAAAGAGGCCGACCTCATTGAGGTGGTAGGTGAGGTGGCACACCATGTAATTTATTACAATTTGGTGCTAGGGTTTGGAGCCTATATAAGAACCTAAGTGAAGACTCCTTAGGAGATTCTCTCTCTTCCTCTCCTAGCCGCCACCCCTTCTCCCTCTCTTGGCCATGCGCCTCCCTCTCTCTTCCCCACACAATTTCTCATGTGTTGAGCTCTCTCTTCCACAAATTAATTGGTGAATTAATTGAATAAAGTGAAAGCTTTGGGATTAGATTTGTTATTCTCATCGCTAGCACGATTCGAGAATTGGAGGAGCACGCCATCGATTTCTAATCCGTAGGATCGAGCCTCTTGATTACGATATCAAGAGAGGTACAAATTTCCCACCTATCTCTTGTGTGTCGATTGACTTAGCACCAGATCATTACTTGCTCTTTGTTTAATTGGATTAATTAAGTGTAATTAGTCTAAAAATTAAAATTGAGCGATTTCCTAATAGTCTTCTCGTCTCGAATGTCTCGTGGTAAAAAATGCGCCATTGATCTTCAGAATTTACAGGAAGAAATAGAGATTCATATCTCCCATTTACTATATCATTGTAACTACCATGGATATTTAAAGTGTACTGGGTTTTTAAAATCTGTAGCCTGCTGTATAATTCAAAGTGTACTGGGTTTTTAAAATCTGTAGCCTGCTGTATAATTCATTTCAAATATCAGCATATGTGGTATGCATACTATAACCGATGTGGAAGTAAGAAGCACCAAAAGTTGGACATTGGTTGACATATATTGTAATTGTAGACATTTTTTAATTTGATTGATAAATTTTTAAAATGGAAGAGATAATCTGTTGTGGACGATTTCAATTAAGCGAGAAGGTATAGTCTTATATAACTTCGAATAACGCGGTTATAAATTCACAAAATTATAGACAGAAGTTTGATTGAAATGACTAAAGTTTGGTTGAAATGACCAAAGTTGCGAATCTTTCATCTCTAGCGCGTTTTATAAACGGGTAAGAAGGCTTCTTACGCGTTTATAAAACACGTTAATTGCGTTAAAGTAGCTAACAAAGCAGACATTCTAGCGCGTTTTATAAACGGGTAAGAAGCCTTCTTACCCGTTTATAAAACGCGTTCGAGAGGAGAGAGAGACGCGCGATTTATAAATGCGTTAGAACTTTCTTCTGATTAAAAAAATATTAATTCTTTGTATTAAATTTTTTGATGTTAGAATTCCTATATAAAATAATTTCGGTGGATATGTTGAAAGCAATGCATCTCAAAATCTGGCATTGCAATTGTTGATTGGTGGTAAGAAGAGACCTAGAAGAAGTCTACAACCTCAGGTGGCAAGTCTCAACAGAGTTAAAAAGACTAGAATCAAGAGAATACATGAAAAGGCTTGAAGATTAGAGTGGAAATGAGATGAGCTGAGATGTTTAGGAGAAGTGGAATTATGAATGCAATGGGTGTTTAGTAAGTTTGTATACAAAATTATAATTGCAAGTATGTGATGTGTTTTAGATGAAATTGTTGGCTCTGGGGGTTTTAGGTTAAAATATATGATTCTTTTTACATGTTTTAGGTTATATATAGGTTTGTTTAGGAGTAGTATAGAGGAAATAATTGGTGCGAGTAGAGTAATATTTTTTTGTATTGTAGTTCTGTTTCATTTTATCAAAATGAAACTGGATGACGTTTCCATCTTTTTTCAAATTTTTTTTTGACATAATGTATATTATAATTTGATGTATGCAGAATGTTTTTCTAGTGCAACGACCAAGGGGCTGCATGGATGGAAAAAGGAAAGGAATGAATGTGCTTGATTTAATTGTAGGGAACATTTTGGTCACCTTTCGTTGACGTTTTAAATTTGGAACCATTTTTTAAGCCTGATTTTGTTTCCTCTGTAGTTATTATCAAATAAAGGAATGACGTGTAACTGATTAAGTTTATTTCACAGTCGTCATAAATTGCAACCCATGTTATAATTTATCAACGTAAAGCCCTGACATTTAGATATGTTTTTTTTTTATATTTTGTTTAAATAGATTAATGGAATGCATGTAAAACTTAAATTGATATATATTAAAGGAATAATCAATTGATTTTCAATTATGTGAAACCTTTGATTAAACTTATATCTAAAATTTTAATTTTGTTGTAGTTAATGTTTTTTCTTACTTCAATTGTCAAATAAATTGATTGTCAAAATATCAAATCTCATTAATTAATTATCAGTATGATTAGTGTGAGGGTTCAATTTAATAGTTCGAATTCAGTTATAATTTAAATTGTACTAGGTATGATAGTTTATTTTAGATTGACAATAATTCTCCATCAACCACTTAGATTTGGGAATATATTTAATTCTTAAATTAAATAATAATTGATATGACTAAATTTATTTTAAACTTGTAAACTAAAATTGTCAAACTAATTGTTTTTCGTTAATTACCCATTTTAAATTTATATTAACATTTTGCAATGTAGCCTTTAGGCCTAATGTTACCCGGGCCGTGTAACCGTGTTGCTTCTGTCCCCGAAAAATTTAAAAATAATATTAAATTAATATAATATATTAGAAATAATATCAATATAATAATATTTTTTTAAATAGTATCACAAGATCGGAATCCCGGATTCCGACCTTAGCTAAGATCGGAATCCAAGATTCTGACCTTAGCTAAGATCGGAATCTGGGATTCCGATCTTAGCTTTTTAATTTTTTTTATATATTATTTATTTATTTATTTAGTTTATTAATTAGTTAATTAATTAGAAAAATAGATAATATATTGTAAAAATATTGAAAAAATATGAAAAAAAATCAGAAATAATTAAATTAAATTTTATATGTAATTTAGTATTTTTTGGAAATTTTTTTTCCTTTTATTAGTTTATTAATTAGTTAATTAATTAGAAAAATAGATAATATATTCTAAAAGTATTGAAAAAATATAAAAAATCAGGAATAATTAAACAAAATTTTATATGTAACTTAGTATTTTTTTGGGAAATTAAATTTATTTTCCTTTTAATTAATTTATTTAATTAAATTATTTAATTAAAAAATGAATAATTAAGTATAAATTTTTAATTAATTTACATTAAAATTATAAATTTTTAAGCGACCATTTGATATGCGTCCCGGATGTCGTCCTCTGTATATATTATTTTCATATTATATATTAAACAATCATATCGAGTCTCATGATCAAATAAGCACTTTCTAGATTGCGTTAGAAAGGAATCACACGAGGTTGATGTTTTACCGAGACGGAGAAGAAAGACTAAATTCACTTGATTTACTGCATTTCTCTTTTTAATGATTAATTTATGATTTTAAAAACTTTTTTAGTAGTTTAGAGTGGTTTTTAGGCTTGCAAACTTTCAAAGTGGATTTTGGAGGTCTAGAGAGCGTTTTTTGGCTCCGAAAATAGTCGTTACAGGATTTTTACCCCAGTAAAACGTGTAGATCTCGTCGCCAGCTTTCCGGAATGTCCTCGTTTGCCCCAAACGGACCTTCCTATCAAAAGTTATGCCTGTTTAAAGTTTTAATGTTCAAGTTATGCCTTTGTATTCCTGCAAATGCAGGAAGAATTAATAAAACTTTGAACATTCTCTAAGAAAAGGATTATGCATTTGTATCCCTGCAAATTCTAAAAATTTATAATCATTTCTAAATGGTACAATTCATTTAATTAAATAAGATATAAAAATTTATATTTTAATTAAATATATTAATTAAAATGAAAATAAATTTAATTTTCCCAAAATATACTAAATTACATATAAAATTTAATTTAATTATTCCCGATTTTTTCCATATTTTTTCAATATTTTTACAATATATTATCTATTTTTCTAATTATTTAACTAATTAATAAATTAAATAAATAAATAAATAATATATAAAAAAATTAAAAAGCTAAGATCAGAATCCGGGATTCCGATCTTAGCTAAGGTCGGAATCCGAGATTCCGATCTTGCCGTCGGAATCTGAGATTCCGATCTTGCCGTCGGAATCTGAGATTCCGATCTTGTGATACTATTTAAAAAAATATTATTATATTGATATTATTTTTAATATATTATATTAATTTAATATTATTTTTAAATTTTTCGGCTTCTGTCCAATGCTGATGCAATCGACGTTGCGAGTCTGTGACTACTGACTACTGGCTAGCCAAGTAGCCAGAAACTCCTTTGACCTGCCTTTAATGCACGAACAACAGAAAATGAATCCTTATTTTGACACACAGAGAAAGATGATGCTTCAGGGACCTGGTCTTTTGGTAGCATTCGGAAATCACATGGTTCCCTTGGAAAATTGGAATAGGCAGTTAAGCACATGCACATCTTCTAACTCGAGTATTCAGGATTGACCATTTCTACAATTCTCTCTCTCATAGCACGTAAAACTCACACAGCCCAAAATAAAAAAATCGAAACAAAATACAGCCCGATACACCACCAAAAGACGGCCCATAAATACAAATTATGTCAGCCCAAGCTTCTCCTTCGGTCCCACATTTCAGAGTCTTCGTTTTTCTTTCCATTTCAGTTAAGAGCACCAAACTCTCTCCCCTCAGATCTCGGCATTACCTTTTGATCTCTCTTCAGATCCCCAATCACCTCCTCCTTCGCAAGGAACAATCGGTGTACTCCAACGGTAAGTCTTCCCCATTTCAAGGTTTTTCTCTCGCAAATCGTAGCCATTAGGTTTGGAGAATCGCGAAATAATCGGATCATGGTCTTCCGATTGATTTTTCCAAACCATTGCAGCAGCAATGCACTGTTTCTAGCCTCTAGTACTACTTACCAGAGTTTATTGGATCTGAAACTTATTTCGATTGAAAAATTGTGAAAGAAGGGAAGGGAATGGTCATGGTTGGTGTGATCTATTTGCACTTTTAATGTGTTTCAGGCACAATTTAACATTTTGTTATCTGAGAGGGTCATTTTGACATATAGAACTATTTTCTAACTGTGTTTTTTGTTTTTGTTTGTTTATATTTCAGGTTGTTGATTTCTGAATTGTAACATAAACCAAAATTTACCGTAACATAAACTAAAATACTAAAATGTAAGCACGAAACCAACATGGAACTTCTATTATAAAAATATTTAACAAATAAGAACAAACAAAAACATTGCTTGAAGAACAACAAAGAACACATAACCTAAAAGCATGCCAGAACACTCCTCCAAAGCTCACATGGCCAAACCTGCAAATAGAAACAAAAATTAAACTGAAAGAACATCAACAGAGGGAGCGAGAGAGAGAGAGAGAGAGAGAGAGAGAGAGAGAGAGAAGGTGATCTGATCACTGTGAGAAAGACCTTGCAGATGAGATGCATAAAAGTGAACCGGCACTCAGCATAGACCACTCAACACTGACCACTAAATGGTTTGAGGCCATATTTCCCTGAAAAAAAAAGCGAAGGAAAAAGTTATATTTCTATTTTTAGGTCTAATAAATGTTACATTACTAATGTGTTCGCACAGGTATTTCTATACATTTTGTAGGGGATTATAACCATTTAAAAAATGGTACACAGTAAGCGATGAGGATATGTATGCAAAAGATAGCATTCATGTTACTTATGCAGAAAGGCCAACCGTCAAATATATTAGATGTGTTGCAGTATGGATGACAACTAAAAGAGCTTTTCATTCATCGTAAATGGTAGCATCAAATATATTCAGATGTGCTGCAGTATGCGTGACTTTGATGATATGTCCTCTGATATTAGGGATAAGGAAGAAAAATTGCTATTTGTGAGGATTTATGAGAAAATAACAATTCATCTGGTGAAAGATGAATTACCATTCATTAGCTATGTACAACATCAGAAAATATAGTTATGATGACTTGAAAGAAAAGGATATGCATACATAAGGATGTAAGAGCTGAATTGCACAGAGAGCAGCAGGGTAATGACTTGAAAGGCTGTTCAATTGAAGGAACAAAAAATAGCATAAATAAGAAGGTAAAACATCGAAAAAAGCATAAATTAGAAGCTAAAAAGCAATAGGAGGAAAGCTCAGAAAATGTTGCAGGTAATATAAATAAACTATGGAAATATTTTTTTTCTATTATCAGTATTTTTTTTATTATAATAGAACAAACTCTGATAGATAACAGTACAGCTATCATGAATTTTTCTTATCAGGACAGACAGAGAAAGGGATGATAAGATAAAAAAAATAAAAAGGAAGAAATATAGAAATTCCAATTACTGACCAATCACTTGCAGCAGGCAGCATGACTGAGCAGCACCTTTGCTGATCAGAGAGAACTTGCTAATTGAAGAAAGCCTTGTGTTTCCCAAGTCCATAAGCTTGATTGAAGCAAAACTGCAAAGGTAAAGGCAAATGCACAATTAATGAAATAAGAAGGCCTCGAATTGGGTTTGACCAGGAGAGAGATGGATTGAGATAGAGACATCACATAATGAGCTACAATCAAGAAAATCACAGGAAAAGTAGAGACAATCAATCAACAACAATCTGACTCTGATCTAAACTCCCATCCAAACCAATTCCGATGTTATTTTGTCTACAAATTGCTTGAAGCAAACACACATGCGGGGAAAGGTACAGAGACGTTACCTAGTCGCCGAGGCGGAGCAGCTGGAATGATCGATTTCAATCAAAGAGAAGCTGCGGGATAGGAGCGAGATGAGCGAGCGTACGCGAGAGAGCGCATCGTACGCAGATGGAAGCCACGAGACAAAGGGAACAGGTGGCGACACCGCAAGGCCGGAGGAGTCTGTGCTTGCCACGCTGTGCCACACGGTCAACCAATTGGTCGGAGCAGTTGACTCTTTGCGGACTTCTTTCTGGTCTCACCCGATAAACCTCACTGGAGCGTCCCTGAAAGATGGAAAAGGCGAAGATTGGCCGCCTCTTGGCAAATCTTGCGCCAGCGGTCCCCAAGGTTCATCGGGCCCACGATACAGTGAGATCCTCCAACGAGCAACTGGAGATCAAGAACCAGTCAAGAATGGAGAAAATCTAATGGATCGAGCAAGGAGGAAATTGTCGGCCATTAAAGCTAACAGAAATGCAAAGAAACCAATCTGTTACCGCTGTGGCGACGCCGGACACCGTGCTGAGATGTGTTGCAACAAAATGGTGTGTTTTGCTTGTCAGAAAGTGGGTCACAGGTCGTGGGAGTGCAGAGCTGCGCTCAAAGAATCTGGGATGGCTCCAATTACTTCTACGCCTTCGTCGACTATAAATCCCCCTCTTCCAAGCTGATTTCAGAACCAAATAGGAGAGAGAAACCAGATCTAGAAACATCTAGGAAAGAGATAATAGATCTAGATCCTGAAACAATGATACCTGTGAAGAAGTTCAACGACTCGCCGGCGACTCAAGAACTATTTGGGAGCAAACTCTAGCCTCCACACATCTCTCTCCTTCTCTCTTTGGCCGCACCTCACAAGAGGGGAAAAAAATTTCAGAATTTTTTATTCCTCTTTCTCTCTTCTATACACCACCTAGCTCATGTGTTGAGCAAGCTTTCCACCTAAAAATTAATTGGAAAATTGACTTGAAAAATTGGTATTTTGTAGATTAGTATAATTACGACAAAATAATGGGAGAATTAATCGTATACCTCCTTAGTATTTTATTTGTTTCTGAGCAGCATCTCCAAACTCAATTTCTTTCTTTTCTTTTTTGAGGCAATATATACCATCACTTAACCTAACCATATTCAAATTGTACCCTACAATTATCCACAACAGTATTATTTACAGATATTTGGAAAAGGAAAAGTTAAATTATCATAAAAACAAAACGGTAAGCAAAGAATTAAAAAGCATTCCTTAATTTTACGTGGCATTTAGATGAGTTTTGCTTGATTTAGTTTAATCTCCAGTTTGGATGAGAAAACATACTTCATAAGGCAAAGTCTATCTCAGCCCGATTTAAAGTACGAGTCACCATAGTATAAAATTCTGGTTCTTCTTCCTTAATACGGTCAAGGTCAGTTGACTCATGTGCATCAGCCTGAAGAAAGAAGCAACAACATTATTTTAAATAAAATAAAACAGAAAGGCCTATCTGTTGACATCACCTCTACTTCATTATTGCCCATATGAGAAGTGTGTAACTTTGTGAAGACTTTGGATTGTTTATAATAAATTAAATTCCGGAATTTGCTATTCTTGCAAATTCCGGGTTCATCCAAACGGCCCCTTGATTGTGTCCTTAGTGCCTATGGATGGAGACATTGGTCCAGATCCAGTTGAGCTACCTACATCTTTAATGACTTGAGTGTCATGTAGGTGGGGTTGTTCACAATTCTCATCAATCTCTATATCAATTTGTACACCATCCTTGAAAATTCTGAGTTAGATTAATGTTTATAAATTTAATCATAACGGTGTTTACCGCTTTTATTATCTTACTTTGACATCAGCCCTCCGGGGTTACACTGAGCAGTAAGTAGTTTGACATAAGCTTAATTCCTACTTATGTTGTTATCATTGTTTACCGCTATTATTGTTGGACAAACAGTTAATCAACAAGGATTTCTCTCAACCAAATTCCAAAAATACCCCATTGGTTGTTATCCTATTTGTTGTTCACCTTGTACCAATTTGTATATTTGTTCTTAAAACAATTCTTCTCAAACTAAAATACTAAAATACAGAATTGTTAGACACAGAAAAGGAACTGTATAAAACAGGACGATCTGCAGACAAATTGTAATTTGTGATGTTATGATTGACGGGGAACAAGTACAGTGATGGTAAATTAACTATAGGTCATGTGGCCTCTTGGTTATTTTTATTAATGTTCATGACTTATCACAGTTTGTACTAACAATAAAAAAATGTCCCTTTTGTTAGTCACTCAAGATCCTTTTCAAGTAAATGGCCTCACCAATCACTTGTCCAGGTAGGTACTAATTACCAATCATAACTTTTAAGTAAAACGTGACTTTTACTTAACCTTATGACTCTTGTCGTTCTCATTAAGAAAGAATAATCCAATTTCTTAATAGAACTCTCTTTCCCAAAACCCAAGCCTAGATCTTGGTGATTCGTATAAGAAAACTCATTTTATTGGTCAACAAGCACGACTGAATTGTTCCCACGTAATGAGCAAGAGAAGTGCCTCACACAACTCCCACTCACTTTTGGCCTAACAACAAGTTCATGCAAGTTTCACGATTTCTAGCAACCAGGTCACACTCATGCTTATCCCGAATTACTAGCTTAAAGTGGATAAAATGAGAAGGAAAGATACTCTTAAATTTTTCATGGACATAGTAAATATATGACGCTTCGATAATTTTGGTAGGTCATGTATTCAAGCACCAATACCTATCCTAACCATTCAAATTATCACATACATTCATACATTTATATACTACGTGGGTTGTATGGCTCCTGCTTGCATTCTTGTAGCTCTATCAATCACCTTCATGAAAGATATATTTCTAAGCTATAAGAACCCACCCAATTCTTATCCTATCTTTAGAGCTACTCTAAAAATAAAATAAAAATTACATTTAGAATCCCTCAATCCTAAATTTCATATGTGGCATGCAAGCCATGAATAAATTAATACATCAATATTAATTAAATAAATTTAATTGGCACTTTAGCCATATTACAAGCATTCATTCACATCATTCATTACAACACACAAGGCATTGAAATCTTGAGCCATACAAACCCACAATCCTCATGCAAAATAAAGTTAGTGCACATGCATAATCTTATTGCACTATTTAATCTCATTTTAGTTAAACCCATATCTCTCAATCATATAATTCATCTAAATCATTTCAAATCCCAAAAACAATTTCTATAGAATAAACATTTACCAATCAAATGTTATTCTAAATAATCTGTTAAAGATTTCTTAATCGCCATTATTATTAAATTAAAACTTTTAATTTAATATCACATCTGGTTCTTGGAGGAGCACTTACACCATAGACTTTACAAAGTAGCCCCTTGTGCAAGAAAAGTAATACAAAACAGATTTTAGAAAAGATTTCTAATTTTAGACAGCTGCGCACCAAATAAAGATTTTATTGCCGAAAAATGTGTGATTCGAATTAAAATCTAATATATATATTTATGGAAACTAGATTTAAGTATCTTTCTAAATATATAAAGAAATCTAAAATTGGTTCAGCCATTTAAAAGAAAATCACGTTTTAATCCAGAATTCCAGATCTGAAAAACAGCAGGTAGTTACCATAGTGATTTTCATATTTCCTTAAAATCTGTAAAACTTTTGTATTACATATTTTAGTTTTCTGGAAACTAGACTTCAATATCTTTCCAATGATATATATTAGTCAAAGAACCATTCATCCAAATTTAAGAAAAACTATTTTGAATCATGACCAAAACCGAAAAACTGGACACTGAAAATCCAGCACTGTACCTGTTTTTGTTATTTTTGTTTAGCATAATAAAACGGTTTAAACTCCACATTTTATTATTGATTTACCTTCTACACATCTTATACTTGTGTAGGAATTTTTTAATCTATAAAAATATGATTAAAAATTATCAATGTGATAAAATGTGTATATTATACAGTTCCTTTTCTGTGTCATAATTAGTTATTAAGATTATTTGACACTCTATACATCGGTAGACTCTAATATTCTCAAATAATATTTCATCTGAAAAATCCAACATCATCAAAAGCTTGGAACTGTACCAGCGCCAAAGTCGACTTTTTATGCTTCTACAGACGCGTCAGGTATACGGTCATTAATCTTAATAACTACTACTTGCAACCATTTTTGTATTTTTGCTTTATTATTATTATTTTGGTCATATTCTGAGTGTGCAAGTTATACATATGTCAATCTATACCAGATTATTACCTGGTTAGAAGTGTGGCATCATTGCATATCTATATGTGATCTGTCCGTTGCTATGCTTTAAGCATACTATTTAAAATATAAAAAAAACTCGATTAAATACAAGTCTAAGGTTTTTTACTTTTTTTTTGTGTCAAAAAAAAGTAAGAAGAAAAAATTCGGGATAAATTTTTCTAATAACAATTTATCTAATAAACATTTTTTTTTAGAGAGAACCCCCTTTTCAATTAAGTGAACAAGTTACTCGCATATCAATCTACGTTCACAATATTCATGTTCCAGTAAATACAAGTTTAACTTCGGTATGCAACAAGAGCAAAATAAAAATTAATAGTCTCTTTTATTTAAAAAATCTTAACATTTTTAATGGGCTGTCAAAATAAGATAAAAATCTTATAGATTTTTATACGTATAAATTAATTAAAAAAATGATATAAAACTTATCAATCAATAAATTTATCTATTTAAAAGAAGTTTAAATGAAAAATAATAATAATAAATCACACTGTTTTACCTCAATAACCATTAATAATTTATTTTATGTATATTTCTGTTATATGTATTTTCCTTCTATTTTAGTTATTGTGCCGTAAATATGGATCAAGTCTTCCTACTATTTATTAATTGCTTCAGTCTTCAACTGTTGTATACGTACGGTCACTAAATTTAATATATTTATAAGACATATAGTTTTCTCCATTTAAATCAACAAATCCACAACTTGATCACTCTAGCGCTCTCTCTCTCTCTCTCTCACACACACACTCGAAGAACACAATGAAAATGATAGGGTCCGATGAATTAGTGGTAATGTTTGCACCTATAGCAGCTTATTGGATGTACTCAGGGATTTATGAGTGGTTCGGTTGCATGGACAAGTACAGATTGCACTCACAGAAGGAAGAAGATACCAAGAATTTAGTCACAAAAAGGGATGTAATCATAGGTGTTCTCTTTCAGCAGGCAATCCAAGCAAGTTTAACTTTTCTGGTCATCCAGGTTGTTATTTTTATCCTTTGATTTTTTAATGTAAGTATAGTCTCCAAATTAGCATCTGCGTGTATACCGTACATGCTATCTGTACATTAGTATATATGCATTTAATTTGTATACATTAATTGCATATCATGGTTGACATCAGTATTATTATTTCCATCGTTTGGTATAGCTCGGCATATCAATATGCATTTTTGGTCGATAACATTACTTCTGAAGTGCTAGCTAATGCATGCTTCTACTGTAATTAACTTTTATTTTGTATGTGTTGTGCAGATAAATGGCAACAGTAACCACACCTACAAGATCCTCGAACCAGCATTCCTCATTTGCTCAACTAGGTTCTTGGTTGCCATGTTCGTCTTCGACACAAGGAAGTACTTTGTACACCGCTCCATGCACTCCAACCACTACCTCTACCGACATGTGCACTCGTGGCACCACCGAGTTGTAGCTCCTTATGCCTTCGCCGCACAATACAACCACCCAATTGACGGTATTGTGACTGAGACCCTCTCTGGTGCAGTTGCATTCTTCATCTCAGGAATGAGTCCAGGGACCTCTGTCATTTTCTTCGTTTTCGCAACAATCAAAGGGATAGATGATCACTGCGGATTCATGCTTCCTTGGAACCCCTTTCATGTAATCTTTGATAATAACACAGCTTACCATGACATCCACCATCAAGTAAAGGGTCACAAGTACAATTTTTCTCAGCCATTTTTTGTTCATTGGGATAAGCTACTGGGAACATACGCACCATTTACAGTTGAGAAAAGAGATGATGGTGGTCTTCAAGCACGAATAGAAAAGAAGTGAACATATATAGAATTTAGATTCGTTCTTGTGATGATAGATCGATTTGTGTGCTATGTAGAAAGAGGAATATTGGTTTTAATTATTAGCATTTAGTAGTATACCAGAGACCTATGAGCGAGCTGGTGTTTTGAAAAACTAAAAATAAAAATATTTATTATGTTTTCAATCAAGTTGTTAACGTGGTACTAGTACTAGTTTTTGGTCAGTTGTGACCTCACTATGAAAAAATTTGAAGGTAATTGGCTTTAAAATCTAATTTGTTGATTATCGAAACAGATGCTAAACAGCGACTTCTTTCTCTTGTTGTTTATTTTATTTACTACGTCCTCATCATTCAATTTGATATTTTAGAAGTTAAATTGAGTCGGCCTCTATTTTTTGGACGATATCACACAAACAAAAGGTGTCTTGTCACCGAGTGCACAGTGTGATTGTGATCTTCTCTATTGTTTGTCAATTCTGATTAATAAAGTCTGGTGGCTATTGTTCTACTGTTATGTAGTGTACCGCTCTGTATGAGATTAGATTTATCTGTTTATTTACCTTTTTTGTTTGTTAGTGATTTTTTCCTTGGGTGCTTTCTTTTGTTTTACTTTAGTCTTTAGATGTATGTGAATATCTACCAAGCTTACAGTTGTTATCAGACCAACAGTCAAAAAACAATAATAACTGCTCCAAGCTCCCAAGTCCCAAATTCTATAAGTTAAAAGCTGCAGATTACAGTCCTACTAACATGTCTAATTGAATTTCTTATAATCCCAATTATGCCTCTGCACCGCCACCAAAGAGGTTCCAATCAAGGATCTTAAAGCTTGAAACTGCCAGTCTGAAAACCTCTTGTACCGGTAAGCATCCAGATTGCTCGGCAGGTACAGCTACGCCAGCTCCCACTGTTCTTGCGCTCTCACTCAATGGGCTGACAAAACAAACATAAATAACATTTAAACGATAATAAAATAAAATAAACATGACAAAAAGATGGTAACAACCCCAAGAAACATTTGATTGTTTCACATGAAAAGGTAAAAGCTGTAATTAAGTGGAGCGGTTTCCATCAATCTACATGTGAGAGCTCAAGCTAGTAATTTAATTTAGTGTTTTAGAATCTAAATAGTCCACCCAAGAGTGGACCCACCTGCTCCAGGTATGTTATTTCAGAAAATATATATTGGACCAAAAACAGAAAGGTAAATTTACAGCAACAGTTTTACATTAGGGCATTTTGGTATGGTGAACTTTTAGCACTTGAAATCATTTCCAAAGAGCAAAAAGGAGAAATAGTATACTACACAAGTATTCTTCCAAATCATCTAAACCACAGTGAAATAGCATTCATGTTTCTATGCTTTATTGCTTTTGCTTTGTGCTTATCAGAAATTTCAAAATTTGTACTGGATTAGATTTCTACTCACTTAATTATCAATGGCTCGTAAGCAGTGATGAGCACATCTGTTGAAACATTCTTCAAACGAATATTTGCAAGATACACCTAGATATGTTTCACAACGTTAGTTCATTATATTTTCTTGAATTTCTGAAAAGAGGAAAAAAGAGAGTTTATAGCTACATCACAGACTTACCCGCACTACATTTTCTGCCCCTCTTCCTTGCCTCCCTTTTGAAACAGCCTAAAATTGGATAGAATAGAACTTTGTTAAGTATAGAAAGTTTGATCCCTCAAGCAAGGAACTTTAATCTGTTAGAGGAGAGAAAGAGAGAGAGAGATAGAGAGAGAGAGAGAGAGAGAGAGCAAGAGGTACCAGTTGGCCCACTGCAGTCATAGCTGGTACAGGTACGTTTCCATATTGCAATCCAGAAAGTTCCATTATCCCAGAATGCTCAACCACCTGCACAAGGGGAAAAAATGATACACTTTTTCAAACAAACAAAATTTAGAAAACTTCAATAATTGAAACATACTTAGTCCAGAGAGGAACTACCAAAATCTTATTTCTATGTTTTCCTATATACCAACATATTAAAGCATTCTTTATTTCCTGGCCATTTACTGTTCTTTTTGCCAACAATTTTCAATCTTCATTCAAGGGCAATACTGAGCAAACTTGTGTAAAATACTGCTTTCTTGTAGAAGCAAGTTTGAAATATGAGACAACTATGGTTATATTAAATATTTGTTGGTTATGTTGAGAACTAAATACATGATTGCAAATAATAATCTGTTATTACCTTTCCACATACCAGTACTATTGTTAACTGAGTGGTCTTGGTCAGAAACAAATAAATGAACAAACAAAATATACACATTCGAAAATTAATTTACCACACTATCTGATGCATCTTGCTCAATTGCGGGATCACGCAAGAACCAGATGGCACTCTCATGATCTACCACCTCATTTTTCAAATCCAGCAGCTCAATTATGAGACTCTCATCTCTTGAGGGGTCCACAAATACCTCCTGTTTAATAGTTTAGGGTTTCAGTAAATATGAATAGACCAAAAAATACTTGTATATCACTTATCCAAAAGTTCTTTTTTTTGTAGAACTAAAGTACTTCTAATACAACTAACAAAAATATCATTACAAATATATTTAGCGACGTCAAAAATGTCAGTAACAGTAAGTGGCATGGTGCAGTTTATAAATGTTATTTGTAGCTATGGGACTGAATTCCAAACACAGTTGGTAAGTGTTATCTAAAGCTGCTGGTACCAAACTCAAAAAAAAAAAGAAAAAAAAAGAAAGCACCTGATGGTCAGGAACTTCACGAATATTGCTCACATCCTGCATCAAGAGAGAACAAATACAATGCAAAGTACATCAAAGTTAGCATACAACTTCGATCTTCTTTTAAATTTGTGTACAAATTAAGTACAAATTAAATAAAAAGAGCCGGGTCTAATTTGAAAAAACTTGGCCCAAATATACAGATTAAATGGAAAAAATAAAACAAATAAATTACCTGAAATCTAGCAGGGAAAGAGCAAGAAATCGCACCGCCAAATAAAGGTCGCTCAGTGCAAACATCATTAGCCATTTTTGTATGATCTCTTCTGTAAATTCCATGCAATACAAAAGTAAAATTACAAGAAAAAAAGCATCGTTTCTAAGGTTACATGTATCATCAAATAATCTGATTCTTTAGTAATTGTACTTCTAGGTTTACTCACAATTTACACTACAAACACTGAAATGAATCCACTTCAAATCTCAAGCACCAGAAAGTTTAATAAACAAGCTTCTATTACAACCGATTGTGACATGGGGTATAGTTTAGTTTCCTTCAATTAAATTGTCACCTTTTACCTAAAAGAGCTACAAAAATACAGCTTAATTAGTATGCTAATTAGTATGCCTTTCAGATGTGAGACTGCAACCGATGGTATGTTCGGATCTGCAGGGTGCATGTAAGTCGTCGTGGATGGAAGACCTGTTATGTTCTTACTTCATGCCAGTCAATTGAAGAGGTGCTGCAGTCAATAAAATAAAGCACAAATGTATACTGAGACAGATTTGAAATTACAAATACATGTTCTTGTCAAGACTGAAAGCACAAAGGTAACCTCAATCGAAGCAAGGATTTATGCTTAAGGTTAAGGTTTCAATCTAGCCTCAATCGACATAATTTTGAAATTGGAAAAGAAATTGAGAAAATTAACCAAAATTGCTCAGAAATTAAAAGCCAAATTGAGCTTACCAACGAAATTGGTCGGAAAATCAACCAGAGTCGATAGAGGTGCCACGGTCAAATCGGGTAGCGGGGTGGCTTTAGGTGCTGGTCTCGCTAGAGTCGAATCGAGTCGAGTACTTACTGGTATCGCTAGAGAGAGCCACTAGTAGATAGAGAGAGCGGCGGAGAGGAGGTGAGCAGCTTCTGTGAGAAGAAAGAAGGTAGACTGGTAGAGGAGATAGAAGAGCGGCGGAGAGAGCAATGCTAGGTTTAGTTTTTTTTAATTAAAAGCTCGGATTCTCAGCGCGAAGAGAGAGAGAGAGAGAGTCAGAGAGAATGATAGTAAACGGAAAATTTTAGAAACTAACGGAGCCATCTGAGCTTTCAGCGCCTCCATCTGACCCATTCATCTTAATCTCAGCACAAATTTTAAAGTCCATCTAACAGTACAGAAATGCTATGCATAAGGCTCATATATATGCACATTAGTGTTCTATATGACTATATCCATTCTCTCTCTCTATATATAGGGTGTGTTTGGATAGGCCGGGAA
This sequence comes from Rhynchospora pubera, assembly GCA_028095005.1. NCBI lineage: Eukaryota > Viridiplantae > Streptophyta > Magnoliopsida > Poales > Cyperaceae > Rhynchospora > Rhynchospora pubera. The sequence goes on along the minus strand of CM051460.1, from coordinate 82,305,822 downwards.
TAGAGAATAGAAATAAGAAATTTCGATTTACGTGCTTATTCTTATTCTTGTGCAACCCAAACAACATAAAAATAAAGAATAAGGGCCCTTATTCCTATACTAACAAAACCATGATATAAGTATAAAGAATAAGGATAAGCACGCAAACCGAAATTTCTTATTCCTATTCTCTGTTCCCGACTTATTCCATTGCATCCAAACACACCCATAGAGTAAATCTATTCTGAACCAGGATGCATAGAGCGCTTTGTGCACCACGACCGTTTAATCGGTGATTTTACAAATTAACAAATCTAAATTAACCAATCCAATCTATATATTGAAATCTCATAGCAAATAAAATTTTACTATTTTTGAAACTTTTTACTATTTTTTATGAATTTATTAAAGTTTGCCATTTTTGGCTTACAAATTAGTGTAATTATAGCAAAAAATGGCAAGCTTTAAAAAATTTAAAAAATAGTAAAAAATTTTCAAAAATTATAAAATTTTGTTTGCTATGAGATTTCAATATATAGATTGGGTTGGTTAAATTAGATTTGACAATTTATGAAACCATCGACTAAAATAGTCATGGTGCACGAAAACTTATATGAACCATGGTTCACAATAGATTTACTATATATATATATATATATAGAACACCTATGCTTTGGATCGTCAGATCGTGATAGGATTCGTGCTTTGATCGAGTTGGATGGCTCTGATTTGAAGCAATGGGAGCGCTGGTTTATCCGTTTGGCGTCTACAACTAGTGATCTCTCCGTTACTTCTCTTTCTAATTGTTCTCCAACGGAGAAGCTCAGGATTGAACCTCCTCTTTCCTCTGACTCTCGACCAACCCTAGCCGCTATTCGCCCGCTCTCTCCTCGGAAAGAGGGAAAACCTAATCGCTCTTTTCTCTCTCTGACTCCCTCCCTCTCTTGACGCCTTGCCTTCATGTGACAGAACCCTAGGTATTCCTCCCTAGCTTCGTCGACTAGTCTACTGGTGCGGTTGGGGCAAGCCATAAATGGGCGCGACGGCACAAATCGACAATTTCTACAAGTACTGCTTTCTAATTTTGATTACGGAGTTGTTAAATTTTGGCAAAGTTGTAGAATTTTTTTAATGGGTTTTAATTTTTGTAAGCCTTAAATAGGAATCTATTTTGATGGGTTTCCTTTTAGCTTCCCAAAAATTTTATTTCCATTTCGCAATTATAACAAAGTTCCCAACACATATCTGTTAAATATTTAGTTAAAATTTTGTATTTTTTTAGTTAAGAAATTTCATGAACTTTGTTCCTTTGGATTTGTGCAGTATTTATTTTTTGCGGTTCTAATTTTATTTTGTCTTTTTAATTGGTTCTAATCATCATAGATTTATCATGTAATTTAGGGAGAAGTAAACCCACGAGGGATTCGAACAAGAAACAATAACTGCAATGCTTGAAAATGGTGTGGATCAGAATGATCAGAAGTCACAAGCAAACTCCAGCTATTGTTCATTTCTTTTTAGAGTTTTAAGTTCATTTTTTAGAGTATTAGTGAGCTTTGATTTGTAAAATAAAAATATAGAGAAATTTAACTTGAAAAGTAAGGTGTAGAGCTCCCAATCGTGGGTTGCAAACTTGTAATTTTCTGATTTTGAAAGAATAGTGTACCTTATATTATTTGTGAAAGAAATATTTTCTTTCTTTCTATATTATTATTTATTGCTGACCAATTTTTCCTTTAAATCATTTTGATGGAGTTGCACAGAGTAGGCTTGTATATCATTAGCTTTCGGTACCAACTAATCTACCTGAATTGCCAATTAATATAACAGAAACCCATCTCTATATCTTATGTTGTTATGTACCAGTAACAACATTTTTACTGTTACTGGCAATAGCATGCAAATATAAAAATAACTGTTTTTTAAATATATATATATACAAATAACTGAGAATTCGATCTAATGTATATTAACCAACTCATACACATTTGATGCGACAACATTAAATCAAAGTTCATTACATAGAAGACTGTCAACCAAAAAGTTTCAAGTTAAAAAAATGTAGATGGTACAAGTAATAAGCAATACAAGCGTAAACACATATAAAAGAATCCTCAATCCATCCAAGTATAAATCTTATTGCAATCTAACCCAAAAAAAATAAAAAATCTACAATTACCCTGCTAACATAAATGAACTATCTTTATATTCTATATTCCAAAAATGTCCTCGCCTAAAAGATGATACATGTATTCACTAGTTCTACCAATCCTAACAATCCAAGCGCCATCATACAAACTTAAAAAGCCATTTCTGTATGTCCCTTCATAAACTCCAACCATCCTAGCAATGCTCTTGCATCCTAAATGATTTTCAAGCTTTGAGCAAAGGTTTTTTTTTTATCACAAGCTGCACTAGAAACTGATATGTACCTGTATCAAGAGATTAAGACATTCAAAAGTCTTAGATTAAAAGCATTAATAGTGAACTATTTTTTCAGCAAATAACAGTAATAAACTTCAAAGATAAACTAATTGTAAAAGAAAAGGCAACAATAATTTGTTACTGGAAAAGGAGGATAGTAATAAAATTATATGACAACTCATATTCTAAACTGTTGATTTATTTGTTCTTAATTGCACAAAAATTGATAAAACAAGACTGAAATTAAAACTTAAATCACTCCTGTATGGATCTTGCCGTAAATATAGACCTAGTTTCAAAGAATTTTATTAAATTTGGCACCGTCCGACCATTCTTTGTATCAATGTGATGGCTTGTTCTCTACATTTAATTATTTGAGAGTATTAGGTGATCGTATGGGACCGAATTTAATTATTTTATGGGAATATTAGCTAATTTTATACACTTTTCACAATGGTATGCAAATGGGATGGGATCCTACATTTTTCTTAATTCTCATTGTTTCAGTATTTCTTATGAAACTATCCTAAGTTACTATGAATTGCAAGGGCTGGATTTGGTTTGTTGTGTCCTAGGGTATTGCAAAATTTTACCAATAACCTTGAATCATTTATTATTGCTTCTTACATAACATTGTTTGCTAGAACTCTTGTGTTGGTTTTGCTAAATTGGTTGACTAGTTAATCGTTCTATGACATGCTGCAACTTTAAGACTCGCAGTTTTAACACATAATAACTTTGTTTGTGTTTGTGCTTACAGGTGGTCCTTGCTGCTTCTATTTTAACAAAAACTGGCAAAGGTAAGATTCTATGCTATATAAGCACTTCGTGATTTTGTTCTTTCCTTTGGGATTGCTATAATCCATTTGTAGAGGATAGCTTTGCATTATATGTTAGGCCTATTATGTAATGATGTGTACTTTTAGGTAGTGGTTAAAGAGATTGCATCCAATTATTGATCATACAAGGATCTCTTAGTCCTGATATGATTTGTTTCTCCCTAGCAATTGAGAAAATGTTTGTTCTTATATTTTTGTTGTTCTTTCTATTCAATTGCAGTGCTTGTTTCAAGGCAGTTTGTTGATATGCCCCGAATAAGAATTGAAGGACTCTGTTTTATACGGAGCTGAAACTCGGCACAAGCTAAGCTGTTGATGTGAGACGGGTATGCAAAAATGTTTTTGAGTGGTGCACTTAGTATTAGGTGATGTATGGGAATATTAGCTCTATTATGAGTCTGAGGGCAACAATGGAACCACCTATGAGTTTGGAACACATGAAATTGAGCTAGATAAAAAAGCAAAAACGAACCAGGATATTGTACTAGTGAGATTACAACAAGTGCTGAACATGTGTTCATAGAAGGGGAGAAATCTGGTACAAAGTTCATAGAAGGAGAGATATCTGGTACAAATTTTCAAGAGGAAGATGGGTCTGAAAATGATTCTCCTGGTGTAGTGATACCAGCTAGGTTTGAAAATGATTCTCCTGGTGTAGTGATACCAGCTAGGTTTGAAAATTTTTCTCCTGGTGTGGTGATACCAGCTGAAAGCTTCAATCTTCAAGACACACTTGGAAATGTTGAAATCAATGCATCTCAAAAACTGACATTGCAATTGTTGATTGGTGGTAAGAAGAGACCTAGAAGAAGTCTACAACCTCAGGTGGCAAGTCTCAACAGAGTTAAAAAGACTAGAATCAAGAGAATAAATGAGAAGGCTTGAAGATTAGAGTGGAAATGAGATGAGCTGAGATGTTGAGGAGAAGTGGAATTATGAATGCAATGGGTGTTTAGTAATTTTGTATTCAGAATTATAATTGCATGTGATGTGTTTTAGGATGAAATTGTTGGCTCTGGGGATTTTAGGTTAAAACATATGATTCTTTTTACATGTTTTAGGTTATATATAGGTTTGCTTAGGAGTAGTATAGAGGAAATAATTGGTGCGAGTAGAGTAATATTTTTTTTGTGTTGTAGTTCTGTTTCATTTTATAAATGAAATTGGGCGGCGCTCCCACCTTTTTTCAAAATTTTTTTTTGACATAATGTATATTATAATTTGATGTATGCAGAATGTTTTTCTAGTGCAACGACCAAGGGGCTGCATGGATGGAAAAAGGAAAGGAATGAATGTGCTTGATTTAATTGTAGGGAACATTTTGGTCACCTTTCGTTGACGTTTTAAATTTGGAACCATTTTTTAAGCCTGATTTTGTTTCCTCTGTTGTTATCAAATAAAGGAATGACGTGTAACTGATTAAGTTGATTTCACAGTCGTCATAAATTGCAACCCATGTTATAATTTATCAACGTAAAGCCCTAACATTTAGATATATATATTTTTTTATATTTTGTTTAAATAGATTAATGGAATGCATGTAAAACTTAAATTGATATATATTAAAGGAATAATCAATTGATTTTCAATTATGTCAAACCTTTGATTAAACATATATCTAAAATTTTAATTTTGTTGTAGTTAATGTTTTTTCTTATTTCAATTGTCAAATAATTTCATTGTCATAATATCAAATCTCATTAATTAATTATCAGTATGATTAGTGTGAGGGTTCGATTTAATAGTTCGAATTCGGTTATAATTTAAATTGTACTAGGTATGATAGTTTGTTTTAGATTGACAATAATTCTTCATCAACCACTTAGATTTGGGAATATATTTAATTCTTAAATTAAATAATAATTGATACGACTAAATTTATATTAAACTTGTAAACTAAAAATGTCAAACTAATTGTTTTTCGTTAATTACCCCTTTTAAATTTATATTAACATTTTGCAATGTAGCCTTTAGGCCTAATGTTTCCCGGGCCGTTTAACCGTGTTGCTTCTGTCCAATGCTGATGCAATCGACGCTGCGAGTCTGTGACTACTGACTACTGACTAGCCAAGTAGCCAGAAATTCCTTTGACCTGCCTTTAATGCATGAACAACAGAAATTGAATCCTTATTTTGACACACAGAGAAAGATGATGCTTCAGGGACCTGGTCTTTTGGTAGCATTCGGAAACTCGCATCTTCTAACTCGAGTATGGATCGACCATTTCTAACTCTCATAGCACGTAAAACTCACACAGCCCAAAATAAAAAAATCAAAACAAAATACAGCCCAATACACCACCAAAGGACAGCCCATAAATACAAATTATCTCAGCCCAAGCTTTCTCTTTCGGTCCCACATTTCAGACTCTTCGTTTTTCCTTTCCATTTCAGTTAAGAGCACCAAACTCTCTCCCTTCAGATCTCGGCATTACCTTTTGATCTCTCTTCAGATCCCCAATCACCTCCTCCTTCGCAAGGAACAATCGGTGTACTCCGACGGTAAGTCTTCTCCAATTCAAGGTTTTTCTCTCGCAAATCGTAGCCATTAGGTTTGGAGAATCGCGAAATAATCGGATCATGGTCTTCCGATTGATTTTTCCAAACCATTGCAGCAGCAATGCACTGTTTCTAGCCTCTAGTACTACTTACCAGAGTTTGTTGGATCCGAAACTTATTTCGATTGAAAAATTGTGAAAGAAGGGAAGGGAATGGTCATGGTTGGTGTGATCTGATTTGCACTTTTAATGTGTTTCAGGCACAATTTAACATTTTGTTATCTGAGAGGGTCATTTTGACATCTAGAACTATTTTCTAACTGTGTTTTTTGTTTTTGTTTGTTTATATTTCAGGTTGTTGATTTCTGAACTTTTGCTGGAGATCCTTATACACTTTTCACAATGGTATGCAAATGGGATGGGATCCTACATTTTTCTTAATTCTCATTGTTTCAGTATTTCTTATGAAACTATTCCAAGTTACTATGAATTGCAAGGGCTGGATTTGGTTTGTTGTGTCCTAGGGTATTGCGAAATTATACCAATAACCTTGAATCATTTTTTATTGCTTCTTACATAACATTGTTTGCTAGAACTCTTGTGTTAGTTTTGCTAAAAATTGGTTGACTAGTTAATCGTTCTATGACATGCTGCAACTTTAAGACTCGCAGTTTTAACACATAATAATTTTGTTTGTGTTTGTGCTTACAGGTGGTCCTTGCTGCTTCTATTTTAACAAAAACTGGCAAAGGTAAGATTCTATGCTATATAAGCACTTCGTGATTTTGTTCTTTCCTTTGGGATTGCTATAATCCATTTGTAGAGGATAGCTTTGCATTATATGTTAGGCCTATTATGTAATGATGTGTACTTTTAGGTAGTGGTTCAAGAGATTGCATCCAATTATTGATCATACAAGGATCTCTTAGTCCTGATATGATTTGTTTCTCCCTAGCAATTGAGAAAATGTTTGTTCTTATATTTTTGTTGTTCTTTCTATTCAATTGCAGTGCTTGTTTCAAGGCAGTTTGTTGATATGCCCCGAATAAGAATTGAAGGACTCTTAGCAGCTTTTCCAAAACTGGTTGGCACTGGAAAGCAACACACTTATGTGGAAACTGAAAATGTGCGCTATGTATACCAACCAATAGAGGCCCTTTATCTTATACTTGTCACAAACAAACAAAGCAACATTCTAGAAGATCTCGACACACTCAGACTCCTCGCCAAAGTGGTATCCTTCTTTCATATTCCACCTTGTTTGACATGAAATTAGATTTGGATTTATTGAGAATACTTTGTCAATGAATATATGGTATTGACCGGCAAGTTCCCTTTAATTTTGGCTTTTTCAGAATCATTTGAAAAATACAGTATGCTATAGCTGTGAACTATAAACACCTTGGAAGCATATATAGTGCTGGCTGTGACTGATCCTTGTCATTGTAGTCTATTATTTTGTTTTTAATTTGAAACATGATCCTCTAGACAATAGAATCTTTAAAAATGCTTGATTTGTTTTAATTCATGGCAACACCAATGGTTTTCTTTACGTCCATAAAGGTACCAGATTATGCTCCCTCATTAGATGAAGAGGGAACTGGAGAGATGGCTTTTGAGATCATTTTTGCATTTGATGAGTGCTTATCTCTTGGCAACAAAGAAAACCTCACTGTTGCCCAAGTTAGGCAATATTGCGAGATGGAGAGCCATGAAGAGAAACTGCATAAGCTTGTTCTGCAAAGCAAGATGAATGAGGCTAAGGATGTCATGAAGAGGAAGGCTACTGAGATTGAGAAAAGCAAGGTAATCCCTCCAATCTGTCCTAAAAAACATTTAAATAGGAATAGAAAAGAAAATAAGTTGTTTCTCATTTCTCTATTTAGCTATGCAAACTCAGCTAGTTGAGATTTCTTGTACTTTCCAAAAACCTATAAGACCACATCAGGGACAGTTGGACTAAGTATTCGGCCGTGAAATTTTAGTTGCCTGTGTTGTCTTGTTTTACGTAAGCTGTTTCTCGGTTTCTGCAATTCAGTTTGTAGGGTCTGAAAAGATTATTACTTAACATAATGTTGGGAATTGGACTTGAGCTTTTTGTGAAGTCTTTAGACAATTTTCTCTCTGATACCCATAAAAACTAGAATTTCACTGTATGACATACTGGTAGTGTTAAAACAATCTTTTTGAGAAATGTTAGAGTCCAATATATGGGACGGCTGGCTTCTGTCCCATACGATCGTTCTCCCATTGAAAATTTCAAATGATCTATGCGAACTGTTCGATATGTTCATCATATTGAAAACTTACAAGAATCCAATTTTTACTTTTTTTTTAATTTTTTATTTTTTTTTTGGTATTTTAGAAAATTCTTAATATAAAAATTATGGATCGTTCAATAACAACGATTTAATAAAATACCAAAAAAATAGTAAAAAATTTTGGAAAAAAATGTAAAAATTGGTTTCTTATAAATATGGAGAATATTTTCAACAGTTCGGATGGGTTGTTTGAAATTTAAAACGTGAGAACTGTTTGGACATCCGTCCCATATATTTGACACTAGCGTTTCTCATCCTTTTTTAACATTATATAAGGCGAATTCAAGGATTTTCTGCCTGATTTCATTATCTCTTCCTATACAGATTTTTTCTCTCTATTTTTTGACTTTTTTTTGGGTCAAAACCTAATTTCAGATAGAGAAAGGCAAATTTCAAACAGGTGCATATTCTTCAATTTCTGGTCCTAGAAGAAGCGAAAGTGGATTTGGTGACATTAATATTTCGAGTAGTGGAAGTGGCTTTGGCAGTGGTTCTGGATTTGGATTGAACACTGAGAGTATTGAATCCTTCTCTTCTAAGTCCAAAGGTATGCACCACTTATAAATTCTTCTTTGTTTCCTTAAGATCTTCTTGTGCATGTTTGATCCAACTTCATCATACATAGAAAAGAGTAATACAAATTAGCAGAAAAAGTAAAAAAAAAAGGGGAAAAAATTGAACGTTTTTAGGCTTCATTGGTCTTATTTGAACTCAAAGATATAAGATCATCAAGATAAAAAGTAACCAAGAGATACTACTGTTCTCAGTAGACGCCCTATTATGCAAACTTGCTGTCCCCTTCATTTCTTTCATGTTGTCGGATTTTGATCAATGTTCTTTCAGGCACTCTTTGTAAATTAGCTTTACACATTCGAAACAGTTAATGAATCACATTAGATATGGATCTTACTAAAATAGTCACAATACCATCACTGTACTTGTTCCCCGTCAATCATAACATCACAAATTACAATTTGTCTGCAGATCGTCCTGCTGCCTCAGCTAAAGCTCCACCAAAAGGGCTTGGAATGCAACTTGGCAAAAAGACACAGAAAACAAACCAATTTTTGGAGTCACTCAAAGCTGAAGGAGAAGTCATTATTGAAGATGTGCAGCCAAGTGCTGTCCAGTCAAAATCAGTTCTTCCACCAACAGATCCCATCACTGTAACAATTGAAGAGAAGCTGAATATTATTGTCGAGAAGAATGGAGGTCTTCGTAACTTTGACTTGCAGGGAACTCTCTCTCTTCAGATTCTCAACCAGGATGATGGTTTCATCCAGCTTCAGGTTTGTTGATTCTTGTGATAAAGTTTGGTTGATGTAAAGCTGATATATTTGCCAAGAATTGCAATTTCAATTGCAGAGGTTGATTACAAATCTGGGTGGCATTCCATCATTTTCTATCTTTGAGTTCTTGTACTTACATTGCATGTGTCTGGAACTTGCCATAGTTCAGCTCCAACCCATTTTCAAGATCTTTTCCAACCTTTTTAAGTACAGGTTCTGTGTTTTGTTACTGCAGTTTTACTGAACTGGTTGTCAGAGCTCCCATCCTCTTGCCATGATCCATTTTAACCAGCTGTTGGCACTAACATGCAGGAATCATTAAATACTTTGTGTTTCTCTATTTGGAAAAAAAATGCTCACAGAAGTCTAACACAATGATATTTATGAACTAATTAACAGATTGAGAATAGGGACATGCCTGGGCTGAGCTTCAAAACACATCCTAACATAAACAAGGACTTGTTCAACAGAGAACAAATTATAGGGTTGAAAGACCCGAACCGACCTTTCCCCACAGGCCAAAATGATGTGGGCCTGATGAAATGGCGGGTTCAGAAAATGGACGAATCCTCTCTCCCACTTACAGGTTCTTTTTTTTTTTCCTCTTGTGTTTTTTTTTCTTTTATTTATCTTATTCACTCTCTTGGTAAGACATAATATTTGCATCTGTAACTTTTTAAAATTCAAAAACATATTTTTTTGAAGTAAAATTTATTAATCCTTTCTCCCATTCTCAAATCCTCTTTTATTTGTTTTTAAATCAATAATGCACTAACTTTTTAACAATGTTTTAGGACTTCCAGCAAATGAGTTTTGCATTAGTTACATACTTACTGAGTGTAAATACTGTTTTGCATTATTTTGTATCAAGCCCTAAGCCTTAGAGGATTGCGGTCTCCATGGTCGGCCCTAGTAACTTGTTCCTCTAGATATTTACAACATGGCCTATAGTGAACCCTAGATGAATATATAATACGACAGACCATAAGCTGTGATTCCTTCCATGAGTTTGTTTTAAACAAAACTTCATGCAAGATGAATGGAATGGTTATAGAGAGCTTAAAATTATTTAGCCAATTATTATCTTAGGTACCAATTATTCATGTTTTAGCTAATATAAATGGGAAAAAAATGATGCCTTTTCAGTTAACTGCTGGCCATCAGTGTCTGGAAATGAGACATATGTCAATATCGAATACGAGGCTTCAGATTTGTTTGACTTACAAAATGTGGTTATTTCTGTGCCCCTTCCTGCTCTTAGAGATGCACCTACTGTAAATCAGATAGATGGAGAGTGGAGGTAATTATTTAAAGCAAGCCATTTCAACAAATTTTTCCTTGATTAATTCCAGTTGCATCAACTGTTGCATTCTGAAAGAGAGGTCTGGATGGTTAGAAGTAGAACAAACTTTATATGTGAAAATAATTCGTTATATTTCATTTTTCTGCCTTTATCTCTCTGAACTCTGATTACTTTGCTTTTTATTTTTCCCTCTTCTGACTCAACTTTTAGGTATGATGCAAGAAACTCCTCACTGGAGTGGTCTATTCTACTCATTGATCATTCCAACCGCAGGTAAATATAGCAGGATTACTATTATTAATACCTGCATCATCATTCCTTTTTTAACACTTTGGCATCTTGGCAGTGGTTCAATGGAGTTTGTTGTGCCCCCAGCTGATCAATCAGCATTCTTCCCCATTTCTATCAAGTTTGCTGCTTCAAGCACTTATAGTGATGTGAAGGTTAGATTATACATTCAATCATTAAAAAGTCATTTCAATATTTCTTTTTGTTTAGGTTTTGATTATAAATTTGTTGGTGAACAACTTCCAGGTCGCTGGTATCAACTCACTAAAAGGAGCGAATGTTCCAAAGTATTCACAAAGGGTTCAGTTGATGACAGAGTCCTATCAGGTTGTCTAATTGTCAAATGAAGCACCAACAGAATTTTTAGGCGTTTTCATAGTCATCGAGCTCAAACAGGCAGACCCCTTTCGCTTGTTATGATTTTTGATTAAAAGAGTTCATGTGCTACATTGAGTTATGAATCAAAATTTTCTGTTCTGTTATCATAAGTATTTGTACTAGTCTTGACTTTGAAGTGTGTTAATATTGATTTTGGACGATGTTTTTAGTTAAAAGGTAAAAGATGATCATTTTATCATATGATCAATCATATTTGCTTTGCAGCCATCAATCTTTTGTACATGAATGGCGACGGGTGTAGTTACAAACTTACAACCATATCATAATTTATTTATAGACGAATTTGTTTGTAGAAATTAGTTCTCTGACCAAAATTGCATTTATTTACCCCTCAGATGTGGTTTGTTGATGTCCTGGCCCGTTTAAGGTACCGTTTATTTTGCCCTGACGGATGCCCACGGGTCTTTCTTTTGGTGTCACGAATAGTCCTATGAACATTATCCTATTTCTATATTTTTTGAAGATTGTACAATACGACATATTTTTAATGCGTTTCCGTCTTTAAAAGATAAGTATTCCCTTGCAAATTGGTCAGTGAAAGGTATCTGTGAAAAATAATTTACGTCACATTGTGCCGCTATTGCTATATATTTTTCGCCTTTCCCTTTCTGTGAAAAAATAAACAAGTTTATAGTTTTATACATGAAAAATCATGGTTGTATGGATTCATCCGGAAACTTTGGATAATGAATTTCGAGAGTAAATGAATGACCTGCTTTGCTCGATTCATAATAATATAGGTACTTGTATTGTCAATGAATTAGGAATAACTGTTGGTGGTTGGCATCGGTTTCATTCACACAGTTCGTATGGTAGAGGAGACTCGGATTTTGTCTGGGTTGACTAGCACAGTACCAAATTCGAAATATGCAATGCTTTTATTGGTAGTTCATGAAAGGAGTGAGCTGACTCACAGTGTTCTGGGAGATCTTTTTTAAATTTGTGATATGAAATTAAGCATCGTTTTTTATTTTAGCTTCTTGGTATGACAAACTCATGACAGTGAGGAGAGAAGCAAAGAGATTTCGATCAGTAAAGTTCTTTTACTTGTTAGCATCTGACTTCTTGGCAAGAATAATAAATGTGATTTTATGCTATGTATCTAACAAAAGGATATCGTTTCTGTCAAATCACTAATTGAAAAACAGAAAACATCTAGTGTTTGTTTCTTCTTCGTGCAAACCCAATTTAATTCCTAGTTCAGATCCAAATGATTCTTCAAATTTTCAAGATAAATGTAATAAACATAACCATCGAACAAGATTTTGATACCTTTTTTTTTCTTTAAAGTACTTAAAAATTGCCGTATTTTTGTTTTGTTTTGTTGTTTTTTTTTTTTTGGAGGCTGAGTGTCTGGAAACTTTTACTCCATGCGAGCAGCAAAACCTCCAACGACTTAATATTCAGAAAAGTAAGAACGAATATAAGAAAAACATAAGTACAATTCAAATTTCTTTATCTAACACAATTACCTATCATAATTATATTATAATTAAAGTTCCTTCAATTTAATGAAAATAACAAACAACTAAAATAACTCTTTCGTATCCTTAAAAAAAAAACTCTTTTGTAGCATGGTGTAACAAACACAATGGTCATGTATTACTGCTACTAACTATTAGCTACAGGGGCAAAAGCCTTTGTTACGGTAGTCGTAGTTGTAATTTAGCAAATTTTTAAATAGCATGGTGTTTGAAGTATTAAAAAAGAACATCTACAAATGTTATGGCTAGCTATCTACAATACTGAGCATAAATGTTCTTTACTCTTTGCATGATCTCCTTTATTTTTCCAATCCTGTTTTTTTTTTTTATTTCGAAAAGTTTAGTAAAATATTCGGTCACAAACTGGCAGCACGTCTGCAGGATCTTGCGTAGAAGTAATATGCTCTGCATGGTGGTGCATTATATAATTTATATTTATATGGTTTGTTAGGTGAGGCTTTAATAGTCATTAGTTCAAATGCCCGAATCATGCCTTAAATATATTAAATCTCTTGATTCATACTAGGTAAAGAAGGCGGCTTCGCCGCCAATAGATTGCTAAACCTACTAAATATTAAGAAATATATATATTCTTAATGATCTCAAACTTTTTGAGCATATGCTTTTATATGTGATCTACCAAATGTCTATTGCAACTTTTTTACTAAAATATTTTAACATTGTCTTTTCAAGTCTCTCCTTGACATCAGTCTATTTTAGCTTGTCCTCTGAATTTCTCCATTTCAACTGGTGTGACTGACACCTCATAAGTCCGTTGGTTTTGAAATTCCAACCTTCAATTTGTTCCCTGAAATGACAGCTGAAATAAACATGAATCACTTTATCTGCAAATCTCCTCAGTAAAAAAAACAAAATTACATAACATAGTATACATTGAAAATTATTTGCAATACTTGCTGTGATTTGGAACTTAAGCACCCCTTCCTATACTTGCATATAGAGATAAGTATATGCAAATTTTGCATTGCTTTTTAGGCCTTAACTGGATATATATATCTGACAATAATTTACATCTAGGCAGCAAATAGAAACTTTTAATTTTTTTTTTCATTTCTTCACTTTATTTGATTACCCGTAGGCTCCATTTCTAGTAGTCAGATGCTACACATCAATTCAAAATAACGACAACAATAATCAAAGAAGGAAATCCTCAACATACAACATCCACCTCTTTTTTCATTTCATTTTAGATATAATAGATAACCATTTTCAAAGTTTACAGCATGTAACACACTATTATAAGCAAAATAGGTTCAATTAATCACTATTACTCTGCTTCAAACAACACAGGCCGACTTGGATTGAGATACTTCCACACTGAGTCTCTCAACCACATAATTCATGTAAGCCTCAATAAGGGCACAGAGGTGACTTACATGATAGGAATTGTTATTATATAATATATATGGTTTGTTAGGTAAGGCTTTAATTGTCATTAGTTCAAATGCCCGAATCATGCCTTAAATATATTAAATCTCTTAATTCATATATGCTTGACTTTATATTATGTCGATGAAGTATATCATATTGAATTCATAACTTAACGCTTCGTTATGATTGTAAAAAGAATTAAAGTAAATGATTATGAAGTGATCCACCGTCGCAACAACACTAAAGTAATTTAATCCCATTGGATCCAACCCGTTAAAACATTCTAATTTGATCGATAATAGCGAATATAATATAAACTCTTCCTGATAAGTCATTTTTATTATTTTATTGGTCACATCACACCTATATACACTACAGGAAACTGCAGCAATAGCATCAACACTTTAACAATAGCATGGGACTTTTATCAAAGGCATCAATACATTTTGGATGCATACTCGGAAAATAATTTTATGTCACATGCATCAATTTTGCGGATGCTACCGAAAACAATTGCATCAATTTAACCAGTGCCAATTTATTTTTCGCTATTGAATGGGTTTTGTGGATGCAACTGATTTGTAGATGCATGCAAACAATTGATGCTAACATACATATACATGTACGTACGTGTGTGTGTATATATATATAATTTTCTATTCAATTTGAATATAGAACCTGATTTTAATAATTACCACATGCTCCCCTAATTTATATTATTTTAAGTCGATGCGATTTTCTCTAATATGTATTTTTCTTATGTTACCTTTTAATTCATATATTGCAATTCCCTATCTAATGGGCCCTCTTTGTCGGCACCTGATGTTCCTCTATTTTTTTTATTTTTCTTTTTACATATGTCCCGTAAAATTAACTTTTCTCCTCAAGTCCCTTTACTTTGGTTTTCCTGTTTCATCTCTATACAAAATCAGATCTCATAATCCACTAATCCTTTGGTTTTCATGTTTCTCCTCCACCAAAATCGACCAACCACTAGCACAAAAATGCATATTTGCACCAGGTTCTAAATTATATTAGCACCGGTTAGAAAAACCGGTGCGTATGGTAGGGGGTGTAAATGGAATAGGTAACCGGTGCAAGAGCGGAGGTGCAATAATAATCATCACAAAAACCCTTAAAGATGTCTTTCACTACGACCATGGCTTTCTTACTGCCCCCGGCCACTACTTTCCTGCCCTCGGCCACATTCGTCGTCCACGAAATTCTTGCCTGACAGTTCAAAAATGGAAGGAATTAAGTCAGGTAGTTTAGGAATGCATTGCAAATGGAATGGCATCAGCCGACTAACTTACCAGCACCGCAGGAACCCTGCCTCCTTATTCCCGTTGTTCCCTCGCATTCACAAGCACATCGACAATCGCCTCATGAATCTTGATCAGTGCGTCCTAAGCCATGTATTATCATACCTAAGACAATAAGAAATATTAAAAGCTGAGAAAAATTAAATAGTGATATATGTTAGTTGAATAGACCCTATAATAAGAAATCAAGTTAGATTTAGTAGTTCTTTTAATACATATATAAATTGAGTAATGCTAGAATCAAACATATAGGACGTCAAACACGATCCAAACGTAGCACATTAAAATTTCAAACGGTCGATCCAAACCGCTCAATATGATCTCTATATTACAATATCTTTGATAATCAAATTTTATATTTTTTCATATTTTCTAACTATTTTTTTCGAATTTTCAAAATTGAAGGGTTCAGAACTTTTTAGATTGAGCATATTGAAAAATTCCAAAAAAATAGTAAAAAAATTTGAAAAAATATAAAATTTGGTCTCCATGAAGATTTTATAACACAGAACAATTTGTGCGGTTTGGATCGGCCATTTAAATTTTAAAAATTAAAATTTCATCGCGTTGGACAAGTGTACGTATCCTATATGTTTGACACTAGCAACCCCCATATAAATTTCCCTACGACATTTTTCAGATTAAATGGCTCTCCTTTTATTCATTCAGTTATACATTTGTTAATTTTTTTGGTGGTGTTTTCTTGGTTTGAATTGTTAAATGAAAGGACCTAAAGGAGTTACTTTCTGGTATTTATGTGTTAACTCCTCTAGGCGTATGAACTGGTTGCAGAAACAAACAAAAAAGTAAGGTTCTTTTGGTAACAGAAACAATCCACTGTCATGCAGTTACATATCCATACAACTTTACAAACAAAGATGCATGAAATTCAGTCTAAATACATTACCAGACAACTGAAGAGCCTTGACGGTTGAAACCAACCCATTTCCAAATGGCTTCTATGATTTTGACATGAAAGAAGATTCTAGAATCTTCATACAAAGACATTAACCAAATGAATTTATCATATCATTATCATCCCAGCAAACATGTACATCCTAGCATGACAAGAACAGAGAAAGACCAAAAAAGTACATTTTATAGAACCTATAAACAGGAACAGATGATAAAAATTAGACAATGTTGTAGTGTATAAACATGTCTTTGAGACCTTAGATTTACCTCATAGTTTGAAATAAGGTCCGAGTGGCATAAACCAAGGCATTTTGCACATGCACTAGGGTTATAAAAGCAGCCAGTCTGACAAAAAACATCACACAAAAGAGAGATCATTTATTTGAAAATAAAGAAAATGTCCTGATTATAAAAAGCCAAGGCACTTTATTCAGTTAATTTCAGAGTATCATTTGCTGACAGAGTATGGACATATAGACGAATTGAATATCTATCGGATATAGATAATATCCATATCTTTTTTTTGTCGAATACAGATATGAATCGAATAGTGCGAAAACCCTCCTCGTAGAATTAATAGAGTCAACATTATTCTTGTTCTATGATATTGAGTTACTGCTTAAACAAATTTTAATCTTCAAAAAAGACCAAATAAAAATTACAAAAGTATTTAACGTGATATATTATAATAAAACTTAATGAGTAAAAAATAAAGATTATGAATTGAGATCATTAAATTTATGGAATAATTAGTTTCATGCCAACGTGAATTTTGATAATTAGGAAAATGCCATGCTTAAATTGCTAATTAAATTTTTGCCATTGTAGAATTGCTAAAATTAGTTTTATACCACTATTTCTCTAGAAACATACTAAATTCTAAAAATTCCATTGCCAAATTTATCATTATTTTTTTTAATGACCAAATTACCCCATTAAAAACCAACTTAAAAAAACACAGACGACGTTTAGGGAAAAAAAATGCTAAGGGGCGAATATATATATATATATATATTTTTTGGTGAGGTACTCATTTATATTACATTTAAAGATGAGAATATCCATGATAAAAAGACGAAATTTAAATTTTTTTTCCCGTGATCATTTACAGAAGAATATTTTAATTTCATTTTATGTATTCCACAATTAATATTGTTTCAATTGTGCAATATATTCAAGTCTCCAAAGAGCATTATAGTTGAATGAATGACCCATAATTACTTACGTGAAAAAAAAATAGGCACAAAAAGATTTTTGCTAAGAAATCATAAAAACTAAATTTTTTTTATTTGAAAATTAGAATTATGCCATTGTTAGATGGCTAATTAAATCTATGCCACTATCTTTATGCACCGGTGGCAATAATTTTATTATTTTGTAGTGGCATAAAACTAGTTGATAATGATTTATAATGGCATAAAACTAATTATATCTTTTGTGATGGCATAATAATAATTTTAAAGTTTTATAGTGGCATATTTAAAAGGGTAAATTTGTCATATAATTGTTCGATGGCAAAAAAAACTAATTTCTATTATTTTATAGTGGCAAAATAATAATTTATCATTTAGTGATAACATATCCCTAATTTTAAATATTTACAATGGCATAAATCTAAATCACCCTAAATTTATAATATAAATTAATTTTAATTTAATAAATTTGAAATAAGATAAAAATATATAATATTAATTTCGATCATGTTAACTTGTGTTGCATCTCTTGTCAATGTTTGAAAGTTTGAAATAAGACACATCTTCAACACAACATGTCAAAACATTCGTATCATATTATTTTCTTATGCATATCATGTTGTGTCGTACCAACATGCTTATATGTGTCATGTTGTGCTAATATGATCACGTTGTAACATTTTGGAGACTTCGAACCCAAACTAAAGTTGATGATTTGTCTAATCCACATATCGTTGGACACACAAATATAATTGATTGAATTATGTATGAATTGAATTGACCGTTGGCATCCATCTATAGGGTGGTTCGCGGTATCTGAAGGAAATGACTGAAATGATTGACTTGTGATAAACCAGACTTGCATATTAGGTAATTGCCCAACCAAATGAGTCGGCTTTTGCTATACATTGATATTTGAATTGTTATGGAATTGATGCCGAGCTCACATTTCATATTGCATTGATTGAATTGATTTGACCTTGCTATTCTATTGGAAACAAGTGGTAAGGATTGCTTTTAATTTGCACGTTAGTTATTACATGTTATTAATTATTTGTTCAAATAATTGAAATGCTAATTGTCATATTTTGAATTCAAAGAAAGGAAAAATTGATTTTTAAGAGTATTGAATTTATTGTCTAATTGCATTGCTTGATCGAAAGTCTAGTTTTAATGTTATTTGGAATAAAAAGAAATGAAATTTGATTTGGAATTGATTTGACTCAGTCTTGTATTTAGTTCCAACGCATGATAATCAAAACTCAAGTGGCTGGAACTGAATACCGTACTGAGATAAATTTTATTTATCTCATTCCGTACTTTTTGCATTGTTTCCACGATTGGTTGTGGGTTCCAGGTTTCAGATCAAGTGCGGGACTGCAAGACGAGTAGCAGACCATTGGATATTGTGGTTAGTAATCCAAATATACCAGACCTTTATAGGATTTACTTTATATTTAAGTAAATAAATTATAATTTTCTAATTGATCGGTATATTATTTGAGTAGAATCAATATTAATTGGTAAATTAAGTATTAGTAAGCCTTGCGGGTGCAGCAGGCATCCGCGGCGGGTACTCCGTCGCGTATTGTCCAGTTACAGTATTCGACGGGGTGTCACATTTTGCATATCAATTAATTAATTAATTGTATTTGAAATATCATCAAGCAATTATACAAGTCATTTATATCTCACTCTTTATTCCAGTCCCCACTTACTAGATCTGATTTTGAGCTTACTAACCACCTCAACCGGTTGCACTTGAGGAATACTCCTGATCTTATTCGATGGACTCTAACAAGAGATGGCATTTTCTCTTCTTCTAGCGCCTACAAGTCTCTGATATTTGCCGGTAAAATAAGATCACAATTTGCTTTCATCTGGCACTTGAAAATCACACCTAGTGTTAAATACTTTGGCATTTTACTTATGCGTAATAGACTTCCTACTAGATCCAGGTTGCACAACATGAGAGTTCTCAATGAAGCTACATGTCCTCTTTGTGATACTGATGATGAGACTCATCTTCATCTCTTCTTCACATGCCAAGTTACAAGAGCATTCTGGCACCATTTTTCAAACTTGACTGGCCTGCACATGCCCCCCGCTGCCTCCTCGGTGTCCGATGTGATTTTCACTTTCAGATCTTCCCTACCTGTGGGAGATTGTTCTAGAGATCTTTCCTTTCTTTTTACGGCTTTGCATATAATCTGGCGAGCAAGAAATGCAATGATTTTCAGAGATGAGACAAGAACACCTTTGGTCTTGGCTGGGATTGCAGCAAGTGAGGCAAAGCTGATTTTTAAAAATGCTTAACACAAGAATATCAAGGCTTTTTACAGCTGTGCTGATTTTCTTTTTGGCTAGTTGGTTTGTGTAATTCTAGTTTTTTTTTTCCTTTTCCTTAGCAGCCGCTGCTAAGTTGTCTAAAAAAAAACAATTACACCAAAAAATTTTACACAAACTTTCTCTACAATTGTGTAAAATTATAAGATATAAGTGTGGCCTGACAATTGCAATCAGTAGAATTCCTACTTTGTAGAATTTTGGCTCTAAATTTATTTCAATCTAGTGCGCCTGCTCTCCATATATCATATGCAAAATCCATTTCCTTCTCATTTATTTCCATTTCCCCTCTCGTCCCTCTAGGGTTTTTGTTCTCTCGTCCCTCCCCGCCGTCAGAAAAAATTGCTTCTCTCCTATTCCTAATTTATCTCACAATCATGTCACCCTTATGGAGGTACGTGAATGGAGGAAGAATGAAGGGATCGGGGATAGCGGCATTGTTCAGGGAAGCAGCCGCAGCCGGAGGACTAGTGGCGGACGACGAAGAGTCGACGAGGCTTCAGGGCTCAGGTAAAATAGATTGCACACTCATCGGGCAGAGTAATAGTCTATGTTCAAAAAGCGATACTTTATTTTTCAGTAATAGTCTTTGTTCAAACAGAAAGAAAAGTCATGATAGACGGAAGTAGAAAATCATCCCCGATTTTTCTGTAAATTAAATGCAATACAAGTGTCTGAAATTGATTTTTCTTCAGTAATTGAAACTGATTTTTAGTTAATTTATTTTACCAGTTTAGTCATTGCATTTTTTTACTGGTTCAGTTATTAGACTAACCAAGGGCATAGAACGATTAATGTTGCACATAATCGTTAATGTTAATAGATTGATTAATTTTTAGATTGTAAATTAGAAAAATTTCAGGTTTAAGCTGCAAAAATCTGACAGTGTTATCTTTTGCCTCATTTATTGTTTTGTACTAGAGAGAATCATTAGATGATAGAATGTATATGTTAATAAAAGAATTTATTATGAAAGGAAGATGATTTTTATGCATAAATGTATTGAAGCTGGTAAAAAACCGCCTATTTATTTTTATCATGAAAATTGCTATCATGATGTTTAATGTAGCTATTGGGATTTGATTGAATTAAAGTTTGGACATTTAAGACTTGAGAATTCTAATTGCAAAAATAAGTCCACCAGGAACTCCAATTGAGAACAAATTAAAAGTGTTTTTGTTAGAGACGAGGCCAGCTCTTCGAGATCCATTTTCACACTCTCACTCTGATTTAGTTAATCTAATCATATTGTTGTTTTGTTGAATTTTACTTCAGGGCAAACTAGGAAGAGGTCAGAAAGACAAGGTTCAACAGGTCATGGCCATTACAGTTCCCAGTTAGCTTCCATTCGCTCCTTTAAAAACTTTATGAAGTTATGTTCATCGTGTACCTAAAATTTTATAATTTATGTCAACTCTAAGCGAGGACATAAATGTAAAGCTTCAATATTATGTCACAATAAATAATTGAAAATTCAATTTGGTTGGCTTGCAGTGTAGTGAGAATGTTGTGCTGATGCATTGAAAGCTACTGACCTGGCACATTGAAGGAGCGTTTGATATTTTCTAGAGTCAACCTTAGATTAGATGTTGATTATATTCCATCTTTTGAAAGAGAGAAGGTACACAAGCTTATTCGAGACTGATGGAAGTGATGACGAAGAAAGATGGATTTAGTAGATTGAATTTGGGTAGATAATAGAATTTGGAGATTTTGTTTGGTACGTAATGTTTTTGTATGTGTATTATGAATAGTACTATTATATTTTTATTTTGGCATTCGGGTTATTTAGAAGTGTTTTGTACTGTATCAATGTAGTTTGGTTAATTTGAAGTATTATGGATAATAAATGATTGAAAATGTTAATTTTAATGATTTTATATTATTTTTTGTTCTTGAAAATATCTTATATTATTTAATTTGTGATGCTAAAAGAAAAATATTACGTTCTCATATTATTTGCTAATTGAAAGAATAGCATTCGGTTTGTGGATGCAAAGAATGGATCTTGGCATCCATTTTAGTTCATGCTAATAAAAATGGTAGCATTCTTTTTTTTTTATGCAAAGAACATATATTGTCATCTACTTGGTTGATGCTAGCGGAATCAATTACATTTGCTTAATGGATGCAAAGAATGGACCTTAGCATCCATTAAGTTGATGCTAACAAAAATAGTAGAATCCGATCTTTTGATGTAAAAAAGATATTTTTGCCATCCACTTAACGGATGCTAATGAAACCAATTGCATGCATTTTACGGATGCAAAACGACAAGCACATGCATCAGGCATATAGATGCCACTGACAATTCCAGTTGCATCGGATAAATGCCCATGCTATCAAAAAACTGATGCTATTGAATCAGTAGCATCTATAGCAGTTGCACCATAAAAAAGCTGATGCCATAGATCTGTGGCATCAACAAACGGATGCAACTGGCCTCGATAGCATCAGAATGATTTGATGTACTTGAAGCAGTTTCCTGTAGTGATATATCAGATCAATCGGTGTCCTTGGAAACTAACAATTGTGTCAATTCCACCTAAATAACTTAGAAATTCTCCCGAGTTAAGCTGCTGAGTAAAGGCGATGATCCTGCAAGCTTTTATCGGCAACTTCAGCAGGCTGCTGACAAAGATGGTTGAGGATGAGGTGGGAATGTTGCTGGGTATTCCTGGCGAGATTGAAAAGCTCAGGAACACTGTATTTGATATCCAATGTGTTCTTTCTGATGCTGAGAAGAAGCAAACTAACAGCACGGCTATCAAAAGATGGCTGCTGCAGCTTAAGGATGTGATGTATGATGCTGATGACCTCATTGACCTATGTCAGATCAAGGCTGATGACCGCCACAAATTCTATGATTATCTTTCCTCTTCAAAGTTGAGATGTGGCATCAACTTGCTTTCATGTTTTCATAATCCTGTATTTGCTCACAAAATCGGTACAAAGTTTGAGGAGATTAATAGGAGGCTAGACGAGATATCTAAGAAGAAGTCAGATTTGGCTTTGATTGAGTTGCTAGATGATGCTCCTGAGGAGTTAGACATTGGCTATAAAAGTGATTCATCAGTCGTGCAAGCTGATATTGTCGGCGATAAGATTGAAGAAGACACAGAAATGCTGGTGAAGTGGCTAACTACAGAAGAACTCGGCATGAAAGAAAATATTTATATTGTTGCTGTATTGGGGATGCCCGGAATAGGAAAGACCACTCTTGCGAAAAAGGTCTTCAATGATCCTAGGATTGAGGAAGAGTTTCATCTAAAAATTTGGGTTTGTGTGTCGAAAAATCTTAAAGAAGTTGAATTGCTCAAATGCGTTATCTGCGAAATTGGAGGCGAACACGTACGGTGCCGCGGAGGAGAGATCAGAGCTCGTGCCAATGCTTGAGAGGCTAATTCGAGGCAAGAAATTCTTTCTTGTTTTGAATGATGTGTGGCCTGAGAGTCAAAAGGTTTGGGATGGGCTGTTGCGTGGTCCCATGATCGGTGGAGCTCATGGCAGCAGATTGCTCGTCACCACTCGGGATGGAAGGGTTGCTCGTAGCATGAAGGCAATTGTATCACATCAGGTGGAAAAGTTGTCAGACAAGGATGCTTGGTCCCTACTTATCAAACAGGTACATACACAAACAATTTTGCAAGGTATACATTTGATATAATTAGTCATGGACCACCCAATTATTAAAAGAATAAAAATATAACAACTCAAGTTATTAAGAAACAATTTATAAATACTTTAATGTCTCCATATCATGAGAGCCAATAAATAGACCTTAAAAAATTCACTTGTACTAAATTCTTCATTGTTCCGATTTTAATCTCGTTAATTACTCTCCAAACACTAAAATTGTTATCAAACTTCTTATCTCCACTTCTTTTTCTTTGTTTTTTTCCTCTTACTTTTCCTCCGCCTGAGTGGTTTATACAAATTAAGGTCATCATTTCCTTAGCTAACTATTTCAGCGAATTAATTTGTTTTAATGAAAAGATGGGGTCCTGAATCCCATTTTTGCTTCAGACAAAATTGTTTTAATTTGTTTAATCAACGAGAAATTGATTAATGGAAGATCAAATGCATTGAGATGGGCGCGCCAAAGCATTGAATTATATTATGAACGACATTTAAAATTGGAGGCATTGATATGGAACTAATATAAGGCATTGAAACAACATAATAAAGATATTGATGAAATCCATAACTGAAATCAACGGGGAAAAAATCGATATGAGGAATATAATGAGTAGTAATTGGCTATTTGATACAACTAAATTATTTTAAATTGTATTAAATGGAAAAATACAAATAATATGTGAAGAATATATAAAAAAATAAGATACATATTTATTTACCGGAGAACGTAACTCAAGGGATAAGAAATTTAATAAATTTTCGAATAGATATTTAAACCTTTTGTGTGCTGTGTTACAATGTTCACATATTCTGTAATCATAATTTGTATATTTCGGAAAATTAGAAAAACAAATATCATGATTTATTATACACGACAAGAATACAAGATCCAAAAGCACTCTCCACGAGCTGACTTCTGCAAAATACGTACTGCTCTCTCTCTCTCATTTCACTGATTAGTGATTATTATATTATATAATATGGACGCATTTCTAGCATTGCTGGGACTTAGTTTATTGTCTAATGTTGCTTTGGGAATTCGGAATTTTGTTCTTACCTAAGTGTTAGCTCTTAATCATTTTGTTAATCTAATACCTGCACGGCTGCACCAAGGATATTCTTGAATAATTTTTATCTATATATATATATATATATATATATATATATATATATATATATATATATATATATGTTGCTCTCAATTTCTAGCACAGACACAAGATATACTGTAATTTCATATAAATGTAATTTTCACAGGTGGTACTCGATGGAATGGAAAGTGAGGTCCTAGATTTGAAGGATATTGGAATTGAACTAGTAAAAAGATGTGACGGTTTGCCACTTGCTATTAAAGCGATCGGTGGAGTTCTTCGCATGAAGGGCAAAAACAAAGCTGAATGGCAAAACATTTTAAGCAGCACTTTGTGGTCTGTGGTTGGCATGCCAAGTGATATCCATCACGCATTCTACTTGAGTTATGAGGATCTTCCATATCATTTAAAGGAATGCTTTCTCATTTGCTCCATATATCCTGAAGATTTTGTATTTAGTAGATCAAGGTTAGTCTATTTGTGGCTAGCAGAAGGGTTTTTGTGCAATGAGAGAGGTTTATCATTTTTGGAGTTGGGAATAGAATACTATAAGGAGTTAATTTTACGGAATCTTTTGGAAGTAATTAAGTGGACGATATTATGATCAAGTTGGTTGCAAAATGCATGATGTGTTGAGATCATTTGCTAGATATTTGAAAGGCAATAGTTTTATAACGAGGGAGGGGGAACTGCCTTGTAGGCGCGAGCCCATGTTGAAACTACGCCGACTGTCAATAGAGGGACCTGTGGTGGATCAAGAATTTTTGAAGAAACAAAAATCTCTAAGAACCTTATTGCTTGTTGATAATTTGGTGAGTGATTTCAGTGATTTCTTATCCAATGTGCTTCTATCTTTCACTTACCTGCGGACTTTAGATCTTTGCAAATCTAATATCTCAAGCCTACCTGATTCTTTTTGTGGTCTCACGCACCTGAGATTTTTGGATGTTGCTAGAACCAAGTTAAAAATTCTTCCAGATTCCATAGGCAATCTTAGAAAGCTAGTATATTTGAATCTAGGAAGTTGCAAGATGTTATTCGTAATCCCTTCTTGCATTGTTAATCTACTAGAACTGAGATTTCTCAACTTATATGATACTAATATTAAGGTATTGCCAGTAGGCTTGAGAAATCTAGAGAAGCTAGTTGAACTTTATGGTTTCAAACTGTACAAAACCAGTTCAGGAGGACATGGTAGCCTAGTAGAAGATTTAGAAACTATGTCCCAACTTTCAAAACTCGAATTGTGTAGTTTGGAAAATGTGTTTGATATCACCGTAGCAAAAAAGGCAAACCTCAAGGGAAAGATTCACCTCAAGGAACTCATATTTTACTACACATTGATCCAAGGATGTCAAGTTCCTAAACCAATTGAGGAAAAGAAAGCTGCTCTTGACATCTTAAATGCACTTTCTCCTCCTCCATCCCTAGAAATTCTCAAAATTAAAGGTTACTTTGGTCATGAGCTACCTAATTGGTTGCATGTGGGAAAAGGCCTATCAAAATTGGAAAATCTTAGATTTCTTGAGCTCGTTGAGTGTGAATGTTTTAGCGAGCTTCCCTCAATTGGCGAACTTCCTAACTTGGACTACCTTCGAATAAAAGGTGCAATATCAGTTATAAAGATTGGACAAGAATTTCTATTGAACAAAGACCACACTAGAACAGAAGTGAGTTACTCTTCGATCCTTCCATTTCCCAAACTTGATGAACTAGAGTTTCATGGAATGCCACATTGGGCAGAGTGGATGTGGGAAGAGGAGCAACCAGCAATGCCCAAACTTAAAAAATTATTCATTGAAGCATGCCCTGAGTTGAGTTCACTTCCGAAGGGGTTTTTACAACACGCAACTTCCTTCGAGTTCTTAGATATTAATGCTGTTGAACAGATAAAATCTATAGAGAATATACAATCAGTCAAAGATATTCGTGTTTTTGATAATACAAATTTGGAAAGGATATCAAATCTACCTAACCTTTCATTTATTCTAATTAGTAACTGCCCAAGTCTAAAAATACTAGAGAACCTTAAACCTTTTCATAAAATGGAATTATGGGATCTCCAAATGGAAACACTTCCGGAATACTTAAGAATGGCAGTGCCAGAGAAGCTAAGAGTCTGGTGTATGAAGAAGTTGATTCTGAAGATTACAAACCCAGAAGAAGGCACTTCAAAGTGGCAGAAATTCAAGCACATTAATGTAGTGAAGATCTACTCATATGATGAATCCCTGTATGCCATATATCAGAAGTCACCTTTTAGCTTCACTACAAATGTTGATAGCAATTCAGAATAATGAACTCAACATGTAGCATCTGGTAGAAACGTGATCCTGTCATTATCACTTTAAGGTATATGAATCCTCATTATTAGACTAACTAAATAGCTAGTGTTCTGTAAATTCATTTTTCTCAATAACATGGCATAAGCATATAGATTAATAGATATATCTTCTCTACCATTTTCTCGTCTTTTGTGCAGTAGGACCATTACTAACTCACAAGAGTATAGAATTTACAAACTTGGATGAGTCAAGGCAGCATCATTATGTATTGATTAGAAATTAAAGCATATATTGCACTCTCTCGCCAACAAATTTCCATTTATCGGAAATTTAGAATGACTAGCAATTCACTCTCTTAATATTTTTTTCTGTTTCTAGTTTCTTTCCTATTTTTTATAAGGTTGAGGTGAATCTCTAGCAATAGCTTTATATTTAAAGTATCAATATGCACCTTATGTCAGTCTACAAACACATCTCCAAAAACAATTATTTTGGCCTCTTGGTTATTACCCATTGCATTTCGAGAATATCATGCTTAAATGTGCAATGGAATTAGGCACCCAAATTGACCTGTGAGGTTATGAAACCATCACGGAAAGCTATGACAACATGCTATACAAAATGTCAGCATGCTTGTCTCATTTTAAGGCATGACATTCACATTTCTAGCGCCCCATTATATGGTAATACAAGCAATCCACCATTTTTTTTTTAATCTCAACACAATAAAAAATTTCTTTGTGGAATTCTGTCAAACATCATGTGGGTGATCATTGAATAAACTCTACTGAATCTAGTGCCAACCATAGTCCAATACCAGTTTTGTAAGGTGATACGCAAGCAATACAAAACAGCCAAACAACACAATAATTCATCAAAGTAAAATCTCTGGACTCTGCACTCCCACTATTTTTAATTAGAGGGTTACAAGCACAGGACTTGCATGTTCTCATCGACTCTGTCATTTACACACAATAAGTACAGAGAAGGAACAAAGTACCAGGGAAAAAAAAATGGAAGAAGCTTTTGTTCTGATCTTGCTCGATTACCTTTTTCTCTCCTAATTTTGCTCTCTTTTCTGTTAGTTTGTGACAAGTGAAAAGTGAAAAGTAAATACAAGAGCGCTTCTGCTCGTACAAAAATTTGAAGTTGCATTCCTATTCATACGGTAACCTCCTCTCCTCTGCTCCAAAAGTTTAATCGCAAATTGACCCAAAAACGGCCCATGTCAGCTGGGCCGAATGATGGTAAAACCCAATATTTACCTAAACAAAAATTCCTTGCAGTAAAGATTATGTTTTATTTTGAAGATTATCTGCCATCGCCAATCCAAGTATCCAACCTCGCAGAAAAGATCAGAGTAATTGTTGATTCTTCGTGCAAATTGCGCTTTCCTTCCTAGCTCAAATCAGAGTACATACGTAATAATGGCTCCGTTTGGATGCGTTGAGAATAAGATAGGAAGAAGGAAGAAGGGAAGAAATTTATTGGGAAGGGGTAAATTTATTGGGAAGTGTGTAACTTTTGTGAAGAGTTTGGATGGTTAGAAATAAATTTATTGGTAAAAAATGATTATTCCTTATTTCTTATTCCGGAAAGAAGTCATCCAAACGGAGCCAATAAGAGTACCAATTTTGGAACTTGCCATCCCCATCATGCGTTTCAGACCATAGCATGATGATTTTAGAAATTTTGCAATTAAATGAAAAAAAAAACATATCCATAGAACTGAACAATTAAATTGGAATTTTCTTTTTTTTTTAACTAATTAAGCATCGCCATCTAAAGTTAATATATTAACAACATGTAGCAATTTATGCCAACAATTTAATTCGACTTCTTTTCTATCCTTGCTCCAAGCCCACCATCTTCCCTTCTATCAACCGTGTAGGGTGCATATGTTCCAAGTAGCTTATCCCAATAAACAAAAAATGGCTGAGAAAAATTATATTTGCTACCCTTCAGTTGGTGATGGATATCATGATAAGCCGTGTTATTGCCAAAAAGTACATGAAAGGGGTTCCAAGGAAGCATGATTCCACAGTGATCATCTATCCCTTTAATTGTGGAGAATATGAAAAAGATGACAGTTGTCCCAGGAGTCATCCCTGAGATGAAGAATGCAACTGCACCTGAGAGTGTCTCAATCAGGATTCCGTCAATCGGGTGGTTGTATTGTGCTGCAAAGGCATAAGGAGCCACAACTCGGTGGTGCCAGGAGTGCACATGGCGGTACAGGTACCGGTTGGAGTGCATGTACCGGTGCGCGAAGTACTGCCATGTGTCAAATACAAGCATGGCGATGAAGAACCTGGCTGAGCATATGAGGAATGGTTGGTTGGGAACCTCGTTTGTGGGGCTAATCTTTCTATTTATCTGTCAACAATTAAAACCCCACAAACATGTCATATGATGCTTTTTGTTTATGGAGCTATAGCTTGAAGATTTTTTTTCGAAAAACGCCAATTTGTCCAAGCAAAATTTGAACATAACACAAAAAAAAAGAAAATGAAAAATAAAACACACGCTTCTAAAAAGGTACAAGACTAGCAATTAATATATCGTTTCACATGTTGAGAATGGATATACTAGCAAACAATTTAAAACTCACAAACATCAGAATTAATTTATAAATACTTTTTATTATTTTTATAGGTTGCGCATAAAACATACCAATTGGCATTCAAATTTTGTGAAAACTTTGGTACGGGTGGTCAATTGCTCAGGTATCTCATAATTAGAAAAACGTGTGTTATAACCATGAGCTTAAAATTTTTTTTTTCGTTTTAATATGTGTTGCTTGGTTTGTAAATACATACAAAAATTATAAATCGTATGGTCCCATACAATAAATACAAAAATATATGCTCTTAAGCTACTCACATAAAAATTTGTGAAACCGAACTTAACATATTTGGATAATTCTTTGCAAAGGAGAGAATTGAGTAAAACAAAAAGAATTGATAATGTAGCATTTAAGTATGATCCAGTGCAAATATACGAGTTGGGATCACAAATGAACAAAATAGTGACATTTCACAACGGAAAATAAATAAACATATGATGTCAAAATTCTGTATGGGGTCCTCATAAAAACGAAGGCCCAATGGCCCATGCTTGAACAGAGAATTAGGGATAAACAACTCGGAAAGTCGGAATGAATTAGTTCGGGGCGTAGACTTAATCATTGCAAATCGCAACTCTATCTGGGTTTCACATGGACAGAATATATATATATATATATATATATTGATAAACGTGGATAGGAGTAGACTATACCAATTAAAATAACACATCATATTATAAGGGTCAATGAAGCTAGCTAGTATGGTTGATTAGTCGTTCAAAAACAAACTTTAACGCCTGATATATACAAGAAGAAAATTAATTGAACCAACAACATAAACTATATATATACGAATCAAATCGAATCAAAACGGTTGTGACCAACAAGCCAAATCCATTATCTTCATTTTTATTATTTTATATTATCACAATATATATAGGAAAACAAATAATAGCATGCGCATTCTGTATTTGTAGATATTTTAATCAATAACCAATTTTTTTCAACCAATATTTTGTTATTTGATATCGGCCAATCAAAAAAAATTAATTTCAGCAGTTTCCGGCAGGATGTGTGAGGCTGAAACTTAACAGCTCAATCAAAATCACTGAGAGGTCCTAAACTGATATAAGCAAACTAAGCAGTAAACACATACACAAACTAATAATAATGTACCAAGTGCTTCAGCAAATTAAATGAGGTCGTTCGATGATTTAACTTTTTTAATTAAGTGGTTTTTTTTTAACAGTTCATATTACTTTCTTCTTCAAAAATGAAAAATAATGAAAAAAACAGAAAAATCCGTATCTTCCCATCGGATTTTTTATCCAAAAAACTAAAATAAAAATACTGAAACGAAATATGTGTCCTAAGTTGGTTTCGCAAATTAATATTGAAACGATGTATATAAATGAGTGAAGCAAAAATGTGCATTTCCAAATTATATATATATATAGAGAGAGAGAGAGCTGGGGTAAAGTGCCAAGATGGCAATGCCATAGATGTCTTTTTTTAGACATTTTTTTAAGATCCAAAATTCAATCGGTCGATCCAAACCGTTCAAATTGATCACCATATTGAAATACCATTGGAGACCAAATTTTACATTTTTTTGGAATTTATTTTGATATGTTCAAATTGGAGTGTCTGAAATACTCCAATTATAACTTTTTTTAAATATCATAATAAATTGCAAAAAAATTCGAAAAAATATAAAATTTAGTCTCCAAGAATATTTTAATGTGGTGAATAACTTGAACGGTTCGAATTGAGCATTTAGATTTTAAATCTCGAAAAACGACTCTATAGCACGGGACCCTCTGTGCCATCTATGACACATTAGCCATCCTCTATATATATATATATATAGAGGTGGGATAAAGTGCCATAGATGGCAATGCCATAGATGTTTTTTTTGAGTCATTTTTTGAAAATCCGAAATTCAATCGGTCAATCCAAACCGTTCAAATTGATCAGCATATTGAAATACCATTATAGACCAAATTTTACATTTTTTTGAATTTTTTTGGTATTTATTTTGATATGTTCAAATTGGAGGGTCTGAAATACTCCAATTATAACGTTTTTTAAAAATATCATAATAAATAGCAAAAAAATTCAAAAAAATGTAAAATTTGGTCTCCAAGGTTATTTTAATGTGGTGAATAACTTGGATGGTTCAAATTGAGCATTTGAATTTTGGATTTCGAAAAACGACTCTATGGCACGGGACCCTCTGTGCCATCTATGGCACATTAGCCATCCTCTATATATATATCCGAATGAACAAATTAAGCATACTTCAGTGTACAAAAATGCAATATGTATATAAAACGCATAACTTACGAACAAATAAATTGGATGCTACTTCATCAACAAGGTTACTTAATTAATTTTAAAAAATTTTAAAATATCATCGGTTACTGACCTGAGCAAAAAGAAAAGTTATGCTTGCTTGAATAGCCTGCTGGAAAAGAACACCTATGATTACATCCTTTTTCTTGACTAAATTCTTGGTGTCTTCTTCTTTCTTTGAATGCAACCTATACTCTTCCATATAACCAAACCATTCATAAATCCCTGAGTATATCCAATAAATGGCTATCGGTCCGAAAATTGCCAACAATTCGATGGATCCAATCAACTCCATCATTAATTTTTTTTGTGCTATAGAGAGAGGGAGGGAGAATTAGCAGAGATGTTAAAATTTTCAAGTCAAAGAAGGGAGGGAGAGAGAGAGAGACCGATGATTGTTGATTGTTGTATATGTTGGTCCCCACGTATATTGATATTATTGTATAATTGGGTTATGTAGGTAGTTAGAGCACTTGAAGTTTCATAACTATTAACGAACTTAAAATAATAATAATTTTCTTTAACGACCAGCAATAACAGAAAGTGGTCAACAAAATAGTTAAATAATGAAAAATATGTTTACAAGTTTTAAGATACTGAGTACAAATTATCTGATGCATAATTAAGTTGCAAATTGACGAGTTATTCATTGCATGAATTACCTAAAGGTGCATATATTATGTCCATAAAAAATTTATTTGGTTCTTGTTTTAATGCTCATCAAATAATTTGAATGTTTAACAGTGTAAAACAAACGATTCTTGAGGCGTCATTAATTAAACCATACTCAAATCATATAAATATGATTGTAAGGATATCCAACCTTTCAATATTAAATTTATATATTTAATTATTAGTTTTCAGCAAGATTGTCATCATGACTATTATCAAGTGAGCCCTCTCCTTTTCTAAACAGTTTAAAGGTTCGTGGTAAAACATCCCTAAAATTTGAAGGATAAAACATACTGATCTTTACGTTCTATCAATGCCTTCATATTTTCAAATTTATATATTACACGAGAAATTAAGTTGCCAAGGAGCGTAAGCATAATTTACGTTTGTATTACAAATTATATACTACTAAGTTGTAGGTTAGTAACGTTCAAGGGAAGCGACACCTAGGGGGCCGTTTGGATCGTTTAGGAATTTAGGAAATTTGGGAAAGTTGCAATTTCTAGGAATAAATTTATTGAGAAGTGTGTAATTTTGTGAAGAGTTTGAATTTTTTATAATAAATTTATGGTAGGAAGATGAAATTCTCCAAATTTCTTGGGGTATCCAAACAGCCCCTAAAGAGTAAAGAATATGTAATTTTTGTGTAGAACTGTATGGATTTGAGGTAGTTACAGTCAGCATTTTGGTAGTTGGTCAAAGGGGGAATCCTGCTTTGTTAAACGACTTCACACCAGTTGGATAAGAGGACCAAAATATAAGAATGTACTGAGTGTTGTCAAACGGGGGAGGGGGGGTTTCTTTTTCAGCATCGTATTTTTAATTTCTTGTAGTTATACTCCCACTAAATATCTCTAAAATTTCAAGTATGAAATGATTCATTTCAAACAAAGCAAGTAAAATAGTTCATTTCATGGAACCTTAAGTAATCGACAGTTGATTAGCATTATGTTGAAAATTAATTGACATCTATTAAAATATATTATATACTTTTTATGTTACTTAAAGATCGTTAATCAGAACAAAGTTGTTTCTAGATCTATACTAAAAGAAACTAATCTTTAGGAAGAAAGTTCTAGCGATTAATTTATTAAAAAATAAAAATTGATACTTAAACAGTACAGTATTAATATTTCTTATTCAAAGACAGTTTGGAAACTCAAACTAGCTCTTTTCAATCAAGCCTCAACTAAGCCAAGTCTTCACTACCAAACAATTCAAAAGAAAATCTCGGCTTGTTCAGCAAGGCTAGAAAAATTTTATTTTAAGCAAAAATAAAAATCTTTAACAAAATGGAATCATATATAGCTGTACTTGGTTGGTTCAGGGGGGGAAAGAAGAATTTTTTAAACAAAAAAAAAAGACTAACAATTGCTAATAATGATTAATGTGCGTTACTTGTTGGTTAGCATATCCTGATATCCTAAAAAAAAAAAAAAGAACAGATTTAAAAAAAAAACTCCTAGACAGTGTACAAGGAGGGTAGAAGCAGCTAGGGTGGGTAGCAACCGGCCGGGATTGCATATGAAGTAATTAAGCTGTACGCGTGATCTGTCATGTAGACAAGTCAACCATCTATATATATTCTTAGGAATGTTCTGTCAGCAACATTAATTATTTTTAGACACTTGATTGGAAATAAGCAAATCGCAAAAGTTTGTTGTTACAATTGTTCCTTGGAAAAACTAATTCTAGCAAGGACAGACGGCTCATTGTCTGTCAGATTTCAATAGTTAAAAATAGTTAAAAATTTGGTTTAAAATAATAGTTAAAAATTCTGAAAAAATGTAAAGTTTGGTTTACAAAAAGATTTCAATAGCGAGATCTTATTAAACGGTTTGGATCGATAATTTTGAACCATATTTATAAGTTTTGATCGCATCTCACGGAAGGTTTTTGGTGAGGCATCTCACCATAGCTAAACTCATATATATATATATAGTTTAGCTATGGTGAGATGCATCACAAAAAACTTTCTGTGATATGCCATCAAAACACATAAATCTGGTTTAAAATGACTGATCTAAACCGTCTAATATGATCTCTCTATTGAAATCTCCATGCAAACTAAATTTTACACTTTTTCGAATTTTTTAAGTATTTTTTTTTGAAATTTTATAAAATTGTTAATCTTATTAGTTCTAAACCGTTCAAAAACTGTCATTTTTAAAAATACGATAAAAATACTTAAAAATTCTGAAAAAATGTAAAATTTGGTCTGCAAGAATAGCGAGATCATATTGAATGGTTTGGATCAATCATTTTAAACCAAATTCATGAGTTTTGATCACATCTCACGGAAGGTTTTTTTGTGATGCATCTCACCATAGCAAAACTATATATATATATTGTTGGAGTTATGTCCTAGAAGTCAATAATTTAATGACTTAATTATTAGTTTATGTTTTGGATGATATTTTATCATCTGTTCCTAGGTTTATTATTGACAGATCATTCAGGTTGAGGATCTGAAATTGTAGATCTTTGTGGATCATTCTTTAGAATGACAATAATAAATCTAAACGGTCCATAATCTTGATAATTAACAAGGAACATTAATTATCATATAAAATTAGTATGCAAGTTAAGTGATGATTAAGTTCTACAAATCATAGGTAAAGAGTTACCAACTTAATTGCATATGTATATGTTATGGAACATAGTACAGGACTTGACCCAATGAAATAAACATATGGATTGTGTTATGTGTCATTGTTTATTTCGTTATGATTTTGGTTCTAAGTTTGAGATGATTATCTTTTCCACATGAGGATAGGTTCTATAAATCTTGTCTATCGCTGATTCCCGTTAAGGGCTGCTATACGGACTTGATTTACGTTCTCTTGAATTGTGCGGGGAAAAGCTAATCATCAAGAAAACCGTATGTCCCTCATTAATTCACTTAGTGAGTGACGATATCTGTTTGGGCCCCTTGATGGAGTTGGATCGTATGCGCGCAATTAAGCAATCAACTCTAGATCAAGAAACGTATAATCTGCAAGAATGACACATTCCTATCTTGGATTATACGATGATATCGTGAGACATAAGAATCAAAATAGAGAAACATATTTATTCTCTTATGCAGGATTGAAATATTGTAGCAGTACACTATTTATGCGAATTGGGAATCATAACGTGTTGCTAGATACCACTTATGATTATTGGAATTAAATAACGATTTAATTCCATGGCCAACATAGCATAAATCCTCAAAGGGTCACACAAATAGGACATTAATCACACGGTGCATTATTTATTTATTCACAGCAGTAAGTTCTGTGGAAATATGATAAGATTGATTAATTAATTATATACCGTTGCGAACCGTTATAATTAATTAAGTCAATGGATCATATAGAAATAAATTAATGCATTAACTAATCCTAAAACAATTATTAATGAGTTAATAATTAATTTAGTTCAACACTTATTAATATAAATGGTTATATTGATGAATTGGGCTGTTATTTAAATAGCAAATATATAGCCCAATTAAAGAGCAAAGTTGAGGGACCTTAATTATATGAATTAATGGTCCAAATGAAGGGGTTAAATGGCCCATAAAGGCCCATTTCGTGGCAGCCACTTATGGTGGTAGGTGGGATGGCATAGTTGTAATTATTCAAGAGGTCAATTAGGTTTTGTGCTCTATATAAGGACCACTTATGAGAGCCTCCACCTAGCTTTTCTCTCTCCTCTCATTCCTCCCATGAGGCTGCCACTTTTCACCCTCTCTTTCTCTCTTTTGCTCATGTGTTGAGCTATTTTCTCTCCACTAAATCAAGGTTGTTGATTGATGCAAGAGAGAAAATCATAGGGATTAGGCTTGTTCTTTGGGTATGCTAGCACGTACCTTGTAGAACGTGATTAATCCTCCTTGGTGGACTCGAGGGCGGTTACGAGACGTGGTGGAGACGGTGGAGAAGGCACTCCATCGATTCCCATGCCTTGGTCAAGCCCTGCGAATACGATTTCGCGGGAGGTATCGATTTCTCCTCTTTCTCTTTGTGTCGAATGAGCTTTTGCACTAGATCCTCTTGCTCTTTGTTTAATTGGATTAATTAAGTGTAATTAGTCTAAAATTAAAATTGAGCGATTTCCTAACATATATATATAGAGTTTTTCTATGGTGAGTTGCAACTCACCAAAGCGTCCGTGAGTCGCACTCAAAATTTCAAAATTTAGTTTAAAATGACAGATCCAAACCGTCTAATACGATCTCCCTATTAAAATCTCCATACTGACCAAATTTTATATTTTTTTCGAAATTTTTAAGTATTTTTTTGAAATTTTTGAAAATCATTAATCTAATTAGTTCTGAACCGTTTAAAAACAACAGTTTTTTAAAATCTGAAATAAATACTTAAAAATTTCAAAAAAAAATATAAAATTTGGTCTGCATGAAAATTTCAATAGGGAGATCATATTAGACTTTTTGGATCGATTATTTTGAACTAAATTTTAAAATTTTGAGCGCGACTCACAGACATTTTGGTGAGTTGCAACTCACCATAGCAAAACTCTCTCTCTCTCTCTCTCTCTCTCTCTCTCTCTATATATATATATATATATATATATATATATGTATATATATAGAGAGAAAAAAAAAAGTTTAAAATGCACTATAGTGCATAGAGCTTTCTATGCACCGCAGACTTTTTTAGGGGTATTTTTGTAAATTTATAAATATAATTTAACCAATCTAATCTACATATTGAAATCTTATAGAAAACCAAATTTTACAATTTTTGAGATTTTATTGCTATTTTTTTCGAATTCTTTAAAACATGTCATTTTTGGAATATTATAAATAGTATATAACATTTCAAAAATGATATGTTTTAAAAAATTCGGAAAAAATAGTAATAAAATCTAAAAAATTGTAAAATTTGGTTTGCTATGAGATTTCAATATGTATATTAGATTGGTTGAATTAAATTTATCAATTTAAAAAATACTCCCGAAAAAATCCGCGATGCATAGAAAGCTCTATGCACTATGATGCATATTAAACTTTCTCTCTCTCTCTCTCTCTCTCTCTCTATATATATATATATATAGTAAATCTATTGTGCACCATGATTTATATAAGCTTTCGTGCACCATGACCATTTTAGTCAATGGTTTCACAAATTGTCAAATCTAATTTAACCAACCCAATCAATATATTGAAATCTCATAGCAAACAAAATTTTACAATTTTTGAAAATTGTTTACTATTTTATCTGAATTTTTTAAAACTCGCCATTTTTTGCTATAATTACACTTATTTGTAAGCCAAAAATGACAAACTTTAATAAATTTGTAAAAAATAGTAAAAAATTCAAAAATAGTAAAATTTTGTTTGCTATAAGATTTCAATATATAGATTGGATTGGTTAATTTAGATTTGTCAATTTGTAAAATCACCGATTAAACAGTCGTGGTGCACAGAGCGTTCCATGCATCCTGGTTCACAATAGAATGGATATAGAACACTAATGTGCATATGAGCCTTATGCACAGCATTTCTGTACTGTTAGATGGACTTTAAAATTTGCGCTGAGATTTGTTAGAGTTATGTCCTAGAAGTCAATAATTTAATGACTTAATTATTAGTTTATGTTTTTTGGATGATATTTTATCATCTGTTCCTAGGTTTATTATTGACAGATCATTCAGGTTGAGGATCTGAATTGTAGATCTCTGTGGATCATTCTTTAGAATGACAATAATAAATCTAAACGGTCCATAATCTTGATAATTAACAAGGAACATTAATTATCTTATAAGATTAGTATGCAAGTTAAGTGATGATTAAGTTCTACTAATCATAGGTAAAGAGTTACCAACTTAATTGCATATGTGTATGTTATGGAACATAGCACAGGACTTGACCCATCGAAATAAACATATGGATTGTGTTATGTGTCATTGTTTATTTCGTTGTGATTTTGATTCTAAGTTTGAGATGTTTATCTTTTTCACATGAGGATAGGTTCAATAAATACTGTCTACCGCTGATTCCCGATAAGGGCTGCTATACGGACTAAATCAAGGTTGAGCTATTTTCTCTCCACTAAATCAAGGTTGTTGATTGATGCAAGAGAGAAAACCATAGGGATTAGGCTTGTTCTTTGGGTATGCTAGCACGTACCTTGTAGAACGTGATTAATCCTCCTTGGTGGACTCGAGGGCGGTTACGAGACGAGGTGGAGACGGTGGAGAAGACACGCCATCGATTCCCATGCCTTGGTCGAGCCCCGCGAATACGATTTCGCGGGAGGTATCGATTTCTCCTCTTTCTCTTTGTGTCTGTTGCTTAAAGTACTAGATCCTCTTGCTCTTTGTGTTTTAATTGGATTAATTAAGAGTAATTAGTCCCCAAATTAAAATTGAGCGATTTCCTAACAGTGGTATCAGAGCACATGGTCGTACTTAAGCTATTTTGAAACTTAATTAAGAGAAATTGGCTAATTAACGGATTAGTAGAGATGATGCGTTTGTTTGCTGTCTGGAAATGGTATTTTCTGTGTTGTTTCGCGTTTTTCGATGTGATATGTTCTCTGGAAGATCTTTCCATCTGCCTGAAAGTTGTAGATCTTTGGATTGTGATTCTTTTGGCGTTGGATTCACATTTTTCTGAATTAGTATAGATTTATTGTGAATAAAATGGCGACAGTGCGCAGAACCAGTTTCTGCTCGTACTGTCCTGTTTGAATGGCTTGAAAGATTTATATTTTGAATATAAGTACCAGTGTTCTATGGCTAGATTTAAAGAGGACTTGAAACTCTTTCTGATCATGTATAGATTGTTGCATGACTCGGATTAATTTGTGGGTTTTCAAGTATGAAAAGGAAGATCTTGTCAGATCCAGTTTGTTGAGCAAATCGATTGTTCTAATAAACTGTACCAACTGAGAACTCCTTTAAAAATTCTGTTTAAATGGAGTTGTTCTAATTTGAGTTAGTATTCCAGGAAAATTAATTTCATAATTTTTCGTGGAAGTTTGGACCTTCAACTAGGTTAAAACATTTCGATCGACAGTCTGTTCCAGTACAGAATTTGTTGATTGTTTTGCATGTAACTTAATATTATTGAACTGAACTTGGTTGTTTTCTTTTCATGAATGGATAGCCTGTAGTCTAAACAAGTTTTTCTATGTATATTGTATATATAAAAACTGGATAGAAGGTGGTCTAACAGACCAAATGGTTGAGAGGATAAGCTGAAAATCTCATAACGGTGTTTCGTGCACTTGTAAGAGATTTGTCATTTTTTATTCTCCCAGATGGTTTAAGATCTCTTCTTGAAATTTTTACTGGTAATCACAACTATGATAAGGAGCTTAAGTAATTTATTTGAGAATTTTTGGAGACCGAAAACTGTTGTTTTTGTTGGATTCCATTAGTTACGTTTTTTGGTAAATTACTGTTTTTCTAAGTATTCAAACTAGTTGAAATTAATTAGAAAACTCCTTGTTTGATCTCCTTTCAGTTATGGGATGTTGAAAGAACTTTCTAAATGAATTTAAACAAATTTGGTTGTTTAAAAATTGAGAATTTGTACGCGGAATTTACTTATAGCAAACGATACGCAAAGATGCTTGAAAATCGTTAATTGGAAACAAAGTGCTTGTATGTGCTAACTTTGTTTTGTAGGTGGATAGTGGGTTTAGTATGGCTCAAGACTCAATGCCTTGTGGTTGTATTTGAATGCATGTGTGAATGTTTGTAATGCGGCCTTTGTTGCCATTAATTAATTAATTTGTTGATTAATTTTAATGTAACTTGTGAGGCTTGCATGCCCCTAAGGTTAGGATGGGAGTAGGATATTTTTCACATGTATTTTGTTCCTTTATTTTATAGGATTTAGATCCTTATAGAATTTAGTGGGAGGGACAAGGATTAGATTAGTTTTGCTCCATGGACGATGTGGCGAAACTAATGCAAGCGGGAGCCATACAAACCCACAACTATGAGATGCTTATATGTGATTGCTTGTGATTGCTATGAATTGTCATAGGCTAGGTATGGGTGTATGCTTACATGACCACCAAACAAGTGTCACTTAATTGATAGTCCCAAACAAAACATGATTAAGTTAAATCGCCCTCCTTCTCTCTATCCCCTTCTAACGTGTATGATCGTTCATTGATGCATTCTCGCCGACGCGGGACATCGTGTTCCATCATCCGTGTCGGGGTGTAAATCGGATTTACTAGGAGCAAATAGAGAAAGGTTACTTAACGATGTTTTCTAATCGGATTGGACATCGGGGCAAAGTTTGTGGATGTACATGTGATATTTCACAAACCAAGAATCATATAGAATGATTGGTTGGAGAACCTACTCTATCTAGTTGTTTTTGGTGTCACGCCGACGCTAGCACCATCTCAACGAAAATAGGGATCTTGGAAAACCTACTACATTAGGGACATTAAATAATTGTAGTGGGAGTTTTATTTGTTATAAATAAAACAATTGCATAAACTATATGACCTTAAATTGATTTTGTTATAGATGTTTAAATTGTTAATTTTGTTGCGATCAATCTTTGAAAATTAACAAACTCGTTTCTAAAAGTATTCACTTAAAGAAGTAATACCGATTCCTAAGACACGATCTTAGTGAAGAGAAATTTGAGTATGTCAATTCCCAAAACTTTCCTCAAACTACCCGAACGTAACAACGCGATGATTGATTGACTTTTGGCGAAAAGTTATTCAATAAAGCGTATGCTTAATATCCTCATTTGAAATTTCTAGACCTTTGAATTAGTGAATTCATATGGACTAAAATTAACTCGTACGTTCTCATCCACTTACTCAAGAAAGTGTTCTTGGAGAAAGTAGATATTAACTCCATCATTTATGATCGAGTATAAAGAATATGAGTTGACCAAGAGATTATTCTTTTAAAAGAAGTTATATGAATGTTTCATTAGCTCACAAATCGAAAGATTGAAGTAGCTAATTGATGACTAGAGATATTAATCCCCGATATCAAGGATTGTTGATATTGTCATACGATCTCTTTGGAATTATGAAGGATATAATATTACCTTTATGCACGCTTGTTGATGCAAAAAGGGTGATTGGTTAAGTATTTAAGAAATACTTCACCAAGGTATGAGTTGAAATTTCGAGACTCTCATTGATGACCATGTGTCACATGAGATGTTTCATTTGTCGTTTATGGGAGGCATTTGAAAGGTTGTCCGAAATACCATAATTGTGACGATTAGAAATATTCTAATCCTAAAGTGTATTTGTCGTTCAAATTATCTCACTATCTTTAATTCACACTAGTAACTTGATACTAGTTCATATGCTCGCATTTAAAGAAATGTGTTAGCAATGAAGAATAAGAGAATGTTCGAGAGATGCAAAGTTAACTCCGTATAGGAAATGACTTATTCATTTAAGTCATTACCATTGAATACGTAGAGTTATCTTTATTAAGAGTTTGTTTAGGAATTGAAGGTTGCATACCTTAATTCTAAAACCTCTCACAATATCTCCATTTCATATTCAATGATGGATGATTATGTTTTGTAAAAGACAAGATCTTTTATATAGATTTGTTTATATGATCTCATGCATCTTGATTGAATTTGCTTGAAATAGATAAACAAATTTTGAATGACAAATAGGATGCGTAAGACTTAACATAAAGTATTTTGACTTTCATGTTATATATAACCGCTTAGTCACATACATAAACGAGAATCGCATTACGAGAGTCTCCGTAACGTAGAGCTCGTAATTCAATTCGATTTCAAATCGATTGATATGCGAATCATGTTTATTAAATGACAAAAGCGCCTTTAACCTATGAAGGTTTAAGGACAAGTGAATTAATTAGGACTTATACATATCGATGTATAAAGACCTATAAGTACTTGTGCAATGAAAGGTTGTTGATACTTTACTACTTAACCAACGATCATTGTAGATATTAACATATCTATTTGATAAGGTATAAGTATGAACCTTTTGACTAGTTCAAAAGAGTTCAAGAGTGAAGTTTAAAAGACCGTTCAAGAAAAATAGAAGTCTTACAATTAATCGTGGTAAATAAGGAGTTAAGTCGTATAATTTGAAATATTATCTAAAGAGTATGAAATAGTTTCATAACTCGCTCCATGAGGAATAATATGTCCAAGAATGGAGGTATCGAACAATATTTTGTTCGATCGATAATAATTCAAATGGACTTATTCAACTCATATTAAGGAATTATGTTTGAGGATAATATTGTTTACACTGAATGATGTTCCATCGAAGTCTATTGAAGAAGATATCTTATGAGATTTTGATCTCTAAGTATAATGCTTCTTAAGATTTGGTGTTGATAAGCTTATTTCAAGATTGTTGATAAGCTTGTACCCAAATAA
Organism: Rhynchospora pubera; assembly: GCA_028095005.1. Classification (NCBI taxonomy): domain Eukaryota; kingdom Viridiplantae; phylum Streptophyta; class Magnoliopsida; order Poales; family Cyperaceae; genus Rhynchospora; species Rhynchospora pubera. The sequence continues at coordinate 82,262,842 of CM051460.1, read as the reverse complement.
GACACTTAATATTTGTAGGATGCTTTATATTAAAAGGCACTACTTCCACGAATATGATAAGAACAAAGTAGTTGTTGCTAATCATAATGTAGTCTTGATGAATTGAAACTCTCAAGAAGAAGTAGTGGGAGTAAAGTGAGCATTAAAGGAGTTTATGCGTCACTACAAGAAGTACTCTTATGGGAAACTTGTCACTCCATACATGGTGCTTAGTGGGAGTTGAGCGGAACTTCATTCACAAGTTGTTTTGAAAAGAAGTTTAATAGTACGCTCCTTCTAATGAGGACTCAACCATCTCACGAGTTGATGATGTTTGAGAAACTCATGGAATATATGAGGAGTCAAGAACTCGTTCAACAAATCGTTGTGGAAGTAGTTCTTGAACCTCAAGTACCAATCCTACAAAAGATCAACGAGAGTTGATTGCCTAAGCCGTTTGATGCATTGGATTCACGACATTCTCAAACTTAGCATATGAGAATCCGTTGATAAACAAGGAAACGATGGAACGATCCGATTCCACATATATGATTTGAATTCATATGATCTTTAAATAAAATCCATGTATAACAACAAGGTATAGACCTTGGTTGACGTTCATGAAGGAGCAATCCATCAAGAACGTTTTAGATCTTCAAAAGGAAAGATCGACATGGATAACAAATCGACTATGTACAAAGCCCGGCTTCTCGCTTGTAGCTGTGTCTAAGTCGATGACTAGTTGACTACGTACAACGCACAACCTCTTGCTTGTGGCTATGTAAAAGTCAATAAAGATCATTCTAGCAATAGTTGTATTTCATATATATTGATATATGGAAAAACACATAAAACCGCCTTCTTTGTATGAATGAAGGAAGATTTTGTGCATTTGACACAAATCGAGATTTATGTATTGCTAAAAATATATACATGCTTCAAGGATCCATTAATGGATTAAAGCAAGATTTGTGGAGATTGGAATAAAAGTTTTGACAAGGAAGTCAAGGAGTTGAACTTCGTCAAAAGTATCTTGTATAGACAAGATATTCAGTGGGAGCATAATTGTATTACTTGTATTGTTCAAGATAACAATTCATTAAATTGGGAATAACATTAAGAAAATGAATATTGTCGAGATCTCTTTGGAGAATGCTTTCTCAAATGAGAACTTGGACGAAGTCACCTAATCCTAGGAAACAAAATCTATAAAGATAGATTATGATGGATGTTAGGTTTGAGCAAATATGCATATATTGACGAAGTGTTCTAGAAACACGAAAGTTACACTCCAAGAAAGGATGTCTAACTATACGTCACATGGCATGACTTGAGTGTTTTAACTCGGTCTATTGCAACTCGATTCGAGAAAGTGCATGAAATAGTTCAAGCATTCCTTCATTATGAGTTTCATTTTGTATGCCATATTTATGCATATGCCCCAATGTGTAATATCCAAATGATATGACAAACAGTTGTCAAATGGATATAAGAGAGACACATTTGGACGATAATCAAGAATATCCTCGAGTACCTTATGAGAAAGAGTGATATAATGTTTCATCTCTTAAAAGGAGCTCGTGTAAGTTAATTACACTAATGCTAGTTTTTCGAAAGATTGATATAATCACAGTTGAGATACATATTTTGCTAAAAGGTGGTGTTGTAAGTTTAGAAGGTGTTCTAAATGGAATATTACAACCGTTTCCGTCACCAAAGCAAAATACATAGCAACTTGTGGAGCAATAAAAGAAGTTTATTTCGGATCGATTTCTTAGTTGAGTTATTATGGTTCTAAGCATCTCGAACTATAACTTACTCCTAAAGAACCCAATGTTACATTGGAGATTCAAATATGATCTATAACGATATCACTTGATATCATATGATGGTGATCAAGAATATATATAGGAGAATATATATATATATATATGGTCAAACAATTTTTGGATAGGTTCGCGAACACAGCGAACACTCTAGCACGACCTCTACCTTGAGCAGTATACGAGATGCAGTTATGCATCCATACGTAGTGGACGTATGAGTAACTTGCTATAAGCGTATTATTTATTTTGAGGTCCGAGACATGTATATATGTAGATATATGACATTGTTCTCAATTCTTCGTTGGCTAGAAGTCACTACTGATTGACTCTAGGCCAAGTGGGAGATTGTTAGAGTTATGTCCTAGAAGTCAATAATTTAATGACTTAATTATTAGTTTATGTTTTTTGGATGATATTTTATCATCTGTTCCTAGGTTTATTATTGACAGATCATTCAGGTTGAGGATCTGAATTGTAGATCTCTGTGGATCATTCTTTAGAATGACAATAATAAATCTAAACGGTCCATAATCTTGATAATTAACAAGGAACATTAATTATCTTATAAAATTAGCATGCAAGTTAAGTGATGATTAAGTTCTACTAATCATAGGTAAAGAGTTACCAACTTAATTGCATATGTGTATGTTATGGAACATAGCACAGGACTTGACCCATCGAAATAAACATATGGATTGTGTTATGTGTCATTGTTTATTTCGTTGTGATTTTGGTTCTAAGTTTGAGATGTTTATCTTTTCCACATGAGGATAGGTTCAATAAATACTGTCTACCGCTGATTCCCGATAAGGGCTGCTATACGGACTTTATTTATGTTCTCTTGAATTGTGCGGGGAAAAGCTAATCATCAAGAAAACCGTATGTCCCTCATTAATTCACTTAGTGACTGACGATATCTGTTTGGGCCCCTTGATGGAGTTGGATCGTATGCGCGCAACTAAGCGATCAACTTTAAATCAAGAAACGTATAATCTGCAAGAATGACACATTCCTATCTTGGATTATACGATGATATCGTGTGACATAAGAATCAAAATAGAGAAACATATTTATTCTCTTATGCAGGATTGAAATATTGTAGCAGTACACTATTTATGCGAATTGGGAGTCATAACGTGTTGCTAGATACCGCTTATGATTATTGGAATTAAATAACGATTTAATTCCATGGCCAACATAGCATAAATCCTCAAAGGGTCACACAAATAGGACATTAATCACACAGTGCATTATTTATTTATTCACAGCAGTAAGTTCTGTGGAAATATGATAAGATTGATTAATTAATTATATACCGTTGCGAACCGTTACAATTAATTAAGTCAATGGATCATATAGAAATAAATTAATGCATTAACTAATCCTAAAATAATTATTAATGAGTTAATAATTAATTTAGTTCAACACTTATCAATATAAATGGTTATATCGATTAATTGGGCCGTTATTTAAATAGCAAATATATAGCCCAATTAAAGAGCAAAGTTGAGGGACCTTAATTATATGAATTAATGGTCCAAATGAAGGGGTTAAATGGCCCATAAAGGCCCATTTCGTGGCTGCCCATTATGGTGGTAGGTGGGATGGCATAGTTGTAATTATGCAAGAGGTCAATTAGGTTTTGTGCTCTATATAAGGACCACTTATGAGAGCCTCCACCTAGACTTTTCTCTCTCCTCTCTTCCTCCCATTCTAGGCCGCCACCTTCCTCCCCTCTCCCTCTTATTTGCTCATGTGTTGAACTATTTTATCTCCACTAAATCAAGGTTGTTGATTGATGCAAGAGAGAAAACCATAGGGATTAGGCTTGTTCTTTGGGTATGCTAGCACGTACCTTGTAGAACGTGATTAATCCTCCTTGGTGGACTCGAGGGCGGTTACGAGACGAGGTGGAGACGGTGGAGAAGGCACGCCATCGATTCCCATGCCTTGGTCGAGCCCCGCGAATACGATTTCGCGGGAGGTATCGATTTCTCCTCTTTCTCTTTGTGTCTATTGCTTAAAGTACTAGATCCTCTTGCTCTTTGTATTTTAATTGGATTAATTAAGAGTAATTAGTCCCAAAATTAAAATTGAGCGATTTCCTAACAAGATTAAGATCAAAGGGTCAGATGGAGGCACTGAAAGCTCAGATGGCTCCGTTAGTTTCTAAAATTTTCCGTTTACTATCATTCTCTCTGACTCTCTCTCTCGGGAATTGCTCAGCACACGTCTCACTTGCTCAAACACTCCCGAATTTACTATAATACCCTCACATTCCCTATTATTTCCTCAGATTTCAGTGCTAAATTGAGGGTATTTATGTCAGTTTTAAAAAAATGGGGGAGTATTTGAGCAAGTGAGGCGTGTGCTGAGCAATTCCCCTCTCTCTCGCTCTTCGCGCTGAGAATCCAAGCTTTTAATTAAAAAAAAACTAAACCTAGCATTGCTCTCTCCGCCGCTCTTCTATCTCCTCTACCAGTCTACCTTCTTTCTTCTCACAGAAGCTGCTCACCTCCTCTCCGCCGCTCTCTCTATCTACTAGTGGCTCTCTCTAGCGAGATCAGCACATATAGCCACCCCGCTACCCGATTTGACTGCAGCACCTCTATCGACTCTGGTTGATTTCCGACCAATTTCGTTGGTAAGCTCAATTTGGTTGTTAATTTCTGAGCAATTTTGATTAATTTTCTCAATTTCTTTTCCAATTTCAAAATTATGTCGATTGAGGCTAGATTGAAACCTTAACCTTAAGCATAAATCCTTGCTTCGATTGAGGTTACCTTTGTGCTTTCGGTCTTGACAAGAACATGTATTTGTAATTTCAAATCTGTCTCAGTATACATTTGTGCTTTATTTTATTGACGGCAGCACCTCTTCAATTGACTGGCATGAAGTAAGAACATAACAGGTCTGCCATCCACGACGACTTGCATACATCCTGCAGATCCGAACATACCATCGGTTGCAGTCTCACATCTGAAAGGCATACTAATTAGCATACTAATTAAGCTGTATTTTTGTAGCTCTTTTAGGTAAAAGGTGACAATTTAATTGAAGGAAACTAAACTATACCCCATGTCACAATCGGTTGTAATAGAAGCTTGTTTATTAAACTTTCTGGTGCTTGAGATTTGAAGCGGATTCATTTCAGTGTTTGTAGTGTAAATTGTGAGTAAACCTAGAAGTACAATTACTAAAGAATCAGATTATTTGATGATACATGTAACTTTTTAATTTAAATAGTTAATTACTCTATCTGTTTGTACTACTGGATGTGTTTTGGTACCTGTACCTGTACCTGTAACTATGGCTATATTCACTAATGAAACAACATATTCATTGAGCATATGCACGTTTGCACAAAAGCTATAAGAAAATCAATCCCTGAATCCTAAATGTTACATCAAACACTATTTTATATCTAGATAGTCTTCTTGTGTGCCTCAATCTCTGCAAATTCAGTTGATAATCTAAAACAAGTTGATAATTACATTTTAAATAACCACTTCAATAAAAAGAATATGCTAAATATAATTTTCAATCTAAAAAAAAAATCTTCATTTATCTCGTGCATTCTCACTAGTTTTTAATGTCTATAAAATTGTACAAATCAATTGTAATTGTTAACAATCAAAATTAAAAAATAAGCATAATAATGATTTCAAATGATTCGCATAACAATACCTTAAATTAATTTCTGTTTTCAGCTTCTACTATATGTTGCAACAATTTTAGAGGCATGTGCAAGCAAAATAAGCATAAAATCCTAAATTTGGTATAACAATAATACAAACAAATTATATTTGCATTACTATTAAATTAATTTCTGGCCTACAGGAAAGGGGCAGTTCGAGAGACTTTGAGGTAAAATAAATACTAATTTTGGTGGAATGAGTAGAACAACCACAAAAAAAGGGCTGTGCGAGAGACTAAATAGAGAGAGAGGAGAGGTGCAAGCAGCCAAGCACCTTAATTTTCACATCTAGGCTGTGTTAGGATGAGTCTAGGAATAAGGAAATACACTTTCCAATACTTCTTTCCTTTACTTCTTTTCTTTTTCCTTCACAAAATTATACACTTTCCAATACTTCTTTCATTTTTCCTCTTATTCCCACACCATCCAAACGGAGCCCTAGGATTTTTCTAGAAGAAAGGGGCTGTGCGACTAGACTACGAAGAGTTGCGTCACTAAGGCTGAGAAGAAAATGAAAATAAAGGCTCCGTTTGGATGAGCTCTATAAATTAGGGAATAAGAAAATAAAGAAATAAATTTATTATAAACAATTTAAACACTTCACAAAGTTAGACACTTCTCAATATTTCTTCTCTACTTCTTCGCTTATTCCTCTTATTCCCACACCATCCAAACGGAGCCAAAGAGAGGAGAGGTGCGCATAGTGAGCACAATGAAGAGAGAAGAGAGAAAGAGTCTGACGGAAAATTAGAAAGTTCAGCGCTATAATCTCGTCCTCTCATCTAAATCACAGCACGAATATTGAGGCCGATCCGACAGCATAGAAATATTGTGCATAAGACTCATATGCACATTAGTGTTCTATATTCATATATATATATATATTTGAATTGGTATTTATCTCCTCTTGGTTTACACATGATATAATCACATTATATGCACGCGCGACATGCTTTTGCTCAACCCAAAATCTTCCCTCTTTAGATAATTTGAAATGAAAATGAATCTTAAAATCCGTTCATTGAAATGTATCAACTTTTTATCTTCCGGACAAGTGTTTTTTCTAACTTCTAAATAATCCTTCGATTGATTCAAATGAATTTGTATTTGGGATTATTGAATTTTGGGTGCTTGATGCTTGATATTTTACGATAAATTGATACTGGTTTTGTCCCTTCCCTATGTAAAATTAAGGTGTTTGTAATTTCTATTATTTTACAAAAGAAAAAAAAGAAATATACATTAATTGTTGAATTTTGCGGAATCTTATGAGTTATGACTGCTAACTACAAATATCAGCTTCATCGGACAAAGAAGAGTATCCGCTTGTGAAAAAAAAAAAAAAAAGAGTATCCGCTTTTTCCAGATCTGCTACGCCCCCTCCATGTATCAATTTGTGTTAAATACTGTCAGTTACTGCATAATTTGTTATTTAATCTTCATAATTCTTCTTAATAGGTCAAAATTCAAAACAAATATCAAAATAAAACCAAAAGATGTAATCTACATCATATTTTACATCCACTCGTAAACTTTTATGACGTTTTAACTTTGCTAAACGAGCATTGATTAAGAACTTTTTGTTGTCCCTAAATAAAGGCCTAGAGGGGGGTGAATAGGCACAAAAACGATTTTCTAAACCGGTATGATCAATATTTGGTTCAATTCAAACTTGGTCTAACATAAACAATCAAAGCACAATCAATTCACAATGCAAGAAAAGTAAAGAGAGAAGAGAAAGAAGTGACACGCGATATATTACGGAGTTCCGACCCGCTAGGAAGTGCTAGCCTTAGTCGTACGTCTCCGGGAGTTTCGCAACCTCGAAATGGGCGCGCTCCGTTCAATTCCACACGAACGGGACTACAAATTCGAACCAAATCACCTTGTTACAATCACTCTCAAGGTGGATTGTCCTAACTCAATTAAACAAGCTCAAACACTCAAGGGATTGAGGCTCTAACCAAATTACTCAACTAATCTAGCAATTAACACTAGTGGATTGGTTTAGCACACTCTAATCTCAATGATTTTGCTAAATAATGCTCAAACACAAGAGAGAGTAATGTCTAACTGGTTGGAGCTCAAAAGGGAGGAGTTTCAAAGGTTTCAAAAGTGTTTCAACAGTTCCAAGAGGCCCCATATATATAGAGGGCGCCAACAGCTCCAAAGACCAGTCAAAACAGACTCTGGCGTTATACAATGCTATATGCCGTTGTACAACGCCCAAGTAGCCGTTGAAAAATCAAACGGTCACAGACAATAACGTTGTGAGTTGTCAGAGCGTTGTGTAACGTTGTATAGCGTTGCACAACGCTTCAGCAAAACTCCAAAGCAAAAGCTCGACAGTTCCGTTGGAACTTGTCAGAGGGTTGTGTAACGCTTGGTAGCGTTGCACAACGAAGTCAAGAAAGCGAATAAGGCAGAACTGACAAACTCAACCAACATTGTCAGAACGTCATACGACGCTGACTGGCGTCACACAACGTCGCCGTTGCACAACGCTAGTCAGCGTTGCTCTACGCGACCAGAGCGAAAAAGCGAAGTCTGAGCGAAATTTAGCGCGTTACACAACGCTACAATGCATGGAACATGGCAGCATGCATGCAGCATCGATGCAGATCGATGTCTGAACAATGCAGAGTCGCCTGTTTCACACTGCGTTGTACAACGCTGGGTAGCGTTGCACAACATAGAAGTGGAAACGTTGTGTAACGTTACTTAGCGTTGCATAACGTTCTGACAAGGGGAAAAGTGGATTTAACTGGTTTAAAAAAACAAATGAACTAGCGTTGCACAACGCTACTGAGCGTTGTGTAACGCTGTTCCAACCTTGTCAGAGATTTTGCAATTAAAATCGAATTAACTCAGCGTTGTGTAACGGCAACTGGCGTTGTATGACGCTGGACAGAAAAACTGAGCAATTTACCAGCAAATTGATTGAGATTAGTTTAGAGTTTAATTAAACCTTAAATACTGACTCTAACTAGACCAAAGCAATCTCTTGAAGCTCCAAACTAAGTGCCACACTTGCTTTAATCCATTCTTCAATAAATTTAGCTATAAAACACTAAAAAAAAGATGTTAGTTTAAAGGTTTCGGTGTTGTTTTGCAAATCGGCAAATCGAGAGAAAATGTTTAACCAACAATCTCCCCCTTTTGCCGAGTTGCAAAACAACACCTAAGGTATATTTGGGACTTGATACAACAAGGCGGAAAAACCCAAATTACCTAATTCTCCCCCTTTTTACAATTAGGGAAAAGAATACCCAAAACGCCCTTGATGACAAACCATAATAATCCTCCCCCTTTCGAAAAGAATTTGGCCACTAAGTTCATTTGATTAGGGGTATCTAACAAGGTTTAAAGAGGGCTTAAACTAACAATTATATACCATGCATGCATATTAAAGGAAAAAGGCTAAAACAACACCATTTAGCACAAACATAATACATTAATACATAACATAATTCATTAAAAACAAAACATCATTCATGCATCATCCATAAAACAAAACAAATCCATTTAGCATAACTAAGACACTCAAAACAACGAAAAATCACAAACGAGAGACGAAAGGCAAAGAAACTACGAAAATCAAAAGTCCAAATAAAGATAAAAGAGAGGGCTAAGGCTTGGAGAGGGTTTCGGCTAGAATCACTCCTCATCATCATCCCCCGCGCCACTACCGGATCCACGTTGGAGATGAAGCTCCATTTTGCCCCAAAGCTTGATCATTTCATCCTTGAGATGCGTGATTGAGGCATCGGTCTTGGCTTGATAGGCGGCCATGTTTTCTTCAATGGTGTTAAACCGCGTATCAATGTGTGTAGTTAAGGCGGCAAACTTAGCATCAAGATAGGTGTTGAAGTCATGCGGTGGGCCTTGACCTTCCGCCCTTCCACCGGGCACATGCAACGGCTCATTCCCAATTTCCTCGTATTGGTTGATGGTGGCATTTGGACGGAAGATGTAGTTGTTGCGGTGGAATGCACCGGGCACAATGGAGTTATCGTCTTGGGCCGTCCATCCGGTAACATTTAGATGTGCCATGAGGTTTTCGGGAGTAGCAATGGCATTCTCGGGTACGGGTTCTCCCCAAAGAGGTGTGTCATGAGGGATGCCGTTTTCAATGAGAATAGATTGAATGATGTGGGCATAGGGAAAAGAGAAGTGAGAAGAGGTATCGACCCGTGCCATATGAGCAAGCATGATGTAAGGGAGATTGACCTTTTGATTCATCTCAAGGAGGGAGCGAAGGAGAAAGACGGCAAATTGCTCCACATTGGTCTTAATTGTTGCCTTCGGAGTGATGATGTTGTTGATGAAGAGGAAGAGAAGGCGGTGCAATGCCGGGAGCTCGGTCGCGGTGAATTGGCGAACGGTGTAGTTCCTCCAACAATAAAAGAATCGGTGAAATTCATCATAAGGAGGCAACTCACGTGGCCAAGTGGCATGGATGTAAATCTCCAAGTTGTCATTGTCGAGGCCGAGAAGGTTGGCCAATGTTTCCTCGGTGATGGAGATGTGGCGATCGGTCCACGTCATTGTGAGATTGGCATAGAAGAGCTTGATCAATGACGGGTTGTACGGTTGAGAATGTGCAAGAAGACCCGCCATGTTCCAATATTCGATCCTTTCTTTGATCCAAGTCAATTCTCTTGGATTCAAGTGGTACACACCATAGGGATGCTCGAAGTAGAAGCACTCGGAACACTCGCGATTGACATCGCGGTATTGGCAAAAATGCATGTACGAGACCGAGTCTTTGAATAGGTAATTGTTTGAGGAGGAGAGGGTCCAATCCACGGGTACCGGGGGTATATCCATTGGTATTGGTTGGTCGGGTTGAACCGGTGGGTTGGATGAGGAAGCGCCCTTGGGGTTGCGCTTAGACCGTTTGTTGGTAGCGGTTTTCGGTGCCATTGAAAATTGAGAGAGAAAGGATGAGGCTAAACCTTTAAATTGAAGAGCCGGAGAGGATGAGATGGCCTTGGAGAGCACAGAACCGAAGCCGATCGAAAATCCGACGGTCGGATCGCCGGAATTGACGGTGATGGCGGCGGCTAGGGTTTCGGTGGATTGAGGGATAGAGAGAGAGAGAGAGAGAATTGAGGGTATGAGAGTGGAGAGGAGAGAGAGAGGAGTATTTTGGTGGTGTTGGTTGGAGTGGAGAGAGAGAATAGAGAGAGAATTGAGAGAGAGAGATGAATGGGTGTGAGTTGGAGAGAAAGAGAGAAAAGAAGAGAGGGGCTCGGATTTGAGAGAAAAGAAGAAGAAGAAGAAGAAAGATGGGGTCGCATCTGTTAAAAACGCGTCCACCGTTACTTAACGCCAAAGGGCGTTGTACAACGCAGGAGTCAAAATAGCGAAAAATGAGCAGAAACTGACTGCTCCGTTGTACAACGCTGAGTAGCGATGGGCAACGCTACAACCCAGCGTTGTGCAACGTTAAAGGGCGTTGTACAACACTAAAGCCAAATAAATAAATAATAAAAAGAAATAAAATAAAGAAACAAAACAACGTCTTACAACGGTGAACAGCGTTGTACAACGTTAAGTAAAAAAACAACATACAGGCGTTGTACAACGGTAACCAGCGTTGTATAACGTTGAACTCGACAGATTTTAAAATTCAGCAAAGAAAAAAATAAAATAAAATAGATAGCGTTGTACAACGATAGTCAGCGTTGTGCAACGTTACAAGAAAAAGTCAACCAGGCGTTGTGCAACGGTCGGAAGCGTTGTACAACGTTTAACTCGACAGAATTCAAAAATCAGCACAAATTCATTTGAAACTAACGTTACTATGGCGTTGCACGACGCTGAATGGCGTTGTGTAACGCTAGAGTCAACAGAAAACCAGAAAATTCAGAAAATTAAGACCGAAATAGTTAAAAACTTATATTTCATGGTTTTCAAAAGAAATACAACCAATTTAAACTGAAATAAGCTCCAAACAACAAAGACAACACCATGACATGCATAAATTTAATCTTTGAGTTCAAGCATACCAAGTTTGAACCTAAGTTCAAGATGTTGTTGTGTTGGAAGAGGTTTGGTAAAGATATCGGCGATTTGCTCCTTTGTGTTGATGTAGACCAATTCCACATCACCTTTCTCAACATGATCACGGATAAAATGATGTCGTATCTCTATGTGCTTGGTTCTAGAGTGCAATACCGGATTTTTGGATATAAGGATGGCACTAGTATTGTCACACAAGATTGGTACCTTTTGGAAATCTAACTCAAAATCCCTAAGGGTTTGCATCATCCAAAGAAGTTGAGTACAACAACTACCGGCCGCTACATATTCCGCTTCCGCGGTGGAGAGAGCAACCGAAGTTTGCTTGCGACTAGACCAAGACACAAGTGAACCACCAAGAAATTGGCAAGTTCCACTAGTACTTTTGCGGTCCATACGGTCACCGGCAAAATCGGCATCGGTATAACCTAACAAGTCTAGTTCGGTTTGTCTACCATACCAAAGACCTAGGTTTTGAGTACCCTTGACATATCGCAAGATACGTTTTACCGCTTTGTGGTGAGACTCCTTAGGGTTGGCTTGGTACCTAGCACATAGACATACGGCATACATAATATCCGGCCTACTAGCCGTGAGATAGAGTAGGCTACCGATCATGCCCCGATAGAGAGTTATGTCCATAGGCTTGCCTTTCTCATCCGCATCGATATTCGCACTTTTGCCCATGGGTGTGTCTAAGCTCTTGCTATCTTCAACACCGAATTTCTTCACTAACTCCTTGGCGTATTTGACTTGGTTCACAAAGATACCATCCTTGAGTTGTTTGATTTGAAGCCCCAAGAAGAAAGTGAGTTCTCCCATCATGCTCATCTCAAATTCACTACTCATCAAAGAAGAAAACTCTTGGGCAAGATTTGCATTAGTAGAGCCAAAGATAATATCATCCACATAAATTTGCACAAGTAGCAAATGGTCATCTCTTTTCTTAGTGAAAAGAGTTGTATCCATTTTGCCCCTACTAAAACCATTGTCTAGAAGAAAGGTACAAAGTCTACCATACCAAGCTCTAGGAGCTTGCTTTAAACCATACAAAGCTTTGTGAAGCTTGTACACATGGTCCGGATTAAAGTGGTCAACAAAACCGGTTGGTTGTTGGACAAAAACTTCCTCATCTATCCAACCATTTAGAAAAGCACTCTTGACATCCATTTGGAATAGGGTAAAGCCTTTGTTAGCGGCAAAAGCCAAGAGCATTCTAATGGATTCAAGACGAGCAACCGGTGCAAAGGTCTCCTCAAAATCAATACCTTCTTGTTGCTTGAAACCTTGTGCAACCAAACGGGCTTTGTTTCTAACCACAATACCATCCTCACTTAGCTTGTTTCTAAAAACCCATTTGGTACCAATAACTTGCTTACCTTTTGGTAAGGGTACAAGTTCCCAAACTTGATTTCTTTCAAATTGGTTCAACTCTTCTTGCATGGCAACAATCCAATTTGGGTCAACATTGGCCTCTTTGAAGGATTTTGGTTCAAGTTGAGAAACAAAGGCACAATGACCAATAGTTTCGTGCAAACTAAACCTAGTCCTAACACCTTCCCTAGGGTCACCTATGACATTAGTAAGAGGATGAGAGGAAACTTCTCTAAGCACTTCGGGAGGCTCATGAACCGGTTGGGGAGACGGTTGAGGTTGAGGATCATCATGAGGCATTTCATTTTGAGTTGTGTCTAAGATGCCATCCTCATGAGTCTCTCCCCCTATCAAAATGTCATCAACCCGGTTCAAAGGCTCCTCAATAATCACCGGTGGTTGTGCTTGAGGTTGTGACTCGATTTCTTGTGTAGTTTCTTCCATTTGTGTACCTACAATAGAATTACCTTCCTTGGATTCCTCAAGGACTTTTTCATCAAATTTGACATTAATAGACTCAATAACTACCTTTGAGTTTGGCAAATAGACTCTATACGCTTTGCTTGTGGTTGAGTAACCAACAAAAATACCGGGCAAAGACTTGGCATCAAACTTGGTTAATTTAGGAGACTCATTAAGGACAAAACATTTGGAGCCAAATACACGGAAATAGGATATATTAGGAGTATGACCGAACCATAATTCAAAAGGAGTTTTCTTGAGTTGTGAACGAATGCATGCACGATTTACTACATGACATGCCGTATTTACCGCTTCGGCCCAAAGAAATTTGGGTACGGCAAATTCATGTAGCATGGTGCGTGCTAATTCTTGTAAGGTTCGGTTCTTCCTCTCCACTACACCGTTTTGTTGAGGGGTGCGTGGAGCGGAAAACTCTTGTTTATATCCTTTTTCTATGCACAATTCATCAAATTTAGCATTTTCAAATTCCCTTCCATGGTCACTACGAATTCTAGAGATTTTCAACCCTTTTTCGTTTTCAACCCGATTGCTAAATTTAACAAAATGGTCAAATGCTTCTTCCTTGTGAGCAAGAAAGAAAACCCAAGTAAAGCGACTATAGTCATCTACCACCACAAAGACATACCTTTTCTTACTTATACTCAAGACATTGATTGGTCCAAACAAATCCATATGAAGCAATTGCAAAGGTTGAGTGGTTGAGATGATCTCTTTGGTTTTGAAACTAGACTTGGTTTGCTTGCCTTTCATGCAAGCTTCACACAACCCATTTAAGTCAAGTTTATGTGATGGAAGACCACGGACAAGTTTCAATTTCACAAGTTTCTTAATGGAGTCTAGGGAAACATGACCAAGTCTTCTATGCCATAACCATGAACCGGTAGCTATAGCACTAAAGCATTGTTCACCATTTGTGAAGTGATCAAAGTTTAAGTAATAGACATCCTTTTTCCTTTGTCCCGTGTATACAAGAGAATTATCCGAAATTTGATTCACAAAACAAGAGGAGTGATCAAATTTCAAATAATATCCCGCATCACATAATTGGCTCACACTTAAAAGGTTGTAGTTGAGACCATCCACAAGGTAAACATTAAAAACCGTTAAATTTTGGTTTCCAACCGAGCCTATACCAATAATAGAGCTCTTCCTAAGATTATTACCAAAAGTAACCTCGCCACCATCAAAAGGTTCAAGTGTCTTGAAACAAGATTCATCACCCGTCATGTGATGTGAACAACCACTATCTATGATCCAAGCACTTTTCTTGAATGATGATAACAAACAAACCTACAAGAATGCATATTAGTTAGAAACAAACAACTAATATATTCTTGTAATCTTTCCCCCTTAAGATTTGACAAGAGTAACCTTGGGGAAAGAAGATGGCTAACTAAGCCACACTCGAACCACTTCCACCAATCAAAACGGATGTGGAAGTGACTTTAGGAACCCAAATCATGTTAATTGAACCGGATGTATGATTTGCTTTCCTAACTTTGCATTCTAGTGTGACATGGTCATTCTTACCACAATAGTTGCAACAAGCACAAGTTGGCTTGTTCACTTGTGAACTTTCTCTAACAAAATGGGTTTAAAAATGACGCCTAAGCTCCATGGCCCTAATCTTTGGATCCTTAGAGAAAGTGTATGATTGAGGGTTTCTCAAAATTGGTTTTTGAAAATTCCTTTTGTTTTGTTGAGAGACTTTTTGATTTCCCCCATTGGTTTGAGGTCTAGTGTGTGTTCTATTCCTATTCCCATCATTGTTTTGAAAAGGATGAAAACACCCATCGGGTCCCTTGAAATACAAGTTGTTTGGGCCCCGATTGTTTTGGAAGTTCTTTTGAGGTCTTTGAGACCCATTTCTATTCCTACCAAAACTCTTTTGAGCACCATTTTGAGAGCCAACAAAATTCTTTTGCCCTTGCCCGTGTGTGTTCCTACCATTGGTGCTCTTGTGATAAAGTCTCTCATTTTGTGTTGGGCTTGACATGGTTCTTGGTCTAGAAAAGGATTGATTCCTCTTTTTGAAGCCAATACCCATTTTGTCATTGGGTTTTTGTCCCACAAACATTTTATCAAGATTCATCTTGGTGCTATGAGAAGCACTAGACGAACTTGAAGCCCTTTCATTTTTCAAAACATTTGTCTCACTCAAAAGAGTTTGACATTTTTCACAAACACTTGGTTTTTCAAAACTTTCAATCATACTCTTATACCTTGTCACCAAAGATTCAAGGTCATGCACCTTAGTCGTCAAAAGACTAATTTGCTCTTTTTGACTAGCAATAGTCTTAAGAGACTCATCAAGATAATCATTCAACCTATCAAATTGCAAGTTTGCATCATCATTCAAGCTCAAGTCATTCTCACTATCACAATCGCTATCACTACTAGAGAATGAGTTTAAAAGTACCTCATTAGTGACCTTAGGCAATTCAATGGCAATTGTGGATGGATCCTCTTGAATAGTCGATGGAGCTTGTGTGAAAGTCGATGTAGAGGATGATGCTTCATCAAGGCTAGCTTTGCTCAATGGATGCACATAGATCTTGCCTCGGTTGAACTCATTGAAGACCTCCTTCACCAAGTCATCTAGGTCGTCATCCACCGGCATCACCACATCATTCACTTGAGCCACAAGAGCAAGGTTGTCAAAGTCGCACTCGGATTCCGAATCGGATTGAGAGGATGAGCTCGAATCGGAATCGTTGTCCCAAGTGGCTTGCATGGCTCTCTCACCCTTCTTCTTGCTCTTGTAGTGTCCCTTCTTGGACTTGAACCGGCCATCACCTCTTCTCTTCCCACCATCTTCCTTGTCCTTCTTCAAGTGAGGGAAGAGCTTGAAGCAAAAGTACATGGTATGACCTTCTTTTTGGCACACGAAGCAAAGAGCTCTTTCGTCATTCTCAAGCCTTTCTTTGTTGAACTTTCCTTCAAACACCATGATAGCTCGAAACATCTTTGAGAGAACGGCTCCTTGCTTGTCCTCATCAAGGTCGATGATGCCTTTGGCCTTGTCACTTGAGTGGCGGTGTCTCCCTTGGTGGTTGTCATTGTGGCGGTTCTTGGAGGGAGATGCCTTGTTGTCACTTGCCGCCAATGCCACGGTTTTGGGCTCATACTTCAACTCTCCAAGTTGCTTGAGCTTCTCCTCCACGCACCGGTAATGAGTGTAGATGATCTCCGGTGTGAGGTTGTTGTGGGACCTTTGTTGTGTCTCAAGAGTCGAGATGAGAGTGTCGAATTGAGGTCTTCCCACCAAAGCCCTAAGCAATCTTCCTATAACACGACTATTAGATAAGGACTCTCCTATGTTAGTGAATTCATCGAGCAATTGTATAAATCGAGTATACATCTCCTCGATGCATTCACCTTCCCGTATGCGGAAATTATCCAATCTAGACTCTAACTCAAATTGTCGAGAGCTTTTGATTAGAGAATTTCCCTCATAACGGTTCAAGAGAGAGACCCACATTTCATGTGCACTAATAGAGCTACCAAAAATGGCCGCTATGGACTCATGTACCGAATTTAGCAAGACATTAACGGCATTATCATTTTTTGTCCTAATGGTCTTAGAGGCATGGGTTTCTCTACCTTCACTATCAACAATTGGTGTGTATGGCTTATCAACAACCTCCCAAAGATCAATCAAGTTAAGGTATACAACCATACATCTCTTCCAATAACGGAAGTTCTTGCAAGTGGAACCAAATTTGTCCGGTTTTTCTATCACCCTAGAGGCCATGAATCGAGGTTATCTACCTAACAAGATGGTCAAAAGATAACCTGGCTCTGATACCACTTTGTTGTCCCTAAATAAAGGCCTAGAGGGGGGGTGAATAGGCACAAAAACGATTTTCTAAACCGGTATGATCAATATTTGGTTCAATTCAAACTTGGTCTAACATAAACAATCAAAGCACAATCAATTCACAATGCAAGAAAAGTAAAGAGAGAAGAGAAAGAAGTGACACGCGATATATTACGGAGTTCCGACCCGCTAGGAAGTGCTAGCCTTAGTCGTACGTCTCCGGGAGTTTCGCAACCTCGAAATGGGCGCGCTCCGTTCAATTCCACACGAACGGGACTACAAATTCGAACCAAATCACCTTGTTACAATCACTCTCAAGGTGGATTGGCCTAACTCAATTAAACAAGCTCAAACACTCAAAGGATTGAGGCTCTAACCAAATCACTCAACTAATCTAGCAATTAACACTAGTGGATTGGTTTAGCACACTCTAATCTCAATGATTTTGCTAAATAATGCTCAAACACAAGAGAGAGTAATGTCTAACTGGTTGGAGCTCAAAAGGGAGGAGTTTCAAAGGTTTCAAAAGTGTTTCAACAGTTCCAAGAGGCCCCATATATATAGAGGGCGCCAACAGCTCCAAAGACCAGTCAAAACAGACTCTGGCGTTATACAACGCTATATGCCGTTGTACAACGCCCAAGTAGCCGTTGAAAAATCAAACGGTCACAGACAATAACGTTGTGAGTTGTCAGAGCGTTGTGTAACGTTGTATAGCGTTGCACAACGCTTCAGCAAAACTCCAAAGCAAAAGCTCGACAGTTCCGTTGGAACTTGTCAGAGGGTTGTGTAACGCTTGGTAGCGTTGCACAACGAAGTCAAGAAAGCGAATAAGGCAGAACTGACAAACTCAACCAACATTGTCAGAACGTCATACGACGCTGACTGGCGTCACACAACGTCGCCGTTGCACAACGCTAGTCAGCGTTGCTCTACGCGACCAGAGCGAAAAAGCGAAGTCTGAGCGAAGTTTAGCGCGTTACACAACGCTACAATGCATGGAACATGGCAGCATGCATGCAGCATCGATGCAGATCGATGTCTGAACAATGCAGAGTCTCCTGTTTCACACTGCGTTGTACAACGCTGGGTAGCGTTGCACAACATAGGAGTGGAAATGTTGTGTAACGTTACTTAGCGTTGCATAACGTTCTGACAAGGGGAAAAGTGGATTTAACTGGTTTAAAAAAACAAATGAACTAGCGTTGCACAACGCTACTGAGCGTTGTGTAACGCTGTTCCAACCTTGTCAGAGATTTTGCAATTAAAATCGAATTAACTCAGCGTTGTGTAACGGCAACTGGCGTTGTATGACGCTGGACAGAAAAACTGAGCAATTTACCAGCAAATTGATTGAGATTAGTTTAGAGTTTAATTAAACCTTAAATACTGACTCTAACTAGACCAAAGCAATCTCTTGAAGCTCCAAACTAAGTGCCACACTTGCTTTAATCCATTCTTCAATAAATTTAGCTATAAAACACTAAAAAAAAGATGTTAGTTTAAAGGTTTCGGTGTTGTTTTGCAAATCGGCAAATCGAGAGAAAATGTTTAACCAACACTTTTAATATGCACTGATATGAAAGATTTTTGAACATTGATATTAAATGCTACAAATTCATGATAACATATATAGCCTGGGACCCAGAAAAAAGAAAGCAATAAGGCATTAATGAACAGATGATAGCATGCATGTCTGGTTTGTCATTGTTATTGAAACAAATAGTATGTTTGCAAGCTACAAAATCAAGTCAACAACACATTCATCCCATAGGTCCTATTTTCCTGTAAAATGCAAGAAACGCCTCACCCTGACAGATATATGAAACCGAAAGAAGTTGTCAAATACCAAGTGTCAAGTAAAAAAAAGGGACAAATTAATTAAAGTTCTTATGTTTGGGTCCAAGTCCAACCAATGGTCTTTTTGAAGTTAATCCAATAATCCTTGTGATTTCTATTTCATATTGACATACGCTTCTGTGTTGGATCAAGTCCATGAATGTGAATAGAAAACTGACCCAATACCCATCAGGTCCAAAATATACTCTCTCTTCGACTCTTTCTCTCTCATAGATGGGTTGAAAACTTGACATGAACCAGCATGATATTGCATTTTGTATATTTTCGTTTAGGTTGCGTGTATTTACGGACGGTTTTTTGTAAATTTGATTTTTCATTTATATTATTTTCTTTATTTAGTTTATTGAAATTATTGGTTGTACTCGTTGGTTAATTTCACAAAAGAGGATATGATCTTCCATAAATTTTGTAAGCGGTAGGAAAATTATGTCGAAGAAGATTTTTTAAAGTAAAAAATCAAAATCAAAATTGTGCTTCTTAATTTACGTTATTAGAGGAGGTGAATTTTTTAACTATCCATTATCTGATGTTTTAGTTATCCTTTACTCCTACATTTTGCTCCCCTCATCTTCCTCTCTAATAAATGTTGTAAAACACAACCTAAAATGTGTACAGAAGGGAAAAAAATGCAAAACAAAATATAAAACACGTAGATGACACACACACACACACACACTGACACACTGACCAACCTAAAAAAACAAAGAAAAGCCTATAATTACATCATTCGCGCTCATAATGAAATTTGTATTTTGTAGTTTCATGACTTTATATGTCACTTATGTTAGTTAATTTTCCTTTGTAGGTTAAAGTTCATCTTTCTAATTTTAAGAAAGAAAAAGGTGTTCATGTTCTTTTGTTTTAGGGGGCTTGGTTGGTCAAAGAACTGCTCTCTGGCAGGTTTTCTGCTGGTCTGCTCTTTGATCCGATACTTAAATCCTCTTTATCTTTTTATCAGTGTCTTTTTATATTTTAACCCTCTTTTTTCACAAAACATATACATATATCCCACAGCAACATCTGTATGACTGTATAGGATATTGTTCCCATATCTGTATAGCAAAAGATCTGTTGTAAAGGAATCATCCAAATTGCTATTCTACTATGCGTCAATATCTTTCAGTTTAGTTTTTCAATGTCATTATATTTTTACTTAGTTCTATTTTATTATCCTATTGATAACTTGATAATGAATAAATAAATATTTATCCAATGTACTGTTTTTTTTTTCCTTATTTTTCCAACAATGTAATCTGATAGTGATATGGTATATGCAGTGTTTTGCATGCAGTCATTTTCTAACCATTTTCCTACAAAACTTTTACAAAAGAAATAATCGGATAACAAAAGAAACAGGAAAAAAAAAATTAGATAGTGATGTTTATTAATGACTTAATGTTCATCCGTGTAAATACAAAGTGGGAAAAAGGAACCTTTATTTGCAGAAATTTGAAGAATAAAAAGGGCAATCTGTAAGTAGTAAAACATAGGTCAGTTAGTAAAGTTTATTTACAGCTAGCAAAGGTTCATTCCTCCCTAGCTTTTCCTGAAGTAGCATTCTGTTGATTTAATATTGTCTAAAGTGAAATATTAGGTAACTTCCCTTACTCCAGATAGAATATACAACCGAAAGACAGATAAATACTTCCATAGGGTCAAGCTACATGTCAACGCACTTTCTTCTATTTATTATGTTTTTTTTTATACTTATTATGAACAATATTTGTTAAGTTCATGTTCGTATATTAGAGACATTATTGTCACTCAGCTTCCTACAAAGTTGCAACCAGTGCTAAGTTAGAAAAATTAAATTTTAATGAGGGTCGATAAAATTTACATTATTTTTTTTAGTTCTTGCTTGTCGACATTTAGTTAGCTAATTTGTTTGTTGTCATGTAATCTGGAAATCGTACTTTATAACTTTTGACATTTTATTTTATTAATCTTCTATGCAGTTGGAAACTTGCCAATAAACCTTTTAAAAGACAAAACTTTGTAATAATAATTATATAAAGGGGATGCATTTATAGCTAATAGCCGGTTGGCAATGAAATAATGACCACATTGTTATGGGTTCAAATATGTTTTCTTACAAAATTACATCTATATATAATACTAAAAATAATAGAAAAATATATGTAATTTGAAAAAAATATATATATGAAATATCCCCATTTTAATTAACTACTAAATCCACTTATGCCTACAACATATTCCTATTTTTTTAGTTCTATATAATATTAATTTGCTGCCATGCGCATCAATTTACGACATGTTCGTGCAATAGGGACAACCATCCCAACTTTTGCAGCATCCTCCAGCATAATTTTGTAACATAACAATTCACAAAACCCAAAACATAAGATTTAGAAAAGAACAATAATGAATTAATCATCACACTCGCCAAGGTTACCACTAATCCGAGTTTTCTGCTAATAGAAAATTCCGTGTTCTGTGTTCTATTTTTTTTTAAAAAAAAACCTTTGAAAGCACGTTTTATTATTTATTTCTTGTAAGGACCAAGATTTGATGCAAGCATCAGATATAACACACGCTTAAATCAGTTCAAATAACGTTTCTCTGTTCATTTTTGGCTACTTTTTCAATCAAAAAACATTTCGAAGCACATTCATTAAGAGTAATTATTATTTGTTGTATTTACTTTTAGAACAATTTGAAATTTTTATCATCTCTATTACATATATATATCATAATTCGTGCACCAAACTCCAAACATCATCGGATGAAAAACAGATCAGTGATAGAAGTTTCATATAATGGCACAAAGCATTAGTCCTGAGTACATTACACATCAAAAGGGTTATTAACGCAACATAAAATATAAAAACAAAGTTACATTTCACCACACAAACTACCAACAAAATCGTTACTAATACTACAATAAAACACAAAGCCGATTTGTATCTCTTTCCCTCTCCTAAATATTAGCTAATAACAAGAATTACTTTCCATTCTAATAACAAGAAAATAATATAACTAACTTTTTCAAAACTAAAACAACACTTTAAAACACAGCAGGAAGGGGGTTTAGAGGAAACAAATCATGCAACTCCTCAAAATAATCATTATCCTGCCATGTCTCCAGTCCCGGTCCAAAATCCAATCCCCATGACCAATCAGAAGCTGCCGCATCACCCCTGGATGTCTCTTCAAATAGCAACCTCAGCTCCGACATGTCGAAATCCAAGAAGTCGCCGTACATTGGCAAGTCAAATTCCGGAAGTAGCTCTTTCGGTAACTCCATCCCCATAGTTGAAGCAGCCTTGATTTCTTCTGTTGGTTCCAATTTTTCTTCAGCAAGAGAGCATGATGATTCAACCTGAAAGTGAATAAGTTTAGCACACTATTTCACTGATTTAAGCCTTGTACGTAGTTGCAATACCAAACTTTGGTTATGTACAAAATGAATTTCGGCATTGTGCCAGACTGCCAGTAGATCCCAAAAATTTTCCCTATCAAGTAATTGCTAATTTGGGGCCAAATCAGAGGTTAATCATGGTCAAACTTGAAAAGATGACAACCTAACCCCACCACAAGGAAACCCTACCATAACGTCTACTTTGACTGTACCACCTTCACCAAAAAAAAAGTCACAAACTGACATATTCAGAAACTAAAAGTTGGCACGGAGAATTTTCTTTGGTACCATAACCAAACACACTAATATTATCAGAAGATCAAGATACTACAACATAGAAAGCAATCATACTGGTACCAACAAAATTTTTTGAACCACAATACCTTTCTAAGCACTGATTTAGGAGAAGGGAGACCCAAATCCTTTGGAGGCTCCTCATCTCCTGACCCTATCTCACACTCCACTGTCTGCACAGGCACCGCCACAGAAGACCCGGTCGACCCAGCCGGGAAATTAGTCTGTGCTGTGGGTCCCCTAAGCTGAATTGCAGCCAAGTCATACACCAAAGCCGCCTCCTCAGCCGTGTCGAATGTACCAAGCCAAACCCTGACACCGCGAGACGGGTCGCGTATCTCAGCCGCAAACTTTCCCCATGGCCGCCGCCTCACTCCTCTGTACTTGGTACTTCCCACGTGCTTCGTTTTGTTCTTGGTTCTATGAATTGGTTTCTTTTTGGAGGCTTTTGAACTGGAGGTGGTGGTTTGGTGCCCGGAGGAAACTGGGATGTGTCGCACCGCCTCACCGACACGGCGACGACTGGACACGCCGGGTGACTCAACATCGGACGTGTCGGTAGCATCCGGGTCACTCCAAAATATGCGCAAGGTGCGAGCTTTCGCCATTGAAGAGGTCAGAGACGGTGAGATTACCGCCTCTGAGTGTTTTAAAAAAAGGTGAGATCAGATGGTGGTAGCAGAGGAATAAAGAAAGAAGCTTTAATGGAAAGAGGTAGAAAATATGTAACAGTGAAAGTGGTTGAAGTAACTACACAAGCTAAGCTAAGAGAGAATCTGGGGAGGTGTATTAATGGAAGCAATAAAGAGAGAAAACCAAGAGAATGAGATCAACTAACGGTTTTGGGAATGAGAATAAAAAGAAACACAGAACAGAGCAGAAGCTCTTGTTGGTTAGAGAAGAGCGAGGAGAAATTCTTTTGGGTACTTTTATTGTAGTATTTCAAAGAGAAATGGAAGGTTTTGGTGGGGTTTTAGAGAGGTTTCTATGGGGATTGAGAGTGAGAAAGATGGTAGTAGTTAGAGAGCAGAGGAGATTAAAGATGAGAGAGAGAGAGAGAGAGAGAAGAGGCGAAACGGTCGGTATTACTTTATAGAAATTCACCCGACAGAGTAAATGGGAACCCACGCCCGATAAGGATTTTAATATTTACTGCTGACTGCTCGGTGTTCAGTCGCTCACGATCTGTTTTACTTTACCTCTCCTCTCTGTCTTCGGGATTCTGTCTCGCATTTACTAACCCCACCAGATGACCAGAGTAGTTCACGTTTTTAGATTGAATCAGATATCTGTAACCTTTTGTGAGGCGGGTCGGAATAGAAATGAAGTAACTCGCGACGTGGAGCGATACACGTTGGGAGTTGTAGTAGCTGGATATGGCCAACTGTGTCTGATCCGCTCTGTGGTCCGCACAGTAAACAGCATTTTACGCTGAGCAGACCAATAGACAATAGTAGAAGATCGAAAGGCGGGAACGCTCCGCTTTGGAATCATCCTTCTCCTCCGTTCAGGATATAAACGGACATATCCATTTATGAGGGTGCCAGATTATGAAGCGCAGATTTAATGGATATGTCCTTTTATTGTGTTAATGGAGGGGTTGAGGAACTGAGTACGGAAGCGAGTTGCAGCTGAGGATGCACAAAACCCGAAGGGAGGTGCCGTGCCGTGGTTGGACGCTTCCGGATCGTATGCAATCTCTTGCTTTATCGTCTTTCGTGTAAACAAATGAATTTTGAGATATTTTCTGTACGGTTGCCGCGCTTTAAATTTATATTATTCGTTCATTCAAATTTATTAAAGCTAAACACTATTGAATCAGATATTCAGATGACGTATGTAAACCAACCACAGTGTATGTATGTCATGAACTATTTCACGGAGTGTTGTTTGTAAAGTTCAGACGAAAAGTTGTTTTTCTTATGATTAAAATGATGTTCAAATTGTCGTGTTGTTTCATCAATTGATGAAAAAGGGGTGTGAATTATTGTTTTTTTTTTCTATTTTGAAACGTTTGAGATACTTATTGGTATATGTATAATTAAGTTTCTTAAATTTTTAAGAATATATAATGAAAAAAGCGGTGTGTATTAGTGGTCTTTGGATTTTTTTTTTTTTTTACTCGGATGAGGAAGCATTAGAAAAATTTTCATGCATATTCTTTATTACAAATTAAATACTGCAGTTTCTATTAAAGATTACTGACATTTCCATCAAAAAAAAAACAGTGAATTGTATTTATTATGACAACTTATTTTTATATATTGAAAGATTCACACATCAATGACTTGTGAGTAATAAATTTTTGTGTTAAAAGTTCTATAATAAAGAATATTCTAAAAAAATACTCGTAAAGATAATTATCTTTTTCTTTTTAACTCGGTCGCATAGATAAAAAAATTGTTTTTTATTTTAAAATGAGATCAAGGAACTGTAAACACGTATTTGTTTTCCTCTATGACTTACTAGATTTAAAATATTCAAATTTTGTTGTTTTTACTAGAGTTGTCAAGTGTCATGCATAAAATACAACGATAAACGTGCACAAAGAATGCTCCTTAGAAGTGCACAAAGAAGACTAATGTACTTCTTTGTGTTGGTTGGGATGATAGTTCAATCCGACTCTGCTCTCGCGCGGGACCGTCCAGCGCAGCTTACCAACCGTCCGATCTGATCTGGACGGTTCGGACCTATCAATCAGGTTACATGCACGGGGCTCCCTTTGCCATTGAGATTAAATCATACGGCTCACAGCGGTGCGCTGGAAGGTCCCGCGCGGGACTGAATCTCATTTCACGATAGTTGGTTTTTGTTGGGAAAGTAAAAAGAATTCTAATAGTGTGCACCAAATTAGTATCATTCAAACTAGACTGTAATTTCTTTACGAAACTAGCTATGTAGTTATAACGTTTCATAATTAATCTCTTGCTCTAATTAGTGTACATCTTGACGCTTGAAAATTTTAGAGAGTTCCATTTTAATAGTATTAATGACTCGAAATCTTGAACTCAAATATTAAAATAAAACCGTTACATGTGTAACATATATTTTTATCTACCCAACCATAAAATTCGAAGTCATTTTGGTTTTGTTTTCAATGAATACCAAGAGCTTATAGAAACGCACTAACATGAAAATTTATCCTATTAAAATGCCGAAATATCGTGATTGTTTATGTGTTAGTAGGAAACCTATATAAATCACAATTAATATGATTTTAGTTAGGCATTCGAACTGCCTCAAATGTATATAATATTTTGTGTTGGATTATACGCACCAATAAAAACTTATTGAATCAGATGTAACTGGTATGATATTTATTTTATTCTGAATTAAGATATGAGAGTTAGACTTATTGCATTATACTTCACATCGTTCAAATTCATATTTTGTAAAACAAAATTTTATTATCTAATTTCAATATTTTTTTGTGGTAATTCAAATTTTTGTCTTGGCTGTGAACATGATTTCAAAATAATTTAATTATAAACTTAAACAATAGTTTAAATTTGTTATTTTAAATTATTCATTTTGATAATTTATCTTAGTACGATGTAAAAATAACTTATTGGACTTTATTCTTAAACCATAAAAATTTAGCGGAGAGTCCAAACAATTCTAAATAAGTTTTATCCTTCGAAATTTGGCTTTAAAATATGGAAAACAAAGACAAAACATTTTGTGTTAACTTGATCTGAATTCCAATCTAAAATCAACAACCCATATTTACATGATTTTTGTTAAATCCGACAATTGGAGACTGGACAGGAGGCCAACTGACCAACCGCTCCTAGTCTCCAACACTGCAATAGATGGACAATACCACACCAAAGATGCAAATAAAAATGCAACAGAGAATCAAAACATCCCTCGTGGAGTGGAGCCCGGTCACGTGAGATAACTCGACCGGTCGTCAGTTAAACCGGGTCAAAAATATCCGGTCAAATCCTTGGGTTAAGCACCTTGTCAGAAAGGTAGTGCCTGGATAATAAATTCTATTTGGACCAAGTCTATTATATTAAACGTGAACCATTCAGTACTAAAACTTCATTCTTCCTCTCATGTATCATTTAATTGTATTTAATGCAGAATTTGAAGTCCATATAATTTTCTTAATCAGTCTGAAAGTAAATCAACTTGATGTACCAACTACTAAGATTAGCATAAAGCGGTTCACTCGGTACACAACCTTTAGAAAGAAACCTCTGACAAGTGATGACGTGGCGGGTGTTTATTGGGTATTTTGTTCTTTAGGCATGTAGCCCTGCACGAGGTTGTGAAATGGGGTAAAAGTTGAAAGTAGGAGAACGTTAAACAGATAAAGCGTACTGGGTCGGATCTTTTTTAGGAATATAAAAACAAAACAAACCACACAGTAAAAAAGGGTCCATGAACAAACGGTCACTGACAGAAAGGCTCCATGACATAACAAAGCTTTGTCTTGGAATTACTATTGCTTTTTTTGAACTTTCTTTTTAGGCCTTTTAACCTAAGTTTCTAATTTTGTAAATTTGAAATTTTTTGAAAGCAAGATGGGCTTAAGCCTTCTTTTAGTGATGTAAATTGTAAAGTAATTAATTAGTCTAGCTTTCTAACTGTGTTGTACTAGTAATTTTGAGTGATATAAAGACAATAAATATGACTAAAAAAAGAGATGAAGGTAATAGATACATGATTCAAGAAAAAGTTGAATTAGATTTCAGTAATACTTGTCGTTTTGTTGTTGTCACAATCTATTGTTAGCTTCCGAGACTCTTGTTGTCATAATCAATTTTGAGCTTCCAAGACTTCAATTATTTGTTTTTTTTCATTAATTAACTCGTTTCAATCTTTTTTTGACAAAAACAAGTTCATAGAGCCATCGCTTTCGTTTCTATAAAGGGGTAGGTGTTTATTTCATATTTGCGCTTGTACTTTGTGTTCTAATTACCTAAACATTGTAATATTTTAGTTTCCTTGTTGAATGAAGATGTTAGATGGCACATCCTCAACTGACCATAAATAAAGTTTGATCATACAATCAAAACACGAAAAGTTTACAAAATCTCTACGATTTTTTTTTTTATATGAATCAATGAAATTGTTACGCTCATTCTCTAATCTAATTTTTCTTGTGCACACAACTCCTTGCAAATTGCAGACGGTAAACTTTGCAAAATTTTTTATGCTTTTCTTATTAATGATGGTTTCTTACAGTAATTCAATGACAAAATGAAATAAATTTGTCTCCTGGATCAGATTAAATCTGTCGCAAACTCCATATATTTGATTCATATCACCAACTCAAAACACAGTTTGCTCACTTGGATTGAATCCAAAATACAAATATTATCAGACCTTACATCAACAATAAGTATGCCAAGTATGTGAAAAGACCGAAAAGGCCGATGAGTTTCGGGGTGGTTACATGGGCCCCACTAGCAGCGATAGCATGGTCACCTGCTGTGACATTGATTTTTAGCTTCTGGCCTGCTTCGCAGTGTAAACCAATGCTGTCATAGTAGTAATGCATCCCGGGCTGCGTCAGGTTTATAAAGGCGGGGCCGATAATCCAGCGGTTCATGACATGGCGATCATCACAACTGTCGAAATCTTCCTTCGTCACTTGCATGATGTTGTAAACAGAGGAATGGAAGAGGAACACTGCCAATCAATGTTGTAAGAATAAAAGTTTAGAGTGCTTATTGCAGCGCACTTTTGTTGCATCGCTGGTAATCATCCGACGAAGCAATTAATAGTAATTAATGATAACATGAATAATGACAACAATGAAATGTTCTAAAAGAAAATTGTTCGTTGGTTTTCCTGTCACATTTTCTTTACCAGAAACCACAATAAGATGTTCAAAAAACATTGTTATATGAGGTATGCACCAAAAAAAAAAAAAAAACTGTAGGTAAATAATTGAAAAAAATTGAATTAAGTATGAGGTTTCATTTCCTCAAGTACAACTCACTCAATTTGTCACCAACTGTGAATTTCTTTCTGGAGGCCCACTCGTCGTAGAAGGTAGCGTTCGGGGGAGTAAACCATCCCTTGGCTCCTCCAACAATGTGAACGACATGCGACGGCTGAGCTGTGGAACCCACCAACAGGCAGCTAATGGCTGCTAAGACGAGTAAAAGTTCTTTTGCCATTATTTCTCTTTTTTGTCAATTTCCTTTGTTCATCAAAGGCAAAGGATGTTGAGTTGGAGGAGACCAGGACAAAAGATATTAAATGACGTATAAAAGAAAAGAGAAGATATCCATCCATTGTGTTAGTTTTTTCTGTTCCACTGATCTATTTTATGTTTACTAAATATAGAATCGGTTAGTGTCAGGAATTTATGCGCTAATTGGCACATCAAGCTAGCCTATTTGTGGTTAATATTAGATGTAGTTTTACCTCTTTAAGCTTGGATTATCTGCACCTCCTGGTTTTCATTACTGTATCATTTATTCCCTAGTGACTGCAACTTCATGTTGATTTCTTTTCTCAAAATGAATAAAACTATAAAAGCATTCAAATTTATTTTTTTATGATATACTGCTTGATTTCTTTGTGTAATGGTACGTCTAAGATCAAGATATATACACATGTTAAAACTTAAAAACGCAATGTATTTTAGTTAATTTCCTTATTAAAATTGGACATTAATTGAAAATTAGTGAGCATATCAACAAGTTTCATGAACTACTACCCGTAACAAATGGAAATTGGTAGGCGTAACTCGTAAGAGATAGAGCACACTAATCACAGGGAATAATTCCTTTAATTTCTTACTTCATCCTTCTTCCCCCTTACTACCTACTTACCTAGCATCCTCAAATTTATGACAAAAATGATTAAGCGACACTTATTATTTTGTCGCAACAAATTTTGATACTTTGAGGCACTTGTATTTTTTTTATTTAGCAACGAGCGTTGTACTTTCACTAACTTATATTTTTCTACCACTGAGTTTTTAACTTTGAGCAGCACGATAAATTACCAAAAAGAAAAAAAAAAAAAGAAAGAACACCCAAGGTTCAGCATGTACTCTCATAATGTCAACGACTTACTACGTTCATTGAATATATCAGGAAATCAGCGTTTTAACATCGGTCATTATATAAAAATACCAAGTGCAGGACCAGATTAAGTTGACAAATTTGATCTTTATGTTTTTTTCTTAATGCCGATTGCCTATTTGCCTTTTTTTTTTTTTTGGTATGTTATATATATGGGAAATAAGCTAAAAGCCTAAAAGTCATTATTAGTATAGCCTATTATGAAGGACTACTATCAATGACACCATCTTTTATAAAAAGGCACTGGTCTATAGGGGGTTAGAATCTATTGAGGACGTTTTATTTGGACTACTTTGACAACGTTTTCTTAAATCAAGAAAGAAAATTACAAAAGAAACTATACACATATTGTAAGCCTTATAGATTGGTAATTCATTAAGTTCTATGTGTTCAAGCGTCATTTGATATTTCAGCAAATATTGTAAAATTTGAATCATTGTAATTTTAAACTCGTTTCATGATCAGTAAAGTTTATAGCAAATTTCATCATATTTTATAATTGTAAATTATTTTTAACGATCATCAAAGTTACAAAAAAATGAAACATTATTAATTATTAGGGCACGTTTGGATTCATGGTGAATAGACATGAATAGGCATATTCATGAATAAGTTTTGTGAATATATTACATTGAGAATAGGCATATTCATGAATATGAGAGGATGTTTGGATGCAAAAAGGAGAATAAGGTTGTTTGGTAGCTAATTTTTTAATATTAAATGAAGGTTATGGGTTTCTATTCCAACATTTTGCTAGAATATCTATTCACATGTGAATAGACCTATTCATTCTATTCACGAGTTGTTTGAATGACCACTATTCATACTATTCATGAATAAGCCTATTCACATGCCATCCAAACGCACCCTTAGTCTCCAACTAATATTTATGTGAACTTCATGTTTTAATTCCTCATAACTTGACGCAAAAATGTGACTAAACAGTAGGGGTGCATAACGTGTAAAACGATCACGCAATTGCGTTGATCGTTGTGTTTTGGACACGAAACTGATTATCATTTGCGTTAATCGTTTCGTTTTGAACGAAACGATTGAAATCACGAAAATACACATGGACGAAACCATTTCATACTTGCGTTAACCGTTTCGTTTTTAAAACGCAACCAAAATCTTTAACCGTTTTGTTTCATTTTAGACGAAACGAAACGAAAAGACGGTCGAAACGGTCATCGTTTTCAGGCCTACTAAACAGGAGGAACAATTCATAATATTCATTAGAATCGGCCCAATTAAATAAGGATTTAGGGGTCCAACGAACCAAATAACAATGGGCTATTTTAAACCTGATCCATTAGCCCTAACGAGCTTTTCCTTTTAATAACTGATTAATTAAGAATTTAAGGTTCTCTAATTCTTTGTGAAAATCACCACCAGTAATCCGACTTGAACAACTTTGTGCGATCAGCTGTTTCAGGGCTAGGTTATTTAGAGGTTGTAACACGTCTTAAATTGTTCTTTTTTTTTTCTTCGCCTTGAAAAATTTTATGAAAAATGGCACATAGTTTGAACGTGATGTTTTGACAGAAAAAAAATTTACTTTTAACTCACAGGACCTCCATTCGAAAAGTTGAAAGCTGAGAGATGGTATCATTGAAATTGGTTTTGAACCCTCAAAAATTTAACATCAGGTTTTGATTTAGACATTAATTGCCGAGCTGAATTGAGGCGAAGAAAATAGTTTGAAAGCAGTATATTAACTTATGCAGAAATAAATTGCAGAAACTTAATTTGTGAAGCCCTTATGTGCAAACCCAAATCAGACTGCATGATCTGTAGATGCAGATACGAACTTACACACGCAACAAATTATAATCATGCACCAATTAATATATTGCCTTAAACGATTGATGATGTTTATCAACCCCTTTTTCCCTCTTTTCATAAATGTAGCAAATTAACCAATTAAATGCGAAACTGCGTAAAGTAAATGAAAAGTAAGCACACAAAAGTAAAGCGAATCCTCATAAAAAAGGTAACTGAATTATAACAAAATTTGTACATTAAGATGTGATTCATACATATTTCAAAATAAAGAAAAAAAGGGGGACAAACAATCCACACACTGAATATACGACCATGTACAGAGAGCAAACTGATCAACCCGTAATACTCCGACTGTACTTAAATTAGCTGTTGATTAAATATAAAAATCTAGAAGAGGCTTGTAGAAGAGGAGCTGCCGAGGGGGTGGATGAGATACGTCAAGACCAACGCCACCAGCATCAGCACGTATGCAATTCCCTGATCAACCGCTGTTCCTGTATTCATTCATTGCCCCGAAGATTTCGACATGAGAAATAATTAATCAAGGATTGATATTCAAACCTTAATATAAACAATTTAATTCAGTACTCACGAGGATCACTAAAAAGGGGGTGCCCAAGCCTTTCTATACTAAATACAAAAACGAAATAAACAACATCTAGGCATACAATAATAACATCGCACATTGAATATTCGAATTAATTTACTCTGTTTTGGCTGTTGATAACTGAAATCTGCCATAGTGTTAGGAAATGCCTTCTAAATATGGCACCCTCAGCTACCTTTACCAGCTGACAAATATCAATGCCGATTATCATTTTAAGATTTCTCAAAATAAGATAGAATTGCTTTATGTTAAAATTGCTTAATTATGTTAACAGCCATATGAAGATTAAGGATGGACCAACTTACTGCGATCATATCGACTTGCTTTAGTTATAATTGCTTTCTCTAATTCCATCAGCAAGGTTGTCAGTTATTTTTTTCCACATAACAAGACCATCCTAAAGCTTTTACCAATTTTGTTTGTGGATTGTTTTTGGGTGGCTTTTCTGGGATTTTAGTTAGCATCCCTCTAATGAATTATTAGAATTGGAAAAATGTGAAAAAAAAAGCAAAAATGGAAGTTACCATCACTTGTAGCGGCTGGTGCAGGAGCCGGCGCCTGAGCCTGCACAGCCGGCAATACCAACCCTAGTATCAAGGCCAAGACGGCCATGGTACGCAAGGATGACACTCTCTTCATTGCCATTTCTCTCTCTATCTTCACCTTCACTAAGAGCCGAAGATAGAGAGAGGGAGAGAGCTTCTATGTTTTTGTCCCCTTTTTATTTAATTTCCTCTTGAATTTGAGAGCAAACATTGGTTTGCATTTTATAAGTTGATGGCAATATAGCGAGAGATAGGCCAGATAATACGGAAGGTTTGTTATGGGGCCAACCTTACTTTACGGGGCCCACCCATGTGTACCGCCGACCATACCCGGTACACTAACCAGCCTGTTAGCAAAATGTCACTAGACATGGTCTATGTACTTTAATAGACCATAGTCACTGACATATGGTTAAATATTTGGGGCCAGATTTATTGCTTTCTGTGAACTTAATTAAACCATGTCTATTAATCAAACATGCATGCTCATGTTCTATATTAAGCCATAATACAATAGTAGGCTGGAACTCTCAATGGTTGACAAGTGTAAGGTGTCTATCTGGGCCCTTGATTTTGCTTTAAGGTTTTGACTTGACAGGTTGGAATCTTGTGGTATCTTCTCTGGTTGTTTGATCAAATTGCTGTTTCAATATAAGGTTGGTATTGTTCTGATAATTTTGCTAGCTGGAGGCTGATGTGGCATGAATCTAAAATTTTGGATTTTAGAAGCACACAGCAAAGATTATGTATAATTAATGGTTGGTTTAGCATTACACCAAAAAATAGAGGGATGATATTCATGAGTTGACAATTTCTGTATCAACATATGTAAAGAGAAAAAAAATATTTTGTCAGTAATTTCCCTCAATTTATTTTGAAAATTTTCTTTTCTTTCTTTTTTTTTATATTATTTTTTCCGTCCATGTGGATTCGAATACTTTTCTGAACAATTCTTAATGCTGTCAAGTGAAGAAGGTATTCCTATTTTTGTTTTTAAGCTCCTTATGGCTGGTTAGTTGCATGATATTGTGTTAAACACAACAACCGTAATAAGAAACCATGTGCACAACATCAAATCACTATCATTACCTCAACCACCAAATTCATTGTTACCTTTTGGTTACTCAAACTATAACTATAAGC
Organism: Rhynchospora pubera; assembly: GCA_028095005.1. Classification (NCBI taxonomy): domain Eukaryota; kingdom Viridiplantae; phylum Streptophyta; class Magnoliopsida; order Poales; family Cyperaceae; genus Rhynchospora; species Rhynchospora pubera. The sequence goes on along the minus strand of CM051460.1, from coordinate 82,228,971 downwards.
GGTGTCAAATTCAATGGCAAATTAAAATATTTAGAACAAAAAAATGTCAAATGTATGCCTAATTTTGGGCCTGGTCTGATTGGCCCATTATTTTCTAAATCCAGTCTATGAGCTTTTATATTGGACAAAGGCTTTTTGAAGATGTGTCATCTTGAATTCTTGATTTCAAACTCACAAAATGCTTTCCTGGGTTGAACTAGAATCTCAATGACATCTAATTGTAATTCAGGATAATTTTCACCGCAATTAACTTCGTTCCTATTGGATCTAGCCTCCCTTTGGTAGGGACAATCAATATGCAAATGCATGATCTAGTGGTTCTTGAACAATATTAAACTTTCTTTTCTTTAGATTGTTGGAGTTATCAACTCATTATTTCAAATAGATTCAAATTGCATATATTTGTGTGACCATCTCTGATATTTCTTTGAAGAATATTTTAGTCTCAACTTCCTTAAATAATATAATAGAAGTAAAAATAAATAAAACCAAAAGGAAAGAACAGTAATATCAGACGACATTAATACTCAAAACTAACAAAAAGCTGATCTATATTCAAGTCTAGTAGTTAGGTTATTTGCTACAGTTAACAGGAACATATGCTCAGCCTCTCCTCTAGCACTATCTCTAGAATTCAATTATTACTATTTTTTTATTTTAACATATTATCAAGAATTTGTGTATTGCATGTGCACCAAGTCGTCCATGCATCACAAATGGATTCGCAAATATCTATACTGCTAACAAACCAGACAAAAGAGTGATGGATGATTATTTGTAGCACAACATTATCAAGGTTAACTTTGTTAGATTGAAAATAAAAGGGGGTAATTGCAAGTTAGAGTGAGATCAAATAATTGAGAGTTTATGTAGTTAGACAGATTAATTTGGATGAAACTTCATATAGCTTAATTTTCCTTGGTTGAACTCTAATAAAATTTACAACAAATAGCAATAACCAGTTCTCACAATTCTCAGAAAAGGTGTAATTGTGTATTAGTAATTCCTGGTTATCAAATTTTAATTACAAAGACGTTCCATACCTAAGGTTTAACCTGCGCATCTCATCTCTAACCGAATCTCTGAGGACATAGCCTAGATAAGAGCTAATTAAATGATGTGTAAATCTCTTCAGTTGTTGAATCACTGAATATATAATGGAAAATGTGAATGTCGAACTAGTTTTGCAATATTTTATATAATTATCAAAACGACAAAAAATCTGATGCAAAGCATTGAACAACAAAAATGCTAAATAGACACTAATATAAGCCTCTTAATACTTGGAAGTTATATCTAAACGGCACGTCAATATCTAGGTATCTGTGATATATATGAGCATCTTCATAATCATACCAAGCAAGCACCAGTACTAACAAGTAACATCTTAAATAATACTCATGACAAAACTTTATAGGAACAAATTGAGATAGAAATGTAACTTATTATCACTTCTATAAATGGATACGAAGACTGAATCAATTATATATCTATGTTTGTTTGGGTATTGCATTGCATTGCATTGTTTTTGACTCTGAAGTCTGAATTGCCATGTTTGGACAATTTCCCCTCTCATAAAACTGACAAAAAAAAGGGTAAATTCATCAATTCATAACCCCATAAATCCAAAGACAGCACCTCAGATCCAAACACAATGCTGCAAAAAAAGGCCCAAACAAACAACTCTCAAATTAATATTCAAAGTTTAGAGCTGCAGATTGATCCGTTGCTTACTTTAACGACTGATGGGGTCGTCCAGCAGAAGGCACCAATGGCGAATCGCTGCTTCTCCTTAATATTCCCATTCGTCGGCAATCCGTACTGAATGAGTAAGCAGTCGAGCTTCCACTCGGGCATGTTCTCATACTCTTCCCTCGTGTATCGGGGATAGTGCAACGGCATTTGGAAGTGTTCATAGCACCTCTCGGGCACACCATTGTGAGCCATAGGTCGGATCTGGGTTGGCTTCGCAGGCTTGACGGGTGGGAGGATGGTTTCTACTGATTCCATTAGTTGATTTCCGGGTTTGGTTTGTTTTGCTTGTTTTACTTTTTGGGTTCTGGATCTTTGATCAGAGAAAACTAGAGAGGTTGAGCTAATTAGGGTTTTTGTGTTGTGATCATGGTATGTTAGTGGCATTATATATACAGTAATACAGAGGAGGAATATGGAAAGGACAGGTAGGCACTCCGGTCTGAAAGGTATTGTTTGGTTAAAGAAATGGTCAACCATATTTACAGATTTATCACTTTATTAGCAAGAATTGGCGCAGGGTAGATTTTTCTCTCTGACAAGAGAATTTCCAAGTTCTGGGCCCACCTGTCAGGTACATGGTGTAGCCTGTACAAATGCAAATATTCCTTTTGCTAGCATGTTTGTCGATTGCTTGGATTGAAGAAACCAGGTGGAGAATACGTGGAATTCATAAAATAATGCTGGTAAGAAAAGCTAAGGACATGCATTGATTTTGTTGGCGATATGCGGTGCACTAAGTATATTGAGATTATTATTTTTTTCCTCATTGCCACAGAAATTATTGGCTTATTGCTGATTTTGAAGAAATGCCCAGATGAAACAGTTCCATATTCTACAACGGTTTTTGTGACATTTTGGTGATGTTAATCCAACGGTTCCTGTTTTGGTGCAGAATGTTTAAAGTTCATATATAACAAATCAAGTTGCATAAAATTCAACAATTGCAACAAATTGTGCAGACTCTCCGTGCCTTGTCATCTTAATTACTTTTTTTTTTTTAAGATAAATTGGAGGTCTAAGCCACCCAACTTATTTTTAAATTAAATGTCTATGAACATTAATTACTTTTAAGAGTAAAGGAGTATTGCTCTTTGCCACTAGACAAGGAGCATCTTAATTACTTTTAAGCGATTGGAAGAACATTACAATGAAATAAAGTTTGATGGTACCATAGAAATATCTAATTTTCAGGATAGGATCCAATCAACACTTCATTACATATAATTTCATAAAAAATAATAAATAGGAACAAGGATAAGGAATGCAATATAATATTAGAATATTTGCATTATAAATCACAAAAAAATAATAAAAAAAAATTCCAAATAAAATAGTGAAAGTCGGCGGGCATTACATCAAGAAACAAAATTTTAATGGGTAGCAACAGTGACTTGTTCAAGAGGAATCAGAAAAATGGTAACGAACAAATCAGCTAAAAGAGCAAGAAAGAAAGATAAGAACAAGAACTAAAAAAAGAAAAGAAAAGAAATTTGACATTAAAAAAATAATAAAAGCTCGATGTCAGAAGAAATTTAAAAGTCAACGGAAAATACAAAGCTTGCTTTTTCAATCAGATAAGTTTCGAGCAATGCATCTTGATTGATTGATTTCCGTGAACGTGTATTTAACTCATTTTTTTAATATGTTTGTATTTCGTAAGGTTCGTTTCTTTCTAGTGTTTCTAGTCCCACCATTGTAAAAAGGACCGCCGCAAATAATCAATTGATTTTCTTTTATAATTTTTTTTTTGCTTATTTGCATGATAATTATTAGCATATTCATCAATTCTTTTTTCCAATATCCCTCATTTCATCGACTTAATTTTATTTTGAGATCTTCATTAATTATTTGATCTTTTGTTCTAATCTAAATGAACTTTTTACACTTATTTTCAGGTTTTTTTTTTCTTTTTAATGGGAACAGTATGAAAAAAGAACGAAGAGATGCTGGAAAGGAACCTTGACACCTTGTGCATCACCTCTGTTTGGTAGCATTTTTTTTTTCTTTTTTTCTTTCTTTTTGTTGTTTGGCAGATATTTCAATGTTGATTTAAACATTTTAAGGTGTTCTAAAATACAAATCCAAATGTTTTGAGCCTGTAAAGTTTAAAAAAACTCTGTGGTGAGTGTTTTAAAATTAAAGAATTAATTTCCTCAATTAACTTCTTAAAGTAGCACATTAGTTGAAATTGATACTTTACAAGCTTTATGGCATATTATTAGATTTGTAACAAGTTTTATCTGATTGATTAATATAAAAACCTCATCAGAACTTTCATTGTATTGTAATAACTAATAAGTGTGTTCTTCGAAACTTGAACACCTTACCTTATAAGATTTACAACTTGTACTATTAGTTGGATTTCCCTTTTTAGTTTTTACAAGTTTGCCGATCAAGTATTCTGAACTTTTCTTATTAATTAAGGAGGCCCACTTAAAGCGTTGAATGGATTTAGTTAGTTTAGACGTAACAGACGAATATAAAGAGATTGTTTCGAGAATGTTTGACACAAAAACAGTTGGATATGAAAATGGTAATGTGAGAGTGAAAGAGACTAGTAAAGAAATGTTCGGAATGGAGGGAATGTGTTATGTATAGTCAGTTAATCGGGAGATACTTTAAGCACTCTGAAATTTACTTCAAACATGTAAATAAAATATCCGTGTTTGTAACAAAAAATTAACACCTAACCAAATAGAGAGATTACATATTTGTGACAAAAATTAAGTTTCAAACATATACGTACATTCGGTAATTAAATTGGTAGTGGTAATAATATTAGCACTAGAATTAATTCTTGATACTGAAACTCATAATGATAATATCGTCCACAAAAATTACCGATACTAGGTACTGATCACGAGACCATCAACCGAACAGAGAGAAGATCAGCTTTGTTTTGTTTTGGTTTGTTTGTTTGTTTTTTTTTTTTTTTGTTTTGGAAAGTTAATAGCCCATAGGCTTAGATCAGCTTTGTTGAAAGGAAAGGAAACGAAGAACTTTACAACGTGCAATTCGGGGGAGAAAAGAGGCAAGTTAAACAATTAAGTTCTATTTTTAATTAATTTTAGTTGACAAATTGCCTATCAACCATAAAACAAAAACAAAAAAATATTTGTTGTAAAATAAAGTTGAAGAAAGAAACAATAAACAATATCTCAAGAGTCAAGAGTAAACAAAACAATATTCTCAATCTCAATTTCAGAATTTTATTATCTCTTTCATCCATCCATTCTTACATTTACACAAGTTTACCATGTCTCTATGTAGAAAATATGGAGATAAATGAGTAGTGGGGAATATGAAAATGTACGATCAACATATTTATTAATTTCCTAACAATATTATTATTTTTTAGGTCGAAAGAGAGCGATAGTGCGCATTTTTTTAGTCGTAGTAATGACTTCTGATACATAAATGAGATAAAAAAAATCAAATTATTAAATGAAGAAAAGTAGTTAAAATAATTTTTTTTTCTATTCTACATTTGTAAAATATGATAATTGAAACTTGATTGCAAATTAGAAAGTTCTAGTGGTGCCAAAAATAATTATCGGAACCAATTCCTCTCGAAGAAAGTTAGATAAGTACCGCTTCCTGATTGATCTAGGATAATAGAAATATTCAAAATATTTAAAAAAAAAAAATTAAGTTACGTGTTTTAGACTTTAGATGAAGTTGCTTTCATTATGCAAACGAAAAAGACAACATATATGACAAAATTAACGGTTTGCATTTTTTTTTATTGCGCCTATAAATTTCTTTGGTTCATATTAATCCTGTACACCCCAATGACACTGCAGCCATTAAAAAAATAAAAAAAATAAATAAATAAGTATTTACAGTGCTAATAGTACGAGTAAAATCACCATTGGAGTCGACCAGCAGAACAATGTCCCCATTTCAGATTAGCTGTCAAAATTTGACGGGAAAAAAGATTAGCTGTCCAACAATATTGCCAATATTATATTGGTACATTATTAAAAATATAAAAAGCTATTTTATATACCGCATAGATGACCTAATGATCTCAATTTTTTTCTATAATTAAATTTGTACTTCGAGTTTTGCTCCCAAAAATATTTTTTGAAAAAAACAATTATTTAAAGTAATTCGTTCCATAGCACAAGTAATTATTTTTGGAACGCTTAAGAAATAGTAAGTAACATGATAAGCTATGCGGTACATCATAAAAAATAAAATACATAAAAATTGCATAGCTTTAATGATTATATTGCATCTTAAATTAGTCGAATACTTTTCTTTTAAATGAAGATAAGCATGATATATTAACAGTCCAATCAAAATATGATACAAGAGCCAGTTATACATAAAAAACAAATAGCATTATGAATGTCGCATAAGTAAAGAACGAGATTTACCTCTTTATGTATATAAATTGTTATTATAATTTATAAGTTTGCAATAATTGGCACCTAGCTCCTCAATACTACTTTTTTTCCCATAATCGCAAAACTACTGTTCTAACCAAAAATAGTAAAACCATCTGCTATTGTATTATTCATCTCCCTTGACTATCAAGATTAATGAAATAGTGAAGAGGCTTTTCTGCCCCAAAAAAGTTTCAGCTGAAAAATTAGTTACATCAACTGGATCAACCTAGAGATCCTGTACAAAAGGAAGGAAGGAAAGGAAATTTTCAGTCTCGGTCTGTACAGAGTCTAACATCACATTCACATCTGGCGGACACGGAGAAACAAAACACCTGTTTTCAAGTGCCAAAAAAATCCGGTCCACAAGGTCACTATGCTCCAATACTCTCATCCACTTTTCTCAGTCAGAAGAAATAGCAAATAACCCCATTTACTTACCAAAATTCCTATGTTGCCTCTAATTCTTAGACAAGTTGTAAGACCTTTATGCTGCCAGTGGAGTTAGCTGAAACTACCATGTTTGACCTTCCTCTCCAGCAGACACTAGAGACAAACAGCGAGTTCTCCTCGCTAGTCTCTTGGCCAGTAATTGGGTCAATTGACCCAAATTTGTGAGAGGTTATTGGCATGGGAAATGATCTATAGTAAGCATAAACCTACACAAAAAGGGAAAAAGAGTACAACATAAATGACACAAGAAGTATAATTGAAGGATTGGGGTTGCATCAGAAAAAAATCAGCAGTAACAAGAGAGAAAACTGTATCGAAACAAGTCCACTTACATCATTGGTTTCAGATCCACATGTGATGTATCCATCATGGACAGATAAACCTACAAAATTCTGGCAAAAATAAATTCATTAGGTAGAAATATAAGAAAAGAAAAATAGAATGAGACAGAATTCCTAGCAAACTCCTATTGATTGGACTTAATAGATATCGATTGAACATTCATCCATTTGCACTGGACATCAATCATGACTACCACATGTCGTGGCAATGTGCCTGCCAGCATAAAAAATATGCACACAGCAAATGACTTATATTTTGCTTTCTATTTTTTGTTCCATTTTTTTGTATTTATAATCAGCCCCAATCAAATAATTTCTATCTCAGTTACAAAACCACAGGAACAATACTCGACTCACACTCAGTGAAACATTATACAGAAAAGGCAAAGGGCAAAATACCTTCTCGTTAGTATGACCATTAAGAGTAAGCTGACAGGCATCTGTGGACGGCCCCGTGCTGGAGGTGCAAGTTAGGTCCCAAATCTTAAGAGTGTTGTCAGTGGATGCAGAGACAATGGTATGTGAATCAAGAAAGCGGACATAGCTGACGGCCTTGGAGTGACCGGAAAGGGTGCACCAGGGGAGGCGGGTATTGCGCAAGTCATAGCAGTACACCTTGTAGTCAGCAGACCCAAATGCGAGCATTCGGGAAGAGTATGGCGAGTACTGCACACAGCACACATTAGCCACGTTCTTTATTGAGTCAATGCTGTTCCTCTGCATCCAGTGAACCAACAATCTTGATCAGAGGTGCTTTTAACTCCATAAATTTTACCAAGGATACACTATGGTAATGGTATTCATGCTGCAATAGAAGTATGACCATACCTCATTGATGTTCCATATTTTAACAGAACAGTCATCACTTCCACTGGCCAGCTTAGTTGGGTCAACCTGTGAAAAATTTACCGACCAAGCCCTTTTACGGTGCTCTATGAATTGCGTCAAGCCATGGCCTGTTGTTGCATCCCAAAGCTGCATAGTTTCCATTTATTCAGTATAACTTGTACAATCTTTCAAAGAACCAAATCAATAATATTCTGGCTACATGCATCAATTGGACTCATCTGTCAAGTACTAAGCATGTGTGTACCATACAATGATTTCGGTCTAACAAAACCAAAATGGGGATGTTATAGTTATTTTTTCCAAATCAATGCTCAATTATGTATGAAAAAGATAAATAGATAATATATTGACAAACAGTATAAGGTTATTCATCTGCCATTAGTACAGTAAGGTCGGTAATATCAGATCAGTAACAGTACTGTACTGGTGTTGGACCCAGCCAGGCCACAAATCTGGGATGGACATCCTTAAACTCAACCATACAGCCCGACCTGATGTAAAGTTTACACATCAAAGGAAAACCAGAAATTTGAGCTTTAGTAAGTGGCCAATATACATTTCTGAGTATGCTTGGAAAATCCTGATTCCCACTATTATCTGAGAGTTCATCATCTGAAAAATCATAGTTGATGCATTCTTATTTGCTTTACTAAATGTGGCCTACATAAATAGACCTCATAAGTACAGAAAAGGAATGCCAATAACATGTACCTGAACTACCCCTTCATAATCAGTTGAGGCCAAGTAATTCTTAATGTAGCCATTCCAACATACACAACTAAGCTTTGCTCGACTTGGCATCTCAATCAAGGGATAGTGTATATCCACATTCTCATTCAACAGAGACTCAAATTCAAAAATCTTAATTTTTTTCGACACACCAGCTGTTGCAAAGTACTCTTCATCCCGGTCAAAACTCAAAGAACAAATCACATTACTGCTGCTTAGTATCTCGGAGTTTTTCAAACATCCACGCACCTCAAATTTGCTGTACCGGGCAAATTTGCATAAATCCCCGAAGAATCCATACAGCTTGTCAGGCGGCTCAGTGCAAGTGTCTGAATTACCTTCTGTTTGCACATTGTAGCTTTCACGCAATTTTAAGACATCACTGTCAGGGCGTCTGACAGTTTTCTCTCGAGATATTTCAAGCTGTGAACGAACAGAATAATACCCTGCCTCTAGGTGTTGCATGCTTCGCATGAGCCTCTCCTCATACGGGCTTGGCATGGATGGGTTTGTAAGTAGATCATTTGTTAAGGTCCTTGAAGTGTAAATCCTTTCAACTTTTGCAATGTCAGCTTCTAAGCACCCAAGATCAGCCATTAGCTTTGTTGCTTGTTTCTCTTTTTGTTCTTTTAGTGATGAAAGGAAGTGTAATAATATTTCTGACTCTGTTTCCTCTTCATCAAAGGAGATTGGTGTTTGTTCTGACACAGTTTGGTCTTGGCCTTCGGTTAGTAGGTCACAAAGAAGAACATCTCTGGTTAAAAGAGAATTTATCATAAAGAAAACAGTAAAAACCCTAACATTAAATAAACTTTGTTGTTTAAAAAGCGTCAAAACACTCCTGGAGGATTAACATAATGTAACTAGGCTTGACTGCTACGCAACCAGGCATACTGAAGAATCAAATAAGACTTCAGTAGGCCATAGTGTTTTAAGAATAAATTAACTATAAAAAATAGAAAAAAATGGCCTGGATTCTATCCTAGCATAGATATCAACTCATCTTCATCCTTGGCAACCATATCCTAATTTCAACTATTGCAACATATCGGGAAAATTACAAAAATGGTGACAGATGAAAAATCAGTTCAATATGCAACAACAAATCTGGAGAAGATAGACCCAATTCTCTAATCATTTGCAAATCCCATTTCTCAACTTTTCTTATATTTTGGAACTAAAACACCCAAAATTATTTGGTCCTTTGCATTGGAAAACAAGATATCAACTCAATTAAATGAAGAATAAATTGTCCTGAGCAAATCAAAGCTAAATTACTTCATAGCTAGTTCAAACAAAAGAGTCCAGCACCTAAATCTCTTTGTTATTTTAGATGTCTGTAGCTTACCAGGAGAAATGAAGCACTTCACTGTTGCCCCCCCCCCCCCCCACCCACAACAAACACCCTGCAGCCCCCTCTCCTTGTGGAAAGGTTTCCAGCACCCGGAGCTGCACCATTCAAGCGTACTGAGGTCACGCTAAAAAGAATCTCAATGAGCTGGAATGGTTATTCCAGAGCAGTGCTGGGACCCTTTCAGCATGGGAGGGGACTGATATCTACCCGAACTTGAGGGGGATTCAATAGAAAAATTTTTAGGAAATCAGCGAAAGGTTTAAGAAAGAAAACGTCATGAGTAAAGTTTTTATCACTAAGGTGCTGTTTGCAAAAACAGTTCAAAAAAAATGGTTGGAAATTTGCTAGCATGAGATGCATCAACTATGATATGCACACACACACACAAGTACATGAAAGGGAAACAATTACAATGCTAACCTTGCCTTTGGACGGGAAACTGGGTCTGGATGAAGCAACCAGAGGCAAAATCCTGCCTCTTTAGGGTTCTCAGCAAGAAAATTTGGAGGTAGAATTCGGTGGCGGAGATCTGACATGGCAGCTGAGTGGAGCTCCCGAGTTTCAAAATAGCTAAACAACTACAGATACGAGAATTGCAAAGAAACAAATATCATTAATTAGCCTAAATATAGAAGCAAAGTATCTGGGTTGATAATTTGGTGACATGTTATAGACAGTTGTTTCAGGTCTTGTTACAAAAACCTTCTGCATGTTCTTGTACAGTTTGCAAAGTAAATCTTACAAGCAACAACAGCATTAATGCAAGTTTACCAATTGTATAGCAATAAAAATAATGGAAGCTAATTGTTTGCACTTCATTTCTTGCCAAAAGAAAAAAAATGATCTCTGGTGTTGTTGCATACAAATCTAATGTACACAAATCCTACACAAGTCATTTCAAAATAATCTCTGATGTTGTCGCAAGGAGCTATATTTTATTGAAGAAACAAAATAAATAAAGAACGTGTAGTACCTCAAAAAGAAGTACACCTAGGCTATATATATTCGATGAAAGAGGGCATGCATACCCAGTTTGTTCCTCAGGGCTGCTATACCACCTCTCCTCAAATGTACATGCATCTCTCCCAATATTCATGTTTTCTCTAAAATCACACCCTGAATTAGCCAATCTACCATACCCCTGATCACCAACCTTTTGATGCTTCAACCGAGAGACCCAATCAAACCCTTTTTGTACCTCTTTTTGATCCAAATATCTCTTCCTGCTGAAACTATCCACCATTTGTGTTATACTGGGTGTTTCCTGTGGGAGGAATCCACCACAATACTTCACCTGGTACAGAGACAAAATCATAAAGTATGATGGCCGGAGATCTCTCAAAGCCAGACCTTGTGAGTGTGAAACATTCAAAAGCTCCACTATTTGTCTAAATATTTGCATTTTTGTCGATTTGCTTATCCGCTGGTGTTTTGGCTTGAGAAGTTCTCTCAAATTTACTCCTTTTTGGCTACTTGAATTATATGGTCCAAATGCACCACCACCAAAAAGAGATTTCTCATCAGACTTCATGCATTTTTTAGGGGATGATTCTAAGCTTGTCTCCACATTAAATTTGGGTTTCTCAATAGCTCCTTTGTGAACTATCCCTTTCCCTTTGAATACACTTTTAGCCCCAGTTTGTGGGAACTCATATGCAGTTTGAGGCCTAATGGTTGACTGGAGACCTCTCTGAGTTCCAAACAGGGGATAGACATCATTTCCTGCCCTCTGATGACCAAATGGGGAATGGGGATCATTTCCTCCTTCAACGAATTGACTAAATGGCCTGTTAATAGGTGCAATATCCCTTGATAAACTACCAGCTAACCTTGTGAAATTACCCCAAAGCCCTCTCAAAACTGGCTTCTCACCACTACTTGAACTGCTGTCAACTGAAGTGATAGTGGTACTTCTGTAATTCTTCAAAGTAAGCTCTTCTACTATAATATCAGGTTTTGACCCAGAATTCTCAGCCTGACCTGGATTGACATTTGCTATGCTTCTCCCTTCAGTGTTCTCCATAAATGCATCTTTTGAGGACAGGAAGGGAAAATGTTCTGACCAGTCTGGATCACGGCTAATAGGAGGTGTTGTATTGTCAGCAGTAGAACTTGTTGATTGGCCAGGTGGGGCTGGGGGTGGCTGTGTTTCCTTCATTACCTGCACATGCCGATCTGTGGGGCTTTCTATCGCCTCATGGTGGTGATTCAATTCTGTTGTCCCTTCCATAGCATTGATTTAAAAGACTAATAATACTGAAATCAACAGCTAGTCGATGAAGGGCACCATTTTGTTTCTAAAGTCTCAATGGCTCTCAATCCAAAATCTGTGCACAGTATATTGGCAAAAAGTTAGCTTGGAACAATATCAAGTAATGTCAAAATTTATCGTCTTCTAGTTCAATGCATGAAGCTATAATACTGGTAATGTATGCAATTCGGAGGTAAATCTTATTTCCCCTGGAACCATGCTCATTAGTTCCACAGAATCTAAGGAACCTGTGCATGGCAGTACAGTAACATTCCAGTAATTCTAGTAAATTATAATTTCAACTTTAATTTATACAATGTTTATCGGTTTCGCAAGAGTTTTAACTTTTTCTTTTCTGCAGAATTTCAATTTGAATGGAAGTGGCTTACAAGATAATTTTTTTAAAAATTTTAATCAGACAAAAACATAATTTAAAAAGGAAACACTTAATTTCAGATTATTTGCAAAGATAAAGCACCAATAGAGCATTCCCTTGTTACCTCAATAATCCCAGAATTCAACTTAATTTCAGATTCCATGAATTATAGACTAATCAGGGTAACATACTAACAAAACTAAAACAAACTTGAACAAAAAACTAAGTAGCATAACATAACCAATAGTTCAACTCAGAACCCAACAAAATTCCATCCATACAACGCAAAATCCAACTAAACAATTATAAAATTGAAAGAAACGAGGAAGAAGAACATACCTAACTTCAAAAGAGAAGGAACCAAACAGAGCTTGAGTGGGAAGAAAGGGTTGGCGAAGAGAAAAAGCGAAATGTATCAAACCCTAAAATTACCCAAAATGGAAAGGGACATAGGTTAATATTTTTGCATCTCTCTCTCTCTATCTCTCTCTTCGGGTTTAAGTTTTGTTGGAATAAGAAGAGCCGCTCGATGAATGGGAAGGAACGAAAGAAGAGCGAGAGAGCGAGAGCGAGAGAGAGAAGGGAACAAGATATCGTGTCCCTCTCATTTGTTTAATTGTTTTTCTACGGCCATTAAATATTCGCCTCCAAACCTTAGATTTCTTAGGAATAATTATTCTCTACTCCTGTTCATCTCTCTCCGTTTACTTCAAACCGGAGATGTCCAGAACATGTTCTGGACTTCTGGTATAATAGAAACGTTTATGCTGTTTTTTTTTAAACCGTACCAGCGTCCCTACCGGTCAGATGGCCGAAATTAGGTATTTTTCGATATTGTCCGAAATTATTCGATATTTTCTCTCATAATATCGAATATCGCCATTTCGATCATTGGTCTGTTTTCCGGTGTTACCAAAATTTTTCGGTATCAGTACAATTTTCAAATTTATGTTTTTTTACGGTTGTTGCATGCTTGCATTCAAAATATTTTGATATCAAAATCTTGTATAAATAACCTTTATAAATTGTAAAAAATCTTAAAGTGTTATATTGACTGAGATAAAATCTTAATATCCCAATGCTTAGCCATTAGTGCTATCCACTCACCAATGTATTTATTGATCTAGCTTAATATATATTTTAGTGATACTAAATGTTGTTCAATTGATTCTTGGATGTTATTTACAATATATCACTTTAATGTATATAAATAAGCAATTAACCTTAAAATGAAATTTCAAGCAAATACAAAGTAAGAAAACAGAGAAGATTAGATTCAATTTTACTTAAAAAATGGAAACTATAAAAACGTATCAAATCATTATTTAATATATAATAATAATATAATACAGTGTAATGTAATATAATACAATATGTTACTAATGCCACATCATCATAAAGTATGGACATTTCCAATACATTGAACTGGAGATGGCTGGAAACTTAAAAAGTATATTTGGAGCGGAGTGGAGCGCGGCGCTGAACAGGAGTTGATAATATCCAGCTCAGATTCAAATATTTAAACCGAATCGGTTCCTAACTAAGGTAAATTTCTTGCGAGGTATGGAACTTTATATATGGATGATGGATCGCTGGATAACTTTCTTTTTCATAACTTGTCCGACATTAAATTTGTTATGACAAATGTATGCATTAAATAAGACTAACCATGGTTTTTTGTGTGAGCTGCGTACATGATATTAATATTGACATTATAACTATTTGTGCTATTAACGTTATAATTTTCGTTGACATAAATTAGTATTTTTTTTCCTTAGTAATGTTAGAGTCAAAGATGTTTGATGTCAAATGTGATTCGAGTCTCAACTATTGAAATTTCAAATGGTCAATTCGAACTGATCAATATGATCTTCATATTAACGTTTATTTGGAGGTCAAATTTTATATTTTTTTAAATAAATTTTTTCGTAATTTTTAAAACTGAAGCCCAAAATTAATTAGATTGACGATTTCTAAAATTTGAAAAAAAAACAGTAAAAATTTTGGGAAAAAAATATATAAAACTTAGTATCTAAAGAGATTTTACTATGGCGAACAAATTTAGTGGTTCAAATTGGCCATTGTAATTTACAAAATTGAGATTCGATCGCGTTTGACTCTAACATTACTATTCTTTTATAAAATATACTTTTACTAACAAAAGTATAATTTTTTTAGTTAATACAGACATTAGTGTTAGAATTATGTTAGTAAGATTAAAAAATAACCGAATTAATAATTGAAATAAGTTGACAGCTCATTCATTAAAGAAACCAAGTGAATTTTAATAATCAAGTTATAATAACAAGATTTACCTAAATATATGATTTGAAAACTCTGTCAAAAATTCCAAAATATATGATTTACCAAACTTTGTATCCTACCATTAAATGGCACACCTTGTCCATACAAGCGCGTGAACTGATTGACCCCTCAATAGGTCCAAGCAACGAACCTAACCCAGTTAGCTACCAAAAGAGAAAACAGAATAACTTATTCCAATTCCATCACCACATATCTTATTCATTCGAAAGCGCTTCGACGTGGGCTTCTGTACGCCAATAGCGCATCCCTTCCCCTCTCCGTCCGATCGAAATCCAACGGAATCCCACAGCCTTAGCGATATCTCACTGTATGGTCCGCGTGACTGCACGAATAACTTATTCGTATAAGGATGTGCTGTTCCCGCGGTGCACCACAAATGGGAAAAAAAAATGTTGCTCAGCTCAGACATTTAGGTGGGCCCCACTTAAGGCTCTTTTTCGAAACGAGCGATTTGATTGGGTCGTTCACGTGGTTTGTGTTGGGAGGCAATGACCGGTTTGTCCGTCCCTTTGGTGGGACCACGCCATGTCCTCTTTTGTCGTCACATGTAGTGAGCAAGTATTATCTAGAGCACCATAAACCAGAAGGAACAGTAACTCACTGACAGTGGGACCCATAAAACTAATGAAGCAGAAGGATCTTTGCTCCGAGAGCAGGCAGTGGAACCGGAAGAGATGGGGCCGACATCGATTGGTCCGTTCGTACATTGTACAACCAGGAGCTCAAGACTCCGTAACAGACTTGAATGACGCTTTCAATCTTCTCCAATTCTTCGAAATGGACATTGCGTCATTCCTTCCAGAAGATCTTGATTTTCGCATTAATATGTACTAGGACACTGACAAGTTTGTGTTATACTGGAGAGAGATAAATGAAAGAACTCGGACCTCATATTCGGGACCCATATTCAGTGATTAGGTCGGGAACTCGCGGTGCGACGTCACCTGGGGGTGGGGTCTATGCTGACGTATTGATCAAATGGAGGTCAAAAGTGAAGGCTTGAGAGATTACGTGGCATGGACGTCACGTGGGACTGTGCTGACTTGTAAATCTCTGTTTGGTCTATACCTGATATTTTTGACTTTTTCTAAAACTTTTTGTTTTTTTTAATTAATTTTTTTTGTTTTTTATTTTTCGACGTTAGCTTGATCTTCTGTTTAGCTGCGCAGTTTGTCGACTCTAAGGGGCCGTTTGGATTGCTTAGGAATTTGGAAAATTTGGAGAAGTTGTAATTTTTAGGAATAAATTTTTTAGGAAGTGTGTAACTTTGTGAAGAGTTTGAATTGTTTATAATAAATTTATGGTAGGAAGATGAAATTCTCCAAATTCTTTGGGAATCCAAACAGCTCTAAGAAATAAACATCGTATTAGTAATTGTCAACTATAGAATTTAATAATTTTAGGAACTTTTATTCTGTCGTTGAAAAATATTTTTGTTGAATTTTTTTGGATTAATAACGGACAAATGTGATAAATGTGGTGCATGTACAATTTTTTTTTAAATACGTATAAAATCTTTAGACAAATGTGATGAATGTACAATTTTCTTTTAAATATGATTTACATATTTGCACATGCTTCCCTGAAATGTATAATTATGTCTAATTATGCTCGCGTCATGTTATGCCATCGGTTGTAAAATAACATACATAAACTTTTATTTCATGATACTATTATAATAAAATAGCTTCCATATGGTGACGTCGTGCGAGCTCATGGGCCATACTACCATTCTTAATTGCTGTACTAGATATGATCATACTAATACAGCTGTCTTCTAGTGAATTTGATTACTTTTATAATAGGAGCGGGCACTGAAATGTTTCTTTCCTTTTGTTTATTTTGTTTACTTTAATCATATGATATATAAAAAGTATTACAATTTTAAGCATCTATAAATTTTTGTCAATCAGTTTTAACATATGATGTCTAGTCAAGACGCGCTTCTTTTTTGAGTCACTAGATTAAAAGCTTATACTTAACATAGTAATTGCTATGCAGTGTTTAAAATATCCTACCGGACCGGCCGTTTCAACCGGGTAAACCGCAAACCGGACCTTGGTCCGGTAGGGTTAGGGTTGAATACCGGATGACTTGAGAACCGCGTTAAACCGGATAAACCGGGTATTTTTTTTCTACCGGACTGGACGGTTAACGACAAATTTGCTGGCTCAAGTATTTCGGACTGGTTTAAATTTCGGTTCACGAACTATTCTACTCCGAAAATGCGGAAAATTAATGTAAGAGGTGGGCATCGAACTGAGTTGTCTCCGCTGTGAGAGACACACCCATTTCCACTGGACTATGCTTGTGTTTATGATATGTAAGGCCCCCAGTTTATATATATACGGTTTTTCGAACCGGTAAACCAAAAATACCTCATACCGTCTGTTCCACTGGTTCGGCACCCGGTACGGTATTTTAAACATTGTTGCTATGTTGTATAAATGTAGTTTTAATTACACTTCGTCTTCTTTTTCTTTTTTTCTTAATTTTTTCTTTTACTATGGTTTGGTACTTTGATTTCAGATGTTCCTTTTTGGGTTAAAGAAATAAAAATAACATTTTCGGATAATATTCATATATTTTTATATGTTTTGTCTAATAAATAGACTAATCAAATTGATACCAGTATTGTTCATAAATTTATTGAATTTTCAAGAACTACTTATATCCATAATAAATTATTTGTATTTTTGTAGTATTACGAACTTTCTTAATATTTTTACAAAAATATTAATATTTTTGCATATTATATATAATATTCAAAAATCATTTTGAAAATACTTGTATGTATCATTTTCATATAAAGATATAAACTCGAATTATAAATTTATTACTATGTTTTGAACAACTATGATAGATTTGTCAATTCATTTTGTTTATTGTATTTTTTTTCTCGACTATTTTAATTTTCGGGGATTGGGGAAGAATGGGCTGTTGGGCCCCTTCATGAGACATCATCTGGACCGTTTGGTTACGGGCCTCGAAAGCTGTCTCTCCGCCGAAACAATCCTTATACTAGATTTTGAGAAGAGTAGATTACAGAAACATATTCTGAGAAGAGTTCACATCCTTACCTCAATTCCTTTTCTGAACAAATGAAAAGTTCTAAAAAACATTGACTAACTTTTGTGAACTGTTATCCCAACTAGGTTTACTTCACATGCGAAAAATAGGTGGGGAAAAAATGTTCAAAGACCATCAAAACCTTCAAGTTGTCCCAAAGTTGATGTATACATTATCTTAAGTCTTAACTAAATTGAGAAAATTATTCATGGAAACATTATAGTAAGACAAACAATCTTTTCATTTCAAACTCAAAAATTACCGACATTTGATGAATAACCACCTTATTATATTTGTTATATGAACCTGATGTGATCTACTGATCTCTACTAATATGCTGCCGATGTGAGAAATCCTGGAGTTCATTTTCAATAAGATAAAATATTGGGTGTAACGTGCAAAATCACTCTGAATAAACTGGAAACTATTTAGTGGTCTCTACAGAGTACAGACTACTATTTTTCTTGTAATAATATTAAATGTCCAAAAAACTATTCTCTTGCATTATTTTGATCTAGTAAAGACAATAAAATGACTAAATGAGTCAATAATTTTTCTGGATAAATAAGTGGTGCAATTTAATTAGTCACTAGCTAAAATTTATCTTTGTCAGTTTCAGTACTTATTTTCATGTAAGAAGATAACTGACTGAAAGGATATAACCAATATAATTATATTTCACAATCCTTTTAGCCAG
Source organism: Rhynchospora pubera (assembly GCA_028095005.1). NCBI lineage: Eukaryota > Viridiplantae > Streptophyta > Magnoliopsida > Poales > Cyperaceae > Rhynchospora > Rhynchospora pubera. Next base: position 82,210,381 of record CM051460.1, on the reverse strand, counting down.
TAGAGCCACAGCCAAATCCATAGGTTGTGAACATTTAAAAGAACAACTTGCTACGTTTAACTCACAAAAAAGAGAGAAATAAGAAAACAAAAGCACATAAAACTATTCATAACCAAGGGGAACTCATAAAACTAACGGGACAAGATAGATAAAAAGAAAACAAAGAAAATACTGTACCATATGTCATAAGCTAGCTACCATTCATTTACCAACCAACTATTTCCCAAAATAACACATTATGATGTCTTTGTTATGCACTAACAAGAAAAGGAGAACAAAAAGGAACTGTTTTTCTATTAAACAAAAGACAAATTACCCAAAGATCCTTTAAATAATTACTCTTTCCTAATTTTGGTCCTTTCAGTATCAAAATCTCCATATTGTTTAAGGTTTTCAGAACAGAATGGATGATATGGCTTACACTAATCGGATGATGCAGAAACATGATGATGTCTACTAATATAATAAAAGTCAGTCGAAGAAACCACTGTTAGTTGGTGCAAACTGATAAGTTTTGGAAGAAAACTTGAAACTTCCAGGTTCAAAATGGAAAAGGGATGATACTCGAGGACCATTTGCCCAATTTGATCAAGTCACAGAACTCAGCAAAAGTGAAGGTCCCAACCCCTACTGTAAATTTGGAACAGCAGATCCGAGTAGCTACCGACCAGCTGACCGCAAAAGTCTATACTGCCCTTGAGATACATTTCTAATTCTTCAGTAGTCTTTTTACAGGGACCGCACATGTTGCCTTCTGTCAAGATATTTGTTACATACAGCAACCTGCAAGATATTGTAAAATAGGATGCTAAGATAAAATATAAAGGGATAGAAGCTCTTTGATGGGAGTTAAGATGGAAAAAAGTAGTTTCAGGATATAAAAGAATACAAAATTTAAATCTAGCAGCATTGTGCTGACATTTTGTGGGTTTGGGTACAGGAAAATATGGTCAATAATTCATATTTGAGAAATGCATTTGTATTAAATTGTGTTAAACAGGTAACTGGCAGTGGAAACAAAAGGTTTTGGTACCGGCTCACAAGATACCCAAATATGGTCAATAATTCATATTTGAAAGATGCATTTGTATTAAATTGTGTTAAACTGGTAACAGTAAGAACCGGAAGTGGAAACAAAAGGTTTTGGTACTGGCCCACAAGATGCCCAGTCAAGTATCACTACAAGAAAGAATAGGCCATGATGTGATGAGCCATCTGATATGCTTGGTATAAACCAGTTTCAAAATTCCATGCTTGAAATATGATTGTTCTACCAGTATGTTTACTATAACTGGTATACGTTTATATTGATACCATGTAATGATTACTCAATACCTCATCAAACTAAATACAAATCACATGCTAGATTAACAGGTAATATATAATTGAGTGTACTACATTTTTCACATAGTTCTTGTAGTCTTGAAAGCAAAACAAGAGATAGTAGATACCAGTCCCTGTCACTTGCTGTGGTCATTATGTTTAGTAATGCAGGTCTATTGAACTATTTAAATTTGACCAAAAGAGGTATATCCAGGTTAGGTCCTTCTGAATTTCAAAAAATAAATACTCAAATTAAGAATAATTAAAGTACCTTTGATAATCTGAGTCGGAGAGACCCCTGTAGGGCATCCGTTTGAACCTGGAAAGGCGACTTTGTCTCTCAAGTCGGAACAGCGCACAGACTGCCTCCAGAAGCATCTCCGGTTTACATGTCAGAGAGCAGAGCATATCCTCTTCGGTTCCCCAATACACGCCCCATTTCCTCTTTCTAGGTGCCAATTCGGCTTCACCTTCAATCGATTCCTTTGTTTCAGGGGTACCTGTGGTGGAATTAGACTTCATTTCATCAGGTGGCAGCTCCGTCTGACAAGAGGAAGATCCGGTTTCACTGGAACCCGCTAACTTTGAAACTTCCTTGTAGTTAGGTCCATAAACCATTTTATCCCGGGATGTGCTATGATCAGATTTTAGATGTTTTGGTATTAAATCACTTTCTGACCCGAGAGGCTCGCTAAGCCATTGGTTGTTTTCATCGAGCACAATCGATTTCTCTGCTTCACCATTGCTCAGCACGCAACCCGTTTTCGAGGAAGAACCAATTTTAGAGGAGGAACCGACGACTCCCCCTAACATCTTCATGTTCGTCAATGTTTCAAGCTGCACATGATCGTAATCATCTTCATCATCCATTTCTCCTCCTCCTCCTTCTTCATCACTATCGTCGCTGTCTGAGACAGGCATTGCACTGATCACCTCATTTGTGCCCTTTTTGGTGAAGCAAATCACCGATTTAGCTTTCCCAGCCACCTTCTTTCCCTTTCTATCAATTTCTTTCTCTTCCTCTGTCAGAATTGAGTTTTGTTGGTCCTTCTCCTCGACCTGTTCCAGCAAAATTTGGATGCATTCTTTAGCATTGTCCAATTCAACCTTCAGTAGCTGGTTCTCATACGTCAGTTCGTACAAGCTTTTGGACTTCAGCAAATCGAGCTCGGCTTGTAAAGATGCGTTCTTGGCCTCTAACTCGGCTATGTAAGTGGTTTCTGGTTGCTTCTGAGATTGTTGGGACGAGTCCTTGAGCACTTCCATGGTAGATTGCACATGAAATTGTTGAAAGGTGTTGTTGGGTTGTTGAGTTTCAGGTTGCATCTCGAATTGTTGAGATGTGGTATCTTCCTGTTGCATGAAAGGTTGGTTGCTAATTCTCTTGCCCTAGTGAAGAAGACGAAGAGAAGGAGAATTCATGAAGAAAGGAGGTGAGAGGGATGGGGCTTGCTTAACCCTTGTTTGGGGTCTAAATATATATATGAAGAGGGTTAATAATAGAAGGTTGCCTGAAACAAGGTTAATTTTATCAGCCTTTACATTATCTCGAGGAGAATTTCTCGGATTACGTCATTTCTGGATTTAATGATAATACAAATATTTTAATCTTGCAGATTTAGCCATTGGATTATGATCTGACGGTCAATAATTAGATAACGATATTCCGTGCTGGAATAGATCAATATATATAGAGGTCTTTCTTTAACTTGACATGCTAAATTATAATTTCGTTGAGGTCTTTTGCCTAAATTCGGTATCTAATTATGCAAAAATCAAAGCTACGGATTGAGATGAAATATAAGGTAGCACGCTAGCGGCTAGTGTTCTAAATACGTGTCGTGCCGTGTCGTGTCAAACACGTCGTGTTCAGATCATTTTTTGTGTCGTGTCTAAATGTTTCACGTGTCGTGCCGTGTCGTGACTAAATTTGAAGAGATGAACTCGACACGTCTAAGGACACTCCATGCCTCGTGTCCTCGTGCCATGCCGTGTCGTGTTGTGTCGTGTCTTTTTTATATGTGACCTGTTCAGACACGTTTAATTTTTTTAACATAAATATATATCTTTTTATGAAATTAAAAAATTATGTTTAATAAAATATGTCAAAATTTTAGAAAATAGAAATACTTTATCATTTAATTATTGAATTAAAATAAAAATTAATACAAGATATGATAAAATCATTTGATTATTGTAAACAAATCACAGATGGATAATATCTTCAATTTGAGCCTATGGGCTCTTTCAATTTGAGCCTATGGATTCTTCTACTTTATTTTGTGCATTAATTATTGAATCATTCTAATTATATTGTAATCATTTTATTTCCATTCCATTTTCAATTTAACGGTAAAATATTTTATTTGAAAATAAATCTATTAACAATCATTGATTTATGTTTAAATGTATTTGGGTAAAATTTATGGAAAAATTACAATGACATGTACATAAATGAGAAATCCATAGTATTTCTGTAACACTTAGGCCCTGATCAAAATCTCATTTTTTTAACATGGGATTTTATTTCATTTCATTTCGTTGGAAAATTCTTGATCATTATGAACGGATTTTGTATCATTTGGTTGGAATTCCTATGTAATTAGATCCAACAAAATCCTACGAAATCCTATGGAATCAATTGAATTGAATTGAATTGAATTGAAATCCCGTAAAAAAACCATTTTGATCAGGGCCTTAATGAGTGTCTCTTTTTCGTGTTTGTGTGTTTATAATATGTATTGTGTATTTCGTGTCGTGTCATGTCATGTCTCGTGTCGTGTCGTTCCGTGTCTATTTCATCAAAGTTGGACATGACACGCTTACGACACGACACGTCTAAGTTTTCATGTCGTGTCTGTGTCTTACTGTGTTGTACCACCTCCATGCTGTGCTGTACCGTGCTGTGTTCGGACACGCTGTGCTTTTTTTAGAACACTACTAGCATCTGTACAACTTTTAGTATGTCAAATGCATGTCGATCATTTGGATCTAAGCTAGAAATTGAGATAAATTATAAATTCAACCTTAACAAAATCATTGATTTCCAAAGTTTTAAAAGTCAGTTTACCTAGTAAATAATATTCAACATTAATTGGGTCAATTGTTGATTATATATTTTTGATTAGTCTAAGAGAAGGATTAATAAAAAAAAATGCGCTTAACTAGGTCCGAATTTATTTTTGTAAGAGACATATTTAGAACAGAAAGTACAAAATGACTTCCATAAAAGGGAGCTGATATACTAATATCCCTACTAATTATAAAATTATCAGTTTAAGAGCGTTAACAATTAGATCAAAGTTTGTAAACATTTAGATTATTATATACATCCTTGTCTATTTCTCATTTAATTTTGATTTGGTTAATGATTAGATGTAAATCACCATAGTAAATCACCATATAAGTTTACTGACTCTTTGATTAATGATCGATTCTTTTTCATAATGAATTGTTAGAAATAGACAGCGCTGAAGTAATATTAGAGAGATAAAAATCAAGTGTTGTCATAAAAGATATTTATTAATATACAAATCAAAATATTTTTCTATTTTTAAGACGGAAGATATATTTTGTTACTAAAGCATATCATTTGACATTTCATGCTATTTTAACATCTTTATCATTCATTATTGTCATCGGTTGAGAAAAAAAAATATTTTCATTTTTTTTTTACAAATTAGGTATATGTTTCTAGAAGTAACTTTAAAAGTCTCGGTTGTTAATTTAATTTTGTGAATCAGAGAAATTAATAATGAAAATATTAGAAAAAGCTAGAAAATTTTAACAGTTCGCTCTAGTTTGGTTTGAGTTTAAATATGAACCGATACTTTAGTTTAATGGTGTCGATGTTTTCTATTACCAAAAAAAAAAAGAAAAATGGAATCAACTTTAGTTTTATGTTGTCAATATTTTCGTGTAAGCAATCTAATATATGGAATTATCACGAAGAAATTACTGCTAACCTAAAGCAAAACCAAGGATGCCTCATGCCTAGTATTTTTAGGTAGTCTTCCACCGGATCACATCCTCTTTTGCGCGACACGGTGTCGTATTTTCATCCTAACCGTCTAATTTATGCTGGATGTTTCGTGAATAATATCAGATTGATAGGTCCGAAAAAAATTTAACCGTCGAGATCAGATCAAACGGTTAGAATAAAAATAAGACACCATACCGCGCGGCAGAGGATTTTGGTCCCGTCTTCAACAGCCTTCGAACCAATTTTCTCACTTTTTATTAATGGTGCAAGCTTTTAATCCACGGGCTTAATGCATGATTGCGATTACCTTTCATTAATGTATAAATTTCATATTATGTGAGTTATAATGAATGTTGCATTTCAGAATGAAAGTTTAATAAATTATTCCTTCACAAATTGGAGGTCCCGCGTAGCCAATAGCCACTGTCAAATTGCATGTGGATGCCAATACCATTTGACAACATTGCCTGCGATATATTTTATAGCCCACAACTTTCAAAAATGATATAATAAAACATATAGCTTCTTATGTAACTTGTAACGTTCAAAAACTTTAGTAAACGGCGAAAGAATAGTTCAAATTTCAAAAGGTTCTAAAAAAAGAGGGTAACAATCCTTGATTTTGTAAAAATCTTTAAAGCATACAACCATTTTCCCTCAGAAAGGATAACTATTATCTGTAGTTTTGTCATCGTTTAAACAAAAAGAATACATAAAATAGATAAAGTGTACATAAAAATGATCACGGTGAACACATACAAAAAAATAAGTTTTGTCATCCTTTTTCAAATTTTTATATACATATTCAATTTATTTTTATTAAACTTATTTGTTTGTATGTGTTCAATTTGATCATTTATATGTAAAATAGTGTCTTTTATTCTTTTTTCTTTTGCAGAAAAAAAATTAGTTAAGAAAACAAATATTTTTGTCAGCTTTTATATAAAAAGGCAATTCGGGTGAATTTTCGAACTTAAGCAATTTTCAACGTGTTTTATCTTTTTTTTTTAATTTCATTTTCTGGATAAACTAGCCGCAATATATTAAAAAAAAAGTATTCTAATAAAATCAACATGCGAGTGACAGCGTGATTATTATGCTATACATCTCGAAATTTGGGAAAAAAAAAGTCCGATGTAGAGATTACAGAAGACGGATAACTTTGCAAAATACCCTATCTCATCTCTATATATTGCTCTCGTCATAATGTTTGACATGGTATAAAAGATGATTCATTCATAAATAAAAATATCGGCTATCACTAATCTTAAAATGATATATAATTTATTAATTACAATAGTTTAATTTTTGGATTTTGTTAATTATAATAAATCAGTTATTACAATTGTAAAAATTATGACTTTTATCAATATATGTTTTTACTATTTTTATAATGCACTTTTATCAATATATGTTTTTACCATTTTAATGATGACTTTTAGTTACTCTTTTGAAATTTCATCCGCAAATGTAAGAAAATTGTGATATTGTTCTTTTCATGCATAAAATCTTAAGACTGATCAGAAATTGACAATTTAATCAATTAAATACAAGTTCATAAATTTTGTATATTTTGAGTTTAAATTGAAGGAGAAGATTCAATCTTATTTAAAAAAAAATAAATTTCTTGAAAGTTTTATAAATTTATTATGAGTAATATAATTTAAAAAAAACAAATATCATTAAAGTGTCTTATATAGACATTTCAAGTAATGTAGCCCGACCGTTATTACTTTATTTAGGTCCAACTCAGCACGAGCATCCAAATATGAACATAATTTACAATCAACCGCCAAATGAAATAATGTTTCACTCTTTTTTTTTTTTTAATCCAAAAGCACGCCAAGTAAGGGAGCCAAATAATGTTTCAATCTTAAATTTGTTCTTTGGGGGTTTTTCCCCATTCATCCTTTGATTGTGATTGAAGGTACAATCTAAAAATTAAAGAGAGCCAAGCGCTGGGTAGTCCAGCTGGTTTGGCTTTGGCATCTCTCTTCCTACGGGAAGAGTTCACACAAACTTGAACTATTGCTTGCTGCTTTGGCATGATCACCACCTGCAGACTACTTGTATATAAATTTGTTTTACCTAGGCTCCGTTTGGATGGCTTCTTCCCGAAATAAGGAATAAGGAATAACCACTTTTTACCAATAAATTTATTTCTAACCATCCAAACTCTTCACAAAAGTTACACACTTTCCAATAAATTTCTTCCCTTCTTCCTTCTTCCTACCTTATTCTCAACGCATCCAAACGGAGCCCTAGTGAACAAAAGCATTAATAGAAACACAGCAGTTTCATCGTTTTTTCTTATAGATATATACATAGTACAAATTAGAATCCGATAAAAAAACTCAAAACAAAACATAAATTTATTATTATTTAAATACAAAGCTTCATTTTGCAATTTTTTTTTATTGCAAGGATAGTAATGTAGGTAGAATTTGCCAAACATAGCATCACCACAGAACTATTGGTAGAGATATCCCCCCCCCCCTCCATACACCCACCCACAACGCACACATACACCAAAAAAAAAAGGTTTGATGTGAATACCTCAATGTTGAGTTCCTCTGATGTTTTTATAATGCGAGAGTTAGAAACTGTAAATTGGATCATCAATTGGAACTACTGGTTTTCTAGTAGAGGGTTCAAGATAAAAAGAAAAATTCATCAAATTAATTTTTTAAAAAAATTGGGGATTAAGTTAAGTTTCACCAAATATAAATTAATCAATAGAAAAATATGATAATACTTTCTTTAAAAAAAAGAAAAAAATATGATAATATACAATGAGGAACAAAAGTTTCTAGCAAGGAAAAGGAAAATTTGATTCATCCGGAATAAGAGTTACACAATTTACAGCAAATGCACTTTCATACATTGGGATTGACATTGAAAAGAAAAATCAAATCATATAAAGATACAAGGTGTAGTGTGTCATAAACTGTATCCGACTCTAGACTTCAATAAAAAATTAAAAACACAAAATTAACTCGAACAAATGATAACTGATGTTGCATTATAGCTCTATCAGCATCACTTCTTTTTTGTTTGTGTGATTCCATCATGCTTGAACCAAAAAAGAAATTAAAAGAGAAAGAATGACCTTCAAAAAAAAATAAATAAATAAAATAAAAGAGAAAAGAATGAACACAGGTACTTCACATTTGCTTCCCCACTACTTGTTCAACAATGGTGATCAGCTTTTCGATCTTTTTGTTGTTTTTTGCATCCTCCTTCAACAAAGTTTGATTGTGCTGTTCTAAATTTGCTACATGGTTGCAGAGCAAGTCATTTTTCTGGTTCAGGGAATCGAGCTCAGATCGTAGAGATGCCATCTGGGTCGCTAGTTCTTGTAGCTTGCTATTTGGTTCTGTTCGCATCTGAAATCGTTCGAATGAGCTGTGATGATTTCTGATCTCAGGCTGTACCAGCTGAGACCCTTGAGATGTATCATCTGGTTCTTCGATGATAGGCTGACAGAGTTGTGGTTGTGAAGAAGGTGAACAATCCATGAAGACAGGTGGAGATCTGGTTCAAACCTCTGTTTTTATTTTTATTTTTTTTTTGTAATAGAGCTGAATAAAATGTAACGTTGTCACATAAGTACCCTTTTCTATGGAATTGCTATATGATGTCAAAATGTAGACCTCTCTTAACTGCTAAATTTAGTTACTAGTTGGTTGGGACAAATTTGAGGTCTATGAAATGTTTGCTTCTTCTTGCTCTTATATTGAACAACTTCTTAAATAAAAATGGATAAGTCTTACGCCTTGAACTTTTGATCCTTGTTTGGTCATCGGAGCAGAATCAAAATATAATTTTCTTTTTTTACATGAAGTAAAGATAGTAAAATATATACCACACCAGCATATTTATCTTATTGATTTGGATATAAAACTTTTACTGGTTATTGTTATTTTGCATGGAATATTGAAAATGAGACACCGAACTTTTTAGGTGTTGGGCTGCTGTTGGCTTTAATTAATTCCTTGCATTTGAATTTATTGCTTTATTTTGTTTGCTTTATCTTTCGTTTAGGGTGTTGAGCTTCTGTAAAATAGTTTCCGGACAGAGTGGTCTTTCAAAAACAAATAAATAAAAGCAATAGGGATTGATAACATTTTTTTCGTGGTATAAATTATTTATATTTACTAACATCAATCATAATTATATAAAACTAAAATAGGGATTCCTTCTTCTGAAGAAGAAACGTAAAACAAAAAAAAGAAAAAGAGAAAGGCAAATTGTTGCTGAATCTCTTCATGCTAGAAAGGTATTTAGTGAAATATTATAACCAAACAATCATACCAATAACATTCACAACTATTTTTGAGCATCCAACTATTAACCTGTACATAAATAGCCAAAAAATAAAGTACCCGATTTTTTACTTAAATAAAACCAAGAGATCATTCCATCGTCCCTATTAACCACTCAATTGAAGAAATAATATCATTCTCAGTAACCTGAAAACAGAGTGACAAAAAGCACTTCTGTGCCTAATGAAAATGTGGTCAGGGAATTTATCAAAAATACTCGTCCAAGTTAGCTGCACAAATATGATATATCTGGCTCGAGTAGGTATAGACCAACCAGGAACAAAAGCCTATACTGCCATTGTAGATAACTTCTAACTCTTCAGGTGTCCTTACGCAGGGACCAAGTGCGCTACCATTTGTCAGAACTTCAACGATCCATGCAATCCTACAAGGATTGCAGAAAGATTATGTGAAGCTCATGGTAGATTTCAAGTACAAATGAAAATTTGGGTGTTTAAGAAAATTGCAGTACTTATCAGTACTAAAATGCAAATCAAACTTCAACTTAGTCCAGAACTTGAAGCTGCCAACTTCAAATTTAACAAGTACCAGGTGCCACCCAGTACAACATTGCTCCTGTACCAAACTGCTTGGGTTCAGTAATTACAAACAGATTATTTTGTGGCAGTACAATATGTGGTACAGCAGTAGAGCACCATTAGGGAGTGACACTAAACATTAGTTATTGTTATTGGTGGTGACTTGCATATTCAACTGTTAGGCTTTGTTAAATACACTGCATCTTGTAGGAACATAATTGATACCGTAACATACTTACATGTGTTCTGGTACAATAGACTGATTCTAGTACGGTCTTATCATTTAAATTTGAATTGGTAATGTACTGTTTAGTACCTGAACTTACCAGTCTTTTTTTTAATTGATTCAGAATACTATTTCGGAAAACAAGGTAAACATGTGTGCTATTTGGAAAATTAATTCAGAATACTGCTTGTAATTAACCTGCAATGTGGCTTGCATTCCATTTTAACTTGATTTTGTGTTGTTATGCAGGTGCAATTGCATGCAAAAAATAGAAAGAAAGATGTAGAAACAAGGACAGGAAAATACTTTTCAAAGTGTGAGTCAGAGAGCCTGAAAGACATGTCCCCACGGAAACGTATCTCGTGCCGGTATAATGCGCAGATTGCCTCCAATCGCAGATCTGGTGTGTGATTCATTTCAAAGAGCATGTCATCTGGACTCTTCCACCTCGGCTTATACTTTGTGGTTCTTCTCTCTGACTTTGCTTTCTTTTGGGGAGACTTCTCAGGATTGTCTATGCCCATTATACTGGTACCTCCGGCATCCACTTGGATAGGCCCGAGACCTGTCCTTGACAAATAATATCCAACTTCGGATAAGCCCTGGAGTCCTTGTAACTCATCATCGTTAAACTCAAGAGGTCTTTTAGCACGTGAAGTGGTTTCACCTCCACGAGGAGAAGTAGGCATCTTACTGTCGGTCAACCCACTACCCATTACAGACCTGGATCCAATATGACCAAATCCTCCTGATTTATAGGATTTACCAAATTGTGACCTGGAACCCAATTTCAGAGGTGGCCTTGGGCTCCCCGATGCCGGTTTAACTGGCACTTTAGGTGGCTTTCTTGGAAACACCTTATCTGCGCTATTGTAAGTGACATCCATAGGCATTTTACCTTTGTTTTTGTCACTGGTATCAATATGATCAGTCAGAATTGTCATATCCTCCTCTTCTTCCTCCTCCTCTATCACCTCTTCTTCTATTTTAGCCATTCCCTTTTCCTTTCTCTTATCCATATCATTCTTCTTCTTCTCCACCTTTTCCTTCTTCAACGCCTCAATGTTGCGGTTCCGACGGATCATTTTGTCTAAAGAAGTGTGCATTAGTTTAGCACACTTGAGCCTGAGTCTACTTTGGTGACGCCTCAAGGCAATGCGTTTGAGTATCAGTTCCTCATGTTTTGACTTCAGGTCAGCAAGATCACGTCTTAAATTCAATTTGCTGAACTTCAATAGGTTCACGCTCATGGGTGCTGATTCAATCTTTGATTCTTGGGGTGTCTTGTTTGGTTCTTCCATGTCGTTTATGGTGGGAATTGGGATTGAGATATGGTTGTGGTAAAGAAAGAAGAAGCCGTAGAGAGAGGAGATGAATTGGAGTAGAAATTTAGTTTGTGTTGAGAGAGAGAGAGAGAGAGAGAGAGAGGTGAGGTATACACTGTTTGGAACTGAGAGGGAATGAGGAGAGGAGTTGAAACTTCAAAGAATCAAAACTTGAAATGAATTCGTTCGTTTCGTGGAGCTCAAAATCATCTCCAGTTGAAGGATCGGGGTATTTCTGGTCAGGCAGGTTTGATCGTTCGTTTGTGATCTGATGGCCTATTCGACGCTTAGATATTCTCAAGTGTTCAATTACTTGAGGAGATGTTTTGGTGAACTCTAGTCAAACAGGATTTGACATTCTCTTAATTGCTTAGAAAACCCCTTCGTGATTAAAATTAATTTGCGCTCTATAACAAGAAAAATTGTTATTTTGCTTATCTTTCTACATATATATGTCACCATATTATAACAACTAAGGGTGAAAACGGTGCGGATAAACTCCGCACCGAACCGCATTCGAATCCGAAAAATATGTTTAATATCCGAACCGTATTCGAATCCGAACATATCCGTATCCGTATTCGTATCCGACAGAAAAATATGGATGCGGATATAGTTTGACTACTATCCGATCCGTATCCGACAAAAAAATTTGTTATCTGATCCGTATTTGGTCTTTATCCGAACTGTTTTCACCCTTAATTAAATCAAAGACACAAGATAATAAACTTAATTACTCCTCTAGCACCTATAGAAAAGACTTTTGATTTAATAAACTAAATTTTTACTAGTTAGATTGACTTATATATCTGTTTTAATATTTAAAATATATTCGTATTCGTATCCGTATTCCGTAATATTCGATTCGTATTCGTATCCGTTTAACATCCGACCCGTATCCGTATTCGAACATATTCGTATTCGTATTCGAATCCGAAAAAAAGTATGAATACGAATATGATATGACCGCTATCCGAACCGTATCCGATCCGTTTTCATCCCTAATAACAACTGCACTCTCCGTTTGTTTTTAATTTTTCCTTCCGTTTCCGTCTAGCGCTGTCCTATTTCCGTCTGGCCCTCCTTCCAAATAGGAAATAAAAAACGAGATGACGAGATGTTCAATTGGAAATTACAAAGCTTCTTAATTCCCTTTGTGCGCTAAAGCTCGAACCTTCTGCTTTCTCTTCCCATCTGTAATTTCCCACGTAAGAACTTTCGTCCTTGTTAATCTCACTCTCATCCTCTTTTTTCATTTCCCCAAAATTTGTGTGATTTTCTCCTTATAAAGTCAAATTGGCTCCTAAGAACTTTGATCGAAGAAAAACAACATATGTCAGGGCTGGGATTTATATTAAACAAACATCAATCATTTTCAAATATACTCCCATAGTCATAACTATCAATCTTGCACTAATTTCAAACTACGCTGAATATTTCACACCTACCAAAAAAATATAAAAAATTGCATCCAACTAGCGACACATCCATAACCACTCATCAACTCGATTGCACACATCTTAGAGCATTTTAGCCAATCTCTCTCTATATAAAAAATTGCATCCAACTAGCGACCCTCTATGCTTTGCAAAGCATTTTAGCCAATCTCTCTCTATATATACATATTAAAGATGCATTTTAGTTTGTTGTGAAAAATTACCTTCCTTTCCTAGAAATTTTTTAAATTGCACTCGAAACACTTAGGCACTACATTATTGTTTTGTCTTTACTCCACTTTGCCATATCGCAAATTGGACAATATTAGTGAAATTTACAACAATGTACAGATACGAGTTTTTTTTGCAACAAATTATTTGGTTGGTTTATTCAAATCTTCCGTCAAATTAATTATATGTAAGGAAGAAAGAAAAGGTCCGACGTCGAAAGAAAGTTTATTTGAGCCTTCCCAAATTAATTATAAGATTTGCCTTGGAGTGATATTCTATGTGCAACTAATTAAGAGTTATTATAACTTCTAAATGCAGGCAACCTGGTCTCATATAACAAAACAAAATTTAGAATTTCAAAACAAAACAGAAATGTGAATAATTTCTTCGAATCGAAGGAGTTTTTTTAGAAACGCTAGATAGAGGCTATCTAGCTAGGGAATTCGAATCGAAAGAGTCATGGAAATATATATGGTAAATTTGAAACAATTTTATATGGGTCAATTTTTTTAGAAGAATTATAAAACCATACATAGTTAATTACTTTTGCATTGCTATCACATAGTTGAAAACGGAAACTCTTAATATTTTTGTTATTCTAGAAGTCGAAGAAGTTAAACTTGATGTTTCTTATATACGTTATATATTCTGTTCTGCGCAGAAAATTTATTTTGCATTGGTATCATGAGATCATCCGATTTTCTAAGTGTGTATTTGAATTTTTAGAATCAATTTAGAATTAATTATTCAGAATAAAAAATATTATTCCTAGACGGTTGAGAATAAGTAAGTTCTAAGATGCATTTTAGTTTGTTGTTAAAAATTACCTTCCTTTTTTTAGATAAACAAAAATTACCTTCCTTGCCTAGACATTTTTTAAATTGCGCTCCAAATCAATTAGACTTTACTTGATTATATATATTGTTTTTTTTCCACTTTCCAATATTGCAAATTGGGCAATATTAGTGAATCTTACAATAATGTACAAATGTGTGAGGTTTCTTCCAATAAATTATTTGGTGGGCTTATTAAAACGTTCTGTCAAATCTAAGATATATATTATATCCGTGGCTGCTTTTCAAAAGCGGTCAAAAATAGATTTTTTTTTTTGCATTTTCTATAATTAAAAATTATTTTAATAGTGATACCAACCATTATTATTTAATTTAAGAATTAAATATACTTGGAAATTTAAGATAGATAGATTTAGAAGTCTAAGGTAGTTCATGTCTAATCTATATAAAAAAAAAATGTTGATACCCTCATGCGACATGCGATCTGAGCCCTCTAATTTTCATTGATCGATCAATCTAAATATATGCTAGAAGTTTACCGTTCTTAATTAGAAGCCGTGATCGCATTGACTTTTAATTAACAAATCTATAAAAAAAAATTTATTCCCTCATACGACATGCGATCTGAGCCTTCTAATTTTCGCTGACAGATCAATCCGAATATATACTTGAAGTTAATTTACTCTTCTTAATTAGAAACCGTAACCATATTAATTTTTAATTAAAAATAATTTTGTGGGTTGAATATATATTAAAACAAAGCGATTTTCAAGTTTATACTTTTATCTAGAGAATAAAAAATAAAAAAACATGCATGTCTTTCTAAACCAAAAATGAATCATACGAAAAATAAGTAAAAGAAAAAACTAGATAGCGGCGAAGCCGCTACAATTCCCCACTAGTTACTTGTAGGCTCCGTTTGGATGGTGTGGGAATAAGAGAAATAAGGAAAAAAGTATTGGGTAGTGTGTAACTTTGTGAAGAGTTTGGATTGTTTATAATAAATTTGGAAATAGAAAGAAGCTATTTCCTTATTCATAGGCTCATCCAAACACAGCCGTAAGGAAGAAATTACGTCCGAAATAGATAGGAAGTTTACTTGAGTCTTCTCTATTACCTTGAGGTCTATTATATGGGTCTTAGTTAAGAGATATAGTCATTCCTAAATGCATTTAACCTAGTCTTAACTCTTAAATAACGGAAAAATACTGGAATTTCAAACCAAAGAAAACGAAAAAATTCTTCAAAATAGAAAGAGTTTGGACGTACATATATATATAGAGTAAATTTGAAACAATTTTGTACAGATCAAATTGGAGTCACGGAGATATATGGGTCGACTAGTTGACATAAAATTTTTGTCCGTAAATACAGCTGCCAGGTCTTCAAATAACAAACCAATTTTAAGAATATTTATATTATAAAAAAAAACGACACATTGCTTTAAATACCGGGCTTTCAGCTCTTACCCTCGAACCTCCGACCTCCGGCAGAACAAACACCTCTCCTCTTCCCACAGGCCACAGCAACCTATCCTTTCTACATTGGGAACCAGAATATATATAATAAAAAAGATAACAAAATGCCTGAAGAAGGTTCACATTCCCAATTTCGCAATTGGGCCTACCTCCCTCCGGAGGTCGTAGAGTTGATCTCAAAAAAGGTGAAATCCATCACCGACTATGTCCGGTTTCGAGCCATTTGCTCGACCTGGCGCTCTGCCTCTCTTCCGAATCCGTCCCACCTCCCTTCCCAACTCCCATGGTTGATGCTTCCATATGAACCGCGTCCAGACCAGACTGATCCAGATGAAAAGGATAATGGGGTCCGCCTTTTATACGACCTATGGGAAGGCAAGATGCGCAGACTCTACATCCCAGAGACCATAGACATGATGTGTTGTGCCTCCTATCGTGGTTGGCTTATGCTTGTGTCTCTCAAAGGTAGAGAAGTTTTTTTACTGAATCCATTAACGCGGGATCGAATTCAGCTCCCTTCCTTTACTTCTCCGGTCAAACTTCTCGGAAATGACTCGGACAACTCCAGCTTTGATTCTAGCTCCTATTTTAATTCGCATGCCGGTTTTGCGAAGAGCAAGATGACTTTCTCTGTGGATTTAACTGATCCAAATTGCCTGATAACGGTGTTCGTTCGGCCATGCAGGGTGATCTGTTGCCGGGTGGGGGACCCGTGCTGGACAAGGGTCATTAGCCGCCCTGAAAGATATATAATAGATGCAACGTACTACAATGGGCAGTTTTATTTGCTCTATGGGGAAGCCATGGATATTATTAATCCAAATAAACCTGAAGAGAGGATTGTCTCCAATTTCGAGCCAGAGTTAGAAGATGTCAGAATGCATTTACTTGAAGGAAATTCTGGGATTTACATGGTTGCTTTCCATCCTGATGGAAATGTTAAGGTGTACCAATTCCAAGATCGGCCATTGAAGCTCAAGGTCATAGATACAGGCAACATTATCATTTTCAGTGGTAGTATTGTCCGCCCCCACCTGGCAATCTGCTCTGACAACTGGGACTCACTTGATGGGGATTCTATATACATGGAGGACAACGGTTTATTTAACGTAGATGAATCCCGTAGACCACATTATAGCATCTTTGCTGCTGATCGGGATGGGAATACAATTGAGCATATTGTTCGTAACCCTGGCAAGAAGCAACATCATTGGCCACCTGAACCGGCATTGTGGTTTCAGCCAAGCTTTCTTTAGACATCTATCAAGGATGGCTACTACTACAATGTCTTTTAGGAACAAAATTCTAGTCTGTTGTAGTTCCTTAGTTTAGCTAATTTCTGTTTTACAAATCATAAATATAAGTATATAACACTAGAAAGGTACTTTTGAATCGCTTGAGATGTTATTTCTTTTTATCAAAATAAATTATAGTTTATGCTTTTGCATGCGCACATATTCTGCCTCAGATATTGAAATTTTTATTAATATATTGCTTCTTAGTTTTTGTCTTTATATGGTCTTGTGCTTACTCCATCTGAGATGGTATATCCTCAGTAGTAACTTATAACTATAATGATGGAGCATCTTTCTATAACATGACAGTTGTGATATAGATAATTAACCAACTTATGAGTGCACTCATTTCCTTATGTCTGGGTCCACTACAACAATAATGGGCTATAGATAGACATGATTCTCTTCCAATATGCTAAAAAAACTCTATCTAAATTTTCTTGCAAGACTTACTATTATCATGCACAACTCGGTGTTGCTATGGTCTATTGCATGACTTATTTAGTGTGTTGGTAAAGGTGAAACATAGTCTTGCAAAATAGATTTCTTACTACAC
Source organism: Rhynchospora pubera (assembly GCA_028095005.1). Lineage (NCBI taxonomy): Eukaryota > Viridiplantae > Streptophyta > Magnoliopsida > Poales > Cyperaceae > Rhynchospora > Rhynchospora pubera. The sequence goes on along the minus strand of CM051460.1, from coordinate 82,192,871 downwards.
TTATTTATTTCAACAATAGCATGATGAAAAAAAGTCTATCAAAGACAAATCTCTTGCTACACCTTTTATTTTAAAAATTGCATGATCAAATAGTCTTCCAAGACTAATTCCTTGCTACATTATTACTAAATGATTAGCATGACCTAATCATCTTGCTATTTATTTTTTCTTTATCGTATAATTAAATTATAAAATAACAATTAATTGAAAACTATCATTTCTTGCAACACAAAATATGACTATTTTGGCATACTTTTAAAGTCTATCTAAATTTTTTGTTTTCTCTCATTTGTATATAATTAAATGATAATAAAATCACAATTAATCTATATTATATATGAATTGATATTTATCGGTATAAATATAAATACAAAGAATTGCAATATTACAACTTTACAATATAAACCATAGTTAACAAAAAAAAAGTATATATAAAACGCTACAATCTTCCATATAATCAAATACAATGAATTAAAATTAGTACTACGGAGAGGTAGGTGAGTTTCTTCATATAATCACAACTTATAGCTTTGCCTCAAGTTGGATATCTTGTGGAATGATCATCGGTGGAAAGAGTCTCTTGTTACCAGCAAATTTTGATTTTATCCCGGAGAGAATGCACGAAGAGTATCCACACATGCAATGATCTTAGAGAATTATACAATCTGAAAAGAAAATTGAGACATTGTTTATTCTAGCATCCACTATTTCGTAGTGTTTTTTTAGGTAAATAAATTGAATAAAGAATCCAATATTTTAGTTACTTAGGCATATCAATTGAATAATTGTTAAAAAGAATCATACCTTAGAGGCTGCATCAACTGGAGATGAAACCCACTCTGCTACCTCTTTGAAAATTTGTTTGCACTAATTGGAATCACAACCAACTTGAAAGCACATATGAGCCATTAATAATTATAAGACAATGCCGATAATCATGAAAAAAAAAATATTACCTCTACTGAACATGTTGAAATTTCCTCATGCTATAGCTTATATATGCTTCAAGCGACAACAACAACAATACATGAAATATTCTCTGTAATAAATGAAATACCTAACATAGCTTAGGTGAAAGCTGGCTAGAATTAAAGTGAAAATTTGTTATTACTAGTAAAGCTCAATTTGTGCACTTAAATCTCAATTATGCTCTAGTACAAGTCCCAATAGTAACAAACATTAATTCCCTCCATTTGTGCACTTAAATATCAATTAACACTTATTTGCAATTAAGAATCAATTGTCTGCAACTATAATACAGACTTGATCAAAATTAGTACCAATACTTCATATAAGGTTCGCTGACTACGATGATATTTATAATTTAGATCTTATCTTTCCTAATCTATCCAAAATTGCATTGTTGCTTGATCTATGGCTCTTCTCTGTACCTCTCTACATCTTTGCAAAATTAGTTCCTTCACCTGTGTCAATTATAAGAAGAAGACATAATTATAAATAAACTAGAGTAGTCATGCATTGAAATCAAGTAAAAAGAAACAAGAACAAGAAAAACTTAAATAAAAGAAAGAAACCTGATCCAAAGTGGTACATCCAGGGACTAGCTTTCAGCAAGAGTACTCATTGCTGGCAATATATTAATGCAATAGTAGTGAGTCATGGATCCTCTTCTGTATAATCGAGCCTCAATAAACCTCAGGTGCGTAGAAGCAGAAACATAACTGTATAATCAAGCCACAATAAACCTCAGGTGTGTAGAAGCAGAAACATAACTGTATATCATTATACTCAATTAGTCAACCCAATCAGGCTAAAATTCAACATCAATTAGTGTGAAACCAAAGTCCTGACAATTGAATATCATGAGAGGCACCGACACTAGTACTACTACCATGGTACAAAATATCATCAGATCTGGCTGAATTATGTTGCATCAAAACCTAATGTACCGACCTAACTCCTTTTTAAGGTATGAGGAAAAAGTGCTGACCTTTTCTCTCAGAATTTGGAATTTTCTCACTTTTTGACACCCCATCAGCAATAGTCTGTCCATATATATCAAGCTCAACAAGATAGCCTAACTATATAATAATATCCATGATAAAAAATTTGCATTAGTACAAGAACACAAGACCATCTAGAAAAATAATGAAATTGTAAACAGAAATTGACAAACAGTAATTTAAATGATCAAATGAAGCACATGTAATTCCCTATCGGCAGAAAATATCAGTGCTTCTGCACTTCACAATATTTTACTCCAAATTGCTAATCAATTAAATATAATAACCTAATTAATAAAAATGTAGATAAATTGCAAAAGTAGCTATCTCACCTAATAGAAATCAACAAAATGGGACCAACTCATCATTCACCTCCTGCTTAGTACCTGCAATCAGGCATACAAAATTAGTTAGTTAAAACTCCAGATCAACCTAACCAAAAACAAATCAGACAAACAGATTTAGAAGAATAAACCCATAAGGACATCTATATCAGCAAAGCAAGCAAAGAACAAGGTACGACCATCCTTCCCCAGTTGACTTCGTGTGTACTATCGAGCGACACGGCGGTGTGCGAGAGAGGGATATCGATCTAGGTTTTCTTTCTTGTTCCGACCAGAGAAGGGTTTGGAGGGGACTTCGCCCAGAAGAAGGGAGAAAAGAAGGAGGCGAGGAAGGCTAGGTTTAAGTTAGAAGGTAATAGAGAGTCATAGGGTAATTTGGGACGTCAGATGAAAATCAGAGGGGGCAAAGAAGGTCGGAAGCAATAATTTTGGAAAGTTTTCAACATTAGATGTGAATCATGTGATGTCCTGACCTCTATCTAGCATTTTTTTTAAAATAATATATGTTGTCCTGAGAATACATAAGAATATTATTTCATGCGATGAAATCATCAATATTGAAATATATTTCTATAAAGGTTTATAATACATAAAAAAACCTTATTTAGTATTCTAGTAGTAATTGGTGCATTTAGTTTCTGTGTTACAAATCTAACTATTATTACTATTTACTCAAATATAAATGTATATTATATATTATTTGTAGTTAATAGTCATAAATTAAATGTATGTAAAAATTTAAAATTTTAATTTCCATGGTGATCTCCTTTATGGAGAATATATTATGAGGATTGAATTGAATGAAAATTGAGATTCCATGTGTTTGGAGGCTTAATTGTCAAACACATTTGAATCTAGCATTGCTCAAGAAAGATAACTGAATCTCGATAAAAAAGCTATCGAGTTATTATGTTTTCAATATATATATATATATATATATATATATATATATATATATATATATATATATATTATTAAGCTTAAATAAAATTTTTTAAGTATAACTGTATAAGTGTATAACATATATTGCTTGCATTTGATAAATCGATTTTCATTATATATATGTCATTTGATTTAAATCAATTTTTCATGTATGACATATGTCATCCATTTATTAAAATTGAATAAGATCAACAATTTAGATTAGATGATTGCATTCTATATTTTAAAATGAAAAAATAAAGTTGTGCCACTTGATGATAATAATGATAATAGTAATTTCTATATTAAAATTATTATTATTATACATTGAACTTTGCATGAAGTGGACTAAAAAACAGGCCAATAAAATCAGGGCACTAAAATAATGTGCCGGCACTAAAATTATTATTATTATACATTGAACTTTTTATGAAGTGGACTATATTTTAAAATAATGTGTTGGAACTTTTTATAATAATAATGAAAATAATAATGATTAATCACGGCACAAAATCAGGCAAATAAATTGTTCCAACACATTTGCCATCGTCATTTTTTTTATATATATTTGTATAATCGAAAAGTGCCGAGCCACATCATTCCAAGTATCTTTCGATGATATATAAATGTTTCTTCCTTCAACATAATTTCCATATTTGTCTCTCCAAATTCAGTCATTTAAAAAAAAAATCCATTTTTTGCAGTATTGTAGCGGCATATAAATAATCGTGTAATTGCCTAAAACTAGTTTTTAATTATTTGATGGAATAAAAAAATTCTCTGTTTTGTAGTTGCTTAAAACTAATAAGTGATTTTGCAATGATATATTTCCAAATTTAGGTTTCTCAAATGCCATAAGTCAAAATTCTTCTATATTACTATCATGCTTGTTATTATTACTAATATTATTTCGATTATTTATTCATTAACAATGAATTTATTATGAAAATCCATGAAATTTTTGACACGAGAGTTATTATATGATGAAGGCAATCATTATATATTTTCTTATAGAATTTTATTTTTCTTCCTAGATTAAATAAGAAAAAATTAAACTTGAATTATGTCTCTTTTTGTAAAGAGCGGCATTGAAAGCCGAAGATTTAAATAAAATACTAGCAAAAAAATGTCCCCGATATGTGAACAAATAAGGACACAAAGTAATTGATATTAATTATTTTTTTGTTTTATATAAACTATAGGCAATAAAGTTATTGTAAAATCAATCTTTTCATATTAAATGAAGAGTAATTTTTTTCACGTGAGGCTACCATCTTCATCATCGATCAAATCAAATTTTAAGAATCAATGATCCATATTTACCGTGGTTTGAAATTATTTACACCCTTGTTTAATTGTTTACAATCTTCAATTAGTTTTTTTTTATAATAAAAAAAGGGGCTTTGATGTGCTCATTAATTTCCTTATTAAAGAAATAAGATGGAAAGAAAGGAAATTATTATATATAGTGAACAATATCGAAGAGCAAATATATGTGAAATAGCATATACTACTTGGAATTAATGAAATCTTCACATATAATTTTCTTAATTAAGTGCACAGATATCAAAGTTATTTCCAAAATCTAATGATAAATATTATTGGAGGTTGAAACGTACTCACAAAAAATTTGAATAGCACAATAATTAATTCCAGGAGATATATAAAAAAAAAGAAAAGTACCAAAAAAGATTAAGCAACGGTCCCACATGTTAGGGAAAGGAAGGAGAAATGAGGGAAAAATCCAAAATATCAATTTTAGGTGGGAAAATAATTAGGAGATCTGTGAGATGGCGCCAATGCCATATGCGGGGAATTTTTTGGCAGGAAAGTTGGAATTGGTATTAACTTTTTATCAGCCTGCAACATATCAAAAAAGTCTTTCAAGTTAATCTTGCAAATAACGTCAATTTTTAACATTGCTGCTACATAAAAGATTTGTCATGCAGCGTAATCTTGCAAGAACACCAATTGTGTTGCTAATTGAAAAATCTCGCAGCAAAAGTCTTCCTATATACCAGTTTTCTTGTAGTGGTCCTATTGTGATATAGCTCGATAACCTTGTCATCTTGCTACCGAAATTTACATAAAAAAAATGCAGATGCAATCGTCCATAACATGACAGTTTTAGGCAACTTAATTACTGAAGAAATATATATATATATATATATATATATATATATATATATATATATATATATATATATATATGGTGGGTTAAAGTGCCACAGATGACAATGCCATAGACGTCTTTTTTGAGTTATTTTTTGAAGATTCGAAATTCAATCAGTTAATCCAAACCGTTCAAATTAATCACCATATTGAAATACCATTGAAGACCAAGTTTTACATTTTTTTTATTTGTTTGCTATTTATTTTGATATGTTCAAATTGGAGGGTCTGAAATACTCCAATTATAACGTTATTTAAAAATATCATAATAAATAGCAAAAGAATTTAAAAAAATGTAAAATTTGGTCTCCAAGGGTATTTTAGTATGGTGAATAACTTGAACGGTTCGGATTGAGTATTTGAATTTTGGATCTTGAAAAACGACTCTATGGCACGGGACCCTCTGTGTCATCTATGGCACATTAGCCATCCTCTCTATATATTATGATATATATATTATGGACCCTCTGGAGATTTCAATAGAGAGATCATATTAGACTATTTCGATCAGTCATTTTGAATCAGATTCATGTATTTCGATCACATCTCACGGAAAGTTTTTTGTGACACATCTCACCATAGCAAAACTATATATATATATATATATATAGAGAGAGAGAGAGAGAGAGAGAGAGAGAGAAAGAGAGAGAGATTGGTAAAGTATACTCCAGCATACAGATAGTCCGTATGCTGTAGTTAGTGATGACGGGACAGTCAAAGAGTATGCATTCTGTACCCTCCTTTCTTATTTTCTAGCATGGTTCTCAATTTCTCATAATGTTTTCTTTCTAAACTTGTAAGCTGGAAATTGATGGTATAAATGGATGACTTGTGGAGAAGCAAGCACAAGCCGAGCTGACATTGGTTCTAGGCTAGTCAATCGTGCAATACCACATATTTTCTCTCATTTTAATATTGTTGTATAAGAACATACATGGGAGAGAATTGATTGTCATTGATAGACTGCTATTTCAAATCTGTAAAAATGAAAAATGATTTTAACAAGAGAGGAGAGAGAGAGACAATCCTAGCGCAGACCCAAAAAAAATTCAGATAGCGACTGTTATTAGGCCTGTCTAACGTTGAAAAAAGCACGGAACACCCAATGTCGTTTACCGTTTCGTGTAAAAAAACGGTATGAGATGGCATTCCGTTTACCGTTTCGTTTTGACAAACGGCACGAAATATCATTCCGTTAACCGTTCCACTTCACATTTTACACTGATTTTGGTTGAAAACGAGGTGAAACAGTTCAAAACGGTATAATTACTGGTTCCGTTTGCCATTTCGTTTTTGAAACGAAATAAAAAACTGTGCCGTTAACCGTTCCGTTTCATATATACGGAACGGCATCACGTGTTCTGGGCTGCCGTTGACAGGCCTAACTGTTATAGTGTTATTTTAGAAAATCTGAAGTAATTTGTGCAGTGAGATATTAAGTCTTACGCGTTGAATTTTTTATCCTTGTATGGTCATCGGAGCAGAATCAAATTATAATTTTCTTTTTTTACACAACGTAAAAGATAGTAAAATATATATATCACACACCAGCATATTTATCTTATTGATTTGGATATCAAACTTTTACTGGTCATTATTATTTTGCATGGAATATTGAAAATGAGCACCAAACTTTTTAGGTGTTGGGCTTTTCTTGGTTTTAAACTTTTAATTAATTGCTTGCATATGAATTTATTGCTTTATTTTGTTTGCTTTATCTTTCTTTTATGGTGTTGAGCTCCTGTAAAATAGTTTCCGGATAGAGTGGTCTTTTCAAAAACAATTAAATAAAAGCAATACGGATAGCTTCCAACCGCCCCTTCCTGAATTGGTAACATTTTTTTGGTGGTATAAATTATTTATATTTACTAACATCAATCATAATTACATAAAACTAAAATAGGGATTGCTTCTTTTGAAGAAGAAATGTAAAACAAAAAAAAAAAAGAGAAAGGCAAATTGTTGCTGAATTTCTTCATGCTAGAAAGGTATTTAGTGAAATATTATAACCAAACAATCGTACCAATAACATTCACAACTATTTTTGAGCATCCAACAATTAGCCTGTACATAAATAGCCAAAAAGTAAAGTACCCGATTTTTTACTTAAATAAAACCAAGAGACCATTCCATCGTCCCTATTAACTACTCAATTGAAGAAAAAATATCATTCTCAGTAACCTGAAAACAGAGTGACAAAAAGCACTCCTGTTCCTAATGAAAATGTGGTCAGGGAATTCAGAAAAAATACTCGTCCAAGTTAGCCGCAGAAATATGATATATCTGGCTCGAGTAGGTATAGACCAACCAGGAACAAAAGCCTATACTGCCAGGTGTCCTTACGCAGGGACCAAGTGCACTACCATCTGTCAGAGCTTCAACGATACATGCAATCCTACAAGGATTGCAGAAAGATTATATAACAGCTCATGGTAGATTTCAAGTATAAATGAAAATTTGGGTGTTTAAGAAAATTGCAGTACTTATCAGTACTAAAATGCAAATCAAACTTCAACTTAGTCCGGAACTTGAAGCTGCCAACTTCAAATTTAACAAGTACCAGGTGCCACCCAGTACAACATTGCTCCTGTACCAAACTGCTTGGGTTCAGTAATTACAATCAGATTATTTTGTGGCAGTACCATATGTGGTACAGCAGTAGAGCACCATTAGGGAGTGACACTAAACATTAGTTATTGTTATTGGTGGTGACTTGCATATTCAACTGTTAGGCTTTGTTAAATACACTGCATCTTGTAGGAACATAATTGATACCATAACATACTAACAGCGGCGGATCTAGAAAAAATATTTAGGTGGGGCTGAGTTTATAAAAATATTGGACCAACATAAATTCATCATATATCCATCTCATACAATGCTAAAAATATAGTTTAAAGTCATATTATAAAAAAATAGATGAACCACTCAAAATATATCAAAGAAAAATTGCAATTTGAATTTGTTCATAGCCCATATCAGTATATATAAACTATGGTAGGTGGGGCTCTAGCCCCAGCCGCCCCAGCGGTAGATCCGCCCATGCATACTAACATGTGTTCTGGTACAATAGACTGATTCTAGTACGGTCTTATCATTTAAATTTGAATTGGTAATGTATTGTTTAGTATCTGAACTTACCAGTCTATTTTTTTAATTGATTCAGAATACTATTTCGGAAAACAAGGTAAATATGTGTGCTATTTGGAAAATTAATTCAGAATACTGCCAGCAATTAACCTGCAATGTGGCTTGCATTCCATTTTAACTTGATTTTGTGTTGTTATGCAGGTGCAATTGCATGCAAAAAATAGAAAGAAAGATGTAGAAACAAGGACAGGAAAATACTTTTCAAAGTGTGAGTCAGAGAGCCTGAAAGACATGTTCCCACGGAAACGATGTATCTCGTGCCGGTACAATGCGCAGATTGCCTCCAATTGCAGATCTGGTGTATTATTCATTACAAAGAGCATGTCATCTGGGCTCTTCCACCTCGGCTTATATTTTGTGGTTCTTCTCTCTGACTTGGCTTTCTTTTGGGGAGACTTCTCAGGATTGTCTATGCACATTATACCGGTACATCCGGCATCCACTTGGATAGGCCCGAGACATGTCTTTGACAAATAATATCCAACTTCGGCTAAGCCCTGGAGTCCTTGTAACTTATCATCGTTAAACTCAAGAGGTCATTTAGCACGTAACTCATCATCGTTAAACTCAGATATGGTTGTGATAAAGAAAGAAGAAGCTGAAGAGAGAGGAGATGAATTGGAGTCGAAATTTAGTTTGTGTTGAGAGAGAGAGAGAGAGAGAGAGAGAGAGAGAGAGGTGAGGAGAGGAGTTGAAACATGGAAGAATCAGAACTTTACTGAGATATAAGATTTGCTAAGATTTGAACAAACTTGTCAGTTTGGATAATCCAGTCTAAATTGTGGCATTGTCCCACAATTTGGTGAAACCACAAATACCAAAATTTGAAATTAAAAATGATAGAAGAACTAGATATCCTCTGACAATTCATAAACTTCCAACAGTTTACATTATTACATACAAAACAGATTGGCATTAAGGGTGGTGCAGAGCAGAAATATCATCACTACTTTTAACTGGGAATATAAAGCAAAAAGAACAATGAAAGGAACAAGTCATGCAAAATTTCTTTGTACCAGAAAGCTAAAAACAGTGAGATATTTAACAAAGTAGACCAAGAACCATTATTTTTTAGTATTCACAATCTCATATACTTGAATAGCTGAAACCACAAAGTATCTCCTTTTCTAAAATAAAGTAAAACAGAGACATACCATCCAACATTCTTATTAACAACCTAAAGATTTTGCACAAAAATGAAAAACAACAGATCTAATTCATTATAGTAAATATCATATATCTGGTTTGCATAGGTTACTACCAGCCAGGAACACAGAGCTATACTACCACGATAGACCTCATCTAACTCTTCAGGTGACCTTACACGGGGACCAGTCTTGTTCCCATCTGTCAGAAATTCTACCAGAAGTGTTATCCTGCACCAAGTTGTAGAGAAAATCTCAACAAATAATTAACAGGATATAGAATAAGCAAGTGCACACTCATGGCAGAATTAACAAAAGGACTGGTAAATTCAGGTAGTAGAATCAGTCTATTGTACCAGAACACATGGTAGTACAATATGGTATCAATTATATTCCTAGATGCAGTTTGACAAAACCTGACATCTGAACTGTAAGTCAGAGCCAATAATAATAACTAATGTTTAGTGTTACTTCCTAATTATGCTATACTGCTGTACCACACAAAGTACTGCCCCAGATTGATCGGATTGTAATTACTGAATCCAACTAGTTTGGCCCCTGGTCTGGACTAGGTTGTAGAACGATTTACATTTTAGTACTAGTAAGTACTGGAATTTGCTTAAACACCCAATTTTTATTCATACTGGAACCTAACATGAGCAGTTAATTCTGTTTTCTAATGTTTACCAGGCAATAAAATCTTCATTACATAAACTTTATATGGACTTAATTATTCAAATTAAAAGAATTGATTGGTAAAAGGGGGAAAAGAAATACTTTTGAAAGTTTAATTCAGAGAGGCTGAAAGTGTTCTCTGCACGTGCTATCCTCTCCTGTCTGTACAATGCACAGATCGCCTCCACATGCAACTCAGCATCACCCCTCATAGAAAGAAGCATCTCCCCTTCGTTTTCCCACTTGTGGGCCCTGTTTCTCTTACTACTCATCAAGTTCTCTCCATTAGGAGATTTGATTTCATCTAGGTTGAGCTTGACAGCCAATTTCGAAGAAGCTCCAATTTCAAGAAATCCTGGTACACCTGATACCTCGTCTGAAAAAGCTGCGGGTTCAGTTTGGTTCACTCCAAGACCCAATTTTAAAGGATCCCCAACTTCAACAAATCCGGGTACTTTTGGTACCTCCTCTTTGTGTGACAAGATTTCAACGTGACCTCGAGAGCCTGAACCTTGTGTGTTACCCTTCGATGCTTTACCACCAGCGAACTCAACAGGAAACTTCTTTCTGTCAAACACCTTATCTACACTAGGATCAACAACAACGAACTTTCCTTTAAATCTCTCCCTGGTATCATCAACCATAGGCACTTCTCCTTTAGATTTCTCAATGGTACTGTCAACTAATATCTCCTTCTTATTGTTTGGACCGAGTAGAGGTGGTCCTAGGGCCCGTTTCAGTGGAATGTCTTCGACCATGTAAACTGGAGCTGCCCAGTTTTTGGTGGCAAAACTGATGGTGCTGTTCTTGAAAGGCCTAAGGCCATAATATCTTGCAACCAAGCAATGAATGCGCCTAAGAACAGGGTCGCTGATGTACGGTAAGTTAATGACAGCCCCAACGGTGGTGCTTGCAAAGATAGTCCTCAGTCTCGTCTCAAATGCTATAACTGAAATACAAAAAATAATACATTATCACTAAAGAGGGATATCGATTGAAAAAATATGAACAAACTATTGTACGGTGAATTAGTGTATCACTATCGTAACAAGAACAAGAAAGACATTTTTTTTGAAGAAAGAACAAGAAAGACTAACTGCTTTGATTATAACATGGATCTTGAGCCGCCTCAACAAGCCGGGGATCAAATCTCGGCTCTGGCCACCCCTTCGGAAGCTTTGCACCTGGCCATCCATCCGGCAGCTTCATGGCGCAGGTTTCCGATTGACAGAGAGAGGGAGAAAGAGAGGGAGAGAGAGAGGGAGAGAGGGAATGAGTTTCAGGTTTGGTCAAGAACGGGAAGAGAGAGAGAGAGAGAGAGAGGTGGTTCTTCCATGTCGTTTATGCTGGGAATTGGGATTGAGATATAGTTGTGATAAAGAAAGAAGAAGCCGAAGAGAGAGGAGATGAATTGGAGTAGAAATTTAGTTTGTGTTGAGAGAGAGAGAGAGAGAGAAAGAGAGAGAGAGAGAGGTGAGGTATACACTAGTTGGAACTGAGAGGGAATGAGGAGAGGAGTTGAAACTTGGAAGAATCAGAACTTAAAATGAATGTTGGTTTGTTTCGTGGAGCTAAAAATCATCTCCAGTTGATCGGGGTATTTCTGGTCAGGCAGGATTGATCGTTCGATTGTGATCTGATGGCCTATTCAATGCTTAGATATTCTCAAGTGTTCAATTACTTTGAGGAGATGTTTTGGTCAACTCTAGTCAAACAAGATTGGACATTCTCTTAATTTCTTAGAAAATCCCTTCGTCATTAAAATTAACTTGCGTTATATAACAAGAAAGATTGTTATTTTGCTTATCTTTCTACCTATATATGTCACCATATTATATTTCATGCTTACCTTTTAATGTTGAAGAATTTATGGACGTCTTTGTTTTATGCTTGTAATCTCTTTAATTTTCTCGCACATTTGTTCTTAAATATAAACTTTTATTGAATGCTTGAAATTTTCTTACTTTCCATTACTTTTTGAATAAAAATAAATTGTGATTAATTATGCGCCGTGTTACTATTAGAGAAAAAGATAAATGGATTGTCTTTGTGCCTATTTTCTTTTTCCCCCCAATATGCTAAAATTTGATATGCATAAAAAAAATAGTTCCGTCTAGTTGCCTAGTGTAACGAAAAATGGTTTTGTCTATGTACCTATTATTATTATTTTTTTCATTAGGCAAAATTCACTTTACATATGAACTGTATAAACCACATACGAGATTACCTATTAGTACATTTAAAGAATATAATCTTTTATAACAACAGTGTGCATTATTTTCTCTAATTTATATATAATGTAATAATAATATAACGTTAAGACAAATATTGATTATTATCATGTATTATCTCATGATCAACATGAATACTTCTTAAAAAAGTGGGAATTATTTTCATAGCATGTTTTAGAAAGTTTAGGTGTTAATTAGTGAAAATCATGCACATAAGTAGATAAAAAAGAAATCTATAATCTTACAAACAATTATTCACAAGTCCATATCTGATAAAATTTCTGTAAAAATATTTATGAATTATATTTAAATATGTTGAATTCAGAAAATATTCACATTTTCTTGTATGTAAGTATGCCTAGTCAAATGAATGCCAATCTCTTGATTTTTTCCTGAATTATATATGGTGGCAACAGAATAGCTGTTTGTTTTGAAATTTCAATGAGCTACCACTTCTTTGATATTGAGCTTGTAGTCTAGGACATTTTGATAAAAATAGTAACAGAATCTTTACTGAGGTATGGCGATACAAATTGCTAAATATTGAGGTATAAGATTTGCTAAGATTTGAACAAACTCGTCAATTTAGATAATCCAGTCTAAAATGTGGCATTGTCCCACAATTTGGTGAAACCACAAATACCAAAATTTGAAATTAAAAATGATAGAAGAACTAGATATCCTCTGACCATTCATAAACTTCCAACAGTTTACATTATTACATACAAAACAGATTGGCATTAAGGGTGCAGAGCAGAAATATCATCACTACTTTTAACTGGGAATATAAAGCAAAAAGAACAAGGAAAGGAACAAGTCATGCAAAATTTCTTTGTACCAGAAGGCTAAAAGCAGTGAGATATTTAACAAAGTAGACCAAGAACCATGATTTTTTAGTATTCACAATCTCATTAACTTGAATAGCTGAAACAACAAAGTATCTCCTTTTCTAAAATAAAGTAAAACAGAGACAAACCATCCAACATTCTTATTAACAACCTAAAGATTTTTCACAAAAATGAAAAACAACAGATCTAATTCATTATAGTAAATATCATATATCTGGTTTGCATAGGTTACAACCAGCCAGGAACACAGAGCTATACTACCACGATAGACCTCATCTAACTCTTCAGGTGACCTTACACAGGGACCAGTCTCGTTCCCATCTGTCAGAAATTCTACCAGAAGTGTTATCCTGCACCAAATTGTAGAGAATATCTCAACAAATAATTAACAGGATATAGAATAAGCAGTGCACACTCATGGCAGAATTAACAAAAGGACTGGTAAATTCAGGTAGTAGAATCAGTCTATTGTACCAGAACACATGTTATTACAATATGGTATCAATTAAATTCCTAGATGCAGTTTGACAAAACCTGACAACTGAACTGCATGTCAGAGCCAATAACAATAACTAATGTTTAGTGTTACTTCCTAATTATGCTATACTGCTGTACCACACAAAGTACTGCCCCAAATTGCTCCGATTGTAATTACTGAATCCAACTAGTTTGGTACAAGAGCAATATTGTACTGTGTGGCTCCTGCTCTGGACTAAGTTGTAGAACGATTTACATTTTAGTACCAGTAAGTACTGGAATTTGCTTAAACACCCAAATTTTTATTCATACTGGAAACCTAACATGAGCGGTTATTCTGTTTTCTAGAGTTTACCAGGCAACAAAATCTTCACTACATGAACTTTATGCGGGCTTAATTATTCAAATTAAAAGAATTAATAGGTAAAAGGGGGAGAAGAAATACTTTTGAAAGTTTAATTCAGAGATGCTGAAAGTGTTCTCTGCAAGTGCTATCCTCTCCTGTCGGTACAATGCACAGATCGCCTCCACTTGCAACTCACTATCACCCCTCATAGAAAGGAGCATATCATCTTCACATTCCCACCTTAATTGCAATTTCCTCTTTTTACTTGCCCTCTCTTCAATTTCATATTGATCTTCAATTTCGGATGTCTCATATTCATCTCCATACATTTGCTCGTGAGGAGATTCGATTAGAGTCGGCAAAGGCTTTTTGTACTTCAATTTAAGTTTCTCTCTAAGTGCTGTTTTGTCAAGCACGTTATATCCAATATGATCCCTCGAAACCATAAGCCCTTTTCCTCTGGGTTCAATCATAGGCTCTTTACCTTTAGATTTCTCACTGGTATCATCAATTAGTATCCCCATGTACTCGTCTTCCTCTTCCGCTTCTTCTTCTTCATCATCTTCGTCTTCTTCTTCTTCTTCCACCACATAATCTTCGTCATCCTCCTCATCCTCATCTTCTTCTTCTTCATCCTTTTTTTCATCTTCTTTATCTTCATTTTCTTCATCTTCTTCTTCTTCTTCTTCTTCTTCTTCTTCTTCCTCCATGTCCTCATCTACTTCACCCTCCTCTCTCTCTTCCTCTTCTTTTTTCGCTTCATCCTTCTCCTCTTCTTCTTCTTCATCTTCATCTTCTTCTTTCTTGTCATCTGCATCATCACCATTATCATCATCAACTTCTTCCTCTTGCACCTCACTCCTGAATTGAGGCATGAGAATCTTGACCAAGTCCAGGTGTTTGGATACAACATTCTTGAAAGTGGTTCTGAGCTTTTCGTGCCTCGACATGATGCAGTTGCGCAAGACTGCCGCATAGGTCAACTTCAAGGCACGGATCTCAGCTAGAGCATCTTGTTTTTTCATGAGGTCGTATAGCAATGGAGAAGGGGTCATAACCTTATCTAGTGTTTGAGGTTCTTGGTATTTCTTGGTCGGTTCTTCCATGTTTAGGTTGAATTGAATTGGGATTGAGTTTGGGTTGTAGAGAAGACGAGGAGAAAGTGAAGTAGAGAGAGAGAGAGAGAGAGAGAGAGAGAGAGGTGAAGTGAGTAGTACACTGGATGGATCAATTGAGAAGGGGAGACGAGGAATTATAAGATGAATTTAAACAAAGAATTTGTTTCGTGGAGTTTAATAGTGCCTCCAGTTCGAGAAATGGGACCTCTGATAGTATAATTGAACTGACCGTTGGATTGAGATCTGATGGTTTTCAAGAAGGAAGATCTCTCATTTAATTTTTATAACTTGCGAAGTAGTGCTTCAATACATATCGTTCATTTCATTTTTTTTTTTAATAATTCGTCAATTCAGTTCAGTTTGTTACTTACTGTGCTGCGATAAATGATAAGTGACAACGAAAAGGTGACCCTTATAAAATCACCAGTAATAGGCGTTGCGCATGAAATGGCGAAAAGCAAGAAAAGGACAAAAGGTTTGCTTTACTATTTGTTGTGAGCATATTCAATAACTATTTTCAATCAGTATCGTTCAATCTAGCAATGTGTTTGGTCGTTTTTGGAGATTATAAGAGACCATTTCTTTTTTTAATTTTTGAAAATTAACTAAGTACCCTATATCCATTCAACCAGAAACAAGACTTGCACATTATATA
Organism: Rhynchospora pubera; assembly: GCA_028095005.1. Classification (NCBI taxonomy): domain Eukaryota; kingdom Viridiplantae; phylum Streptophyta; class Magnoliopsida; order Poales; family Cyperaceae; genus Rhynchospora; species Rhynchospora pubera. The sequence continues at coordinate 82,176,825 of CM051460.1, read as the reverse complement.
TAACAAATACCCTCCAAATATACAGATAAACCCTTCTTAAATTATTGCCTTATTGGTTCAACGTCTCAGGGAAATAGAAGAAAAATTATAAAACGTAAACAAACATCAATACATGATGTAATTTGTTTACTTTATGCAATCTTTTGCGAAGTTTCCATTTCATTGAATTTTTATGTCGGCTAAAATTTCTTTAAAAAAGAAATATATGGACGTGCAATAAATTATGGATGTATTGGGCTATTAGTGGTTATCAGGCCTAATCGTTAAAAAAAAAAAAGGAATAGACATGTAAACCATATTAATCCTTTATGGGAAATTTGTTTGGGCTTCAATTTTCAGCTCATCTTTAATACTCATCTATATTTTACTGCGGTTGAAGATAAATCAGCCAATATATGTTGCTTCCGATTTGCGTCTAATTTATTTTGCAGGTACAGAACAGTCTGAAAAAATAAATGAAATTTATGAAAACATGCATATTTGCTCCTGTATTAATAATTTGAAGTTTGTATTGGTAATTTGAACTCTTATAAGATGAATCTTAGTTTGTTGTTAAAAGTTACCTTCTCTTCCTAGACATTTTTGAAATTTTACAGCGAACCACAGACAATATCTATTGTTCTCTTTTTCTTTTTTTTTTCGCTTTGCTATATTGCAATTTGGACAAGCAGAGAATTTTACATTAATATACAATAGCGAGGTTTCTTGCAACAAATTATTTGGTTCGCTTATTCAATCCTTCCGTCAAATTACTTGTAAGGCAAACATTTAAAAAACGTCTGAAATAGAAAGAAAGTTATTATTTGAGTCTTCCAAAATTATAGGATATAACTCGGAGTGATATTATATGGGTCAACTAATTAAGATACAACCAATTAACCATTCCTAAGTGCATGCAGCCTGGTCTTAAAATAACGAAACAGAAATAAAAAAATACCGAAACAGTTTTTCAAATAGAAAGAGTTTGGACATATATATATATATATATATATATATATATATATATATATATATATATATATATATATATAGTAAGTTTGGAACAATTTAGCATAGGTTAAATTGGAATGACAGATATATATGCGTCAACTAGTTAATCTTGAGGTGATCATTCGTAAATGCAGCCAGGTCTGGAAATAACGAAACAATTTTATGAATATTAAAAAAAATAAACGAATCAATGCTTTAAATACCGTGCCTTTAGCAATTTAACTTCCAATCTCCTCCGACAGAACAAACACCTTGCTTGAACCTCTCCTCTCCTCCTCCCTCAGCGACCTATTATTTCTATATTCAAAATCTGAATATATATAATTGTAATGGAAGATAACAATATGCCTGAAGAGGATTTGCCTTTCCAATTTCGCGACTGGGCCTACCTTCCGCCGGTGGTTGTAGAGTTGATCTCAAAAAAGGTGAAATCCATCACCGACTATGTCCAGTTTCGAGCTGTTTGCTCGACCTGGCGTTCTGCCTCCCTTCCGAATTCATCCCACTTTCCTCCCCAACTCCCATGGTTGATGCTTCCTTTCGAACCGCGTCCAAATCAGACCGATCCAGATGAAAAGGATAATGGAATCCGCCTCTTATATGACCTTTGGGAAGGCAAGATGCGCAGGCTCTACCTCCCAGAGACCATCGACATGATGTGCTGCGCCTCCTATCATGGGTGGCTTTTGCTTGTGTCTGTCAAAGGTAGAGAAGTTTTCTTACTGAATCCGTTAACCCGGGATCGAATTCAGCTTCCTCCCTTTACTTCTCCGGTCAAACTTTTAGGAAATGATTCGGACAGCCCTAAATTTGATGCTACCACCTATTTTGAGTCGCATCATGGTTGTTTTGGGAAGAGCACGATGACTTTCTCTGTGGATATAACCGATCCAAATTGCATGATAACGGTGTTCATTCGGCCATATAGGGTGATCTGCTGCCGGGTGGGGGACTCGTGCTGGACAAGGGTCCTCAGCCGCCGTAATAGATATCTAATAGATGCAACTTACTACAATGGACAGTTCTATTTGCTTTATGGGGAAGCCATGGATATTATTAAGTCAAATAAACCTGAAGAGAGGATTGTCTTCAATTTTGAGCCAGAGTTAAAATATGTCAGAATGCATTTTCTTGATGGAAAATCAGGGATTTACGTGGTTGCTTTCCATCCTGATGGAAATGTTGAGGTGTACCAATTCCAAGAACAGCCATTGAAGCTCAAGGTCACAGGTACAAGCGACACTATCATTTTCAGTGGCTGTATTATCCGCCCCCACCTTGCTATATGCTCTGACGACTGGGACTCACTTGATGGGGATTGTATATACATGGAGAACAACGGTTTATTTAACGTAGAAGAATCCCGTAGACCACATTATAGCATCTTTGCCTTTGATCGGGATGCGAATGAGATTGAGCATATTGTCCGTAACCCTGGCAAGAAGCAACTTTGTTGGCCACCTGAACCGGCTTTGTGGTTTCAGCCAAGCTTTATGTAGTCATCTGTCAAGGATGTTATTACAATCTGTCTTTCAGGAACAAAAATCTAGTCTCTTGTAGCTAGTTCCTGAGTAAATAATAAATATTAATTTTAGCACTAGTAAGGTACTTTTGTGTCGCTAGAGATGTTATTTTTTATCAGGATATTTGTTAGACTAACAGTTGCAAATTAGAGTTTATGCTTTTACTTATTCTACCTCAGATATTTAATACTTTATTGCTCAACCTGAGATAATTTATAGCCGGTACTCAGTACTAACTAATAAACTATGATGATGGAGTATGAATCCTTTGTAATGTATATTAGCGATCTGTACAACTTGGGAGTGCGCTCATTTATCCTATTGTGATATAGATAACCTATGCATCTTGCTACAGAAAATTACATAAAGAATTCAGAATCAATTTTGTCCATAACATACATGAGGATTCTTAATTACTGAAGAAAATGTGTCTATATATATATATATATATATATATATATATATATATATATATATATATATATATGTATGTATGTATGTATGTATGTATGTATGTATGTATGTATGTATGTATGTATGTATGTATAGTTAAATGAAGAAAAATGCTTCTGATCTGTTCTGAAATATCAACGAGCAATGACGTCAATGATATGTATGGAGCTCGTGCAATTTGTTGCAATATATGATCTGCTAATTTTTGCACGAACTTTATTAGTGTACTTTTGATTTACCGAGCTAGCCTATATATTGTGTGACATGCCGACAGTTTTATCTTAACCAATGATTGGAATAAGGATGCAGATCAGAAATATTATTACTAGCTATTATGAACAACAAAAAAAAGGAAAAAGGGAAAAAGGTCACTTGTTGCGGAAAATCTATTTGTACAGAAATATATGCAATGAGATATTAAACCAAGTACCAGAAATATATGTCTTTCTGGTTTCATGCAGTGACAAAAATGGCCCTTTTAGTTCCTGAGTTTAGCTAATTTCTGTTATTAAATATTGCTCTAATAAAGTACTTTTAAATATTTCTACGTCAGATATTTAATATTTATTACTTAATATATAATTTTTTTGTTTTGAGCTAGTGTTGGTCTTCATGCGCTTACTAAATCTGAGATATTTTATTTCTACTCCTTAGAAACGCACACACGAGGTGTTACACGATAGATTTAGCATGTAAACATATGTTTGTGTCGTTTGATCAATCAAATTTGTTGTTGGATATCGATCGCTAGACAAAACAATAATATGTTTTGGACTTTCGGTTTCCTGTCTAATAAGGAAACAAATTGAGTAACATATCTACATGTATCGCTTGTAAATTAATTAAGCAATATATCTTTATTATTTCATCATATTAGTTTATTTTTTTATTTGTTCACATATGAAGATATTTTTTTCTGGTAATTAGTAACAACGATGATATAGCATTTTCCAAAGTGATTAATTATACTATTGCTCAATAATAATTCATAAGGCACTTATAGGATTTGGGTTGCATCTGTTAGAGATCTTTGCAACTTCATGTGTGCCTGATCCTGGTTTTACAAATATAAACAACAAAAAAAATGCGATGATGCACATGAAGTTCACTATGAACAACAATTAATCATTTTTTTGTCTCCTTTAATTAGGAAATACAAAATAAGAAATACAAGGAAATAAAAACATAAACAGAGAAACATGGGTTTGTTATCCGCTAAATTAGGAGATCATAAATATTTAAAAATAAACAGAGAAGCATGGTTTTGTTTTAGATGTGCTCACTTTGATCATCTTTATATTCATCTTGTCTATTTTATGTGTTCGTTTTGTTCAAACAATAAGTGGTGACAAAATTGCATATTGCAGTTATCATTTCTACGCAACAAATTATGGATACATTGGACTATTAGATGTATCCGGCCTGAATGGACAAGTAAACCATATTAATCCTGTTAAGGGAATTTTATTTGGTCTTCAATTTTAATTTCATTTTTAATACTCACTAGTGGGCATTTGCGCGATTTATTTTTTTTTAAGGCAAGAATAATTGATGTGTGTATAATTTTTTTTTGTTGCAATAGAAATATTTAAGAAAATAAAAAGGATTGATTGTTCGGAAAACTGAATTTGATATAGGAATGACATTACGAATTGTTATTAATTGAGGAGGGGAAGAGTTTAATATAAAAGGAATGATGACAATATAGAAGAATTTATTGTTGAAATGTCTGGTAGGTTAAACTAGCTTCTTGATTGTCCATCGGGAAGATGCACAAACTCACAATTGAAATTCAACAGAAACCCTAGATTACCTGCAACAGAGTTTGCTAGAAGTTTTCAAAATCAAGTTTCTATATGTAGAATTAGAAACAAAAAAAGGAAAGAAAAAGTGCTAGCAACAGTAACAGAAATCCTGAAGAAACAAACAAAAATCTTACTGTGCGCACCATGTACATATACCATTATTTATTTAATTCTGATTCCCTCCTTATATTTGAGATAATTTTAACATTGCATATAAATATGTTAATAATGCATTGTTTGAACTCCATTATAATTGAAAATTAGCTTCTGTATCATTTACTTTGTATACCAGGATATGTTCCTTTGTTGTCAATATATAATTCCTATGCTAATCCATCAATCTAAAAGCAAAGGCATGACGATGGCTCAATTAAATAGAAATTTACAGAAACAGTTTGAGTTGCCAACCAAAACAAATGAAATAAAATATATAGGAAGAACCAAGAAATTTTATAAACAGAACTTTATTTCAAAGCCATGAGGATGGCTCAATTAAATTAGACAATTTAGTCAATTTTATAAAGTTGATCAAAAGGAAGAAGCAAGAATTAAGAACGCAAAAAATTAGAGAAGATCATACATGAAATGTTGAAGAAAAAAATTAAATAAACTTGAGGTCTGAAAGTTACCTAATTAAACTAACGCATCCAAAACCAACGCATCAAAAGGGAAAGATACAGAGGGGAGACCATCTTAGGAGAGCCGTACACAGCCGACATCAGAGAAGCCACTTATCCGGTTCGGCGGACATGATTTTGAGGAAGTAAATGCACGGCTCAGATTGCTTTACTGTGCATAAATTGTGCTATGAATAGTAGTCAACTCAACGCCTATTAATATATGTTTCAATGTTTCAATTCGAGGTATATTCAAGATATGAAAACTGAAAAGCCTATTCTACACCTGATTTTCCGTCTCAATCGGTTTTGCTGGTACTGACCAGTCCGAAAAATAAATGAAATTCGATGACAAACATTCTTATTAACTCCTGGATTTATAATTTGGTGTTTGAATTGGCAATTTGGTGCCGAAAGAAAAATAAATAAATAAGAGAATTGCATGCTTCTATTAATGCCAATTTGCACTGCGCCTGCTTGAAAACTATTATCCGATTAAAAAAGTGGACAATGTCATGAATTGATCATGATTAATATTGATTATCAATATGACCTCATTTTTCTCTATTTTTTTCAGTTATGAATGAGAAGGGTTATAATAACATACATTGTTTTACTCTTATATTGATATCAAATTGTTGTTTCAAACTCTTAATTTTTTTTTTGTTCTTAAAGTGAACAATATATATCATATACTCGAATCAGAGAATTTTTAAAATTTTTGTATCGCCATATCATACGGTACCTATTACGATACCCATACCCATATCCATGCAACATAGATCTCGTGTGAATGAAGTCTCACTATGCATGAGCTTCCTAATTTGTGCTAAAATACAAACATAATTTTTATGGCTAAACTTCATTCAATTGGTCATATATTTATGCTTATTTAAGTAATAAGTGCTTCAATCATGTCATAAATAATCATTGTTTTCCAAAATAAAACTCAAGAAATCAATATATAGATCTCAACTAAATATTGGAGGAAATCTACAAGCAACATAACAAATATCTGGAGATCTTTCTCGCTCGTAAATCCTTGGTACCAAGAGACGCCAGGCATGACTCCGACCACGACTTCGCCGACCATGTACTTCTCCAACCTCACTTTCCAAGAACTGACAGCAAGAAAAAAATTTATTATCAAAGATTAAGGTATAAAATAACAACACAATTAAGGTATTAATTAAGTTCTTTATCTTTTTTTTCTAGGAAAAACAATCAAGCTAATTACAATCTCTAAAACTTAAAAGTGAAACAAAAAAAGAAGGTACACAACTTTTAAACCAATTATTGAGGTAACTCGCTTCAATTAAGGTAGCAATGACTTTCAATTCAAGAATGTGATCAACATAGGGATGAAAGAAATACATTACTTTTGGGGTTAAAACCAATTTTTTTGACTTATTATAATGTTATATACTGATATGTATCAAACCTACACTCCATCATTGGTCAACAAAGCCTAACAAGGGTCAGTTACAGATGTTTGCTTTGACGATTTGAATTTAGATTCATCATCATTGAATTAATTTTGCTAATTTCTCTTATGCAATAAACATAAAACATGGCATAATAAAGAAAAAGGGCATGTTATCTTTTGAATATGGAAGTATGGAACCGCATGCATACATTTCAGATATGCAAATAACAAAAACTACATTCCAATCAAACGCAACACCATTTATATTGAGACAAACTACAGCTATTTCAGTCATACAACATTTGGCCTTATAACATTTATACTTATAAAAAATGAAAACATACACAGAAATTGAAATAAAAAAAATAGAAGGTGTTTGAAGATTACAATTGCAAAACAAAAAAAAGAAAAGAAAATGAAGAAAGGTACAAAGTACTAAGAACTACTGAGTCATGACCCTTTCTTCACGCTCAGGCTCTGCACGGTACACATATTGACATATGCAACTAAAATTGGGGTTTGATTTTAACCTTCCACTTCTATGATATCTGAGTTTTGGGCCCTTCTAACTATAATACATTGCTCATTTATTTATTTAAGAAGTACATTCTAAATGTCAGAACTTAAACCACATACACAATATACGAAGGTTTATTCGGGAGATCTTTAGCACGGGTTTATGCCAAGCAGCCAAAGGGAAAAACGCTTAGGTAGTAGTTGGTTGAGGTTACAAAGAGATCGAGAGAAAGAAGAGATCAAACTAATTAACATGTTAACTCATCAAGATTAACAGTTTTCATATTTTAATTACTAAAACCTGACAACAAAGGAATTGTCGTATGAATCAGAGAGAAAGAGAGAAAAGAGAGAGATACAACTTGATTGAGAAAAATGCCTTGTTTCTTGTTCTAACTTAATTCAACTAAAAGAAAAGAGGTTAGAGGTATAACAACTAAGACTGGGTCTCAACCTTTCTCCCTTCCTCATTCTATCATTCACCATTAACATCAATTCAAGAAAGCAAGAGCAGCAAGAAACATCATCAATCACAAGAAACTATTACTCAAATCAAATTCAATCACAAAAAGCTTCATTCTTTACTAGAAAACTATGTAGAGATCACGAGTTACATACATTTCAATTATCTTTTACTTTCTACAAGCTCACCATCTACGCCATCTTTTTCTCTCTTTCTTCATGCCTATCAGATGTTTGTCAAAATGCTTGAACTATCGTACTCTCTTCTTTCTAGCTAGCCTCACTGTGAAATCGATCTTGTTTTTATGCCCTTCAAGAAATTTTTTGTTCTTCTTCTGGGATTTTAGGAGTTTGTTTTGTATTTTTGAAGAATTTTGAAATTTCACAAATTTATTTTATTGACATATATGAAATTGTTTGAAATTCCATAGTTTTGTAGAAAAAAATTTCAGGTGCAACAACTGTCATTTTCGATGGCAGTATTATTCTAATTTGAGATTTCTCACTGGTACCATCAATAACAGGCACTTTACCTTGAGATTTTTCACTGGTACCGTAAATAAGAAGTGCTTTCTCTTTAGCTTTTTCACTGGTACCATTGTTTATAGGCACTTTTCCTTTAGCCTTCTCACTAGTACCATCATTCACAGGCGCTTTCCCTTTAGCTTTTTCACAGGTACCATCATTCATGGGCGCCTTTCCTTTTGTTTTCTCGCTGAAACCATAAAATGGCAGGTGCTTTAGATTTGGCATAATCATGATGTGCTGCACCCAGGCCTGGAGATAATGCAGGTTGAGAAACAGATGTGGTGTAACATAGTATGATTACCAGACTTAAATTAATTAAGGCAACCAGGTTAATTTTAAAAATAATATCAGAGTAAATAAATTTACAAAACTATTAATCTCTAAACGATTAATTAAATAGTAACATTAAAACTTACTTGAAATTAAAATTTTCCAACTTGTGTAGTATCTGTAATTAATTTACATGATTCTAGCAAAATCAAAGCTTAAGTTATACTGAAATTCATAATAAAAACAATTAAAATTCTAATGGAAATAATTATGAATACTAATTTATATGTTGCAGCGTATTTGGTTACACAAACCCTGTCACAGAAATTCCAGGGAATGAATTTTTAATAAAACACCAATCTCATCTCTCTCTTTGCTGTCATCTCCTCTTCTCGCTCGACCCCTTCGTTCTTATCTCCTCCCTTCCTTCTCTCCGATATTTTTCGAAGCACACAAATCAAGGCGAGATGGGATGAGGCAAACCAATAATCGATGGCCACCTAAGTCGGTTCCTTTCTCTTTCGTTTATCCTTTCAGATCAAGCTTGGTTGAGGCGGTGGGAGATTTGAATCTCTGACTTTCGTTAGGGACGTTGGATGTGTGAATTGCTCGATCTCCACCGTTCATTCTCTGTTCTTCTCTCTTCTGTTCCTTGGGTGCATAGCCTATAAATAGGGCAGTGGGATTTTATTTTTCGGGTTTTTCTGTCGGTTTGCAACGTGAGACAAAGAGAGAGAGAGATATGGACTGAGAGAGACGAGATTGAGAAGAGACAGAGAAAGGAAAAGGGGGGTAGCTTGAGGTATACTGTTTTCCTCTCTTTCGATTTTGGGTTCCATGGTGAATTTCTATAAAATTTGGGAGTAATCATAATTTGTAATGAAGGCTAAACAGTGGTTTAGTATGGAATTGTAACAGGGTATAGATGATGGTTGTCAAGGAAATAAGTTAAAGTTTGCCATTTATTTGGTTAATGGGTTATAAGCCGACGGTGGATGTGAATTAGTTTGGTTAAGCCAAAGGAATAAGAGATAAATGATGTGCTGCTTGTGTTCCTTCATTGGAATACCCTTTTTATGCGGTTGTGATGTTGGTACAGACCATGTACCAGCCTCAACTAAGGCCAAACCATTTCTGGTATAGTTTTGGTACGGTGTAAGCCATCTGGTACGGCTCTGGTATGAATGTCCTTGGGTTCAGGGGTTCTTTGCTTTGATTGAGTACAGAGGAGTGGGGCATGGGGTTAAATGAGGCTTGATAAGGAGGGTTGAGGCTTGGTACCAGCCTCTGGTGCATTGTTTCTCCCTCTGGTACCGATCTGGTATCGACTCAATAGGTACTGTGACGAGAAAACCTAAGTCTCAGGGGTATAATCGCTATACCAGTATTTTTTTCTTTAAGGATCACATTGCAAAATTTTCTAGTAAAATGGACTGAAATTAAATACTTTCAAGAATTGGAACTGACCCGTATCAATAGCTGTTCGCTTGTTGGATCAGGTGAATCCTGATGGAATTTAGGTTATACAATACTCTTGGACTATGACTCAAAATCAGATAACCCTCTTTTTAGGCAATGGAATCCTAAAATTTGTCAAATATAGCCTAATTATACCATAGGATAAAGGACAAGTATTAAGTAATAAAAGGTTAGGATAATAGATGGTCAAATTAACAAACTTAAGTTTGTATAAAGATTAGACATAGATTTTGACATCTATGACGTTGGAAATAATCATTTTTGATGGCAAGACATTGGAACAAAAATTCTTATGGTTACTTAGAATTACTAAGTAACGTACCTAAAATTTGAAATCTCAAATCTTGGTATTAGAAATATTAGCCATAAACTTAACTTGAGAATATATATAATAACTTGGATCCCTTTGGCATGACGAAAATATACAATAATTCTTCTGAAATTTCATTTATTAAGAAGTCAAGACTAGTTAGTAACATTAAATATCTATAGTATAATAAAGATAAATAAATATATATATATATATAAATGAATATTTTAATTCTAAAAATATAATTAATGTTATGTATAATAGAAATAAATATAAACTCTTAATAACTAGAAAGTCAAAACCAATTATCAAATAACAAAATAAAATACTTCACAATATATTTTAAAATAGAATCCCCTAATAAGGAATCTGAACGTGATTATCCAAATTTCAACCAGTCTGGTTAACCTAGACCGTCGGTATGGTAACCCAAGAAACGTCTAGAAATAGATTATTTAGGTTACTTTAAGTATTTAACGATTAGTAAGGAAGTCATCTGTTTTATTAGGGAACCAAACTAGAATCAGTTGACACGAGACTATCAAGCCTAAAAGACCATCAAGCAGGAGAATCCAAGTAGGATGATTGTCAAGCACGCGAACCATCATAGGGTATCGAGGAGCTACGCTTAAGCTTGCGATTCAGGTGCGGAATTACGTTGGATTTTTGTTAAAGTTTAAGTAATTAATAAAATATGTTTTATTCATATGCATATTGTAAATCCATTTGCTTGCATGACCGTATTCAAGCATTTTTAAATGATAGTGCCCAAATATTGATAAAACTGCATTTTGAGATGCATGTTCTCCGCTTTGAGAAATTTGAAAGAAATACAGTCAGATATTTGGATATGCCATTGTGATTGATAAATCCGACTTATGAATGATCTGACTGAAATGATTTACTGTGATATGCCATGACATGCCTGACATGATATGTATGCTCCTGGTCAAGAGTTACATCTCTCATGCCGGCCAGGTAAGGGAAAGATCCCTCATGCCACCTGGTCAAGAGATGTAATCTCTCATGCCGGCCAGGTAAAGGAAAGATCCTGTATGATTTTGTATCACTCTCCGGAGTCGGTTGGCCCCCGGCTTCGGCCAGTTCGATAGCGCTATGCGGATATGGAATTCCCTCATGCCACCTGGTCAAGGGATAAGTCCCTCATGCCGGCCAGGTAAGGGAAAGGTTTCCTTATGTGCCCATCCGGATGGGGAAGGGACCTGAGTGATTATGACTATGAAAATTATGTGAATGAAATATGACATGTCCCGTCTGATGATATGCACGGACCCGTGACACGCTCAGTTTCCTATCATATACAGACATGTGCTGTCTGCGATGGGATTCGTGCCACGTGTTCAGTTCCGATATGTGCAAGATTTATGCCTTGTCAGATTTTGTTATCCTGTCCAGTTTTGATTAAAATCATATACAAGAAATCATGTTTATTTGTGATATCTTTTCAAATGAAAAGTTATAAGCTTTTTATATAATTGAAACATGCATGCTTTATTTTTATTTACGGGTATTATTTCTAAAACTTGGATTTTAGCTTAAATCCACGTACTGGAACTAAAACCCGCACTGAGAATTTATTTCTCACTCCGTGCTTTTGCATGTTTCCACAATGGTTGTGGGTTCCAGGTTGCAGAGACGGGCTCGGTCAAATCAAGCGAAGATTAAGCCAAAAACATCTTGCCATGATGACTCAATGAGTCTTAGAAACCTAGCATGGTAAATCATGGTAAGTTGGAATTAAAACCTTGTAACTGACAGGAAAACGCCTTGCGGGTATACATAAATTATGTATTCGCGGCGGGATTGTCATATCCTATGTGTGGGGTTGTGATTCTTCCCTGTCTCTCATTGTTTCCGTTCACTTTTTCTTCGGTAGCTTTTCCTCTCCTTTGAGGAATTCTTTTTGCCGCCTTATTTGGATTATGTGTGGCCAACGAATGGGAGAAGGCCACTTATAGTCGGTGCTCTCTTATTCTTATCCTTCTTTGAGCTTATCCGAACTGTCGCGTTGGTGAAATCTCGTCCGTACAGTCGGTTTGAGGAAGATAGACATTAGTTGTGGGATGATCTTAGCCGTTCTCTCATGCGTCCTCTCCCTCTCTTACCTCCTTTGTTGGCTATAAAAGCAACCGCTAGGTTGAAATTTGGGGTTTTGGTTGGTTCAAACAGAAGAGGGAGATAGAGGATGGGAGAAGACGGATTGAGGTAGTTTTTGTTCTTTTGGATTAATTTGAAAGCTAATTCGAGTTGTATCCTGAAAATTTATTAGTTGTCTTGTCCCTCTCTAATTCTTGGGTAAAGTTAAAAGTGTGGTTCAAATCCGAAATAAGGGGATGTTAGAAGTTGAATTGGTTTGGTATTGGGTGTGGTACATGTTTCTGTACCATGGTTCAACCTGTGTTAATGTATATATATATGGTTGTAAGTGAGTCTGATATGATTGTTAAGGGTGTATACAATGGAAATTAAATTTTATAGGTATAAACTTGGGTTAATAATCATTCAAATGCTTGGAATAGGTACTATAGCTATTGGTGACCTCGGTATGGACCTGGTACCAGCTTTAACTGGCGCTGTTTGAAACTTGGTACCATACTGGTACGGCTCTGGTACGGGCATCGAGGTTTAGCTGTTTAGGGTATGTTTGTGAAGTTCAGGGATCGTACTGAATAACTTGGTTCTTTAGTGAATTTGGATCTAATTTACTCTAGTTGGATTGAGTTGAGGATGACTTAAACTAAAGCTCTTCTGAAATAAGCAATTAAATATTGATATTATTAGAGAAATAGATATAATGACCATCCAAAATTATAATACTGGAGCCTGTTCACTTAGAAAAGAATATATTAATAAGATGGTAACAGTCAAAACTCTTGAGCTGGGTAAGTTGTATTTCTCAGCAACTTTGATTATAATTAATAGTTCACTTCTATATATTATTATACTACAACATGCTATCAAGTACATATGTATTCAAGAGACATATGACAATTTTATTTAAATAAATAAAGGAATGTAACGTATAGTTTATAAACTAGGAAGATAAAAAGCTAAGAAAATAAAATCCTGCATCTAAAATTAATGGTTAACGTACGAGAAACATATGTATATAACTATACACTTGTAACTGACTACACATTTTATTAAGGGTACAGAAAATTGAGTTATTTTACGTGATAGTTAATATACTTGATTAATAATTTCAGAAAACAATGTTTTTAGCTTATAATCAGTATGATATCAACACCCCATATTTTATTGTTACTAATACTTAACTAGTTCTTTATATTCCTAACATAAAGATACGAATTATGAGCTAGTGAAATTCAAGCGGCTTTGTAGAATGAAAGTATATAAACAGATTCTTGATGTCAATATATAAATTATATTTTCACTTTAACTAATAATTATCAAGTACATACGATATAATATGCAAACTGTCAGTTACTTTAATAAAGCGATTAGACTAGAAATATCTTAAGTAATTTGGTTAAGATAGATTTTAATTATAACTTACTAATAACTAGAAAGTCAAAATCAATTATTAAATAATAAAATAAAATACTTAATAATATATTTTAAAATAAAATTCTCTTAATAAAGAACCTGAACTTAACCATTCAAATCTCAACCAGTCTGGTTAATCTAGACCGTCAGTATGGTAATCCAAAAACTGCCCAGGAATAGGTTATTTAGGTTTACCTTAGGAATTTTACGTAATCTTGAAACGGTCGTTAAGACAGTCACCACTTCTTATCAGAAAATCGATCTAGGATCGTTTAACTACAAGATTATCGAGTCCAAGGATCGTCAAGAAGACAAAGTCCAGATGTGATGGTCGTCAAGCACTCGAACCATCATGAGATATCGAGAAACTACGCTTAGCCTCGCTATTCAGGTGCGGAATTACGTTGGATTTTTGTTAAAGTTTAAGTAATTAATTAAATATGTTTTTATTCATATGCATATTGTAAATCCGTTTGCCTGCATTACCGTATTCAAGCATTTTTAAATGATAGTGTCCAAATATTGATAAAACTGCATTTTGAGATGCATGTTCTCCTCTTTGAGAAATTTGAAAGAAATACAGTCAGATATTTGGATATGCCATTGTGATTGATAAATCCGACTCATCAATGATCTGACTGAAATGGTTTACTGTGATATGTCATGACATGCCTGATATGATATGTATGTCCCTGGTCAAGAGTTACATCTCTCATGCCGGCCAGGTAAGGGAAAGATCCCTCTGCCACTTGGTCAAGAGATGTAATCTCTCATGCCGGCCAGGTAAATGAAAGATTTTGTATTATTTTGTATCACTCTCCGGAGTCGGTTGGCCCCCGGCTTCGGCCAGTTCGATAGCGCTATGCGGATATGGAATTCCCTCATGCCACCTGGTCAAGGGATAAGTCCCTCATGCCGGCCAGGTAAGGGAAAGGTCTCCTTATGTGCCCATCCGGATAGGAAAGGGACCTGAGTGATTATGACTGTGGAAATTATGTGAATGAAATGTGACATGTCTCGACTGATGATATGCTCGGACCCCTGACACGCTCAGTTTCCTATCATATACAGACATGTGTTGTCTGTGATGGGATTCGTGCCACGTGTTCAGTTCCGATATGTGCAAGATTTATGCCTTGTCAGATTTTGTTATCCTGTCCAGCTTTGATTAAAATCATATGTAAGCAATCATATTTATTTGTGACATCTTTTCAAATGAAAAGTTATAAGCTTTTTATTAAATTGAAACACACATGCTTTATTTTATTTACGGGTATTATTTCTAGAACTTGGGTTTTAGCTTAAATCCACGTACTGGAACTAAAACCCGCACTGAGAATTTATTTCTCACCCCGTGCTTTTGCATGTTTCCACAATGGTTGTGGGTTCCAGGTTGCAGATACGGACTCGATCAAGTCAAGCGAAGATTAAACCAAAAATATCTTGCCATGATGACTCAATGAGTCTTAGAAACTTAGCATGGTAAATCATGGTAAGTTAGAATTTAAACAGGGACCTGAGTGATTATGACTGTGGAAATTATGTGAATGAAACGTGACATGTTCCGACTGATGATATGTTCGGACCCCTGACACGCTCAGTTTCCTATCATATACAGACATGTGTTGTCTGCGATGGGATTCGTGCCACGTGTTCAGTTCCGATATGTGCAAGATTTATGCCTTGTCAGATTTTGTTATCCTGTCCAGTTTTGATTAAAATCGTATGCAAGCAATCATGTTTATTTGTGACATCTTTTTTAAATGAAAAGTTATAAGTTTTTTATAAAATTGAAACACACATGCTTTATTTTATTTACGGGTATTATTTCTAGAATTTAGATTTTAGCTTAAATCCACGTACTGGAACTAAAACCCGCACTGAGAATTTATTTCTCACTCCGTGCTTTTGCATGTTTCCACAATGGATGTGGGTTCCAGGTTGCAGAGGCGGGCTCGATCAAGTCAAGCGAAGATTAAACCAAAAATATCTTGCCATGATGACTCGATGAGTCTTAGAAACTTAGCCTGGTAAATCATGGTAAGTTGGAATTTAAGCCTTGTAGATGATAGAGAAACGCCTTGCGGGTACACATAAATTGTGTATTCGCGGCGGGATTGTCATATCCTATGTGTCGGGATGTGACATGTGGCCTCGGGTTCATCAGGCTCAGGAATATCCTTCAACTTGCAAAATGGCGGCTTCAAGGATTTTGTTTTAAAAAGTGTAGCGCTATTACGCATTGGCCTGAGCCCATAAAGCCTTGCAAGGAGGCAAAGGAGGCGCCTAAGATGAGCATTTTCTAAGAAAGGCAAGGAGGCAAAGGAGGCGCCTAAGATGAGCATCTCTTCTTACCAGTATTTTAATCAAGGCCTTTTCGAGAAAAAGAACTACACCAAGAAGACAATTAATGTTCAGAAATTTGATTGAAATAACAGAATGCCTATTGGATAAGAAAAATTTCTATATGTGTCTAGTTATAGGTTCAAGATAAAAACAATTGTTCAGTAACTCATTTCACAAAAAAGAAGGATATATTGCACTAGCACATACTGTAACATATGCTTCTTTTTCTAAAAACGAAAACAAGAGTCTGAGAATTTGACTGCTTACGCTTGTTGCGAAATGCAGGGTCAAGAGCTGTCTCAAAGAGTCTGAGAATTTGACTGCTTACGCTTGTAAGTTTTACATGGGGCCACCCCTGGGGAAGCTTCGTCCTTGAATTCTGATTTTCGGTATAGGAAAGAGCGAGCAAGAGAGATAGAGAGAGACAGGGAGAGAGTGACAGAGAGGAGAGAGTGAGAACTGAGAGAATCAAGTTTGAGATTCTTGGTATTTCTTGGTCGGTTCTTCCATGTTTAAGTTGAATTGAATTGGGATTGAGTTTGGATCGAATATTTTAATATGTTTGATCAGCAGATATAGTTAGAGATCGATCTTTGTTTCCCGTCTAATCTAAGGCATGATCAAAATCAACTTTTAAGGTAGGAATTGGATTTGGAATTTCTATGATATTGAAATCTCCTAATCAGAATCTAATAAAATGTTGGATTTTATTTCATTTGATAGGATTTTGTGGGAAAATTTGACTCCATTGAAATCTTGGGAATTAGATCAAAATTTCGTGGTATTTCATGAGAGAAAATAGAAAATAACTTAATATATACCCCTCTTCTTCTTCAAATAGATGAGGGCAAAATGGTCCTTTTTTAAATTCAATTCTTCCTATATTTATTTTGATCATGAGATTTCAATTGGAAATCATCTCCAATCAATTCTAAACCAATGAAATGAAATGAAATTTCATGTCTACACTATTTTGATCATAGCCTAAGTCTGTCTATACGTGTATTAGATCCACGTGTCAAGAAAATTAATTTAATTTATATTTATTTAGTATAAATAATATATAGAGGAACCCACGCGTGCAAGCACTGGTCCTGGTTTGCCTCACGAACTCGCACATTTATAACATCAATTCTAAGTAAAAACTCAACCCTTATATACTATCCATTTATAGCATCAATGCCCGATCGTAGGACTAAGCATCCTACTTCAAAATTTGATAGACATCCCACTTCAAATCATCAACAGTCAACACTCATGTGTCTCTCTCCATTTTGTTTTTAAATAAATATATTTTTTTTATTATTTCATTTAGCTATGAAATTTTATATTCATGTTCACATGAAATTGGGTGATATAAAATTTTCTAATTGTAGGCTTAAAAAATATTTCGAATCATTTTCCAAATCTCATAAAATTTAATTTTCATAATGATGTGATATATTTTTTTAAATAGTTTGGAAGTCTTTAAAAATTTATTTCATTATGAAATTTATATGAGTGCTCACAAAAATATGAGATATTCGGTGATATAATTTTTTTTAAATTATAGATGTATAAAACAAATCAAATAATTTTTCAAATTTTTTAAGAAATTTCAAATTTTTCATATGCACCAAATCTCATCATAATTTTTTAAAAAATAAAATATAATGTATATATCATCGTATCTGTACCATACCGGATACGATACTCGTACTCGTACTCGTACCCATGTAACATAGATCTCGTGTGAATGAAGTCTCACTTTGCATGAGCTTCCTAATTTGTTCAAAAATTCAAACATAATTTTCATGACTGACTTCATACGATTGGTCATATATTTATGCTTATTTAAGTAATAAGTGGTTCAATCAAGTCAGAAATAATAATTATTTTCCAAAATAAAACTCAAGAAATCAATATATATATATCTCAATTTAATATTGGAGGAAATCTACAGTGTTGTTCCAAAATGGCCTCAGACCACAGTATCTTGTGATCATGCAATGGATGCGTCTGAGATCAATGATGTAAGGCAACCTGATGATGGCAGCTCCAACATCAATTCATCTCTCTTCAACATCTAACTCAAAATCAGAGATGAAAAAGCGTACCAATGTAGCGGTAACTTGGGTCTTTTGTGGCCTCAATGAGGCATGGATCAAAGTTGGGTTGTGGCCATGGCCAGCCTTTGGGTAACTTTTCTTTGGGCCACCTTCTGGGTAGTTTCATTCTTTGTCTCCAATCGTTAAAAGGGAGAGAGAGAGTGAGAAAGATCTAGTGTTGCATTACAATTTATTAGTGTTGCATTACAATTTGTTAGTAGTTTACAAACTCCAATGGTGATTAAAAATTAATTTCCGCTAAGTATATATGAAAAGGGTTGATTTCCAATGGTGTTGCATCATATCGATTATGTATTGTGTGATTTATTTTTCCACTTTCCATTTGTGTTGATTGGAAGGTCCATGACTAATTAATGGCTCTCTGTATTTTAACATAATCTTTGCTTAATTCATGTATTTGTAGCAATATAAGATTTGCTAGTTTTTGAACGAAATTTATTAATGTCATTTTTTTTAATTATCCAGCCTTCAAGGTGGCATGCCACACAATTTGTTGAAGACAATATGAACAATAAAATTAATGAAATCACAAGATCAAAATTTTAAATACAAAACTCTAAGCAGCCTCTGCCTAGCTTTCAAAAAAAATAAAATAAATAAATAAAACATTGAACCGTAATATCCTCTATCAATGCCATGAATTGCCAACAGCTTTACAGAAATATAGATTTGTATTGACGGTGCAAAGATAAAAAATCATCACTACATCTCGAGAAAAAAAGAAAATAATGGAAAGGGTACATGCCACACAAAATTTGGATTTTTCTGGGGCTTAGGTGCATCAGCTTCTCGTGAACAGGATCCCAAATTCACCAATTTTTTGGAGATAATTTATTTTAATTCAACAATTATTAGATCTTATTCTGCTCTTTCCTTCTAACTAATTTATTTATTAATTATAACGAGTTTTGCTACATTGAGTCGAGACTCACCAGAGGGTCTATGAGTCGGGCTTGAAACTCCTAGATCTGATTCAAATTTACTGATCCAAACCGTCAAATACGATCTCCCTATTGAAATCTCCATACATATCAAATTTTACATTTTTCGAAATTTTAAGTATTTAATTGTGTGATTAAAATAATCGTTCAATTGTGATCACCAGTAGGACAGATTTCTGATTAGAGATTTGGTGACTTGCGAAGATGTCTTCGTTCACTCTTGTGGAGGTCCCATGAATGATCAAAGACATCGAAAGGCACCTTGTGATAAATCTTCGGCAGAGGCATTGTGTAAGGAAATGCAAGATAAAAAGTTGAAGTGTTGTTGTACTCTATTTTTTTTTCTGTGAACATAAAACAACTGTTACCCTCTAAATCAAAATTAACATTTAATCTGGCACATGTAATTTGTCTCCGTAATGACAAGAGATCCTCTTTTTAGAAAATTTTAGCAGCAATAGGTACCTATTTTTATTCAACCAGAATGAAAAATTGCACATAAAAATGCAAAATTAATACCCTCCAAAATATACAGATAAACCTTCGCTAGCTAAATTATTGGCTCTACATATCACAAAATTACAATACAAAAGTACATATAAATCTCGCTAGCTAATTTGTATGCCGGTTTTGCGAAGAGCAAGAAGACTTTCTATGTGGATTTAACTGATCCAAATTGCCTGATAACGGTGTTCGTTCGGCCATGCAGGGTGATTGTCTCCAATTTCGAGCTAGAGTTCGAAGAAGTCATAATGCATTAATTTAAAGGGTGCGTTTGGATCGTTCGGCCATGCAGGGTGATCTGCTTTCGGCCATGGATATTATTAATTCAAATAAATCTGAAGAGAGGATTGTCTCCAATTTCGAGGTAGAGTTCGAAGATGTCAGAATGCATTTACTTAAGGTAAATCTGGGATTTACATGGTTGCTTTCCATCGTGATGGAAATGCTAACGTGTACCAATTCCAAAACCAGCCATTGAAGCTCAAGGTCACGGAAACAAGCAACAGTATTATCCGCCCCCACCTCGCTATCTGCTCTAACGACTGGGACCCACTCGATGGGGATTCTATATACATGGAGCACAACGGTTTATTAAATGATAGTTTCATAAATTAATTTTTTTTTTTCTTGTGCTACTTATGACAGACTTGATAGTCATTGTCTCATTGATGGTCTGTTATTCAAATCAGTAAAAATGAAAAAAAAAAAAGATTTTATCGAGAGAGGAGGGAGAGAGGCAATGGGAGAGCAGAACCAAAAAAAATTCGGATAGCAAACTATTTAATAATAACTTAATAATAACGGTCGAAGTATTATGCTTTTATAAATTAAATAACAGTCAATAATCCCGCAGAAATGATTAATTTAACAGATGCAAAAGAGAATCCGTAGTAGTGTGTGCAGTGAGATATTAATTAAAAGAACAAAAAAATTTAATATTCACAAAGTAACAAGGAATAACAACAACCACTTCCACTATTCCAAAGAATCTCCCATTCTAAAATGACCAAACCAGAGAAACATTCCTATTAACCGCTTAAACCCACTCATAAAGAGCAAAAATATCCCTTAGGCCTTAGTTATCTGGCAACAGAGTAATAAAAAGAAGATTCCTCTGTAAAATGAACATGTTGTCAGGAAGTTTAGCCAAAGTACAGGTCAGATTTATTACAGTAGATGCGATATAACTGGTTTGCATAGGTTACAACCAGCCAGGAACTCAGAGCTGTACTGCCTGGATATATCTCTTCTAGCTCATTAAGCATCCTTGCACGGGGACCATGGCCACTCCCATTTGTCAGAAATTACACCAGAAGTGTTATCCTGCCATAAATTGTAGTAGAGAATTAGTGATTAACAACTAATTTACAGGATACGTAAACAAATAGGTGCTTTACCTTTAGATTTCTCACTGGTATAAATTGTTTTGATATTTCTCACTGGTATCCACAACCATAGGTGCTTTACCTTTAGATTTCTCAGTGGTATTAACAACCATAGGCACCTTTCCTTTAGGACCAACAACCATGAGTGCCTTGCCTTGAGCTTTCTCACTGGTAGCATTGACTACTATCCCTTTGTTCTTGTTTCGAACAATTTGATCCCCTTTCTCCTCGGCTCCTTCTTCCTCCAGTAAATTAACAGGTATATATGACAGCCGGTGAACTGGGGGTGCCCAATTTTTAGTTTGGAACAGTGTCGTGCTTTTCCTCCGGGGGCGTAGTTTGTACCGCCGGGCGATCAGTAAATGAATATTTCTCAAATATTGGCTGCCGATGTGTGCTAATTTAATTAGGGCCCCTACTTTTGTGCCCTCCAAGATCCGTATGATTTCATTCTCAAGGTCTAGAACTGAAAAAAAAAAACCCAAAATTAATATTGGATAAGCTGCTGACACTGGGTTCAAGACAACCCAAGAACTCAGTCTTTACTGGTACACAACAGACAGTTGTACTTTGACCAGGTTTAGGATAGGACCTACTCTGTATCATTTAACAATTGGAATAATACAATTCAAGTTACATTCTTTTTTACAACATTTCCCTTCTTTACTGTAAACTCATCAATATTCCTTCAATTAAAATGAAAAAAAAAAACAATGTTGTAATGCGTACCACTCTCGCGAAATAATGGATTCTGAGCAGCTTCCAAGAGGCGTGGATGAAACTCTTTGATTTCTTGTGGGAACCCCGCTGGAAGCTTTTTGTGGGGTCCGTTTGGAGGAAGAGACTCTTTGATTTCTTGTTCAGTTCTTTGATGTTTAGGTTGGTTCGGATTGAGCTTGGTTGTGAAAGAAGAAGAGCCGAAGAGGAAATAGGAGTTGAGAGAGAGAGGAATTAGATATTGGATTGAGCTTGGGTTAGAAGAGAGAAGTTTGAGTAGAGAGAGAGAGGGAGAGGTGAAGTGACTCACTGGACGGATCAATTGAGAATGGAAGAGTTCGTTTCGTGGATTTCAATATCGCCTCCAGTTCAATATTTAGTTGTATAATGAGATGACCGTTTGATTGTGATCTGATGGTCAGAAAGAGGAAAGATCTCATCTGAAAGTTTATTTACTGGAGAAATGTGCTTCAATATCACATTTCAAGTTCAATTCGTTACCGGGATTTAGCAAATGATAAAATACTAAGAAATGTGTAGCTTGTAAAATCTCCCGTGAATTTTTATGCTCTGAAATTTCTGAAAAAATAAAAAATATGGACGAGCAACAAATTATGGACATATTGGAATATTAGCGGTATCAGGCCTGAGTGGACAAGTAAACCATATTAATCATTTATGGGAATTTTATTTGGGCCTCAATTTTAATTTCATCTTTAATACTCAAGATGCATATATATTGGACAAAAGCCTATTCCACTTCCAATTTCCGCCTCAATCTGTTTTCCTGGTACTGACCAGTCCGAAAAAAAACTGAAATTTAACGAAAAATTCTTATTTACTCCAGGATTTATAATTTCGTGCCAAAAGAATTAAGTAAATATATAAAAGCATTGCATGCTTCCAGAGTTCCAGCATTGCTAATTTGCACAGGGCTGACTTGGATGATTTTATGTATGTTACATATATTTTCTATGCTCATCAATTTTTTTTCTTTTTCTTTTTTTATTGGCATTGGTATTACCTAATTTTCTGAAAATGAATTTAAATTTGATTAATCCCAGCGGATTTTGTACACTTTCACGTGTAAACTCTTTTTAAGTTTTA
The DNA here is from genome assembly GCA_028095005.1 of Rhynchospora pubera. Classification (NCBI taxonomy): domain Eukaryota; kingdom Viridiplantae; phylum Streptophyta; class Magnoliopsida; order Poales; family Cyperaceae; genus Rhynchospora; species Rhynchospora pubera. Next base: position 82,153,810 of record CM051460.1, on the reverse strand, counting down.
TTTTATAAGATCATTTTAGTTTGTTGTTAAATTTCACCTTCCTTGCCTAGAAAATCTCTCTCCGGACCACTTAGACCTTACTTTATTGTTTTCTCCTTATACCACTTTGCCATATCGTAGATTGGACAACGTTAGTGAAATTTACAATAATGTACAGATGTGAGGTTTCTTGCAACAAATTATTTGGTTTGCTTATTTAATTCCGTCAAATTACTTGTAAGGAAGGGGGGGGGAAAAACAAGGGTTCGAAATAGAAAGAAAGTTTATGTGAGTCTTCTCAAATTATAGGATTCTACCTTGGAGTGATATATTAGAGAAAAAGATAAATGGATTATTTGTGTGCTTATTTTTTTCCCCAATACGTTAAAATTTGTTATGCATAAAAAAAATAATTCCGTCTAGTTGTCTTGTGTAATGAAAAATGGTTTTATCTCTGTGCCTATTTTTTTTTTCCATTAGGGAATTTTCACTTTACATATGAATTTTATGAATCACATACGAGATTACTATGAATAGTATATTAAAGGAAGTTTAAGGGTATTAATTTTTTATAACTACAGTGTGCATTATTTTCTCTAATGTTTATATATAATGTACTAATAATATAATGTTAAGACAAATATCAATTATTATGTATCATCTCATGATCAACATGTATTCTTCTAAAAAAAAAGTGGAAATTTTTTCATAGCATGTTTTAGTAAGTTTATGTGTGAAAATTATAAATTAGTGAAAATCATGCACATAAGTATATCAACTATAATCTTAAAAACATGTATTCATAAAACTCGTCCATATCTGATAAATTTTCTGTAAGAATATTTATGAATTATATTTAAGGCAGGGGGTTATACCCAATTTTGCCTATATTTAAATAAGTTTAATTCAGGAAATATTCAAATTTTCTTTTATGTAAGTATGCCTAGTCAAATTAATGCCAATCTCCTGATTTGTCCTGAATTATATATGGTGGCAACAGAATAGCTGTTTGTTTTGAAATTTCAATGAGCTACGATTTCTTTGACATTGAGCTTGTAGTCTTGGACATTTTGATAAAAATAGAAACAGAATCTTTACTGAGATATAAGATTTGCTAAGATTTTGAACAAACTTGTCAATTTGGATAATCCAGCCTAAAAGGTGGCATTGTTACACAATTTCAATTTGGTGAAACCACAAATTAATACCAAAATTTGAAATTAAAAATGATAGAAGAACTAGATATCCTCTGACAATTCATAAACTTCCAACAGTTTACATACAAAACAGATTAGCATTAAGGGTGCAGAGCAGAAATATCATCACTACTTTTAACTGGGAATATAAAGCAAAAAGAACAAGGAAAGGAACAAGTCATGCAAAATTTCTTTGTACCAGAAAGCTAAAACAGTGAGATATTTAACCAAGTAGACCAAGAACCATGAATTTTTAATATTCACAATCTCATGTACTTGAATAGCTGAAACCACAAAGTATCTCCCTTTCTAAAATAAAGTAAAACAGAGACAAACCGTCCAACATTCTTATTAACAACCTAAAGATTTTGCGCAAAAATGAAAAACATCAGATCTAATTCGTTATAGTAAATATCATATATCTGGTTTGCATAGGTTACAACCAGCCAGGAACACAGAGCTATACTACCACGATAGATCTCATCTTACTCTTCAGGTGACCTTACACGGGGACCAGTCTCGTTTCCATCTGTCAGAAATTCTACCAGAAGTGTTATCCTGCTCCAAGTTGTAGAGAAAATCTCAACAAATAATAATTAACAGGATATAGAATGAGCAATAGTACACATTGCAGAATTAACAAAAAGACTGGTAAATTCAGGTACTAGAATCAGTCTATTGTACCAAAACACATGTTAGTACAATATGGTATCAATTATATTCATGTTAGTACAAATTATGGATGTATTTGGGCTATTAGTAGTTTTTAGGCCTGATCGTTAAAAAAAAAAAAAAAGAATAGACGTGTAAACCATATTAATCCTTTATGGGAAATTTATTTTACAGCGGTTGAAGATAAAATCAGCCAATATATGTTGCTTCCGATTTGCGTCTAATTTGTTTTGCAGGTACAGAACAGTCTGAAAAATAAATGAAATTTATGACAACGTGCATATTTGCTCCTGTATTAATAATTTGAAGTTTGAACTCTTATGAGATGAATATTAGTTTGTTGTTAAAAGTTACCTTCCCTTCCTAGACATTTTTAAAATTTTACAGCGAACCACTTAGACATTATCTATTGTTCTCACTTTTTCTTTTTTCTTTTATTTTTTTTCGCTTTGCTATATTGTTTGGACAAGCATAAAATTTTACATTAATAAATTCTCAAAAAAATGAGAATTTTACATTAATATACAAAAATAGCGAGGTTTATTGCAACAAATTATTCGGGGTGATAAGGATCATCCCAAAAATCCATCATCCCCATCATCCCCAGTGGGAACATATTTTAGTTTTTTCTATTTTTAGAATACTTTTTGTCTCCACTATTTTTCTCCCTCCTAAACACAAGTCAATCTCCAATATATTTGGGACAACAATTACTTATATTAACTACAACAGCTACATAAATAACTTCAACAGTTATATATATTAACTTCAACGGTTACATATATAACATATTAACTTCAATAATTACATATATAACTTCAATAGTTGCATATATAACTTCGACAGTTATATATATTAACTTCAACAGTTACATATATAACATATTAACCTAAACTGTTACATATATAATTTCAACAGTACATATATAACTTCAACAGTTATATATATTAACTTCAACAGTTACATATATAACTTCAACAGTTATATATATAACTTCAACAGTTATATATATAAACTATTAAAAAAAACAGTGGGGGCCAAAAATAGAAAAAATGAGAGAGAGAGAAATAGTGGGGACCAAAATAGGAAAGGATGAGAAGAAGAGAAACAGTGGGGACCAAAAATAGAAAGGATGAGAGGGAGAACAATTTTGGATAAATTCACCAAAATAATGAGGACCAAAAATGTGTGTTCACACTGGGGATGATGGAGGATGATGGAATCTAGAGGATGGTCTTAAGCAATTCCGCAAATTATTTGGTTCGCTAATTCAATCCTTCCGTCAAATTACTTGTATGGCAAAAATTTAAAAAACGTCTGAAATAGAAAGAAAGTTATTATTTGAGTCTTCCAAAATTATAGGATTTAACTCGGAGTGATATTATATGGGTCAACTAATTAAGATACAACCAATTAACGATTCCTAAATGCATGCAGCCTGGTCTTAAAATAAGGGCGAAAAAATTAAAATTTCAAATTAAAAAAAATCCGAAACAATTTTTTAAATAGAAAGAATTTGGACATGTATATATATATAGTAAGTTTGGAACAATTTAGCATAGGTTAAATTGGAATGACAGATATATATGCGTCAACTAGTTAATCTTGAGAAGATCATTCGTAAATGCAGCCAGTTCTGGAAATAACGAAACAATTTTATGAAAATTAAAAAAGAAAAAAAAAAACGAGCAATGCTTTAAATACCGGGCCTTTAGCAATTTAACTTCCAACCTCCTCCGACAGAACAAACACGTTGAACTTCTCCTCCTCCCTCAGCAACCTATTATTTCTATATTCAAAATCTGAATATATATAATTATAATGGAAGATAACAATATGCCTGAAGAGGATTTGCCTTTCCAATTTCGTGACTGGGCCTACCTCCCACCGGAGGTTGTAGAGTTGATCTCAAAAAAGGTGAAATCCATTACCGACTATGTCCGGTTTCGAGCCGTTTGCTCAACCTGGCGTTCTGCCTCTCTTCCGAATCCATCCCACCTTCCTCCCCAGCTGCCATGGTTGATGCTTCCTTTCGAACCCCGTCCAAATGAGACCGATCCAGATGAAAAGAATAATGGGATCCGCCTCTTATATGACCTTTGGGAAGGCAAGATGCGCAGGCTCTACCTCCCAGAGACCATCGACATGATGTGCTGCGCCTCCTATCATGGGTGGCTTTTGCTTGTGTCTGTCAAAGGTAGAGAAGTTTTCTTACTGAATCCGTTAACCCGGGATCGAATTCAGCTTCCTTCCTTTACTTCTCCGGTCAAACTTTTAGGACATGACTCGGACAGCCATAGTTTTGATGTTGCCTCTTGTTTTGATTCGTATTATGGTTCCTTTGGGATGAGCACAATGACTTTCTCTGTGGATATAACCGATCCAAACTGCCTGATAACAGTGTTCATTCGGCCATACAGGGTGATCTGCTGCCGGGTGGGGGACCCGTGCTGGACAAAGGTCCTCAGCCGCCGTAATAGATATCTAATAGATGCAACTTACTACAATGGACAGTTCTATTTGCTTTATGAGGAAGCCATGGATATTATTAAGTCAAATAAACCTGAAGAGAGGATTGTCTTCAATTTTGAGCCAGAGTTGAAAGGTGTCAGAATGCATTTACTTGATGGAAAATCAGGGATTTACGTGGTTGCTTTCCATCCTGATGGAAATGTTGAGGTGTACCAATTCCAAGAACAGCCTGTGAAGCTCAAGGTCACAGATACAAGCAACATTATCATTTTCAGTGGCAGTATTGCCCGCCCCCACCTCGCTATATGCTCTGACGACTGGGACTCACTTGATGGGGATTCTATATACATGGAGGACAACGGTTTATTTAACGTAGATGAATCCCGCAGACCACATTATAGCATCTTTGCCTTTGATCGGGATGCGAATGAGATTGAGCATATTGTCCGTAACCCTGGCAAGAAGCAACATCGTTGGCCACCTGAACCGGCTTTGTGGTTTCAACCAAGCTTTATGTAGCCATCTGTCAAGGATGTTATTACAATCTGTCTTTCAGGAACAAAAATTTAGTCTCTTGTAGCTAGTTCCTGAGTAAATAATAAAAAATAATTATAGCACTGGTAAGGTACATTTGTGTCGCTAGAGATGTTATTTTTTAATTTTTATCAAGATATTTGTTAGAATAACTGTCGCAAATTAGAGTTTATGCTTTTTTACTTATCCTACCTCAGATAGTCAATACTTTATTACTTAATATTATATGATCTTGTGCTGTACTCACTTATAGTCAGTACTGACTAAAAAACTATGATGATGGAGCATGTATCCTTTGTATGTGTATTAGCGATCTGTACAACTTAGGAGTCCGCTCATTTATCCTATTGTGGTATAGATAACCAACGCACGCATCTTGCTACAGAAAATTACATAAAGAATTCGGAATCAATTTTGTCCATAACATACATGAGCTTCTTAATTACTGAAGAAAATGTGTATATATATATGTATATATATATATATATATATATATAATTATATATGTATGTATAGTTGAATGAAGAAAAATGCCTGTCTCCTGATCTGTTCTGAAATATCAACGAGCAATGACATCTTTGATATATATAGAGCTCGTGCAATTTGTAGCAATATAAGATCTGCTAGATTTTGCACGAACTTTATTAATGTACTTTTGATTAACCGAGCCTATATTGGTATAAGGGTGCACATCAGAAATATCATCACTAGCTATTATGAACCAAAAAAAAAGCAAAAAGGTCACTTGTTGCGCAAAATCTATTTGTACCAGAAATATATGCAATGAGATATTAAACCAAGTACCAGAAATATATGTCGTTCTGGTTTCATGCAGTGACAAAAATGGCCCTTTTAGTTCCTGAGTTTAGCTAATTTCTGTTATTAAATATTGATCTAATAAAGTACTTTTAAATATTTCTACGCCCAGATATTTAATATTTAATATTTATTACTTAATATATAATTATATATAACTTTTTAGTTTTTAGCTAGTGTTGGTCTTTATACGCTTGCTAAATCTGAGACATTTTATTTCTACTCCTTATAAACGCACGAATTCAAGAGGTGTTACACGATAGATTCAGCATATAAACATATGTTTGTGTTGTTCGATCAATTTGATCTATGGTTGGATATGGATCGCTAGACAAAACAACAATATGTTTTGATTTTTTGTCTAATAAGGAAACATTGAGTAACATATCTACATGTATCGCTTGTAAATTAATTAAGCAATATATCTTTATTATTTCTTAATATTATTTTGTTTCTTTATTTGTCCACTTATGAGGGTATTTTTTTGCTAGTAATAAGTAACAATGATGAATAGAGCATTTTCCAAAGTGATTAATTATACTATTGCTCAATCATAATTCATAAGGCACTTATAGGATTTGGGATGCATCTGTTAGAGATCTTTACAACTTCATGTGTGCCTGATCCTGGTTTTACAAATATAAACAATATAGAAAATGCGACGATGCACATGAAATTCGCTATGAACAACAGTTAATCATTTTCTGTCTCCTTTTAATTAGGAAATACAAAATAAGAAATACAAGGAAATAAAAAAAAAACAGAGAAGCATGGGTTTGTTATCCGCTAAATTAGGAGATGATAAATATTTAAAAATTGAGTTTTTCCATTTTCTTCTATTAATTACCTTTGTTAAAATGCTATGAAGTTATGATATTTTTGTCAATAGTTTGGAAGTCTTTAAAAAGTCATTTGACTATAAAATTTTATATTATTGCTCACAAAATTACGAGATATTCACTGATATAAAATTTCCTAATTCTAGATGTACAAAAAAAAAATTTAAACTCAATAGTTATAGTAATGCATATATCGTCGTATCCGTACCATACCGAATTATTATATTTTATTTTTTTAAAACTCAAAGTTATAGTAATGCATATATCGTCGTATCCGTACCATACCGAATACGATACTCGTACTCTTACCCATGTAGCATAGATCTCGTGTGAATGAAGTCTTACTTTGCATGAGCTTTCTATTTTGTCCGAAAATTCAAACAAAATTTTCATGATTGGCTTCATACGATTGGTGATATATTTATGCTTATTTAAGTAATAAGTGCTTTAATCAAGTCATAAATAATAATTATTTTCGAAAATAAAACTCAAGCAATCAGTATATAGATCTGAATTAAATATTGGAGGAAATCTACATTGTTGTTCCTCAATAGCCTCAGATCTTAGTATCTTGTGATCATGCAATGGATGTGCCTAAGATCAGGGTCGATGATGTAAGTCAACCTAATGACAGCCCTAACATTGCTTCTTGCAAAGATGTTCCTTAATCTTGTTTCAAATGCCAAGACTGAAATACAAAGATAATAATACTACCATGAATTATTATCACTACTATTTAAAGGAATATCATACTTAAGTAAAAGTCTTGCAATTGTACACTACTAAGAAGTCAATCTTCCATAAAACAATCTAATTAACCTAGCAATATGAAGTTCTATATAAGGGATATCAATTTAAGAAACATGAAGAAATTATTGTATGGTGAATTAGTGATCTGTATCAAGAACAAGATAGAAACTTGTTACACTACACTAAGAACAACAGTGTAAGTTTCAAAACTTATTACTGTGATTATAACGAGAATCTTGAGTCGTGTCGACAAGGCAGGGGTCGAATCGCCGCTCTGGCCACCCCTTCGTAGGGATGAAAACGGATCGATTTTATCCACTCCGATCCGCATCCGTATCCGAGAAATAGCGGATTCGGATATTCATATCCGTATCCGAACGGATTCGGATGCGGATACGGATATTTTTAAACGGATGCGGATGCGAATATGGGAATAGATATTTTAGCGGATACGGATGCGAATACGGATTTTTATCCGTATCCGCAAATGTTTAGTAAACGGATATCCGTTTACATTTACTCAATCCGTAGTCCAACTATATAATGCAAAAATAAGATATTCAAATCTGGGAATCGAACCCACGATGCATAGGATATAATCCAAGCGACACCACCACTTGACTACTTTGCTACATTTGATAAATATGTTTTAAATATATATATATCTCTCCATTATCGCCTACACTTGACAATGTATAAATTGGGATTAGATTTTAAGGGGATTAAAGCAGCTTTATTTGGAATTTTTAGTACAAATAAATTTTAATATTGAGTCATGAATTTGGCAAATACGGTTAAACTAAATTCACATGAATGTTTAAAAAGGGAAAGGTTTAGACCAATGAAAAGCCTTTTTTTTCTCTCTTTATGGCAACTTCGTTGCTGATATGTAAATAAAATATTCGTTGCTGAGCTGGATCAGAATTATTCTTGTTTATGTCAAAGTCAAACTTAGGAGTGAAAATAGGTTGTGTATCACTATATATATATTCCCTTTTTCCTGGGTTTGTTCACTGGTTTTTACTTGGGTTGGACAATATATTACTTCATTGGCTAGCTTAGTCACGTAATTTATGATATACAACTAGCTATTTTTATTTTACTTGGATTACAAATATACAAATGCAACTAACACATTTTTATTATTCTTATTAAAAAGCGAATGTAATTATGTGTGGTATGTTGATGTGGAATAAATTTTATGAAAAATGCTAAAAAAGGTGAATAAAAAAGATTAAATTACAATCCGTATCCGACAAAATATATTCGTATTCGACTCCGTATCCGATAATATCCGAACCGTATTCGTATCCGCTTAATATCCGAACCGTATCCGTATCCGAACGCATCCGTATTCGTATCCGTATCCGGAAAAAAAAATATGGATGCGGATATGGGAATACCAACATCCGCTCCGTATCCGATCCGTTTTCATCCCTAGGCCCTTCGGCAGTTTCACGCGTGGCCATCCATTTGGCAATTTCATGGTGCAAGTTTCTGATTGAGAGAGAGAGAAGGAGAGAGTGAGTTTTGAGTTTTGGTCAAGAGCGGGGTAAATTGTCGTACGCCAGAGAGAGAGGTGCTAGAAACGTAGAGTTGTACACTGAAATTTGAATAAAGAGATAATTTGTTTTGTTTTGTGGATTGTTTAATTCCACTCCAGTATAGGAAATAGGATATCTAATTGTGTGATTAAATTAAGCGTTCGATTGTGATCACCAATAAGACAGATTTCTGATTAGAGGTTTAGTGACTTGCGAAGATGTCTTCGTTCACTCCTGTTTGTTGTGGTCCCATGAATGATCAGAGATATCAAAAGGTACCCCGTGATAAATCTCCGGCATAGGCGTTGTGCAAGGAAATGCAAGATAAAAAATAGAACTGTTGTTGTACTCTACTTTATTCTGTGAGCATAAAACAACTGCTACCCTCTAAATCAAAATTGAACATTTAATCTGGCACATGTAATTTGTCTCCGTAATGACAAGAGATCCTCTTTTTAGAAAAAATTAGCAGCAATAGGTACCTATTTTTATTCAACCAGAATGAAAAGTTACACATAAAAATGCAAAATTAATACCCTCCAAAATATACAGATAAACCTTCGCTAGCTAAATTATTGGCTCTACATATCACAAAATTACAATACAAAAGTACATATAAATCTTGCTAGCTAATTCGTATGCCGGTTTTGCGAAGAGCAAGAAAGACTTTCTCTGTGGATTTATCTGATCCAAATTGCCTGATAACGGTGTTCGTTCGGCCATGCAGGGTGATCTGCTGTTCGGCCATGGATATTATTAATTCAAATAAATCTGAAGAGAGGATTGTCTCCAATTTCGAGCTAGAGTTCGAAGATGTCAGAATGCATTTACTTAAAGTAAATCTGGGATTTACATGGTTGCTTTCCATCCCGATGGAAATGCTAACGTGTACCAATTCCAAAACCAGCCATTGAAGTTCAAGGTCACGGAAACAAGCAACAGTATCATTTTCTGTGGTAGTATTATCCGCCCCCATCTCGCTATCTGCTCTGCTGGGACCCACTCGATAGGGATTCTATATACATGGAGCACAACGGTTTATTAAATGATAGTTTCATAAATTTAAATTTTTGTTGTTTCTTGTGCTACTTATGACAGACTTGATAGAGGGAGAGAGGCAATCGGAGAGCAGAACCAAAAAAAATTCAGATAGCAACTGTCAGCCAACGGTCGCCGATAAAATTTTAAAAATAAGAAAAACTTTACCCACTATTTAATAATAACGGTCATAGTATTATGCTTTTATAAATTAAATAACAGTCAATGATCCCGCAGAAATGATTATTTTAACAGTTGCAAAAGAGAATCCGCAGTAGTGTGTGCAGTGAGATATTAATTAAAAGAACAAAAAAATTTTAATATTCACAAAGTAACATGGATAACAACAACCACTTCCAGTATTCCAAAAAATCTCCCATCTAAAATGACCAAACCAGTGAAACATTCCTATTAACCGCTTAAACCCACTCATAAAGAGCAAAAATATCCCTTAGGCCTTAGTTATCTGGCAACAGAGTAATAAAAAGAAGATTCCTCTGTAAAATGAACATGTTGTCAGGACGTTTAGCCAAAGTACAGGTCAGATTTATTACAGTAGATACGATATAACTGGTTTGCATAGGTTACAACCAGCCAGGAACTCAGAGCGTTACTGCCTGGATATATCTCTTCTAGCTCATTAAGCATCCTTGCACGGGGACCATGGCCACTCCCATTTGTCAGAAATTCCACCAGAACTGTTATCCTGCCATAAATTGTAGTAGAGAATTAGTGATTAACAAATAATTAACAGGACATAAGGATTTAGAAGAGAACTTGGAATTACTAATTTGAAAACCAAATAAGGCTTGGAAACAACCCGGAAATAACAAATTATTGCACCAAACTCTTTGGATTTTGTTGAGTACAATCAGATCAATTGATCTCAGTACTGTCTTTATGGTACGAAAACATTCAGGATGTAACACTATGTTATAGTGATTTTCATGGCTCTAACATTTATTAAAAATGTCTAGCTTGGTAGTATGTTCTTATATTAACACATAAGCCCCTGCCATTTCAAATTTTCTATTTGATCTCATAAAAATTTTGGCAATGTATTTATTAGTACCTAGCCTACTGGTATTTTTCATCAATAAAGAATTAGTCTGACCTTTGGAAGTAGGAAATCTAAAAATTACACAAAAGGTATCCTATTAATTAACTTCCAATTCAAATTATTGTTTAAAAAATGAACATGATTCCATATAAAACCTAGCTCAAATTAATAAAAGAAATGAAGTAATGCATGTGGTTTGACATTCTGCACTGTACTTTACTGTACAGTGCAGTCTTATGGCACAAAGCAGGGAAAACTGTAAAATAACATATTATTGGCAAAATTAACTCAGAAATCTACCAGTGGAGAGCCAACGTGGCCTTTTGTTTTGTTTTCTACATTTTTCCTGTTGCTAAATATTCAATAAATGAACCTTTTATTGGCTTAATTATTTGTATTAAAAGAATCTGAAAGGTAAGAGGAAAAGAATACTTTTGATAGTTTGATTCAGTGAGCCTGTTAGTGGTTTCCTCACGTATCATCCTCTCATGCCGGTACAAAGCACAGATCGCATCCAGTTGCAACCATCGATGAGTCTTCAGATAAAGGAGCATTTCCCCTTCGTTTTCCCACTTGTGGTCCCTGTTTCTCTTTCTGCTCATCAAGTTATCTTCATTTTCAATCTTCAAAAAATCCTCTTCACTTTCAGATGTCTCATAATCATCCACAACCATTTGTTCAGAAGATAGGACACCACTTCGGTTCAGCCTGAGACCCAATTTCGAAGAATCTCTAACTTGAACTAATCCGGGTACATTTGATACCTCCTCTTTATATGATGTGGTTTCAATTCGGTTCTCCCCAAGACCCAGTTTCAAAGAATTTCCTGCTTCAACTAATCCTTCTATTTCTAGTGCATCCTCTGCATGCGATGTGGTCTCAACGAGACCTGAAGAAGCCGGTGTGTTACCTTTCAATGCTTTACCAGTGGCAAACTCATCAGAAAAACTCTTATACCTATATCCAATATTGGTAATACCTCCTGACTTAAACGCCAATTTAGCTGGTTTTTTGTCAAACACCTTATCTGCACTATAATCATTCAAAATCACAGTCTCTTTTCCTTGAGATTTCTCACTGGTACCAACAATCACAGGCGCCTTTCCTTTAGTTTTCTCACTGGTACCATAAATCATAGGTGCTTTACCTTTAGATTTCTCGCTGGTGCCATCAACCAAAGGCTCTTTTCCTTTAGTTTTCTCACTGGTATCAACAACCATAGGTGCTTTACCTTTAGATTTCTCAGTGGTATTAACAACCATAGGCGCTTTACCCTTAGACTTGTCACTGGCATCAACAACCATGGGTGCTTTGCCTTGAGCTTTCTCACTGGTATCATTGATTACTATCCCTTTGTTCTTGTTTCGAACAATTTGATCCTCTTTCGCCTCATGTTCTTCTTCTTCTTCTTCTTCTTCTTCTTCTTCTTCTTCTTCTTCCTCCTCCTCCGCCTCATCATCATCATCATCATATAGTGGAATGAGAACTTCGTCCAAATCCAGGTGTTTTGTTACCACGTTCTTGAGAGTCATCAAGACCTTCTCGCGCCTCGACATGATGCAGTTGCGCAAGACTGCCGCATACTTCATCTTCATCAGACGGATCTCTGCTTGTGCATCTTTCTTCATGAGGTCGTATAGCATTGGCGAAGGAGTCATTGTCAGATCTAGTGTATCAGGATCTTGGAGTTTCTTGTTCTGTTCTTCCATGGTTAGGTTGAATTGGAATTGCGCTTGAGTTGTGAAGAAGAACAAGAAGAAGAGGAAATTGGAGAGAGAGAGAGAGAGAGGTGAAGTGAATCAGTTGAGAAAGGGAGACGAGGAATGAGGAGATGAATTGAAGAAGAGAGGTTGTTTCGTGGAGTTCAATACCGCCTCCAGTTCAAGAAATAGGATCTTTTATCGTATGATTTAATTTGACCGTTTGATTGTAATCTGATGGTAAGAAAGAGAAAAGATCTCATCTGAAAATTATTTACTGGAGAAGAAAGATGTGCGCAATATCCCAATTCAGTTCCGTTCGTTACGGGGATTCAGTAAATGATAAGTGCTACCGAAATGTTCCGCTTGTAAAGTCGCCAGTGATAGGTGTTGAGCTAGAATGCAAGAAAAGGACTATATAGTCTAGAAGTGTTGTACTCTACTATCTGGTCTGAGCATACCAGAAAATTTAATTATATATTTTTCCACAGAATGTACATGTGAAAGTTCAATATAGTTAATGTGTTGGATCAGTTTTGGAGATGATAAGAGACTTCTTTTGAATTCTTTAAATTTAGCAGTAGTAGCTGCCTGTTTTTAGTCAATCAGAAACAATAGTTGCACATAAAAATGCAAAAAATATTTTCCAAATATACAGATAAACCCTTCTAAAATAATTGGTTCTACATTTCCATCTCAGGGAGATGGCCTGAGATGGGAAAAAAAAACTTAATTAAATTAAATGTAATCAAGCATCATTGATGTAAATTGTTTACTTTATTTATAAAACAGGTAAACTTTCATTCATTTTAAAATGTTGGTCAGCAATCCAACCTTCGGGAAACAAAAATAAAGAAAAAATATGGATGTGGGACATGTCAAAGGACATATTGGGCTATTAGTAAAAACAAATTCATTTTGCCAATCAATTGTAAAAACAAATGAAGTCCATGGGCTTTTGGGCCTGATTATGAGAAAAATTAACAATTAGCCTGTGACTTTTATATTAAGTTTTAATAAAATGAGTTTGCCATTAGTCCATTACCATATTCCTTCGTAATATAAACTAAAAAGATATTAAGACATTTAATAAACATAAAGCTTATCTTTTCCGGATTGTCAAGTTCAAACTATGGCATTACAAAAGGTTATTGAAAATTTTAAAGCTACACGAGTAATCATTTGATTAAAGTCATAATAACTGATGTAATGAAGAGATTGTGGCCATAGAACACACCGTACAACTGGGAGCTTACTATTGCCTAATAAAGTTATTTTATGCAAAGATTTAATGGACCAAACTAGCAATCAATTCCCGGTTAAAAAGTCGTTAGTTAAATATATGAAGCTGGTACGTGGTATTAATTCCGTCGTTCTTTTGCCACGAAAACTTCAAAACCCTCTCGGGAGCAGTGTACGTGGCAACTGGCATCCCTTAAGTTTATCTCCATTCTTCCAACTTCATAACAGATTCTTTTTTTTCAAAAAAAAAAAACTTTATAAAAGATAATAGTTCAATTTGGCATTAGAGAAAAAGATTATAAATTTGTCAGATTGTATGGACTTGCATTGGCATTACTATATCATATGCTTTTTTTTTTCAAAAAGCATCACTTATACATCTAAATGTTATATTGACTTAAAAAAAAACTTGAAAGGTGTAATTTAGTTTTTTTTTTTAGAATACTAAATGTTATTTAAAAAAATAACTTATAAGTTAGTTATTCTTATCATTGTTATTGAGAAACTAAGAGCTTCAAAATTGAGGTGAAAAGATTTTTTAACGTTTGGTGAAATATTGTAAGTTTTTTTATGTACTGAAAAATCGATGCAGGATTTTCTAATATCAGAAAAATCGATGAAATAAATTAATTTATATTTTAAGATGATAAAAATGAATTAGGCATCACATTTCTTCAATAAAACCAATTTGTTAGAAATTGAAAATCTAGTATAAGTTATTCTAATGTAAAGGAGATAAACGAAAAAAAAAATAATAATAATAATAATAATGCAGTGTGTTGTGTGTATGCACAAAACTATTCTATAGAGAAGTCGAGGACTCGAGGATTGACCTTTAGATGTGAATATACTCCGCTATATTTTCGACCTTTTGTCTTAATCGCTAATTAACGCAACGCGCTGAAGGTGTCTTTTTTTTTTAGAGAACATTGACAGCGCGCGACTGTCAAAGGAAAGAACGCGCTGAAGGTGTTAATGTCATGGATCAAATAGTAATTGATAGTAGACTTTATAATTAGTTACATCATACTATAAAATGTGATCTAAATGTGTACCGCTGCCAGAGCAACCGGCTGTATGGAGATTTGGGTTTGAAACTACGGGCAATTGACCAAAAAATGTGATCTAAATTGTTTGAAGTTTAATAAGAATTTTAAAATTAAAATTTATTAATATATATTTAATTTAAGTCGGACAATCGCGAAAAATATTATAGTTGCGGTGTCGTGATCATGGCTATTACATGAAATCTGGAGTCAGTTATTCCTTCGTCGTTTCTTTTGTCTTCTTATGTGATATTTGGAGAGCTGATGAGAGGATTGTGGATTGTTATTTGTTCTCTGTTGATATGTACATTTTAAAATTATGAATAATTAAATTTTTAATATAAAATGTGCTAAATTTATTTAAAATGTTAATAATATTCGAGCATGATGACTACTAAAATATCTTACAACTATTTTGAATTTGGTAATTTACTTGTAGAAAATCATATGCATGGGGCCATTTGGATCGCTTAGGAATTTGGGAAAGTTGCAATTCCTATGAATAAATTTATTGGAAAGCGTGTAACTTTGTGAAGAGTTTGGATTGTTTATAATAAATTTATGGTAGGAAGATGAAATTCTTCAAATTCCTTGGAGAATCCAAACAGCCCCATGGACATTTTCTTAATTTTTTTTTGTGTCAGTGATGGCAAGTGCCTCCCTTGCCCGTAGGTGCCCATTATGGACAAATCTAGTAGAGGTCAAATGATAGACAATGTCATAATATTTTTAATTGAATAATACCTCTATATTTAATTAACCTTTTTTATGTCTTGTATGTATTATGTTGCCAAGACACTTCATATTAATTTCAATAAAAGAATATGAAAAAAAGATTCTAGTGTCGACCCCATAAGTTATAATTTAATAGTTCTAATAAATTATAATTTTATTCATTCATATGATGCTTGAGTGCTTGACATTTAATAAAAACATAAGTGTGCATTTCCCTGAATGACACAATAAATCCAAATAATAATAATATAATAATAATAGTAACATTTTTCAACAGTTCAACGTCCTAATTAAATGGTCACTCAGACGCTCACCAAATTGAGACATAATCCAAAAACAGTGGGTCCCAAAACCACATGACCAGGCATCAGATAACATGTACATGTGTCTATACGCAGTATTCACTCCTTAATTTCGGATCCCTCGTCGCTGGAATCAAACCCTCTGCAAATTTTAATTCAAACTAATTTGGATTCAGATTCCGACAGCTCGGATTGTACGTTTGCTCCAGGAAAATAAAGTCAGGTCAACAAATTAGAAAGGATTTTTCAAGTTGCACCATGTTTATTTGAATTTTCTAACGAAATTGATCGAACTAAAAAAAAAAAAAGAGTCTGTCTTCAGTATTTGTAGCATTATTAACTTTGAGCAAATTTAAAATCGTTTAAGCTCCCATTTATTTGGAAATTGATTACTGTCATCTGCAGTTTTGCCATCTCTGCCATCGTTAAATATAAAGTGAACATATACAGCAAATAAAATGAACACATACAATCAAATAAGTTCAATGAAAATAAGTTGAATATGCATGTAAACTTCTGAACAAGTGATAACAACATTTATTTGTTTGTAAGTGTTCACTTAGATCATCTATATGTTCACCTTATTTATTGTATATGTTCACTTTGTATTTAACGATGACTGAGATGGTATATTTACCGATGGCGCTTATAATTCCTGCATTTATTTTATTGATGTTTTTCAATAGATGACTAAATGCATTTTAAATTGGATCAAACTTGTTACCTGATAGACACCATACTTTAATGTAACTGGAAAAAAAATATATGTACAAATACTTATATGTTGTTTATCAAATTTGATGCAACAATAAAATTGATGTTGTGTAAGTTCCCCCAGTTCTGCTCCGGCGCTTCAGGCTCAAAAAATTGATTAGACGTCCATCAGTTTTCTACTTTTTTCAAAATTAAACTGCTATTGATCCGCGACTATAAACTAATTTCAAATTACACAAAATTCCAAGATACAAACTATCTAAATTATGAGAACTATATTTGTAACATTACTTTATTTGGCTATGATAATTATTTTATTAATTGTTGTGGTCGCCTGATTTTCGATATATCTTTCCATTGAATACATCATCTCACTATAATTACTTACGAGGAGGATTCCAACGCCACAGGTTTAGGATGCCACAAAATATCATAATTTTACTTTTTCATCAATAATTTATTTTAAAATGTAAATGTCAAATCTAAAAACAGTTGATCTTCTTTGTTTTAACGAGTGTTGCATTTTTATATAAGTTTTATAAAATTTGAAGTTTATTTGATACTCGATCAAGAGATTAAAAAATGAACAAATCTGATTAGCTATAACAGATTAATTATAAATACGTTCATGGTTTGATCTTTGGATCAAGTATCAAATCAATTCAAAAATTTATAAAGGTTATATGAAAATGCATCGCTCGTTGAAACAAAGAAGATCAACCGTTTAATTCGAAATTTACATTTTAAATTTTAAAATATTAAAGAAAAAATAAAGTTGTGGCATTTGATAACGCACTAAACTTGTGGCACCGAAACTTTATTCGTTACTTACATAAGATATTATTCTAAGGGTTCCAAACATCCCTTGGATACTTGGTCGAATAAGGAATCTCAGAATGTGTGTTTGTTCAAATTTTTTTATTCTTATACCATGATTTTGTTAGAATATGGATAAGACCTAAATTCCTTATTCCATGATTATTTGGGCTGCACAACAATAAAAAAATTTGGAACTTATTTTTATCCGGATCTTTATTCTTGCGCATCCAAACACACCCCTAGTTTCTAGTACATAAATGAATACAGATAAAATTTAAATAAGTAATAATGTTTTGAAGAAAGTTTCTCAACACCACTACATATTATCACTATAAAACTTCTAGGTCTATTAAACTTATTGAATCTGTTATAGTTTCTTTTAGGGTACGTTTGGATAGTTGGAAGAAAGAAGAAGAAGGAAGAAGAAGAAAAAAAATTATAAACAATCCAAACTCTTCACAAAGTTACACACTTCCCAATACTTCTTCTCACTTCTTTCCTTCTTTCCTTCTTCCCACACCTATCCAAACGCACCCTTAAATAATATTAACTGTGATATTGGAATATTGACATTGGTACATACACCTGCCAACCATTTAAAGTGGTTCATTAACATTGCGCTATGCTTAAATGTCCTATATGTACTATCAACTATGTAGCACTTTATAAAGTCCCCACGTTATTCATCACAATAGCATCACCATTGTTTGCTCTGTGACTCTTTGATATTGAAAAAAAAAATGTATCTAAGAATAGACTAGATACGAAGACCTCAAAATTTTATTTCCCTATCCTTAACTTTTTTGTTAACAAGATATTTGGTGATTATCTTCAAAAAAAAAAGATATTTGGTGATTTATTTGAATTAGTTACACGAAACAGAAATTCTTATTTTTAAATAATAATGCTTATCTAATTTTACATGAAAATGCGAATATGCCTTTGCACATAATTAAGCAATTTACTGACATCCTCAAATTACAACTGTTTTGACGTGATAGGACCGAACGTAAGAGCTAATTAAGTTTTAAGTACCTTATGTATAAAATAACCGCAAGCATTAGCGGATTTAATTAGAAAACTAAATCAATGCGGATAAAAAAAAAATATACAGATAGAACAATTATTTCAGTAGATTTTTAAACCTACACAAATTAATATTAATACATTAAATTGATATTAAAAAAATGAAGAAAAATACTATACATATTTGAAATAAAAAACAAACTGTACCCTGAAACTGAACAATGTCTCAATTATAAAGAGACAAACAAAAGAATCTGTGTACAAAATAGGAAGGAACAAACAAAAGAATTCCACGGTTAATCACTACACTGCAACTCGCATCAGCGTACAAAATTTCAAACTTTAATGATGCACCTTCAGAAAACATCATTCTTTTGCCACATCAGAATTTGGTCGCAGGTTGCTGCGATCCGAATCATTACTTTAAAGACGAAATAACCAAAAAGCGTACCAAAAAGCGTCCCTAGTAACTACTAGCCTCATTTGTGGCGGGAAGGGAATTCAAGGGGCTACAACGCGGGAGAAGAGAATCGACCCCACTCAGTCACCGTCAGGCTCCACGGAGCGTCGGAGCCTCTGGGATCCCGCCACGTCAGCACAGCGCAGGTTTACTCCGACGGTAACCTTACAACACGGTCATTGGATCCCTGAGTATTTGACTGGATTGGCCTGGGTCTGTTTTGCCTGAGCTGGCATCTGCCACACAACTCGGTACACCGTGGCTACAGTAAGGATTTTCAAATAGACCCGGTCTATAGATAATGTTTGTACTCGATAAATTAAATATTCAAATATTGTAATTACAGCAAAGATATATTATGAAAATTATTCTGGTACCTTGATTTTTTTAGTTTAGTAATAAAAAAAATGGTTTCAATTCTCTGAAATATTGATTTCTGATCTATAGTCTGTGGCTCGAGTCCACCTAAACTATTATCGTTTGCCAGACAATAAACTTGTGAGCAATGGCAATACAGTAAATACCTCGAATTTGAAGTGTAAATATATTCCAATAACGTCCAGAATTATAATCTCTTGAACTTTCAAAAAAAAAAGAATTATAATCTCTTGTTACAAGCACCACATGCTACTTCGACCTCTCTCTACTCCACACTGGAACTCCTCGCTATTCTCTGAAGAGAAACGCTTCAGGTACTTCTTTTCTCCTTCAATTTCTCCTCAAACAAGATCAAATCCAGATCCTGATCTATTTCCTCGTCGATTTTCACCTGATAGAGTGTAGTTTCGTTCTTTTTCTTTTTGATTCGTGCAGATTTTAGCGGAGATTTCAGAGGAAGAGAGGAGAACGGGCTTGAGGTATGCCTTAATCTTTTGATCCTTATGCTTTTTCTAGATCTAGTTTTGTAAAGGATTCTGTCTTGTTTTGATAGGAAAACGAATTGTGATTTCAGAATGGTCTTAATTGAATTGTTTTGTAAATGATCAAATTTTAGTCATTTTTGAGAATTTTTTCTTTTTCTACTGGGTTCATAATCAGGTCATGAGTTTATCAATTGTAGTTATGAAATCGGTGCGATTTGAAGTTTTCTTTACCTCTACAGCGATTTGTCTTTGATTTTGACAGGATATAAATCGTCAATTTGTTTTTATTGTGTCTCTTTTAGTATTTATATTTTGTCCTATTGAGGAACCAGGTGGGGTAGGTAATTGCTGAGGTGTACTACGACTCATTTTCTAAGCAAAAATTGTCTTGAATGCGTTTGAAAGATTCATCTCTGTTGTTTTCATCTTAGGTAGCATACCTGAGGTCACTTTGTAGGTTCCTTTCTGATTCTGCCATATCCAGATTTTTATGCTTTATAAAGTTATTGCTGATGTTTTGTCAAGAAATAACAAAAAGGAAATAGAAGGGAGAGAGTGACATACAGATAGTTTGAGGGGAATTACGCAAGTATCATTATTTTCAGCTCAAATCTTAACTGCACAAGAATTTTTTCTTTGCTTCAGTATCAAAATTTACCATTTGAAGGAACTGATTGTTACATTAGAGTTCCCACTCCATTATTGAGAGAATAACTGAAAGAACACTCCAAACTACCTATCCTCTGCTCATTCTTTTCCTTTCTGTCTTGTAAAGTCTGAATCAAGTTTTATTACCATTTCATTCTCTACCTTATGTTAGCAAGTTTTCTATGCACCGTACCGACATTGAACTACATGTTCTTTTTTTCGAGCTGGTTTGTGCTTATTTTATTAATATTAATAATATTACCATTATTATTGTAATCGGTATTGTTATCATTATTATTACTATAATGTTTGAATATTTATATTCAGTAGAAATATTCCAGAGTGGATTAAGTAATACCATCATAAACTGGCTGTACAGTTGTTCATGCAGATTGTATACACATTCTGACAAGGTTACAAACTTGTTTTTGTAGATATCTTGGTAGTGGATTTTATAAGCCAAATCAATAAAAGGTTCTAAGTGCTTCTTTAGGCGGTGAAGTATCAATCCAAGGTTGTTACTTCTTCAACAATGACAAGGAAGCACCGAATTGAGCACTTTTTGTCATCCATTGTCGGAACCCACTTTCATTCTGATAGTTCTGATGTGCTCGAAAAGAAAAAAGGTAACTATCCTGCAATCTTCAATTAATTACTCTTAATTTTTATATTCAATGCATGTCATTTATTTAGATGCTATTGTATTTAGTTTTGTTGCCACTTCTTAAAATCCTGCTAAATTCAATTATTACACATTATAAACTGGGGAGTGCTTTTCTTGCCCATTGCATTGCAGGCATATATGAACAGAATTATGGTATTGGTTTGTCTTGATCATTTTCAAACTCCAATTAAGCCCTTTACAGCCCTTGATTGTAGAATTAAGCCTTAGCCTGACTCTAATTTGTCTTAAACCATTATTAAAAGAATAAAGATTTGAAGCAACAAGTATACAAGAACAAAGAATAATGTCTTAAACCACTCAACTTGCAGTTACCATGAATCAGTTCATTCTGGTCTTGTCACCTAATCTTTGTTAACAACAATTAATTGCTCTAAAAGACAAATAATATGTAAAATTATATTACTACAGTTGCAAGTAACACCTTGTCAATTTATTTGTTTTTGTCTTTTCAGAAATAGAGAAAAATTTGGAGAAAATACTGAAACACATCGGGGATGACACAAGTACTAATCCAGAATATTCCCTTGATTCAGTTCACAAATCAGAACTGTCTTCTCTTATAAAAGAATTTCATAGCGGCTATCAAGCCTTGTATGAAAATTATGACCATTTGATTGGAAAGTTGAAGAAAAATATTAGTCCCAAAAAGAGAGAAAATGGAAACCTCCTGTCAAAGCACAGTTCATCCAGCTCTGACTCTTCAGATTCAGATTTGGACGAAACTGCCCCTCTCGTGGCTAAATTAGAGGAGAAAGATGCGGAGATTAGAAATCTGGATAACAAACTGGAGAGTGTTTCTGGAGAAAATGAGGCACTAAAATTAGAAAATAATATGGTCAGAGAAGAGATTAACAACTTTAAGAAAGAAATAGAGGAAAAGGAATTGGTTATTTCAAATTTGAAAACAGAAATTGAGAGTGTTTGTGGAGAAAATGAGGTGCTGAAATTAGAAAATAAGGAGGCTGGACAGGAGATTTTGAAATTTGGAAAGGGGGCAGAGGAAAGAGAATTAGCTCTTTCGAATTTGAAAAAGGAAATTGAGAGTGCTTGTGAAGAAAATGATATTCTGAAATCAGAAAACAAGGAGGCTAGACAAGAGATTTCAAAATTTGAAAAGGAGGCAGAGAAAAGAGAATCTGATATTTTGAATTTGAAAAAAGAAATCGAAAGTATTTGTAGAGAAAACGAGTTGCTGAAATCAGAAAATAAGGATGCTAGGCAAGAGATTTTGAAATTTGACAAGGAGGCAGAAGAAAAAGAATCAGTTATTTCAAATTTGAAAAACCAACTTGAAAGGATTTCTGGAGAAAAGGAGGTGCTAACAGTTGCACAAAAGGAGGCATTCAGCCAATTGAGCCAGGTCAAGAAAACATTGGAGGTTTCAGAAATTACAAATGATGAGCTGAAAAAGGAGTCCTTGAAATTAAAAGAAGAATTAGAGGAAAAAGATTTGGTTATTTCAAATATGCAGAAAGAAGTGGAAAGGATGGGGACAATTGAAAATGAGAATGGTGCTTTACATGATCGGTTGAGAGTAATTTGTGAGGAAAATGAGGTATTTGTGCAAGCTTCAGAATCTGAAATAGATCAATTGAGAATTGAGGTGTCAGATTTGAACCAAAAAATTGAGGAAAAGAACGAGCTAGAGGCTGATATGAACCAGCAACTGAATGATGCATATAGTGAGAAGGAAGCTCTAGTATCCACAAATTCTGGGCTTTTGTGTGAATTAAAGGAAGCTAAAGATGACACAGAGAGTTTGAGACTTATGCTGGAACAGGCTAATGCAAATGTAGACGAGTTGGGTAGCAAATTGGTGAGTGTAGAGACTGAAAATAAGAACATGCAAGAGGAGATGGAGCGATTATGTAATAAACTGCACGAAGAAGAGGGCATGGTAGGTGAAATTACTCTAAAATGCAAGGAGATAAAGGAGGAGAGAGAGAAGTTAATTGATGCCAATGGTGTTCTAAATGCAAAGTTAGAAAAAGAAATGACAGAGAAGGCTGAGTTAAAACAGATTTTAGAAATGAAAGAAAATGAAAATGCTTTGCTTGCAAGTACTGTAGAAAAGAGAGAAGTGGAGCTGCAGGGTTTGACAGATGAGAGAGACAAGTTGAATGCCATTAAATCTGAGTTGGAACATGGAATAGATGGTTTGAGAGACAAGTTTGAAGTATTGCATGAAGAGAAAGAGGGAGTGGAAGTGCACTTGCAGCATGTGGAAAGAGATTTAGAAGAGGCAACACTTGCAAATTTAAAACTTCAAGCAGAGATCGACAATCTATCTACAGAAAAGTTGAAAGTAGAAGAGGAGGTGAAATTAATTTTTGAGAAGTGTCTCGAAAACCAAGTCTTAGTTAAAAACTGGGAGGAGAGAATACGGGGCAAAATTGTCAATCAAGAAGCCCTTGTGGCTGACCTTGCATGTTTCTTCACAGAGCTAGTTTCTACTTGCAAGGAACTAAAAGATGCATACGTGGGTTCCATGGTGCATATTGCTACACTGGAGTCTCTCAACAGAGAACAAAGTAGAGAGCTGAATATTATGGAAAAAACCAGTTTGAACCTAAAAGAAAAACTTGCTCTTTCAGAAGGTGAAACTGCAAAATTGAAGGTTCAACTTCCAGCTCTTGAGGTGCAGCTCAGGCTGGCAAATCAAAGACTTAGGATTACTGAAACAGAATGTAGATACAAAGAGGAGAGTTCGAACAAGTTGGTTGAGGGTCTGAACTCAAAAGTGCGAGATCTTGAGGGGAAAATGTCAAAAATGATAGCGAGACTTAATTATCTTGAGACCCAGCTTGTAGAAACAGAGCAAAATGCAAAGGTGGGAATTTCAGCCTTAGGAAACAGAATTAAAGAGCTGAAATCAATTTTTGATGAAAGGTTCGCCAGCTTTGTTTCACGGGTACTGGAGCTTAATGAGGAATTGAAGTTTTTGAAAAAGAATTTAGATGAAGAACTTTCTGAGAAGGAAAAAATGAAGAATAGATTGCTGGAACTGGAGAGTAGGATTAAGGAGGAGGAAATTGAGATAAACTTGAAAGACGAAGAGAAAAGGGAGGCGATCAGGCAGCTTTGCATGGCAATCGAGTACTACCGTGAGAATTGCGATCTTCTCATTGCAATTTCCCAAAGGACTCAGCGTTAGTTTCAGCAAATTGCATTTTAAATAGAAAGTTTAGTCTTTCTCATTGAGTCGGTATATATAAATCATGTAATGCATGATAAATCTTGCTCTTTTTTACTTTGCTCATTTTTAGATTTTACCTGTAGTTATGTTACTATGTTGTAGTTACTTGCCATTACCTGTAGTTCCAAACATGTGGCGTGGAGCCAAAAGCAGGAGAATATTATTTTGCTTTTTCTTTTCAATGTATTTTTTGCTCTAGTAATTGAGGGACTGAAATTTAAGCTCAGTAGCAAGGTTCTGTTTTTGAGCTCGCAATGTTGGGCTGTTTTCTGGCTTTAAAATTTTCTGAGAACATCTTGCGGTATCAGATTTCTGGGCCCTAGGTACGGATTAACTCTCCGAAAATCAAATTTCCATAAAATCTGAGTTGTTTTGTTGACTTGTCATCAAGGCTATTTTTTCATGCGGCTGCTTGTACGTTTGCATTAAACAATCTTAGTGCAAATAGAAATAGGTTTGGATGTATCTTGAATCGCTTACCTTTCAGATTTGCATGGCATTATGACAGTAGCCAGTAGGTAGGAACAGCAAAATGACCGCAAGAGAAATATTTTGTTTGTTCATCATCTCTACACAAGAAGACATTACCCAAATAAATTTGTCATATAGAACAGATCAAAATCAACCAACCCTAAAATAATAAAGCATGTCATTTGTAACGACAATCAGCCACTATCATTCCTAACAATCTAGGTGTATCCAAACCATAATAAAGTAATATGGCCGTTTGGATGGTATGAGAATAAAGAAAAAGCTATATCCAAATAAGTTAGAAATAAAAAGAAGAATTAACTTCTTCCAACAATTATATATACATAATTTAAACAAAATTAACTAAATATTAATAACTAAATGAAATTTTGTGTGCTCTTTAATTAGTACTTTATTTAATATTAAAATAATAATTTTTAATAATTTATTTAAATTAATATTAATTTTCTTATTCCTAACTCACCATCCAAACAACATTTTTTATTCTCGGAATAACACTCTTTACACTCTTCCTAATATTTTCTTCCTAAAATTCTTATTCCTTCCTTATTTCCATACATCCAAACGAGCCTAACATTCAACAAACAATGGTATAAGATGTAACTGCATAACTAGTTTATAGAAAAATGAATATATATGACACAATCAGCCTTGTCATACCAAACTACACTACTAAGTTTATAATTGCATATATGCCGATTATATATCTTTATTTTTCTTATGATTTTAACACGAAGGCAGACAGCAAATAGAATAGCACGGCGAAAAGGTTATCTAATACCAGATATCTAGTATCTACATAGTATACCGAAGCTGATTAATAAAAAAAATAAATACACCACAATTTATTTATTTTTTTATTGTGAATTGCAGCAGCTGTAAAAAGCTGTCCAGCCACAAATACAGCTTCACAAACAAATTGCTGACTATTATCAACATCCAGAGGTTTCCTTCCCTTCTAGGAAAAGATATATATGAATCTTCAAGTTGTCTTTTTAAATTACCGCACCGCCTACAAAACTAAGAGTCAAAACCCTACAAAAAGTGAGGCCTGCTTTATCAATTAATTTGATATCCTCATCTCTACACCAAGCATATCCTTCACACATTCATATGTCACGAAAGCAATTGCAATGGAAGGAACAACCTGACCAAAGTAAAAATATATTGTCAATGGACCCTTAAGATTAAAAATCCAGTTGTAATATAAAGGAACATGTAGTACACCATGACTGAACTAAACTATATCTTTTCAATTTTCTTAGGGATCTATAGCATTGCTAAATTGCCATGCAACTTATCAGAATTAATCTATGTAACACCCAAAAATGTAAGAAACAAATAAAATTACCTTTACAGAGTTAGGAATAAGACCCTTGTATAATGCGCCAAACCCCTCATGGCGAACGGTTTTCCTGAATGCATCAACCATACCGGTGTACTGAAGGGGCTCCTTGCCGTCGGCACCAGTGGTGACAATTGACGCAGCATTGGTCCATCCAACCATTTGCATGCGTCGGCGGATGACATCAAGCGGGTATGCCACTGTCTGGCCAACTGTGCCGGCAGCAGCACCACATCCCAGCTTAGTCACCACGCCCAACTCCTTAACATCCTCGTTAATTAATCCAAAAGGTTTCGACTGCAGGAGCCAGTCTTTGAGTGACTCATAGACAGCAAAGTTTAGTCCTACATATGGAATCTGCACCAAAAAGGAGAACAAAGAGATGATTCCTAGTACAAACTAATAGATAAAAAATACTAGTCTGTTTACTTTTAACAACAGATTACCTTTACCTTCAAGTAAAGGAGAAAAAACTTATAGGGAAAAAAGAAAATGGGTGTTCTCATTCATTTTAACTTTCCTTAGAATGCTGGTCGCAATCTTTTAGTTGTTTCAAAGAGATGCATCCCAATAAATATGCAGCATTTCTAAATTCACAAAGAATCCACAACTGCTAATTAAGTCTTACCTATGTAAGTTGGATACTAATAAGAATTTTATGGATAAACCTAATACTTTAACTGGACCACATAAATATGCATAAGTTGCACCAAATAGGATAAGAATAAGAATCTTTCATAGAAGGGCGATCATTGCAATGAATTTTGTTTTCACAATTTTGGCCATTGCAAACTAGTAAAAAGGACATGATCAATTATTGCTTCACTAAGTTCATTTTCATTTCAGGAGCCATAAAAATCATATATATAATTTTCTCTGCCCCAGAACAACTGCAATTTAGCAGTAATAATTTGAAAAATCGAATTTCAAACAATTGATCGCGATATAAATAAACCATGCATGTATGGCAAAACTCATAGAGTATCAGTGCTCCTAAAGAGAGGGCGCCAGAAATAAACACACATCCCAATTGGTTTTACAACTATTGATATATCAGCATTTGATGTCAGACAAAAAGAACATCAAAATTTACAATTTTTATGTGCATGAACCATTTGTTATGTAAAATAAAAACTACAGTTCTGACTACATTGGGAACTTACAGGTTAATATTTCAAGTGTGTGTGTGTGTGTGAGAGAGAGAGAGAGACAGACCACTCCAATGACAGAAGGAAGCCAACCTCTATAGAGAGCACGGAAGCCTTCTTCCCTGTACACAGTGCTTAATGCATGAAACATGCCTCTATACTGGTATGGCGACTTCTCAGTCTGTAAAATATGCAAACAGGAAAAAGGTAAATGCCACTAAATAGCATAAGAATGAAATTATACAAAGATTGAGAAATCAACTATATATAATAAATTTGAAAGAAGCTATACCATAATGCCTGGTATCTGTATGATGGTTGTTAAAGCCTTTAAATAAAGACGCTAAACCAGGCAGGTATTAACCAGGTCAGTAAAACAATGCTTTAAAGTTTTGATCTCAATTACCTTCAGAAAACCTCATTTGAACAATTAGCCTCGACAGGTCAAGAAAAAATAAAAAATTGTGCTAAACATCTTCTTACATGTACTAGGACTGCTTGCCAAGGGCTAAAAAGATTTTCAAAAAGAGTTACCTGGACAGTAATTCGGCCACGAACCATGTCCATGGGATAAGTGGCAGACATAGCTATTATACCGGCACATGCACCAGCACCAAGCCGCAACAGTGGAGTCAATTGGGCATCCTCTGCAATCATTCACAAAGTCAAACATATGGCCCTCTTACACAATAAAACTAGTTTTATTCTGCTATATTTTATATCATATAATAATTGTTCAAATCTATCCCTAATTAAGCAAATTAGACAATAAGAATTCAAACCCTTGCATCAATTAGATTATCTTTAGGATACACATAGAACAGATATAGCTTATAGATTAGAATATAAATGAAACAGATATCTTGAATCCTTGAAAAGAATAAAATATAAAGCTGTTAAAGAAATCACAGTGAAAAGAATAAAATATATAACAGCAAAAAGTAGAGTTCTATACCATTTCCACTTGACTGCCGATAAAACCACAAAATCCCTCTGTCAAAAATAAATAGCAAAGTAAACAATAGGAAGGAGAAATTGGTTTTTAACAAGGAAATAATAATTAAGACCCGAAAGAGATGTTTATATTTGAACTATGGAGCTGCAAAAATAAACCTGGATGCTTCTTCATAGCTGAAGAATTTGACAGCTGAGTTTGGTACAATTCGGGCACAATTGGTACCATTTCCCTTGAAAAGGCCTCTGAGTCCCTCGGTTCTCCAAATGTACTTAAGGCCTTGAATTGTACCATTGTACTTAATATTGTGGGGATTTTGAACCTGAAAAGATACAATCATATGATTGAGGGATGAACATGGCTGAGTTAGCAGGAGAGAAAGAGAGAGAGAGGAGGAGGGTGATCATACACAGTACCTGGAGCAAGATTTTTAGCCGTTCAAGGGGAGCTACTGCAGTACGGGATCTACATCAAATAAAAAAAACAATTGTATACAACATTTAAATTTTAAATAAAACAAAATGGTACATGGTAACATTGGTTAATGGGCTATTTTTTGTAAAATTTTACATTAAAAAAAAGTACATAAAATTTCATTTGCATAGGACTTGAAAAATTTACATTGATTTGATTCGTCTTTTTTAAAAGAAAATTATAAAAAAATAATTCCAAAGAGAGATAAGTACTTTTTGGCATAAATGAGCAATAAAGTATCATAAAGGATAATAAGTGCATGTAAGTGACACAAAAGAAGAAAACAATGGAAAAGGCCCAGACAACATGTATCTGATTAAATACAACAAATTGGGAAATAATAACTTGGTCAGGGAATTGAGGTGCATCACAATCAATTAGCCCCATATTATAAGATAGGCAAATTGAAATTGATCTCTTGAATCACTATAAGTGATCTTGCACTAACACTTACTTTATTATTTGTCTATGCACCAAACATTTGGAAAATTCAATCCCTAATTCGCACATACCATTCTTTAATTAAAGAGGTAAAAAGGCCCTCGCAACAACCCCACAAAACCAAAGATTCAATTTTTGCCACACAACTAGACAGAACTTCCATGGACTATTTTCCACAAAATCCCACTTTCAACATGATGTGTACCTATCACCTTAAATTTGATTTCAATCACTAACAACATCACCTTGAAAACCTGGCTCTGTGAGAAGAATTAACAATTGGACAATTAATTAGCATACCAAATATGGTATGAAATAGAAGGGTATGATAACTAAAGTAACATAGAAGGTACCCACTTTCAATGATATGTTAACATAGAAGGTACCAAAATGAAAGGAGGACAATAACTTCAGGTTGATGCTTTCTCTACACCATTTACTACATCAGAATTGCAATTACACCATTTTCAATCTAAAGTGTGCCATTAGTAGCCAAACAGAACCTTTATTAGAAATGCTCGCTTAACCATACAATTCCTTATTAAGATATTCCACCTATAACATATCATTGAAGTGAATTGCAGAGAAACATGAAAATAATAATCCACAGATAATTCAAATGAACTTCCAGCAGCCTTTCACTATTATCATAGCTTACAAATCATCAAGCATTTTACGATTTACAGCAAATTAAACCATACAAGACAAAGACACCAATCAAACCCAATAACAGAGAAACATAAATAGATACAAAAGCAGAACTCAAAAGAGCTTACACTGCACCAGCGACACCACCAGCGAAGAGACTCTTGCAAATGCTAACTATGGCGTGTCTCTGTCTCGCCTTGGCTTCCTCCGCGAGATTCACGAAGCGCGACACGGCGGTCTCGCCTGTGCTCTTCCCGACCACATCCTCCGACGCCATTCCAAAACCCTATTGGCGATCGCTCAGATCTTGGGTCGGATCGGACTGGATTGGATCAAATTCCTTATGCTATCGTTTGTTTTGGGTTGTTTTTTATGTTGTTTTGTTGGGTTCTTGTTTCTATGAATGGAGGTTTAATTTGTTTTGGGGTTATTAAACAGAGGTTTTGGTGTTTGTAGGAAGGAGAGGAATGGAACGGAGAGGGAAGAGAAGAAGCTTGATATCAGTGGCGGCTCTCCATTTTTATTTAGAGAGAGAGAGAGAGAAGAGAATGAGTGGGGGAGCAGAGAGGACTGTGATTCGCCTCCAAAATTGTACATTCTCAAATGCACTTGGTGTAATAACACTTAGATAGATAAATGGTGTAATAAAAAAAAAAAGCTTTTTAGTGCTAAATTATCATTATTGTTAAGCATCATCGTACTTAAAAAATATAGGCGGATAGAAATTTAATCATATTCTCACATTTTGGAGTGTCAAAAAAAAATTGAAATGTCTTTTTAATATTCTCATACTTAATTTATACAATATGCATTAAAAGAAAAATGTATGGTACATAGAATTGCTCTTCAAGTCAGAATCTAAGAAAAGAAATTTTAGTACTAATATCTTTAGGTGTTTTTGTATTTGTCAAGTTTTTTATATTGGTCAACTCAATTAAATGACAGAGAATTATATTGAAGGAGTGGTGTTGGGGATATTAGCTTGCAACTTAATTTATATGAAATACAGATCTGTTATTTCTCTTAATTAACCACTACATCCTATAGCCACAAAATATTTAGCTTGGAAACTATAAACTAAAAACGTGGAGTAAAATAAAAGTTGGATTATGGTATATGCTTGTTGTAAATAAGCACCAGAACTAAATAAGGTCCCTCCTAAAAGTTTATATATGCATATAATAATTTATAATTTATTAAAACTCTATGTATTGGAGCATAAATTATCAATGAAAAAAATAAACCTATGCACATTATTACTTGCCAAGATAAAATAACCAATCCCCGTTAATTTGATTTAACCTTACCTCTTATCACCATTAAGCAAATTTAGTAAATGAAAAGTTTACATTACAAAATGCAAGAGAGAAAAATATGGACTTAAATTTACATAATCTAAAAAAACTAATTACTGCTTTTCATTAAAAATGATAATATAAAATCTAGAAAGCTCAATACATATATCCAGATATATGTTATACATGTTTTTTTATGATGCAAACTAATCATTGATAAAGGCATAAGGTGCATTTCTGTTTTGTGATCTACATTCAAGTGACATATATGAAGTTTAGTATACCCTGCTTAATTAATGCTAGACCACGCCTAAACTCCTCTTTTCATATTTGATTAAGAAAAACTTTCCCTTTGCTTGGCGTCCCAAGGCCAGGGGAACATGTGGATCAGACTTCTTGAGAAACCAAAACCTAGGGATATTACCGGATCCGGGTCGGATTATCCTACAACCCATCTCAGACAAAAACTCTTATCAAAACCAAGAACAACTATGTTATCAAAAGTCGGAATGAATAACAAGATACTATATTTGTAATTCAACATAAACTGCTGGTTATAAGTTGGTATTTGCCTATATATTTTACTCAATGAGGGTTTATGATGTTATGGGTTTGTATTTGCCCATTGCCCGATCCAAAAGCACACGTGTAGAAAGATCGTTTCAACATTATCCGATTTGTGGGAGAAAATGAGTTTGCTTGTGTCGGTATTCTGCCGTTCTGCCAAGTGGCGCAATGCCACTTGATAAAGACTCCCCTTCCGTCAAACAGAAAATTGTCATCCTAAGAAAACAAAATTAAATAAGAATCATCAGATAATGTTTTCTTTTGCTTTTAAACATTTTCTTTCCTTTTCTGGAAGAGCGTGTTTCATTTTTTTTAAGCAAGAACATGCATGTTTATATGTAAATATTCACCCATAAATATTACCGTATGTGAAATCAGTATAATTCATTTTTCTTTTTGATACTCTAAAATTAATTATTATGAGTTCACAATGATAGAATAAAATTAATCCAAGTTTACGCTTGACAAAATAAAAATGTTATAATAAAGTTAGCATCTTACAAAAATACAAATTTCAATATAATACATTGTATTGAAATTTAAATATAATGTGATTTTTGTAGAAATAGTTGTACTAATTGTTATCTTATTTATGGGACCCATCTCTTTATCTTTCTGTCTATCTCACCCTTTTCTTTTGTGAATGAGCCACAAAAAATTCATATAGAACCTACTTTCTCTATCCCTCAAATCTTTTATCCTCCTGCCTTTTGTTCTGTTTTAGAAAAAAGAAAAAAAAACTATTCCGAAAGTAATGTTTGTCAAACAAGTTGTATTTACACGTTTACTATTCATTAATAACCGATCATACGAGAAACAAATTTAATTTAGAGGAGCAAAATCCATTTCCTTCATTAGATAAGAACCAAGAATTCATATACCTCTCTCTTTTCTTTTCATTTGCTTTTGCACTGTGTGCTTTTATTTCTTTTTTCCCTCCTTCTACATATATATTTTTTCCTTAAATTTTTCATGATCCATTATTTATCCACGATCCATTAGAATCTGAAGGCTCGTTTAAGCACTATGGCGTGAATTACAATCTTAGCGTGTTGTGGTGTGTCGTGTCAAACACGGGTGTGTTTAACATCGTGTCTTGTTGTGTTGACACGGGTTATATTTGCAATCGTGTTGTGTCGTGTTGAGTGGAGGAACATGCCAACACAACACGGAAACTGACACGACACAGTTGGTAACCATGTTAACACGCCACGCCGCAGTTGTGTCAACCGTGTCAAACTGTATTAGAAGCTTATAATTTTTTTTAGAAATTGTAAAAATTTATTTAAAAACTGAAAAAAATACAAATTAAAATTTTGATATTCATTTTCTACGTAAGAATTATTCTTTTTTTATATTTCATGATAAAATATATTATTAAAAAATAATAGAAATCAGATAATGTTAATTGGTAATATTTTGGTTAAAAAATTACATGTTTTTTATGATATTTTTTGCTTGAAGTTTCAAATAATCCATCACTATTAATTCTTATGTATTGATATTTTTTGCCATGTTACAATTTTAGATTTAAAAATTATAAAAGCATGTGAAATTTCAAATCAACCTTATTTTTTTATAATGATTAATATTTCTATACTATTTATTTAATTTTGAATTTCAAAATTAAAAAAAATATATGGAACCGTTTTGTGTCTTGTTGTAACCGTGTCGTGTCAAATCGAACCGTGTTTGAACCGTATCGTGTTAAACCTTGTCACTTGACTGAAAATGCCAACACGATACAGTTTTAACACGCCACACCAACACACATGTGTCGTGTTAAATCCGTACATGTGGCGTGTTGTGTCGTGGTAACACGGGTCTGTACCGTGTCAACACACCAAACACGTCACAATTTGTAATTCACTAACTATGGGTGAGCTTGGATCGTTTAAGCATAAAATCAGAATTTAGTTATTCATAATAAAAAAAATTATTTCTAGATAACCGAGAATAAATTATTTTAGATTAGTGTGTATTTCTAAGTGTTCACAAATTTAGATTACATTTTTAATCCGAGTACGTTGGTTCATTTTAGATTTCAGAATAATAAGTTCGTTGGAATAAAATATCCAAAATTAAAAAAATGAGCAAAATACATGGGATTAAAAATTTATTCTGGATTCAAGACAATTTAAAAATAACATTGTTAATGTAAATATATATATATATATATATTCTCAATCATCTAGAAATAAATTTTTTATCCTGAATATATAAATAGTTCTAACTTTATTCTCAAGAGATCCGAACAACTCTAAATTAAGAAAAAAATGTTACACAAACATGCTGTAATATAAAACATAATTGACGAACAAGAGATCCGTGATATTTCAGTTTTTTCTAAGAAAAAGTACGGTAGTTGACAATCTCAAACGAGCCTATTAGGTTTTATGGGCTCAATTGACTTTAAGCTGACAATTGTTACAAATTGGGAAACGGAGTGATTGTGACGATTAAAATTTTGGATCACGTACAAGGATTAGTGGACTCAAAAAAAGTCTTCAGATTGTAAATGGGTAGTCAGGCTTCGGATAAGATGGCGACTCTTTCATAGTTTCATGTTAGTTTCATGTATAATTTTAAGAAAAGTGGACCTCATGTCTATCTTTAGTATTGTCCAATAAAGGAAGTTTCAATTTGTTGCACAATTGTTGTCCAATAAATTTTAACCCAACCTTAATAACAGTAAAAGTTCGAGAAAGAAATTATGTAACTACCAAGGAAAATAGTTCATTTACTCTCTAACATTATGTAAAATTCTTTTTCCTAAAAACTTACTAGATGTTTCTGAGAGATAAATGCCATATTATTTCGAAGAATTACTCGTATCAATCAGAATTCACGCAATCAGACAATTAAGAGGGAGCGCTCTGTCCTCTCACGTGATGAAGTGGCTCTCTTCTCATCCTATCCCTGCGCGAATTATCGTTTCACCCTCACCCTCACGGGACCTTCCCTGTTCGCGTCCCTTCTCTTCCCATGGGCGCCTCCTCTCTACTCTCCCTCACGCGCCGTCTCTCCGACCAATCCGACTGGTACATTGCATCTCCTCTCCTCCGCCTCCGCCTCATCTCAGCCTCTCCTTCGCCTCTCCTCTCCTCCGCCTCTGTCTCTCCTCTGCTTCGCCTCATCTCTCTTCCGCCTTAGCCTCTCCTCTACTTCGCCTCACCTCTCCTCCGCCTCGCATCCGCCTCCGTCTCACCTCAACCTCTCCTCCGCCTCACTGCTCCCTCTCCTATACTGATCAGATCTGGTTGAGAAAGAAAGAAGTAGAAATAAAGAAGGATAAGAAGAGAAAAGAAGTTTAGATCTAGTTCTGTTACAACTTGGGTGTAACTAAATTACTATAAGGGATAATATTAATCAGTATTAAGGATTATCTAATATATATAAGGGAGTAAATAACATTCATATCTGATTCTGCTATTTTTTGGGAGTAACTAAATTACTATAAGGGAGGAAATTGATCAGTATAAGGGAGTAAATAATATATACAACGGAGTAAATAATATTCATATCTAATTCTATTGTTGTTTGGGAGTAACTAAAAAGAGTATCTAATATGTATGAGGGAGTAAATAACATTCAGAACTGATTCTACTATTGTTTGGGAGTAACTAAATAACTATAAGGGAGTAAATAAGTAGTAGTAAGGGAATATTTAATACAAATAAGAGAGTAAATAATATTCATATCTGATTATGCTATTATTTGGGAGTAACTAAATAGCAATAAGAGAGTAAATAACTAGTATAAAATGAGTACCTAATATGTATAAGAGAGTAAATAACATTCAGAATTGATAAAACTGTCGCTAGGAAGTAAATAAAACTGTCGCTATTGATAAAACTGTCGCTAGGGAGTAACTAAAAAACTATAAGGGAGTAAATAATTAGTAATAAGAGAGTGTTTAATACAAGTGAGAGAGTAAATAATATTCATTTATGATTTTGATAACTGTAGGGCTGGGCTGGGCGACGGGAGGACTGTGCGACAGCGACGGCGACGACAAGGCTGCGCGTCGGCGAGCGGTGAAAGAGAGGAGAGACGGAACAAATGGGTGAAGAGGGGTGAAGGGGAAGAGAGAAGCGAGTGAGGGAGAGGGGTGAGGCCCTCGTGAGGGGGGTGATGCGGGGTGAGAGTGAGGAGGGGTGAGGAGTGCGCGAACAGAGAGGAGCAAATGTGTTGAACAGGGAGCGCGCTTCTATTTTCAGAAAGTGAAATTTGCCAAAAATAATTCTGATTGCTTGATTGTGTTAGAGCTTGATATTATTTCGAAACCATCGCACAAAATGATTTTCTTGG
Organism: Rhynchospora pubera; assembly: GCA_028095005.1. Lineage (NCBI taxonomy): Eukaryota > Viridiplantae > Streptophyta > Magnoliopsida > Poales > Cyperaceae > Rhynchospora > Rhynchospora pubera. The sequence continues at coordinate 82,117,798 of CM051460.1, read as the reverse complement.
AAATAGGCCTTTAAGATACAAAATATAGATAAATGCGTTAAATTTTAACGTATAAAATACATCACCAAATTGTTTTGGAGTGTAGTCCTCTTGTCACTTTCGAGGTCGTTCCTGACCAATAATTTTGTAATCAAATTCGGGAAAAAAAAATACTCCACTATTCCGTGCATGAAACGTACGAAAATATTTTATGGATCCATAAAAATTTGAAATGTCAATTTAATTCAGAAAGTTTAAATGGATACTTATCAAACAGCTGGCTGATTTCAATAACAATTGATTAGACGAACAAGGATTATCTAATATGAAATTTTATGTATTACCAAGATTTGCAATGTAAGTTTATACACGCAAAAAATTTTCCATACATCACACCTTGCTATCATATTTTAGGTTAGAGGGCAGTTTCCCGAAATATTTAGCAGAGCAATAAAGAAAGAGTGTTGCATATCTTTTTTAAGATTTGAATAAAATCAAACATTTTATTGACAAATATTTATAAAAAATTTCTCTTGAACTTTTAAATCCACATTTTTATTAAAGTTAATCTTTCATCAATAGATTAAAAACTCATATCTAAAAAGAGTAATAAATTCGAAACATCAAATAATAATAAAGTTTTTTCACTAGAGAACCGGCCGGTTTTTTTTTCCCCCCCCTATTACAACCAAGCAGGAATTGAGAGAAAGTTCTAAAATCTAAACAAAAGAATTCAGAATTATTTTATGATAAGAAGAACCTTTGAGGCTTTAACATATGTAAGGGTGCGTTTGGATCGTTGGAAGAAAGAAGAAGAAGAAGGAAGAAGGAGAAAAAAAATTATAAATAATCCAAACTCTTCACAAAGTTACACATTTTCCAATACTTCTTCCCTTCTTCCCTTCTTCCCACACCTATCCAAACGCAAAAGGAGCCTACTGACAAGATATAGAGAGATAACGAGGAAGAGACAAAATTATTTTAACTCAAACTTTCATATTATTTTCTCTCATACATAAAACAAAGTTACATGAGACTCTTTTATAGCCATACAACCACATTCTAATGCTGGACTTAACAAATATAGCACTACTAAATATAATAATCCTATTTGCTAATTTCCTAAAATAATTAGATTAATTATGACTCATGCTAGAATTACATTTCCTAAAATAGGCGCTGCAGTTTTTTGAGTTTGATTTTCAACAAATCCCTCCTTTAAACTCAAATCTCTTCCATCCTTTATTTCGATCTTCATTACTGCTTCATCCCGACTTGTCACATGACTCATTTGCTCTTCTCTTTTCTTCACATGTTTAGCATAAACTTTCATACCATTTGATGCAATATAATTCTTCATATTCGTCTCCGCAATCTCTTCATCACTCTCTTTGTTAGAGCTCCCTGAATTCAGTTCTTCTCTCACCTTGACTACTAGCTCAGCAAGCTTCGCATTCTTCTCTGTAGCTATCAGTTTCTTATTTTCCTCATTCCTTTTGGGAGCAACTGTTGGCACAATATTGATAGAAACAATTTTTAATTTCAACTTTTCATCTTCATAATCATCATCAAAATCACTTCCATAATATTCATTATCATTGGGCTCTTTTTTAGCAATTACTTGAGCAACCTTAGGTGTCCAAATAAGCTTCTTAACAGGTGCAACATGCTTTTCTTCGCTGCTTCTATTACTGCCACAAGTCTTTACCTTCTTCAATCCATTTGTGACAGATCGTGTAGGCATCTTTGCTGGCCTCTTATTCCATAACGAAGTTTTGTTGGTCAAGTCACTTTTTAAGTAAGTTTGTAGTAGATTCCTCAAATCGATTTTGTACATTCGATTCTTGCTCATTTCCACTCGTGCAATTAACCGACCTCGTTTATCCTTTAGATGCATGATGCGATCTTTCATAAAGACCGAATAACCCCTTTCCATTAATTTTCCTATGCTTAGGATATTACTTTTTAAGCCTGGCACATAATATACATTTTCAACTGCGCCTCTTTTATCACCATGACCAAAATAGATTTTGCCTTTTCCTTTCACTTGAATTTTTGAGGCATTACCAAAAGAGACATAACATTCTTCTATTTTTTGCATCTCCATAAATAGATGTCTATTACCGCTCATATGATTGCTAGCACCAGTATCAAGATACCATGTTGTGTCGTCGTTGGAGATGGTGTCTTCGTATGCCATTAAAAGTACGCCTTCATCCTTCGTCTCTTCTTCTTTAATGAGATTTGTGTTCTCTTCTATCTTCTCCGACGATCTACAATCTCTAGCATAATGTCCATATTTACCACAATTGTAACAATCAACATTTGGACGGTATACATAACCATCTCTCCCACGACCACGTCCTCTACCGCGACCAAATCCACGGCCTCTAAAATTATCTCCTCTTCCTCGGTGGTTATAATTAACATACATAACCTCTTCTTCTTTAGTTGTGGCATTTGCTTGTAGCGCCTCATTAAGCGACTCTTGCATTTTCTTCTTCTTTCTTTGCTCATGCGCCTCAAGTGAACCAGCTAACTCGTCAATGGTCATCTCTTCAAGATTTTTCGACTCTTCAATAGCACACACCACGTTCTCAAAATTCTCGGTTAATGACCGCAGAATTTTCTCAACAACCCTTGCATCTGTAAGTGGTTCACCATTGCGCTTGAGTTGATTCACCACCGTTTGCACACGTGTAATGTAATCGGAGACTCCTTCTGTCTCTTTCATCTTCATGCCCTCCAACTCGCCGCGAAGAGTTTGGAGGCGTACTTGCTTGACTCGACTAGCACCTTTAAACACGTTTTGTAGTGTGTCCCATGCCTCTTTTGCTGTTGTCGCACCGGCAATTCTCTCAAATCCTGATTCATCCACCGCTTGAAACATGAGATAGAGAGCGGTCTTGTCCTTCATGCGCTTCTCCTTCCATGCCTTGGTTTGAACCAGAGTCATAGTGTCGATCTCGTTGTTGGTAGGTTCTTTGTAGCCGGTCGTGACAATTTCCCACGCATCTTGTGCACCGAGCAATGCTCGCATCTGAATACTCCAATTGTCATAATTTAACTTGGTGAGTTTTGGCAAAGGTAATTGACCCAACGCACTTCCCGAATTCATCTTTCAACCAACGCTCTGATACCAATTTGACAAGATATAGAGAGATAACGAGGAAGAGACAAAATTATTTTAACTCAAACTTTCATATTATTTTCTCTCATACATAAAACAAAGTTACATGAGACTCTTTTATAGCCATACAACCACATTCTAATGCTGGACTTAACAAATATAGCACTACTAAATATAATAATCCTATTTGCTAATTTCCTAAAATAATTAGATTAATTATGACTCATGCTAGAATTACATTTCCTAAAATAGGCGCTGCAGTTTTTTGAGTTTGATTTTCAACACCTACTCGCTCCAACATGCAATGGCTTTAACCACACAAGACATAATCACCTTGCTCCTGATCTTTTTTTATCATCTCCTTCTTGATTCTTCGCCCCACCGCCGCCTTTTTCTTCTGTCGTCGGTTTCTCATCGCCTCATTAGTTTCATAAAACCTTGCACAGTCAGGCAGTTTTGGTGCGTTCTTTAAGAAGGGAAGCAACATTACATGCCGGTCTAGGAAATGGGAGAAAGAAACAAGCTCATAGGAGTCATAGAGATGGCTCCCGCAGTCCCATACCGGGACCTGAAGCGCTTCTTTCACCTCATTTTGCGGCTCTTCCATTTGAACCGAAAGAGGGGATTGCATGAATGGTTCGTATTCAATTTTATAGACATGGAGAAATGTGAACTGGAAGGTAAATTGTTCGATGAAACTAATCAGGTCTAAATTAATGGGTCCATTATACATTGGCATATATTCATTGTGAATCAGAAGATAAAATTGTGAGAAGCCTATATCATTTCTGAAAAAGGTAAACAATCTTGATTAAAATGCTGAGCAATAATTTTCAAAAATTACAGAGGAAAGAAGACTAGGTGAGTCCCCTTCGTAGCACTGAATTGATGTATGACAGTACGAGCGCAAATTTAGGAAAGATGCGCTGGTCTTTTTTCTTTTCTTTTTTTTTTTTTGATGATTAAGATGCGCTGGTCATCAAGCCATCATTGTATGATCGGCTCAAAAATAAACCACATCATTAGATATGCACTAGTGGGGCTTATCGAGCGAACGAGTTTTTATTTAATTAATTTTTTATTTTATTTTTATAATTTATTTATTTATAATTAAGTTATCTATATATTTTAGTTTGTACAATTTAATTTTATTTATTTGCAACAGACTAAAAAAATTTGGCAAAATTTGTGGATGGTTGTAAAATATTACCAAAGACACGATGTTTTGAAAATAATAAGTTAATTTGTGTTGAAAATAATCTTACAAATTAGAATAGTATATTGTTAATATGATTTTGATTGGTTTAAAATAATAATAATTACGCATATAATGTTTAAATAATTCAAATTATGAGCGTCATTTTAGTATTTCAAACCATTCTATCTTCATTCTAGTTAATTTGATCACAATAATCAATATTTAAGCACTCTATACTATTTAGAAAATGATTCAGATCTTGCTTATTAAAAAAATTGGACTATAAGAAGAAATAAGGATTTTAGGAAGAAAATATTGGAAAAAGTGTAACTTTGGGAAGAGTGGGAAGGAGCTATTCCTAGGAAGAAGAAATATTATTTGGATGGTGAGTTAGAAATAATCAAATTAATATTAATTTAAATAAATTATTAAAATTTATTAATTTAATATTAAATAAAGTACTAATTAAAAAAAAACATAATTTCATTTAGCTATTAGTATTTAGCTAATTTTGTTGAAATTATGTATATATAATTGTTGGAAGAAGCTATTTTTGAGAAGAAGTTATTCCTCTTATTTGGATGGGGTTGGAAGAAGGAAGAAGGAAGAAGGAAAAAGGTCAAAAAAAAAATTATAAACAATCCAAACTCTTCACAAAGTTACACACTTCCTAATACTTCTTCCCACTTCTTCCCTTCTTCCCTTCTTCCCACACCTATCCAAACGCACCCAAGAAGAAGCTATTCTTCCCCTTATTCCTAACTTGTTTGGATGCCTAGGAAGAAGTTATTCTTAGGAAGAAACTATTCTTCCTTATTCTTAAGCAATCCAAACAAGGCCATATAGTAATTAAGCATATAATATGCAAATAATGCATATTATGAATATTATTTAAGCATTCAGCTATTTCTGATTTCACTCTAAGTTATTTCATCACAATAATCCATATTTAAACTCTCTATACGGTCTAGAATATGATTCAGATCTTACATAATAAATAAAAATTTGATTAAACATAGTAATTACACATTTACATTGCAAATACTTATTCTAAGAACAATTTGAGTGTTCTATCCATTTCTGAATCCATCACAATAATATATATTTACGGCTCCCTATATGGTCAAGAATATGATTCAGATCTTACTTATTCAAAAAGATTGGATTAGTTGATTACACATATTAATTACGAATATAAACTGCAAACAATGCTTATTCTGAGTATCATTTGAGCATTTCAACCGTTTCTGAATTCGTCCTAAGTTATTTCATCACAATAATCAATATTTAAACACTCTATACGGTAAAGAGTATGTTTCAGATCTTGCTTATTAAAAAAGAATTGATTATACACAGTTATTATGCCTATAAAGTGCAAATAATGCATATTCTGAGTAAAATTTGAACATGCCAACCGTTTCTTAATCAAAATAATGAACATTTATGCTCCCACTATGGTCTAGAATATGATTCAGATCGTACTTATTCAAAACAAAATTAGATTAATTATACATAGTTATTACGACAATAAATTGAATATAAAGCATATTATGAATACCATTTGAGCATTTTAATTCTTTTTGAAATTATTCTTAGTCATTTCATAATAATTGACGCCGTTCGGATCGGGAGACTTAGAGAAACCAGCAAGCTTAACGGTACATCACTAGAAGAGGAGTAAGAACTCGACCCAACAGTGGATAAAAGAGGAGATAAACTCAACTCACAAGCAAAATTCGTAATAATTCAATAATCTCTTATTACATTCTGATTTTCAGCTTAAATAGCAATCTAACACAATTAAAAGCTACTACCCATTAATATATTATCTCAACCACTTTTTCTAATCCCAAAACACACTTAATTACCTCCTAGAAGACCACAAAAGACAACACAAAATATAACAACAGATTATTAACTCATTTTGACTCATTAAGACTGAAGATAACTCTCAACTAACTAATTAATTATTGTTGACAGTTCTTGAATTGATGACTCAGTTCTTTTGCTGATTTTGCATCTGACATGGCATCTTGATCGGTGTCATACGCTTCTGCTGCGCTGAAACTCGTCCTCGAGTTTAGTTCTCCTTCTTATTCTTCTTCTTCTTGTGATATTTGTAAACATCTTCAAAATTGACAAGTTTTATGGCACACGAAGAGGTCTCGGTTGACATATTGATGGATATATGCCGTCAAAATTTAAACCATAGGTTCAAACCATAACAATTAAAACTCAAACTGGGCTCACCACATTACCGCTGCGATTTTCTCAAAATTCTTCTCCATGTTACAAGAACATTTGCCACTCACATGCATGTTACTGATGAAATAGAGCAAGTTAAGGAGAACCATGTTCGTCAAAAATATCCACCTTTGAGGCTAGAAATTGGCTTAAGAAAAATGTCATCTTTCTTGATTGAATTCACAATGAATTCTCTACCAAAGTTTCAGACAAAACCTTCTCAAAAATGTTATCAGCAACATAAATTCTTGATGAGAAAAGTGAGAATTCAAAGCTTGAGCATTGTTGATGTTGAGCTCAAAGCTTGGTCGGACTTTTTTGGTCAAATTATCAGCTTGTAATTGTCATGACACTCCAAAATGATCAGCAATGAAGTTGTAACTCGCAAGCTTTAGCTGATCAAAACAGTCGAGGTTGTGATAGCTTCTGTTGTGTTGAAAGCACCTTGAATTCAGCCAAAAGAATGTCAATTATTGAGGGGCTGAATTTGTCGATCTTGTTCAGTCCAATGCATGCTTTAAACACCAAGATTGAGAGTGTAATATTGCAGCAAATTGGCATCAAGTTATCATAGTATGAACACCTCAAATTTTTCTTGAACCAATCTATCCAATTCTGTTGTGTTCACCAATGTGTTGTTGCCAAAAATCTGAAAAGATATAAAATCTAAAAGAGTTGTCAGGTTAGTTTTCAATTGGGCACGAGGGTTTTGACTTGGGATTCCTCCATGTGGTTTTTGTTGATGGTTCGATTTTCACAATTGCTTGTGCATTTGCCATAAAATTTTTTGTAGCATCTTTCAGATTCAAGTGCTTAGCATTTCTGTTGGATATGTCAAGATCAAACAGAAAATGCATTGAGTTTAATCACTTCCCAAACTGCAAGCAATTGTTGTAGAACCTCCCAAACAATAAGATTTCCAATAAACATGCTTGTTTTGTGTCAAGAGTCAGTCTGAAGCATATTATAACTTCATTTGCATTGTAAACTTGAGAACACCAATCCATCTGTGACAGCCACTTTGAATGCACCAACAGAGCAAGAAAATGGCGCTAAGTACCACAACAAAATCATTGCCAACTTCACAATTTTAGAAATTTTGAATTCTCTAAATAAGAGATTCATTCAAGCCCGAAATTGAGCAACACAAGCTTGCTGTCATGACTTCCTCAATAGTCAATAAGATATAACCACAATATTCACAAAACACATTACCAGCTTCTCAAATTCTTTTTTAACTGAAAATTTTCATTGAACACCGTTGGTTTATTTGAATCAATTTTCAGCCAATATTGCAACAAGAATTTCTCCTTTCAGATTGAGATTACAAAATTTCAACCACGGTTTCCAACATCTCTCATTCAAACTTTCAGAAATCAACTTGAGTACATACCACATTCTCAATCAGTTCAAAATCTGTTGGTTTGAGCTTTAAAACACCATAATCAAAAACTTTTTCTTGCTTTCCATAACACACAGGTTTTGGTTCTTCTTAAAAGGTCTAGCATACACTCCAGAGGATAAAACTTCAGAAACTTCAGTGCTCAACAATCAACTTCATAGTTTTTCTTTTACATTGCAGCAAGTTCTCTTTGTCAGTTATTGCTGCAAGGACTCAATCTTTCTCATGTATACCATGTCATGTCCAAATTGCATTTATGGTAATGAATAAAAACACTAAGCTGGAACCATTTTGACAAGTTCATTGCCATGCACCTTAGCACATGTGAAACCAGAATCGAGTGGTGTAACCCACAAACGGGTAATCTTATACATGGTTCTACCATGTGATCAAAAACAACACAAAATCGAGTATTGTAACTGCTCAAAAATGTAAAATACCTTGCATTTGTTGACATAGGACTCAATTGCAAGAATGGATCGCTAAATTCTGAACTCATGATCTTAATGCGAGTTAAATACAAAGTTTCCAGCTCAATCAATGCACTCATTGTTACCAAAAAATTGATCTCCAAGTTTATACTCTTTGCAAAGACTATAGGAAAGGTTGGAGGCAGCGATAGATCATCAACAAGTTCTTCATCAAAGATTATGGGTCTGTCAAAAGACATCACATTTCTCTTCGGTTCACCCGTCACATTAAAGACATCATCCTCATTATCGGGATACTCATCAAAGATTGGTGGAGAATCAAATGACACATCACTTTCAGAAATTTCAAAGACATTATCATTTCTCAAGTTAATATTTCCTTCATCAAAAACAGAAATCATTTTCTTTTCTGGACAGCTTATCAAGTTATGCCCAATGCAACGACATTTGAAACATATTATGTTTTTTGTTTGGGGCTGTTCCAATTTATATTTCTCAGGTTTTAGGGACTGTTTTCGAAGCCTTCTAACTAGCTTAACCACTGGTTTATTATTGCTATTCATTTTGGTCCTTTTATCAAATCTCAATTTTCGACAAGAGGGCTTTTTGTTGCTGGTGGTTTGTTTCTTTTTAAATGGTTCCTTAACCCTCATATCAGATTTCAAAGAAGAAAGAGAAGAATATGATGTAAGAGAATTTTTTTGAAGAAACGTCTCACAAATTTTTCTTTTACAACCTGTGGCCCATTGGGAAGAAATGCTCCTTTTGGTGTGGAGTTGATGTCGAGCCGCTCCAGCACAAGACACAAAAGTTGGTTTGTTGTCGTGGAAGGGGTTACTCTCTTCTTCTATACCACTAGAATTCGAGTCAGTTGAAACACGATTCAATGTATCGTATTTTGTTCCAGAGTTCTGCACATGAATAAAATGGTTGTTTCTCTGCTGGAGGTGAGGTGGAAGAGAAACATTGTCGCTGGAGCTGAATTGTTGTCGGTGGTGAGAAGAAAAGTCGATGTAGCTCGATGAATCGTGCCTCGGTCGGCGATCTCGATTCACACGAGTGTTACTTGTGGAAGAACCGTGCCTCGGTCGGCGATCTCGATTCTCACAATTGCTACTAGTGGAAGAACCGTGCCTCAGTCGGCGATCTCGATTCTCACAAGTTGTGCTTCTCGAAAGGCCATGCCTCATTCGGCGGTCTTGGCTTCGATTAGCCTCCAATTGCGCAACACGCTCATGGAGTTGTTGTACAAGCTGTCTCAGCTCTCGCACCTTCGTAATGCATTGATCTTCGCCTCCATGGTGGATGTTGTGCTGTCTACAACGATCAGCCATCAAACCTGAAGAAGCTCTGATACCAAATGACGTCGTTCGGATCGGGAGACTTAGAGAAACCAGCAAGCTTAACGGTACATCACTAGAAGAGGAGTAAGAACTCGACCCAACAGTGGATAAAAGAGGAGATAAACTCAACTCACAAGCAAAATTCGTAATAATTCAATAATCTCTTATTACATTCTGATTTTCAGCTTAAATAGCAATCTAACACAATTAAAAGCTACTACCCATTAATATATTATCTCAACCACTTTTTCTAATCCCAAAACACACTTAATTACCTCCTAGAAGACCACAAAAGACAACACAAAATATAACAACAGATTATTAACTCATTTTGACTCATTAAGACTGAAGATAACTCTCAACTAACTAATTAATTATTGTTGACAGTTCTTGAATTGATGACTCAGTTCTTTTGCTGATTTTGCATCTGACATGGCATCTTGATCGGTGTCAATAATAATCTACTTTTGAACTCTCTATACGGTCTAGAATATGATTCAGATCTTACTTCTTAAAAAAAATGGATTATCCTAGTAATTATGCATATAAATTGCAAATAATGCAATTCTGAGAGTCATTTTGAGCATTGTAATCGTTTCTAAACTTATTTTAAGTCATTTCATCACAATAAACTAAATTTGAACTCTTTATAGTGTCTAGAATATGATTCATATGTTATTTATTCAAAAAGATTGGATCATACATGGTAATTAGTAATTACGCATATAAACTGTAAATAATGCAATTCTAAGCGGCATTTGAGCATTTCAATCATTTTTGGATTCATTCTAAGACATTTCAACACAATAATCTACATTTAAACTCTTTATAGTGTTTAGAATATAATTCATATGTTATTTATTAAAAAAGATTGGGTAATATATGTTAATTGTGCATATAAACTGCAATTATTACAATTCTGAGTATCATTTGCATTTCAAATTGTTTCTGGATTCATTCTAACTCATTTCATCACAAGAATCTACATTTAAACTCTTTATAGTGTCTAGAATATGATTCATATGTTATTTTTTAAACAAGATTGGTTTATACATGGTAATTACACATATAAAGTGCAAAATAATGCAATTCTTAGTGTCATTTGAGCATTTCAATCATTTCTGGATTCATTCTAAGTTATTTCATCACAATAATCAACATTTAAAATCTTTATAGTGTCTAGAATATGATTGATATGTTGTTAATTCAAAATATTAGATTATACATGGTAAATAAACATATAAAGTGTAAATAATACAATTCTGAGTTTTATTTGAGCATTTCAATCATTTATAGATTCATTCAAAGTCATTTCATCACAATAATCTAAATTTTTAACTCTTTATAGTGTGAAGAATATGATTCATATGTTATTTGTTAAAAAAAATGGGTTACACACGGTAATTACGCTTATAAAGTGCAAATAATGCAACTCTGAATGTCATTTGATCTTTTCAATCGTTTCGGGATTCATTCTAAGTAATTTCATCACAATAATCTACATTTAAACTTTTTATAGTATCTAGAATATGATTCATATATTATTTATTCAAAAATATTAGATTATACAAGGTAATTACACATATAAAGTGCAAATAATGCAATTCTGAGTGTCCTTTGAGCATTTCAATCGTTTCTGGATTCATTTTCTAAGTCATTTCATCACAATAATCTATGTTTTAAAGCTTTATACTGTCTATAAAATGATTGTTATGTTATTTATTCAAAAATATTAGATTATACACGGTAATTACGCATATAAATTGCAAATAATGCAATTCTAAGCATCGTCTGAGCATTTCAATCGTTTCTGAATTCATTCTTAGTCATTAGGTCATAATAATCTACATTTAAACTCTTTATAATGTCTATAATAAGATTCATGTGTTATTTATTCAAAAAGATTGGGTAATATATGGTAATTATACATATAAACTGCAAATATTACAATTCTGAGTATCATTTGAGCACTTCAATCGTTTCTGGATTCATTCTAACTCATTTCATCACAATAATCAACATGTAAACTCTTTATAGTGTCTAGAATATGATTCACATATTATTTTTTAAATAAGATTGTTTTATACATGGTAATTATGCATAAAAAGTGCAAATAATGCAATTCTGAGTGTCATTTTAGCATTTCAATCGTTTCTGGATTAATTCCAAGTCATTCATCACAATAATCTACGTTTAAACTCTTTATAGTGTCTAGAATATTATTGACATGTTATTTATTAAAAAAATATTAGATTATGCACAGTAAATAAGCATATAACGAGTAAATAATACAATTCTGAGTTTTATTTGAGCATTTCAATCATTTATAGATTCATTCTAAGTCATTTCATCACAATAATCAACATTTTAACTCATTATAGTGTCAAGAATATGATTCATATGTTATTTGTTCAAAAAGATTGGGTTACACGTGGTAACTACGCTTATAAAGTGGAAATAATGCAATTCTGAATGTCATTTGATCTTTTCATTCGTTTCAGGATTCATTCTAAGTCATTTGATCATATAATCTATATTTAAACTCTTTATATTGTCTAGAATAAGATTCATATGTTATTTATTTAAAAAGATTTGGAATATACAAGGTAATTATGCATATAAAGTGCAAATAATGCAATTCTGAGCATAGTTTGAGCATTTCAATCGTTTCTGGATTCATTCTGAGTAATTTGATCACAATAATCTATGTTTTAAATTTTTATACTGTCTAGAATATGATTGTTATGTTATTTATTCAAAAATATTGGATTATACACGGTAAAGTGCAAATAATGCAATTCTGAGCATCATTGAGTATTTCAATCATTTCTGGATTGATTTTAACTCATTTCATCATAATAATCTATATTTAAACTCTTTATACTCTCTAGAATATGATTCATATGCTATTTACTCAAAAAGATTGGAATATGCATGGTAATTATGCATATAAAGTGCAAATAATGCAATTCTGAGAATTGTTTGAGCATTTCAATCATTTCTGGATTCATTCTGGGTCATTTGATCACAATAATCTACATTTAAACTCTTTATACTGTCTTGAATTTGTTATATATGTTGTTTATTCAAAAAATTGGATTATATATTGTAATTACGCGTATAAGGAGCACATAATAAAATTCTGAGCATCATTTGAGCATTTCAATTATTTCTGGATTCATTCTAAGTCATTTGATCACAATAATCTAAAAATGAACTCTTTATACTGTATAGAATATGATTCATATGTTATTTATTCAAAAACATTGGAATATACACGATAATTATGCATATAAAGTGCAAATAATGCATCTCTGAGCATCGTTTGAGCATTTCAATCGTTTCTGGTTTCATTATAAGTCATTTTATCAGAATAATCTACATTTAAACACTTTATACTGTCTATAATATGATTCATATGTTATTTATTCAAAAAGATTTGATTACACGTAGTAATTACACATATAATATGCAAATAATGCAATTCTGAGCATCGTTTGAGCAAATCAATCGTTTCTGGATTCATTCTAAGAGATTTGATCACAATAATCTACCTTTAAACACTTTATATTGTCTATAATATAATTCATCTTTATTTATGCAAAAAGGTTGGATTATACATGGTAATTATGCGTCTAAAGTGCAAGTAATGCAATTCTTAGCATCGTTTGAGCATCACAATCATTTCTAGATTCATTCTACATCATTTGATCACAATAATCTACATTTAAACTCTTTATTCTGTCTAGTTAGAATAAGATTCATTTGTTATTTGTTCAAAAAGATTGGATTACACATGGTAATTACGAATATAAAGTATGAATATTGCAATGAGAAAGTTTAATATGCACCATAGTGCATAGGGCATTCCGTGCACCACGGACTTTTTCGGGGGTATTTTTATAAAATGACAAATCTAATTTAACCAATCTAATCTACATATTGAAATCTCATAGAAAACCAAATTTTACAATTTTTGAGATTTTATTACTGTTTTTTTCGAATTCTTTAAAACATGCCATTTTTGGAATGTTGTACTATTTACAATTTTCCAAAAATGGCATATTTTAAAAAATTCGAAAAAAATAGTAATAAAATCTCAAAAATTGTAAAATTTGGTTTTCTATGAAATTTCAATATGTAGATTAGATTAGTTAAATTAGATTTGTCAGTTTACAAAAATACCCCCGAAAAAGTCCGTGGTGCACGGAATGCCCTATGCACTATGGTGCATATTAAACGTTCTCATATTGCAATTCTGAGAATCGTTTAAGCATTCCAATCGTTTTAGTATTCATTAGAACATTCGAAGTCATTTTTTCCCAATAATCTACATTTAAACTTTTTATACTGTCTAGAATATAATTCATCTGTTATTTATTCAAAAATATTGGATTATACATGATAGTGAGACGTATAAAATGCAAATAATGCAATTCTGAGCATCGTTTTAGCTTTTCAATCACTTCTGGATTCATTCTAAGTGATTTGATCACAATAGTCTACATTTAAACTCTTTATACAGTCTAGAAAATGATTCATATGTTATTTACCCAAAAAGATTGCATTATAGATAGTAATAACACATATAAAATGCAAATAATACAATTCTGAGCATCGTTTGAGCATTTTAATCGTTTCTGTATTCATTCTAAATCATTTGATCACAATAATCTACATTTAAACTGTTTATACTATCGAAAATATTATTTATATGTTATTTATTCAAATAGATTGGATTATACATGGTAAATACGCATATAAATTGCAAATAATGCAATTCTAAGCATCGTTTGAGAATTTCAATCATTTCTGGATTCATTCTGGGTCATTTGATCACAATAATCTATATTTAAACTCTTTAAACAGTTAATAATATGATTTATATGTTATTTATCCAATAAATTGGATTATACATTGTAACTACGCATAGAAATTGCAAATAATGCAATTCTGAACATCGTTTGAGCATTTCAATTGTTTCTAAATTCTAAGTCATTTGATCACAATAATCGACATTTAAACTCTTTATACTGTCGATAATATGATTCATATGTTTTTTATTGAAAAATTGGATTATACTTGGTCATTACGCATGTAAAATATGAATAATATAATTCTGAGCATCATTTAAGCATTCCAATCGTTTCTGTAATCAGTCTTAGTCATTTTATCACAATAATCTACATTTAAACTCTTCATACTGTCTATAAACTCTTTATACATCGTAATTATACGTATAAAGTGCAAATAATGTTATTCCGAGCATCGTTTGAGCATTTCAAACGTTTCTGGATTCATTCTAACTGATTTGATCATCATAGTCTACATTTAAACTCTTTATACAGTCTAGAAAATGATTTGTACGTTATTTAAGATTGGATTATAGATGGAAATAACACATAAAAAATGCAAATAATACAATTCTGAGCATCGTTTGAGCATTTCTATCGTTTCTGTATTCATTCTAAATCATTTGATCATAATAATCTTCATTTAAACTCTTTATATTGTCTCGAATATGATTCATATGTTATTTATTCAAATAGATTGGATTATAAAAAGTAAGTACGCATATGAAGTGAAAATAATGGAATTCCGAGTATCATTTGAACATTTCAATCATTTCTGGACTTATTCTGGGTCAGTCCATCACAATAATCTGCATTTAAACTTTTTATACTGCCTATAATATGGTTCATATGTTTTTTTTTCCAAAAGGATTGGAATATACATGGTAATTACGAATATAAAATACAAATAATGCAATTACGAGCATCGTTTGAGAATTTCAATCATTTCTGGATTCGTTCTAAGTGATTTGATCACAATAATCTGCGTTTAAACTCTTTATACTGTGTAGAATATGATTCATATATTATATATTAAAAAAATGATTTATACATGGTAATTACGCATATAGGGTTGGATGTTGTAGGAATTTGGGGAATTTGCAATTTCTAGCCATAAATTTATTGGGAAGTGTGTAACGTTGTGAAGAGTTTGGATTGTTTATAATAAATTTGGCATATAAAATTCCCGGAATTTGCAATTCTGGCACCATCCAAACAGCCCCAAAAAGTATAAATAAAGAAACTCTGAGCATTGTTTAAGCATTTCAATCGTTTCTGGATTCATTCTAAGTAATTTGATCACAATAATCTACATTTAACTATTTATACTGTCTAGAATATAATTCATTACTTATTTATAAAAATAGATTAGAATATACGTGGCAATTACTCATATAAAGTGCAAATGATGCAATTCTGATCATCGTTTAAGCATTTCAATTGTTTTTGGATTCATTCTAAGTGATTTAATCACAATAATCTACATTTAAACTCCTTATACTGTCTAGAATTTGATTCATATGTTATTTATTCAAATAAGTTTGGATTATATATGGTAATTACGCATATAAATTGCAAATAATGAAATTCTCAGCACGTTTCAGTATTTCAATCATTTCTGGATTCATTCTGGGTCATTTCATCACAATAATCTAAATTTAAACTCTTTATACTGATGAGAATATGATTCATATGTTTTTTATTCAAAAGGATTGGATTATACATGGTAATTACGCATATAAAATGCAAATAATGCAATTCCAAGCATCGTTTGAGCATTTCAATCGTTTTTGGTATCTTTCTAAGATATTTGATCACAATAATCAACATTTAAACTCTTTACACTGGATATAATGTGATTCATATGTTATTTATTCAAGAAAATTAGAATATACATGGTAATAACAAATATAAAATGCAAATAATGCAATTCCGAGCATCGTTTGAGCATTTCAATAGTTTCTGGATTCTTTTTAAGTGGTTTGCACAATAATCCACATTTAAACTCTTTATACTGTCTATAATATGATTCATATGTTATTTATTCAAAAAAATCGGATTATACATGGTAATTACCCATGTAAAGTATGAATAATGCAATTCTGAGCAACATTTAAGCATTTCAATCGTTTCTGGATTCAGTCTTAGTCATTTTATCACAATAATCTATATTTAAAATCTTTATACTGTCTATAATATAATTCATCTGTTATTTATGCAAATAGACTGGATTAAACATCGTAATTATACGTATAAAGTACATATAATACAATTCTGAGTACCGTTGGAGCTTGTCAATCGTTTCTGGATTCATTATAAGTAATTTGATAAAAATAGTCTATATCTAAACTCTTTAACAGTCTAGAACACGATTTATACTTTATTTTACTTGAAAAGATTGGATTATCAACGACAATTACAAATATAAAATGAAAATAATACAATTCTGAGCATCGTTTAAGCATTTCAATCGCTTCTAGATTCATTCTAAGTGATTTAGTCACAATAATCTACATTTAAACTCTTTATGCTGTCTAAAATATGATTCATATATTATTTATTAAAATAAATTGGATTATACATGGTAATTATGCATATAAAATGAAAATAATGTAATTAAGAGCATCGTTCGAGCATTTCAATCGTTTTCAGGATTTTTTTTATCAGTGATTTGATCACAATAATCTACATTTAACTTTTTATACTGTGTAGAATATGATTTTTATGTTATTTATTAAAAAAAATCGATTATACCTGGTAATTACGCATATGAAGTATGAATAATGTAACTCTGAGCATCGTTTAAGCATTTCAATCTTTTCTTGATTCATTTTAAGTGATTTGACCACAATAATTTACATTTAAACTATTTATACTGTCTAGAATATGATTCATTCGTTTTGTATTCAAATAGATTAGACTATACATGGTAATTAGGCATATAAAGTACAAATAATGCAATTATGAGCATCGTTTAAGTATTTCAACCGTTTCTAGATTCATTCTAAGTGAATTAATCACAATAATATACATTTAAACTCTTGATATTGTCTATAATTTGATTCATATGTTATTTATTCAAATAGATTGCATTATACATGGTAATTATGCATATAAAGTGCAAATAATGGAATTCTGAGCACGTTTGAGCATTTCAATCATTTCTGGATTCATTCTGGGTCATTCCATCACAATAACCTACATTTAAACTCTTTATACTGATTATAATAAAATTCATATGTTTTTTTATTCAATGGATTGGATTATACATGATAATTACGCATACAAAATGCAAATTATGCAATTCCGAGCATCGTTTGAGCATTTCAATCGTTTCTGGATTCTTTCTAAGTAATTTGATCACAATAATGTAAATTTCAACTCTTTATACTGTATAAAATATGATTCGTATGTTATTTATTAAAAAAATTTGGATTATGCATGGTAATTACGCATATAAAGTATGAATAATGCAACTCTGATCATCATTTAAGCATTTCAATCGTTTCTGGATTCATTCTAAGTGATTTGATCACAATAATCTACATTTAAACTATTTATACTGTCTAGAATATGGTTCATTCGTTATTTATACTGTCTAATTGGATTATACGTTGTAATTACGCATATAAAGTGCAAATAATGCAATTCTGAGCATTGTACTCTTTATACTGTCTAGAATATGATTCATATGTTATTTATTCAAAAAGATTGGATTATACATGGTAATTACGCATATAAAGTGCAAATAATAGAATTCTGAGCACATTCAATCATTTGTGGATTCATTCTGGGTTATTTCATCACAATAATCTATATTTAAACTCTTTATACTGATTAGAATATGATTGATAAGCTTTTAATTCAAAATGATTGGATTATACATGGTAATTACGCATATAAAATGCAAATAATGCAATTTTGCGCATCCTTTGAGCATTTCAAACGTTTCTTGATTCTTTCTAAGTGATTTGATAATAATAATCTACATTTAACTCATATGTTATTTATTCAAAAAAATTGCATTATACATGCTAATTACGCATATAAAGTGCAAATAAAATAATTCTGAAATCGTTTGTGCATTTCAATTGTTTTTGGATTTATTCTAAGTCATTTGACCACAATAATCTATATTTAAACTTTTTATACAGCCTATAATATTATTTATATGTTATTTATTAAGAAAAAATGGATTATGCATGGTAATTAAGCATATAAAATGTGAATAATGCGATTCTGAGCATCGTTTAAGTATTTCAATAGTTTGTGGATTAATTCTAAGTCATTTTATCACCATAATCGACATTTAAACTCTTTATACTTTTAAGAATATAATTCATCTGTTATTTATTCAAAAACATTGGATTATACATGGTAATAATATGTATAAAGTGCGAATAATGTAATTCTGAGCATCGTTTGAGCATTTCAATTGTTTCTGGATTCATTGTAAATGATTTGAACACAATAGTCTACATTAAAACTCTTTATACAGTCTATAACCCGATTGATATGTTATATACTCCAATGGTTTGGACTATAGATGGAAATTACTCATACGAAATGTAAATAATACAATCCGGAGCATCGTTTGAGTATTTCAATCGTTTCTGAATTCATTCTAAATCATTTGATCACAATAATCTACAATTAAACTCTTTTATACTGTCTAGAATATGATTTATATGTTATTTATTCAAATAGATTGAATTATACATGGTAATTACACATATAAAGTGCAAATAATGTAATTCTGAGCATCGTTTGAGCTTTTCAATCATTTCTGGATTCATTCTGGGTCATTTGTTCACAATAATCTACATTTAAACTCATTATACTGTCTTGAATATGGCATATATGTTATTTATTAAAAAAATTGAATTATACATGGTAACTACGTATATAAAGTGCAAATAAAGCAATTCTGAAATCGTTTGAACATTTGAATTGTTTCTGGATTCATTCTAAGTCATTTGATCACAATAATCTGCATTAAAAACTCTTTATACTGTTTGTAATATAATTCAGAGAAAGTTTAATATGCACCCCAAACCAAAATTTACAAAAAGATTGGATTATACATGGTAATAACACGTATAAAGTGCAAATAATGCAATTCTGAGCATAGGTTGAGCATTTCAATCGTTTCTGGATTCATTCTAAGTGATTTGATCACAATAGTCTACTTTTAAACGCTTTATACAGTCTATAAGATGATTTATACGTTATTTACTCGAAAAGATTGGATTATAAATTACAGTTACACATATAAAATGCAAATAAATCAATTCTGAGCATCGTTTGAGCATTTTAATCGTTTCTGTATTCATTCTAAATTATTTGATGACAATAATCTTCATTTAAACTCATTATACCGTTTAGAATATGATTCATATGTTATTTATTCAAATAAATTGAATTATACAAGGTAAGTACGCATATAAAGTGCAAATAATGGAATTCTGAGCATCATTTGAGCAATTCAATCATTTTTGGATTCATTATGAGTCATTTCATCAAATTAATATACATTTAAACTTTTTGTACTTCCTAGAATATGATTCATATATTTTTTATTCAAAAGGATTGGATTATACATGGTAATTACATTTATAAAATGCAAATAATGCAATTACGAGCATCGTTTGAGCATTTCAATCGTTTCTGGATAATTTCTAAGTGATTTGATCACAATAATCAATATTTAAACTTTTATACTGTGTAGAATATGATTCATATGTTATTTATTCCAAAAAATTAGATTATACCTTGTAATTACGCATATAAAGTATGAATAATGCAACTCTGAGCATCGTTTAAGCATTTCAATCGTTTGTGGATTCATTGTAAGTGATTTGACCACAATAATCTAAATTTAAATATTTATACTGTGTTGAATTTGATTCAAATGTTATTTATTCAAATAGATTGCATTATACATGGTAATTACGCATATACAGTGCAAATAATGGAATTCTGAGCACATTTGAGCAGTTCAATCCTATCTGGATCCATTCTGGGTCATTTCAACACAATAATCTACATTTAAACTCTTTATACTGATTAGAATATGATTCATATATTTTTTATTCAAAAGGATTATACATGGTAATTAAGCATGTAAAATGCAAATAAAGCAATTCCGCGCATCCTTTTAGTATTTCAATCGTTTCTTGATTTTCTTTCTAAGTAATTTGATCACAATAATCTACATTTAAACTCTTTATACTGTATAGAATATGATTCATATGTTATTTATTCCAAAAAACTGGATTATACTAGCTAATTACGTATATAAAGTGCAAATAAAATAATTCTGAAATCGTTTGAGCATTTCAATTGTTTCTGGATTCATTCTAAGTCATTTGATCTCAACAATAAACATTTAAACTCTTTATACTGTCTATAATATGACTTATATTTTATTTATTAAGCAAAATTGGATTATACATGATAATTACGCATACAAAGTGTGAATAATGCGATTCTGAGCATTGTTTTAGTATTTCAATGGTTTTGGATTAATTCAATTCATTTTATCACAATAATCTACATTTAAACTCTTTATAATTTCTAGAATATAATTCATCTGCTATTTATTCAAAAAGATTGGATTATAAAGTGTGAATAATGCAATTCTGAGCATCGTTTGAGCATTTCAATTGTTTCTGGATTCATTCTAATTGATTTGATCACAATAGTCTAAATTAAAACTCTTTATACAGTCTAGGACATGATTCATATGTTATTTACTCAAAATGATTGAAGTATAGATAGAAATGACCCATACGAAATGCAAATAATACAATTCTGAGTATCGTTTGGGCATTTCAATCGTTTCTGAATTCATTCTAAATCATTTGATTACACTAATCTACAATTAAACTCTTTTATACAGTCTAGAATATGATTCATATGTTATTTATTCTAATAGATTGCATTATGCAAGGTAATTACGCATATAATGTGCAAATGATGGAATTCTGAGCGCGTTTGAGCATTTCAATTATTTCTGGATTCATTCTGGGGCATTTCATCACATTAATCTACATTTAAACACTTTATACTGACTAGAATATGATTCATATGTTTTTTATTCAAAGGATTGAATGATACATGGTAATTACGCATATAAAATGCAAATAATGCAATTCCGAGCATCGTTTGAGAATTTTAATCGTTTCTGGTTTCTTTCTAAGTGATTTGATTACAATAATCTAAATTTAAACTCTTTATACTGTATAGAATATGATTCGTATGTTATTTATTCAAAAAAAAATTGGATTATACATGGTAATTACGCATAGAGTATGAATAATGCAACTCTGAGCATCATTTAAGCATTTCACTCGTTTCTGGATTCATTCTAAGTGATTTGCACAAAATAATCTACATTTAAACTATTTATACTGCCTAGAATATGATTCGTTCATTATTTATTCAAAAAAATTGGATTATACATTGTAATTACGCATATAAAGTGCAAATAATGCAATTCTGAGCATCGTTTAAGCATTTCAATCGCTTCTAGATTCATTCTAAGTGATTTAGTCACAATAATCTACATTTAAACTCTTTATGCTGTCTAAAATATGATTCATATATTATTTATTAAAATAGATTGGATTATACATGGTAATTACGGATATAAAGTGCAAATAATGGAATTCTGAGCACATTTGAGCTTTTCAATAATTTGTGGATTCATTCTGGGTCATTTCATCACAATAAATCTACATTTAAACTCTTTATACTGATTAGAATATGATTCATATGTTTTTATTCAAAAAGATTGGATTATACATGGTAATTACGCATATAAAATGTAAATAATACAATTTCGCGCATCCTTTGAGCATTTCAATCGTTTCTTGATTCTTTCTAAGTGATTTGATTACAATAATCTACATTTAAACTCTTTAGACTGTATAGAATATGATTCATATGTTATTTATGCAAAAAAAAAATTAGATTATACATGCTAATTACGCATATAAAGTGCTAATAAATCAATTCTGAAATCGTTTGAGCATTTCAATTGTTTTTGGATTCATTCTAAGTCATTTGATCAGAATAATCTGCATTTAAACTCTTTATACTGTCCATAATATGATTTATATGTTATTCATTTTGAAAAATTGGATTATACATTGTAATTATGCATATAAAGTGTGAATAATGCGAATCTGAGCATCGTTTTAGTATTTCAATCGTTTCTGGATTAATTCTAAGTCATTTTATTACAAAAATCTACATTTAAACTCTTTAGACTTTTTAGAATATAATTCATTTGTTATTTATCCAAAACGATCAAAACGATTTTGAGCATCGTTTGAGCATTTCAATCGTTTCTGGATTCATTCTAATTGATTTGATCAGAATAGTCTATATTAAAACTCTTTATACGGTCTAAAATACGATTCATTTGTTATTTACTCAAAAAGATTGGTGTATAGATGGAGAGTACACATACAAAATGCCAATAATACAATTCTGAGCATCGTTTGAATATTTCAATCGTTTCTGAATTTATTTCTAAATCATTTGATCACAATAATCTAAATTTAAACTCTTTTATACTGTCTAGAATATGATGCATATGTTATTTATTCAAGTAGATTGGATTGTACATGGTAATTACATAGGAGCATCGTTTGAGCATTTCAATCATTTCTAGATTTATTCTGGGTCATTTGTTCATAATAATCTACATTTATACTCTTTATACTGTCTTGAATATGATTTATATGTTATTTATTCAAAAAATTGGATTATACATGGTAACTACGCATATAAAGTGCAAATAAAGCAATTCTGAAATCGTTTGAGCATTTGAATTGTTTCTGCATTCATTCTAAGTCATTTGATCACAATAATCTACATTAAAAACTCTTTATACTGTCTAGAATATAATTCATCTGTTATTTATTCAAAAATATTGGATTATACATGATAGTGAGACGTATAAAATGCAAATAATGCAATTCTGAGCATCGTTTTAGCTTTTCAATCGCTTCTGGATTCATTCTAAGTGATTTGATCACAATAGTCTACATTTAAACTCTTTATACAGTCTAGAAAATGATTCATATGTTATTTACCCAAAAAGATTGCATTATAGATAGTAATAACACATATAAAATGCAACTAATACAATTCTGAGCATCGTTTGAGCATTTTAATCGTTTCTGTATTCATTCTAAATCATTTGATCACAATAATCTACATTTAAACTGTTTATACTATCGAAAATATTATTTATATGTTATTTATTCAAATAGATTGGATTATACATGGTAAATACGCATATAAATTGCAAATAATGCAATTCTAAGCATCGTTTGAGAATTTCAATCATTTCTGGATTCATTCTGGGTCATTTGATCACAATAATCTATATTTAAACTCTTTATATTGTATAGATTATTTAAAAATATTGGATTATAGAAGGTAATTACACATATAATGTGTAAATAATGCAATTCAAAGCATCGTTTGAGCATTTCAATTGTTTCTGGATTCCTTCTGGCTCATTTCATCTGAATAATCTACATTGAAACTTTTTATAATGTCTGGAATATGATTCATATGTTATTTATTTGAAAAGAATGGATTATATGGTAATTACGCATATAAAGTGCAAATAATGCAATTCTGAGCATCGTTTGAGCATTTCAATCGTTTCTAGAATTATTATGGGTCATTTAATCTGAACAATCCACATTTAAACACTTTATACTGTCTATAATAAGATTCATATGTTATTTATTCAAAAAATTTGTATTATACATGGTAATTACGCATATAAAGTGCAATTCTCAGCATCGTTTGAGAATTTCAATCATTTCTAAATTCATTCTAAGTAATTTGATCACAATAATCTACATTTAAACTATTTATACTGTCTAGAATATGATTAATACGTTATTTGTTCGAAAAGATTGGATTATACAAGGTAATTACGCATATAAAGTTCAAATAGTGCAATTCTGAGCATCGTTTGAGCATTTCAAACGTTTCAGGATTTATTCTAAGTCATTTTATCACGGTAATCTACATTTAAACTCTTTATACTATCTATAATATAATTCATTTGTTATTTATTAAAAAATATTGGATTATACATCATAATTATACGTAAAAATTGCAAATAATGCAATTCTCAGCTTCGTTTGAGCATTTCAATCGTTTCTAGATTCATTCTAAGTCATTTGATTACAATAATCCACATTTAAACTATCTATACTGTTTGTAATATGATTTGTATGTTATTTGTTCAAAAAGATTGGATTATACTTGGTAATTACGCATATAAAGTGCGAATAATGCAATTCTGAGTATCGTTTGAGCATTTCAATCGTTTCTGGATTCATTCTAAGTCATATAATCACAATAATCTACATATAAACTCTTTATACTGTTTATAATATGATTCATATGTTATTTATTTAAAAAAATTGGATTGTACATAGTAATGACGCATATAAAGTGCAAATAATGCAATTCTGAGCATTGTTTGAGCATTTCAATTGTTTCTGCATTCATTTTAGTCATTTTATCAAACTATCCTCATTTAAACTCTCTATACTGTCTACAATATGATTCATATCTTATTTATTCAAAAGATTGGATTATATATTGTAATTTCGCATATAAAGTGGAAATAAAACGTATTCGAAGTATCATTTGAGCATTTCAATCGCTTATGAATTCATTCTAATTCATTTCATCAACTGCATTTAAACTCTCTATATGGTCTAGAATATTTTTTAGATCTTACTTATTCAAAAATATTGGATTATACATAGTTATCACGCATATAAGGTGGAAATAATGTATATTTTGATTATCATTTTGAGCATTTCAACTGTTTCTGAATTCATTATAAGTCATTTCATCACAATAATCTACTTTTAAACTCTCTATACAGTCTAGAATATGATTCAGATCTTAATTATTAAAAAAAGATTGGATTATACTTAGTAATTATGCATATAAAGTGCAAATAGTGTTTATTTTGAGTATTATATGAGGATTTCAATCGTTTCTGCATTCATTCTAAGTCATTTCATCACAATAATCTACTTTTAAACTCTCTATACTATCTAAAATATGATTCATATCTTATTTGTTCAAAAAGTTTGGATTATACATTGTAATTACGCATATAAAGTACAAACCGTGCATATTTGGAGTATCTGAGCATTTAAACTGTTTATGCATCCATTTTAAGTCATTTCATCATAATAATCCACATTGAAACTTTCTATATGGTTTTGAATATGTTTAGATCTTACTTTATTAAAAAAGATTGGATTATACATAGTTGTTACGCCTATAAAGTGAATATAATGCACATTCTGAGTATCATTTGAGCATTTCAACTATTTTTTAATTCATTCTTAGTCATTTTATAACAATAATCTACCTTTTAAACTCTCTATACGGTCTAGAATATGATTCAGATCTTACTTATTTAAAACATTGGATTATACCTAGTAATTACGCATATAAATTACAAACAATGCATATTCTGAGTATCATCTGAGCATTTCAACAGTTTCTGCATTCGTTTTAACTCATTTCATCACAGTAATCTACATTTAAACTCTAATCATGCTTATATTTCTAACAAATTCTAAGTTTCCATCTATAGATCGGTTCTGATAAATAAGTTGAAATTAAAAATAGAATACAAACTTGGCAGTAAAACAGTAGGTGAATGAGGTTATAAAGAAAATTGTGCAAGAATTTTTGGTGTTTTGGAGTACTCTCGTTAGGCTACATATTGAAATCTCATAGAAAATCAAATTTTACAGAGTTCTTTTGTATTTAAAATTTTTTGGTTTGGAAACCAAATGTTGTACTATTTACAATTTACATATTGAAATCTCATAGAAAACTAAATTTCACAGTACCTCTTGGACAAGTTTTTTCACTTTAAAGGGTTTCTTTATAAGCCTAACGAGAGTACTCCAAAACAAATGTTGGCATGTTTTAAAAAATTGTAAATAGTACAACATTGGAAACCAAATCTCATGGAAAATTGTAAATAGTACAACATTCAAAAAATGGCATGTTTTAAAAAATTCAAAAAAATAGTAATAAAATCTAAAAAATTATAAATTTTGGTTTGGTATGAGATTTCAATACGTAGATTAGATTGGTTAAATTAGATTTGTTAATTTACAAAAATATTCCCGAAAAAGTCCGTGGTGCACAGAAGAACAATGCAAGTTAAACGAACAGTTAAATTTGCTTCAATGATATTAAAAAGTAAACAAATATTATAACATGTTTCTAATAGTTTCTTGCTACGTACCAGAGAGGTGAAGCTAAAATCAAACAATTCTAGTTGTGCCTGTTGACAGTTAAAAGGCTTGTACCCTACAATTAGGATTTAATAGTTACTTGAGATGACAATTTGTGCAAAAATAAACTTTCTAAAAGATCATCCAAATTTACGGAACAACTGTACTTACTATTGAAACAATAAACACTCCTTATTTTGACACAAACAGAATACAAAACTACATATATTGCTCATCCGGTCTCCTCTGATGACAACAACAGTACTACGTAAGGGTTTGATAACTACACATAATTTCAACCACTCTATTATCCAATGCACAAACTAACATGTCTATGTTTGATAACAATTAGCTTCAATCAAGTACCATAGCATGCTGTTCATTTTTGGTTCTCTTCAGGTTAATTAGGTTCTAAATTTAGATACAATTAACTAAATGAACAAGTGAAGGCAATTTTTTTTACTTCTTTTATGCAATTAATATATGCTGAAGAGAAAGAAATACATTACATAATAAAATATTTCAGATAAAACTTTGATTTTCTATAGGAGATGACGGAGAGAGAGAATTCAACTTGATTTTGCATGTGAGGCGATGGAGAGGGATAACATCACGACGACAAAGATGACAGCAAAGGGGAGCGATAACAATACCAAGATGGGTGACGGAGGTGGGGGAGAGACGATGAAGAGGAAGTACAGACACGAAAAGAGGCGGCCAAGAGAGAAGTGGGAGAGATGAGGCAATCTACAATAAGTACGGAGGCAGAGAAAAAATAACTTAAAAAAAATAAATATGTATACATAACTTTACGACTCATGGTGTAATTAGCCCATTTTCATGGTAATAGAATAAATTTTGATTCAGTGCATATTGGAAACAAAATACTACACCATACAAAAAAAAAAAATCACTAATATTTATCAAGGGAGATCTCGTGTTGCAAGGAAAAACCCAAAACACAATTCAAATACCCACACATCTTTATACTCTGATTTATCCTGCAACATTAATTTACGATACATTTTGCCACACAACGCAAAATGGGGGAAAAAAGACTTGAGCCCCACAAATATCACTGTGGCTCCATTTGTATAACAAATAAGTCAAATTGATTGTTTTCAATAACTTCAAAAAGACAACTTATATTGAGAATAATATCACAATTCACAGGATAACACGACCCCTCTGACATACATGCTACCATACATAATAATACCAAAACTAAAAAAGTTGCACAAAAAGAGACATAACGATCTGAAGCAGCAATAAAGATGACATGATACCGCAGTACCACGTCAACCCAACAAAAAGTTGCTAGCTAGGAACAAAAAGAGTGTTGAAACAACTCTTTTAACTCAATCAAACTTCTTTTCTTTCAATGGGCCTTTTGGAATTTTGGATAGGTACTTCTCATTGGCAATGACATAGTATTTCTTTGCTTCGATTGAGGCTTTCTCAGCATAGGCATCGACCTTATCTTCATACTTCTCATACAGAACCGGTAGAGTATAAAGCAACACGAACACTGTTCCAATCAAAGCAATGATGGAATGAGTTAGTTTTGATTTCAGATTTATTTGCAATAAACATGAATTCAGAAAACCAATACTTGGGAAAATGCCCAAGCTCATGCAAACAGTTTGAAAAGAAACAGAATGCAAATAGAATCAAAGAGTCATAGAAAGATTATTACATATGTAAAACAAGGTCAAGAAACTGCAGGAGCTTCCAAGAATAGACACAAACCACAGGCCTCCAAGAACCTGCATAACAATGAACAGCAAATCACATAAGTTTGTATTTGTATATCGAATAATAATACTTGGCGAATTCAAAAACAACCAAAAGAAAATATACAAAGTAGAATGCAGTTGCTCCAAGGTAAAAATATTACCATGAGAAACTTCTTTAGGTCATGGCCCAACCCAATTTGCCTTAGCACAGCAAAAGCATTGTTAATTTCATAACTTGAGGAGCGTGCAATTTTGACTGTCAAGTCCTCAGGAATGCTCACCTCTGGAATATTAGGTGTACTTCTGCAATTTTTTTAAAACGGAAAAATAGAAACATTAGAAAGGGAATAACTCTTAAGAACTGAGTGGTGGCCTCTTTTAACTAAATATTGTCCCTATAGCAACTCTATAACCAAACGTCATTTCAGCGAGCAATAGCATCCTAGAAAGAAAGGCTGCCCCAAAATTCAGTATCACAATTTATAATACAAACAGAACTCCAATTGATAGTATTCAAGTAAATAAGAAACTAAGAACACAGCTGTTGCATTCAATCTGCATCAAAACTACAAGCTAACCAACTAATGCTGAAAGAAAAAGGTACTACTGACTTGTGAACGAAGGTCAATGCCTTAGAATAGATATAGAGGCCGGCAAGGATCATGATGAAGCAGTGGGCCATAAGCGTCAAAAGGCGGTATTCCAGTACTTCAAACAAAATCCAGACAAGTGTGGCTCCACCAAGTACTGAGGCTGAGAGCTTTTTGTTCCTCCACAGAATCAGATCAGCAGCTGCAATAAAATCACAGAACATAATATTTGTTAGATTTCTATTCTTTTTAAGTATATATTTTTTTCTTACAACTGAAAGTTAGTTTGAAAGGAAACATATGTCAAAGTTGTGTGTTTCATTTAACGTGGTAAATAAATCAACACAACAAACATGAATAATTTTCTTAATATAAATGAAAGGAAGTGGGGCCATTTTCTATGCCAGAGAGAACAAAGCACAAAAAAAGTTTTGAATTTTTGATAAAATAAAGGGAATGAAAACGGTGGTATCTTCTTCTATACTCTATAATCAATATTGTAAAGGATCGCGCACTTCAAAACACAATTCAGTTAGGCCATTCAGTTAGTATATACTAATTTTAATAATTTGTATAAGCTTGAGATCTTTTTTGCGATTACTTTAAAACAATTCAGAACAGTCAGAAAAAAAGGCTAACTTATTGCATCAATCAATTTTTTAGATCATAAAAAATAGTAAGCTAAAAGAACCCGACAATCTATTAGATCATTCAAATTAAAACAGAAAATGTAAGACATTACTTATATTCAAGGAATAATTCGCAAAATGTGGTAATATCATAGAATCATAATATTGACATATTCTAATAGTCTCGGATCCGGAAATCAAGCAAGGTGAAATCAACCTAACCTAGACTAATTAACAAAATGAAACCATCTATAACGCATCAATCTAGAAATTAAATTGTTTCAATGTCATACCATACCATACCATACATCCATGCGTTCAGGGTTATAACATAAGGTAAATAATAATATAAAAAAAAAGTAACAAAGATCGAGATCGTACGCTTTCCACCACCGAGGCAAGAGTGCACAGGCGTTTCCCTTCCAAAGAGGCGATACACCTTCTTCTTCATCTCCTTCATCGCTTCGGACGCCTTAGACTTCTCGTCGTCGGAATCCGACGATGACGAGGAATCGTCGTGGCCATGGATCTTATCAGATATCTTCTCCATCATCGACTCGACCACCGATTCCGATTCCTCCTTGTGCTCCGCCATTGTTGCTAGCTTGAAAGCTCTTTCTTTTTTTTTTGTTCTCTTTTTATTTTGAATGATTTTGAAATTTGATCTGGAGAGAGATTGGAGGAAAGGTAAAGATTCTAGTGGAGGCGCTTAGGGTCGATTTATACGAGATCAGGTGTGCGGAGAAGAGATCTGAACCGTTGGATTAAGAAATGAGGAATCTTGGTTTGACAGATAGATTCCAAGGGTAAAGTTCATAAAGGAAGGAAAAGTTACTTTGCCTTTTTTTAAGCTGAAAGTGTTTGAGCCGAATTGTTTCTATGCGATTTTCTTTTATAAAATTCTCATGTAGTTAGTGCTATACCAAGTATAAGAAATGAGACATCGACCCGCCATGTAAATGTTTACAGATCAACGACTACAGAAATACATGAGAGACCCTCTCACAGAAGAAGCCGTTACAGCGTTACTCCATGGAAGGCATTTCCTCCATATTACTCCGAGAAAGATTGTCTAGACTTGGTCTAAACGTACAAGTAACGCCTTAGAAAAAAAGACTGGGAACAAACTGAACTGTATCTGTATGGGAGGAGATGTACGGAGATAATAGGCTAGAGACCATAGACCACGTGTAGGTTCACTTATTAGTTTTCGTTCCAACTGATTCGGACGGTCAGTGATTAATTCACGACACGTGGCAGAGCATGGACGGTGCAATAAGAACAGAAGAGTGGTCCTCCCTTGATTGATCGGACGAAGAAGTGGGCCCCTGAAGTCGGCCACATCATCATAGGAGAATTAATGACATGGCCCCAGAAGATTCTAGAAAATGAAGATTTTTTTTTGATTGAAAGTAACACGGTTTAGGACTTGGGATTTGTGGTTAAGTAAATTATTCAAACTTCGGAGCTAAGAAACTTAATAGTACCAAATATCACCAAAATGTCAAAAACAAGCAATAGAAAAGACTTAGGCGAGTTGTCAAAATAAAATAATAATATAATAAATAAATAAAAAGACTTAGGGGCAAAGAAAAGTTTATTGTTACAATTTTAGGTTTACCTATACATTTTAACCTTTGTGTAATCGTTAACCCCTAATCTATGCTCATTTTAGCTGTTATTATTATTATTATTATTATTATTATTACAATTTTAGGTTATTTATCGTCCATATCGAAACCCATACAAAAATTATTGATTTTAATATGATATTAAAAAGTCAATCGGATCAGGTAATGAGTATATTAAATTTTAAAATTATCATAAATACTAAAATAAGTTCAACTGGGCTATATTATAGCGGAGGGGCCCAAGACACGCCTAAGTTAAGGTGAGAATTAGGCCCAATAAGTGGTTTTATCATAAGGGGCCTAAATATGATAGGAACGAAAATAAAATCAAATCTATAATAAAATTTGGGATTTTATTATTAAAAGCTAGACCACTTCCGGCGATCCTGTTGGATGGAAATAAAATACGCCTGTTCAGTCAGCTGTAAATTTTGTTTGTTTTTTTTTTTTTTTGAGAAACAATTTTATATTTGTTTAAATGAAGGGGGTGGAAAAGAAAGACAAACACTAAATTTAGCGGTACGATGACCCAACATGTTTTTTTTTTTTCGATAAATTGGTCAGCGACTGACAAGCTAGATGACCCAACATGTTAATAAACAAACATATTAATAAAATAAAATAAATATTGTAGCGGTCTATTTTTTTTTGTATGGATTAAACTTATAAATCGCTTAAATTATGAATGAGATTTTAATCGACCATGCCTCAAATCAAACTGAAAAAAATAATCTATGACAAAATGTTCCTTATGATGATGATATGATAAGAAATTGCTGCTATAGGATATTATCCAAACCCTTACCCAACCTGTTTTAAGAGAATAAAACCTCAACTTATATTTAAACTTACTATCCGGATTGCATGGCAACATATATTTAAACTTACTATCCAAATCCTTACCCGACAAATACATTAAAAATATACCGACGACATTACAGCAAAGCATCATGTTTAAAATTGTTAGGTTTTTTGGTTTACAGAAGGGTGGTTGTGTTGGGGGGGGGGGGGGGGGGAGACAGAGATTATATACCTCTGATAATCATCATGGAGGTTCAAAAAGCGCAAACACTACTCCAAGTAATTTGGACATGGCGTGAAGTTTGCTTGACTCGCCTTCCACAGTTCCACCTTTCAGCTAAAAGAGTTTCGAGATGCGCAAAGGAAAATGAAGAAGAGTGGAGGTTCTCTGAGTGGAATGGAGAAATTGGCTTGACTAAAGATGTGCCTTTCCAAGGGGATATCCCATATGAGACGAATATGCTCTGGACAGTGCACTGTGTTTGGAGAGAAACGATGTTTGTTAATTAATGGAAAATAATACTAAAGTTTGAGTTCATAACAACAAAGTCGTTGTAGTATAGTGGTGAGTATCCTCGCCTGTCACGCGAGAGACCCGGGTTCGATCCCCGGCAACGGCGCTTTTTTTTTAATTAAATTATTATTATTGTTGAGGTTGGGGCAATTATTATGTCAAAAAAATTTAAGATATAGGCAACAGTCTAACAGAGATATTTTATGATCAAATATATCAAACTTTGTACTTTCAACACCACCACTACTGACTACTGATTTTTGCCAAAAAAAAAAACTTCTAAACTGGCTAATATCAGGTACCAACAGAGAAATCATACTCAGTGCACACTCCAGTACCCAAACAGAACTTCATCAGATTTAAAAAATGTTTTGAAACCAAAGAGATTAGAAATCAGCACAAGGGTATTTTAGGAATCATGTTTATCTCACAAACACCTGCATGGAATTGCTTCAGACTTAACTGTAACGAAATCATGCTTAGACACACCTTCTGTAAAATTTTCAGAATGATTGGAATAAGAGATATTTGAACCCAAGCTGAAACCAAATACAGAAACTCATTAAATGTAAAATGTTTATGTAACTTTTCTGTACAATGTTTATTGTGAATTTCTCTCTTTTAGACATTCATGCATAACTAACATAACCTATTCTATAATTTCGATTGAAAAAATATTTGAAATATGAAATTGATATAGTAGAATTCTGAAACAATAATATTCCAAATCCAGAAAAAAAAAGACAACAATATTCCAATTCAGCCAATAAAAAAAGATTTTAAAGAAGAAACCAAAAATTGACACAATGCTAATATTCCAATTCAATCCAGGAAAAAAAAGGAAACCACGGGCCTATCATGAGAGTAAGACATGATTACGGGACTTCAATTTTTATTTGGGGCACAAATTTATTTTCAAAGAAATCTATTATAAACAACAAAATTGGACAGAGCCCTCTGTACAGCCCCCTGCAAATCTAACTTAAAAGTACAAATGGGGGATATTTATTTATTATTATTATTATTATTATTATTTTTTTTGGGGGGGGGGGGGTGGGGCAATGCCCAGTACAACCCCCTGTTCCTCCGCCCCTGCTACAGGGTCAAAGAATAATAGTCTGCTGTGATTATAAAAAGGCCAAAAAATTGGACAGAGCATTCATCTGCTTGCTTATGACAAGTTATTGAGAGAAGAATTAATGAACAATTACCTATTTTGTTAGAACAATAATGGTGATTCATACCTTAAAGTGACCATGGCAAAATCAATTTTCTACATAGATGCTGCATGCCTTGAGCTAATTTCTCCGATTTTGCGGGTCAGCATTTGTGGTAAAGTTGAAAGGTGTCTTTTGATATACAGCATACAAGGATTGGTCATTTGAATATATCTTAACCACAGGAATATGCTTGAATTTCTGCCACTCAGCACCACCTATTCGTTGGCTTGTAATCTTCAGAAGCAGCTCATTGTTACACCA
This sequence comes from Rhynchospora pubera, assembly GCA_028095005.1. Taxonomy (NCBI): domain Eukaryota; kingdom Viridiplantae; phylum Streptophyta; class Magnoliopsida; order Poales; family Cyperaceae; genus Rhynchospora; species Rhynchospora pubera. The sequence continues at coordinate 82,083,522 of CM051460.1, read as the reverse complement.
GATTGTTAGCTTCTCTAGCATTACTGCTATTAAATATTTCGGGAGGGTTTCCATTTGTAAATCATATAATTCCATTCTATGAAAAGGTTTAAGGTTCTCTAATATCTTTAAGTTTGGACAATTCCTGATTCGAATAAATGAGAGGCTAGATAGGTTTGATATCTTCTCTAAATTTGGGTTTTCAAGAACTTGAATACGTTGGACTGATGGTAGATTCTCTACATATCTTATCTGGTCAACTGCAATAATTACCAGGTCCTCCAAAGAAGTTGCATGGTGTAAAAGACCCTTTGGAAGTGAACTCAATTTGGGACAAGCATTAAGTAATAATTTATTTAGTTTGGGCATTGCCGGTTGGTCCTTCTCCCATAGCCACTCTATCCAATTCGACATTCCCTCAAATGCTAGTTTATTCAGCTGGGAAAATGGAAGGATTGAAGAGTGGAATACTTCTGTTCTGATGTGGTCTTTGCTGTCATCCAATAAAAATTCCCGTCCGATTTTTGTAACTGATATTGCACCTTTTATTCGAAGTAAATCTAAGTTAGGTAGTTGGCCTAGAGAAGGAAGTTGGCTAATGCATTCACAATTAGTGAGGTCAAGATATCTAAGAAATTTCAAGTTCGATGGGTCTGCGCCTCCCACATGAAACCAATTGGGAAGCCGATGACCAAAGTAACCTTCAATCGTTAAAATTTCTAAGGATAAAGGAGGACACAACTCATTTAAGACATCCTCAGCTAATTTCTTCTCCTCAATTGTAGGAACTTGAATTCCCATGTTTGGTGTATAGGAAAATATGAGGCGCTTGAGGTGAACCTTGACCTTAAGGTTCGCCTTTTTTGCTGCAGTAACATCAAATGCTTTTTCCAAGCAGTATAGAGAAAGTTTGAAAATTTGATACATTGTTCCTAAATCTTCTAAACTACTAAAACTGTTTGAATTATTCTTGTACGGTTTGAAACCACGAAGTTCAACTAGCTTCTCTAACTTTCTTAAGCCCATTGGAAATACCATAACTTTGGTATTATAAAAGGTGAGAAATCTTAGATCTAGTAGGTCAAAAATACTAGAAGGGACATGGGATAGCTGCTCGCAACTTTGGAGACTCAAATATACTAACTTTCTAAGATTGCCAATGGAATCTGGCAGACTTTGTAACTTTGATCCACACAAATTCAAATATCTGAGGTGCACAAGGCCACAAAAAGAATTAGAGAGCCTTGTGATATTAGAACCGCTAAGATCTATAATCCGCAGGTGAGAAAACGATAAAAGCATATCGGACAGGGCATCACCCATGCTATTATTGATAAGCAATAAGGTTCTTAGAGATTTTTCTTTTTTAAAATAATCTAGATTTACCATAATTTCTTCTATTGATAGTCGCCGCAACTTCAACAAAGATTTAGACATATGAGACAGTTTATTTTCTCTTACTATAAAATTTTCACCTTTTTCCAAATATCCAGCAAATGATCTCAATAAATCATGCATTTTGCAGCGATGTTGATCGTAATGCCCTGGACTTGCTTCCAAAAGATTCCGCGAAATCAACTCCTTATAGTACTCTGCCCCCAACTCCCAAAACGACAAATCACCATCATCATATAGCAATCCTTCTGCTAGCCACAAATAGACTAATTGTTGTATCCCAAACTCAAAATCTTCAGGATAGATGGAGCAACAAATAAAGCATTGCTTTAAATATGATGGAAGATCCTCATAACTCAGATAGAAAGCGCGATGGAAATCACCTGGCAAATCAGCCACAGACCACAAATTGCTTCTTAAAATTTTTTGCCACTCAGTTTTGTTTTTGCCTCTCTTGCGAAGAACTCCACCTATTGCTTTTATAGCAAGTGGCAAACCATTACATTTTTTTACTAGTTCATGGCCAATGTCATTTAGTGTCTCACTCTGTGTTTGATTGATTCTCACCTATTGGAAATGACATTTATTCAATATTAGAAACCAGTGCTTTGTGCTAGATTGAGGGCATTTAGATAAATTAAAATTAATAAACAATATTCTTGATGCAGGTATTAAAACTGAGAAAATGATTAAGAAGAGCTACAGACCTCAGTAACTACAAGTTTCTGAATCCAAGACTAAAGCAAGAGTAGCTAACAATAATACTTTCAAACAAGATATTTACTAACCCTACACTTGTTTCTATAAATGTAATGAGTAAGAAAAGATAAAGCTAGTAGTCTGTCTCTGTCTTTTTTTTTTTTTTTTTTTTTTTGAAAATCAGCTCATAAAGACATAATAGCATAATCTGTCTTACTTGTACCAACAAGAGCTCAATAATTTATGTAACTAAAAAAATAATAAGAATATTTAAGGAGATTCAAATCAAGTATGTTTGCTACCTATCTAATATTATAAATATATATTATTATCAAATTTAGCGACATTGATATAATTTTTAGCATAGTATGTACCTGTTTGATAAGTAAGGACCACGAATCCTCATCTGATAACTTCTCCACTTGATGAGATGCTATTGCATTCATGAATCGTGCAACCTTGTCATCCCGAGTAGTGACGAGTAATCTACTACCACAAGCACCACTGATCATGGGGCCACGCAATAGTCCATCCCAAACATTTTGACTCTCAGGCCACACGTCATCCAAAACAAGAAAGAATTTCTTGCCTCGGATCAACCTCTCAAGCATTGGCACCAACTCTGATCTTTCCTCAGCAGCACCATGGTTGCCTCCCGCCTCTCGAATAATAGATTTGAGCAATTCGATACCTCTAACATCTTTTGACACACAAACCCAAAATTTTAGGTGGAACTCCTCCTGAACCCTTGGATCATTGAAAATCTTTTTTGCAAGAGTGGTCTTCCCTATTCCGGGCATCCCCACAATAGCAACAACACAAACATTTTCTTTCACACCCATCTCTTCTGTTGTTAGCCACTTCATAATAAGTTTTGTATCTTCTTCAATCTTATCACCGACAATATCAGCTAGCACAACTGACGGATCAGTTTTGAGGCTGATGTCAGAGTTCCTACGACGATGTTTAAATGGCCTAGCATCTTCTTGCAACTCATTTAAACCCAAATCTGACTTCTTCTTAGAAATCTCATCTAGCCTTGAATTAATCTCCTTAATTTTTGTGCCGATCTCGTGAGCAAATTTAGTGTTACTAAAGGATGAAATCAAACTAACACTCCAACTGAATTTGGAAGAGGAAACACAGTCATCAGTCTTGATTTGCCAGGTATCTATAAGGTCATCAGCATCATACATGACGTCCTTGAGCTCCATGAGCCATCGCTGGATAGCACTGCTGTCGATTTGCTTCCTCTCAGCATCAGAGAGGATGCATTGGATGTCATGTACAGTGTTCTGCAGCTTTTCAATATCGTCGGGAATACCCAGCAACATGCCCACCTTATCCGCTGCCATGTTTGTTAGCCGGCTACTAATGTTGCCGACAAAAGCTTGCAGGATCATCGCTATTTCTCAGCAACACAGCTAAGCTAAATTTGCAATTGGACAAATTAACAGTCAGTTTGTTGGTTAAAAGAAGTTCCTAAGTAGTCGGAATTGATATGATATATAGGTACAATATCGTGAATGAAATAATAATGATATGTCAGGAAGTGTTTCTATTATTTGCCGTGACAATAACTCGTTTGGCGCTTCCTTGGTAGCAGGTGGCAAGTTCTACGAGTCAAAAGTGAAGTCATATTGGTAGCTGCCGGTCAAGTTCCTTCAGCTTACATTCATACTAAACAGCTGGCAGGTGATATCATAGGTTAGACTCGGAAAACCTATCCTAATCCAACTACTACCCCAAGTTCGTTACTCGCAAGTTTCCTAAGTCGAAAGTCACCATTTCCATTTTTCGTTTTATTTCTTTTTGGCAAGGATAAGTCATCATTTCGTTGGTTCTCTTGGATTGAGATTAATTGTCACGTTTCAATGAATTATCAATGGATCTCATATTCTCATGTAAAAGAATCCGTGCATAGGTAACAATCTGATGAAGTAGAGAACAATCTGATAAAGTAGAGAACAATCTGATAAAGTAGAACCAGCTTTTATGGTAAAGAGCAATATATCTTAAGTGAAAAATATCGTAATTTTGAAACCCGGCTAGAGATTTTTCATAGACATTTAATTTAAAAGTAAGTTGAGAGGCTTCACCCAATTTATCTAAAAAAAAAAAGAAATCTGATAACGTAGATTTAGCAGGCCAGTAATACCTGGATGAAGACTACTTCTAGCAGATTATCAAAACAATAAATTGGACAAAAAACAAAAGGGCCCTCCCAAAGAACTTCTTTGACCCAATTTTGATGACCATGGGCCTTTTTTTTTTTTTTTTTTCTTTTTTACCACAAATCAAGGGGTTTTCTATAGGGGTGCATAACGTGAAAAACGACCACGAAAATGATCATTTTCGTTAACTGTTGCATTGATGCACGAAATTTTTGTATTTATTGCGTTGATTGTTGCATCCGTTTAACACATATTGCGTTGATCGTTTCGTTGATGAGAACGATCAAAACGGTTATAACCGTCTTTGACTACATAATTGTTTTGCATTTTTATTAAGATGCAAGAAAATAAACTATTCTGCATTTTGTATGAAACGGAGATAGAGAAATGATAGATTAGGTCACGCGGGAAAGGGGCAGGAGGCACCATCATCACCTCTCGCTCTCAACGGTGATTGTACTGGGTGGTGCAGAGGCGAGAGAGATAGATGTGATTGTGTTCGGCGGAGAAATGACGGAGCGAGCTGCAAAAATCTAATTTTACTCGTTTCTCCCTCGATTTCTCCGCTGAGGTCCTCTGCAATCTAATAATAAAACCATGAAAATTTTTTTTGACGAAATGCGCAAAATAAACGACCACGAAACGTAACAGTTTCGTTAATCGTTCCGTTCTGAGACGAAACAATATTTCTATTTGCGTTAGTTTTTCCGTTCCTTAAACGAAACTGAAATCCTTATCCGTTACCGTTCTGTTCCGGACGAAACGAAACGAAAGAACGATTGAAACGGCTATCGTTTTCAGCCCTAGTTTTCTATCCGGCAAATAATTTATATTTCGAAAGCTATTTATTCAATAAAAAAATACATTTTAAAAGCTAATCAACTGGCAAAATCGACTATCTACTGATTCCTATTGTAGCATCTAAAAAAGAATTTTGTAGACTTTTGCATATTAATCTAGGAATAATATTTGGAAATTTCAATTGCATTAAGTTCATTTAACTAATATTTGTTAATTCTGCTTAACTGCATTGGAATTAGAGGGTAAAATCCAATAATTAAGCGGTGTAGTCAAAATAGTCAGATTTGACCAAAGCTCCACTCACCACTAACAGTCACACAGTCACACTTACTTCCACTTTGGATTCCGGAATCAAAGATTGCCATACCAGCTACAGCCTACAGCTAGCTGCTCTAGCCACGGTTCTTTGTAGCCAGGTGTAATATAACTAAGCAAGTCTCACTATTCAGTCAGTGGCAGCTGTGAATCTATATGAGTGCTTAGTTACTGGCAACAGTACCAAATCTTCAGATTCAAAATGTTCTGAAACCAAAGAGATTAGAAATCAACGTAAGGGCATTTTAGGAATCAATTTTATCTCACAAACAGCTGCATAAAATTGCTTGAGACTTTAATTGGAATAAGAGATGTTTAGACACTCCTGTAAAATTTTCAGAATTATTGGAATAAGAGATGTTTGAACCCAAGCTGTAAATAAATACCAGCAAGTCATTACAATGTTTCGACAATTTTTTTGTACAATGTTTATTGTGAATTTCTGTCTCTCGGACAATCATGCATTGCTAACATAGCCTATGTGCAATCTAAAATCAGACCAGTGTAGAAGCAAATTTTGCACAAAAGACTTAATTGAAGGCAACAAAGAAAGCAGTGACACATGCTAACGAGAAAGCAATCTAAAACAGTTTACCTTGATAACCAAATCAAATTACTGTTAATATTAGTGCTTTGAGTATAAACCAGAAAAAAGTAAGCCAAGAAATGGTAAACATACCAAATATCATTGATTTCTGCAGTATTACCTCCGCCACATCTCCAAGAAACATAGACATATGTTGATCAGAGACCTTAAAAAAGACCCAAAAATGAGATTGAAGTCACTATTGAAAAAGATAAGAAGGCATCCAAGTCTGTGTTTTTAAATTTACATCATCTTGAAACAATAGACAAAACTAGCTGTCTGAAAGGGAAGCCTACTTGCAGAGCTGATATTGCAGCATGACACTCTTTAAGAAGTTACATAGAAGCAGTTCTGACAAATAAGCATACATAGTGAGACAGTATTAGATGGTTTAAAAAGAAATGGATGTTGATTTTACAATTTTATATCACTACTACATAATAAGATTTTAAACAAATTCAAGCAGTGAATCATGTCAGTGCTCTGCGCAAGTAAGCTTTAGACATTGAAGAATATAGTTCAATGTGTTAATTAGCATCAGCCGCAGCATCTACAAAACAACAATTTAGACTACATTTTCATATCAGATGATCAAGAGTGATTCATTAGATAGCAAGTGCGATTTCTGTAGCTTCTATCTAATATAACTTTTAGAAAAGATCAAAGATATATCTTAAACTGGATGAACAATCAGGAAATTCCCACCAGTATCACAATAACCATACAGCAATAAGTACATATATTATCAGTTGATAATACATACATTTACAGAAATGGAATCTTACAAAAAAGATTGGAAAGGTCAACTGGATTTCAGATTAAATCCATTTCAGATCATACAGAAACCTTTATTGTATTAAAAGATTTCTTTATGATCAGGAGGTGAGAGAGAGAGATAGGAGCGAGATGGAGTTAAAATAGGACTACAGAAAACTACTTTACCTCTGCTACTCGAGGAACTTCACAATAATAAAATAAAATTAAAACTCCAGATTTCATATTTAATATGAAGACGATTTTAACTTCACCTGCATTGGTGCAAATATGCACCGAAAATTTTTTCAATTCAACACATAACAAAATTTCTGAAGTATATTGTTTAATAAGAACTTATCCAGACCAAAAGACTAATCATAGCCATCAAACTCAGTTGACATGAAAGATAATGCTACACTACATCTCTTTCTGCACCTCCTATTAATTTACATCATGAGAGTTGCAGAAATTAAAATCACAGAAGTAGGACCATGGACGTAAACAAAACAATCACACTGAGATCAAACCTTCATTACAAAAAACCAGCTCCAGTAAAGGCAGGACTTGTACGCTTAATTGTACTAGTATGTTAAGGTGAACATAACAAAAATCTAGGTAGTAAACAAATATCTCAATCCCACATTCCTCAACATCTAATAACAGTCCATAGGAAATACACAATCTAATAACAGCAATACATCCAGAAATCTGTTATAAAAGCGTGACTGAAGTTCAGCTTGAATTTAAGCATTCATTTAGTCACAATCATAGTCTCTGTTACAAGCATATCATATCACAGTGAACGATAAGTGCAAATTTGAGATAATCCACAAAATAAACTTTTATTAACAGGTTGTCTAACTATTACTTTACAAAGAGCCAGCATTAGCATATTGCTTTTTTTTCCCCCCTCAAAATCAGTTGTGCAATTAGCTAATCTAAATCACAATTGATCTTTTCTATTGAGGTCGAACTGGTTCCTGTTTCATGCTGGTTCCGAGAATCACATACAAGGAAGTTTGTATTAAGTTGTAAACATATGTAACAAGTATATTCAAGATTCTATAGGTGGTTTATGATTAAAAATATTATATTAGAAATGAAAACATGTGGTCAATGATCTCATCTAATGATCCAAAGTTCCAAACAGCTAAACAAAGCTTAGCTGAAACCACATTCCAAATTCTGTTGGCTCAATTAGTACTTCCTCGTCAAGGTCCTCCCACACTCCATCATCCTCGACAAGGTCCCACGATCCATCATTCATGACAAGATCCCACACTCCATCATTCATGTCAAGGTCCCACACTTGTTCCGTCTCTCCTTCCGGCTTGTCAGAAATGATCCTAAGATAGTATCCGACTTTCCCTTTGGGTGATTTGTACCAGAAATTGTACACATAACCCTCATGAATTGAGTCGCAGTCATCAGGGCAGAATGCCAATAAGCAGGATAAACCAATATAGAAAATGGTTGTGTTGTTTTTGTCAGTGACTTTCTTGAGCTTAAACGGCTGTTCCTGGAACTGGTACAACTCATATCTCACTCCGAGCTTGAAGGCAACCAAGTACACCTCAGATTGTCATTCCAGAAAACGAAATGTGTCAGCTTTGAAATCGTTATCAATATAGCAAAATAGCCTCTTCTCTGGTTTGTTTATATCAAAGGTCACCATGACTCGCTCGTCGACTTGGTCGACAAAGAGTAAATAAAACCGGCCATTGTAGTACATCACATCATTTGGAGCAAATGCCAGAGGGCTGTTAATGATTGTCCAGCATGGTTCTCCGACCCTGCAGCAGAAGATCACCAGATGATACAGGAACAGAGTTATCAGGCAGTCAGGGTCAGTCGGATCGCAAGAGAAAATCACCTTGCTTTTTGGATAGCCACGGTAAGAACTAAACACTTGTGGAGTATCGTGACGGGGAGCATCCCAGTCCTCTCCGAGATACCTGACCCCAGCAGTAAGAGGAGGGAGCACGATACGAGCCCGTGTTATCGGGTTCAGTAGGAAAACCTCTCTACCTTCAGTTTCTATGAACAAAAGCCAGCCACGGAGAGAGGCGCAGCAACGCTTGCCGATGATAGCTGGGAGGTGCAGCTGGTGCATCTTGGCTTTCCAGAGGTCATAGAAGAGGCGGACATCGTCATTTTTGTGTGGAATAGGGTAGTATGGAAGCATCAGCCAGGGGAGTTGGGGAGGGAGATGGTGAGGCTTGGGAAGGGAGCAGGAGCGCCACTGAGAGCAAACAGCACGAAATCGGATGAAGTCGGTGATGGATTTCAGCTTCTCTGAGATCAATTGGAGAACCAGTTGTGGGAGACAGCCCAATAGGGAAACTCGGATGCTGTGCCTTCTAATTTGAGAGAAAGCTTTTCCGAGAAGGATTGCATAACCTTCTCTTCTGTAAGATCAACCAGATTGGAACAATCAGATGGCGAGCCTCCCAATTTGAAAGACATTCTGAGATGAAATGCACGATCCTTGCTGGACGGGTTTGTCCGGGGAGGTTACAAGTAAAACCCTAATAAGCATAAATAAAAATAGTAAAACCCTAGTCCATCTGTTGGTGGCAGCTCAACAGGCGCAGGTTTGTAAGAGAGATTACAGGACAGACTGCTATGGAGCTACACAAATTGTGGAAACTACAGCACTAACACCAGATACAGGTTCCTTCAGGAAGAATTCCACTACCTGGCAACTACACTGACACAAAAACAGTTCAACTGAAAGAAATTGTGGCAGAATAGGCACATAATACCTAGATTCAAGGTTTTTGTTTGGAGGGCCATATACATGGAGGACTGCTGACTGGAACAAAAAATACAGACAATCTTTCAGTCAACTCACACCAATTCCAAACCTGTGATTCAGACTAAGAGTGACTCACGCATCCTGTTCTTTTGTATGGTTTACATACAACCTGGGAATTAGGACACACAACCTTACACAGCCACTCAGTCTCATATTTTCTTCATGACAGAACAGATGAGCGACCAAGACCAACAACAAGCATTTTTCTGCAACCTCCTCTGGAACATTGGAAATCTAGGAACTTGACTTTTTTTTTCCAAGGTAAAATTATGACCCCACAGTCCCACACAGAATTCTGAACCAGAAAACATACCTTAATAACACCACTGTCTATCAGCAAAAACCCATATGAGAGTTCAGAAGCAAACAGTACCTGATACCCTCAGGTTGTGCAATAATCCAAATAGATGCCTCTTGGGAACTCACACAAAATTCAGGACTGGATGCCACGAGATATAGCCCACAACATGAATTTTACAATAGTAATTCTCACAAAAAGTCAAATCACTTCTGCTTTCAACTCTGAACTCCAGGGTGCTCTTTTATTTTTCTTAATTTTTTTGGAAACAAAAATAGGGTTCAGGACCCATGTTTTTATCATCATTATATAAAAGGGTTTTTAGCAAGGTGCTGAAATTACAAACAGCTGACAAGACATGGCACTGAGCGAGCACAAGAGAGGGGAGAGCTGCTGGAACCTCCGAGAATTCTTTTTATTTTTCTCCTTCTATTTCTTTTTTCTTTTTCTTCTCTTTTATTTATTTACGGAGCTCATATTTGGGCTTCAACTGTTGCTTTTTAAGAGCAGGCCTATGGGCCTTTTCCACTTATATATATAAAAAAGGATTCGTGAAGTGTGAAGAGAGTGTTTTTGAATTTAATTGATCAATGATTCAATGTATTATGTATACTAGTGAAATAGTAAGTTGCGAGTAATCTGTGTTTGGCTTTCTTCCGCAATAATGCGATGTATGAACCACTAACTTTTAATTTTAATCTCCTTTCTAATCAGCAGCTGATTAGCTTCTCTAAAAAGAAAAAAACTTTTAATTGAAATCTGGCTCATGCGATTAGAAATGTTGACTGTCAGTAAAAAAAAGATATATTTTTGGCACTCATGAATTGGTTAATTTATTTTTGGTCCCACTAATTTGACTCGTATGATTTTAATTTCAGTTTTCTTTCAAATATCCAATCGTTTGTCTTTCATTCTTTTTAGGACATTCGGTAGTGTTCTGATCTTCACAAAAAAAAAAGTAGTGTTCTAACGTACATAATCGATAATTGATAAATATAAAAAAAAATAACAATTTATTGAAAATTTATTTAATGATTTTATACAACCTATTTTAAAATAATATGGTAAATAATTATACAATATTGGGTTACATTTTGTGATATTTTTGTACATTTTGTAATTGAAGTAGAGTAAATTATACAAACAGTTGGACTTATAGTATAATCTAGTCATTACTTTGGTCTTTAAAATTTCCAAACCGCCAATTTCTCAATGTTTCAATTTATTCCAATCAATTATAATTTTGCAACTCATAAAAAAGAACATAGATAGAGATTTCTGTTAGCATCCACGCCGTAAGAATATGTATCAAATTTGTTGATTATCATTAAATATGTATCAATTTTGCTTGTGATGACAGATGACTCAATGAGGACATCCTTGTGCAATCTCAATCAACTCTAGTAACTACCAGATAACCAAATTCACATTGCAAGAAGGGATTACGTACATTTGCAAACATTTAAATAATTCAATGTGTAAATTATTTTTCTAGAAAGGAAATCAGTAAATTATTTCATGGAATAATTGCACCTTAGTTATAAAAAACAAAAGAACACACTGCGCACATTAGCTATGAAAAGCACCTCTCTCTCTCTCTCTCTCTCTCTCTCTCTCTCTAGGGCTCTGTTTGGATGCGTTGAGAATAAGGTAGGAAGAAAGAAGAAGGGAAGAAATTTATTGGGAAGTGTGTAACTTTTGTGAAGAGTTTGGATGGTTAGAAATAAATTTATTTGGTAAAAAGTGTTTATTCCTTATTCCGAGAAGAAGCCATCCAAACGGAGCAGAGCAAGTTACCAACTAAGTTTTTCCATACTATAAAACAGAAACTTCACAATGTTTTATTTTATTGATTAAACTCCAAAACCATCTTCAACAAACCACTGAACTATATTAGTTACACTAACTAATCTGTATAATTTTTTAAGGCAGCATGGGGTTCAGCCGCCTTGGCAGCCGGTGTGGGCTCCACCTCAGGGGAAGGTACAACTGGTGTACCCAAAAGCTCTTGAGGCAAATCAGGTATCCCTTTCAAATAAAAGGTGTAAAATATCTTGAAAGGGAATACGATCTGGTGCAACTTGACTTGGCCAGTTACACCTTCGAAAATGCCGGACCCACCAGTCACAGCCAGGTAAGTGTCTTCATAGGTCAGGTACGGTCCTTGTACCGATATGTGGCCATAATCACCAAAGTAGAAGCTGAATATGGCCTCGTACCTGTCTCCATTTTTCTCTGGTACATGCTGGATTAGTATGCAGATGCCAGAAGTTATTCCTAGCCTCTTCTCCAAATTGCCATGATATACCTTAAATCAAGTTTACATGAAATTTTAGTAAATTATATGCAAAATATGAATCCTAAAATTAATTTCCTTCTTTTCTTGCAAGATTTTACAATCCATCCTTAGTCAAGTGGTTCAGCTGCCCTAGTGCATTATAGGGACTGGGATGCAACTTGAACAGGTTCGTTGATGGAACAAGGCGTGATTGCTTTCACAAAGAAAGCAAAGTAGAAATTTGCCTTATTGTTCTATCCCTCTCTGTATTTTGAAGTGGTCTTCTTTCTGTGGCTTTCAAATAATAATGCGTGGGATTTTATTGTTGGTTTGCTATTTTACCAGCTTTGTTACCAGTTCATTAAATAGCGGGATAATGTTGGTGGAAGATGCCAATGAGGCCGCTGTGATATATCAGTTGGTATCGGGTTCCATCATCTAGTATTTTTTTCCTGGTCTCTTTTGATTACAAATATGTTTCTGTTGGGTCTGAATTCTCGTAATTTCAAATGGGAATCGGTGGATATGCCACTTTATTTTTAAAAAAAACAAATAACAAATAATAAAATACAAATCTAGTTGGTAGCAAATACAACATGTTTCCTTTTCTTATGATTTTACATTCACAAAGGAGCAGTTTAATTGTGCTTGACACCAAACTTTTTAAATATACAAAGATAGAAGATTCTGTCGGGTCCAGTCATGAAAAACAAGTTTTGCTAGCATATACGCATGTTCCACTAAAGTACCTTTCAATGACAAGAATAAATAGTGGGGCTTTGATCAAAATGATTTATACACGAGATTTCATTTTATTGAAAATTGATTTTCGAGATTTTCTTAGGTCTAATAACATAGAAATTCCGACCAAATGATATCAAATCCATCCATTTTGATAAAAAAATTTTGTAATGAAATAAAATCTCACGTTAAAAATGGCAAAATGCCATTGGCCTATCTATTTAGTTGAAGTTTACCCATATAGTAGGCATTCAATTAATAACACTATCTTAATTTATCCATCATGATTTATGATTAAACGTTAATACTATAGAAAACCTCACTTTATTACTGAAAGGAACGAGATCGCCTAGTGAATTAACCTCCTTCTGGCTAAGTCGCAGGTATGCCGGGCTGCCACGATCCCTCTCATTAAGCTCATACACATACAACTCTTGTACCTTGCCTATATGATTAAATTCATTAATTTATCAGATACTCAATTCCTTGGTTTTTAAATTAGTTCCACTATGAACAGTAGGATATTCATACCTGGTTTGGCATCTGAGGCTGGATGCTTGGTGGAGGCAGAGGAAGAAATAGAAGCCTTGATGCTTGTATTGATTCCTTTAAGATTCGTGGTCCTGGTGGGTTTTATTGGGATTTTGCATTGAGGAAACGTTTGGAAAGAAGCTAGTGATTTAGTTTGACAAAAGGCAGAGGGCTTGAGAGAGAGAGAAGGGGCTTTGAGGGAGGCCATAACAGAGATTAGAGATGAGAGAAATTGATCAGAGAAGATGAGAAATAATTGAGAGTTGCTGGAATTTAATAGGTGGTGGGAATAAATAAGTGTAAAGTGGTGTGGCCCGTTTGGGGAATGATATGAAAGAAAGACTGAAAGCTTGCTTTGTGGAAGTGAAGTGGGAAATAAAGTGAACTTGATTATTCAAAAATCATAATAAAGGGTACTTGTTTCTCTGTGTCTCTAATCTATGTGGTCGTATGAATGTCGAGTCCTTGAAATTTGTTAATTTATAATTATATATATGGAACTTGGTTAAGGGATAAGAAATTATGGATTCACCATCTTGGCCTATTCAGGTTGCAATGCAACAGGGGATTCACAAAAAAAAAAGTCATACCCAAGTTTTCTGGTGACATGTATTGCTCATTTTGAACATGCATATGATTATGAATTGTGTTAAGTAAAATAATAAGGATTAACATGAATTTTTTTTATTTGTCTTTTTGGTAAATAGAACTTACAATAAGTGTAAGTAAATTTAGAAAAAAAAAAAACTTTCCCTTAGATAACAATGAATCCTGAAAATATCGTATATTTTCTATTTTTATAAAGACAAACAAACACCTAAATGTTCACCAGTTTTTACTTCCAAATACTTTAAATTATTCTTGCTTCAATGCACATTAGTTGCTTATTCCTGTAGTTTTCACAATGCAAGTACATGAAGCAAATGCAGATTTCTCTTCTACTTAGAGCATTAATGGAAAATGCAGAACTTTTTAAAAGTAAAAACAAGTGTTAGCATGATAATAAAGCTTAATTAATAAAAGTAGCACGATATAAGTACTAAACTGAAAAAAAATGCATTTTCTTCTTAAGAAAATGGAAGGATAAGAAGAACTGTTAGATTTTCAAATTTAAATCACATATGAAGTACTAAATTGACTTATTAGTTTCAGTCATTGGACATGCAGTTTAACATATGGTACACAAGAAGCTACACAAAAGGTCTGCCACATGAATTCGGATTTGTTTTCCAAGTGAGAAAAAATGTGGTCGGTGGGTCGGAGAAGGCACGAGTATACTCGGTTCCTCTCCAATGTTAAGGATATCAGTCAACAAAACTAAGAATAGTTGAGCTGTTTATTTCAGATCGGACGGTATGGATTGATCTATTTTCAGATTAAAGTTCGGACTTTTCCAATCCATATGGTCTTATACAACTGAAGAGGATCCAGATCGAGGTTGCAAGAACTTAATTTGACACGTGATTTTGCTACATTTTTTTTTTCAAAACACTGCTCTGGCAGGCGGAACAATATAATATTTTCCATTATTTCACATCTCACGACAAATTTTTTATTTTAAATTTGGGACAATGGTCCCAATTGACGAACTACATTAGTTTCTAATGAAATTGGTCGTTAACAACTATTTTTTTAAAAAAAATACATGATTGAAAAATCATATTTTGCAAAGGATTTGACTAGCATAAAATTTTTCTAAAAGTGACCTTGACACAAGTCTATTGTGGAATTGGATTGCCTCTTATCGATTCAAAAGGGAAAAAAAAATTGTAAAACTTGGAGCACTCCGTTACAAGAGAACTCAAAACTGGTCCCTTCGCTTGTCACTGAGTAGACCAGTAATACTGTTTCACCACATTGTTCCGTTTCATTCCATTTAGACCAAACGGAAACGAAAGAGCAAATGGATTCTGTTTTAAAAAATGGAACAGAAACGTAAATCGACATTTGTCAACGTAAGTGAAACGGAACAAAGAAATGGACTGAAATCAAAGAAAATGAATGACGGAACATTAAATAGAACAAAAATCTATTTTGTTTGATGAAACGGAAACAAAATAAAAATTTCGTTTCGTTACCGAAACGGAACAGAAACGAAAATTCTTGTTTCCGCTTCCGTATTCCACGTATGACAGGCCTGGTTGTCAGTAATGTTTGGGCCGATCAGATAGATGGGAACCGCAAACAAACAACATTGTGATTTCATTTCGGCCGAAGTATGGGCTAGTCTAAATTTCAGGCCTGCGTTTTTTAATCAAAAGTTCAAAACAATAAGTTGTCATCTTTGTTTCTTGTATTTTAAATAAAAATGATCCGTTGGCATAAGCAGTTCTATCTTTTAAAAAAATATAGAAATAAAATGAGCAGTTCTATCTAACACGCACCAAAACGTAATTGGATATATAGAACTTAAGAAATAATATTACTTTTCTAAATTGGAATATATAATATCTGGATTTTTACCCTAAAATTTTGGAATTGTGCATCTGCATACCATATTTTGGAATTCGTCTATATTACGAGACAATTTTTAGTTAATGTTTAAATTATAATATCTGTTTAAGCATTTTGTGTGGAATTTTGTTAATTTTAAATATTTATTGAACAATGAAATCAGGAACTCCTATAGAGTGTATAAAATGCTGTAAAAACAGTTCAGTAAATTTTTTGTTGTAAATTTGATCACGTCTAGATTCTACAATATATGCGCTTAATTCAGGAATTTTTTTTCACTTTCCGACTAGTTCAGTAACTTTGAGACTTGGCTGAATTGGTTACCTTTATTAGAGATAAGCTTACTCCTGTTCTTGAGTTGATCTGAGATTCAGTTTTCTTTTTTTTTTTATTTCTTTTCCTTTTAACTGGTAGTTGCCAGCATTTTTTCAGGCGAAATTGAATTATAGATCCATGCCGTGCTTCAAATCTTTTCTTTTTATGGAGAAATACCTTCAATTTGACTAGATCCTTACGAAGTCCACAAAATTTTTCATTATATGTGCGAAATTAAGTATGTACAATCTAACATAAACCACACATATTGGTAAAACTGATCTGTAAACAAACAAAACTTGAACTCAATACAAATTACAGTGACAAAACTTCCAAGCACATCAACATGCACCAAAACACCTGTACTTCCCATCCCAATTTCCTTCCCTCAAGTAGCATCAGCCGAACATGTGATCTTTTTCGTGTCGAAAGTGGTTACTGAGTATTCAACTGTGTAAGTACAATTCACCGTGACATCAATATTCCTCTTGTAAACCCCCAAAACATTAACTCTTCCGGCGATGTCTGTGTAGCTTGTGAAGTTAAGATCTTCCCCAACTACAATCCCGGTTAAATTTATATGTCCGGCTGCTGCCACGGCCCGATCAGTTAGAACGTCCAGTGAAACATTCATATGTGTGGTTTTGTATGCGCCGACCTCTCCGCTCAGAGCGTATGCCACCCCAACTGTCTGCCCCTCGTAGAAAAACTCGGTCGTACTGTTCTTAAATTTAAACGATGCAATATTTGGGTTTTTGAGGGATAAGTTTGCATTAAGAGTTAAGTTGACTGATACAAGATTGTTGTTCGTGCCAAGACCTGGGTCGACACTCGTTATGTTGATGTAATTTACAGTAAGAGAAGGATCTTTTATTTTGAAAACAGTAAAGGATAGGATCAGAATCACAATTCCGAGAAGAATGGCAACGGTCGCGCAACAGCCACAACAACAAATCATGCAGCGACGGCGGCGCAGGTATTGCGAGCGCTCACCAGATGTGGTGCCGTGCTCCTCATCGATTGTATTGATAGGGTAGATTGAAGGAGATGAAGTGTGGTTTTGGGTTGAGGTAAGAGGTTTAGTGGGTTGTTCTTCTTTGTTAGTTTGGTTTTGATCCATTTTGGTTGGAGTTTGTAAATTACGTGTTGAAATTGGGGATGGAGGAAAATTGGATTGGTGTGTGTTAATAAAGTTGGTTGGAGGTGGATGGAGAAAGTCTTGAAAGAGAGACTGTATTGTAAATTTGAACTTTTTGGTTAGCGGAGGTGTTACGCCCAGTTGTTGACTAGACTAACAAGCAATTAAATCAACAGGTCAATATACAACTACGAGTGATCCATATATTAGAACTATGCCGTGTAGACTGAGCTGTTAATCTTATTTTAGAAAAAGAGTAGACCTGTTATTACAGTATTTTATGTGAACTTAGGATTTTATTGTTTATTCTTAGGAATTTTAGGTTTTCACAGTAAAATATTATTACTGGTGCACTGTTCAGCTGCCGGGAGATGAAACGATGTAATAAAATTATAAAAAGCTAACTTAATTTTATTATTGTCTGTTCATTTGTATAAGACATGATGAGATAGGTATATTGGAGAACATGTAGCCAAACAGAATGGAACACATCACACGCCACGGTCGCTCTCTTTGGGGCATTTCTGGTCAACAAACTCTTAATTAGGAAAACAATTGTTTATTACCCCGCGTGGCATGAGAAAGAATCATTAATTCAGTGACAGCGAGATCATGCGATACATTTTTCCTAATTGACAACTCCTGGTAAACATCAGAAATCCTGTTCTTTCAACGGTCTATGCTGGGTTATTTATTAATTGGTTCGACTCATCATGCTCTATTCTGATTATGATTCATATCGAATATGAATCATAATCCATAAGAATGCTCCAGTACCCTGAATTTTATTTCGGAAAAAATATAGTCGTACAAATTGGGCGGGAGGTAGAATTCTGACCGATTTGCAATTTGGGCCTAAAAGTAGAATTCTTAATGCTTTTCAATCTTAGATAGAATATTCGGGCTTATACCAATTACCAAAGGTCCAGTCCAAAAGCTCATATTAATATATCTTGACTTCTTGAGAGTTCTAACTTCTAAGATAAGAAAAATACCGAAAAATTAAAAAATAATATTAAATTAATATAATATATTAAAAATAATATCAATATAATAATATTTTTTAAATAGTATCACAAGATCCGAATCCCAGATTCCGACCGCAAGATCGGAATCCCGGATTCCGACCTTAGCTTTTTTAATTTTTTATATATTATATATTTATTTATTTAGTATATTAATTAGTTAATTAATTAGAAAAATATGAAAAAAATTCGGAATAATTAAATTAAATTTTATATGTAATTTATTATTTTTTTGGGAAATTAAATTTATTTTCTTTTAATTAATTTATTTAATTAAAAATAAATAATTAAGTATAAATTTTTAATTAAAATATATATTTTTATAACTTATTTAATTAAATGAATTGTACCATTTAGAAAGGATTATAAATTTTTAGAATTTGCAGGGATATAAAGGCATAATTCTTTCAGAATGTTCAAAGTTTTATTAATTCTTTCAGCATTTGAAGAGATACAAAGGCATAACTTGAACATTAAAACTTTAAACATGCATAACTTTTGATAGGAAGGTCCGTTTGGGGCAAACGAGCACATTTCGGAAAGCTGGCGACGAGATCTACACATTTTATTAGGGTAAAACCTCATAACGACCATTTTCGGAGCCAAAAAACGCTCTCTAGACCTCCAAAATCCACTTTAAAAGTTTGTAAACCTAAAAACCACTCTAAACTACTAAATTTTTTTTTTAAATCATAAATTAATCATTAAAAAGAGAAATGCAGTAAATCAAGTGAATTTAGTCTTTCTTCTCCATCTCAGTAAAACATCAACTTTGTGTGATTCCTTTCTAACGCAATCCAGAAATTGCTTCCTTGATCATAAGACTCGACATGATTGTTTAATATATAATATGGAAATAATATATAAAGAGGAAAATACATTAAAAATTTATATTTTAATTAAAATTATACTTAATTATTTATTTTTTAATTAAATAAATTAATTAAAAGGAAAATAATTTTAATTTCCCAAAAAATTCTAAATTACATATAAAATTTAATTAAATTATTCTTGATTTTTTCATATTTTTTCAATTTTTTTACAATATATTATCTATTTTTCTAATTAATTAACTAATTAATAAATAAATAAATAAATAAATAATATATAAAAAAATTAAAAAAGCTAAGGTCGGAATCCCGGATTCCGATCTTGCTGTCGGAATCTGGGATTCCGATCTCGTGGTACTATTCAAAAAAATATTATTATATTGATATTAGTTTTAATTTATTATATTAATTTAGTATTATTTTTAAAAATTTCAGAGAAAAATATTACTAGAGCCTACCAGTTCATAAGGCCCAAAATATTGTTTCCATTTGTAGGCCTCTTAATGCAGCAAAAATTACAAACTGATAAGTTTTATTTTTTTGTAAATAAAATTAGGCATAGATAGATGATGCAACAGCGTAACAGGTGCGAGTAAAACTATGTCGCACATTTCCAAACTTATCAACAATATTACAACAAGACAATTTCTGTTAACTTGTGCGTCATCGCCCAATTCCATCCGCCCACGGAAATTACTCGAGCCACACAAATTATTTTAATAAACAAAAGAAAAGCGATCATAACTCATGCACGCCAAAAATTGCCAAAGCAGTAAGCCAGTTGACACATCGAATTCATATCCGGAATTAACCTAGCAAGCAAAATCTAAAATCCAATAGTTCACGATAGAAAGTATAAACTGTTAGTATTATATGATGCAGAAATTATTTCGAGCGGATTTTGATGGATCATCAGAGGTTTAGAAGATCGTTTGTATTTTTTTTTAAAAATAAATTAGGAGTCAAGTCTCCTAACTTATTTTTAAATTAAATGTCTATAAAAAATCTCAAGTCGGATTTCGAACCTGCGACCTCTCAATTGAGATGCATTCCTTTTTGCTACTAAACATACATTTTTCCATAAAAGAGTACCTTATCTGTTTGTATTTTAAGCGGGCCGTTGATGAAACCGATAGACATGCATTTTTCCATAAAAGAGTACCTTATCAGCTTATCTGTTTGTATTTTAAGCGGGCCGTTGATGAAACCGATAGACATGCATTTTTTTTATTTCCATAAAAGAGTACCTTATCTGTTTTTGCAAAACTCATTCTGGGCTGATCTGAGACTCAAAGAGAGACAAAAGAAACAGACAGATTCCATTATTTTGATTTTGTACATCTAATACAAGTTCAAGCACTTGAAGGAGGATGTTTCGGTCACGATAAGTTGATCTCGTGATTGTGCAGTGAGTCCAAGCCATTTGTGTTATGGAACAAGAGTTAAACTTGACATATCTTGGTCTAATCTCACTCGTTGACGAACAGTCCATCGACAAGAAAGAGCCAAACCGATCCAAGATTTCCGGAATTGGTATTTCAAAGTTTGCAATTGGTATTTCTAAGTTTGTACTTAGATTACTTATTTAACGTCCAAACTCTCATAGAACCTATAATACATTCATACTCATAAGCATAATTCAAACTAGGTGTAAACAATTAAATAAGGAGTTTAAATAATTTCAGATTTTATATCAAATGTGAAACATTAATTTTTAAAATCTGTTTTGATAATTCATTCCGATGAAATTTTATCTATTCTTCATTTAAACTTGAAAGGTTAAGGTCGTCAGATTAGTTTTACAATATTTTTGTTGCACAACTGCATAGTGCAATAAAAGATGAGTAATATCAATGTTGTTATTTCTTTATTTACCCATGCAAACATATTTTTCTAATTATATTAAATTAAATATAGCGAATCATCTTGTTTACCCATCCTAGGTCATGCCACACTCATGGCTGGAAAATATAGAAACAAGAGCGAAATATTGAGCATTCAATCTTGAGAATGAACAAAAAAAATTGAGACCATAAATATACTGATACAAATCAATAGAAAAATATAGCGACCATCTAATCATTAATTGAAGTAGTTGGGATGATTAATCTCAAAATTTTTCTTAGGAAAGTGAGTTGGAATGCAACACATTCGTCTCTCACTTTTATTGTTCCCTCCCATAGACACTTCATTCTACTTTTGATTTTTTTGAAGAAAAAACAAGGATCAAGCCCTAACCTTTTATAATTAAATAAACTTATGTACAAAACAAATAAGCCAGAGGCTAATTTGGAGTCAAAAAGATAAAAAAGAAAAAGTAAGACCAATAAAAGTTTGTATACAAAAATGATTGAGTAAAGGAAAAAGTTATGGTGGTTTTCTGAGTGCGTCCCACTCCAGAAAAGTCTTAAGTAAAAGATCAGCTATTGTTTTGCACATATCCTTGAAGATCCGATTGCATCTTTCTCTCCACAAAATGAAAAAGCCAATGGCTACTAGATCCTTCAAAGGCTTTCGAGAAGTTGAGTTGTTGAGCAGGAATGTGTGACTGTGAGGAGGAGATAGGCCAACACCTAAAAGCTAGAAGATGCAACATGATGAAAAAGGGCTGTCATAAAGAATTTGTTGAAAGAGCCATTCTACTTTTGATTTACTGATTTACTTTTTTGAGATCCCCTTTTTCACTTCTAGTGCAGTATACTGACATACATGCGGTTAGGTCGTTGGGGGTGTCAAACGTGTGAAACAAAAACAGAACTGGTATGTTCTGTTTTCGTTCCATTCTAGCTAATGGAAAAAAAATATTGTTTTGTTTCCGTTCTATTTCGTAGAACGTAATAGTTTTTTGTTTAGTTTACTGTTCTATTCTTTATTTTCCATTGATTTCAGTCTAGTTTTCGATAAATGAAACACTAACATTTACCAATATTCGTTTAGTTTTCGTTCTGTTTTTAAAAAACGAAACTGATTTTCCTTCCGTTTCTGTTCCGTTTTGGAACGGAGAAGAATGAAAATGTGTGAAACGGTACGGTATTGATAGCTGTGCATGTGGTGGCGTCTTGGAGGGGACTAAGGTTACTTATTTACTTTTTTGAGATCCCCTTTTTTTCTTCTAGTGAAGTATACTGACTATTTCTGACTATGACATACATACATGTGGTGGGCTAGGGCTGTCAATTTCATGCCGTTTCAGACGTTTACGTTTCGTTCCGTCCGAAACGGAGCGGAAACATCATGAATTTTGTTTACGTTTTACTCAGCGGAACAGAAACGGAAGCAAAACTGATTCCGTTGGTAAGAACGAAACGAAAACGAAATTATCGGCTTCCGTTCCGTCGACCCACGTTGTTCCATCGGCCTAGTAATTTATTCGCGTAGAATACTTCGAATTGCAGAGACTCGTAGCCGAGGAGATATACTCGAGGCTGCATCTCTCTCTTCTCTCCTAACCCTAGCGCCGCGCAGCAGCTCCATCTCTCTCGATTCGCATCTCCTACCTTTCCTCTTTTCAGCTTCTTCTCTCTCGCCTCTACAATTGGAAAAGCCCTGTCTCTCTCCCTCATGGCAGAAGCTCTCAACCCCACACCCCTTGCTACTCTCTCCCCAATCAGCTCACTCTTCTTCTTCTTCTCTCTCTCTCTCTCTCTCCTTTCGCAGAGATCAACCCTACCTACACCAGACTTCCTTCTCCTCTCTCTCGAGCCATGGCGTTTGGGGGTCGTCATCTCCTCCGCTCACCTCCTTCTTGTCCACCTGAAACCCCATAAAAGAAACCCATCTGACCTCACTGCCCCTCTCTCCCACTCACTCTCACTCTCTCACTGTCTCTCTTCTCAAACTGCTGCTAGGAGGCTGGCTGCAATCGACGATGGTGAAAGGAGACACTGCTGTAGCTATTGTGAAGGTAGCATCCCTTAGAGCAGTGAAGGCAGCATCCCTTCTGTCGACATTAAGGTGAAGTAATATGCTTCCCTTTTGTCAGGATTCCTTCTGCTATCTCAGAGTAATATGCTTCCAAGATCTGCTAGCATCAATTAGAAGATTATGAGCTGATAAATTTCTGATAATTTTTCTTTTTTCTAGTAAATTTCTGGTAATTTCTCTTTTTCTGATAAATTTCTGGTAATTCTCTTTTTCTGGTAATTTTCTCTTTTTCTGATAATTTTTTTGTACATTTCTCTTTTTCTGGTAAATGTATACAAACATTTATTACAATTTTTTCTGGTAAATTTGCTGGTAAATTTTTCCTTTTCGTTTTCCTTTTTCCTTATTATCAGATTCTTATGAAGATAATTAGCGGGATGTATAAAATACCATGGAATGTGAATTTTGTGTGTGTATTTTTTTTTTATAATAGTGTGAATTTTCTGTTAAAGATAATGAGTATGTGTACAATGATTGTTTATGTTTAATTGTGATTCATTGATGTGTATAATACTAAGTTTGTAATTAGACACAGGAACTTTACAGCCATGTACCTATATGCAGTTTTCTAAGTTATGCAATTTTCTAAGTTTGTAATTAGTAGTTTTTTCTGTTCAGTTTTCAATGTTTCAAATACTAAGTTTGCAATGTTTCTAAGTTTCGGTTCAGTTATTAATATCTGTTTTGAGTTAAAGATTATTTGAATTTGTAGCAAAAATAACAAGTACTAGCTTGGTACCATGATTCTTTTTTGTGTTATTCCTTCAATTTTGGTATCAGTTTGGTACATTTGGAACACAATTTTAGTCTGACGGAACACAATTTAGTACCAGTTTGCAAAGATTATATATTTAAAGTTTTTAACGTTTATTTCGTTTAATTTTATAGAACGTTAAACGTAAAAAAATTTAATTACGTTCTATTAACGTAACATAAGCGGAAGAGGAGACAGTTACGTTCATTAGAACGGAACGTACACGGAAGTTATTACTTCCGTGTACGTTCTGCACGTTTGACAGCGTCTTGGAGGGGAGGGACTGAGGTTTACTTATTTACTTTTTGAGATCCCATTTTTTCTTCTAGTGCAGTATACTGACTATTTCTGACTATGACATACATGCATGTGGTGGCGTTTTGGAGGGAACTGAGGTTTAGGGCTGTCAATTTCGCTCCGTTTTGGACGTTTACGTTCCATTCCGTCCGAAACGGAACAGAAACACAAGAGATTTTGGTTACGTTTCAACATTCGAAACGGATCACTGTTTCGTTCAGATGGACAGTACGTAAACGAAGCAGCCCATTTACGTTTCGTGGGCTAAAGTTATTCTGTCCGAATTGAAGCCCATACTTTACAACCCATTATGAGGCGAAGAAATAAAGAGAGAGAAGACCTAGCGCCGCTCTCGTACTTCTCTCGCCTCAGTCGCTTGTCTCTCTCGCTCAATTCCACTGCGCCGCTCTCGTCCTTCTCTCCTTGTGTCTCTCACTCGCAAAATCCCAGAAGCTCAGCATCTCTCCTCCGATGCGCTCTCTGACATACCCCACCTCTCGCCTCTCCTCCACTATCTCCCTTTCAAACCCTCAGCCGTGACTAAACCCATCTCTCCTCCTCCGTTACCTACCTATGTGAGGGAGAAGGCATGATGGTAGTGAGGGACGAGGCACGATGACTGTCAATATGTTATGTTACCTCCATCACCTCTTCTTTCCTCCTCCACGTCACTCTCTTACTGCCGATCTAAGCCCTAACAAAAAAATTGTTAAGAACAGCGACACATCGTGGCACCAACGAGAGTTCTTTCAACACCAATCGGATAACCTAACCTAGCAACATGGTTTGTTAATAGAGGAAGACGGAGGTGCGATGGCGCAGCGGCCTGCACGAGTACCACCAGGAAACCCTAGATCGAGAAGCTTCTTCGAACCAGTATGAATCAAGATCTGTGCTGATGAATTTCATCGAGCTGGTATGAATTCGCCAAACACTGTTTTTTGCCTTTCCTGTTATCAACTTCTTTTGATCTTTTTGCGATTCTTGATGTCAAATTGTGGGTTGTTTGTAATAAAACATTTCAGATTGCTGTTTCATAATTCTGGCATTTTTTCAGTTTAGTTTTCTTTTTGAAATTAATTCTAAACTCTATAGGATATAGATAGCAGAGAGGTTGGTATCGTTTTTTGTTCCAGTGTGGTTCAGTCAGTTTTGTTGTATTGAACTTTTTTTCCTGTTAAATGGAATACTTAAATTTGTGATGTAATACTTATGTGATTTGTGATATATTGATACACTGATTCAGTGCTATTCAGTCACTTTTTTCTTCTTCTTCTGTCTAATTTTGTGATATGTAATACTTAAATTTGTGATTTGTGATATATTGATATACTGGTATGTAATGCTTAATTTTTTTTTATTTGATGTTGGTACGGACTGGTACATGACATGGTACCAGAGAGGGCTATTTTTGCTTTTTGGGCTCTATAATTTTGTTTAATTTCAAAAATGAAACCTGATGGTGTAAAAAATTTTTTGTTGTGATTTGTATTAACTCAGAAAAATCGATGTCATTTTAATGGCTCCGTTTGGATAGGTGTGGGAAGAAGGGAAGAAGGGAAGAAGTATTGGGAAGTGTGTAACTTTGTGAAGAGTTTGGATTGTTTATAATTTTTTTTCTTCCTTCTTCCTTCTTCCTCCTTCTCTCATCCAAACAAAGGCAATAGTAACAAAATGTAACGTTTTTAACATTTGTTCTGTTTAATTAGACGGAACATTAAATGAAATTTTTTTTAATTACATTTTATTAACGTAACATAAGCGGAAAAGATTTTAGTTACGTTAATTATAACGGAACGTACACGGAAGTTGCTATTTCTTTGTACGTTCTACACGTTTAACAGCTTGGGTGCATGCCACACGCGCGCATATTGTTCGATGAAATGCCGGGCTCAGTTTACATAACAGTACGAACAATTGTTGAGGACTCTATAGCGCCAAGTTAACAACTTAACAAACGACCAAGTGGTTCCTTTTTTGTCCAGGTTGGTCACCTCATATGCAGCGAAAATTGTTTCATAAATCATGAATAATAATAAAGGTACGATGCCCAAGTTTAATATTCTAAAGGCGTCAATACATGGACTTTGTATGATGGAAGGGCATGAAAACTATTTTCAGTACACATGCTGACATGCACTTGCCTACTTGGAGAGGCAAAATATAAATATGAATTGAATTATTCTTAATTAAATGCAGTATTAGGTGAAGTATATGATCTGTTTGATAATTTATATAGTTTCGTAATAAGTGTCTTTTTTTTTTTTAAGAATTTCACTAAAATATTTTGTCCAATTATTCAGTTAATTGGAAACGAAAGCCAAATGCTATCGTGTAGTGCTTGATAATAAATATAGTAGCACAAAACTAAAAACTTACAGCACTCTTACAAACAAAGGTAGTGATGGAACCACACACTTACTCTTCACTTTACAAGCCATTATTAGTAGCATTCTTGTGATTAATTTAACTAAAAAATAATCTTGTCCCTTTCATACCATTCACCAATTCCACCAATGCATTGTACAAACTAAGGCAGTAATAAAACCACACACAGGCCCTCCTCTTTACCACCAATTATTAGTAGCATTCTTTTAATTAATTAAGCCAAAACTTAATCACCTCCCTTTCAAAACAGTGACCAATTCCACCAGTGCATTGTACGATTCACCATCCTCTGCCACTGCCCGGCATGCCGCCTCTTTAGCGACCACCGTTCTCTCTCTCAGTTCCCTCCCTCCATCTGACTCCATTAGCCACTGGATCTTTCTCTCCACTTCATCAGCAGCCACCAATTCACTGTCATAACCTTCCACGGCAACTGCCAGCTTCATCTCCTCCTCTAAGAACACCTTGTTCATCCACTGCTCGGCATACAACGGCCACGCCACCATTGGCACGC
The DNA here is from genome assembly GCA_028095005.1 of Rhynchospora pubera. Taxonomy (NCBI): domain Eukaryota; kingdom Viridiplantae; phylum Streptophyta; class Magnoliopsida; order Poales; family Cyperaceae; genus Rhynchospora; species Rhynchospora pubera. The sequence continues at coordinate 82,056,512 of CM051460.1, read as the reverse complement.
CAGCTGTCACTGCCTCCAGAACAGAATTCCATCCACAATGTGTCACGAACCCTCCCACAGACTCGTGCCTCAGCACATCTATCTGTGGGGCCCATGACTTAACCACAAAACCTCGATCACTTGTTCGTTTCAAGAACCCTTCAGGCAAGAGCATGTCGAGGTCGGGCTCTGGCAATATTTCGAAACGTTTCTCTGGATTTGGTGGTGTCCGAATAACCCATAAGAACCTTTGGCCACATTTTTCCAAACCAATTGCAATTTCCTTGATTTGTTTAGCTGAGAATCGGCCGATACTGCCAAAGCAGAGAAACACCACACTTGATTTGGGCTGTTTATCAAGCCACAAGAGACATTCTCTACCTCCATGTTTCTCATCTGATTTTATCAAGGGGCCGATACAGTAGATAGGTGGAGTCGGACGGCCAGGGGGGACACATTTGCCACCGGAAATGGCATCAACGACACTCGGTTCGAGGGATTTAAAAGAGTTTATGATAATTCCATCATAGTCTGTAATTCTCTCAGACATGGTTAGAAAATCATGATAAGCCTTGTCATCTCGATCAAGCATTGGTACTATCATATGATCAGCTGGAAGAGGAGGAATTCCTGGTATTGACAATAATTCGCACCCGAGCTCTCTAAAGCTCTCTGAAGAACTCATGTGAAGAACCGGCATCTGAAAAAATGTTGCTAGGACTGACACACCAGAGGTAAAGAAGAGGTAACAAGGTATCTTCAATTCCCTAGCAACATCCATAGCACAGCTGCAAAAGAAATCTATAATTAGAGCACAGGGAGAAGCCAAACGCAAAAATGAGAGCAGCCCTGGGTTTGATAGTTCAAGAACATCAAAAGTCAGAGCTTCATGATGAGGTGATGTGTTGTTAGGAGAAGGCGTCACAGGTGGAAGCTTGTGGAAGGAGAGGGACGGGTTAGCAGCAGAGACACCGAAAAGAAATTCAGCCGTTGCGCCAGTGTTGTATGGGGGGTCGACAATCGGAATTGTGACAGAGAATCCGTGACGAATGAGTAGCATTCCGAGCTCTATCATTGACACAAGATGACCCATGCCCGGTGATGGGTATAGAACCACTAAGTTATTGATGGCACCATTGGTGGCCATTAAGAGTTCTAACTCTTTTAACTTCTAAGAGTGTGCAATGGTTGGGCTTGGAACTAGGTTCTCAGTTCAACCTTTATATGGGGGAAAGCGAAATGCTGCTATAGGTAATTTGTCTGAGTAAAGGATTCCTTCAACTGTGACTGAAGACATTATTATGATGGTTGGAGATAATAGCACGCTTAATATGTACAGAGCAGAGCAGAGAATCAATTCGTGACATAATTAGTGGACCACTTGTAGATTTTTGAGGAAAACATTTAGGCGAGCTCACTGATGAGTGGTGACTCGTCTTCTCCCAATTAGTTATGTGCTGTGATTCTATTGGTAAGATATGGATCAACAGTTAGGATTACTTTTAAAAAGTCTATGTACTTTAAAGTGCAAAATGTGAACATGGACCACAAATGATGATTAATTCAGACGCAATTTTTTAATTTTATTTTAGACATCATCAAAAGGTTTTCACTACGGTTGAGTATGGACGTATACTGGTACTTGCTTGCTATCTCGTCTGGATCAGATTTGGAAGGCTCACACACCTAGGAGGTTCGGAGTCCATAGGATGTATGTAGGGTGTCAAACGTTGAAAACTACAGCGGAAATATTCCATTTCTTTTTCGTTCCGTTTCGACAATGAAATAAAATTTTATTTCGTTTCTGTTCTGTTTCGTTAAACGAAACGATTTTACTATTCTGTTTTCAATTTTCCATTGATTTCATTCTATTTTTCACTGATTTCAGCCCATATTTCAGTAAACGAAACAATAACATTTACCAGTTCCCATTTTATTTTAAAAATGAAACCAATTTTTCTTTCCATTTTCGTTCTGTTCCGAAATGAAAACAAAACGTGTGAAACGGCATTCGCTTGACATCGCTAGGTGCATGTAGCTGTAAAAGTGAAAAGACTCTTGAGTTTGTATTTTCCTTGCGATAATGTACAAATATGAAAAACTTGCTAGATAATTGTTCTTACATTAAAAGAGAAAATTAGACTTCAAAAAAAAAAAAAAGATATACCCATTTAATTAGCGAGATCATATTGCATAGTTTGAATCGATCATTTTAAACTATATTCATGAGCTTTGATCGCATCTCACCGAAGGTTTTTTGTGATGCGTTTCACCATAGCTAAACTCTCTCTCTCTCTCTCTCTCTCTCTCTCTCTCTATATATATATATATATATATATATATATATATGAGTTTTGTTATGGTGAGTTGCAACCCACCAAAGGGTCGGTGAGTCACACTCAAATCTTCTAAATTTTAGTTCAAAATGACCGATCCAAACCGTTTAATACAATTTTTCTATTAAAATCTCTATGCAGATCAAATTTTTCATTTTTTTTCGAAATTTGTAAGTATTTTATTGAAATTTTAGAAAATAGTTAATCCAATTAGTTATGAACCATTCAAAAACAGTAGTTTTTAAAAATCCGAAAAAAATACTTAAAATTTAAAAAAAAATATAAAATTTGGTCTGCATGGAGATTTCAATAAAAAAATCATATTGGATGATTTGGATCGGTCATTTTGAATTAGATTTAGAAACTTTGAGCGCGACTCACTGACCATTTGGTGAGTTGCAACTCACCATAGCAAAACACACACCCTCTATATATATATATATCAAACTCTTTTTTTTTAATATCCCTATTTAATAATATTTATCAATGATATAATATATATAATAAAAGAGAAAATGAGATATTTAATGGCAAAAAACAATACATCTTAAGTGAGAGGTCGCAGATTTGAAATCCAACTGAAGGTCTTTATAGACATTTAATTTAAAAATAAGTTGGAAGGCTTCACCACCCAATTTATATTAAAAAAAAAGAGAAAATGATTACGAACACCTTGGGTCCTCTTTCCTTGTTGATGATATCCAAAGTTGAGAAGAATTACAGACCCAGTATCGTCTTGGAAACATGAGTAGCACGACTGAGATACCGTGATAATTCTTTATTAATAATTTTTTTGTCGTGTGAGCACGTTTATATATAATGATGATGATGCCATCTTGACCCTCAAAAATGGAAATGCCATCTTAAAAATTCAATACCGTACAAGTCGCTGTTAATTTTGCGATAACAAGAACCACATGATTGGTACCTTTCATACACGTTCTATGATTTTATATCATTATATTTTTTCCCGAAAATTTACAAAATCGCATCAAATTTCGAAGTACTTTGAATTAAAAAGTGCATTCAAATGGAAGGAGTGCTCGTTTCTGGTTGGAGAAATATATAATTTAGAAAGTTTGCTTATAGTTAAAGAAAATTTGGTTCTCGTTTAAGAACTATTCATTGTTAGAATAATTAATAATGGCTCTATGAATTTCAAAATAGTTTATAGCTAATTTTAAGAAGAGTAATTTTTTTGGGAGGTCGCTAAAGTTTATAAGTTATTTATTTTTAGCCAATAGACATCGATTTGTGATTCTAAAACCATTAAACTTTGTTTTTATCGAATTTGATCCCTGTGTGACAATCTCAATATTTTCCGTCTATTTAGTCACGTTAGGTCGGAAAAATTGGGACGTCAATCAAAGGCTAATCTTTCTCCTCTTTTATGTCATTCGTGAATGCCCTCTCTCTCTCAGAGCAATGCCGACACTAACGATAAAAATAAATAATTACAGCAACTCAACCTTATTCTTAACTAGATGGAGACATCGAGCTTTGCTCGATTTAGGAAATTTTTATTAAATAAATTATGATTATGTTTTTATAATTCAAGTATGTTTTTATTTTTAGATGTATAAGTATATATTTTTAGTTATGTTTTTTTTGTTGATATTGTTTTAATAAATCCTACTTTCGATAGAAAAACGAAGAGGGAAAAAAGTTATTTTTCATTTGCATTCGGTTGTGCATTTTTTAACAATTAAATCTAGGAGGCACTAATTGAATTGTGGTCGTACTTGGTAGAGCGCTCAAATCAATATGGAAGAAACAAACAATAAGAATTAAATGTAAATAAAATGTTCACTGCAATAAATTAAAAAATATTTAAAATTTTTGTAATCATGGTTATAAATGTTCATTAGAACCAAAGATGTCTTTTAAGTCGTACAAATTTGCGATTTGTTTTATCCGCTTCATCAAGTATATCAGATTCAGTTGGTGGGAACAAAGAATCATAATAAAATGTCGACTGAGTGCATATCCATGCTTATTTCAATCTGTCCAATTTACTCTATCTAACAATAAATCATAACGGAAGAGTTTTAAAAGCTAGTAACACGTAACTCGCTCGTGTTCGACTCGGCAAAAACTCGCTAACAGCTCGTTCGTTTATAGCTCGAACTGTTAACGACACGAGCTGTTGAGTTTGTGAGCTAAATTAGCGAGTTTGAACATGGCATAACTCGCTCGTTAACAGCTCGGCATTTAACGAGTTATATATGAGCCATACGATTAAAACACAATTAAATCACAACCGTTACTTTTCTTTAATATAACTAAACCCTACTGAATCTCACCGTCCTTCCCTTCCATAATTCCATTCGAAAAGTCAAAAAACCTCCCCAAACCTCATAGCCATCGTCGCTCTCCTCTCCGGCTCTTCCGCCCCCTAGTGAATCGATCGAAAATAGCTAGATGGATTGAAAGAGAGCGCTTCGAACTGTCGAAATTAATTGGAACTTCCTCTCTGGCTCTTCCCCTCCGGCTCTTTATTGCCCCTAGTGCCTGAAATTGATTGGAGCTGCCGAAGGTGTCGAAGCTGAAAGGATTGCTCTCCAAAGGATTCAAATCTTACAAAGATTTATTTCCAAATCCCAATTGTCGAAGGTGTCTTCTGGTTTGATCCAATCCAAAATCCAATTTTAGTTGTAAACTTGTAATGAAAAGATGGTCTTTGTGACTCTGTACGAGCTAGATTGAAGCCTTCAACTCGCTCTGTAATCAGAAGGTGTTGTCTTGTACTCTTGTCGAGCTTTATTTCCTCGAGCTTGCTTGAACTGGCATGAGCCAGCTCGTTCAATAACGAGACGAGGTCAAGCTAATGCGTTGAGCTCGTGACTAGTGAATTACAAATCGTGTCGTGTTAACGGTGTTGCCACGACACGGATCCGTGTTGACACGATACGACACGCCACGTGTACAGATTCAACACGACACGACTGTGTTGGTGTGTCGTGTCAAAACTGTGTCGCGTTGACATTTTTAGAAAATTAACAAGGTTTAACACGACACGATTCAATACGACACGATTTGACACTACACGGTTACAACACGACACAACACGATTTTATTTTAGTTTAAAACTTAAAATTTAAAAAATATTATAAAAATATTAATATATTATAAAAACTAAGGATGATTTGAATTTTAATGATAAAAATATAATATGGAAGCTATAATTAAAAATTTCCAACTAATTAATATTATGTAATTCGTAATTTATTATCTAGTTAATTAATTATTATATTGTATCATCATGAATTATTATCATATTATTTTTTTGTCGACTATATAACAGATTTATAAAATTTAATACAATTTTTTCTCATTTTATCTCTAATTTTAAAATATATTTAACTATGAGGATTGCTAAAATGCTATGCATAGCACGGATGGTCTTCGTGCTACGGATTCGTTCTTGCATTTTATGCTTCAAACAACCGATCCAAACCGTTCATTATCTTCTTCGTATTAAAATCTCATTAGAAACCAAATTTTACATTTTTTTTGAATTTTTTACTATTTTTCTCAGATTTTTTAAAACCACTTAGCATTTTAAATAAATAAATAAATAAATTTTTAACACGGTTCGACACGGTTGACACAACTGTATCGTGGCGTGTCAACACGGTTTCCAACTGTGTCGTGTCAATTTTCGTGTTGTGTCGCCTTTCCCTCCACTCAACACGACACGACACGACACGGTTGCATATATAACCCGTGTCAACACGACACGATACGATGCTAAACACACCCGTGTTTGCCACGACACACCACGATACGGTAAGATTGCAATTCACTACTCGTGATCCTAATCGAGACGAGTCAGCTCGGCTCTCTAGCTTGACGAGACGAGCCCGAAACAGAACCAACTCGCTCGTAGCTCGGCTCGTGAACAGCCTGTTGCCGTGTTGTTCATGTATTCTGCGAAAAGTCGGAACTCACGAACAATTCTTGTTCTCCAGTTTGCGAATTCGATTTTTTATTTGGATCGTGCGAATATCTGTCGTTCGCGAATACCTTGTTCCCACCGACCGCCAAACACACCTTAAAATGTAAAATTAGCAAAAGAAAAATGTAAAGAGTGAGATATGTTTTCTCATCATGCAAAATAATAATAATAATAACTAGCAGTACTCGCTCAATGTGCTGGTAGAGTTTAATATATGAAAATATTTTTTGACATGAATATATTGCATATTTTTAATATTTAAGATCAATGTTGTATTGATGACATTGAAAATAGCACAGTATGTATTGATTTAAGCAAATAGAATCAATAAAAATAGACATGTGAAAAGCTTAAAAAAAATAACTTCATGAAAATAAATATGTTTCTCAATAAAAAATTTTGCATAGAAGTATTAAATCTCAAAAAAAATAATAATAATACAACATGACAAAATTCTTGATTCGCTCTTGTCCACTGTTGTAATGTACAATGATCATACTCAAGAAGGAGACTTATTTTGTAAAAAATAATAATAATAATAAATTAATTAAATAAATAATTAATTAAAATGAAAAATTAAGATAATTTTATACATTGAATGCATGTGTGAGTGTGATATGAGAGCAATTAGTATTTTTCAAATGAAATTTTGTTACGTTAATCCTTTCGCAATATTTCTCAGTATATAATATTTTTTTGTGCATGTTCCGTCTTCCGGGTTGAAATTAGGATAGAGTTTTATTAGCATCTTAGCTGTTTGTCAAAAAACACCATCATTAATGTCCATGAACATAATAACAATTTAAAGTCACTAAAATTTGTGTCGAAGTGACGGTATACCATTTCTAATTAATAATTAAAATTTTTAAAATAGGCACAAGCACTCGTCCAACATGATAAAATCTCCATTGGGACCAACATGTTGGACACAAGCACTCGTCCAACATGAAAAAATTATAATTTTTGAGATTAAATTGGCCGAACTGAACCAATCAAATTGTTCTTCATAATAAAATCTCCATTGGACCAAATTTTATATTTTTTTCAAAATTTTCTACTATTTTTTGGAAATTTTTGAAAATGGTCGATCTAAAAAGTTATGAACTCTTCAGTTTTGAAAATTCGAAAAAAATAGTTAGAAAATTAAAAAAAATATAAAATTTAATTTTCAAGTATATTTTAATATATATATCATATTGAGCACTACGAATTGCCCATTTGAAATTTTAACAGATGACTTTTCGAATCGTATTGGACGTCCTATATGTTTGATTCTAGCATTACTCATAAAATTAAATTAATTGAATGACAACTCTCAATTTGTACTAACTGAAGGTACGTTGTATGCCTCTTAATTTATATGGTTCGTTCGCATTTAATTGACAAAAAGAAAGATGTTGCAACTTTGCAAAAAAAAAAAAGAATACAAGCCCGGCTGTATCTTTTCATATAAAAAACGTCAAATCTGAAGATGCAATTCTAAATAGAAAGGGCTCTAAAGATTTTCATTATTAATTAGGTCTTGTAAAAATTAATTCCATAGTATCTTTCCATAGAAAAATGGATCTGAATAAAATATATAATCTGAAAAGTTTAGGGCTAATCACATATTCACAAAAAAGAAATTAAATATGATAATTGATAACAAACATTATATTGTTAATTTGTTATAATGTCAAAATAGACACCGAATTATTTTTTGGATGCGAGTGAGTCCCCTTGGATTCGGAATGGCCTGATATAGTGACATATATGATAGGGTTGTACAGCAAGAAGAGATGTCGAGTACCTGATGAACACAAAAGTCGTTAACTAAAAATTTCAACAGTTAATAATTAGCATGGAATTAATGTCGAGTACCTGATGAACACAAAAGTCGTTAACTAAAAATTTCAACAGTTAATAATTAGCATGGAATTAACCTCAATTGAATGAAAAAATAATAACAAACAAACTAAAAAATGTAACAATTTAGGGTTTTACATGAAAATAATAAGCGCATGTTGTCTGAAAAAGTCCAAAAATATATGCATTTAGCTATATGGTCCAAAAAATAATTAATAATGTGCTAACTTTAATAGTGTATGATGAAATGTGGATTTCTTTGTAGATACCCTGCATTTATAACTCTTAGTATTAATATTGTGCTGACTTGATTTTTCCCAATGAATATATAACCTATATATTGATGGAAGAAACTATTTGTCTAATAAGAAAAGAAATTACAACACTCAACACATATACCTCGAAACTACTCGACAAAACATTGTAACTCAAATTCACCGACCTGACCTTCCTTCAACGTTATCTGTTAAAAAAGAATCAACATCCTAAATGTGATAAATTATTTGGAGAGATTCCAATTTTACCCTATAAGTCTTCTATTTGATATAGTTATGTACCAATATTTAAGTATGTATTGAGGGAATTAAATCAAACAATAATAGCTTCTAAGCTCAGTACATTGGGACAGATAACAATTATATCCTTGTACTATCCGACCAGAACCAAAAGATCAAAACACATCCTTCAATGAATATAAAAAAGAGTTAGGAACAATTCTTATGTATTAATGACACGTAGCAACATTGAAATATGCACATTCTATATTTACCAGTACCTACCATACCTAAAAGCTACAACTGAGAAATTTATCTATTTTACCAGTACATTTCATATGATAAATAATGTGCTACAACATGGAAATATGACATACGATAAATACTGTAGCGATTGAGCTATGCTACCAATTAACAATTAAGTCTAACTAACATATCAAAAGGAAATTAAAGCACGCCATCAGTATGCAATGCGAAAGTGAGAACTCAAAAAATAAAACAACTAGAACATATATACTGAAAAGTAAAGCAAGTAAAACGAAATACACTGTAAAATGGTTGTTGGTTGCTTCTCTGATGGGGGTTTCATCATATTTTTCTGATGGCCACAGCAAGAAAACAAAGACGTTGGACAACAAAAGTTTAATCAAAGAGACAGGAGACACAAAGCTGTATTCAATTTAAAATGAAGAAATGTGGTTGACTTATACCTTTGTTGTTTAACAACAATTGTGCTACTATTAAGTCACTAACTAGCATCTTTGATGTTTATGAAGACCTGTAGTAGCACACTATTTGATTGCGAAGAAATTACACTTTGGAAATTCAATAGATACTGTAAGGAGGCTTAAAATCGGACTATCTAAATCATATAAATTGAGATTTGGAGAACTTACCAAGACAAACAGTGCAATTCCTTGTTAGCTCTCATCATCTTCTTTATTCATACCTAAAAGAAATAAATATTGTCTTAGATACAAAAGATAAGGAAGCAGGATGCAACTTAAATAATTTCACCTACAAAGTTATCTCAAATAAATATTTCCAGTTATATTGTCAGTACCTAAAAATACATCTATATACTTTCAACTGTTTCATTTGTCATATTGGATTCCTTTCTTATTTTTTCCTTATGTCCTAACAAAAGTGGTTTGATCTGCAATGACCAAGCTATCATTTATTTGAGAAAAATGAATACTAAGTTAAAAAACTTATAACAAACTGATATGAAGAGATACATACAAGGCATTAGAACAAACATTTATATAATGTTTTCAAGCTGAAAATGGAGCATTCACATATCTATGATGTTTGTATAATATCTATATAATGTTTATATCAGCTTTTGTGATTTGGCTTGATGGTAATTGAAGCAACCACCTAAGCAAACCCCTTGTTTCCGAGATCTGTTCTTAATGGCAATGTGATTAAATAGTGAACTGGGAGAACAAATAAACTATCTCAAAGGATATTGCTTGCTTGTTACTCACTTGTAGCCATTGAGAGGAAATTATCCTTCTTTTACAATCCTAATCGACACATGATCTCGTTATTCAGTTAAAACTATAAGATTAGGACAATTAGTAGTTTAGTACAATCCCTGGATTGCACCTATCTAATTTTAAAATTTCAGTCCATCATGATCTCGCATGATCTCTATGATTAGGATAATAAGTACAATCCCCTGGATTGCACCTCCCTAATTTTAAAATTTCCTAGGCTCAAATTGTTAGAATAAAACTATGTAACACTATGCATAGAAAGCTACTGTTGGCTAAAAAATATTATATTTAATACCTCTCTATCGACTAATATGAAATTATTCCCCCATATGTTTTCGTTTTTGGGATCAACAACATCCCATATTTTAAGTACACGCCAATGCAGAACTCCTTGAAACCTGTTTATAATTTTCGATACCGGAATAACGCTAGACATTGTCACCTATACATAAAAGAAGAAAACATAATTTTAGCTCAAAAATCTTAATTCATTAAAAAATTTTGTATTACAAAAACAACAGCAACAATACCTCTGAATCTGAAAATAAATAATATAGATAACAAAACCTCCATCGGAAAAGTACACACCATATTTTCTCACATACCATCATATATATAGATATAATAGTAATAGAACCCAGAATAAGTGCATTCATTATGCAGTAATTACAATTTTAAATGTATTTAAAACAATTATAATGACCTTAGGGCGTGCAAAACCTGTAAATCAAATCTCTCAAAATTAAATTCCCTTACCTATTTCTCATAAATTTTAATCAAATCATTAATATGAATGTAATTAATTAAGACATACACATACAAACCAACCTTGTTATACACAAACAACCCATGTACAGAAGGGTTCCACATTAATACTTTTTTTCCCATATATATTTCTGTATACATTAAATGATTCATGCTGATACAATAATATTTGAGATACCATAAGAGAATTATTGATAGGATCTTATTGATACATTTCTATCCATAATTATTACACCATTTCAATATTTAAATATATTTTTACAATTACGGTAGGATCTTATTGATCAATTATGGTAAATTTCTTCCAGTGGTTCCATGCCTGAAGTTAGTGAGCAGGTAATGGGAATACCAAGAATATCACGTGCCATCCTAGAAAGAATAGGGGTACTCTAATTCAGTACTCTTCCACCAGCACAATACATCAAAATTGTCATCTGTCTCGTCCACTAAGTTGCTCTCTAAGTACTTTTTGAACTCCTTTTCATGTTCTGAATATTTTTTATTACTGGAGTTTGCTTTCATTTTGATATGCAATGTACAAATTGTGAAACCGTTAAAGAATTTCCTTTTTGTTTACATTGCTTAGTGGTTTAATTTAATAAGTTTGGAATTCCATGGGAGTATGCTATACACAAATTATACAATTAGAATATTCATGACAAATAAATACAAATAACAAATTTACCTCTGATTTTTTCTGACACCACCAGATGAAAGCAGAAGAGGTGTTTTCTTCCTGAAAGTAGTGCCTCCTCCCGTCCTTTCTTTCATTTGCTGCTATCTTTTTTTTTGAGGGCTAACAAAAGCTAGCAATTTTCATAGAAAAGGATTACAGAAGTCTCATGGAGGTTGATAGCCCTGGAGACTCCTCCAGCACCTCCATGGACGTCTTTCATTAGCAAATTTCATTATTAAAAGGAATAACCCATAGGAGGAGACTAAGAAGACGTCCATGGAGGTGCTGGAAGAGGGATGTGCTAGAAAAGAGGAGTCTTAATTTCCTAATTCATCATTTTTTGTGCTCTTTGGAAAACCTTCATTGCTAGAAAACACCAATTCATCATCCCCGATAGGGGCCAAATGGGTATTCTGCACAGTCTCTCTTCTGTCTGAACTGTACCGATTTCTCTTGAACTCTCGCTGCCCGACTTCGAAGCAGAAAGCAGATGTGAGCAGCTGTTGGAGTGGTCTAGAAGTCTAAGCCAATGTACCCGCGAAGGGGAGAAAGAGAGTCGGAGGAAAGCGGATCTGGGTTTGGAGGAGAAAAGAAAGGGGCAGAAGAAATGGAGGGGAAGGGACAAAAAAATATGCACCAATGACTCAGCAGCTTACGGTGTAACGGGTGGTGGGTACGAATAATTTTGATTTGGCACACAGTGGCTTGGAGATTATTGAGCCATAGAATTGAAAAAAATCATTGAATCTATAATAGTATAAACAATAATAATAACAGTTAGTTTAGAATGATGTAGTAGGTAATAGACGGGGATTTAATCTGTATGTAATTAAAACAGTGGGTTCTTGATTGTACAGCAACTGTGCTGCCTATATATAGGTCTACTGACCTTCTCTGTACATATAATTCTCATAATACATTTTACATTACACATTATCTCTTCTCTACTCTCTTTAAAGAATTACTCCAAGATCTTCTTTATGGTATCAAGAGACAGGAATCTTTCCGATCTCAACCCTTCTGCTACATCACTCGCCATCCCCACCTCCACTCCGATCATGTCGACTGATCTCCATCCTCAGCCACCCCCAATGCCACCTACTCAATCTTCTCTCCACCTTCCGCCACTACAAATTCCACCTGCTCAACCATCCATCAACCCCCCTCCATCTTCAATTCCACCGATTCCACCTACTCAGCCTTCCTTCAACCCTCCTCCACCTCCAATTCCGCCAAATCCATCTACTCAGACCCCCTTCAATCCTTCTCCCCATCCGATTTCGCCTTTATTTGACACAATTGTGTCAATTACTACCCCAATTTCTCTCAAACTGACACACGACAACTACCTTATGTGGAAAGCTCAAGTCTTGCCTTTGATTCATGGGCATAATCTCACACCTTTTCTGTCGGCATCTTCACCAAATCCAACCTTTTACAATTCTGGTGGTCAAGTTGAGTTCAACCCATCTTACCTTTCTTGGAACCGTCAGGATCAACTTCTACTTGGGTGGCTCCGATCATCTCTCTCCGAATCAGTACAAGCTCACGTGGTGTCTTGCTCTTCTACCTCGAGTCTTTGGTCAACCTTGCAACAACAGTATGCATTCACCTCTCGTGCCAAGCTAATGGAGCTCAAACGACAGCTGCAAAACATCTCTAAGGGATCTAACACTTGCTCGGTTTTCCTTCAACAAGTCAGGCGACTCTCCGACGAGCTTTCTTTCATTGGAACTCCGGTGTCAGATGATGATTTGGTTCTCACAGTTATAAATGGGTTGGGTCCTGAGTTTAATTCGTTTGTAGCTGCCATTACCACTTCAAATCGGCACGATATTCTCACCTTCTCTGAGCTTCAAGGCTTTCTCTTGAGTCACGAGGCACTTCTCAATAGTCAAAATGCTTCCGCCACTTCTCTTCCATCTGCCTTCTACTCAAATTCTCACCGTGGAAATCAGAAAGGAAAACAAGGTCAACAAGTTCAACGTGCTCCCTTCATACAACCTGTGTCTTACAATAAAGGCCCAATCTTGCCTCCTCCCCAGCCCAATTCAACTGGGCCCTCTAATTTCCAGTCGAAAAATTCTGGTGCCAAAGAAAATTCTTCTGCTAGTTCAGCTCAGATCTCAGTGTGTCAAATATGCAAGAAACCGAACCACTCTGCAAAATTCTGCAGGTTTCGCTACACACCAGATCCTTTGTACCAGCAGCGTATGTCGAGCTTCCAAGCATATACAGCACAACCATCCACCTCTACACCAACCAACGAGTGGATTTTGGACTCGGGAGCTTCTCACCATGTTACAAACGACATCAACAACTTGTCTACCTTCTTTAATTACACCGGCTCGGACAACTTGCAAATTGGAGATGGATCGGGTCTTTCCATAGACCACATTGGTATCGCTTCTATTACTCTTTCTAATATTACGTTTCAACTAAGAGATACTCTTCATGTGCCTAACTTTTCTAGGAATTTGATTAGTCTTTCCAAGTTAATTAGAGATAACCCTTCCCTAATTGTTATGTTTTCCTTTGGTTGTTGTTGTTTTAAGGACCCCCTCACCAACAAAATTCTTCTTGAGGTTCCTTCCTCGCATGGTCTCTATCATATTCAAACATCTTCTCCTTGTCCCAAGTTACCTCAAGCCCTTTTTGGAGTTCGTACCACCGCCTCCATATGGCATGATAGATTTGGTCATCCTTCTCATTCGACCACACTAAAGATTTTGAAAGATTTCGCTTTGCCTTGCTCCTCTTTTAGTCTAGCACATTGTCATGATTGTATTGTAGCAAAATCACATAAACTTCCCTTTACTTCTTCTATTTCTTCTACTTCTTCTCCTTTAGAGATTGTATATTCCGATGTGTGGGGTCCCTCCCCTTTTGTATCAAACAATGGTTTTCGTTATTATATCATTTTTGTGGACGATTTTTCTCGTTTTACTTGGATCTTTTTTATGGCTAACAAAAGCGAAGTTTCTACTATTTTTACTCGTTTCAAGGCTCAAGTTGAGAATCTCTTTAGTTGTTCTATTAAGACCTTGCGTACCGATGGTGGTACCGAATATAAACCAATTTCTAATACCTTTCCTCAAATTGTGCATCAAATGACTTGCCCGTATACACCCGAACAAAACGGTGTTTCCGAAAGGAAGCATCGCCATATTGTTGAATTATCAATTGCCATTATGTCTCGGGCATGTATTCCCAATTCATTTTGGGACGAAATTTTTTCTAGTGTAGTTTATCTTATTAATAGACTCCCCAACTACAATGATAATATCCCTTATTCTCTTTTGTATAACAAACAACCGGACTACTCATCTTTACGTATACTTGGTTGTTTATGTTTTCCCTATACCCGACCGTACAATAAAAATAAACTTGAACCACGTGCCTTGCCATGTGTCTTTTTAGGTTATGCCACATTACAAAAGGGTTTTCGTTGCCTTCATTTACCAACGAATAAAATTTATATATCTCGACACGTTGTTTTTGATGAAACTCAATTTCCTTTTAAAAATGATCCACAATGTATACCAATGTCCAGCCCTATCTCTGACTCGGGTCAGAGCAATTTCTCTCTGGTTTTGTTAAGAAAAATGCAGTCTAGGGTGCCTTCTACAAACCTTCCACTTGATACACATTTTAGCGACGTGAGTAATGCTCGTGTCGTTCAGACCACGTCAGCTGACTCAACACCGACTCGTGTCGCTGACTCAACACCGACTCGTGTCGCTGACTCAACACCGACTCGTGTCGCTGACTCAACACCGACTCGTGTCGTTGCCTCAACTTCTGTTCGAGTCGCTGAACCCATCTCTGGTTGCGTTGATTCTCATCTTTCCGCTGCCCCAACTGCTGACCAAAATTCTAATTCTGCTGCCCAGGAGTCTGACCGTATCCCTCCACCTGCTATAACCCAAAATCAAACAATACGTTCAACATCTTCTACCGATAAACCTCCGATCACCTCTATTCATAAGATGACCACCCGCTCTAAAGACCATACTCTCAAACCAAAATATTATCCAGACCATGTTGCATACCTTTCATCTATCGAAAAAGAACCAACCACCTTCAACAAGGCAAATCATCTTCCTGTTTGGCGTGAGGCCATGCAAACCGAAATCAATGCATTGGCACTAAATAAAACATGGACTTTGGTAACCCCTCCGACTGATGCTCGTGTGATTGGTTGCAAGTGGGTCTATAAAATCAAACGGCGATCCGATGGTTCTATCGAGCGTTACAAAGCACGGTTGGTCGCCAAAGGCTATCATCAACAAGAGGGAGTTGACTATTTTGACACGTTTAGTCCCGTTGTTCGCCCAACCACTATACGTGTAGTACTTTCTCTTGCCGTCTCGCATCAATGGCCCATCCGTCAACTCGATGTCAATAATGCTTTTCTTCATGGGGATCTTACCGAACGAGTTTACATGGACCAACCTCCGGGTTTCATCGACAACTCTAAACCTAACCATGTTTGCTTGCTTTCTAAATCTCTTTATGGTCTTAAGCAATCTCCTCGTGCTTGGTTTAATAAATTGCGTTCTACCCTTCTTGATTTTCATTTTCATGAGTCTCAATATGATCCCTCTCTTTTCATCTCTCATGATAACAATCATATCACCATTATCTTGGTTTATGTTGATGACATTCTCATCACCGGTTCGAGCATTTCCTTTATTTCCAAATTCATTGACCTTCTTCATACTCGTTTTTCTCTCAAAGATCTTGGTTCCATACATTTTTTTCTTGGTATTGAACTTTCTTCTTCTTCAAATGGATTACACCTCTCTCAGTCAAAATATATTTTAGACATTCTCTCTCGTGCCAGTGCCAATATGGTAAATGCTAAACCCGCCCCAACTCCAATGGCAACAACCCCACCTTTGTTTCAAAATGACAGCTCCTTGTTTGATGATCCTAGTCAATATCGTAGTGTTGTTGGTGCCCTACAATATGCTACATTGACTAGACCCGACATTTCCTATGCGGTAAATCGGGTTTCACAATTCATGCACAAGCCGACCATAAACCATTGGGCAGCCACAAAGAGAATCTTGCGTTACTTGTGTGGTAGTCTTGGCTTTGGTCTCACTTTTCACTCCAACTCACCTCCGCAAATCAATGCATATTGTGATGCCGATTGGGCGGGATGTCCCGATGACCGTCGCTCTACCACGGGGTTCGCTATATATCTTGGTAACAATCTTGTATCATGGAGCGCAAAGAAACAACCCACCGTCTCTCGATCCTCCACCGAAGCGGAATATCGAAGCCTAGCCGTTACATGTGCCGAGATCCTTTGGCTACAATACTTACTTCGTGAAATGCACATGCCGGTACATGATTCACCCGTGTTATGGTGTGACAATATCGGTGCTACTTTTCTAGCATCCAACCCCATCTTTCACGCCCGTACCAAACATATCGAGATTGATTATCACTTTGTTCGTGAAAGGGTGGCCAACAAAGAGCTTCAAGTAAAATTTCTCTCTTCTCAGGATCAGATCGCAGATGTGTTAACAAAACCACTTTTATCTGCTCGTTTCATGAATTTGCGTTCCAAGCTTCAAGTGTCTGGTGCTCCTTCAGCTTGTGGGGGGAGTAATAGTATAAACAATAATAATAACAGTTAGTTTAGAATGATGTAGTAGGTAATAGACGGGGATTTAATCTGTATGTAATTAAAACAGTGGGTTCTTGATTGTACAGCAACTGTGCTGCCTATATATAGGTCTACTGACCTTCTCTGTACATATAATTCTCATAATACATTTTACATTACACATTATCTCTTCTCTACTCTCTTTAAAGAATTACTCCAAGATCTTCTTTAATCTATTTAGAAATGAGATGGCGTATCGGCAAAACAACTAAAAAATCAATTAGACTACAACGCATCTTTTTATTTATAAAATACTGATTACTAGCCATCAGAAAACAGTAACCAGAACCATATATAGAACATTAAATTCTTACCAACAACCAAAGCTTGACACTATTAAATTCTTAGTAGTACTCACGAGTCACGACAAAGCCACTGTTAAATTCTCAGTTTCTCACCAGCACAAGCATCTCGTAATCATTTATAGCTACTCATCCATTGTTTTGGTTTGATAATTAGGGATTTGGATACCTGTACAGCTGTACTCCCTCTCGGAGGGTAGGAACCGTATCCTCCGCCCATCGCATTTTTTTAACATCAACTATAGCGTCAACCTCAGCAATTGACAAGAGGCGCAGAGACAAAGATCGAGAGGACGGGAGAGGGCCGGTAGGTTTTGACTTTTGATAGAGATAAAAAGAGAGAGATCGAGAGGAGAGGAGAGGATAATGGTTGGTTCGGTTAGAGCTCGAGAATAGCATTGAGAGAGGGTTCTGAGAGATTGAGAGAGTTGAAGTTTTGATTCAGATCGGGTTGAACAGTAGAGAGTAGGTTTCACGGAGGAGATTGGGTTTGATTTAGATTAATTAGATGAACGGAATAAGAGTTTCACGAAGGAGATAAAAAGAAAGACTGGCCTTTGATTCACATTTCAAATTTTGCAATCTAACGTGACCAGATCGACGCAAAATATTGAAATTATGATAGAGGGATCAAATTCGAACAAAATTAAAGTTTGATAATTTTAAAATGAAAAATCGAAATTTAGTGACAAAAAAAATAATGAGCTCATAAATTTTAGTGATATCCGAAAAAAATTATTCTTTTATAAAAAATATGTACCGACAAGTCAACAAACTTTTTCTAAGAAGTTGACAGGAGCTACCAACTGAACGACAACATTTTTCAGAACTATAAAATATTTATTTCAGTTTAAAAGTACGCATTTTGGTTCAAAAATTTGTTCAGTTGAAGTATACGATGAAAATTTTTTCCCAAAATTATTACATATTTATTTTCATTTAAACGAGCATGAATTTTGATTGAAAGATGTACTGTACAGTGGAAGTATCTTAATATGAAAATTATTTTCAAAACAATTAAATGCTTATTTCAGTTTTAAAAGGTACGTTTCTTAGGTGAAAAATGTGATTATTTTCGACTGGTTTATTGTTAATTAATTGACGAGTCTTTAAAGCTCGGACAGGATCACAGGAAATCAGTTTGACTGTTTGACTGACACCAACTAGGATCAGGTGTGATTGGACCAGGTGTTGAAATTGGGCCAGATTGTCTAAACATGCTGACGTCATCAAAATTTTTGTAATTTTTTTAAAACATTTTTTTACGCGCTGACGTCATCGAATGGACGAATTTTGATGTTCATTTAGATGCGTCAAGGAATGAGTTAAACTAGTTATGCGTTCAGTAAGATGCAGTGATAATATGATGTTTTGGTTCTGATAATGTCCATAAAGGATGAATTAATCTGCGTTATGTATTCAGTTAGATGCAGTGGTAATACGACAACAACATGATCCCTTAAAGTAATAAATATAACAGATATAAATTCTAATTAATCCTTTCAAACAATAAACATACATAGTGATACAAGACGATCCATTAGGAAAACTAACTTAACACATATGATCTCTGAGTAATCTTTCTACAAATTATGAATTGAGATAACCTTTGCATCGGTAACAAAAAAAGTAAATAACAAAAGTTAACAATATAATCTTTAAAATAATAAATATAACAGGAGTAAATTCTAATTAATCATTTCAAGCACAGACTCGACATCATCATCACCCCCCTGTCTTTGAATTCATTCTCGAGATCATCAACGCCATGTCAATCTGCTCGCTGTAACACAATTGAAACCGTACCTATATCAAAGACATGAAACCTGGCATCATTAGAGAAAAGAATTCTAGTAAGTAGAATGAAAATGCAAATTTGTCCTTTCTACAAGAAACCGTGTTCGTACTAACAACGATTCAAACCAAAATGAAAAAAAAACTTAACAACATGATCCCTTAAAGTAATAAATATAACATTATGATCCCTTATCCCAACATAAGTATTTATAGATATAACAATATAGTTAATCTCTTATTTTCATATCTCGTGTCAACATTATGATCCCTTAACCCAACATAAGTATCCGTGGATATAACAATATGATCTCTTATGTTAACAACAAAATCTTTGAATATAAAATGCCAAAAAAAAAAATACATGAATACTTAATCCTCTCCTTTCTTGAAAAGAAAACGTGATTAGAAACTCTAGATCTAAAAAGAAAAGAGAGATCAGATAAGAATTTAAAAAAAAAGAAAGATTTGAGAGGAGAAAAGAAATTGAACCTGCTGAAGACTTGTATCATCTTCTTTCTTGATCTCGTCATAGGCCTTGCGCAACACCTCTAGTTTCCTCGCCTCGTTGTCGCACTTGTCAGCGATGAAGAGGAGTTGCAAAATCTTGGTGTGCGTCCGGTGTACATCGCGGCGTATGCCTCCACGTCCATCAACTCTCCCATGGACGCCGTGGCAGGGGAAGTGGACTCGACGCCGAGCCTCCTGTGGCCTTGCGATCGATTTGCTTGGTACAAGCTATGGATTTGGAGAGAGATTCAAAGGTAGGGTTTCGTGAGAAATTGAGAATATAAAAGTTTGAAATTGGAAGGGATGAAGAGAATATATAAAGGAGATGGATCGGATCTTGTGGGAAAAAAAAACACGATCCGTGGATTTTATTCTGATTGGTTAATAGTTGGAGCCACGGATGGATGACTTGACAAGAGGTGCGAAGAGGTGGTTTGAATTGTACGAAAAGGTGATTTTATCGGTGGGTGGATGGTGTGGATGGAATTTAGTCGGATGGTAATTACCATTACCAACCATTGTTACAGCAAATATCGACTCATGGGCCGGAATGGTATCGAGGGAAAAACGAATCCAACTATCATAAAGTAGGCCTTTAATTCTTGACCCAAATTGCGCAATTGATGGTCCATAGACAAACTGTTTGGGCCCATTTATATTCGTACAATCGTACTGGTCGTTTATATTAAGGATTGCCTTTTGCAATTTATGTTCATATTTGGTTTATAAAAATCAGTAGTTTCTGTGACTTTTGAGTCATAACTCATAAATAAATTTTGACATCATCAGAAGTTATATTACAGGACTAAGTTAGCACCCTATGGCTATATCTAAGATTCGGTCATATTTTATTGACATAAAATCATCATTGGCATATAATTTCTAATGTACATGAAACTAATAAAATAAAAATATACAACTTTGCTTTTAAGTTTAACTTTCAGCCATATAACAATATAGAATATATCTGAAAAAATAGAATTTATGCTAGAATCACCCATATTATTAAGTATAACTCTATTTATTGTTTTATTTTCCTCACTGTCATGATCACTACCAGTCTACCACTATAGAATTCAGCATAGTAGAGCTATGTTTTGGACATGAAAGTAATGCAACATATATTTTCTTCCTAGCATCGAACTTTAAAGAAGGGGAAAGAAACTACAAATTTGGTAGCTAGGGAACTGGCGAAACTGGTTTGAACAATTAAACCCAACAATATGATATTAGTATGTTCGATTCAACTTAATGGGATTATAGTTCACTCAATTGAGGTAAATATCCAGTAATTCAAATAATTTATCATGAATCAATATGTACGTAATTTAATGGCAACAATGATAGTTACTGCCATGGAAATTTCTCTGTACATTTCGTGTGGGAATTTTACTCGGATACAATAATGGACAGCATGCTAATTGTTTTTATTATCTTATTCTGGGCTGTGAGTTTCCGGCGTGCTTTGAGGATTTTGAATTGACAGATCAATTTTAACAATACTACATATCAAAATCTGTACCTATAATGTTTTTATTATGCTTGGGGCTATTCAATTAAGTATGCCAGTCGCAATCATGCGTGCTAAGTGGAAAATTATTACAAGAAAGATTTATATTTTAATAAAAAGATTGTCGACCAGTAAAAAAAGTTGTCTCAAGTACGTTAATGGATATTTATTTGTACTGGTAATTGAAATTTTGACTTGGCACAGTTCTAAGATAGTAATGCGTTTTAGAGTTTCAGCTAGTCACATCTCGTAATGAGCTGTAATAAAGCACACTGATATCAAGCTATATTTGGATAAAAAATTAAAATGAAACGCAACACGTACAGATTGAGACTCCGGAAGAGAGAAAATGGCAAATTAATTTATTTTTCATGTCATAGACCTCGCTAAGTCTAATAGGAGACGGAATAATATTTATCCTTTCTGATACAAAATTACTAAGCATGAGAGCTAGCTAGATAACTCCAATGATTTCTGTTTGATCAAACCGGTCGATTCCTAAGAATCGCAGTTGAAAACTGCCAAGGAAAAATAATAAAATTAAAACAAAATTACAATATAATGCTTGGTAAGAGGATATCAATTTGTGGCAATTCCATCTGAAAGGATAAATGGTAACCATCCATTCTTAAAACAATTCGCAATTCAAACCAAATCTACAACCAAATCAAACCAAATCCAGTTAACTTGTGTGGGGCTCGAGTACCCGAGGTGTTATACAGTCGGTCAAATTAATACGTGTTTAGAAGCCGAGATAATAATAACTCGATGAATTAATTTCTGAATCGACTATGTCTCGACACCAAATAATTATATTTTAGAAATGATATGGTCCATCGCGTCCATATAGTAAACAAAAATTGCGTTAAAAGATTTTCCTTCTAAAATATGTATTAAAGGTCATATTTCACATTTTAATTTTATTCCTTGGAACATTTATAAGGAGAACTGTATAGTATAGACTCCAACTTGATGACGGCCGGACTGACGGTATATGTGTAATTTGTGCAATTATATTTGTCTACTATGCATTCAAATCCTCAGGTCATTTTCTTTCCATGCGTGATATGTAATCAGCTATTCTTCTTTGCTCAAGCCTGCTGCCTTTTTCCTCTTTTTAATTTTTTTTTGTTCTTTTCTTTTCTAGATAGTCACTACCTAGCTTGTCAAAATATATATATATATATATATATATATATATATATATATAGAGGATGGCTAATGTGCCATAGATGGCACAGAGGGTCCCGTGCCATAGAGTCGTTTTTCTAGATCCAAAATTCAAATGCTCAATTTGAACCATCCAAATTATTCATCACATTAAAATATCCTTGGAGACCAAATTTTATATTTTTTTGAATTTTTTTGCTATTTATTATGATATTTTTAAAAAACGTTATAATTGGAGTATTTAAGACCCTCCAATTTGAACATATCAAAATAAATACCAAAAAAATTCAAAAAAATGTAAAATTTGGTCTCCAATGGTATTTCAATATGCTGATCAATTTGAACGGTTTGGATTGACCGATTGAATTTCGGATCTTCAAAAAATGACTCAAAAAAGACATCTATGGCATTGCCATCTATGGCACTTTATCCCACCTCTATATATATATATATATATATATATAGAGGAAGGATTCAATCAAAGCGCTTTGACCGGAGTCCCGGTTAAACCCCGTCAGATCTCAATATTGAAAGTGCAAATGACCGATCCAAACCGTCAAATATGATCTCCATATTGAAATCTCTTTGCCGAATAATTTTTTTCATTTTTTTAAAATTTTTAAGTATTTTTTTCGGATTTTTAAAAACAGCAGTTTTTGTAGGGTTCAGAACAAATTAGATTAACAATTTTCTAAAATCCGAAAAAAATACTTAAAAATTTCAAAAAAATGAAAAAATTAGTCGGCAAAGAGATTTCAATATGGAGATCATATTTGACGGTTTGGATCGGTCATTTGCACTTTCAATATTGAGATCTGACGGGGTTTAACCGGGACTCCGGTCAAAGCGCTTTGATTGAAAGCTTTCTCTATATATATATATATATATATATATATATATATATATGACTCAAAATAAAAGAAAAAAAGCATCTCACCTTAAAGCTTGACAAAAGATTCAATTTAATGACAAAGAATAATGATTTTCTTGAGTAGATTGCAAGTTTGAAATCAAGATAGTAAATTTATGTATATATATAAACTCTAGGTAATCCATCTTTATCATGATAGTAAATTATATTTGACTACTATGCATTCAAATTTAATTTCAAGATCGTTTTTTCTATGCGTGATATATAATTAGCAACATTTTGTCTATAAAAAGGGAAAGCATCTAACCTTAAGATCATTTTTTCCATGCGTGATATGTAATTAGCAACATTTTGTCTATAAAAAAGGAAAGTATCTAACCTTAAGATCATTTTTTCCATGCATGATATGTAATTAGCAACATTTTGTTTGTAAAAAAAGGAAAGCATCTAACCTTGAAGATTGAAAAAGGGTTCAACTTAATGACAAAGAGTAATGATTTTCTTGAGTACAGATAGCAAGTTCGAAACATGGTTATGAAAATCGGAATTGGATAGTTGATCCAAAGGGAGTTGATTCAGAAAGATTGGAAAAAGTAAGACGAATCAGATCGAAAACTCCCATTTTCACAAAAAAAATATTTTTTTAACCTTTAAAAATAAGAAAAAGATAATATTATCAAAAATATTTTTTTTTCAAAAAATAAGTTGATAAATTGAATATTTATTAAAGGTATAAAAGAAATATGAATTGATCGGCCATGACCTCTCAAAATTTTGATGAAATTAAATTGAAATTTCATGATTAATAAAACATATTTTGTATAAAAATACATTTTTGACAAACAAACATTTGTCAAAATATCTCAATGCATCAGATTGTAGAATTAGGATTTTTTTTCTCTCTCTTAATATTCTTAGATCAGATTTTACTACGAAGGTTCATTTTGTTTTCAAATAAAGTTAATCTCTAGGGCTCCGTTTGGATGGCTTTTTTCCGGAATAAGGAATAATGAATAACCACTTTTTACCAATAAACTTATTTCTAACCATCCAAACTCTTCACAAAAGTTACACACTTCCCAATAAAATTATCCTTTCCAAATAAGTTTGTTCCCTTCTTCCTTCTTCCTTCTTCCTACCTTATTCTCAACGCATCCAAACGGAGCCTAGAAAAATTTCGGATCCTGTTCATTTTTTCCGTCTCATCCGATCCCACCAGCCCACTCTTATCTTCTTGTGCGCTGAAGCAAAAAGGGCAATGTTTTTAAAACCCTACCGGCCATCGTACCGGCGAAGGTGGCGGTATTCGGTTTTACCGGTATTGTATATCACAGTACCGGATAATAATGGTTTGAACTGAAATAAATATTAGTTGAGCACATGAAGTCCCAGAAAACGTGTTGAGGTTGTATATCACTTTGGAACAATAACCATTTAATGACAACTTATGGCTACAACCCTTCACGTGCTTTTTGCAATCAATTAAAGCTGAAAAGGCACAATTCTTTGATTCCTTTCAGCTATTCTTTATTAAAAAAAAGAAAGAAAATTGAAAAGGAACGGGGACGTAGCAGTCCAGAGGGTAAAAACCATATGAGAAATAAGCTAATGAAAAGTTCTTTTGTCTTTTACTCTTCTTAGCTCTACCGAAGTTGGAAAAAAGCTAATGAACTTTTTCTAGAAAAAGTGGAAAGGAAGAAACTTAGCAAAGGAAGAAATTAAGAAAGGCAAAACCGGATAGGAAATTTCCGATTTTTTCGATTTTTGATCGATTTTTTCCGGTTCTTGACCAACGGAAATTGATGGCCTTTCCCTACCGGGTCCTTACCCGAAACCCGGTTTTACTGGAAAATTCCGGTACTCGATAGGTATTCAAAACATTGAAAAGGGGACCTATGGTAGCGGATATCTAGATTCTAAAAAAACAAAAAAAAAGGGAGGGGGGACCACCCAACAAGGGAGCGTCAACTGCCTCGTGAGTCGTGGCCCATCCCACCGCCCATCCTGAGATGTCTCAACCGATTTTGTTCCAAAAGACCAAAACCCTCAAAATCTGATCGTTCCCCACCGATTTCAGTCAGACTCGGCTGATTCAAATTGGAATCTGGCAAGTATTCAGACCATAATTTGAAATTAAGATAGTAAATTTTTGTATAGATGTAATCTCTAGGTAATCTATCTTTATATAGGCCTCCGAGCATTCACCAAATATTTTTTGAAAAACACACAATGTGTCAATATATACCATGACACAATACGACTCGTAAGTTGTATAGACAAGATATGAAAATTTTTTAGATAGCACGACATGATGGAAACACGGCTCAGACAGGACACAAAAACATAACAAATTTATAATAAAAATTAAAGATGATAGATTTTATGAAAAATCATAATATTCTTAGAATATATGTCTATATTTTAAGTATAATTTATAATTTAAATGTCCATTTTATCTAAATTATAATTGTATAATCAAGTTCACACAATACAATACATCTAGAAAAAATATGGAATGAGACACGAAATGCGTTGTGTCTATCTATTAAAATTTAGACATATATACATAATCTACACATAAAATATTTTAACACGACGCGATACTATGCTACACATGCATGGTCCGAACACCATGTTCGACATGATATACCAGCACCCTTGGGCTGTATA
Organism: Rhynchospora pubera; assembly: GCA_028095005.1. Classification (NCBI taxonomy): domain Eukaryota; kingdom Viridiplantae; phylum Streptophyta; class Magnoliopsida; order Poales; family Cyperaceae; genus Rhynchospora; species Rhynchospora pubera. Next base: position 82,030,450 of record CM051460.1, on the reverse strand, counting down.
TTTCCGATCCAACTCAAAAAAAATAAAAAATAATAATAAAAATAAAATAAAATTGTTACACATGCAGGACCACAGATTCTGACATATTGTGCTATAGCCTATAGGATGCACACTAATGTTTACTTGTTTAATGTCTCTTTGACTAGAGCGTCTGTTGTCTGGTAGTGTCCGATTTTACGCGCCACAGACAATTCCGATTAGACCTGGGCAACGTATTAAACGGAAACGGAATGAGGCATTCCGTATTCCGTTCCGTTTCAACAAACGGTATGTACCGGCTGATTCGTATTCGTTCCGTTTGGACGGAACGTAGCGGAACGGTATAATTTACACTGTATTTCACATAAACGAATCACGAATTGCATTCCGTTTTCCGTTCCGTTTGCGAAACGGAATGAAATTTTGTTCCATTATACGTTTCACATGAACGGAACGGAACGGTTTCGCATATTCGCGGTATACCGCGCCCACCCCTAATTCCGATTTTATGAGGTTGCTGTTGCTCCTATGGGCGGTTACAAAATATGGGCGGCTTTCATTTAACCACAATAAATAAAAGTACAAATAGACGGAAAATGAAATTGTATTGCACGAAAATAAGTTGTCAGTTTGGTCATGCATGACGTTCACTATAGACATCAACTCAGAACCAACTTGAGAACTAGTGTCTTTTGTGTGCTGGTGCCATCAAATATATATCATCCATTCCTCAACTGGATATTTGCTTTGTATATGTAGACCCTTGAAATGTTTTTAATTAAATAAATTAACTCTGGACAGAAGTCTAAGTGACACGTTGACTCCGTCCTCCTCCATATATAGTCTGCGGCTGTGTAAATTCCTTGAGAATGGACGACCAAACATGAACAAAAGAAAAAGAGATTGTGTTTCTTTGAAACTAATTTCGTAGGAAAAGATATAATTAAAAGCGTAGCATCAATCATTCATGACGGCTATCAACAAAGAATATTCTCCTATAATAAAGTAAATACAGTATAGTTGTTCAGAAGTAAGGTACACGTTTTGCTATCATATTGGGTGCGTTTGGATATAGAAAGAAAAAAAAAGAAGAAGGAAGAAGAAGAAAAAAATTATAAACAATCTAAATTCTTCACAAAGTTATACACTTTTCAATACTTTTTTTCACTTCTTCACTTTTTTCTTTCTTCCCACACCTATCCAAACGGAGCCATTACTCAGTCGTTTCGTAGGGAATTAATAATTGACAAGGCACTTTTCCAAACTTTCATAATTAATATGTTGATGTTGATTTCATGAACAATCGTTGACTCTAAAAATAAAAATTTTCGTGTACTGCTACGGAGAAATCTTAAAACAATCTCAGTCTCTCTCTCTCTCTTATTTTTTTGGATTAAAGGCTGTAGCCGCACACACAAATCCACACAACCCAACCCAGCCTCAGCAAGGATCGATCTCGTGCGCTCCAATTGGAGGGACACAATTAAGCCACTACAGACTGTGCTAAGCAGCGGTAGGCGGTAGGCCGGTAGAGGAAATGGTACTTAGAGGGGCCCCTCAATCAAACTATGACGAGAAAAAATATTGTCCATCCAAGCAATCATTATTAAATGTTACCAATTTAGCACCATCAGATAGCTACTATATAATATACGATGACTTGGATTCAAAGTGAACATGCAATAAAACATACTTACATGCATATGTATTCAGATGATCATTTTTTTTTTTTTGCGAATAAAAATTCAAAATATACAATTTTATTAGATAGATATATATATTATGGATGGATGGAGATATTTGGTGGAGGAATATGAAGTAGTCGATGAAGAGGAATTTAAGAATCCGATGAATGATTTTCATTGTTGGCAGAGGTCGAATTTGGATCGGCCATGGCGAGATGGAAAGTTTGAAGGCTTGAGATTGAAACTTGAACAGAACAGATCGAGGAGGAAGAAACAGCACAAATTAGGCGTATGCCTTTATGCGCTTTGATACCATGAGTGACAGAGTAGAAAGATGAAATGAGTATTAATTACTTTCGTAAGTGCAATCATAAACAGCGACAGTGATATACACATACATAGCGCACAATATCTAGGCTCTCCAATCCAATGAGCTACTGGGAATATCCAGTATCTATCTACTCGACTGATCAGAATTTCAAACAATAAAACAGCAATGAAAGCATGAAACAAGTTGCCTAAGTTGGATATATATTTTTATGCAAATACGTATGACAAAATAGTTGCACACTCCGTGCAAGAAACAGTAGTAACAGGCAATTTCATAAGATCCATCCTAGCATGGCACATCATCCTTTCTCACTGCCTTGAGAAAATCCTCCAATGCCGTGTGAGAAGAGCCGCATTCCCTGAGAGCCTCAACCGCCTTTTCTCTCATGGTCTCCATCCTTTCTCTAATCACTCTACTTTCCTCAGACTCCATGATCAATTTCACCTTATCTTCCACCTCCTTGGCGACCACTATATCTTCGTCATACCCTTTCATATTCACTGCCACCTTCATCTCTTCCACCAAGTAAATCTTGTTCAACTTCTGCTCCGCATACATTGGCCAACCAATCATTGGTACACCAGCCATGGTTGCCTCCAGAATCGAGTTCCAACCGCAATGCGTGACAAATGCACCGACTGATTCATGGTTTAGCACCTCCACTTGAGGAGCCCATTGCTTGACCACCATGCCCCGGTCTTTTGTCCGGTCTATGAAACCCTCTGGCAGAATAGCTTGCAAGTCGGGTTTGTCCTGAGGGTCAAGTCTTTTTAAGCGGTTGGCAATTGTGGGGGAACGTACAACCCACAAGAACCTCTGACCGCTATTTTCCAACCCGGTAGCAATTTCTCTCAGTTGCTGCTCTGGGAAAGAACCCATACTACCAAAGGAAAGAAAAACCACACTTTTTCTCGGTTGCATATCTAGCCATACCAGACATTCATGCCTCTCCTCTTCTTTCTTTTCTGGAACACTGATAAGTGGGCCGATGCAGTAAACAGGAGGTGTGTAACCGCCAGGAAAGCAAAGTCCGGCTCTAAGTGCTTCTACGGCCTTTTTCTCCAACGACTCAAATGTGTTCACCAACATACCATCATATTGTACAAATCTTTGGTAAATGTTGATAAAAGTCTTGTACACAGGACTGTTCTTTTGATGCAAATGGTCTGGCAAATGTGAGCCTGGGATTGGAGGGAGGCCTGGGACATGCAACAGCCTGTTTCCTATTTCAACAATGCTATTATCTAGATTTTTATCCAAAGTTGGAAAATATATATCCATTGCAAGGTCATATGCACCTGAGGTGTAGAATAGGTATGCCGGGATGTTTAGCTGACGAGCAACATCTAGTGCACACGTGCAGAACATATCTAACACCACTGCACATACAGAACTTGTTTCGGATATAGACTGGAGGAGGTACGAAAGTGGGGTATTCGCCTCTTGTAATATTTTGAACAGATGATCAATACCTTCTCCCTCAGTGGCGGGAGGAATTACATGGAAAGAGATGGTGGGGTTGGCTGTTGAGAGACGGGAGATGGTTTTTGATGTAAAGCTTGAGCTGTCTTTCAGGAGATCGACTATAACTAGGGTGACCGACATGCCCTTTTTCGATAGAAGCTTTGCCAATTCAACCATGGGCATGAGGTGGCCCAAGGCGATCAATGTGTAGAGCAGTACAGTGCCTTTCATTGTTGTATATATAGTTAAGTGGTCTTCTTAAGTTTCAAATTCGATTGTGAACTTGATGACATGCAATGCAGTTGCCTGGCAGAGTGGCAGGAGATGTGTTTTATATATAGTGAGATTTAGCCAAGTTGCTTGTGGTGTATGTTTTTCATTCTGCAATGACACCGAAGAGTAGTAGAGTAGAAATGTTTCTAGAAGCGAAAGAAAGAGGCATGCACCTTCCAACCTTCTCTCCAGTTTGTACGGATTTAATCCCAATAATAATTGCTGCCAGCCTATTTTCTTTCTTGAGCAATTACAATTTCGTAGAAGCTAGAGAGTGAATAACAAGAAAATGCTAATTGAATTTTTAGATAATACATTTAAGGGTGATTTAGATTTATGTCACTGTAAATATTTGAAATTAGGGATATGCCATCACTAAACGACAAATTATTTTTTTGCCATTAAAAAATTATAGAAATTAGTTTTTTGCCATCGGACAATTATTTGACAACTTTACACTTTTAAATATGCCACTATAAAAATAAAAATTAATAATATGCCATCACAAAAAATATAATTGGTTTTATACCATTATAAATCATTAACAATTAGTTTTATCAATTTTATATATACAAATTATTACAAATTCTGATTAGTAATATATTATTAGCTTTTATGTGAAAGAAACAAATAACCATTATTATAATGATATTTTTTTAGAAATAAAGTAACACTCTATCAAGTCAAGTATATGCGTACAAATATAAGAATTAAAGCAACACTCTCTGTCCAATATAAGAATTCATTAGAATTCGTATAAATATGGAATGAGTAAGGAAATTTATTATTAAATTAAATATGGCAAATATGAACGCGGTTTGTTTTTTTTTGTTTGGTTTTAATAAGGGGTAATTTGGTTATTGAAAAAAACTAATTGCAAATTTAGTAAAGGCATTTTTAGAATTTAGTATGTTTTTTGAAAAATAGTGACATAAAACTAATTTTAGCAATTCTATAATGGCATAAATTCAATTAGCAATTTAAGAATGGCATTTTCCTAATTAACAAAAATCACAGTGGCATAAAACTAATTATCTCTACATTTAATTGCCTTTCTATCAGTTAGATTATGTTTTTCAATTTTTTTTATTGATTTCTGAAAAGTTCCCCAAACTTTTTTTTTGGCAACGATGGAGAACTAGCAGTAGTTGGGGCAAACCAAACAGCGAACTACTATATTCACGAATAGTGAACAACTCCTTATTTCCAATTAATTCCCCATCTTTTACGAACTGGGAACGAACTGGATTTGGAGAACTAACTGTTCGCGAGCAGCTGTTCACCTCTTGTTCATGCACGCTCCCAAACGTACGATTACAACTCCAGCTGCCATAGCCGTGCTACATCACCTACGTTACTATGAATGATGGGGGCGTTTGTTTGCGTAGTAAGGAGTTGCATAACTTAAGGATGCCTAAGTGTTTATGTAGTGTTATGTAATAGATGTTTGGTTGTGTAGTAAGGATGACTAACTTAATGCATGCATATATTCATGTCAAAAGACTTAAATGCGCTTAAATTTGAATTAGTATTATGTATTATATGTTGTGACCTAATTATTGTTAATTATTAATTATTATAAAAATTAATTATTAATGATGATAATAAATAATTTTTACTATTATGAAATATTAATAATTACTTTTAATTAAATATTATAAATATTATTATTTATTTTATCATAAAAATTATTATTGGTTAATTATCTTCAATTAATTATTATTATTAATTAATATTACTTGTTAAATATTATTAATTATAATAATTAATCTTTGTTATTAATTATGATTTTTTAATAATTATTGTTACTTATTAAGTACTATTATTTATCAATTAATATTAATTAATTTTTAATTTTTTATTATTATAGAAATTAATTATTAATGATAATAAGAAATAATTTTATTATTATGAAATATTATTAATTATTTTTAATTAAATATTATAAATATTATTAATTATTTAATAATAAATCAATATTGTTTATTAATTATTATTATTACTTGTTATATATTATTATTTATTAATTATAATAATTAATATTTATTACTAATTATGATTTTTAATAGTTATTATTACTTATTAAATATTATTATTTATTAATTATTATAGATTATTAAATATAATAATTAATTATTTTTAAGGGGTATTATTGGAAAAAAAATTAAAGGGGACCAATGCATAACTTATTTAGGTTGCATAACTTATGTACCCTTAAGGCATCTTATGTAAGAGGTGTTTGGTGACTTAAGGATACATAACTTAAGTTATGCACCCTTTAAGTCACAAACAAACGCCCCCGATATGCCTAATGTGCCAAAATTATTTTATATAAGAATTAAGACATAATAAATTTTAATAGAAAGAATTAACTATATTTTTTTAATAAGAAGAAAGTTTGTACCCGTTTTATAAAAGGGTAGAGTATCTCTCCTTCCTACCCGTTTATAAAACTGGTTAGAAAACTTCTTACGCGTTTTATAAATGGATAGAAATAAGGTTAAACTCACCGCTTTAGTCACGTCTTTTGAGACTGGTCAGACCTTCCTACCCGTATATAAAACGCGTTGGAAGCCCTCCAACGCGTTTTATAAAAAACGAGCTATTACCGTTTCTTCTTCTGTTCGTCGTGCATAATGCGAGTGAGTGAGAGACAGAGGCAGATAAGAGAGGAGAGAAAGTGTGACGTACGACCGTTTTGACCCATGACCAGACCATGTTTCGGCCATGTAAAGCGTGGGCAGCAGCGATGCCTGTCACGCAATGTTGTTGGTTGGCCACGAACCTGCCTTGCATGTGTTGTGCATCATCTAAGGTAGCATGAAAATATGTTAATTGTGGGTGAAAATGACTTGTAGTGGTGACCCAAAGCAGGGTTGTTGGATAGGCCAAAGTGTATTGTATTGGCTGTCGGTTGTAAACCGTAAGTCGGAACGGTGTTTAGGCCGCTTCCCCAAGCGTGTGTTGGGTACTTAGCAATCTAGGCAGCAAGTACTGGAGGTGTCCAGTTGTTAGCACCAATGGAGGTGTCCAGTGGTTAGCACCAATGGAGGTGACCAATTGAACAGACCAAATTACTTTTGACCAGCCCCTAGAATAGGGACACCTAGCAGCTTAGTCACTAGGGAGAAAAAGGGGCTGTTTGACACCTGTTCTCCCCTTCCTAAAGGTGTCTCTCCCCAGCCATAAGCCCCTCTAACTTGGGAAAATTCGTACAACCATTTTCAGCCCCAAAAACAGACCCAAATAGCGAAGTTTGAGAGTCTCTAGTGCATGAAATAGCTAGCCTGGACCATAACGGTATAGCTGGGGTAGTCGGGAGCGATGTACGGTGCATGATTGACCATGTAAACCACTCAAACTAGGCCAAGGAAGTGGTAGGGGTTGCTGCCAAGTATGATTCATGGCTGCCGCACCCGAACCAGACCCGCAGCGGTGTAAAGCGTGGAACTCGTGCGGTGTGGCAACGGCAATAACAGCGCCATAGAGATGGTCGGCTGGGTAAAGGTTAAGGTGCGGGTTTCTGTATGAACTTGTTAAGTTTCAGTTTATGATTTAACTGCATAATTGCATGTTGAACTTGACTTGGCATGGCATGGTAATTGTATGCGCTGAATTTATATGCATGGTAACTCTAATTTTTATAGTATGGCAGCTATGTAAATTGTTATGGAAATGCATGGCATGTGACAGTCATGTTGAATGGTTAATCTATTGGTAAGTGATGGAATGACTTATGGTATGGATTGAAAGCAAGCTTTTAAATTTCAATTTTTTTGGTATGACGGTCCAGGTCCCCATGTTATTTTGGTATTATTTCGATGTTATAACGGCGATATAACGGTGTAGTGTTTTTTTTTCAAAGTTTGACACATGTCAATTATATAACTATCAACTTATATGTTTATATATCTGCAATACTTCATACAAATAGCATACGGCAATACCAAATTCAATATAACAATAGTTTAATATTGAATACACAATTTAACAATAGTAGCAATAACAGCTTGTTATTTCGCCGAAATAACTGAAATAACGCGTTATATCGCCGAAATAACTGAAATAACGTGTTACGTCATTTTCTCAATTAAGACTGTAACGTTCATGCGGTTTGACACATAATACCGCTATTTCTGTTATTTTGCCGTTATTTCGGAGAAATTTAGAAGCTTGATTGAAAGTACTAAATGTGCGATGAATGACATTTGCATCTTTGGTAGTCGGAGTCACGACCGACTGTCCAAGGGCCGTGAGGTAAGCGCTTATGTTCCGGGACTCATTTATTGAGAGGGTAAATGTCCTCGGCATTTGTACTATTTGACTGGATCGTATTGTATGGATTGAATTGGAAATGGAATCGTCCGGCGTGGGATTCCAATGAAATTGTTGGATTTGGATTGATGATAAACCAGCCTAGATTGTGCATGGTTAGGTGTCCAAAAAATGACTGGCTTTTGTATGATTTTATCTTATTTGATTGCCTAATCTCAATCAGCTGGCCTATGCATTGCATATCGTTTTTAAATGTCTTATGGCTAATGCTTATGTTATAATGAAAAGGTAATTTTCTAAAGTAACGTGTGTGTTTTTAGTTGCCACAATGTGAAACTTAGGAGTTCATGTGGCTGGAACTAAAAACCGCACTGAGATAAATTATGTTTATCTCACCGCTCCACTGTTTTGTGGGTTCCAGGTACGGCAAGGACCGAAGTAAGGAATCGTGCGATGGGAAGTAAATCAGCGGCAGTGCTTGGGTTGGGAAATTTGTGTGTAATTGACCATTTGATTATATTGAATTGCAAATCTGATTCCTGGGATTTTTATGCACTGTTTGTATTATGCTATTGACCTGCATATCATGTCTTGGACTGCCTTGTGTACATGCACGGCGCGCTGTGCACGGCAGGCTGTGGCACCGACATGGCTGTAGGGTGTCACAGAAAGAAGAGAGAAGAGAAAGAAGAGCGAAGAGAAGAGAGGTGTAGGCCGGAGAAGAGGTGCGGGCGGAGAAGATCGACGACGACAAACACTCCGATATCGAGATATTTTTTCAAAACTAATTTCATATTAATAGGATTTTTAAATTAGTGAAAATTGTTGTATAGAAATTGCGAAAATTATTGAAATTGTATTGTAATGTGTTTAAATTGTGTAGATTATTGAAATTGTGAAGATTATTGAAATTGTATCGTAATGTGTTGTAAATTGTGTAGATTATTGAAATTGTATTGAAATGTGTTGAAATTAGTGAAAATTATTGTATGGAAATTGTGAAGATTATGGTGCAAATTTTGTAAATTCTATTAAAATTTTGTGGACATTTTAACAAATTATGGATATGGATGTAAATGTTACATTGTAATTATTATTAAAATTATGTATAAATTTGTGGACAATTTATTAAATTGTTGAAATGACTGAAAATTATATATTGAAATTATGGTGGAAATTATTGTGAAAATTATGAAAATAATTATGAAAAGTATTGAAATTTATGTTTATGGAAAATAGTGAAATTAAGGACCAAATTTTTGTGAAAATATTATGGACACTAAAAATTGTTGTAAGTATTATTAAAATGAATTTTTCAATAGTGCAAAAATATGAAAATTATTGAAAAATGTAAAGATTAGTCTATTATTGATCAGTATTTAGTGTAAAAATATCAATTAGTGCAAAAAAGTAAATAATGTTCAATTCATTGTTGTTTAAAATTGTGTTATATTATTTGAATTAGATGAGTTCCGCAGAAGACGAGGCTGGTCCTTCTGGTCCTTCACCACCTCCCATCGGTTCTTCACCACCTCCCATCGGTCCTTCACCACCTCCCATCGGCAACGCGAAAAATCAACAGATTTTATTTGTTACGGATAACGACCATATCGTTGGTTTGTCTTTTGAGTAGGTATGTTCCACAACATAATTTAGATTTTTTAATAAACTGTTGTAATAATTGTTATATCAATAATAGACTATTAATTTATGTGGTCTAATATAATGTGTGGTCTAGATGTTAATTTTAGAATTTATTCAGATAAAAAATAATTAGATAATCTGATATTATTTTTGTGCTAATGCTTATTAAAAAAATTATTAAAAATTTTATTAAAACAGTTTATTTTTTGTGCTAATGTAGCGTGAAAAATATTTGGAGATGAGGTCGCACAAGCAGACGATTGACTTGGATAATCAGATTGAGGGTAGATTAGTGAAACTCGGCCTAATTCACATTTCGAAAGTGAAGCATGTCAACTTGGACATGCCATTACTGAATGCAATGGTCGAGTTTTGGCGTCCAGAGATGCATACATTTCACTTTCCGGTCGGGTAGATGACTGAAGGCAATGGTCGAGTTTTGAATATTAAATTTTTATATTAATTTTATTCACATAACACGAATTTGTTATATTTTGTAATTGTAATCAGGATGTCGCTTTCTTATATGATTTGCGCGAGTACGAGAAGGTCTTGGAAGAAAAAGATCCGTACAGATCTTTTTTTCCTCATGCCAATTTGGAAAATTGGCGAAGAGAAAAGAACAAGGAGTAAGTGGAAAAAAATTACTTATTTAATGACTATTTTTTTAAAATATATGAATTAGGTAATTGTATTGATTATTTTGAAACTGTATAATGCAGCGGGGTTGGTCATAATATCAAGTTGAACTGGTTGCGTCAAAACTGCGGGCGGGTGCCGGACCCAGGAGCTTCTGATGATGAGATAGATAAACCGTCCCAACTGTTGGAGTTATGTCCTAGAAGTCAATAATGACTTAAATATTAGTTTATGTTATGGATGATATATTATCGTCTGTTCCTAGGTTTATTATTGACAGATTATTCAGGTTGAGGATCTGAATTGTAGATCTCTGTGGATCATTCTTTAGAATAACAATAATAAATCTAAACGGTCCATAATCTTGATAATTGATAAGGAACATTAATTATCTTATAAGATTAGTATGCAAGTTAAGTGATGATTAAGTTCTACAAATCATAGGTAAAGAGTTACCAACTTAATTGCATATGTGTATGTTATGGAACATAGCACAGGACTTGACCCATCGAAATAAACATATGGATTGTGTTATGTGTCATTGTTTATTTCGTTATGATTTTGGTTCTAAGTTTGAGATGTTTATCTTTTCCACATGAGGATAGGTTCAATAAATATTGTCTACCGCTGATTCCCGATAAGGGCTGCTATACGGACTTTATTTATGTTCTCTTGAATTGTGCGGGGAAAAGCTAATCATCAAGAAAACCGTATGTCCCTCATTAATTCACTTAGTGAGTGACGATATCTATTTGGGCCCCTTGATGGAGATAGATTGTTTGCATGCAACTTTATACAATTATCTCTAGATCAAGAAACGTATAATCTGCAAGAATGACACATTCCTATCTTGGATTATACGATGATATCATGTGACATAAGAATCAAAATAGGAAAATACATTTATTCTCTTATGCAGGATTTAAATACTGTAGCAGTACACTATTTATGCGAATTGGGAATCATAACGTGTTGCTAGATAACGCTAATTATTATTGGAATTAAATAACGATTTAATTCCATGTCCAACTTAGCATAAATCCTCAAAGGGTCACACAAATAGGACTTTAACCATACAGTGCATTATTTATTTATTCGCAACAGTGTGTATTGCGAAAATATGATAGTCTGATTAATTAATTGTATAGCGTTGTGGACCGTTATAATTAATTAAATCAAAGGGATCATATAGAAATAAATTAATACATTTGCTAATCCCAAATTAATTATTAATGAGTTAATAATTAATTATGTTCAACTCATTTAAATTAATTGAGCTATTGAGTCTTTATTTAATTAGTTAAATAAAAAGCCCAATTTGAGGTTAGTTGAAAGAGCAATTTAAAGGTTTGAATTAATGGACTTTTAACACACTTGGTGTAGCCCACAAAGGCCTCTATAGGGGCCGGGCACAAGAGGGTAAAATGGTCCACAATTAGTTGTGGTAGGTAGGTGTAGAGAGCACTATATAAAGGGGTCAAGTTTTGGGGAAACCCTAGCCTCCACTCCTTTTCTCTCCCACCTTCCTCTTTGGCCGAAATTTCACCAAGGGAGAAAAATTTCAGAATTTTCTCCTTGCTCTCTCTTCTCTCCTCTCCATTCTAGCTCATGGGTTGAGCACTCCTCTCCATAAATTAAAATAATTAATTGCTAAATGAGAGAGGAAACCTAGAGGGATTAGCTTGTTTCTTCCTCTTGCTAGCACAAGAGTTGAAGATTATGGTTAACCTCCTTGGTGGACTCGAGGCCGATCAACCGACGAAGGAGGAGGCACATGGAGGCTCGCCACCAACTCCCATGCCATGGATCGAGCCGTCCAATTGCGATATTGGATGAGGTATCGATTTCTCCCAATTCTCTTGTGTCAATTAACTTAGCACTAGATCCTTTTGTGCATATGGTGTTTTGGATGGTTAATTAGGTGTAATTAACATAATTTTTCAAAATTATGCACTTTCCTAACACCAACGTACTATTTGGAGCTTGTATCGTTAAAATTTTTTTAATTTAATGACTGTTAATATTTTTTTTGCTATGCATTCTTATATTATAGAAACAAATTAAAAGTTACACAGTTATTATTTTTTTGCTATGCATTGTGATATTACAAATAAAAAAAATTAAAATTTCAACTGTTATTATTTTTTGCTATGCACTGTGATATTAGAAATAAAAATTAAAATTTTCACCTATTAATATTGTTACATTTTTGTGATTGTTAATGACTGTTAATATTTTTGTGCTATGCATTGTTATATTATAGAAACAAATTATAATTTGCAGTGTTAATATTTTTTTGCTATGCATTGTGATATTGCGAATCAAAAATTAAAATTTTCACTGTTAATAATTTTTTATTTGAATTGTTATTATTTTTTTTGCTATGTAGTCTGATATTAGAAATTAAATTTAAATTTTGCACTGTTAATATTTTTTATTTGCATTGTGATATTACAAATAAAAATCAATGCGTTGTTTAATTTAAATGCAAGGCAATTTAAATAAAGTTCGGGACTTTAATTAGAGAGCTGCGACGCTTGCATGTTTATATCGTGCTCTGGATCGTGTCGCCATGCGCTTCAAGGTTGTGACTGGACCTTGGATGATGTTGAAGTTTTGGACATGGTCTTATCTTCTTGTTTGTTGTCCGTCGGTTGCTCATATCACTGGATTAGGACAGCCTAATATAGATTCATGTGTGCCGTTTAGGAGGTAATAACCTATAATATTTTGTCAAAATATTAACATACAATATTTTGTGGAAATTACAACACATAAATGTTAACGTTTAATATTTTCAGGAAATGTGGTGAAGATCGATCTTTCTTAGGGAGCTACCACTTTGGGGCTGTGGAGAACGCATGAGACTACATAGCTGTGCTAAACATTGAAGATGTCAACTGGTTTCCGTACATACAAGACCAAGCTTTGATGCCATTGGTAGCACAACAAAATTTCATAGCGGAGCATGTTCGAATGTCGGTCATATTCTACCTAATAGTAGCCTACTATTACCCCGACCGTTGTAGGCATCAATTTCGACTGTACCAGATTACTCCTCCCCCGCTACCTGTGGTACGTTTATTATATCTTTTGAATTTATAATATGTACAATTTCAATTCAAATAGACTAAAAAATGTAATTGAAGTAATGAGTTAATTTTAACAGAGTTGGGACGTCACACAGAACTTGTTGGCTTTCCAGCACGGTACTTATCGAGATCGTCCAGATTTTACTATCATTTTTACAGGTGCATATGTAGAGTGGGCTGAGAAGGCATTAGCTGCACGCCAGCTCGAGACGAGACCCTAGGCTGCTACAGATACACTACGATATTTTCGGTGGTTTTGGAGATACGGTGCCTCAGAGAGGCCTACACACCGCAAGAATGTCGAGGCATGTATCCAGTGCAATCAACAACTGCCGATCCCTTAGAGGCAGTACACACACATGGTATCCAGACTTCGCAATACGGTACGTCTTCTTATTTTATTATTAATACAGAATGTATGATTTGTTCATACTTGCAATATTTCATGAATGTCAGAAATTGTAGGGAAACTCTGCGCTGAAGAATGCACTATATATATTGGGACTGGTCATGAAGAAGAGGTGCAGAAGGGTGGGAAAGACAATCCTCGCCAACAGTCGTTCACAGCTGCATGATGCATTTATGCCTTTGAGGTTGTATCTAATTATTTATTTTTTCTACTGCGTATTTGTAGTTTAACTGGTTCGTTCTCGACTGTTTCATAATTGAAACTTTTTTATTATCTAAGTATCCTCAATGATTTGTTAATTACAAGTTGGAGGACTTGTTGGAGCAGCGGGGATTGTCAACAAATATTAATGACATACCAGATTCTGGGAACAAGTCTTTCTCTGCACGTCCAACTGTCCCCACGGACCTTTAAGCCGAGGATATTATGCATCCGGTTAGTATTTGTTCATATAAAAGTTTAAATGTTTAAAAGTATTTTACTTTTATTGACATTGTTATTTTTTAATCTTATAGGACGGTAGATTGAATACCGGACGCTTGGATGATATTTTAGGACCATGGCTATCAGTTCCTACGCAGGTGACAGCCTCAGGCCCTGGTCCTTCCATGCACAGTGGATCAGCATCGACCTCTCAATTTGCAGGGATTTCTCAGAATCCCACTGGCATTTACACCGCCCACATGCCAGCATATCATTATCCTCCACCTTACACTTTTGCATCATTTGGTACACCTTTCTCTTTTTTCCATTTACTCTTCTATCAGTGACTACGCCTTCATCTGTTCCATCATTTGGTACTCCATTGAATAGTATGGGAGGGACAGACTCATTTAATACATTACAATGGACCGCCATAGATGAGGAGGGAGAGTATGTGTCTATAGCGACTCCTCAGGAGGTTGGTGAGGACGTTGAGTTTGGACCCATACAAATTCCTGAGTAGAGTAGTGTTGATGGAGGTGAGGACGCTGGTCATGATGGTGATAAGGATGAGGATGATACACAGGAGGAGGAGCAGGAGGAGGACGAAGACTTTGACAAGGGCACATATCAGGATGAGGATGAGCTTACTCTAGCGCGAAGACGAGCTAGGCGTGCGGTGAGGGTGCGTGAGAGATTTACACCATCAGGACGGCGACCTAGGATGCAGTAGTTGTTTGTATGTATCATGTTTTGGACTTGTAATTTATGATAGACCGATTGACTTGTATTTTCTTTGTTTTTACTGATTGACTCTGTTATTTGGATGCGTAGTACTTGTGATGGACTTATGATGCATATTACTTATTGACTATGTTTTTTGGATGCGTAGTACTTAGATGGACTTGTGTATTTTTATTATATTATATTATTTATTGTGATTTTCTCTATGTCAAAAGCAATATGAAAAAAACAGTGCAAAACACTACTTCAAACAACAACGTTAATGCATTGATTGTCAATAAATTAAATACTTCAAACAACAACGTTAATACATTGAATGTCAACACATTAAAACCCCAACTTATAGTGCAAATCACAACTACTAAATATGAAAAAATAAAAAAATAACCATAAAAATAAAACATTGCATTAACCATTATAACTAACTTACATTAACCACTATGATAATAAAATACATAATTATTTATATGAAATAAATACTTAGAGATTTTGACTATCTACGTGTTGCAGAATTTCATCCCACCATGGTTCTTCATCGTTGTCATTCTTTTCTTGTTGATTACTCGAACCAGCGTTGTTAGCGAACTGAGTGGCTTTGTTCTAAAATGCCGCATCACTTCTTGTTTTTCTATCTCTGCCATTCGACTTGCTGCAATTCTTCTTTGTTCATCTCTCTCATTACTTTCTCTCATTACTTGGTCCCGTCTTCTCACCATTTTTTTCATTTTTTTTTCTTCCCTTAGCTTTTTTTGACGATACATTTCTTGCTCTCTTTCTTCAATAATCCTTTGGGTCTCTCTGTCCCGAGATCTTTCTTCATTCTCGTCGTGACGTTTGTGCTCATTGTAGTGGTCACGCAAGTTGTTCTCTTTGTAATTGCACACTTGAGCACACCTTATACAGCTCACTGTGTGGTCTCTATGAAAGTTGTATATTTTCTCGTAAACGGTCCAGTGTGTTGGTTCATACGAGAAATAGGATTTTGGCTGTTGTTGGGGATGGGTTGAGGTTCTTTGTAATAATTTTTGTACCAGTCACATCAAGATTCTCGGTTCAGGTTCTCTTCGTGTTCCCACCATTGACGTTCCTGGTACTCCTTCTCTTCCCTTTTCGACCCACTATTAATGTGCCACTGGTAGTGTATTTTTAAGGAGAGCACGTGGCCCTCTTCAGTGTTGTCTTCATGGATATTGTATTTCAAAGTGCGATAACATGAGCGGCATATTGCCTTATATTCATCATTTTCTGGTTCATTTCTATTGGCGGGATAATGGTGGAAAGTTGACCAATACTCAATCCGGGTTGCTGTTCGATAGTTTGGAACGTAATTGTTGGAGTTAGAGTTATTTTCTTTCTCCATTGTAGTGAACTGTTTAAGAAAAAGGATGTAGTGAGTGTTGTGCATTCTAATTCATGAATGCGTAGTTTTATAAATAATTTCAGAGATTCAAGTTGTCAATGTAAAATCAAATCTTGTGATACATTTTGCAGTCCTTATCAGAGCATGCTTGTACTTTTTCAGAAAAGAAAATATAAAACGATAATAACTCGGTCCTGAAACCCTTCGTACCCGTTTATAAAACGCGTTGGAAGGCTTCCAACACATTTCATTAACGGGTACGAAGGTCTTACTAGCCTCAAAAGGCTTGACTGAAGTGCTTGAGTTATTTTCCTATCTACCCGTTTATAAAACGCGTTGAAAGCCTTCCAACACGTTTTATAAACGAGTAGGAAGGAGAGATATTCTACCCTTTTATAAAATAGATACGAACTTTCTTCTTATTAAAAAAATATAATTAATTCTTTCTATTAAAATTTATTGTCTCTGAATTCTTATATAAAATAATTTCGGCCTAATGTGCAATAAGTAACATAATTATTTTTTATTTTCTTTACATTGAATGCAATGCAAATGGTCATATTATTTTTCAATTTATAGATCTTAAGTATTTAAAACTAAGTAAATAAATATTGTTTTAAAAACATTTTGAGTGTATGATTTTTTTTAAATTACTTTTATTTCGGAGTGACGTTTGGTTAATAAGTTATTTAGTATAAATATATAAATCAATTAATCCAATGTATTTTTCAAGGACTGATATATAGTGGATCAAATGCAATTGATGCAAATAAATAGAAATATTTTTTTTAAGAATTAATCTTCTTAATTACGAAAAATTGACTCATCCGTTGTGATGGAAATTTATTTTAAATTAAATTTATTTATTTATTTATTCGCTTATTCTTTAATAACTAGAATATCTGTTACGATGAGTTGTACAATTCTTTTTCTAAAACTTGCATCTGGAAGTTCCAACATACAAATCACTAGACATGACAGTCGCTGCGCTATGTTTTTTAAATGACAATAAGTCAGCACGAACTAACTTAGATTTCTAAATATATTTAATTCCATAATTAAATAATGATTTCCACGATTATTTTTAATATATTTAACCAAAAAAAAAAAATCTTTTTTAATTATAAAAGTAACGTTCAGTAGGTTGTGGTAATGGAGGCGATTGGTAATTGAGTCGACTGTTGAGACACAGTCGGTTGTATTCACGTACGGTTTGTCGTGAGTGCTTGAATTGTGGCTGTAAACGTCTTTCTTAGTGATTCCAGTAAAATCAACCATCGTTGAATTTTATATACCAGAAAATTTTAGATGATTCTAATGGTTTCTTAGGTAAGAAATGATTTAGCGAGAGCCACTAAAACACGAAAGTTCTTTTCATTATCCAACTGAAAAGACCATACCAGCATCTTTTAGCACATACCGTATTTCATTGGCAGCTAGCACAGTAAATTTTCTTCAGTGTTCGGAAACAATTTGGTCTTCTCTATTTTGACAAGCGTTTGCAAATCAATTTCTTTCCGAAGTACTGTGATAACAGTTTGGAAATTTCTGGTTCCAAAAGAGGAAAAAAAAATAACATGTGGCAATTCTTCTGTAAAAGCGATTTGCTAACTAGGTACATTTTATTTATTTATTTTGATAATTTAACAAATATATAATTATATATACAATGTTCGATGACGTCAGGTTACTTCAGCAAATAAAAATTGATCATGCCTAGGACTTTCAATTTCATATCATTTCGAACGTTTATGTTTCGTTCCGTTCGAAACGGAGCAGAAATGATATGGAATTTGTTTGCATTTTGTTCAGGAGAAAAAAAGCGAAAGCGAAACAGATTTCGTTGGTAAGAACGAAACACAAATAAAATCTTGGTGTTCCATTCCGTTGGCCCACGTTATTCTGTCGACCAACTAATTTACATGTGTATAATAATTTGAATTGCAGAGGACTCGCAACGGAGAGGAGATATACTCGAGGCAGCCCCTTTCTTTCTTTTCTCTCCCAACCCTAGGACCGCGCTGGTGCAGTTTCCTCTCTCTCTTTTCTCTCCTCTTCTCCCTCGACCTAATCCCATGGCCTCACAACAAATGACCTAACACTACAGGAATGTGAAGCATTTGCATGGGCTGGTTGCATCCGCAGTATTGATGCAACATGCGTTCTGCATCAGCTATACTGATGCAATTTGGGCGATGCAACTGGCTTCCTTGCAAATGCTCGATTGCATGGGCATTTCATTTGCATGGGCGTTTTTATTTGCATCAGTTAAACTGATGCAATGTTGCATGGGCATAACAGATGCAACTGATGTGTTTTGCATGGGTTTTGTCGGATGAAAATGATTCCATTTGCATCCTCTTTACTGTTGCACTTGACTACTTTTGCAAGAGTTAGACACATGTGATTGATAGTTTTTGCATTCGTTTTGTTGAGGCAATTGATTGCTTTTGCATGGAATTAGTTCATGCAACTAACATCTTTTGCATATGTTATACCTATGTAGCTGACTTCTTTTGCATGGACTTACCGGCTCGATGTACTTCTTTTGCATCTATCGTTGTGATGCAAATAGAGTATTTGACATGGACTTAATGGATGCGACTGACTTCTTTTGCATCTAGTAATTTATTTAAGCATGGACTTAGCTGATGAAATCAGTTGTTTTGCATTCATCCCTTTGATGCAATTGGACTATTTTGCTTGGAATTAGCTGATGTAAGTAAATTCTTTTGCATGCGTTCATATGATGTAATTGACTTATTTTGAATATGTTCTCACGATACAACCAAATTCTCTTTTTAAATGCCATTGATTTATTTTGCATGCTCTATAATATCAATGTTTATATTAATTGTCTTATTAATTGTGACGAATATCATGTAAATAACAACCAACAAAAAAATTATTTTATAACACATAACGCAATCATCATATCCCAAATAGACCATATAACTACAAACAATATATAATTTATTACAATTACCACAAATATTCAAATATCAGCCCACATACATAAAAAGAAATATAAATCAAATCTAGTATTAATTTCTACATCACAAGTCATCAAACTTTTTCAATATTTATTGAATGACAATATAATATTAGGTATCATCTAAAAATTTTACTAATGCTTTTGCTGGAGGGAGTCATTCTAATGCTCTCGTCTTCGAATTTCGAGTTTCAAATAACCGACCCCAACTTTTTCAATGTGATCTTCATATTAAACTCTAGTAAAAGATAATTTTTATACTTTTCTACATTTTTTACTATATTTATTAGATTTATGAAATGAGTTACTTATAAGAATGTACTAATTACATTTGCATTATGAAATCTAAAATGTAAAACAATAGTGGCTTGCTTTGCTCACTTATTCGATACTAGAATAATTAAAAAAATATAGGAATATATATATATATATATATATATATATATATATATATATATATATATATATATATATATATATATATATATTACAATGTCAGGAAATGTTGCATCATATTGCAAAAGTTCTACCAATGTAATAATAATTGCATTTTTATTCAAAATTATAAAGATTCAAATATTTTGTTTCATATCGGAAGGGTCAAATAATAAAACGCGACATACATTTCAAATATTATTCTAGTATTTAGTGTCATTAATTTTGTTACCGTTAAAAAATGACTTTTATATGATATGCAAGAATTTATATACTGCTATAATTTTAGATTAATTTTTTAAAATTTTTGGTAAAATAGATAAAAAATAATAAGCATGAAGTATTTAATATTTACTTTACATATAACTACTTGGTATGGATATGAAAAAATAGAATTTATTATTTTGGAACATTATATTGTATATCACGAAAATTGCAATCTTCTAGAAATATGTACGAGTTGTTCAATGGAAAAGGATAAATACTTGGTCATTTTAGGAACTTAAATAATTAATACGTGAGGATGGAAATTAATTTATTTGACAGCGAGAAAATATAAAAGTAATTCCATACAATATTGATAAATTTTGGTAATAAATCCATAGATAGGTTTCAATAACTCATCCTGACCATTATTATATACCAACTTTTAGAAACTTAATTTAAATGGAAAAAAAAGTAACTCGCACAACTTAATTTCTAGTGTTTTTTTTATGTTAAAATTCACGAACAAAAATTAACTTTTCATTTTCTAAGTACACTATATCATAAAATTAGCAATTAAATTTTATTCCTGCTACTTTTTCAAATCATCAATTTTTAGTTAAATGTTTAGTTGTTCCAGTTTTTATTTGTCAAGCACATACATCTTATTAAAACGGACGTTGTGGGAGTCCAACATAGATGGTTAGTGACTCTATCGTTATTCTAGAGATAACTCTATTTTAAAGAGTGGATTATGCCTCTATAAATAAATGACCTTATTTAAAAAAAATGCCACTAATCTTATTAACAACAATACATAATCTATTCAATAAATCATAGCTACTTGGACAAAAATATCCTCGAATTACTAAATTTAATACTCTACACCGTTTTACACAATATATAATTCATATTCAATTGCATTGGCCAAGTCTATGCAATTGAAAATATTAATCCCGTTTTACTCAATATATAATTCATATTCAATTGCATTGGCCAAGTCTATGCAATTGAAAATATCAATCCCATTGACATCGCTAATGCAATTGATATTTAATTACATCAGTTTTACCTGTGCAATAAAATGATAGAGACCCATTTGACTTCAGCGAAATTAACATTCATTTTCATCGGTCTAAGCCTATGCAAGTGTTATTCAATTGCATGAGTCTTGTCTTTGCAACAGAGTAAAAATCATTTGCATTAGTAGTCCTGATACAATTATATCTATTGCATGAGTCGTGCGGATGAAAAATATGTGCCGATGCAACTAATTTTGTGCAATTGAGAACTGCCCATGCAACTGCTCCACTTTCCTGTAGTGTAATCCTACAGCCTCTCGATAGATGGCCTCCCTCTTCTCTCTCCACCAAATCCCTCTCTCTAATGACCTCCTTCTCCGATGGAATACGATAGCCTCACAACTGATCCTTTCTCTTTTTCCTTCCGCCAAATCTCTCTCTCATTCCTTCTACCTTACTTGACCCTACAATAGACCCTATTTCTCCTCTTCGCTACTTCCTCTCAGATCCATACTCAAAGCACTCCTCCCTCTCACCTCCATCAACCTATTTCTTCTCATTCAAGCGAAGTCCTAATCCCACACTTTTCACTCACTCACTGCCTCTCTTTTCACCTTCAATCACTCTCTCTCCCCTCTTGTGATGATTGACAATGGAAAGATTGCTGACGACTGACGACTGATAGCGTCAGGTAGTGGCTGGCAGCAGCGCTTGAGCTCTCAATGTCCTCCTCCTTTGCGAACAAGCAATATCTCCCAAATGCTATGAATGTTGCTGAGATCACTGACAAGTTTGGTCTCCATTCACTGACAAGTAACTTGTACCTATTTCCTTCTTTTTTTTCTCTCTTATTTTTTATTGATTTTTCCTTAAATTTTGATTTTGGCCACTCACTAACAGGTTTGGGACTCTGGATTAATCATTATTTGATCACTGATCTGTGATTTGTATCAGTATGGGCATTGACTTTGATTATATTGTGAGATTTGTTTTGCTATGCTAGTTTGGATTTGTTAATGTGTTGAACTTGTGAGCTTTTAGATTTTGTTGTAAGTTGTATTTGTATTGATTGCTAAGTTAATTTTGTTGTATGATCTATACTTTGTTATTGAAATTTTGTACGAAATGGAGCAGATTCACGTTTGCTGTTTTGTTTATTTAATTTTGTTTTTCAAATATTTAAATCGTGAGTTGTAAACTGTGTGGTCAACAACAATAAAATTTTAACGTTATGCATGTTTTTCCGTTCAATAAAAGATGGAACGAAAACATAACAGATTTCATTTTCGTTATACGTATAGAACAGTAAGTAGAAATGAATTGTGTAACGTCCATTATAACGGAACATAAACGTAACTTGTCATTTCCGTACATATTCCTGTACATTTGACAGCCCTAATCGTGCCTCCTTATGCATCTAGCGTACGCTCGCTAATGAGACAGAGTATCCAAAGAGTGGGCTAGGATGGTGACCAGCCTGAAAACATAATATGACAAAATTGGCCCATACCCTGACATTTTGCATATATTTTTCTTATTCAGATGGATCAGACGTGGATGTACTCAAATGATCGGTTATCTCCAAGATTTCAAAAAGAACTTCAAGAATTTATGGTTTGTGCTAAAGAGAATATGAAAAAGAAGGAAGATGATAAAATATGTTGTCCTTGTTCTGTTTGTCAAAATTTGTTGAAATGGTCTAATTTTGAAGAAGTGAGAGTTCATTTGATTAGAAATGGATTTCAGCCGGATTATTCTCGATGGACGCTTCATGGAGAAAGTGGGGGGGAACCTTTTATAGGTGGGACTAGTAAAAATATTATAGATTCACAACTTGAGGAAGAAAATGCATTATTGGATGATGAAAATGTGTTTGATGATGAAAATTTGTCTGATGATGAAAATGTAGATAATCCAGAATTGAATGATGATTTAGATGAAATTGTGAACAATGTGGAAGCAAATTTTGTTGATAATATTGAAAATTTTGGTATGTTACGTGAAGAAGATCATATAAAGTTATATCCTGGTTGTGAATTGTCCAAACTTAATGCTATTTTCAAATTGTTTAACTTGAAAGCCAAAAATGGATGGAGTTATGCTAGTTTTACATCTTTGCTTGACCTTTGCATAAAGATTTTCTACCAAAAGATAATCAGTTGCCGAATTCAGTTTATAAGGCCAAGAAGATGTTGTGTCCTTTGAAACTAGACGTAGAGAGAATTCATGCATGTCCGAATGACTGCATATTATTCCGAAATGAGTACGGTGATCTGGATAAATGCCCAAAGTGTAAAGCATCACGGTATAGACCGAGGGATGATCAAATCGATGAAGGTAGTAAGGGACCAGCCGCCAAGGTGGTGTTTTATCTCCCAATAATACCAAGATTTCAGCGGCTCTTTTCCAATGCGAAGGATGCCAAATTGTTGAGATGGCACGCGGACTGTAGGAAAAGAGGCGATGGAATGCTCCGGCACCCAGCAGACTCTCCGGATTGGATGAACATAGACAGGGACTTTGAAGAATTCAGCAGTGAACCCAGAAATTTAAGATTAGGGCTATGCGCGTACCGGATGAATCCTTATGGCAACATGAGTAGCCGTCAGTCTACGTGGCCGGTCTTGTTGTGCATTTACAATCTTCCTCCCTGGTTATGTATGAAAAGGAGATACATGATGATGCCTTAATTTGTTGATTTCAGGTCCTAAACAACCAGGTAATGACATAGATGTGTATTTGCATCCATTGATAGATGACCTTGGTGAATTGTGGCATGAGGGAGTGAAAGTATTTGATGCACACTCTAGAACTGAGTTCAAGCTCCGTGCCATGATATTTTGCACGATCAATGATTTTCCTGCATACGGTAACTTGTCAGGGTATAGGAATAAAGAAGCAAAAGCGTGTCCTATTTGCCAGGAAAATACCCATTCTGTTTACTTGAAAAATTCTAAGAAAACTGTTTATTTGGGACACCGCAGGTTTCTTAAGAACCGCAACCACCCTTATCGTCGAGATAAGGAAAGATTTGATGGTACTGAGGAGAAAGGCAAAGCCCCAATACCGTTATCTGGGTCGGGTATATCGACAGGTTAAGGACATAAATGTCAAATTTGGTAAGAAATTTGCAAATGAGATTCCAAAGGGGATATGGAAGAAGAAGTCTATATTTTGGGAGCTTGAATATTGGAAGTGTTTAGAAATTAGGCATTGTCTAGATGCGATGCACATAATCAAGAACATATGTGAATCTTTGATTGGTGGCATGTTGGAAATTCATGGAAAAACTAAAGATGGAGTGAATGCAAGAAAGGACATGGTTGCAATGGACATTCGAAAGGATCTAGCGGCACAAGATAAGGGTAAAGTCCGAAATTGGTTACCTGCAGCACAATTTAATTTATCAAAGGAAGAGAAGAAAAGCTTGTTGGGATATCTGAAGTCGATTAAGGTTCCTTCCGGGTATTCCTCGAATATATCAAGAAAGGTGTCCATGAAGGATAACAAATTATATGGTATGAAGTCACATGATTATCACGTCTTGCTGACTGTTTTACTTCCTGTCGCAATTCGAGAAATTCTCAAGGAAGAAGTGAGAAAAACCATCACTAAGTTGTGCTATTTTTTCAATGAAATTTGCTCTAAGGTGATCGATCCGAGAAAATTAGACAAGTTACAAGATGATGTTATTTTTACCATTTGTGAGCTAGAGATGTACTTTCCGCCGTCATTCTTTGACTCTATGGTGCATTTGACCATCCATTTGGTTAGGGAGATCAAACTGTGCGGTCCAGTATTTCTACGGTACATGTATCCTTTCGAAAGAGCAATGGGCCAATTGAAAGGACTAGTACGTAGCCGATCTAGACACGAAGGAAGCATAGTGGAAGGATATGTTGCCGAGGAGGTTATTGAGTATTGTACCGATTATTTAGAAGATGATGCATCACAACCGGTATCGATCAGTCATAGACGTACAGACAACACCGAAGGCGTGTGGGTCGATAAACAAAGGAAAAAAAGAAAGCAGATGCATAATCACACGTGAGTTAAAAATCTAATTTAATTTTAAATTTATATTCAAAATGTTTTTTTATTTTGAATATTAACAATTATTATTTTTTTTTTATTTTTGCAGGTCGTTTTGGTCAAATTATTTAGGATTTGTCATGTGTTATAAAATTTTTGTACTTGTTTTTTTTGACACTTTGACGCCCATAGGCTTTGATTAACAATTAACACAATTGTTCTCATACACATTTCCTATTTGTTATTTTTTAAAAATCCGAATATTTTGAAAAATTTGAGAAGTTAGAAAAGTAAAAAAAAATAAAAACAGAATATTTTATCTGTAACGTTGATAAAAAATAGAAAACTTTTTATCTGTAACGTTGATAAAAAATAAAAACAGAATATTTTTAATTACTGATATATATAAAAAATAGAAAATTTTCTTATCTGTAACGTTGATTTCGTAATAAGTGTTACAGATGTTGGAAAATTTTTGGCGGAGTGATCGATATGGAGCGCGCGTATACAAAAATTTTGTAATCTCTATCTCCTCTTAGGTTTTTCCGAAAATTTCTAAGTCTCCTCTCTCGACTATCACACTCTCCTCTCTCTGAACAAGACCCTCTCGTCGACACTCTCCTAGGCCGGCGTCCTCTCGTCGGCGACGGCACTCTATCGTCGGCCTCCTCTCTTCGGCGACGGCACTCTATCGTCGGCCTCCTATCTCGTCGACACTCTCCTCTCTCTGAACAAAACCCTAGACGGCCAACAAAACCCTAGGCTGGCCTCCTTTCGTCGGCGACGACACTCTCTCGTCGGTCTCCTTTCTCGACGACACTCTCCTCTCCCTAGCTGGCCGACCAACTAGGTATTCTCTTCCACTCAACTTGTATAAGTGTTTAGGGACTGAATAGCAAAAAGGGATGAATTAAAAGTTTTTGTAATTGCCTTTTTGTTGCTTTTGAGATAGATGTAATTGCCTTTAGAATTGATGATGTTTTAACAATATCATTGAGAAGTGAGAAACTTGCTGTGTTATTTGTTTGAAAAGAAGCATGGATGAGCCATTAAAAAGTTATGTGAAAGTATTGAAAACAAAATGGGTTCATATCATGTATCATCGTGTAAAATGTTAATATACTAAATATTCCAAGCATTCTCATGTTATTGTTAATTAGGTGATAATGTAACGATGGTGATTTCTGCAGTTGCATAATTGAGGGCAACTTGGGAAATTGTTCTTGTATTAGAGATCATAGGTGGTTCAGGGAATTCAAGGGTGTAATGAAGGAATAATTCACATTTTGGATATAAATGTTGAACTACTGTACAATACTGGTATATCTCCTGTCTTGTACTGTGAATTGCATTAAAAAACTGGTATAAAGCATGTCTACATATAAATGGACTGGTTTCATTGTTAAAACAGCGGTTCTTGCTCATCAGCCCCCTCTCGTTTTTTGGCCGGCCTCCACTGACAGCCATCACTGCTGACGACGACGACACCTCAAGAAGGAGAAGGTAATGCAAGCAATTTAATTTGAATTTCACACTACAATTTGTGAAATAAGGCATTTATTTCACTTTAATAAAGTCATTCTTGTATGTTAAGTTGCTTCTTACAGCCACCGCATTAATAATTTCAATTTGTTAAATAAGACATTCATGTATGTTAAGTTATAATCTGTATTACATGAAATTATTTATTGCTATCAATTAATAGATGTCTGGACATGAGGGAGACTTTGAGAAACAGACATTGGAAGACTCTGAAGAAGGATCTGATGAAGGGACAAGAGAGAATAAAAGAAGTAGGACCAACATGGAAGAATTTAGGCGACTAAGGGCTTCAGGGCACAAATTCAAGATTACATTTGACAAAGAAGGATTGCCAACCGGTGATGAGACATCAGTGAAGAAATTCGGTACATTCTGCGCGTATCTCGCTAGGGCAAGAGTGCCAATAACAATTGATTCATGGGCAAAAGACGTTTCAAAGGATTTGAAGAATGAGATGTGGGCGGAGATCAAGGTAAACTACCTATAAATTACCTACAATTTCAGCTGTCTTTTTTCAAATCACTTATTATAATTTCTTGTTAGGACTGAGCTGCTACAGTGGAAAACTCTCTACATTTAAAACCACCTTTCCAGTTGCCTTTTTTAAAATCATTTTATTATAATTTCTTGTTAGGACTTAGCTGTTGTGGCAAATTTTCTATGTTTTAAAATCAATATATTTGAGCTGGAGGAGTTGACATTTGTTTAACAATATTTATCCACACTCAACTACCTTGAAAATGCCTTAAGATTGAAATTTATCAAGGTTCCTCAACTTGCTATTTTGATCTTGTTTCAGAAAACATTCGACATCGATGATGATAATGATACCAAGATCAACAAGAAGAGAGTACTCAAAAACATGGGCATAACTCATAAGACCTTTAGGAGTAGGCTTGTTCGCGAATTCATTACAAGACCCGATCCAAACAACCCCAAAAGTCCGTTCGACATATACCCTATCTCAAAGAAGGATTGGGAGGAGTTTTACCTTAAGAAAACAAGCCCAGAATTTTTAGCAAAGAGTCAACAAGGAAAGTTGCTGAGAGAGAAATGGAAGGAGGTTCACAGGATGGGTTCCACTGGTTATAAAGGAAAGAAGAATAAGTGGAAACCTACCGACAAGATAATAATACCAGGTGATTCTGAAGGGGTCGGTTCCACAAGCATCGTCATCAAAGACTTAGAACCGAGAAGTCAACGATATTTCATGGGAAGGGTCGTGTCTACTAGAACAGAAGGTATTTACATATTCCACCAATCTGATTTGATATTGAATGTGATTTTTATATTCAATCTGATTTGATATTGAATGTGATATTGATATAGGTTCTTACAAATTCCACCAATCGGATACCGCGACTATTGAAGCATTCAAGCGGTTACAAAGTCTGTCTCAAAAAGTCACTTCCGGGACAATCCAACCTACTGAAGTCTTGAGTAAGGCGGTTGGGAGGCCGGAATATTCCGGTAGAATGAGAGGAAGCTCTGGATGGACCAAAAAGACAGATATGTATGAGAGGAAGTCTAGGAAATATGTGCATGAAGGATCTTTAACACCGGGACAGATTGCACACTTGATGGATGCGGTGACAGAGAGATGTAAAAAAGACTTACTTAGCTGCCCGGAGGTAAGGAATGAATTGAAGCAGCAATTTTTTATGGAGTTTACGTCTTGGTTGGAACAAGAGGGGATTCAGGTTCCATCAATACCGCAATTCTTACAGATGTCACCGCAAGTTATTTCGGCCGAGGTGGACTCAGCAATGCCCAGAGACTATATGCCTCCGAATCTGAGTGCCGATGTTCAGGTTTGATTTCATCTTATCATTTATTTTCAAGTAATGAATTTTTTATATATATTTTTGTAAATAAAAATGTGATGTTAATCTATTTGCAATTTTCAGAAACTAGTTGAATGCGACCTCTACATCACAAGTGCCACTCAAGTGCGTACTAAGGTGGCCGAGGGGTGGATCATTTCGTCATATGTAGGTTAGATAGTACATTGCGTGCCTTTATCTGATTTCGATACCTACATCCAACTTGTCAGATGCGTTGATGAATTCCGTTCGTGGTATATCCCTGGAGGGTCACAGGAACAAATAGGCACTAATTTAGGGGGGCGATTCGCGTGGCCATCAGTTGATGTGGAGCCAAGGCAAAAGGTATGCCAATTTGTTCCACACATTTCTTCTAGTAATATTAATACTCGTGACTTAAGTTATGAAATTGCATGCAGAGTATGAGCCTACATGCGGAGAAGAAGATGGACAATAAGGGGAAGGTGAAAGGGAAAGGGATGGGGAAGGGAAAAAAGAGGAATAGGAAGGAGAAGGAGAAAGAGAAGGAGCAGGAGATGGTGAAGGAGAAAGAGGAGGAGAAGGAGAAGGTGCCAAGTGAGGCATCCGGTGTTTTTCGTGATGAGCTTCTAGAAAAGAAGTTTCTTGACAAACTTTCTGATTCTGAGCGGAAAGTATACTCATTGTTGATGCTCGTAGTGGTAGGAGATGAGAGTTTTGAATTGGAGGATTGCAACCCTTGGGGTACGCACTATGAGGTGCCCTTCACGTTTAACTTGTTAGATATCATCGAATGTTTTCGAAGAGAAGCCCTAAATATATCGATTGTCAAGATTTACTCCTGGTATGATTTTTCGAACTTTGTTGTCATTTAATTTTCAAGAGGTCAACATGAATGGCACTGGATCGTTCCTGTTTTTAGTACTTGGCCTACGTACTGTTCTCTCTGTGAAATGAATAGCAATCTATAACTATATAAAACTGGCCTAGCTTAGACTCACTGCTCTTTATCAGTCTGAAAAGTACTTTGCCTACTTACTGTATTTGATGAATATAGGTATTGGATGAAAGAACTTTCTAAAGGATATGGGTTCTCTAAAAGCATCACCATATGGGATCCAGAATTTCTAACTCAAGCTAAATTTGATAAGAACTCTGCTTATAACGTGAATTACATGAAGAAGTCATTCATAGATAATCCAGAGTGCTCTTATTTTCTTTTGCCATATAATCAGGGGTAAGAATTATTATTATTAAACTTGTTAGTTTCCCTTCAATCAAAACAATAAGTAATCTATATTACAGGTATCATTGGACGCTCATTATCGTTGATGTCAAGAAAGAGAATATTTACTTCGTAGATTCCTTGTCACGCGAAGATTGTATACAAAGATTAGTAATTAAGCCGTTTATAACTTCGTAAGTTCCAGTTTTTAAATTACCAAAATAATAGTGATAATTCGAGATTGTGCTTATCTCTGAATCAGAGTGATGTTTCTGCTGCTTTGTTTTCTAGGAGCAGCTGGCGACCATAAAATTATTTTATTGTTGCTGGGGTCAGCTCAATATATCTAATCTAATTTAGTTAATTGAATTGCATGTAGGGCATATAAAAATTACAAGATGGAAAAGGAACATAAGAGTATACGTAAAGCCTGCATATTCGACTGGTACGACATAAAGGTACAAGACTTATGGATTAAGAGATTATAGTTTGTCAAACTATTACAAAATCCTAACTAGCTACTTGATTGAATTGTGTTTTCAGGCTCCAAAATAGAAGGGCAATACAGAATGTGGGTATTTCACAATGTTGGCCATGAGACATATAATAAGCCATGTGATACAAGTCGGAGAACTACCTAAGGTATTTGTTTTAACTACTTACTAGACTATAATGTTAAGAAAAAAATACGCTGACTCAATAACGTTCCCCTCGCTTTTCAATTTTCTTTCTCTCATTTTTTCTTGTAAAGTGGTAGTTGAAAAGGCTTGTACTCAAATTACTGAAAATATGGGGCCAAAAATGAATAAAATCCACTCTGTGGATCGAGTGGATGTTAATTGGGTCAAATTCTATTAGTAGTTTTTCTATTCAATCTTCTATCACCCCCTAAAACTTATAAGTGATACTGAGAATTCAAATGCACCCTCGAGGCTTCAACTGCACTTTCAATCTGATGCCTTCAGTACCAACCTATCAACCAAAAGAAAAAGGGATCTGATATTGAATAGAAGTTTTTCAGTTGGTTTTTCTCAAATTACTTTTTGAGTGATGAAAAGAAGTCACTAAGTATAGTGGGAAACATGGCCTAATTTGCCAAAGTGGCTCCAGTTTTTATTTTCTTTAGAGATCATGGAATGTATAAAATGTACTGGTACTTTGGGATTTAGAGTTTAGGGATAATTAATCAAATAATTTAGGATTTATGATATCAACTAATATATGTTTTGGTTTGCTTATAATCAAATGCAGAAAATCGATCCGGTTGGAAAGCCATACACGAAAGAAGACATTGGAGGAGTTGTAGATGAACTCATGGAATTTATGTATGGGAATATATTTGGATAGTCAATTTGAAATGTATCATGACTGATCTTCTAAATAATTTGATATTATATTTTTGTTGAACTTAATTTTTTTTCTCATTTGCATGACTTGTTTGTTACTTTGATACAAATGTGTCTGTCTATATAGGAGTTGTGATATGCATGTTTGTCAAAAACAGAATCCTATATTCTGTATGTTTGGTACATATACCAGTTGGTACGACTAGCAACATGGGCTAGCCACATAATACAAGCTCTATAAAAAAAATAATAAACAATGTGCAACGTTCTTTTCAAAAAACAGGTTACAGAATACCATATTCTGTAACGTTTTTTTCAAATAGAAAGTTACAGATTTATTCAGAAAGTCGTATAAAAAAAATGAATAAATAAATTTGCAACGTTCTTTTGAAAAAACATGTTACAGAATCCTATATTCTATAACGTGTCTTTCAAATAGAACTTTACAGATTTATTCAGAAAGTCGTGTGTCATTAATAATCTGAAACGTTGTTTTTGAAAAGAGCGTTGCAGATCTGTAACGTTTAATACTTTTGTAACGGGGCCTACTGTAACGTGCCTATGAACGTTACAGATCAATTTTTTTGAACGTTACAAAAAGAGAAATTTCGTGTAGTGAATAATAAAGAATTTCAGAACTTATTCTTGTCTGATAGCTTGCAATAATTAAGAATTTTACAATAATATATGACATCGAATATTTATCTATATATTTTGTTGTTTCTTTCCCACTTCTATAATTAATTGTTTCTTTCCCTTCTCTCCGGGTGGGAGATAGACTTGGGCAATGTATATAACGGAAACAGAATGAGGCGTTCCGTATTCTGTTCCGTTTCAATAAACGGTATGTACCGGCTGATTCGTATTCGTTCCGTTTGGACGGAACATAGCGGAACGGTATAATTTACACTGTATTTCACATAAATGAATCACGAATTGCATTCCGTTTTCCGTTCCGTTTGCGAAACGGAATGAAATTTCGTTCCATTATACGTTCCACATGGACGGAACGGAACGGTTTCGCATATTCGCGATATACCGCGCCCACCCCTAGTGGGAGACCCATTACAGAAGGAAAAAATAGCTCTTTGTTTGTCATTTCTCTAGCGATAGGTAGACAAATAGACTTTTCTGACGTTAGCAGAATTCTCTGCTCGTCACAACGAGGAGTCCATAATGGTCCCATTGTTGTACCTCTTTTCAACAATTTCTCATGACTTAATTTTCTCTGTTTCTCATTGGGTGAGGAAATTAATTATTTAAAGGTTCTCATTAGTTCCTCTTCAATATTTCCATAGTGGAGTTGCTAAATAGGCATTAAATGCCATTGAAGCTTTCAGAATTTCCGATGGAAAGCAGATTAGCTAAATATTTGAGGATATGATTTAGATCTGGATTGGAATTTCGAGGGTGGTTAAAAATATTTGGTACTATTAGGAGATAACACGCATTGTAATATGACTGATCACTAACATTGTGACATGTGGTTTAAGAAAGATAAATGTTGTCTTAGATTGTGCTAGCATTAGAAACAATCCCTATCTATTAATAAGTGGTTTTATCTGTAATTTCACTTATTCCATCTATTTTCCGGTTGATGTGCCTCTTGATTTCGATCCCATATATAAGAGCTGTAATGTAGCAAGAAACAAAGCGTAGATATAAAACAAAGCAACAAGCCAACAACTTAAATTTGGAGAACCCACCATGAGTGCCTCTGTTCCGGTTATCTCATCGCTAAATTAGCTTTAATTATGATTTTTGCATCGCTTATTGCAACTATTGCTTAGTTAGCTTAGTTTATGTTTTTTTTTTCTTTCTATTTTCTCTATCTGTTTCTTGATATAGAAGTACATATTTTTCTTAGGAAATGACATGAACTTCTCATTCTTGTAGATAAATACATTTTATGTGATTTAATATTCTAATTATTGGTAAGGCTATGGTCATTTCAATAAAAATTTAAAAAAATAATGCACTGGATTCATACGATTATTAGCCAGCATTAGACCAAACATAAAGCGTAGAAATAAAGAGACTTCTGTTTTTGATCTACGGAGATAGATTTCATTACAAAATATATATTACCTACCTAGATAATTGTTGAGCCGGAGGCGCAACAGGAAAAAAAAACTAGTGCGCAATTTTTTTTTCATGGTTACTATCCTCGTCTTATGGAATCAAAATTGTCACACAATAAGTCAATGGGTCACAATCAGTTTCTCCTTGGCTTCTAGAAAAAAGCATTCTATAGATCATCAATAAATGGATATAAAATTTAACAGTTCTTTATTGAATGGTTTTCCTCAAATTAGAGATTGTGTCGGCTCTTGACAGCGGTCCACACTAGAGTTGGAGTTAAAAGTTAAAACAGCCGAATAAAATTTTGATTTTCCATCCAATTTATTCTTCATGATACCATTTTGTCCAAGAAATATATTAGTTAATGAGATTCAGCTGTAATTTCTGTAAGTATCTTTGGTCATGTTTGAGTTAATGCATGTCTTTTAATTGTTCGCTAATTAATGCTATTTTTTCTCTTTAACGCACATCACATCTCGGAGGTAGTCATTTCTACATTTCTCTGTGCTTTTCACCTTACACATTCTAACCAAATGAGTTTTTTTCTCAAGAATTATAAGTGTCATCGGCAAATATACCATCCCAACCATCGCGAAATACAAAGTGAACATATATATGATCTAGGTGAACACTTACAAACAAATAAGTGTTATCATCACTTATTCAGAAGTTTACATGCACATTCAACTAATTTTCATTGAACTTATTTGTTTGTATGTGTTCACTTAGATCGTGTATATGTTTACTTTATTTGCTGTATATGTTCACTTTATATTTAGCGATAATAGGAAATGTAAAACTGCAGATGACAGTAATCAATTTCCTTTTTTATTGCATGTGGGGGTAGACAATACATTTACCCCATCTCCCCCACCAAAACAAGGACTAACAATAATAGAAGTAAATAACTTGGGAATAAAGCTAGCTTCTTCAATTAACTAGCCTAGCGCTGATTATCCATTTAGTACACCAAAGGGTGAAAACGGAATAGGATGAAAGATATTTCTAAATTGATGATTAATTATTTATAGAAGCCCTAAAAAAAAGGGTAAATTATTTATAGATGAAAACCATGTCTGCACAGGTGGAAGCACTAATTTCATGTCACATGTGTTATAATTATTTACCGACAGGATCATAAATCATCACTAGCTAGTACTGCCAATCGGCATTCCAATATCATGCTCATGTGATGACTGATGAGCATCTTCTACCATATCCCCTTGCCCCCTAGTACATTATTAAACACGGCCTTCTAGAAGGTTGCCTTCCCCACTTCTTTACAGTTGGCAGCGCTGGCCTACCATACAAATTTAATGAAGAAGAAAACAAACAAACAATTAACAATTAGACTGCAGCTGCACTTAACCTAGCTTGGCCTACTAGTAGTAACTTCCATGCCAATTTTTTGTTTGCCCTCCTTTTTCAAGGTCGGAACCGGATAACAAATTTTGCATCCGTCCAACTTTGATCGGTCCCCAATCGGTGTTTCTGGGATTGCATTTTATCCGCCCAAATCTATCTAGAAAACTGCCTATTAGTGTATTACAAATATGCCGAGTTGTAATGTCAAATACGCACGTGAGCACAAAATTGTGTCGTGTTGACACGAGTTGATATTTTCAACGTGTCGTGTCGTGTCGTATCGCATTAAATGATAGAACTGGTTAACATGACACAGATTGTATTAACGTGTCAAACTATATTATAATTTTATTTTTATTTTTTAAGTAAAATTTCATTAAAAATTACATAAATAACTTTTAAATTAAAAATATAATAAATTTATGAAATCTATTTTAACGTCATATATTAAAATAAAAATTAATGATTGAACAAACTAGAGTATAAAAATTAAATTCTAAATGGGGCCGTTTGGATGTTGTAGGGGGAATTTGGGAAATTTGCAATTCCTAGACATAAATTTATTGGTAAGTGTGTAACTTTGTGAAGAGTTTGGATTGTTTATAATAAATTTGACATATAAAATATCCGGAATTTGCAATTTCGGTCCCATCCAAACGGGGCCAATAATATTATTTTTTTATCGTATCACGTGTCAACTCATGTCTTATTAAAACATGTCAATGTATGGAAGTCTCCAACATGCTACGACATGCTGACATGCATGTATCGTGTCAAGTCATTTTGGGGAACACTAATGCCTACAAAATTTGATGTCAAAAAATATATATATAGAGTTTTGCTATATGGTGAGTCGCGAGTCACGTGAGTAACACTCAAAAACTCCTAGATCTGGTTTAAAATGATTGATTCAAACCATTCAATGCGATCTCCCTATTGAAATCTAGACGATTTTGCATGGAAATTTCAATAGGGAGATCATATTTGACAGTTTTGATCGGTCAATTTGAACCAGATCTATGATTTTGTAGTGCAACTTACAGACCCTTGGTGAGTCGCGACTCACCATAGCAAAACTCGCATGTTTGGAAGCTCCCGAATAAGGGATTGGAATAAGACAAAAGGGATCTTTCTCTCTCCTCTCTCCTCTTTCCTCTGATTTCATTCTTAATCAGCCATACCATGGTATAAGAATAAGAGCTTGAACAAGGCCTTAATCGGAATAAGGCTTATTCAAAATTGTATTTGGTTTCATTCGAAATAAGCCTTATTTCGAATAACTCTTATTCCATTGTATCCAAACACACCCTTATATATATATATATATGGATAGATGCATCACAAAAAATCTTTCGTGAAATGCGATCAAAACTCATGAATCTGGTTCAAAATGACCGATCCAAACCGTGCAATATGATCTTGCTATTAAAATCTTCTTGCAAACCAAATTTTATATTTTTTTCATAATTTTTAAGTATTTTTTTCGGATTTTTAAAAATGATAGTTTTTGAACGGTACAGAACTAATTAGATTAACGATTTTCTAAAATTTCAAAAAAATACTTAAAAATTTTGAAAAAATATAAAATTTTAGTCTGCATGGAGATTTCAACAGAGAGATCATATTAGACGGTTTGGATCAGTCATTTTGAACCAGATTCATAAGTTTTGATCGCATCTCACGGAAGGCTTTTTTTGATGCATCTCACCATAGCTAAACTCTCTCTCTCTCTCTCTCTCTCTATATATATATATATATATATATATATATATATATATATATATTGGATGGATAAAATACACTCTAGTGTACAGATCACCTCCCGTAAACCAGAGTCGTTCAGGAAATCCAAAAATCAAACGGTCTATCCGAACCGTTCAAGTTGTTATTCATATTGAAAAACTTTTGGAGACCAAATTTTAAATTTTTTTCGAATTTTTTTGCTATATATTATGATATTTTAAAAAAAACACTACAATTAAAGTAGTTCAGGCCCTCTAATTTGAAAATATCACAATATATAACAAAATAATTCGAAAAAGTGTAAAATTTTGTCTCCAAGAGTTTTTCATTATGGAGAATAACTTGAACAGTTCGGATCGACTGTTTGAATTTTAAATTTTGAAATCGACTCGGGTGTAAGGGGACGATCCGTACACCAGTGTGTATTTTATCACTCATATATATATATATATATATATATATATATATATATATCAAGATTTTAAATTTCGTTTTTTTCGGTATGATGGTCCGGAGTTGATTTAACGGTGCGTTATTTTTTCGGTGAAAAAACGATGATAAAAACGGTGTATATATACGAACATCCGTGTCAAACTCATATGTATTTTTGTGTGCAGTACTACAGTAGAAGTCGGAATTTTATGTTTTTTTTAAAATATGCTAATAATACAAATATCTAATTTTTTTAATATGCTAATAATCTATATCTTTTTAATATCTAATCTTAAAAGCAAAGAGCACAGTTATTAAATTACTAATTCTAATGTTTTTTTTAATATGCTTCGTGGTCGCCCCAAGAAGCGGGAACAACCAATTGATGAAACTGTCCACCAAGCCAGTGACCACTCTACTGGCGCGGAGGAGGAAGAAAACGCAAGACCTGGAAACCCTAACCTCACAGATGTTGATGAGGAGGAAGAAATGGAGGTTCTGAGTGAAATGGACCGGCTCCGAAGAGAGCTGGAAAAGAAAGAAAAGAAGTTAAAACAGATTCAAGAAGAAAACACGCGAGTAACAGCTGCTTGTGCTGAAATCCACAAACACCTAGCCAAAAGAGAGGAAGCTGCCTCTGGTTCAGGTAAAAAGGCTCATAAAGCAGGCAAGAATGCAAGAAAGATTGCCAAAGGAAAACGTTCCTTGAAGAGTAAAAAATCTTCGATTCCAACACAATGAATCGACAAGTAAGGAGTCAACCTCATTATCCTCCCAGCCTTCTTCAGAGGAAGAGTTGCCTCGACAAAAGAAGGATCACGGCATAACCCCTAGCCGCTTGGCTGAATAAATACAGAAGGTCATGAACCAACAGCTCAAGTTATTAGGGATGGGTGGAATGGAAAGTTCTGACAGCTTCACTGGAAGACCATATCCAGCGAAGTATGAT
Organism: Rhynchospora pubera; assembly: GCA_028095005.1. NCBI lineage: Eukaryota > Viridiplantae > Streptophyta > Magnoliopsida > Poales > Cyperaceae > Rhynchospora > Rhynchospora pubera. The sequence goes on along the minus strand of CM051460.1, from coordinate 81,992,961 downwards.
CGTATACTGTACCCCAAAGGCTATAGTGTCCCCGAAGGCTACAAACACAAAGGTTTCACCAAACCAATAAATTAGTCATTTTCTGACTTCGTGTGGTGATTCAATGAGAAGGCAAGAATGGCTGGAGTCGTTTATTAAAATTTAAAATTCATATTGTTGATCCGAACAATTCAAATTGTTCTCCATATTGAAATCTCTTAGAAAACCAACATTTATATTATTTCGAATTTTTTTGCTATATATTATGATGTTTTTAAAAAAACACAATAAACGAGTATTTCTGACCTTTCAATTTGAAAAAAACTAATATAGAGTAAAAGAAATTGAAAAAATATTAAATTTTGTCTTGAAGGATATTTTATATGGAGAACAACTCCAGCAACGGATTTGATCCGTATGTTAGAGTATACTTGAGCCAATCTCTCTCTCTCTCTCTATATATATATATATATATATATATATATATATATGTATAGAGGAAGGATTTAATCAAAGCGTTTTGACTGGAGTCCCGGTTAAACCCCGTCCGATCTCAATATTTAAAGTTTAAATGATCGATCCAAACCGTCAAATATGATCTCCATATTGAAATCTCCTTGCCGACTAATTTTTTTCATTTTTCGAAATATTTAAGTATTTTTTAAATAGTATTTTTTTAGGGTTCAGAACTAATTAGATTAACGATTTTCTTAAATTTTAAAAAATATATAAAATTTTCGAAAAAATATAAAATTTGGTCTTCATGGAGATTTGAATAGAGAGATCAAATTAGACGGTTTGGATCAGATATTTTGAACTTGATCTACGAACAACTCTCCATAACAAAACTCTCTATATATAGAGAGAGTTTTGCTATGGTGAGTCGCGCTCAAAACCTCTTAGATCTAGTTCAAAATGACCGATCCAAACCGTCAAATACGACCTCCCTATTGAAATCTCCATGGAGACCAAATTTTATATTTTTTTAAATTTAAATATTTTATTTTCGAATTTTTTAAAACTACTGTTTTTGAATGATTCAGAGCTAATTAGATTAACGATTTTCTAAAATTTCAGAAAAATACTTAAAAATTTCGAAAAAATATAAAATTTGGTCTGCATAAAGATTTTAATAGGGAGATCGTATTACATGGTTTGGATCGGTCATTTTGAATCAGATCTAAGAGCTTTTAGCGCTACTCACGGACCCTTCGTGAGTCACAACTCACCATAGCGACTCAAGGAGCCTCTATATATTTATATAGAGTTTTGCTATGTTGAGTCGCTATGGTTCAAAATGACTGATCCAAACTGTGTAAGATGATCTCTCTATTAAATATCGAAGCAGACCAAATTTATATTTTTTCAAAATTTTTAAGTATTTTCTTTGAAATTCTAGAAAATCGTTAATATAATTAGTTCTGAACCGTTCAAAAATATCAATTTTAAAAATTCAAAAAAATACTTCAAATTTTTAAAAAATATATAAAATTCAATTTGCATTGAGATTTCAATAGGGAGACCGTATTGGATGGTCATTTTGAACCAGATCTAGAAGTCACGTGAGTCGCGACTCACCATAGCAAAACTCTATATATAAATAGAGTTTTAATGTGGTGAGTTATGATCAAAACTCCTAAATCTGGTTCAAAATAACCTTTCAAAATCGTGTAAGACGATCTCCCTATTAAAATCTCCATTCAGACCAAATTTTATATTTTTTTTCCAAATTTTTAAGAATTTTTTTAAAATTTTAGAAAATCATTAATCTAATTAGTTCTGAATCGTTTGAACAGTTGTTTTTAAAAATTCAAAAAAATACTTAAAAATTTGAAAATAAAATAAAATTTGGTCTACATGAAGATTTCAATAGGGAGATCATATTGGACAGTTTGAATCAGTCATTTTTAACTAGATCCAGAAGTTTTGATCGCAACTCACTTACCCTTTGGTGTGTTGCAACTCATCATAGTTGTATGCATGAGTCGTTTTCGAAAATTAAAATCCAAACAGTCGATCCAAACCGTTCAAGTTGTTCTCTATATTAAAATATTCTTGAAGAACAAATTTATATATTTTTTTCAATTTTTTTTGCTATATATTATGCTCTTTTCAAATTTGAAGGCTTGAAATACTCGTTTATAGTTTTTTTTTTTTGAAAATAACATAATATATAGCAAAAATTTTGAAAAAAATAAAATTTGGTTTTTGAGGAGTTCTCGATATTAAAACAATTTGAACGGTTTGGATGAACTAGTTGAATTTTAGATTTCGAAAAACGACTCTAGCATATATATGGGATGATTCGTGTATTGGAGTCTACTTTAGCCAATTTCTATACATAGCCCATTAAAAGAAACTTGAAGAAATTTGTATAGTATAATATTTAAGAAGAGAATATAAACACGAAGAGTCATCTTTTACAGCCAGTTTTTAGTTTGTTAGCTATTTTTATTTTAAAAATAAAAAACTCGGATTTGAAATCTGAAAAATATATTATTTAAATATAAATATTAAAACTTAACTTCATATGTATCTAAAAAAATATTCATCCATGTTTGGGTATGTTTTATTTTTTATTGGGGCGAGACCCTATTTTAATTCAAAAAACAAAAAAAAAGTTTCGGTATTTTCAATATATAGTCTCCATATCAAACGAAAATGTAAGATGGACTAAAATCCCAAAAAAAATTCACAGATAGTTTACAAAAGATGTTATATAGCTAGTCGTTCTTTAGTATTTACGAACCCTCACCTTAATTGTGACACCCGAAATTTTTAATGTTTCTGAAATTATTTTTAATATAAAATAAGGTGCACTTGGTTGGTTTTATTTTGAATAATTTCTGTGTTGGAAATTAAATTTTTATACTTACTGGTATTCTTAAAATAAGAATATGAAAATTTCTAAATTTTTAGTTGGCATTATAAAAAGATTAACTATTTTTCTTTTGTTGCATAATTATTTTTATGCATAGAATATTGATTTTTGATTTATTGGATAATTTCTGAATTTTGAAAAAAAAATGGGAGCCGACCCCTTTATTTTCCTCTCTTTGTCTTTCCCTTTCGGCTCCAACAGAGGGGAGGGTATCCTCTGCAAACCTTTTGAGGTCGGTAGAGGGCCAACTCTTGATCCGAGCCATTCGATCTAATCTCGATGGTTAAGATTTTTCGAGCCTTTCAATCTCAGTTACATGCACGGGGCTCCCTTAACCGTTGAGATTAGATCTAACGGTTTAGATCGGAAGTTGTCACTCTACCGACCTTAAAAAAATCGAAACCCCTCTCCACAAATTCAATCTCCACCACTCCATCATTTCACCGGATCTAGGTACCCATGTGTTCGCCTCACCGCCCTTTTGCACTATCTACCTTTGGATCGTCAATTGGAGGCCTCTCCTCGTCGTATTTTTCGATGGAAGTTTTTCGAAAATCAAATCCGGGAAGGTCTCTTCCGATTTTTCTTGCAAACTTCTAATTCGTTACACATACTGAGTAAGTAATTTGTTGATTTGTATTAGATTTCTACCCTTTTGTTACTCCTCAAATTAATTTCAAAGAGCCAAATTGAATAAAGTTATTTGCAATTTTTCTGTTACCGCTGTGACCTTGCATCATTCTTTAAGTAACTGTTGTTATTCTGTTTCGAATTTGGATGTGAGAATAGTTTTGTTTGAAACTAGACTTCCAGATGAAAATTTCGGTATCTAAAGTGAATTTCTGAGATTGGTTGGTATTTTTACAAGATTTTTGAATCCAGGGCAACTTTTGAAAATCAGTTTCTGGAACAGACAGACCCCAGTGTGATTTTTCATTTTTCATTTATTATCTGTTTGCAGTTAGGACTTGAAACTTTTAGGTCTAAAAATAGACATCTAGAGGAAACTTCTGTAAATTTTACAAAATTTTTAGAGATTTATTTGAAGGGTTTCAAGGCAGGAACTTTCAGATGTATTTGCTGGCACGATTTGCTGGAACAGATTTTCTGAAACCTGATTCTGTTTGATTTCGAAAATTCACTATAATTAATCTGTATATCCAAACTTCATGAAATTTTTACAGTAGATGTGTCCTATTATGTTTCATTCACAGTTAAATTTTCATTTGATTCCGTTCAGCCGTTCTTGAAATAAAAAGGATTTTGTAAACTGTCGAAAATACCGGGTGGTGCCAGAAAATTGTCCAGCACTATTGTTTTACCGTTGTGTATTGATTTCTAGAGTTGTTAACCACTCTTTACTGTTTCAAATCATCTACTGGTACAACTAATAAGGTGTACTATAATTGTATGAGGTAATCAAAGGACGAATCAAACCCCTAACTTTATCAACGGAGTTGTTGAATGTGAATTGTTAATTTTTGCTTGCTAAAGTAGGGACTTAGTTTAGTATTTGTCTATGTAGAGTCGGGCAGGTTTTCAAGCCGAATAGGGCTGGTGCAACTGAGGGTCTGTATGATTATTTGTTTGCTTGCTGATGTTCATTTTGTTATCAGGTACGGATTTCACTTGAGTTTTAATTATATGTGATATATATTCTGATTGTTGCTATTATTATTATTATTGTTATCATTATGCATTCTGAATTCATAATTGGAATTTTGTTCATGAGATCATTTTGTGAAATTGTATATTGATGCATGATTGGAAAGTGGCATATTGAATGGTATCCGATTGAAATGTTGAAAAGTGACATATTGAATGGTATCCGATTGAAATGTGATTTGATTGAGGTAAGTACAACTTGTGTGATTGAGATAGACACTCGTAATGTTTGGAGGTGGAGTCATGACCCATCCTACCAAGCACCGTGTAATAAGCGCTTATGTACCGGGACTCAGTAGGTCTAGTCTGGAATGAACCGGAATGTGAGTGTTCCCAGCTTGCTTGTACATTTGTTGATTTAATTGATTGAATGGTATATGAATTGAATTGGTCGGGGTAGCCCCTCATAGAAGGTGCTCGCGACATATTGACTTTGATAATGAAAAAAGAAACCAGACCTGCATACTAGAAAATTGTCCAACCAAATGAGTCGCATTTGTTATACTTTGAAATTTGAATTGTTATGGAATTGATTGCCGAGCTCACATTGCATACTGCATTGATTTAATTAATTTGATATTGTTATTTCTGGATGGAACAAGATGTGAATGTTTTTACACGATAGTTGTTGCATATGATTAATTACTTTTCTAATAAATTGAAATGACAATTGGCAAACTCCGAATTTTTAAATGATTTGAAGAGTACTTAATTTATTTTCTAATTGCATTGCTTGATCGAAAGTTAGATTTAAGGTTATTTGAAATAAATATGGAATTTGATTTGGAAATTATTTGACTCAGTCTTGTATTTAGTTCCAACGCATGATAATCAAAACTCAAGTGGCTGGAACTGAATACCGTACTGAGATAAATTTTATTTATCTCATCCCGTGCTTTTTGTATTGTTTCCACAATTGGTTGTGGGTTCCAGGTTTCAGGTCAAGTGCTGGACAGCAAGACGAGTAGCGGGCCATTGAATATTGTGATTAGTAACCTAAATATACCAGACCTTTGCAGGATTTATTTTATGTTTAAGTAAATAATTATAATTGACATGTATATTAATTGTGTATAATTAACAGTAATTTGTAAAATAAGTGGTTCTAAGCCTTGCGGGTGCAGCAGGCATCCGCGGCGGGCACTCCGTCGCGTGTTGTCCAGTTACAGTATTCGACGGGGTGTCACATTAATGTACTTTTTTAAATAAATAAATAAATTCTTCATGCATCCAAAGGGCACACTTTGGTACGTACTCCGTCTAGTATGTAAACTCTATATCATTTATGAATGAAACCAGATGTAATTGAGAGAGACAAGAATGCAAGATTATTTTTTTTATCTCAATATAAATCGTACAATTACAAACAGCAAATATTTATACTAATCTAATTACAGCAGATGTGTGTCCCTAGCTTATTCACACATCAGCTATTAGTCTGGACACTCGTAACTGAATCTGTTTCTACTTCTTGCTACTCCTCCATTTTCTTCTTATTGGGGCCGTTTAGATGGTATGGGAAGTGTGTAACTTTCGAAAAAGTGAGAAGATGTTATTTCGGAAATAAAAAATGTTGTTTAGATGGTGAGTTAGGAATAAGCAAATTGATATTAATTTAAATAAATTATTAAAATTTATTATTTTAATATTAAATAAAGTACTAATTAAAGAGCACATAAAATTTCTTTTAGTTATTAGTACTTAACTAATTTTGTTGAAATTATGTATATATAATTGTTGGAAGATGTTATTACTAAAAAAAAGCTATTTATAGAAAGAAATTATTCTTTTTCTTATTCCTAACTTGTTTGAATGTCTAGAAAGAAGCTATTTTTCCAATTCCTAAACAATCCAAACCATCCCAATTGAAGTTTTCTCGTTTTTCAATTTTTGCTTCTTTTACACGTCCCCTAAAGCTGATCATGTTTTCAAACACATGCAGCAATTGTCTCTTGGTTGAATAAAGAGAGCTTTGGGTAAGCTCTTGGTGAACACATCCTCAATTTGGTCATTAGAACTATGGCTGTCAAACGTGGAAAACAGCACGAAACAGAGCTGTTTTGTTTCTGTTCCGTTTCAATAGCGAAATAAAAGTAACATTTCGCTTATGTTCCGTTTCGGCAAACGAAATAGTTTTATGTTTCACTTTTTCATTTTCCATTGAAATCAGCTCATTTTCGTGGTTTGTTCCGATTTGGTAACGTCGAGAAAATCGCATTACATTTTTGTTCTGTTTCTTGAAACGAAATTATTTTTCTTCCATTTTTGTTTCGTTTTAGATGGAACAAAATGAAAACGTGTGAAATGACGGTATATTGACAACTCTAATGGAGCATATGTATTCTTTGGTATTCTTAAACACATCTTGCGCCACATATAGTCTGCGGCTGTGTAAATTCCTTGAGAATGGACCAAACTTGAACAAAAGAAAAAGAGATTTATGTTTCTTTGAAACTAATTTCGTAGGAAAAGGTTTAATTGAAAGCGTAGCATCAATCATTCATGACGGCTATGAACAAAGAATATTCTCCTTATATATATATATAAAGCAAATATTATTCTTTTTGCTATCATATTACTTAGTCGTTTCGTGGGGTCTTACTAATTGACAAGGCACTTTCTAACCTTCCATAATTAATATGTTGATGTTGATCTCATGGGGCTCCGTTTGGATTCTATTTGGGAAGAAGCGAATATATTTATTATAAACAATCTAAACTCTTCACAAAGTTACACACTTCTTAATATTTCTTTTCACTTCTTTCATTCTTTCCACACCTTATCCAAACGGAGCTATGCGCACAATCATTGACTCTAAAAATAAAATTTCACGTATACTGGCTAGGAAGAAATCTTAAAACAATATTTTTTTTTTTGGATTAAAGGCTTAGCCACACACCCCATCCACACAATCCAACCCAGCCTCAGCTAGGATTGAACTCGTGCTCTCCTATTGGAGTGGCACATACCACTACGAACTGTGTTCGACAGCCCTAGAGGAAATTGTTAATTTTTGAGGGATTTTGATGATGATGAATAATTTCTTATTATTATTCTTTACAGAAAGCTTTACAAGCCCTTTTATAGGCAAGACAAACGGTAAACTTATTTTACCGTTATGTTGTTCTAACTGTCAAAAAAATAAAAGCAACCCCTTATTTAAAGAATAAAAAGGCTGGAGAGCTTTATCGTAAAAAGGTCAATGTTGAATATTCTGAGATTAATCTAGTCCCTAATTATCATTATTCTCAACACTCCCCCTCAAGCTAGGCATGTAGATATCATACAATCCTAGCTTGTAAGAGACATCCTCGAAAGCCTTGATGCTTAATCCTTTCGTAAAAATATCCGCCAATTGATCTTTGCTCTTGACATATGGAGTCTCGATCTCTTTGGTTATTTTTTTTCTAATAAAGTGGCAATCCACTTATATGTGTTTGGTTCGTTCGTGAAAGACGAGATTCGCCGCAATATGTCATGCCGCTTGATTGTCGCAAAATATCTTCATTGGTTCTTCATGAGTAATCTTTTAAGTCGGCCAACAATTGCATAACCCATGTCAACTCACTTGCGGTAGATGCCATGGCTCGATATTCCGCTTCCGCGCTAGATCGTGCCACGACATTTTGTTTCGTGCTTTTCCATGTGACTATGTTACCGCCTAAAAACGTGCAAAAACCGGTTGTTGATCTCCTATCGAAACTCCCAGCCCAGTCTGCATTGGAATAGCCACATATTGCATTAGTGACATTTTTCCTCATCCAAATTCCCTTTTCGGGACAACCTTTTAGATACCTTAATATTCTATTAATGGCATCTAAATGTGGTGTTCTTGGGGCATGCATGAATTTACTAATTTGACTCACGGCAAATGACAAGTCCGGCCTTATAACGGTTAGGTAAATTAATTTATCAACAAGTCTTTGAAAATGACTTATATCTTTTAATGGTTCACCTTTTTCATTATCAAGTTTTTCGTTTATATCTATTGGAATTTTGGCCGGTTTACATTCTAATTTACCGGTCACTTTAAGCAAGTGCAAAACATATTTTCTTTGACATAAAAATAGCCCTTTGAAGAGTGAGCAATTTCTATTCCAAGAAAATATTTCAATATGCCGAGATCTTTAATGTCAAATTTGAACTTCAAGTCTTTTTTGACATTATCAATTTCAATTTGGTTGTTGCCGGTTATGATTATGTCATCGACATAAACTAAGACCACGGTAGTACCATTGGTATTATGCCTAATAAACAATGATGAATTGGATCCACTTTTTTTTAAATCACAAGATAATAAAAATTGAGAAAGCTTGTCATATCATACCCTTCGAGATTTTTTTAATCCATAAATGGATTTTTTTAACCTACAAACAATGTTAGAAAATTTTTCTTTTTTGTGGCTGGGAGGTAATGACATGTATAACTCTTTTTTAAGATTTCCTTGAAGAAATGCATTTTTAACATCCATTAATCTAAGGTCCAATTGTTATTTACCGCTATGGAAAAAAGTATCCTAACGGTATTCATTTTGGCCACCAGTGCAAAAATTTCATGGTAATCTATACCATAGGTTTGAGTATACCCTTTGGCTACCAATCTAGCTTTGTACCGTTCTATAGTACCATCACTATGGTATTTAATTTTGTATACCCACTTACAACCGACCGATTTTTTTTTTTGGTAATTTGCAAAGTACCTGATGAAAGGTTAAAACTTAGGAATCAAATAAATTTGTAACCTATAGCTAACCTCATTAGCCTTTTGGAGTACAGCTTTAGGGTCGAACCCAAGGGACGGATTAACGATTACTAGACTTGTTCTTTTTATGAAGCTAGACAATAAAATAAGAGTGTAGAAACTAAGTAACAATGCAATCAAGTAGATGTTTTTGGTTGTTTTTGGTTCTAAATAATATTTCAAGTAAGGTAAACTAAGGCAGGTAAATTTTGGTGTTTTTCAAGTATAGTAAGGCGTCTTAGGGTTCAGGTTTCACCTTGGTTTGGACTCTAGAACACAGAACTTATCACTTTCGTGCATCGGACGGTGTTTTCAAGCATTTACTTCTCTGTTCGGTTCGAACAAGGATCTGTTCGGTCCGAACAGAGGGTGAAAGTGTGTGGTTTTGACCTTTTATGATATTTTATGCTTTGTGCTTGGGTTTGTTGGCTAAACCTAGATTCACTAAACCTCAGCTGTCGCTTGTTGGACAAGAAATTGGTTTAATCACAACCTAACCTAATTAACTCGATTGGTTCACAACTTTTGGTATAGAATTCAATCAACTTAAACTTGTTTGTTGGAGTTCATAAGGATATCTAGAGGTCTTTTGGACTTGTCTAAAAGTTACACTTTTGGTGTCAACTAATCTCCCCTTTCGGATCTACGATTTATTTCAAATACTTTATCTAAATTATCTTGATTAACCTAACTTTAGAACTTAACTAAAAATGTGGCCATTCATCTAAAAGTTAATTAGACTCAACCAAACAATTTAAACAAGCAATTAACATAATTTTCAACAAAACAAATCAACTAAACATATCATAACATAACGAGTCAAATCACAACATCCAAACCTAAGTTACTACCTTACCTCTAAGACAACATAAATTTTGCCTAACATAGTACTAAAACACACAACAAATAACATAGAAATCACAAGGTACAAGCCCATTGAAAATAGAGAAGAAAACATAGAAGAATAAACCAAATACTCCTTTATGCTTTCGAACTACGATCTATAGGCAGTGGTGTGTTGCAAGATGGTCACCAAACTCGTCTCCTTGCTGCCGTCGCTTCAAAGAACCAAGCTTTGATGATCTCCAATGGTGGAAGAGAGAAAAAAGCCTATGGAAAGTGGAATTTTGTGGTATGGAAGGTTTCATCCTTTCCTTCAGGTCTAGTGGATGTCCCAGGTCGCAAGGATGGAAGGCTAGGGCACCAGGACGAAAGAAATTACCATAACAGTCAGTTTCTATGTATGAAATACTGCCATATGTGATATGGCGGCAATCTGATCGGACCGAACAGATGGTCAGTCGAACCGAACAGGAGAGAGAAAAGACAGCTACACAAGTCTGCTGTTGTGATGTCCAGTCGGATCGAACAGGCTTGTGGTCGGGTCGACCAGAAGTGGGGAAATAATGCCTGCCTGCCATAGATTCTGGTCGGATCGAACAGATGATTGTTCGGGTCGACCAGAAGAGAGAAAAGAGCCTCCAATGCTAGGAATGAGTCGTCTAGCGGCGTGCTACGTCGGGAATCCATCTATATGCTCCAAAATCATTAGAAATCATCAAAGTCCTGTAAAATGAGAGAAGAAACGACGGTAGAGCCAATTCCTTGGAAATCATAGCATATTATTGAATAATTGAATGGTTTGAGTGTTATTTGAGTGCCAAGTACGGTTTAAATGCCTACAAATAGTAATGATATCAGTACCCAAGTTTGATTTTTTTTTCTAAGGCATGAAGTTCTTCTTCCATTGCCTTACACCATTTTGGATCCTTTTTGCTACCTCATAATTGGTAAGTTCCTCAATTTTGGACAAAGAATTTAAGAAGGCATAATGTTCACGAGACACATTATCATAAGAAATATAATCTTGAATTAGATATTGTACCGAATAATTGACAAAATCCCTCAATCTTGTGGAAGGCTGAGGTTGTCGTCTTGATCTTCTCAACGACAAATCTTGCTCTTGAGTTTCTTCATCCTCCTCAATATGTATATCTTGTTCGGTTTCTTCAAGTTCTTGTTTTTTATTTTCTTCATTTTGTAGTCTTTCTTCTTGTACTTCTTCACCTACAATATTTCTCAATTCTTTTAGAAACTCTCTCGTTTCGATGTTAGTAACACATGGATATATAAAATCACTAGGAAGAATTTTTTCAACATTAGTTTCATTATGATTTTCATAAAATGGTTCATTTTAAAAAAAAACTAACATTTCTAGAAATGTAAAATTTTTTTTTTAATCGTAGCATTTGTACCCCTTTTTTCGGTAGAATACCCGACAAAAATAGTTTTAATTGAAGTGGAATCGAGTTTGTCAACTCTTTTATTGTGCACAAAATATTTGCATCCGAAAACTCTTAAATGACTAATATTTAGTTTTCTACCATAAAGAATTTCTAAAGGACTTTTGAAATCCGAAATGGCACTCGGCAATCTATTTATTAAATAAGTCGCAGTTAAAACGGCATCCGACCAAAAACTTTTTGGAACATTATTTTGAAATAAAAGTGACCTAGTAACTTCTAAAAGATGACGATTTTTCCTTTCGGAAACACCATTTGTTGAGGAGTGTAAACACAAGTAGTTTGATGTAAAATACCTTTTTATTTAAGAAAAATAGAAAAATTTTGATTAACATATTCGGTACGTTATCGGTCCTCAAAATTTTAATTTTTTCCTCAAATTGATTTTCAATAAAATTTACAAAAGTTTAAAAATGCGAAAAAACTTTATTTTTCTTTTTCATTAAATAGAACCATGTGATTTTTGAAAAATCATCAATAAAAGTAACAAAATATCTATAATCATTATAAGAAGTCATAGGCACCGGACCCCAAACATCGGAATGAATAAGTTCAAAAAAATTATTACTTTTAGAATTAGAAATAGGAAAAGGAAGTCTAGTATGTTTTGAAATTTTACAAGTTTCACACTTGCTACAATCTAAATTAGAAAAATTTAAAATTTTATTTAAAACTCTATTGGAAGGATGCCCAACACGCTTGTGTCAAAGTTTACTCAAATCTTCATCTTTATATGTTTTAAAAACAAATCTATTGCTATTTAAAAAATAAAGACCATTTTGAAGAAAACCTTCACCAATTATTTCCTTGGTAATTAAATCTTGGAAAACAACACCATTTTCTTTAAAATGATTCGCAATTCAAATCTCTAGAAAGTTTGCTAATAGATAATAAATTAACCAAACAATTTTCGACATAAAAGACATCTTGTAAAAAAAATTTAGACAAAAAACTAATCATACCCCATCCTTTAATTTTAATTTTCTCATTATTAGTTACGTTAAAAAAATGATCACAACTAATTGGACGGTAATTTTTCAATAAATTTTGGTTTCCTGGTCATGTGGTCTGTTACACCGGAATCAAGAATCCATTTGGTACAATTATTTGGCGCATTAATAATGGTAGATCCTATGGTCAAACATCTATTCTCAATTGATTTTTCTATATTGGGCTTAAAGAAATTCGGATCATTTACCAATTTTGCACTAGGTCTATGCCTCACCGAATTTAAATCATCCATTTTTAAAATAGACTTATTGGCATTAATTACATCATTATAACCTTGGCCTATGACAGACACAAACTTTTCTAATTTTGTACCATTTTCATTTGAAGTATTGAAAAAATTAACGTCAGGTTTATGGGTTGTACCAAACCCAATGTGAGATGATAAAAAAGTTGAACCTTCGTGGCCCAAAAACGAGATTAAGGTCTCTTCAATCCTGTCAAGCCTTTTTCTCACCGCTTCACTCGATGTGTCTTCTTCCTCCCCCTTTCTCGAGACCTTCTCCCGTGCTCTCTTCTCCTTTCCATCGTCACCATGTTTGTTGATCGGAGGAAGTTCATGGTGGAGAGAACAGCTCATATTTCGTGTATGAACCGCTTCTCCGCCGTGTTCACACTGTCCGAGTCTGTTGTTGAAACTCCCCCTTTTTCCTTCGCACAAACGCTGGCCGAGGTTAGGGTTCTGATCAGACATTTTCTTGCTTGCTAAAGCGGAGTGGCTTGAAGTGCGGAGGAGGTATGCATGAGTAACTGATTTTGAGAATAGTCAGAGCCATAATCGAGGTAACCCAATTGGTTGTTTTGCACGATTTCTTGTTGCTCTACTGATTTTTCTGATGAGTGTTTCTTTTGCTCTGGTTGGTTTGTGCCTTTGTTGTGATGAGTACTTTTGATTTTAGGCTTGGTCAGGATTTGTGCCCACGAGAGGGTATTTTTCTCTTCAATTGAGCTACTAGTTATGGCGGAAGAAGAGGCCTCGGCAACTATCGAGTGCTTTTCTCTGTCTTGTGCCATTTTCTACTAATGAGCAGAAATTGTGTTTTTTCTTTTTTTATTTCGGAAACTTAAATGAAACGCTCTGATACCATGTTAATTTTTGAGGGATTTTGATGATGAATAATTTCTTATTATTATTCTTTACAGAAAGCTTTACAAGCTCTTTTATAGGTAAGACATAAACGGTAAACTTATTTTACCGTTATGTTGTTCTAACTGCCAAAAAAATAAAAAGCAACCCCTTATTTAAAGAATTTGAATAAAAAGGTTGGAGGGCTTTATCGTAAAAAGGTCAATGTTGAATATTCTAAGGTTAATCTAATCCCTAATTATCATTATTCTCAACAGAAATAAATGGTAGAGGGTCTCTTCAATCAAACTATAAAGAGAAAATTATTGTCCATCCATGCAATATTATCATGGTTTAATGTTACCAATTTAACACCATTAGATAGCTAATTAATCTATATAATACGAGACTTGAATTCAAAAGTGAACATGCAACTAGACATGCAGATACAGATGGTCCTTAACTTTTTTTGCGATATAAATTCAATATATATATATACAATTTTATTAGATAGATATTGTGGAGGGATGGAGGGTGGAGGAAATTAATGAAGTAGTCGATGGAGGATTTGAAGAATCGGATGAAGAATTTTCATTGGAAGAGCTCGAATTTGGATTGGCTATGTCTGAGATGGAAAACTTGAAGGCTTGAGATGTTAGAAAATGTATGAATTTAAATTTTTGTGTTAATTACACTTAATTTAGCAATTAAAACATCACACACAAACGGATTTAGTGCTTAAACTAATTAACACAAGAGATGGGATGAAAATTATACCTCTCTTGATATAGCAATCAAGAGGTTCGATCCTACGGCTTAGAAATCGATGGCATGCTTCTCCAATGTCTCCAAATCGTCTGCCTCGAGTCTACTAAGGTATTAACCAAGTTCTCAACAAATTATGCTAGTAATTTGGAGAACAAAACTAATTCCTAAGCTTTCCATTCTTCAAATCAATTCTCATAATTAATTTAAGTGGAAGGCTTGCTCAACACATGAGCTATGAGGTGTAAAGAAGAGAGAAAAAGGGGAGAAAAATTCTGAAAATTTTCTCTTCCTTTGTGTGGAATTCGACCATGAAGAGAGGAGAGAGAGGGGCTCAAAGGTGGCTAGGGTTTTCTCCCAAAGAGCAACCCTTTATATAGACCACATAACCTAGCTCTCATCCAAAATAGAATGGACAAGTTTGTCCCCTCTATGTGCCGCACCTACCAACCCCATTTGTGGGTTGGGCCACACCTCAAAATGAGCCCATTATTCTTCCTATTTTATTACACTTTAAATTGGACATTTAAATAATTAATTAATTTAAAGGCCCAGTTAGCTCAAATAATTAAATGTGTTGATTATAATTAATTATTAATTAATTAATAATTAATATGGAATTAGTCAATGCATTAAATTATTTCAATATGATCTATTTGACTTAATTAATCATAAGGGTCCATGACGGTATATGATTAATTAATCAACTTACTATGTGTGATTCTTTGAGGATTTATGTTTTGCAACACTTACTATTGCAAATAAATAATTAATGCCAAACTTACTATTGCAAATAAATAATTAATGCACGTATGGTTAAACACCTTATTATGTGTGACCCTTTGAGGATTTATGCTATGTTGGACATGAAATTAAATCGCTATTTAATTCCAATAATTATAAGCGGTATCTAGCAACACGTTATGATTCCCAATTCGCATAAATATTGTACTACTACAGTATTTAAATCCTGCATAACAGAATAAAAGAATTTCTCTATTTTGATTCTTATGTCACACGATATCATCGTATAATTCAAGATAGGAATGTGTCATTCTTGCAGATTATACGTTTCTTGATCTAGAGATAATTGTATCAGTTGCTAGCAAACAATCTATCTCCATCAAGAGGCCCAAACAGATATGTTGGTTTTAGTCGGTCCTTGACCTAATATGTATATCTAACCTATAACCATGCATAGACTTCAGATATACCGCAGCGGAAGTTGATCGATTGCCTAGATTCTTCTCAAAGCTTTGCTGCAACCCCTCCTTGTCTCTTGGTCTTCCTCCGTATGCAACTGGCACACCACAACCTCTAGACAGGGCTTGGCGTCACCTTTCACGAATCCAGATGCCGGTCGACTCGTGCGTGTGCTTCCTATTGCTCTCCAAGCAATAGGATGGCTCCTCCCTCTTTCTGATTTTTTTAGGATGGTGGTTATTTCAAAAGACATGAATTCCAACCTTAGAGTCGCTTCAGAAGAGAGGGGTATAAATAGCCAGCCTGGAAACAGACCTTTCAGATTCATAATTGCTGTCTGAAACGGTCCGGTTCAGAGTTGGACCAGGCCGTCCCAGCTGGTTGGACCGGGCCGTCCCAACCACAACAAGGCTGTCCGTTTGCCCAGCAAACCAATCCGTTCCAGAATTGGACCGGGTCGTTCCAGAATTGGACCGGACCGTCCCAACCATAACAACATGGCTCCACACACTTTTTCTAACATCTCCCTCTTGGAGACATTGTTGCCAAACACAGAGTCAGACCTCATACGGCAAATGGACCGTGCGACCAGCGCATACACCTGTCAAGCGGGAGCTAAAACACTTCACCATAACAAAGTTAAGGCCAGCGAGAAAGCATCAACCTTTTTATAAAAATAGTTAGATAATTGTGTATACTAGTACCTTAGATACATTCAAATTTGCACTAGATTAGACATTATCGACCGCTCAATGATACATGTCTTTTCCTTTTCAGTCTTAGTCTGTTGTATGTTCCCAACCTCAGTCCATATGACGAGTTTGGTGGGCCCTGAACACCAACAGATCTCTCGTTTGTGCAAATTGAATCTGATCTTCCTTTTGTCTCGTGAAAGTCAGAACGAAATCAGCTGCTTTCCCAGCAATGTCCCGACAGGCGGAATATGCATCACCATAGGGTACACACCAAAGTAGCAAGCACTGACTCCATCCCTCATGACATAGTCAAAAGTCAAAGGGTACGTGACTATGGAACTCACACATGGGGAGTCATACGGTCTTGGTCCTGGAACCACTCAACCCACTTCCAAACGTCGCCAAGCACATGTGGTATGAACACATGTTATAACGAATTATTTGCCCCAACAGACGTGTGTACACATTCATTGTACGAGTCTAGATTCAGTTTGCAAACCAAGTGTCTATGGTCTAGATCACTCCTTATTGCAACTAATCCTGAGATTCTCCACTTAAACACTCCCAGAGTTTTAAGGAGATTCTCACCTCGGCTAATATTGAACTACATGATTGTTTGGGGCACAATCATATCGGATCACCTAAAAGAAGACAAGCCTCATTTCAGTCCCAGACTGAAGCGACATTGAGGTAAACCACCCCAAGCGGCTCCTTAGTCCCTGACTAAGCGTACACAGCTCAATTTAGTCTCATCTCTACATGTCCCAGACATTAGAGGCGATTTCTCGTGTGAGTGAGACAATCTAAACTTCAATGACACACAACCAATAAGTGCTAACATGTACTTAATCAATAATAAACACATGTACATTATTGAATTTCAAGTACATACAATCATAAAGATCTGATTGTCAAATGGATCATTACCAAATGAAACAAACCATGTATCAACTCTCCAAACCATTAAAGAGTTATGAGTATCCTAAAACGGACAATTAATATTTCTAATGGACCGTTCTACATAGGAATTCACTCAATATCAGATCAACTCGCTTTATGCTATCATGTCCCTATATATCTAAATCTGTTTGGTCTAGTCCACTATCCCCATATTAAGCTTCCACAGCTATACTTACCAATGAGTTGTTATCAACCTCCTTGAAGTTATAACAACTACTAATTGTGTCAAGGGACTATCGCAACCAAACTTTCTCTTGACATAATTATGTCAATGTTGCTCCATCTCCCAAATAAGAGAGCTAATCTGATAATTAAAACATGCTATTGACTCTATCTCCTCCATAAGAGAGTCACACTCAATCTCCACAATGAGAGAGCAAACTATTTTGTTTCATAAAGAAACTGTTATTATCAAGTTAACTTTATCTATAAAGTATACTTGTATGCACATGAATTGCTTATTGATAATCTTGCATGTTATTTATCACACATTTATTCAGATATCTCAAAGTCAATGTACCTTTTCAAATAGGTACAGGAATTGGCTTATCATTTGTGTCAAGCTCATAGCCTTGCTAGAGTGACCTCACTTTATGATCAGTTATAGGGTTTAAAGTAGAATATGCCTCAATGCACAAGTCTACCATGCTTCTAACTCAAGATAGAAGCTCATGAGTCTCAATATCTCATTTCCATAGCCACATGCATTGGAAATCAAGCAAGCATCTCTTGTTGCTTGTACTAGTCCTATTGCACCTTACAATCGACTAGGAGATATTTGTAATTGTTTGTAAACACAATACAATACATTAATTTGAGGTTCTAGAATTTCCTGACAATCTGGATCAGTCTGAACGGACCGTTCCAAATCCAAACAGTCCGTTCCAAACGAAGCGTCTGGAAGTTCATCTCAATCTAAGCAGTCTGCTTTCCCAACAAGCATTCTGTTTAGATTATATAGATAAAAGTTTATTGCTAGTTGAGCTTCCTCTTCTTCAATAATATTTGACCCCTGGTCAGATATATTGAGTTATGAAGGCATAGCTATACTTAGCATTTTTTCTCAAGACACCTCAATATTTTTAGGATCTCATTTTCACCGCTGCACCACTCTCAAAATGCAATTAGATGTGTGTTTCTTCCGATTGCTCCAAGCAATGGAATAGCCTCCCTCTCAAACCTAGTTCTACTCTCTATTCTCTGATTATGCACACAAATGGCAAGTTCCAATCTTTATGGGACGGTCCAGTTGCCCAGCAGACTGGTCCGTTTGAAGTGTGGCTCACCGCTATTCAAAACGGTCCGTTCCACGTATGGAACGGTCCGCCCCAATTATCATGGGACGGTCCAGTCGCCCATCAAACTGGTCTGTTTGAAATGTGGCATAAGCCATTCAGAACGGTTCGTTCCACGTATGGAACGATCTGCCCCAATCATCATGGGACGGTCTTGTCGCCCAATAGACTGGTCCGTTTGAAGTGTGGCTTCACACACTTTATAACATCTAATGTGCCACATTGCACAGCATCCAATAGTGCTCGGTGAACCCTATTCTCATATAGATTGCTTTCTTTCTTCTAAGACTTGTTTAGATTCAAACATGGGATATTCAACACCCAAAAATAAAGAAGACATTTATCTATTCTTCAAGCCAATAGTGCACCATATGTGCAATGATTATTTGACAACTTATTCTTAGACCATGTAACATATATTTTAGACAACTAACCAATTGGCTAAGCGTGCACTCTCAGCCACGGATCATCTAAGTCTGCACCTCTTGTGCTCTTAGTTTTCCACTGCTCAATCAGTGAAATGATCCTTGTCTAAAATTGTTATATGTCTAGAATAGTTTCAAAATAATCATATCTATTGCTTAGAATTAGATAGGTAGAGGCAAACTCATCTCCAATAAGAGAGTTTCCTCACAATACTCCCTCTATTCTGGTGTATTACTTCAAACGGACTATACCGGAGCCACAGCTCTTGAAGTTATCCATTTAGGATGAATCATCATAAGCCATGCAATAATCTTTCTTTCTTTACTCTATCTCATATGTCATCATTGAATGAATTTCCTTTAGCAATGAAACTCAAATTGACCTCAACATCAATTTTATTTCTACATTGCCTTTTTGAGCAAACACTCCTCCTAACTCTCAATTTTAAAAATCGATTATTAGGGCATATGTGTCTAAATTGCTCAAAGTGAGATTTAAACTATATAGTATCTTTTCCTAAACTTAACTTCATTGAACTTATGTGAGAATATTGAGAAAGAACCTATTTCATTTCCCCCTCTTTTTCTCAACATCCGAATCAAGTTCATAATGACTGAAGTAGCTTGCATAAGAAACTATAAGTAATCTATAAATCTCAACTCTGCAAGGAATTTATTTCATAAAGTGATCCATTAATATGGCATAATTATGGTTCTTCTCCAATAAATTTCCTCAAAATTTATGAGAATATGCAATCAAACATGCATCTGAATTTATGGCTATATGAGAATCCTCACAAGAATCTTTAGAAGCTCATAATTCAAACCATAATCTTTTGGAGTTTACAGCCCACCTTGGACTGTATTCAAACGATCCGCTCCAAACATGGACGGTCCGCTTGGAATTATTTCGAGCAGAAATTCTACAGTTAGAAATTCTCTCCACTGTGCATCTTTTATTGCGAATCATATCCCGATTTGCAGATCACAGTGATTGCACTTAGACTTTGTAGAACCATAATCAATACAGTCCTTTAACATCATCATGCAACACAATTTGTTGCACGATATGAGAAATAGCGAATCATCGAGCTATTTCAATCTTATCACAACTCATAAACTAGTACGGCAAGTCCAAATGACTGCGACTTGTTTTAAGAGATTTCACACTTTTATGACTGAATTGAACCTAGACATTAATGCGATAAGAACCAAACGTTTAGTGCAATGAACATATTAAATCTCCATAACTTAAATCGCTTTTCCACAAACATTCAAGTTCTTGCTTATCGCTTACTATGCCTCAAGTTGGAATAGATTGGCGATTATGACCTAAAAGTCAATCCCAATCATTACCTCAACTTGCATAGTTAAGCATGCCAAATAATCACTACTCATGAGATTATATAAAATTTAAAGAAAAAATGCATAGAAAGAAAGCTTACTTAGTACCACAAATCATAATATTTTGGTACTAAAGTCAGCACCATCCACATGCTTAATTCTGAAATCCAATACCAAAATAAAAATTCCACAAGTACTAGTTATTGTCAAGGTTTGAAGTATATTAAAGTATCATGGAGCAATCATTTGTGTCCCCCTCTTGGAGCAACAAATCTGCATGTGCCAATCCCCTGGACTGCACCATTGCATTGATTCTCACATTAATCACTTTACTTCATATTTATGACAATCAAAATGCTATGTTACATAACCAATATGAAGGTAGTAACATTCAAACAATTTGCTATTTCAATTTTTTCAGTACTTTGACCAAGTCTAGAAACATATCTAGTTCACAACAATAATCTCTTAGTATTTATATAATTACTTGACTATGTCATCAAACTTGACCAATTTGAGCAACATTCGTTAAGAAACGACCAACACAAGATAGTGAAGTTTACTTGTACATGCTCGCACTAATTAGAAAGCAAACAAGTTAACTCTAACACTTATTGCTCAAATGTAAACTTATGACTCTCTTTATGCAACTCAAAATTTGTTTGACCTCATGTGAAGATGCAGCCCCCAAGGCGCTTCTTTAACATGTCAAAAATTTATTGAGATTACAAGTTATTATAGTCAATAATTATTAATACTGTTCTCAGAGATTAAGTTAAGTTGTAACTCATACAATAAATAACAAATTCTTCTCAACAACAAAATGCGAGTGGAATTGTTGTGGGTCAGTGATCGCAAACGGTCCACTACCAAATTAAGCGATCTGTTTCACTACCCTTAATATGTTTCTAACTTCTCACAAATTCTTTTGGGATTTCTCATTAGATGTGATGGTCTCAAGTCCATCCTGATTCTCTATAAGATAATGAGATACTATAATGCCAGCAATATACATCCATCAATATCTTCTATAATCAGTGATGACTTTTGTAAGCCAATGCCATACATGGAGACAAGCACACAAGTTAGCACTTACACAATTTGTCTCACAGCACAACCCTTGAATCAATCCAAGAAATGATGCAACATAGTAATGATAACCGAAAGATGACAACCAGGGCCACCAATCATGTCTCATGTACTAAGTGCACCACCTCCTAATCGACTCGATTGGCGCAAGACGCAGAAATTGGATGAGATACCATCATCTACATTCCAAATTCACCCTTTGTGTGCAACCACACAGTGCTAGCCGACACCCAATTGTGTCATGCATGCAATCACAATGGTGAGATGGTACCACATATACCATCAATCACCCATAATGCAAGTATGCAACTAAAGTAGTGCATTAACCATTGAGCTATCTTGAAGATAGCTTCAAACACCATGTTGGACATTTTGATATGTTCAAAATTGGTCAGGTCAAACCTTAGGTTTACACAATTTTGTTCTGTCAGACAATCAGAACGGTCCGTCCCACCGTTGGAACGGTCCGTCCCAGAGATCAAACCACGACTGGCTAAGGGTTTCTAGCCTGGAACGGTCCGTCCCACCTCTGGAACGGCCCGTCCCACTGCTGGGTCGGACCAGCCTGCACGCCGTCCTGTCAGCAAAGTTTTGAAACGGTCCGTCCCAGAGTTGGAACGGTCCGGTCCAGACGTTGCTGAAACCCTGATTCTGGTATTTCCAGCGATGGAATTCCTCAGAAATTAGTTTTCTTTATCAGTTTGGTTGTTATACCCTAAATCGACCTTTCTCCAGTATTTGCTTTAAGTTCTATCATTAATAATGAGATCTAAAGTCAAAAACTGATTATATATCAAAATTAGAGTCTTCATTAACAACCAAATCTCAGATCAAAACAAAACAACCAAAATTAACGGTTTCTAGGGGTTAAACAGTACCAAAACTTCGAAAAAAACCTTATGGCTCTGATACCAATGTTGGTTTTAGTCGGTCCTTGACCTAATATGTATATCTAACCTATAACCATGCATAGATTTCAGATATACCGCAGCGGAAGTTGATCGATTGCCTAGATTCTTCTCAAAGCTTTGCTGCAACCCCTACTTGTCTATTGGTCTTCCTCCGTATGCAACTGGCACACCACAACCTTTAGACAGGGCTTGGCGTCACCTTTCACGAATCCAGATGCCGGTCGACTCGTGCGTGTGCTTCCTATTGCTCTCCAAACAATAGGATGGCTCTTCCCTCTTTCTGATCTCTTTAGGATGGTGGTTATTTCAAAAGACATTAATTCCAATCTTAGAGTCGCTTTCAGAAGAGAGGGGTATAAATAGCCAGCCTGGAAACAGACCTTTTAGATTCATAACTGTTGTATGGAACGGTCTAGTCCAGAGTTGGACCGGGCCGTCCCAGCTGGTTGGACCGGGCCGTTCCAGAGTTGGACCGGGCCGTCCCAACCACAACAATGTTGTCCGTTTGCCCAGCAAACCAGTCCGTTCCAGAGTTGGACCGGACCGTCCCAGAATTGGACCGGACCGTCCCAACCATAACAACATGGCTCCACACACTTTTTCTAACAAGATATCGCCACTCACTAAGTCAATTAATGAGGGACATACGGTTTTCTTGATAATTAGCTTTTCCCCGCATAATTCAAGAGAACTTAAATCAAGTCCGTATAGCAGCCCTTATCAGGAATCAGCGGTAGACAAGATTTATAGAACTTATTCTCATGTGGAAAAGATAATTATCTCAAAGTTAGAACCAAAATCATAACGAAATTGTTGTCCCTAAATTAAAGGCCTAGAGGGGGGTGAATAGGCACAAAAACAAATTTCTAAACCGGTATGGTCAATATTTGGTTCAATTCAAAGTTGTTCTAACAAAAGCAAACAAAGCACAAGCAATTCACAATTCAAGAAAGGTAAAGAGAGAAGAGAAGAAGTGACACGCGATGTATTACGGAGTTCCGACCCGCTAGGAAGTGCTAGCCTTAGTCATACGTCTCCGGGAGTTTCGCAACCTCGAAATGGGCGCGCTCCGTTCAATTCCACACGAACGGGACTACAAATTCGAACCAAATCACCTTGTTACACACACTCTCAAGGTGGATTGGCCTAACTCGATTAAACAATCTCAAACACTCAAAGGATTGAGGCTCTAACCAAATCACTCAACAAATCTAGCAATTAACACTAGTGGATTGGTTTTGCACACTCTAATCTCAATGATTTTGCTAAAATAATGCTCAAACACAAGAGAGAATAATGTCTAACTGGTTGGAGCTCAAAAGGGAGGAGTTTCAAAGGTTTCAAAAGTATCTAAACAGTTCCAAGAGGCCCCATATATATAGAGGGCGCCAACAGCTCCAAAAACCAGTCAAAACAAACTCTGCCGTTATACAACGCTATATGGCGTTGTACAACGCAGAAATAGCCGTTGAAAAATCAAACGGTCACAGACAATAACGTTGTGAGTTGTCAGAGCGTTGTGTAACGCTGTATAGCGTTGCACAACGCTTCAGCAAAAATCCAAAGCAGAAGCTCAACAGTTCCGTTGGAACTTGTCAGAGCGTTGTGTAACGCTTGGTAGCGTTGCACAACGAAGTCAAGAAAACGAATAAGGCAGAACTGACAAACTCAAACAACATTGTCAGAACGTCATACGACGCTGACTGGCGTCACACAACGGCGCCGTTGCACAACGCTATTCAGCGTTGCACTACGCGTCCAGAGCGATTGAGCGAAATCTGAGCGAAGTTTAGAGCGTTACACAACGCTACGATGCATGGAACATGGCAGCATGCATGCAGCATCGATGCAGATCGATGTCTGAGCAATGCAGAGTTGCCTGCTTCATGACTACGTTGTATAACGCTGAATAGCGTTACACAACATAGGAGTGGAAATGTTGTGTAACGTTACTTAGCGTTGCAGAACGTTCTGACAAGGGGAAATAATGGATTTAACAGGTTTAAAAGCAAATGAACTAACGTTGCACAACGCTACTGAGCGTTGTGTAACGCTGTTCCAACCTTGTCAGAGATTTTGCAATTTAAAAACGAATTAACTCAGCGTTGTGTAACGGCAACTAGCGTTGTATGACGCTGGACAGAAAAACTGAGCATTTTACCAGCAAATTGATTGAGATTAGTTTAGAGATAAAATAAACCTTAATAACTGAATCTAACTAGACCAAAACAATCTCTTGAAGCTCCAAACTAAATGCCACACTTGCTTTAATCAATTCTTTATTAAATCTAGCTATAAAGCACTAAGAAGAGAGTTAGTTTAAGAGTTTCGGTGTTGTTTTGCAAATCGGCAAATCGAGAGAAAATGTTTAACCAACAGAAATAAATAATGATACATAACAAAATCCATTTATTTATTTCGTGGGGTCAAGTCCTGTATTATGTTCTATAACATACACATATGCAATTAAGTTGGTTACTCTTAACCTATTGTTGATAATTAATGTCCTTTGTTAATTATTAAGATTATGGACTTTTTAGATTTATTGTTGTCATTTACTACTAAATGAAAAACAGTGATCTATAATTCAGATCATCAATCTAAATACACTGTCAACGAATAAATCAAAGAACAAATGATCTGAAATCATCAATGACATAAACAATAGAAGTAGCCAAATGTGATTGATTTCTATGACATATCTCTAACATGAGATTTATTGAATCTTGAAATTTATTGAATCTTGAAGGCTCCGTTTGGATAGGTGTGGGAAGAAGGGAAGAAGGGAAGAAGTGGGAAGAAGTATTGGGAAGTGTGTAATTTTGTGAAGAGTTTGAATTGTTTATAATTTTTTTTCTTTCCTTCTTCCTTCTTTCTCTTCTTCTTCTTGCATCCAAACGGAGCCGAACAGAAGATAGGAGGAAAAAGATAGCACGAATTAGGTGTATTTCTTTATGCGCTTTGATACCATGACAGAGCAGAAAGATGAAATAAGTATTGTATTACTTTCGTATGTACAATCGTATCCAATCCTATGAGCTACCGGAGATATCCAGTATCTATATCTAATAAATTTCTACTCGACTGATCAGAATTTCAAACAAGAAAACAGCAATTAAACAAGTTGCCTAAGGTGCATACTACGTGCAAGAACACTAATAACAGACAATTTCTTAAGATCCATCCTAGCATGGCACTCCATCCATTCTCACTGCCTTGAGAAAATCTTCCAATGCCGTGTGAGAAGAGCCGCCTTCCCTGAGCGCCTCAACCGCCTTTTCTCTTATGGTCTCCATCCTTTCTCTAATCACTTTACTTTTCTCAGACTCCATGATCAATTTTACCTTATCTTCCACCTCCTTAGCGACCACTATATCTTCGTCATACCCTTTCATCTCCACCGCCACCTTCATCTCTTCCACCAAGTAAATCTTATTCAACTTCTGCTCCGCATACATTGGCCAACAAATCATTGGTACACCAGCCATGGTTGCCTCCAGAATTGAGTTCCAACCGCAATGCGTGACAAATGCACCGACTGATTCATGGTTTAGTACTTCCACTTGAGGAGCCCATTGAATGACCACCATGCCCTGGTCTTTTGTCCGGTCTATGAAACCCTCTGGCAGAATCACTTGTAAGTCGGGTGTGGCCTGAGGGTCAAGTTTTCTTAAGGGGTTGGTAACTGCGGGGGAACGTACAACCCACAAGAACCTCTGACCGCTATTTTCCAACCCGGTAGCAATTTCTCTCAGTTGCTGCTCTGAGAAAGAGCCCATGCTACCAAAGGAAAGGAAAACCACACTTTTTCTCGGTTGCATATCTAGCCATACCAGACTTTCATGCCTCTCCTCTTCTTTCTTTTCTGGAACAGTGATAAGTGGGCCGATGCAGTAAACAGGAGGTGTGTAACCTCCAGGAAAGCAAAGTCCGGCTTTAAGTGCTTCTACGGCCTTTTTCTCGAACAACTCAAATGTGTTCACCAATATACCATTATGTTGTACAAACCTTTGGAAGATGTTGATAAAACTCTTGTACACAGGGCTGTTCCTTCGATGCAAATGGTCTGGCAAGTGTGAGCCTGGGATTGGAGGGAGGCCTGGGACATCCAACAGCCGGTTTCCTATTTCAACAATGCTATTATCTAGATTTTTATCCAAAGTTGGAAAATATATATCTATTGCAAGGTCATATGCACCGGAGGTGTGGAATAGGTATGCCGGGATGTCTAGCTGACGAGCAACATCTAGTGCATACGTGCAGAAGAAATCTAAAACCACCGCACATACAGAACATGTTTCGGATATAGACTGGAGGATGTACAAAAGTGGGGTATTTGCCTCTTGTATTATTTTGAACACATGATCAATACCTTCTCCAAGTTCAGTGGCGGGAGGAATTACATGGAAAGAGATGGTGGGGTTGGCTGTTGAGAGACGGGAGATAGTTTTTGATGTAAAGCTTGAGCTGTTTTTTATGAAGTCGACTATAACTACGGTGACCGACATGCCCTGTTTCGATAGAAGCTTTGCCAATTCAACCATGGGCATGAGGTGACCCAAGGCGATCCATGTGTAGAGCACTACAACGTCTTTCATTGTTGTATGGTTAAGTGGTCTTTGTTAGTTTCAAATTCGATTGTGGACTTAATGACATGCAAATATGCAATGCATTGGCTGGCAGGGGATGTGTTTTATAGTAATATTTAGCCAAGTTATTTGTGGCGTACGTCTTTCATTCCTTAAAACTAACTAATATAATCATTTTTTTTCCTTACATTAAATTCAATGCAAATGGTCATATTATTTTTCATTTTATAGATCTTTAGTATTTAAAACAAAGTAAATAAATATGAGGTTGACTAAAATCCGCAAGGAACAACGAATGAGCCCATCAGCCCCTATTATATCTCAATATTTGAGGTTGTAACGATTGATGTGAACCGTTCAATATATTATCCGTGTTGAAATCTCAGTGGATAATAATTTTAGACCTTTCAATAACAATGATTTTTGAAAATCTAAAAATAATAGGAAAATATAAAATTTGCCATGGGTTTTCAATATGTAAAACTTATTGAGCGGTTCGAATTGGTCGTTAAACCTCAAAAATTAAGATATAATCGTGGCTGACGGAGTCATTCATGAGTCAGAACTGATTTTATAGTGTACCTCAATAAACAT
Source organism: Rhynchospora pubera (assembly GCA_028095005.1). Taxonomy (NCBI): domain Eukaryota; kingdom Viridiplantae; phylum Streptophyta; class Magnoliopsida; order Poales; family Cyperaceae; genus Rhynchospora; species Rhynchospora pubera. The sequence continues at coordinate 81,965,449 of CM051460.1, read as the reverse complement.
TGTGTTCAAAACTTTTTGATTACATGATTATATATTTTTTTTCAATGGATACTTTTGTTTCGGAGTGAAGATTGGATAATAAGTTATTAGCGAGTTTGGTATAAATATATAAATCATTTAATCCAATGTATTTTTCAAGGACTGATGTACATTGGATCAAATGTAATTGATGCAAATAATTAGAAATATTTTGTTTTAAGAAGTAAGCCTTCTTAATTATTACAAATTGAATCATCACTGTGGTGATGGAAATTTATTTTAAATTAACATTATTTATTTATTTATGATGAGATCTGTATTTATTTACTTATTCGTTAATAACTAGAATATCTGTAACGATGAGTTGTACAGTTCTTTTCCTAGCCTTGCATCCGTAAGTTTAAACACACAAATCATGACGAGAAATGTTTAGCAGTTTTGTTGTGGTAAAATGGAGGCGATTCGCAATTGAGTTGGCTGTTGGGACACCGCTGGTTGTATTCAAGTTTTATCGCGAGTTCATGAATTGCGGCTGCAAACGTCTTTTTTAGCGCTTCCAGTAAAATCAATCATTGTTGAATTTATATACCAGAAAATATTAGATGATTCTAATGGTTTCTTAGGTAAGAAATGCTTTGGCGACAGCCACTAAAACACGAAGTTTTTTTCGTGGTCCAACTGAAAAGACCATACCAGCATCTTTTGGCACATACCGGATTTCACTGTCAGCTAGCACAGTAAATTTTCTTCAGTGTTGGGAATCAATTTGGTCTTCTCTATTTCGACAAGTGTTTGCAAATAAATTTCTTTCAGCACTACTGTGATAACAGTGTGGAAATTTTTTGTTCCCAAAAGAGGAAAAGAAATTAACATATGGTAATTCTTCTATAAAAGCGATTGCTAACGAGATACATGCAATTCATTTTTCATGGTCAGTATCCTCTATCGTCTTATGGAATCAGAATTGTCACAGAATAAGTCAATGGGTGACAATCAGTTTCTCCTTATCTTCTAGAAAAAAAGCATTCTATAAGAGTATATCATCAATGAATGAATGGATATATCTAAAACAGTTCTTGATTGAATGGTGTTCCTAAAATTGGAGATTGCATCGGCACTTGGCGCGCAGTGGTCCACACACACTAGAATTGGCATTAAAACAGCCAAAGAAAACTTTGATTTTCCATCCATTATTCTTCGTGACACCGTTTTTATGCAAGAAAAGAAATATTTATATGCTAATGAGATTCAGCTGCAATTTCTTTTTAGTGGCTTTGGTCATGTTAATGAATGTCTTCAAATTGTTCGCTAATTAATGTTGACTTTTCTCTGTAACGTACATCACATCTCGCACAGCGGCACAGGTAGTCATGCCTAATCTCCAACAACATGCCTACATTTTTTCTGTGCTTTTCACCCTACACATTCTAACCAAATGAGTTTTTTACTGCATTTGGGCCCTTTGGGGTATACAATACATTTACCCGGCCCACCTCCCCCACCAAAACAAGGACTAACAAAGTAACAATAATAAAAGTAAATAACTTGCGAATAAAGCTAGCTTCTTCAATTAACTAGCTAGCCTAGCACTGACTATTCGTTGAATACACCAAAGGCGAAAACGGAATATATATATATATGATGACAAATTGTTCTAAATTGACGATTAATTATTTATAGAAGCCCTAAAAAAAAGATTAATTGTTATAGATGAAAACCATGTCTGCACAGGAGGAAGCACTAATTTTATGTCACATGTAGTACCGTTTTGATATTTTACCGACAGGATATACATCATCGCTGATTCACTAGTACTGCCGATCAGCATTCCAATATCATGCACGTGATGACCAATGGGCATATCTTCTACCATATCTCCTTGTACATTATTAGACATGGCCTTCTAGAAGCTTGCCTTCCCCACTTCCACACAGTTGGTAGCTTCTGGCCTACCATATAAATTTATGCGTTTGGCATGCATGGGTTTAACCTAATTTTTAGGTTAGTAATTTAACTTGTTAATCTATAATTGTCAAACAACTTTGAAATCAACGAAATTAATATTCACGTTAGAAGGCCGAACAGGCCAGGGAACATACACACGGCCCAGGTGGGAATTAGGACCCCCCCTGTCAGCCTGACGGATCCGGGTATAGCGGGCAAGTCATAAGTGGGTTTCGGGGATGAAATCCGAACCCAAAAAATAACATCCAGAACCGAAAATAATTAACGGAGCCAACCCGCAACTTTCGGAAGATTTTAGAAACAACCCTAGATCTAATTTATTTACGGAGTATGTCTGTAACAGACCCTAATAACAGAAGGATTTATAAATAAGTCCCTGGCAACAGAAATGTTTTACAGAAAACTCCTTAGAGGCTATCAATTCATACCAGTAAGCAAGTGGGCCAGGTACAAAGCCTGTACCAGCTCAGCACTGTACCCAATCAAAGAAGAACAACAAGCGAGAGATAAGCCTAAAAACATGTCTAATTAAGCAATTACAGAGTCAAATGAGCAAATCAAGGTAAGCAATTCCCAGAGACAGATCGATTCAACTAATTTCAAATAGTCTACACTACTTAACGGTTTTAACTTTTAACAAATGATTTCAACCAATAGAAAACCAAAACATAACAAGTAATCAATCCATTTAGAGGAGTTAGTGTTTCGGTCAGGAGGAAAAGAGAACTTGAGGTTGGGGTCTTTGATTGCAGAGAGAGAGTGGTGAGCGAGGTTTTATATTATTTTGAAAATAAAATGTTCGGTAGTTTTACGGGATTTTACACCAATAATGCATAACAGTCATATGGTCTGAATATATAGAAAAATAAATTATTTTGTAAACATATATGTGGAGTGCACATGCAATTAGATAAACTCATAAACTTAACTTAAACAGTACGGAATGTTCTAGCAGTTATTTAACTAACTAAAATATGCACATACCAAGAAAAATAATTGATAATTAAGCAAACATACGATGCAACAAAAATACAAATTCACGAACAAGAGAGTTCTGGCCAGGTGCTGTACATCTAGCCACTTTTGTCGTTTGTATCCGTACGGTTAAGTTTCCTTATGAGGGCTACATAGTTGCAGCAGCATTGTTGCGCCCCCAACTGAATTACAAATGCATCTCGGCAATCTCTTAGAGAATGGGAAAGCCTCGGATGTTACCTTTAAGGTTGATGGAAGTATCTTTCACGCGCACAGAGCTGTGCTTGTTGCACGATCATCAATTTCAAGGCAGAGCTTTTGGGCCCCATGAAAGAGGCGAGGACAGGAAGCGTAGTCATAGAGGATATGAAGGCCCCGGTCTTTAAAGCTATGCTTCATTTCATATATCGGGACTCGTTGCCCGAGTGTGAACAATAAGGAGGTAGTGATGCAAAACAAGATTCAGTTTTTTGGGCCGAACACTTGCTCGTAGCAGCTGACCGTTATGGATTGGATAGGCTAAGGCTTCTTTGTGAGGAGAAATTGAGAAATTACTTTGATATTAAGAATGTGACTACCATTTTGATTTTAGCTGAGCAGCACAACTGCAATCAGCTAAAAGAGGCGTGTCTGGAATTTTTGGCCCAACCTAAAGTGCTTACAGCTGTGGTCACAACTGATGGGTTCCAAGATCTGATTAAGAGCTATCCTTCAATTCTCAAAGAGCTTCCAATTCATAAAAGGAAAAAAGTTTGACAGCATCAGCTGCCGTCTCTTTAGTGGAACAAGGTGAAAAACAGTTAGTATTAAATGTTTCTAGCTTCAATTTTAGCAAGAAATATGATCGACTCTTCTAAGGTGTTGGAGGCTTGTTCGAGAGTAGTTTTTCTTTGGTGAGCTGTCATGTTTTGGGCTTCTGGGTTTATATACTCTTTCTTTCTTTTTTTTCTTTTTTTTTTTTTTTGAGGCAGTGGGGTTCGTTAGTTTCCCTAGTGAGTGAGTGGAGGCCGGAGGGGTTGGAGACTTTGGCATATGTTGTGTTGTTGTGTTATTGTCGTAATAATTGCTTTTTTAATGAAGTAGGCCTCCTACTTGAGTCGTTTGATTAAAAAAAATAAAATAAATTGTCAATTATTATGGATTAGTAAATTATGAAAATGAGAACATTTTTTTACCTGTTTGTATAATAATTTAGATTATTTTCAAATTAAAGAAAAGTAAATCGTAAATAGAAAATTATTATAATTATATTCTGAAGCTTATAAATTAAATAACAATAAAATCTTATGCAATGTGTGTATCATTTGACGTTCAATCTAGAATCACTTTATATGAATTGTGATAAATCTTTTCTCATGTATTTCGATGAATAATAAAATTACACAATTGTTTTATTTTTTATATATGTAAAAAAAATATGTACATTTTATAATAAAATATTTATATGTTTAAAATTTGTAAGTTTCTGAATCAATTTTTTGCAGTATTTTTCTAGGTCATATCACTTATAATTAGGGCTGAAAACGGAAGCCGTTTTAACCGTTTTCCGTTTCGTTTCGTCCAGACGAAACGGTTAACGAAATAACAAAACGATTTCGTTTGGTTTGACGAAACGATTAACGAAACAATGAAACGGTTTAATCCATGTGTAAATCACGAAAATTTCGTCAATTTCGATCTTTTTTCCAGACGAAACAATTAATGAAATAAAAAATATGTTTGTCAAACGAAATGAAACGGTTGATGAAATACCCTAGTTTCGTCACCGTTTGCAGCCCTACTTATAATTATTAATTTTCATATTTCAAATGAACAGCCCAATTTCAACTCTTATACAAGACTAGCCCATTGAGAATTTGCATTTAAAGGTTCCGTTTGGATAAGATATGGGAAGAAGGAAAGAAGGGAAGAAGTATTGAGAAGTGTATAACTTTGTAAATAATTTAGATTGTTTATAATAAATTTATTTCCTTATTTTCTTATTCTCTTTTTTCCAAATAAAATCCAAACGGAGCCAATATATTCTATTCTTTGGCAAGTAGAAATTGTCTTTTAACTTATCCCTTTTTTTGGTAAGTAGAATATAACTTTATTTGCACGCTATCTGATCTTTATACCGCGGGATAACTTTATTTGCACGCTGTCTGATCTTTATGGCAGTTGATCTGGACCCTTGAAAGATCTGTTCCGACTGTCCGAGTTTCTATCTGAGTTTTTGCTCAAGTTTTATACCTCTGCCCTCCTTTCTTCTTTCCCAATTTCTCTGTCGTGCGATTTCGAGTGGTGGTACTAGTACGGACAGCACCTCTCCTCCAATTTGGGCATTTGTATAGCCCTCTCAGGTTATCAGTTTGGCTCCGTTTGGATGAGGTGTGGAAATAAGAGAATAAGAAAATAAAAGAATAAATTTATTATAAACAATCCAAACTTTTTACAAAGTTACACACTTTCTAATACTTCTTCCCACTTCTTCCTTTATTCCTCTTAATCACACACCATCCACACGGAACCTTTGTGTCTTTATTTTTTTTCCCCTACAGCGAAAAGTGTTGAAATTATTCGGTTTGGTACCAAAGTCTTTCTGACCGACCATTGCGAAGTTTTTTTTTTTTTAATTTCATTGTTTTAAGTTCTCGAAGTGCACCAATTAATCCAACTTTTCCTTTTTCGTATATTAAGGCGCTTTGTTTTGCCTTTCTTACAGAGTTTTTCCCTGATTTACGTGGTTTTAGAACGTTTGGAAACGGTTGGGAATAATTAGTTTGACTCTCATTACAATGTTTTTTCAAATCACATAAAAATATTAAATATAGAAAAAACTATGCATAGAATAGATATATTGTTAATCAATTTGTTGTGCACCAATTTTATGTAGTTTCAATATTATTTTGTATTTTTATCAAATAGAATTTAATAATTAATATTGATCGTTGCATTAAATTCGATTATTTTATTATGTGTATGAAATATAATATAACCATGTATGCAATATTGGATTTCGGAACAAAAACTTATTTTTGAGATGATGGTTAAACAAGAAGGGCAGAGCCAAAAAAAAAAAAAAGATTAGGGTGTTGTAATGCTAATGCCGATTGGTCTCTGCTCTGTTTTGGGCGGCATGATTTTTTCTTCATTAGTCCCATGTCTTTTATCTAACCTCATCTCCGTGCTTTTCCCAAGGAAAAAAAACATTCAGTTTTCAGTGGCTCTAATCTTTCTGTGTTTTCAACATGTTTGAATAATGTTCTACTCAAACAACCTTGAACATTCAACTGCACAAAAGAAATTTTGGTCCACTGATCTCATCATTATGGTTTCGTTTGGATGGTGTGGGAATAAGAGGAATAAGAGAAGAAGTATTGGAAAGTGTGTAATTTTGTGAAGAGTTTGAATTGTTTATAATAAATTTAGGAGTAGAAAAAAACTATTCCATCATTCATCCAAACACACTAAGAAAGAGCACCAAAAGAGGCATTTGTGATTCAAATCAAATTAAAAACTTTTAAAAGGTTAACCTGATTTTGTTACTCGTTTATATTCCATAAAAAGAAAATATGTTTATAATGACTTTCAGCTCTTGGTCTAGTGGCAAAGAGCAATGCATCTCAATTGAGAGATCGCAGATTCGATCGTGAAGATAATCTGAGAGTGGTATTAGGGGTGCCTAACGTGGTCAACAACCACGGTTTCGCCCCCTACCGTTATCGTGCCACTTAAAAACGGTACGAAATCGGTATGCCATTTACCGTTCCGTTTATTAAACGAAACAGATTTCTGTGCCATCAACCGTTCCACTTTAGAAATTACACATAAAACGGTTTGAAATGGAATTGAAACGGTCTAAACGGTATAACCAACTGTGCCACATACCGTTTCGTTTAGAAAACGATATAAAATTTCATGCCACAAACCGTTCCATTTAATATAAACGAAACGGCATAACGTCAAAAATGGTGCCGTTGACACCCCTAAGTGGTATTACTATCTGGTATATAAGAATTCTTTGCTGATTTTTTTTGAAAGTTAGGTGACGATTGTAACACCAACAATTTCATTGAATAAACAAAAAAAGTTACATCACAACATGCAAAGAAGTTAAGAAAAGAAGGAAAAGGAAAGAACAAACAAAAAGCCGAAAGAAGAGAAAGAAAGCCTAAAATACAAATCTAAAAAAGAGAGAAAAAAGGAGTAAAGAAAAAGAGAAGTGGTAAATTAACGGTGAAGCATCCAAGTCTTGAGTAAAGAAATGATATTCATGACAATAAGCTGCGGGAGTCTTGACTTAGAAGAGAAGATGCGAGCATTTCGCTCTTTCCAAATCAGCCAACAAGTAGCAGCACAAATTGAATCCCAATGGTCGTGAGTCATGGTACCATTATCAATCCAAAAAGACAGGAAGTCCAAAGAGAATGTGAGTGACGGGAGGCGGAGTTTAATTTGGATAAGGGACCAAATTTGAAAGGCCAGCTCCCCATGGAGAAAAAGGTGCAGAGCCGTCTCAGGGATGCTAGAAGTGCAGCAGTAGCAGGAAGTAGCCGTAGGCCACTGCCGTAGTAGAAGGTTGTTCTGTGTGAGGAGGCGGTTTTGTAGAAGGAAACAAAAGAAAATTTTTGACCTTTGGCGGTGCGTTTAAAGTCCAAAGTCGTGCGTGGTAGGAAGAGAGCACACCTGAGTTGGCCAATACTCCGTAAGCACTTGCAGTGGAGAAGGTTCCAGTTGCAGACCACATCCAGTTACTGAAGGCCTGCGAGGGATTTTTAATGAGCAAGATGTTGACGAAGGCGTAATGTGCCAGGATTAGGGATGTCATACGTGCATAATTTCCGTGTACGTTCCGTTCACCACAACGTAACAATATTCATTTTCACTGAAAAACGTTAAATAAGTTAAATTTTAAGGTTCCATAAATTCACACAAAGGTCCCTGGCAACGTAACTCATCGTACCAGTAAGCAAAAAAAAAGTGTACCAGGCTGGTACCAAGTTTATACCAACTTGGTAATCAACCAGAGAGCATCAAACACGCAAGAGGCATTCTAATAACAACTATCTAAACATTTACAGAGCCGACAAGGTAAAGAAATGATAGTAACAGTTCATATCAAAGCCAAATGAGATATACAAGCCAAAGCAGATCAATTTGAGACACCACACACATCCAATACTCAATCAATCAACATCTTAAGCAAACAACCACCAAAGACATGTCAAAATTGACACAAAACTTTGAGAAACTTAGAATTAGAAAACATAAATTGCTTTGAATGATTTCTGTATTGAAAAAAACTGAATTCTCTTTACAACTTTGCCTCTGCCTTTGTACAGTTCTCAACCGAAAACATAGAAATAACTTCCAATACCAAAAATAAACTATTTCTGTATCTAACCAAAACAGATCTTCAAACAAATCAGTAATTCATTGCCTAATCAAAAAGAAAATAAAAATAAGAACAAAAAGAGTAAAAAAAATTGATAAAAGAAAAGCAAAAAGAGTAAAAAAATTGAGAAAAGGAAAGCAAAAAAACAGTGTCCAGCAAAATTCATACCAGCTCGGCCAGCTCGGCGAAATTCATCAGCACATATCTCGATTCATACCAGCTCGAAGAAGTTTCTCGATTTAGAGTTTCTTGGTGGTACTTGTCCAGGTCTCTGCGCCATCGCACCTCCGTCTTCCTCCATTAACACACTCTGTTGCTAGGTTAGGTTATCGGATTGGTGTTGAAAGAATAGTCGAAGAGGAGGTGGAGGAGGAAAGAGGAGGTGACGAAGGTAACAAAAGATATTGACAGCCATCGTGCCTCGTCCCTCACTGCCGTCGTTCCTCCTCCCTCACAAAGGTAGGTAACGGAGGAGGAGAGATGGATTTAGTCACGGCTGAGGGTTTGAGAGAGAGACAGTGGGGGAAGAGGCGAGAGGTGGGGTCTGCGCCATCGGAGGAGAGGGGCTGAGCTTTTGGATTTTTGCGAGTGAGAGACACGGCTGTGGAGGAGCGAGAGAGAGATGAGAGCGGCGCTACTCGCTAGGGCTTCTCTATTTCTCCGCCTCAGAAATGAAATGGGCTGCAAAATAACGGAATAACGTTAAGCCCACGAAACGTAAATGAGCTGTTTCGTTTACATTCCGTCCATCTGAACGAAACAGCGATCCGTTCCGTTACCGTTCCACATGTTGAAACATAACCAAATTCTCTTATGTTTCTGTTCTGTTTTGGACGGAACGGAACGTAAACGTTCGAAACGGAGCGAAATTGACAGCCCTAGCCAGGATGTCCTTGAGTCCATAGGAAATTCTATTATTTAGAAATTAGAAGAAGTGTCTGCGGGTCCAAAGTGCCATAGAGTTTTTAATTGTGGCGGATCAGATGGAGTGGTTCACAGAACAATTTCCATAGCCATTCGATAAGGAGTGATTGATTTTGGACCTCTAGATTGAGAATCCCTAGGCCTCCATTAGATTTAGGAAGGCAACACTTGCTCCAATTTACTAGACAGTGTCCTCCTAAACATTTTCCTTTTCCTTCCCAAAAAAATCTTCTCTCATAATTCCATCAAGATGTTTGATAATCCAAGACGGTAGCTTTAAAGCCTGCATATAGTGGAGGGGCAAAGCAAGGATAGACTTGATGAGTGTAATTAAGGCGCCCTTCTATAGAAAGGAAATTTGATTGCCATCCATCCAACCTATGTTGGAAGGCATCAATGAGCGGTTTGAAGTGGATTTTCTTGGGACGCCTAATGGATAAAGGCAGTACGAGGTAGGTGATTGGCAACTCCTTAGAGGAGCATGAAAGAATAAAGCGAATATTCGAAACAGCTTGTTGTGACTACGAGATCGGCACAAAAACTGATTCGCCAATGCTTGATTTTTGGAGACAACGACTAGACTCCCAAACTTTTAAAGGTATTGTATGCTGGTTGAAAATTATTTATAGAAATTTTCTTAATTATTTTTTACTTTCAGAAATGGCTACCAGAGAAGATGCATTGCATGCTGAAGTATCCTTCAATAGAGATAGAGAGACTGCGGTAAGATCACGCTAATTCAAAATCAGCAACTTTTCTTCTCAAAAGACTAGGGCGATCTTGTCCAGGTCTTTCTTGGTTGGAGGTTACAACTGGACATTCCAGTTGACAGCTGATTTCGGGATGTTCTGCATGCATATTGTGCCTGTTGAAGGTTACAACTGGACATTCACTACTAGAATTTCGTTTTATCGCGTCGCAGCACCAACGTGTTAGCGTCTCTCAATTAAATTGGGACGCAGAAAGAAAAAAACGGACTTGAGGACTTCTAGGTTGCGTCGGTAGGCTGACGAATAATAGTTAGGACGCAACAACCCTCTCACTAGAGACGCTTTCTAGTTCTTTGTAGGGACGCGAATATACTTAATGCAATTCGAGTCGGTATACCGACACATATCAATAGAGACGCATATTAATTAGGTCGCATAACTCTTTCGGATAGAGACGCAATTTTTTTCTTACAGACGCGCGTAATTGGCGTCGCTAGTTGACACATATCAACACGGACTCTAATAAACAAATTACTATATTTTTTGAATTAAAATTACTTGGTAATTTAATATGTTAGTATACCGACGCATATATGGATCTGGTTAACATTACTTTGTTTTCTGATGTGTACCTGTTTCAATTTCAATACCATTTTTTTCTACTATGTACCAGTTTCAATACCAATCATTCTTGTATATATATTAACCCAATACCCAAATCCATTAAAAAGTTAACCATGGACACTTTTATGGTAAACGGTTAATATTAGATCCATGAATCAAATAAATATTTCAAGACAACACACATCAAAAATAAGAAACATAAGTACAAAATATGAATCTGCACTCCAGAAAATAAAATGCATCAAACTAAAACTGATCAATATATCAATTCAAACATAAGTACAATCTTCCACACTAGATTTTTTTTTTTCAAAACATAGGAATGAAGTCCTCAATTGAGTTTGATACTCCTGTAAATCACCACTACCTGCAGATATCCCAAAAAATAAAGTGCATTAACTATTACATACCAAATTAGTAGGACATGCATTCATCTAGGGTCTGTCAATTGTACTTAGGAATTTTACCAACAAGTTCATTGACTTTTCCTTTATTACAACGATATACAAAATAAAATGCAATTCTTAAGGTCCACAAAACCTGATTGAGCCAAAAAAATCGGACAATTATGCGCACAATATTCATAAGGGATATAAACAATATTCAATTAGATGCACCGTTTTACCTTAGGAACCTGTACCACTACTGGTACAAAAACTTTTATTAACTTCTAAGCTAAAAAATCAAGTATTATATTGTGGCATCCTCACCACGTTGTATCCCCCACAACACAATCAAACAAAGATCACTTATTAGAAACAAAAAGAAATTGTCAGCAAATAACATTTGAATTGTGATCCAGATTTATATCCAAATTCATAAAGTAATGAGAAAATCCAGACAAACCTGTACACATTAGATAACTCCATCTACTGTTGCATGTTCCTTTGTCCTCGACAAACATATTTTTTATTAGCACCAGATCCCTGTACTGATATATCAAAATTCAGAATTACAAAAGAGCCTATAAAAATAACAAAATTGTTTCTTTAGCAAATTTCAAATAAATAAATAAATTATATATCTTTCAAGCAGAAATATAAAACAAAACATTTTAGCCCAGCAATTCTTCATTTTTCATAAGTGACAAAAATATAAAAGCTAAATGCAGTATATTGTTTTCATTTCTTATTTTGATAAGCTAACTAATATACCAAATTTCAGAGCAATCAACTAACCAAACTATTGCCAAACTTCCCATGGACTTCTCAGTTCAGTTCATAGACTTTTATCCCATAGACTTTTAATTTACATAATTACAAATGAAAAGTTATAGAAACAACTAACAATTTTGTATAGGTGAGAAAGTATTAACTTTATAAATAAATAATGCACCTAATTGTTGGTGGAGTGCAATCTCCTGATTCAAAAGGAAATAAAAAACATCACAAATATCAATGACATTGATTTGTCCTCTGAACTTGAAAAGTCATTAGCATAAAGGCAATTGTTGCTATCTATAAAAGTTCACATGCTATCTACAATTGTTGAGTAAGAAAGAAAATAAACATAAAAAGGAAAAAAAAGAAAAACCTGATGAGTTTCAGCAAAGTACATTGATGCTGAATTGGAATCACAAGAAAGATGCAGTTGGTAACTTGGTGTAGTCTATGTGCGGGCATGCGTAAGAAGAGTGGTTTCTCCTCAACACAAAAAAGAATCCTTAATAACACATTTTCTATATGAGTTAAAAAAGTTAATTTAATAGATTGAAAATTGATGCAACATTTTTTTAAAAAAAAAAACACCTCGTAATTTTTTACTTTTTTTTCTTCCATATAACAATCTAGCATACTAAATGAGCCTATTGTATATGCAATAATTAAATCGATTTTGAAATAGCTCAAAATATATAAAAATATACCTGAAGTCCTGAACAATCAACTAAGTTAGATTTTTCACGTCTTCAGAGTAGAAATATAAGCTTTTATTTATACACCTACTTGTATTTTGCTTCTCAAACCTGAAAATATGGACAAAAGTAAGAACTATCATATACATTTAGGTCATGGTTGAATTTGCAATTAATCCTAATTACATAGGACAATTAGAAACAAAAGCAATAAGAACCTAAAACCAGTAAAGAAAGGCATGATTGAATTTGCCAGTAATCCTAATTTCACGACCGTGGGTCGTCTTTGACGAACGATCCGAAGTTCCTAGGATTGTTGTATTGTGGTAGCGCCTCGCTGCGCCGACCGCCGCGACAGCCGGAGAGGCGGTAGATTGTGCCCACTGCGGCAACGTTCCTACGTTTTGGGATAAAAGTCTGAGGCGGTAGATTGTGTCCACCGCGACCAACTATGTTTCCACCGTTTGATAGATCAGTCGGAAATTTTAAGTTTGAGAATAGAAGAGATTGGAAGGATGAGGCGGATGGGAACAATTTCTGAGGCGGCTAGGGCAAATTTTGTGACACAATTAAGGATCGAAAGAACGACATATGGGGGGAAATTTTGGATGAAAAAAAATTTTGGGAGGGAAATGGTAGAGGGAAACAAAATTTTCGATCAACATATTGGGGGAAATTTGGACGAAGAAAATTTGGGAGGGAAATGGCAGAGGGAAACAAAAATATCGCACATGAGATGAATGTTTTGCTTTATTAGATTATAATCCATCGGGGATAAAAGTGCAAAATATGTTATAAGTAGGCTCTAAAAGTTCAACAATATTCCGGTCAAATAATGATGTTTATTTGTGTCCTTTATTTTGTAATCCTAAGTGTTGCGGATTAAACCAACTATATACTATTTGGAGAAACCAAAGAGAATACAAATACCAACAGGAAATACGGCACTAAAAAATGAAAATGCATTGAAAGATATAGGAAGTTTCCTGGAAATTTCCTCCATCTCATCTATACAGTGAATCCTCTGCAATAGAAAATTTCAACCATTGGATCTTAATTGGAAATATAGACTGAGTCATTGTACATTAATCAGAAACTAATAATTTTCTCAAATTTCATACCCCCCAAAAATTCGGGATTATTAGATAAAAAATTCCTTGTTCCATCGAATATTCTATTTAGGTGCTAAAATTATATCTCCGCTCAAAAACTTCCCCCATTTATGATGAATACCTATAATTAAGTTAACATTATATAGATTCTGACATGTAATCAGATATGTACATGAATTAAACACTCTCCTCATTCTCCATATCAATTGAAATTTATGATGAATACCTATAATTAAGTTAAAATAGTCAGAATGACCGCCCTTCAATTTTCTTTAATTAATCTAATATGATGAGCTTCTCAGGTACGTTTAAGTTGACGCTTCAATTTACCGAAGATCATCACGGCATAGCTAGATTGTCATGCTCTTATGTATAGAACTTTGATTTGTATGAGAATATTTGTTGGTTATTTCTAATTAATGTATTGAATGTTGATTTAATCAATTGTTTTACACTAACATTGGTGCCAAAATCACACAATCAAATGCTGACAAGTGGCATTTCTTAATTGGTTGCTTTAACATGCCACGGATCATGCCCGCAGAGATTTTTTGTGCTTGTATGTGGATCTTTGGATCAAATCCAATGACTTTTCTTTATTCAAGTTGTATTTTCTTGTTGGAGACCAAATTCATTTGGCACGTGGCGCCAAATGAATTTTCTTTTTCACAAGCATTGGCGCCAGGATTAACTTGGGAACAAAAATATTTCCCTCCTTTTTTCGTTACATGGACGGAAGAGGAGAACAAAATTCTTATCAAAATTAAAAAAGGTCATTTCATAATCATCCAAAAAAATAAAGGGTAATTAAATTCTTATTTAATAAATTTTCATATATACATATATATACGAAAATGGCTAACGCGCCATCGATGGCAAGTGCCATCAATTTTTTTTGACTCGTTTTTCGAGATTCAAAATTCAAATGGTCGATTCAAACCGTTCAAGTTGATCACAATATTGAAATATCCTTGGAGACCAAATTTTACATTTTTAAAATTTGTTTTGCTATTTATTATGATATTTTCAAATTGGAGGGACTGAAATACTCTAATCATAATGTTTTTAAAAGTATCATAATAAATAGCAAAAAAATTCGAAAAAATATAAAATTTTCTCTCCAAGGATATTTCAATATGGAGAACTACTTGAACGGTTTTGATTGACCATTTGAATTTTAAATCTTGAAAAATAACTTAATAGCACGGAACCCTCCATGCCATCGATGACACGTTAGCCATCCTCTATACATACACGCTGATAGTTGAGTTAAAAAAATTTCATATTCTGATTTTACATGCGATAATTAGATACATTGTGTCATGTGACATACTGTTATATAAACATTGATAAATATTATGTTTTACCGTTGGAGTTCTTGTACTTTCAAATTTTTCATGATAAATATTAAAACATTTTCATTAAATTTCAGAACTCTTTTTTCATATAAAGTTACTAGTAAATTTTAGTTAAACTTAATGTGATATTTCTAAAGATTGAAATGTTATTATTTTATGTAATTACTTATGCATATTGAAACATAGAAGAAAATTATTTTTTTTTTACTTTTTCATATTACTCTATTTTATTTATATTTTTTATGAAAATCATTTTTTTACAATTTTTAATAATTTATTATATTTTTTATTTTAAATATTTTTTAACAAATTTTTAGTGAATAAATTATAATATGGCTCGACATGTTTAATACGTCATGTCAACACGACACGTTGTGTTAAACATGTTGTGTTAATCATTTTTTAATTTGACACGACAAGACACAACACGTTAAAAATATTAACTCGTATCAACATGACACGTAGGGCTGTCAAAATTCCGTTCCGAATGGGTGTTCCGTTCCGTTCTGTCCAAACGGAACGTTAAATGGAAGAGTTTCAGTTTCGTTTCTGAAAACTGAACGAAAACGGAACTGAAATTTATAAACATTTTTGAAACGGAAAACGGAATTCCGCTGAAATCAATGGTAAATGAAGGACGGAGCGTTAAACGGAATGAAAAACTGTTACGTTTGACGAAACGGAACGGAAGCATAACAGTTTGTTCCGTGTTCCGTTTCAACGTTTGACAGGTCTAATGACACAACATGAGTTCTAACATGCGTGCGACATGACACGGCACATTTTCAATATTCTATTATCCTATTATGTAACCGGTACGTAACATATGCAATGTTTCATATTATTTAAAACCGTTGTCTTTTATGCCATTATTTAGATACTCTTTTAATGACATATTGACAAAACCATTTTAATATTCTGTGATCTATTTCAGTCAATTTAATTTGTAAATAAAATTAATTGTACTATTGGACGTCAAACACGATTCAAACGTCGAATATTAAACTTTCAAATGGTTGATTGATAAAAAAAAACCGCTCAATATGATCTCTATATTAAAATATTCTTGAAAATAAAAATTTATAATTTTTCATATTTTCTAACTATATTTTTCGAATTTTCAAAATTGGAGGGTTCAGAACTTTTTAGATTAAGCATATTGAAAATTTCAATTTCCAAAAAAATAGTAAAAAATTTTGAAAAAAATATAAAATTTGGTCTCCATGAAGATTTTATAACATAGAACAATTTGAGCAGTTTGAATTGGCCATTCCAATTTTAAAAATTAAAATTTTATCGCGTTGGACAAGTGTACGTGTCCTATATGTTTGACACTAGTCACGCCAAAAATATAAGTATTAACTAATATGTTTATATATGAAAATTGATAATTTTTAATGAATTAAGAGAAATGTTATAGGTATGTCGATTTGACATATTGTGATGTCAAATTCGATCGCATTTCAATTTGAGAAGTACAAAATCGATCCAAATGATCAAGTGCAATATTATAAATACTTCAATTTCAAACCTTCAAATCACTGTAGAAAGAGCTCAAATCCTATCGGTTGTGTTACTATTCTGTTTGCGATGGATTGAATCTGGCACCTTCGTCTCCACTATCTCTGGCCTGCATCCCCTCCTTCAGTTTTTATGTTTCCGTCTCTTTGTTGCGTACATGCGTGGCTTCGTTCTGTGCTTCTTGGTTTTCTGTGATGCGCTCTTTTTGCCGTATTTAATCTGATTCATCTCTTTTCCGGACGGAGGGGTTGCCCTTTTGTACTCTGCGGTAATTCTGTGTACGGTTGTCTGTTCTAAGCTTCATGCGTGCTCCAGAAGGGTCTCAATGGCACTATTGCCTTGCGATGTTCGTTTCCATCTTGCTTTCTTCTGTGCTCTTCTCTTTTTTCCCTTCTCGGATCCTCTCTATCTGTCTGATTTTGGTGAGCTTTTCTCCTCCGTTTGCTTTTCGTTTCTCTAATTCTTCTTCCCCTTTTTCTGTTTTTCTTTCCACATGTTTTTACTTTCGTCTCCAATTTCCCTTTTTCTTTCTTTCGTTTTGGGGCTGCTCTCCGCTGGGTCTGTGCAAAGGTTTGTGATTCCATTCTTCAGTAAGATTTTTATTGGATTGTTTATTTATTTATTTATTTATTTTTCTTTCTAAGTTCTTGAGGATTTCTACTTAAAATCGTTGTAATTTCTATTAGAATCGTGGTTTTTCTTTTTTTTCTCCTAATCCAGTAGTGGTGTAACGGACTGTGAGGTTGGTAAAGGAGGAAGTTGGGAATGGAGGAATTCTGATAGGGATGGAAAATTGGTAAAGTGAGGTAATTCCTTTCATTCTTTGTTATTCCTCAGAATTCTGATAGAATGAGGGTCTTTGGTGCATAAATACCCACTAACACAGCCTTAGTATCGGCTCATGCCTCTCCCCTTATTAGCTTCACACAATAGGAATTGATCCCCTAATTTTGTTATTATGCTAATATAGTTTTATATGTTCTTGTAGGATAAGTTGGAAGTCAAATTGACACGAAGAAGCCTTCGATTTGATTCCTAAGCACTGTGCCAGAAGATACATCTTTAAAGTTATCGAGTTTCTCAGTTGGTTTTTTTTTGTGATTTTGAAATCCAGTAATAAATCCATGTGCAGCCTATACATATGGTTAGTTTCATACATTTACTTTTATGATATGTCATTTGACCAGTATATATACTGGCATGAAAATCTTATTTTCTCAATGAAAAGTTATTTTTTTTATTCTATCAGACAAGATCAGTTTAGCGCATATGAGATGTTGGGAATGCCACGATGGCATTGACATGCACCTGCCACGGGACCGTCTATACCAACTCTTTCTTGCATGGCGGTTTCGACACTGAGCTTGATCCACTAAGGTATAAACAAGGCAGTATAATCGCTTGAGATACAACACTGAGCTCGAACCAGTGTTATAGCTCAGTAATTATACTGTCTTCTCTTACTTGCACGGCGCTGTAAACACTGAGCTCGATCCAGCGCTATGCGGCGACAGTTATTCTCGTGCTGGTGTTGTGCCAGGTGCAGATCCATCAGACCTGGTCACTTGGATCCCCGCCAAGCCTAATTTTCCTTCCCAGGAGCGATCTAGCAATGCTAGCAGGTGTAGCTTGTGCAACACAAAGGAGAAAGGTAGGGGTTCGCCTCATCTCTGGACACGCGAATCTCAAGGTTACCTCCGCCCCATTTTCAGGTCAGATTACTCCTGCATTGGATCATTTAGTGATTGACTGCCGGAATGAATGCATTAAATCGATTTTCTTAAAATTGGGTTGCTGGGTGTTGATCAGGGTTGCTGGGTGTTGATCAGAAGGCATGGGTTAGATACTTGGATTAGATGAAATGATTAAGTGATGTCGTTGTTTCCTTTTTACCTTTCTTTATGATGGATCCAAAATTGTGGACTTAGATTTATAGTTCTCTTAAATCTTTCTTGGCTAACTACTACTCCTTTTCATGTCTTTTCTTTGTAGTTTGCTATTCTCTTGCTTAGTTGTTACTCTTTCAAAATTTCTGAATTCATACATAGGCAGTGCATTTTAATTTTTGTTTATGAGTTTATTACAATCTGCACTCATTGGATGGCCCCTTTCAATAAGACGGGAAGGTACTATACAAGTTCTTTTCTCAAAATTTTATAAAAAGAATTTATGAATTGCTATCCGAAGTAGCTACTGGGTGAGAGATGTCTCTCATGCTTTTCTTTTTTATTATGCTGTAAAATTTATAATATAATTAAATTCCTCTCAAATGTTGCCAATTAGCTTATATTGAGGGACATTAGAGAAGATTCACAGCCAAGTAGCGCTACAAAAAAAAAAGACTATTTACGGTTCCAAGCGAAGCAGATCAGAAAAGGTACGGCTGTGACATTCTGTCCAATCTTGCATTCTCATGTTTTCTGACAAAAAATATAGCACTGGAAAATATTTGACACAAATGATGGCTTCCTTTCGTACTGGTCCCGGAAAAGCTCAGGACATTTACCAGCACCTTGCACCAACCAATATAGCAAATAAGTCAGGAAAGAGCCGCTTTCAGAAATCAAGCGTGGCACCAACCAAAGCAGGACTCCATCCCGGTACAGAGTAGTAAGCTATCCCACTATGTTGGTAACAGCTTGCTTAGCACAAGACATGTACAAATTTATATGATTATATCCAATATCAATGATGATATTATGCATTCTTTTCAGTGATCATGTTTGAAAGAGCATATGCTATGTTGAAGCAGGCACAGTTTGGGACACATTTTGGGAACAATGGAGTGTACCTCTCCTCTTGCTGATGAACAAGCAACATTTTGGATGCTATGTCATGTGATAGTTTTTAGTATTACTCATAAGAGAACAAACTACTTAGCCTACCTATTTATGAACCGCCTAACGTAGCTTATGTGTTGTTTATAGAGTTTCAGCTCCATCAAATGCTCCGCATATAAGAATATCATGGATCATTATTGTTAAAAATTATAATTGCTTACTAACAAGCTCTGGTATAATATCCTATGTCTAACACATGCACAATTATCTATGCCCATGTATGTTGTTCTATGTGTAATTATCTATGCCCGTGCATATAATGTTCTTCTATATTTATCGTAGATCGTTTCTATCTCTAATGTAATGTTCTGTGTGTATTTATCTATGATCATGTAATGTTCTATGTCTGAAGTCTGTTGATGATTGGATTAGTGCATTAGTGTATTAGTTATGGAAATGCAAAGACAATAGCTTTGGAAAAAGATGCATGTGAGCCAGAATGTCGCAACCACTAATTTTTAATTAGTATGGATCAGCCACTCATGCATGTAAATAGCTATGGTAAAAATACTTCGCTCTTTTGACTTGCTTTTATAACACAGTCTCAGCCACAAGTTTTTACAGCACATGATTAGAATTAACTAATTAAAATACAAGCAATTTACTTAGCAAAACAATAATGCTTCAGGTTAAGCTTCCATCGAGCGAAGCGCGATGATTTAGCTAGTTTATATATAAATATCGTCAAATAACAATTTTTTTATATTTTGAAAAAAAAAGACCCACATACCCATTTATGGTTTGCAAGACTAATCAAATATATTTATGATTTACATGACTAATCAATATATGTCAATAAGTTTCGATTATCTCTTTATTATCGAATATACTATATGCTCGGAAAACAAATGAACGAATTTGATCGAACATGCAATCCAAACTATTAATTTTATGCAATTTAATGAGTGATGCGTTTTCATATAAATGTTATAAAATTTGGAGTTGATTTGATGCTCGATCAAGATGTAAACAAATAAACGAATTTGATTAACTATGACATATTAATTTTATTTTTTTTAAAAAATTGCAGAAGAGTTTCGTGTTTGATTGTAGTTAAATAGAATTTTATAAAAGAAGAACACTACCACTATTCTAATTCGTACAATGTGAAAGTAAAAACTTAATCTGAAATTTTGGAGCCCATACACTTCACTTTCTAGGGTTTCATTTTATCCCGCCGCTATCTTTCATTTCTATTTCTCCATCAAACTTATCTCTTTCAAGTTTCTGATTTGAGACAAAATCGCTTCTTCTCTTCGTGCCGCACTCAGAAAATTAGGCACTAGTCAGAGCGCGATTGCTAGGAGTGGTCGCGATCGGTCCTCTCCTCCTTGCTCTCTGACCTCGAGATCCTCAACAATGAAGGCGAGGAGGCAGGTTACGACGGTAGATCCCCTTCCTCCTTCAACTCAAGAAAAGAATGAAAGCGAGGGGCGAGCGAGTATGCTTTTGACGAGTAAGTAATAGAAAAAGAGTACTAATTTCACCAATATTCGTTAGATAGTAATAGGTCAAATAATAGATGAATCTGACTTTTATTTTTCTTCTCCTTAATTAACATTGGTCTTTTTAATGGGCTTATTAGCTTCTACATCCGCATCAAATCCATCGACAAGGTCGAAGGCGACAACCTTTTGCAAAGGGTAATTACTTTTCTAAAGGTCATTGATTCAGTCCAATCGAAAAGTCTGTAATGACATTTGCAATTTAAATCAGCATGAGCATTATTTTGAACTCCACGATTATAACCAGGAAATTGAATCGTAGTAATTTTGTTTAATTTTGCTTCCTCCTCACCTTCTTATTAGCAACCGGTATCATTAGATATTTGAGAATAATGCTTAAGTATAATTTTAATAAAAAATGCATAGGGCTTTGTGGTAGGTCCCCAACATTTGCAAAGTTTGAAGAAGTATACAAAACCAAGTCTTATTTTGTGTAGTTAAGCAACAAGCTAGGAACCTGTACAAATCTGACACTTTTTTTTGCATTTTGAGTTTGTAGTGTTGATAAAGAGTTTACCTTGCCAAAAGTATACTGGATGACAATTCTAATATTGGCAATTCTAATATTAGGTACAATAGCTACAATAGTGTACTGGATAACAATTCTAATAGTGTACCTACGATGGCTACAATAGTATACTGGATAATAGTGTACTAAAATTATTTTGTTTTTAAGTAGGACCACTAATATATACAATTTGGTACTGTACTGTTCAATATTTAAGAATGGTGATTGATCAACCTAACTTTTTAGCTTATTTCTCTATTTTCTTAGAAATTTTTGAATCGGGTAGTGGAAGACCATGGCAGCATAGAACTTAAGTGGTTGAGAGGAACTCCTGGAGACAAAGCTAAGTAAGTCCTTTTATATCTAATATATAGATAATTATATATATTAAGCCAACATGAAAATCTGGCCATATAGAAAAGGAAATGACTAGGGCGGGGTGCAATTTCTAGCCTAACCCAACTTGTTCAGGACAGGCTTTGAATTTGAACTTGATGTGTGTGTGTGAATATTAAATTGCATGTAAGATTGCTACTGATAGATTCACAAACCAATAATTTGTCCAATGTTAAGAATTCACAGTACATTAGTCACAATATTCTGTTACCCTTGTTTAATCAAAATTCGTAATTGAAACCTGTCTAAACTCTAAACACGTCATACAAAAAGTAAATATTTGTACAGTTTGGTACAATTTGATTTATTTGACATTTTTTTGGTGGAAATGGATTTATTAGTTTTTAGGGAATATTTGCTGAGCATATATGGATTAGGTTTGAAGAGTGTGGAGTGTGTGCGCCTTCTGACTCTTCATCAGGTGGCTTTCCCAGTAAGTTTAACATAATACTAACTTTTCTTCAGTTTTTTCGTGGCACTTTTAGGGTGTGTTTGGCAACTCTTATTCGGTAACCGAATAAGAGGAGAGAGGAGAGAGGGTGTACGGTAGTCAGAGGAGAGAGGAGAGAGAGTGCCGAATAAGGCCTTATTCGGTCCCAATTCTTATTCGGGGTAATTGTTGGTATTAGCCGAATAGGCAAAAAGAGGAGAGAGGAGAGAGGAAAGAGGAGAGAGTGGGGCCCACACCCTTATTCAATCCCTTATACTGGGATGGTTCCAAACACACCCTTAGTGCTCATCTGTGCAAATTAGGGTTTATGGGCTGTTGAGTGAAGCTTAGTGGAAAAGGTGGATGCAATTTTTCTTTTGTGAATAAAACCTGAATATGATTCTTATTATCTAAATTTGACTAGGTTGATACAAATGTTGGTCGAATAGCTGTGAGACTCGAGTGAGTGCCACTCAAACCTCTCCCTGAGTCACTGCAGATGCATCTTCTCGAGCTGTAAGAGTTTTTTCTTAATTAATTATACCTGAAAGAGAACTCTATACAAGTTACAAACAATGTAATTTTGTTGTTTCTCAATATTTTGCATATGAAAGTATCCTGTGATGGAATCAATTCAGAAATATCTTTGGCCTCGCCTTTGCAAGCTAGACCAAAAAACATTGTAAGCTTTATATCCTGCTCAAATTTGTGGAATAATTTTCTGTGTACATTTACAAGACCTTGAAGGTCATCAACTTTCTTTATTTAACAATGCTTCAGATCACTTTTCCTGTCATTTCCTATTCCTTGAAAAAAATGCTTAAACTAACTTTCTGCAAAACCAGTGTGATTGGGAAAGGTTGAGGGTTCATGGATACAAGTTTATGATTTTTGGTGTTTCAATATGTTGTTTGTTGCAAGGATACTGTTAAACTTTGTGGATATATGCCCTAGTTTGGTCAATTTTTTTATGGATCTCTAAGGGTACACAACAGCGCCTAGTCAGAACCTAGTCATTGTTTATGATCTCTAAGGGTATTATCTAAACTTTGTGGATATACTGTTAGACATTGTTTCAATATGTTGTTTGTTGCAAGGATACTGTTAAACTTTCTTCAATATGTTGTTCTTCTTGTGTCACTGAGATATGGATCTCTAAGGGTACACAACAGCGCCTAGTCAGAACCTTGTGTCCACTGACCATCTGGTTTGGTCAATTTTTTTATAGTTTTGTTTAACTTTATTGATGGACTTGCTTGGTTTCATGTTTTGTTCATTTTTCAGCAACATAGAAGTTTTACACCACCACATGTCGACAACAACAGTTCAATAGGGCCCGTTGCAGCATCGACAAGCACTTTGCACGAGCAAGCTTCTCTTGGAGGATTCACAGTTACTGCACGAGCAAGTTAATCATGAGTATATGGATGGGTTTTAGAATTTAAGGTAGAAAGATTTCATCGCGGCATAGTTAGATTGCCATGCTCTTATGCATAAAACTTTGATTTCAGAATATTTGTTGGTTATTGTATTGGATGTTGATTTTTTTTTTAATGAAATGAAATTTATGAATTCAATTAGATTTTGTGTTCGATTGTGTGATCTTTTTTTTTATATACAATGTGAATATATGTATGCTTGTGAATTGTAAATATCTGTGATTGGAATAAAATAATATGAATTAAATAGTGATGGTACCTAATTGGTACGGGAAGAATTGAATGGCTGTATAAATGAAATTGATACGGATATTAACAATTGCGTCGCTATAACGACGTCCTGGATTCAAATTAATAGCAACGTCCACATACAAGAATATACTATGGTCCCCACTAAATTCTGACGGTGGGCCCCGCGATATATTATCAGGGTCGGTAATTAACAACGTCACCATACCGACTGTAATCGAATGTGGGACCCACTAAACTCTGACAATATATTATCTGGGTCGCTGAGTGAAGGCGTCGGTCTAATGACAAGGTAAACTCTAAGTAGCGACGCACTTAACCACCGAATCAGCCATCGAACGAGAACGCTTGCGTCGTTGTAGCGACCCAGAATTAAGGACGTAGTAAATTAATTAGCGACCGCCCGACCCAGATGTCTAGTATTAGGGGCTAGATTATCGGGGTCCCTTAGGTAGCGTCGCTAAGTGGACGTAAAGGTCCTTTCGTGTCGGAATACGGACGCCTTTTCGCGTTGCAGATAAGCCACATTCTAGTAGTGATTCCAGTTGACAGCTGAGTTCGGGATGCTCTGCATGCATCTTGTTCCTGTGAAGAGAGCCATTGGCATGATAGCACGGTTTATCATTTTGATCCTTGACAAGAAGGGGAACCCGTCTAGCCATGGCTTCAAACTTGGACCATGCAAAATCAAAAGTACCGACATTTTTTGGGGAAAAGAAATTCTTCAGCCTGCGAGGAGTTGGAACAGTCGGCATTTCTTGTGAATGAGGCTGAGGCTTCTGTGAAAAAAAATTGTGCAATAGCTTGGATATAGAGAATATGAGTACTATTTTGGTTTTAGCTGAGCTGCGTAACTGTTGTCAGCTAAAAGACGCATGCCCGGAATTTTTGGGGTCGTAAGTAATGGAATGGGTTCCAAGATCTCATTAAGAGTTGTGCTTTAATTCTGAAAGAGCTTCCAATTCATAAAAGAAGAAAAGTTTGTCGATTTTAGCTGCTCGTCCCTTTACTTGAACAGAGTGAAGAATAGTTAGTGTTAGATGTTTTGACTTTACATTTAGCCAAATCATCATTTCATCAGAGCTGCCCAATGCCGCACTTTACGTAGAGGGTTCTCATTTAGTCCGTTAAATGTAGCTAAGCTAACTAGCTAAGTGTCATGTGGTCCAAATTTAAGAACATTTATTAACATATAGAAAGGATCAATTGACGCGGATAAAAGCAACATATATATGAGAATTCTTCAAGAAAAGACTGACAAGTACACCAGTATAATCTTACAAATTAAAAAATTTCTTCTATTTTCATCAGATTTTTTTTACTGAAATTTATTTTTAGTGCAGTACATAATAAACGATTTGATAACTTTATGGACCAAAATTTATACCAATTAGAAGTTTTATGCCGGGTACTACAAATATTGTTATATATCAGCTCAAAAATAAAAAATTTGAAAAAAAAAAACATAGGATGATGAATCAATCTTTTGATAAAAAAATAAAAAATTGTATTTCAACATACATATCGTCTTGCTTCAAAAAAAAAAAAAAAATACATATCGTCGTGCATGACTATTGGATATATTTTTTCAATTTTGTTTATGTCTCAAACTCTCAATACAAATTAGACGATAAAACAAACAATATTATCATGTGTGTCCAAAGATATAACAAGTATGCATACTGAAAGGGACTAAATCAAATTTGGTACAAATATAATGTTAAAGTCTTTTAAGACTCAAAGGGGGCCTTGACATGCATGAGCATCGAATTTTTATGTTAGTAAGCTAATTTTTTAACCGAGAAGTAAACAAATTTGTTTTAAAATATTTACTTCAAACACTCCAAAAAAAAACAGTCCCGAAACTTAGGCCTGTCAAACGTTAAATACGTAAGCGGAAATGGCTCTTACGTTTACGTGCCGTTATATAGCACGTAACTGTATTCATTTCCGTTTCTGTTACGTTGTTGTAGCGTAATTAAAATTGTTTTCGTTTTTCGTTCCGTCAGATAGAACGGAAGAAACGTTAGTAACGTTAAATTTTGTTAAAGTTTGGAAAGTCATTGAATTTATAAATTAGAGAGTACCACTACTAGTACCAGTACAGCATCAATACTGTACCACTACTACTAGTACCAGTACAGCATCAATACTGTACCACTACTACTAGTACCAGTACATTACTGTTTCTCAGTACTAGTACCACTACTGTTTCTCAGTTTATAAATTAGAGAGTACCACTACTGTTGCTCAGTACCAGTACCTCAGTACCAGTACAACATCAATACCAGTACTCAGTACCTGAGTACTAGAGTTTAAATCATTCAATTAATTAAAACATTAAATTAATCAAAACAATTTATATGTACTCAACAAACGCAAATGAAAATAAGAAATCAAAACACAGTTAAAAAAGAGAAGGGAAATTGAAAATAGTTGTGTCAAACCTAATGAAAATCAAAGCAAATCACAGTGGGTGCAAATCGAAAGACAACTACCTGAAGCATTGGTAGGATAGCTTGGTGCTGTTTTTATTTTCTTCTGTTTTTTGTTTTTGCTTTTCCAAATTGACAGCCGTTGTCAATTATTCTAAAAAAAAGAAAATCAAAGCAAAAATAAGAAATTAAAGAGTAGACAAGTACCAAAATTCAGATTGAACCAAATGAAAATCAAAGTAACAATTTCTTTTCTGGAACAAATGAAAACCAAATGAAAATCAAAATAACAAAAATAAGAAGAAATGAAAACCAAATGAAAGAGCAGACAAGTAACAAACAAAAGTAAAATTTTCTTTTCTGCATTGAGCTTACAAGTTGAAGCAAAGGAGGAGGACATTGAGGTCTCAGGCACTGTCGCCGGCCACCACCTGGTGCTTTGGTGAACTCGAGATAGAGAGAGGAGGAAGAGGTCTATGCGAAGGGGATGGCGTCCCCCAAACGCCATGGCTCGAGAGAGAGGAGCTCTGTTGCTCGAGGTAGCGGTACAAGGAGGAAGAGGAGTCTGATGCTTTGGTGAACTCGAGATAGAGAGAGGAGGAGGAGTAGCCATGGTTGTCGGTTGAGAACAGGAAAGATGGAGAAGACGGGACCTTAGGCGAAGAGAAGACGAGAGCGGCGCATCTGTGTTTCTAGGGTTGTCTCTCGCTCGCTCTCCCCTCTATTTCTTCGCCTCAACACAGCCATCGATCGCGACTTCAGAATTGGAATGGGCTGAGATTTATGGGCCAACGTAAAAATGTTAAAAAACGAAACAGAAATGGACTGTTTCGTTTCCGTTCCGTCCAGCTGAACGAAATCAGAAACTATTCCGTTTCTGTTCCGCTGACTGAAACGGAAACAAAATCCCTTCCATTTCCGCTCCGTTTCGGACGGAACGAAACGAAAACGTTCGAAACGGAGCGGTATTGACAGCCCTACCCGCACTACCTAAACGGTAGCACGCATCCATACAAAAAAACTAAAAACCGAGTTTAAATAGAATATTCACACGACACATCCAGACCATTCGACATGATAAACTAATCATTTCGTTTTAAAATATATTTTTTATTTAATAAAATTTGAGGTGTGGTATTTTGCCATCCGAACCTAAAAAAAAAATATGATAAACTAATCAAAATATTCCAGAACATCATCTTTTCACTTATTTTATCGGGTGAAAAATAAATGGCAATATCAATGACTTCTAAACGTCAGTATATTTCCGTCAATGATAGAATAGTAGACAAAATCTAAAACAGTAATGATATATTTCTTAAAAACAAAACATAGTCAAAGCACACATAGGACAAATTGAGGCATTATTTGGGTTGAAAGGATTGCTACACGTGTGTCTAATTATGTGCCGTGAGGAATTACAGAGCAGCTGAGTTCAATTACAATGTTGCGAGAATCCAACCAACAAGGTCCATCTATTCCAGCCATATTACAGGTTGCAATTACCATCAATTATAGAGAACAGGACATACTTGCTGTACACTAACGCACCTTTTGTTTAGACTAATAAGATTAAATTTATATTTTTCGTAAAATTACAGTCGAAGTAATTTAGCAAAAGACATACTCTCACTACAAACAAAAACACCTTTTCCTTAAAAGGATCAGCTAATATTGTCAAACTCCAAATGAATCTACCTTATTTTTTATTACGTCTGTAGCTGTTGATTATCTTCCGTTCAATATGTCATATGCACTTATGCTGAATATTTAATCAAAAAAAATTATAGCAATAATTAAATTATAATTTATTTAAAGAACTTCATGATTTCCTTGATGATAGGCAGTATATGTTATGTGCTATATCATATCTTAGATAAAAATAAAATTAGTGGCCATCTTGTTTTATTAGAGGTAAAAGTTTGAATTTGCCTTTATACTTCTGGTAGCATACATAACTTTTTTTGAAACATTAATTGCCCATTGGGCTTTCATTAATAATAAAGATCCTTACAATACTCGGTCCACAACTGGTACAAATATGGCTGCATAACGTCTAAAACGACCACGAAAACAGTCGATTTCGTTAACCGTTTCGTTTTAAAACGAAATTGATCACCCATTTGCGTTAACCGTTTCGTTCTGGACGAAACGGTCGAAATCACGAAAATACCACGAAAATACATATGGACGAAACTGTTCTAAGCTTTCGTTAACCATTTCGTTTATAAAACGCAACAAAAAATCTTAACCGTTTCGTTTCGTTTTGGACGAAATGAAATGAAAGGACGGTCGAAACGGTGACCGTTTTCACCCCTAGGTACAAATGAACAACAATAGAGAAAAAAAAATTAAGATCAACAAGAAAAACTGAAAGCACTCTACTGCTGATGAAGCAAAATAAACGGAGAAGGGCTATAACTCAAAAGTCTAAGAGCCATAATCAGAGAAGAAATTCCTATCCAAAGCGGTGCTGATGCCCCAAGCTACTAGTGTATCATTATTCACCACTGTTATTGATGCTGCACTCATGCTTATTCTTGCATAATTGGCGAGTACATCAGCTGGTTGGACTGCCTCTCTCCATAACTTCAACTTTTTCTTTTGTGCCACTCTCTTTCAAACTACTCACGAGAACCTTAAAAGCCTGCCAAGATGGGCCACCTTCCTTCAGGGCTTCCATTGTCTTATCTTTAACCACAGCCATCCAATTTCTAAGCTCCTTCCCTTCATTTGATTCCATCAGCCAACGGACCTTTGTCTCCATTTCATCAGCATTCACCAACCCCTTGTCGTACCCTTCGATCGACAAAGCAACCTTCAGCTCCTCCACCAAGTACCTCCTGCTCAATCTTTGCTCGGCATACAGCGGCCAACATATCATTGGCACACCAGCTGTGACGGCTTAAAGAATGGAGTTCCACCCACAGTGAGTAACGAACCCGCCAATTGCATCATGCTGAAGCACCTCCCATTGTGGGGCCCAGGACTTCGATCACCACCAGACCCCGATCTTTAGTGCGATCCAAGAATCCTTTCGGTAGAAATTGATCAAGATTTGGTTCTTCAAACATGTTTTTCGGGTCACACACCACCCATAAAAACCTGTGGCCACTGTTTTCGAGACCGACTGCCATTTCCTTAAGTTGTTCAAAGGAAAAGGTGCCCATGCTACCGAAGCAAAGAAACAACACACTCTGCCTTGGCTGTTTATCAAGCCATGTGAGACAGTCATGCCTTCCTTGCCCTTCTTTACAGCTGCCTTTCGTAGTTAATGGGCCAATACAGTAAATAGGAGGTGTGGAACCGTCAGGCACGCAAAGCCCGTTTTTGATTACACGAACTTCTTTGCTCTCAAACCACTCAAATGTGTTAACAAGTATGCCACCAGCATTTTGTAGTTTTTTAAAAGTATCGATAAACTTTTTGTATATAGGTTTGTCCCTATCAAGCATTGGCTCAGGCATGTCAAATGCGACAAAGGGAGAAGAAACAGGGAATTGAAGAGGAACTTCTTCCATGTCTTTCAGGCTAGCAGTTGTAGTGGAGTGGAAAAATGGAAAGTACAGGCAAATAGACAGAACATAAGCAGAAAAGCTGTAGAAAATGTACGAGGGAATGTGAAGCTCATTAGCGACATCAAGCACATCTATGCAAAAGAAATTAAGGATGATAGCACGGAGAGAAGAGAGAGTAACAAGATAGGAAAGGAGGTTTGCGTTTTGCAATCGGGGGGCCGTCAGCATGATGTCAATCAAGGGGGCTTCAGAAGGGATCGGAACCGGAGGGAGAATGTGAAAATAGATCGAAGGATTGGCAGAAGAGATGCGGGAGAGCTCGGAGCCAGTATTTTCTGAGTTGTCAATTATGAGTATGGTGACCGAGAAACCATCGCAGATGAAGAGCTTGGCAAGTTCAACCATGGGCACAAGGTGGCCAAAACCCATGCCCGGGTAAAGCACTACCGTATCTTTCTCCATTGTTGGGTGCTCTGTTTGTTTGGTCATGTTATAAACTTATGATCGATTTGGTGGCGGTTACCTAACAGAGTTGGCGCAATTAATTTATAGCGTGCTCTAGTCGATGAGACTCATCTAAAAAATAAACTATTTTACCATTTTCCTCTGTAAAAAACCACCGAATGGGTTAACTCTGGCGATTCCATCCTCCCTCGTTGCTTGGCCCAGCTGCAGTAATTCCTCTCAACTTCTCCACCTACTCCCCATTAAGCCTACCCGGCCGGTGCCTCTACTTTTCTCTTTAATTCCTTCTAATCTTCTATGCCTCATTTACTGCTCTCTCTTCTTATGCGCTAGCCAGCATTTACTCTTTCTATTCTAGTTTCTTTTACTTCCTTTGGTGTGGACCGTGTGGTTCTGTCCTTGTCCTCGTTTTTTATTGCCTAATTCTCTCTAGCTTAACCTTATTTCCCTTGAACAATGTCGGAAAATTTTTTTCAATGACAAAAATGCCCCTGATAATTTAAAAAAAGACAAAACACACTCAGAAATTTTAAAAAGAGCACAGCTATAGCGGTAATTGGACTGCCGTAATACCTCTGATCTATAGCGGTAATAGCATTACCGCTATAAGGGGCTATAGCGGCAATGCTATTACCGCTATAGACCCTTTTTTTTTTTTACTTTTCGGACTGACAATTCTGTGGCATCTTTTTGGTTTGAATTTTTCCCCTATAACGGCATTGGCTTTGCCGCTATAGGGAATTTTTTTTCCCCCTGGGTATTGGCTTCTCTTAGTTACATTAATTGTTTTATTTTAAGATTAGCTTATGTCTTTTAATATTTGATGGAGATTTTGGAATAAAAATAATCTGCCCTATACAAGAGAACGTGATTAATAAATAGACTGCAGAGAATAAAACCAATTTTCATGAGCCATATAGACATATAGTAATTGGTGGATCAATTAATATTTTTAAAATTGAGTATTTAAGTTAGAGCGTCATGCTATGCTTTGCTACCCAATCATTCACCCACACACACGTACACACTACGCTGGAGCGTCTTCTTGAATTTTATCCCTAATCCTACTCATTATCCCCCAACCCCCAACCCCCCAACACGTACACATTAACTCCCCTTAACAAAAAAATCAAAATGCAAAAGAGAACTCAGGGAAAAAAAAAACTCCTATAGCGGTAAAGGCTTTGCCGCTATAGCAGAACAGTCCAAAAAAAAAAAAAGCACTTTTCTATCTCTGCTTTTGTGTCAGTCCGTCGGTCCGAAAAGTAAAAAAAAAAAGGGCCTATAGCGGTAATAGTATTGCCGCTATAGCCCCTTATAACGGTAATGCTATTACCGCTATAGGGCAGAGGTATTACGGCAGTCCAATTATCGCTATAGCTGTGCTCTTTTTAAAATTTCTGAGTGTGTTTTGTCTTTTTCAAAATTGTTAGGGACATTTTTGTCATTGAAAAAAAATTTCCAACAATGTCTCTCTCCTTCTGCCATACTACTACACTTTACCTTCGGATAGGGCAATTTCTACTACCTGTATACTAGTGCATACTGCTCAGTGCTCACCTATCTTCGGATAGGGAAATTTTTATATATATATTAAAACATAATATACTGTTTCTTAAAAAATTTAATTTTGCCGCCTTTATTTTAAATTTTCTTCTCATTTAAAAAAAAATAATGTTATTGATTATCATTCTTTCATTAATTTCATGCAATAAAAAATTTTCGTTTCTTTCATTCTTATTTTAAACAATCAGTTAATAGTATATCAAATATCGAGCAAACCTCGATTAACTTCCATGTATATATAGAAATTGGCTAAAGCAGACTCCAACACGGTTCGTCCCGTATATATGCTGGAGTCATTTTTCGAAATCTAAAATTCAAACAGCCGATTCAATTGTTCAAATTGTTCTCCATATTGAAAAATCCTAGAATTTTTTTTTTCAAATTTTTTTGCTATATATTATGTTGTTTTCAAAAAACACTATAGAGGAGTATTTCAAGTCCTCCAATTTGAAAATAGCATAATATATAAAAAATGAAAAAATGTAAATTTGGTCTCCAACTATGTTGCATGGATTTGGGTTCGAGAATTGCACCCGAGGTGATGCAGGTGCGGCGATTCGAAAATTTTCAAAAATCTCTTATTTAGGTGCGGCAATATATATTTTAAAACATATAAACATGGTTATTATAACCACACTAATTTGTACAAAAGTTACTAATTTAATAAATTTCTTTATTTAGTAATCTTAGTAAAAATTAAAACATCAATATTTAGAACTAATTTATAATTGTCAATGGCTCAATGATAATAATAAAAAACAAAATATATTAATCCTTTAAAAAATCTCAGAAAATAAATATAAAAATAAATTACAGAAACAATAATTGCATGCGTCATAGAAAATGAGAGAGGTTCGGTTTTGAAACACCTATTTTAGTCCCACAATTAAAATTCATCCATCTTTGCAACATATATATAGCCTACTTGTGGGAAGGAAAAAAATAAATAAAATAAACCGGGCGATTTTGTTCAACGGTTCCATTAAAAACCTGGATCGGACCAGTCGGTTCATTGTGGTTCGCCAACAGACTAAAAACCGAACTAATTTGGACCAGTCGGTTCATTGTGGTTCGCCAACAGACTAAAAATCGGACTAATTTGGACCGGACTGGATCCGGTTCGATGGGTTTATCCCAAAAACACCGATCGGGGAAACTAGGTTAAGTGTAGCTGTGTTTGACAGCACTATATATAAGTTAGTGTGATTATGGATTAAAGTTAGATCTTTTATTGTCGTTTGGATTGCTTAGGATTAAGGAAGAATAGCTTCTATTTAGAAATAGTTTCTTCCTACACATCCAAACAAGTTAGAAGTAAGGAGAAAAATAGTTTCTTCCTAGAAATAGTTTCTTCCAACTATTATATATAAATAATTTAAACTCACCATCCGAAAAATATTTTAAAATATCATAATACTACAAATTAATTATTTTGTATATATTTATATTTATTATTATTATTACAATAATTATTACTTTATTTTAAAATAATATCCTTATTATTTATTCCTAACTCACCATCCAAATAACATTTCTTCTTTTCAGAATAATACTCTTTCCACTTTTTCCAAAATTACACTCTTCCCAATATTTCCGATCGGAATAGTCTATTCTTTCTTATTCCTAAGCAATCCAAACGAGACTATTTAATGAAATCAGTTTTGAAATGAAGTTAGTAAATTTTAGTTCTAACGTGAATACTAATTTCGTTGATCTCAAACTCATTTGGCAATCATATATTAATAAGTTAAATTACTAACCTAAAAGTTATGTTAAACTCATACATGCCAAACTCCTAACCATGTTTGGTTGAGCCAAGTTAGCTGATGAAGGCTTAAAACCTAGGAATCATATAAATTTATAGACCTAGAGCTAACCTCACTAGTCTTTTGGAGTACAGCTTTAGGGTCGAACCCAAGGGACGGATTAATGAGTACCGGACTTTACTTCCTCACGAAAGCTAGACAATTATATTTTTATGGAGTTTTTGGTTGATTAAATCTAAAGGTGCAAGTAAATAAATATTTTTGGGTGTTTTAACAATATAAAAGTCGTCTTAGGTTCAGGTTTCACATTGGTTTGGACTCTAGAACACAGAACTTATCACTTTCGTGCATCAAACGGTGTTTTTCAAGCATATACCGCTCTGTTCGGTCTGAACAAGAATCTGTTCAATCCGAACAGGACTCTGTTCGGTCCGAACAAGAGTCTGTTCGATCCGAACAGGAGTCTGTTCGATCCGAACATGAGTCTGTTCGATCCGAACAGGAGTCTGTTCGATCCGAACATGAGTATGTTCGATCCGAACAGGAGTCTGTTCGATCCGAACATGAGTCTGTTCGATCCGAACAGATGGTATAAGTGTGTGATTTTGAACTTTTATGATATTTTATGTTTTGTGCTAGGGTTTGTTGGTCAAACCTAGATATTCTAAACCTCAGCTGTCGCTTGTTGGACTAGAAACTGGTTTAATCACAACCTAACCTAATTAACTCGATTGGTTCACAACTTTTGGTATAGAATTCAATCAACTTAAACTTGTTTGTTGGAGTTCATAAGGATATCTAGAGGTCTTTTGGACTTGTCTAAAAGTTACACTTTTGGTGTCAACTAATCTCCCCTTTCGGATCTACGATTTATCCCAAATACTTTATCTAAATTATCTTGATTAACCTAACTTTAGAACTTAACTAAATGTGGCCATTCATCTAGAAGTTAATTAGACTTAACCAAGCAATTTAAACAAGCAATTAACATAATTCTCAACGAAACAAATCAACAGAACATATCATAACATAACGAGTCAAATCACAACATCCAAACCTAAGTTACTACCTTACCCCTAAGACTACATAAATCTAGCCTAACATGAAAGCAAAATAAGATACAAGCTCCATCAAATCAAAATATCAAGAGAATGGAAGAAATAAACCAAATATCGCTTCTAACTCAAGATACCGAACGTCCAGAGCCGTGGTTGGGTTGATTCTGTCGCCGTCGCGCCTAAAATTGCTCCAAAGATGATGCCATGGTCGTGCTATGATGCGGGAGGTGGAATCCCACGCCTTTCGGCGTGAGAACGGTGGTGGAAAGGTGCCAAAACGTGGTGGGAGGTGGAATTTCGTGTATGGTGGCTTGCTCCTTTCCTTCAGGTCTAGAGGTATATATATGGATGTACCAGGTCGCAAGGATGGAAGGCTAGGGCACCAGGGCGCAAGAAATTGCCATTTTCATCAGTTTCTATGTAAAAAATAATGCCTTATGTGATATGGCGGCACCCTGGTCAAACCGAACAGGCTTGTGGTCGGGTCGACCAGGAGAGAGAAAATGACGCCTGGCTGCCATAGGTGCTGGTCGGATCGAACAGGCTTGTGGTCGGGTCGACCAGGAGAGAGAAAATGACGCCTGTCTGCCATAGGTGCTGGTCGGATCGAACAGGCTTGTGGTCGGGTCGACCAGGAGAGAGAAAATGACGCCTGGCTGCCATAGGTGCTGGTCGGATCGAACAGATGATTGTTCGGGTCGACCAGAAGAGAGAAAAGAGCCTCCAATGCTAGGAATGAGTCGTCTAGCGTACGTGCTACGTCGGGAATCCATCTATATGCTCCAAAATCATCAGAAATCATCAAAATCCTGTAAAATGAGAGAAGAAACGACAGTAGAGCCAATTCCATCGAAATCATAGCAATCTATTGAATAATTCAATGGTTTTGAGTGTTATTTGAGTGCCAAGTACGGTCCAAATACCTACAAATAATGACGATATCATTAGCTCTAACTTTCTAACTTCATGGAACCAAACATCGTAGAGTTAGAGTGGGTTTGTACTAACTTGGCTCAAACTTCGTAACTTTGCTAAACGGTGAGTTAGAGAGAAGTATGTTGCCACGAGTATTAAAAAATTAATAAAAGAGAATTTGTGATGATAATGATGATTATTATTATTATTAATTAATTAACAATTATAATATTAATAGTAATTATACTTATTAATTATAATATTAAATAATAATAACAATTATTGTTTTTTTATTATTTTTAATGAAATTATTACGGTACTGACTGTTGTAATAATAATAATAATAATAATAATAATAATAATATTTATTATTACTAATATTATTATTATTATATTTATAATTTGGTAAATAATATAAATGTAATTAATCAAATAATGATGATGATGATTATTAGTATTATTATTATTATTAATTAATTAATTATAATTATTAGTATTAATATTAATTATAATTATTAATTATTATATTAAATAATAATAACAATTATTATTTTTATTATTTTTTAAATGAAATTATTATGGTACTAATTATTATTATTATTTAATAATAATTATTACATTGATTGGGAATTTAGAATTAATAATAAAATACAACAATAAATATAGTATAATTAATGATAATTTTAATTTATAAAAATATAATAATAATAATTATAATATTTATAATTTGGTAATAATAATATAAATGGTAAAATAATTTTATTAAAATATAATATTTATTATAGTAGATGTAGTTATAAAGAAAAAAGTATATAAATTAATGCTTTATTATTTTTTTCTTCTATCTCTAACTCCAACATAGCACACCAAATAACATTTTCTAACTTCAAGTTAATTAGCACAAACTTTTCACAATTTCTAACTTCAAAATTACAAATTTCAATTTCTAACTTATCTAACTTCACCTCCAACCAAATGTACCCAAATTTATATAATAAACAAGCAGCTACCAACTGTGTGGAAGTGGAGGAAGGCAAACTTCTAAAAGGCCATTTTTAATAATGTACAAGGAGATATGGTAGAAGATATGCTCATCGGTAATCACGTGCATGATATTGGAATGCTGATCGGCAGTACTATGAACATGTGACATGAAATTAGTACTTCCTCCAGTGCAGATATGGTTAGGGTGGTCAAACGTGCGAAACGGAAGCGAAACAGGGATGTTTCGTTTCTGTTTCATTATTGGTAACGTCATAAATTTTTATTTCGTTTTCGTTCCGTTTCATAAAACAGAACAATTTTCTATTTCGTTAGCCGTTCCATTTCTCTTTTTTCGCTAGTTACAGCTTATTTTCCATTGATTTCAGTCATTTTTCGATAGAACGGAACACTAACGTGCAATACAACTCGTTGCGTCTCTGAAAACGTGACACATTTACCATTTCGTTTATGTTCCGTTTCAGACGGAACGAAATCGAAACGGCTGAAACGACAGACTATTGACACCCCTAGACATAGTTTTCGTCTATAAATAATTAATCTTTTTTTAGGTGGCCAAAACCCACTCCCGGGTAAAGCACTACCGTATCTTTCTCCATTGTTGGGTGCTCTCTAGGCCTGTCAAATGTTGAAACGTAACACGGAACAGATTTGTTCCGCTTCCGCTCCGTTTCAGTCGACAGAATAGAAATTAATTCCGTTTTACGTTTCGTTTCGTCCAACGTAACAGTTTTCCATTTCGTTTAACGTTCCGTCCTTCATTTACCATTGATTTCAGCGGAATTCTGTTTTCCGTTTCAAAAACGTTTATAACTTTCAGTTCCGTTTCCGTTCTATTTTCAAAAACGAAACTGAAATCTCTTCCATTTGACGTTCCGTTTGGACGGAACAGAACAGAACACCCAAGCGAAACGGAATTTTGACAGGTCTAGTGCTCTCTTTGTTTGATCATGTTATAAACTTATGATCGATTTGGTGGTGGTTACCTAACAGAGTTGGCGCAATTAATTTATAGCGTGCTCTAGTCGATCGGACTCATCTAAAAAATAAACTATTTTACCATTTTCCTCTGTAAAAAACCACCGATTGGGTTAGATCCGGCGATTCCATCCTCCTCGTTGCTTGGCCTAGCTGCAGTAATTCGTCTCAACTTCACCTACTCCCCATTAAGCCTACCCGGTGCCTCTAATTTTCTCTTTAATTCCTTTTATGCCTCATTTACTGCTCTCTCTTCTTATGCAATAGCTAGCATTTACTCTTTCTATTCTAGTTTCTTTTACTTCCTTTGGTGTGGTTCTGGGTCTGTCAACGGTATCCTTTTAACTGTTTATCCTATTCGTATGATATTCGATAAGACGAATATGGATAAGATTTTATTTTCGTTAAGTTATCGGGTATGAGTATGGATAAAAAAAAATTTCATTAATTTAGTGAAATTACAAAATATATATGCATATCTAAAAAATATAACGCAGCGAAATTACAACTGCCATTTCTAGTATAACTTTAAGTCCACAACCACTCAGTTTATGATTTATAGCTTTTAAAAGCAACCATCATTTGAACCAGTATTCTATCCCCAAACCGAAGCACTTCTATATATGCATATTGCATTAACAAAACTCAACAATCTCTCTATATCACAAAATTATAGCTACTGTCAGCCGCGCAAATTCATGTTAACACTGAACTCATCATGCAAGACATTCAATTCAGCCTTATATAGTTGCTCACTTATAAGATATGCTTTAATTTTGGGTATGTATATAACTGCAAAAACACACTTTCATGCATACCCAGCCCAAAACCCAGATGTTAGAATCTATATTATCTCTAAGTAGAAATTATTAGCAGCAAATTATCACTACTAACTCAATGTTCAAACTACAGAAACTATAACAGACACGGAACAATATGTTACGTTTGATCAACGGTGAATTTTTTTTTCCGTTGTATGCAGGGGCGGATCCACCGGTGGGGCTGGTGGGGCTAGAGCCCCACCTACGATCCCTTGGAGTCTCTCTTTAGTCTGGACGAATTTTTTTTGTCATTGGAGCACTCAAAGGTGGGGCTGAAGAATAGAAGAAAAAAAATCGTTCGATCAAATGATTCATTGAAACACTCAGCCCCACCTAAATATATTTCCTAAATCCGCCACTGGTTGTATGTTACGTTTGATGGACGGCAGAAGATCTTGTATTCGTCTACGTTCCGTTTTATTAAACGTTAAGCAACGTTGAAAATTACTTGTGCCAATTTACCAACTGTTACACGTACTTTTTCATTGGACAGAGTGCAAGGAAATGGTTAAGAAAAAAAAAACAACAAACGACAATCTCCATAGCATCGGACAGAGTGCAAGAAAGGGACACTTCGTCCAAAAATTATCTGCTATCAATTATATTCCATACTCATGGAATCCTGGACGGAACATATATAAACG
Organism: Rhynchospora pubera; assembly: GCA_028095005.1. NCBI lineage: Eukaryota > Viridiplantae > Streptophyta > Magnoliopsida > Poales > Cyperaceae > Rhynchospora > Rhynchospora pubera. The sequence continues at coordinate 81,926,517 of CM051460.1, read as the reverse complement.
AATACGGAATGAAGCTATTTCGTTTATCGTCCGTTTCAGCCAACAAAACCAGACACAATTCCGCTTACCCGTTCCGTTTTTGTAACGAAAATATATTGCGTTCCGTTCGATGTTCCGTTTCAACGGAACAGACACAAACGTTACTCCGTTGACAGCCCTAGCAGTGAGTAACGCTAGTAAGTCGTAAGTCGTTACCCTTTGTCGGAAGGAAAAACTTTCATAGACAAAGTTAGAAATAAATCTAAGTTATTGAAAAAGATACAATCAACTTACTGCAGACCTTAACAAAGACTTCTTAGTTCGAATTTCGAAATAAAAGTAAATTACGAAATTACATAACATAAAAAATAATTAAAATATTAAAATAGTGAAATAATATTAGCGTAAAATTTGTGACAGGATAAATCAATCCGATTCGAAATATTCAAACTCTTCATATTAAAATGTAGTTAAAAATCAAACTGTAAGTAATTCGTATTTCGTAATTAATCCGAGCCGTCTGTTTCCTCTCGAGAATCCTGTCCGTCTGATTGGATCAATCCTCTCCGCACGATCGTCCGACTACAGATTGTTCCGCTGCCTGTCTTCATTTTGAAGCCAGCGCATCTCCGAGGCGATACCACGATAGGGGAGGGAAAAAAAAAAAAAAAAAAAAGCGAGTCCTTCGCCTTTTGATCCCAGCGTTCTTCACGCTCACCTCGCAATACAATAAGCACAGGTAGAACCAGGCTCTTCCTCTTTCAATTGAATACTGATTCAACGTCTTTATGCTATTTCTGAAATTAAGCTAAGTTACTTCAAGCCATTTCTGAGCTAAACGCATATTTGATTCATTAAAGTACAGTTTTCTCCAACTCAAACTTACCATGATTGAATGCATATGTAAGTTCTATGTGCAGGATGTTGTACTGGATGCTCTCTTCTTCTCCACCATATATCCAGGTATGACTTCTCATTCTTCGTGTAATATAAATACTTCAGAATTGTTAATTGTAAATATTTCCATTGTAAAGTAGTTGAGATTATTCGGCCTGTAAAGTAAAATAGGTGATTTATTTACCTTAAAAGTGTATAATATTGGTACACATAGCTATTTTCATTAATGGATAAGTAAAAGTATGTAAACCTGAGTAGATAGAAGTTGGAATGCTAAATCTGTTTAAGTCGGTGCTCAATGCCGCATCAAATTAGAAAGAAAGAGGTGAAAACGATCCACACAGTTCAGGTATCCAGGCGAACATATAGGCATGGTTGGACTAATGTTTAGATTGTAATTCCTAATTCTTTCATATATTAAGTATTGTTCAAATGGAACTTGAACCTGTTTATGACGGAAAAAAAACAATTGTTTTACTTATTTTGCTGCATTATAGAACTGGTTTACTTTGGCGATATGCTGCACGAGATTGCTTGCAGAATCGATTTTGTTTGGACGATCGGCTGACATCAGTCATCCGGTGACAGTGACAGCAAACCCATGCTGGGGAAAAAGCACAACCCTCTTTTTCTCCATTTGATCGGTGAAAGCATGGCTAGCTCTATCATTGGCATCAGCTGGCCACTCCCATACCAGATTGACCAGCCAGAGTAAAGCACAACCCTCTCTTTCTCCATTTGTTGTTGATTTAGTGTTTTTTCAGTTGATTATTGTTTTAATAATTGAAGAAAAATTAGTGAGGTATCTTTCGAAATGCTAAACCCTAAAATTTTCTCCATGTCAACGAAAGAGGACCAAAAAACAGTTTTGTTTCTCAGTCAATGACACAAGACAAATAATCAATTGACACTTGCATTATTTATTTCAGCATTTACAACAGTCGAGGTGGAATATTTTGATTTAATGAGCTTTGTTTGATAGTTTGAGTGGAAAGATTTTCAAAGATTCCCAACAAGATGAACTTTTTATTTTTCTAAATATAATTCTGGCTTCTCAATGAACCTGTTTTCATCTCGTGTATTCCATAGCTTGTCTTCTGCCTTCCTTTTTGTTTCTTCTGTCGTTGAACTCTTTTTTCTTAAACCAGCTCCATTAAAAAAATAAAACATGGAAAAACAGAAAAAAGAAAATTGACATGCTATTCAAATTTTATAAAGGTAAAATATATATGCTATTCTGACTTGCATGCATCACAATCAACTGGCCCTTTGGTAAATTAATTGCTTATTAATTGCTCTTCATGTTTGATTTAAAGATCTCTGAATACCATCTTAAAACTTATTGCTCTCTAATCTCTATAAACTTATTGGTAAAGTCATTGCATACTATTTATTAAAAGCAAAAAGTTTGAAATCAATAAAATACAGATTTTCATTATGGACTTCTTGCACCCTACAGAACTACAACGTTTTAAACTTTTAATTTGTATCATTCTGTTTTAAACTACTAGTTAGATCCCAAAATGCCTGCCAAGATGAGCCACCTTCCATCACTGCATCTCTTGCCTTATCTTTGACCACAGCTATCCGGTTCCTAAGCTCCTTCGCATCGTTAGATTCCATCAGCCAACAGATCTTTGTATCTACCGCATTGGCATGCACCAGCTCATTGCCGTACCCTTCGATCGACCCAGCAACCTTCAGCTCCTCTACCAAGTACCTTCTGTTCATTCTTTGCTCAGCATAAAGCGGCCAACATACCATCGGCACACCAGCTGTGATGGCTTCAAGAATGGAGTTCCACCCGCAGTGTGTAACAAACCCACCAATTGCATCATGCTGAAGCACCTCCACTTGTGGAGCCCAAGACTTCACGACCAAGCCCCGATCTTTTGTTCGGTCCAAGAATCCTTTTGGCAACAAAAGGTCAAGGTTTGGTTCTTCGAATATGTTTGTCGGGTTACGCACGGCCCATAAAAACCTGTGGCTGCTGTTTTCGAGACCGATGGCCATTTCCCTAAGTTGCTCCAAGGAAAAGGTTCCCATGCTACCAAAGCAAAGAAACACCACACTCTGCTTTGGCTGTTTATCCAGCCATGTGAGGCAATCATGCCTTTCTTGACCTTCCTTACTGACTATTGGGCCAATGCAATAAATAGGAGGTGTGGAACGTCAGGCACACAAAGCCCGTCTTTAATTGCATTGACGACTTTCCTCTCAAACCACTCGAATGTGTTAACAAGCATGCCATCAGCAGTTTGCAGTCTTTTGAAATGGTAGAGAAAATTTTGGTTTGTAGAACTGTCCCGTTCCAACATTGTATCTGGCATATCAGACGCAAGAATGGTCAAAGAACCAGGGAAATTTAGAGGAACATCTCTCATGTCTTTCAGGCTGATAGTTGTGCTTGAGTAAAAAGTTGGATAGTACAGGGCAGTAGAAACTCCAACAGCAGGGGACGGGAAAAAAATGTATACAGGAATTTGAAGCTGATTAGCGACAGCAATCACATCCGTGCAGAAGAAATCACGGACTATAGCACGGACAGAAGAAAGAGTAGCGAGAAAGGAAACAAGGTTTGGATGTTGCAAACGTGAGGCCGTGAGCATGATGTCAACAAAACTGAAATTCGAAGGGATCGGAACCGGAGGAAGGACGTGAAAAGAGATTGAAGGGTTGGAAGAAGATATACTAGCGAGCATGTCGGAACCGGTTTTGTCTGGCTGGTCAATCATGACAATAGTGACAGAGATCCCGTTGCGAATGAAGAGCTTGGCAAGTTCAACCATTGGCACAAGGTGGCCAACACCCACGCCCGGGTAAAGCACAACCTTGCCTTCCTCCATTGTTGGGGTCTATGAAGTGCTCTCTGTTTGATCTAGTTGTGATTTTGTGGCTGCAGATCTGCTTGATCTAGTTGTGATTTTGTGGCTGGACCCTTGAGGTTTGATAAGTACTAGTAGACCTGACTAACGTGGTGAAATGGCACGGAATAGGCCGTTCCGTTTGCCATTTCGTTAAGAAAATGGCATTGTATTTCATATCGTTTACCGTTCCGTTTAGAAAACGGAACAAGAATCCATGCCACTATTCGTTTCACTTAAAAATTGCATGTATTTTTGCTGAAAGCGAAGTGGAACAGTTCTGTGTTTCGTTTGTCGTTTGTCGTTCCGTTATAATTGCATGCAAAATTACATGTTTTGCATGTACAATTTTGTGTTTCGTTTGCCGTTCCGTTATCGAAACACTTCATTCCACTCTGTCACTTACCGTTTCGTGAGTGGTTTCACGTCACGGCAAACGGCATAACAGCTGTCGTTGACAGCTATAAGTACTAGCCTTAATTTGAAATGCATGTGGTCAAGAAGTTGGGGAAGAGGACAACAGAGAAATTAAATGCTTTGAAGTTTGAACTTGATATGTTTCTTATTTATATCGTATGTGACCTTCAGGCTGTGCTCCATCATAAGTAATAAGTAACGTAATGAAGTAAGTGGGGACGGAGAGGCTAGGAGAGGAGAGGAGAGGAAGAGTAGGTTGTGGAAAGAAAGTAAATAATTTACTTGGTCCACGAGTGTTTATAAGAAGAGAGGGATGAAGAAATAATTATAGATTGAGATGATCATTTTATCTTGAGATCATTTTTATATCAAAAGTTTTGGAGAATATTTATGTAATTTAACAGACATTATTCTGTCTACACTCTCATTTGAGAGTAACAAAATTCAAGACTTTAATAAAACTTACTCTCCTTCGTTCTCTTTCCGTTCCCCTCTCAATTTGATGCTAAAACGAGTAATTAACTTATTTCTCTATCTCTTACCTTCTGTTCCTCTCTTTCCAAAATATCATCGTGGAGCATACCCTCAGGAACCAATGTTAATTCCTGAATGAGAAAAAAAAAAATATTATCGTTAGAGTATGCATTCAATTTTCTTATATATGCCACAACCATATTATATATTATGTGAAAAGTCAGACATTTATGACTTAACATGTTCTTATTTGTTTCAACAAAAGTCAACCTTTAATTTCAGATGAGGCAACGGAATTTCGTTTTGAAAATCAGAATTCGGTCTTCGCACTTCGTTGCCGTTCGACATTATTTGCAAAAAGGATTGGAGATGCAATCGATAAGAAAAATTTTACTGTTTCTAACTATTGATTTGAACTTTACTTCTTTCCATACGGTATTTGTAATTTTTCATATCTGATAAGATTATAAATTTAGACAAAGATAAATCGATCAGAAGGGAAAGAAGGGAGGGAAAATGTCAAAAGCATTTCAGTCTTAAATTTTATGAATAAGATTTTCAAAATTATTATATTATTTAAATTAGCCAAAAGAATAAATGACAATAATAACCATGATTTGAGGGGTATATGACTAATATTAAAAAATAGAAAGGTATATGGCTAATTAAAGAAGATTTGGAGGATATATGGCTGATTTTGCCTAAGTAAATAAGAGGATTTGGACTCCTCGCACTCCTGTTATGGCTGTCAACGATATACCGTTTCGCCGTTTTCCGTTCCGTTCCGTTCCAACGGAACGGATAACGGTACGAATTTGTATTTCGTTTCCAGAAACGGAACGATAAACGGAATAACAGGACATACCGTTGTTGAAACAAAACGGTAAATGGAACGAATCATTTCGCTTCCGTTTCGACAAATACATCTGTTTACAGTGTAGATATACGTTGTTCCGTCCCATTCCGTCCAACCGAAACGAATAACGGAATGAAATGACATACCGTTTACTGAAATAGAACAGAATACGGAATGAAATAGCATACCGTTTACTGAAACGGAACGGCAAACGGAATGAGCCATTCCGTTGCCGTTGTAAATGTTAGACACCCCTAACTCCAGTGGGTTGTGGACAGTAGACATAGAAGTTGTAAATTTCCTCGAGGTCTGTGCTTTATTTTATTTTATATCATCAAGATAGGACCAGTATTCTCTTTCGATCTTTTAAAGTCAGCGGAGTGCTAATTTTCGATTTGAACCATTCGACATTAGCTAATGTCATTCATCCAAAGTCAGGTTTTATCAAATCTGAATATTTTAATAATATAATTATTTTTTATAATTTCAATAATATTTTACGGATTTTCGGGTCATATGTAGATCACGTTTTTTCTTTTCAATAAATATATTTACTTTATTACTTTTAAAAATGAATATGTTAATAATTAAAATTTTAAAATAAAATAACTTTGGGTTCGAAACTCCAATGTTACTCAAGAGTCAGAGACCTATTTCGGAATTTGAAATCACATTCTGAAATGGGTCACTAGGTCACTACGTTGTTTTCAAATTGTTTGAACCCGAAGTTACAATGTTGTGTTCAAATTTTAATTATTATATTATCTTGAAAATAAAAAGTACATATATTAATTTAAAAAACCGGGGTTTACATATGCACGGTTTATAGAGTAAATGGGTCGATTAATCTCCATTTTTCTACATTTTATATAGTTCTAAATAATTATTACAGTATTTTTTAATAGAGAAAATTGAATATAATCCCCTCAAATCTTCATCATTTGAATATAACTCCCTCTAATCTTTAATATTGGATATAACTAGCTCTAATTATGAAAGTGTAGGATATAAACCCTTTTTATTTATTATAACAATATTTTAAATATAAATAATGAACTGCTTTAATTTTTGACGAGAATACCCTCCTAGCACAAAACCTTTCATCTCCCTCCTGGAGCCAAAACAGAAAAGTAAAAGCCCAACTTGCAATTCGCAAATCTACCTAAATTCCAATGTTCCCTCTGGTTGTTCACCAAATAACAATGGGAGACAACGTTAAACAAGGAGTAAGAGGATTTCATTTATACACTTATCTATGTCCTTCTATACCCGCTTCAGCGATAATATAGCATTTTTGGAAACAACAATGTCCTCGATCGATCCGTTAAATGTGTTAAAAGAAACAACAGTGATAATTCGCAAATCCATCTATACTTATCATTGCTTCAATGTGTTAAAAAAAAAAAAAATCAATGCCCTCCGTTATGGTTTCTCGAAACAACATTACTGCATTATAGGATAATGCATGTAGATGAGCTGAGTCTGAGCGAGCTGAGGCTAACTCGAGCTCAAACTCATCTCCAGTCGAGCTGGCTCAGCTCAGCACACAAGGAAATTTTGAGTTTTTTTAGCAGCTCAAACTCAATTTATTAGAACTCGAGTTGGCTCATAACTTGAAAACTAGCTCGTTATTATATATCAAACTTTGAGACTTCGTAATGGACTAAACTAAAAAGCAAACAACATAAATATTAAACAATATTTAAAATGCACATAGAAAGGCACACGAAGAGATCAGGAGGAAGATACGGCTATTTCCCCCTAAAAATGAAAAGAACTTAGGGTTATAGAATAGTGATTAAAAACTGAACTAGGTTACAGACTAAACAAACGAACTGGGCAAAGTCTCACGAGTTGGACTGAGCGAGCTGAAGGCAACTCGAACTCAGCTCATGGACCTTCCGAGCCGATGTAGCTCGAGTTATTCCAGCTCGAGCTGAAACAGCTCGAGTTGCTATCGAGTATTATCCAATTCGAGTTCGAGCTAGCTCACGAGGGCCGAGTTTTTTGCTCAGTCCTACTGCATTACAGCGATAATATAGCATTATTTTTGTTTGCCTTTTCTTTTCAAAAAAAATTATACATTGACAATCAGATGCTTGTTTGAAAAGGAACAATGCAGCCGCCCAAAATGCTATCTTTTTTATATCACACGAGAAGATGGAAAGGCGGGAAAATTTTTATCAATGACAAAAATGTCCCTAACAATTTTAAAAAAGACAAAACACCCTCTGAAATTTAAAAAAAAAACACAGCTATAGCGGTAATTGCATTGCCGTTATAGCTCAGTCCTAGAGCGGTAATGTTATTGCCGCTATAGGGGGCTATAGCGGCATTGCTATTGCCGCTATAGTGGGTTTTTTATTTTTTTTCCGGGGCTGACACACCTCTGTTTCATTTTGTTTTTTTGCGCATAATGAAAAAAGCGATGCCGAAATGAAAATAAAAGAGTCAATATTGGGTATGCAATATGGATGTGGATTGTTTTTTTAAAGAGGCAAAACTATCTCTCTTTTTTTTTTGTCTTCGGTCTGAATTTTGCAGCATGAAAAATAAAAGGCAGGCATTTTTTATTGTTTAATTATTATTATTGTAAAGAGACCTCAAAATTAAACTTCCAATAATACTTTGCTATAATTCTTAGGCCTGCTTTTAAGTTACGTTAAATTAAAACCAAATCCTCAAAATATAAGCTGCATAACGGATAATTTTACGAATACAAATTTTTTGTTTTAAAAAAGTTAACGAATATTATTAGTTTATTACAAATATGTACAACAACTAATAAGTATTTTAAAATAACAATTTTTTAATACAAAGATATTTATAATAGTAATAATATAATGTTAATACTACTAATAATAAATATTTAGTATATGTGACTAATTTAACAAAAAAAAAAACAAAAACAAAAACATATAATTGGAGATGCCAATATGGATGCGGATAATTTGGATATGCGCTTTTTTTTTTTAGTTAGCAATTGTGATATTGTTTTGATTATTGGATATCAAAGATTCTAATTGAAAAAAAAATCAATGTTTGCATAATTTATTGAGAAAAGAATTGGAAGGTTGATTTTAATGAAGATTTATATTTTTCTCGTTTTTCATATTTACGGAAGAGAAAACCATTTTGAAAATGTATATATGGTTGGAGATCCGACTTCTTAGCCAACCTTATTTATATATATAGTCAGAGTAAAGTATGCGAAGAAATTCGATGTCATTCATTTTTGATCTACAACACAGAGGAAAATTAATATATGAAATGAAGATAAACCAGTAGAATGGGTCAAGGAACAACGCGAACGGATCGGATCCACGTAAGACGGTTGCTTACTCTCCTCTCAGTGGTGTCATCCCGGATAAAGTGGCGCAAAAAACAAAAAAAGTCAGAGGTGTTAGCCCGAATAATATATATATATATATAGAGAATGGCGCCATCGATGGCACGTGCCATCAATTTTCTATCGGCTCGTTTTTCAAAATTCAAAAGTCAAACGGTCGATCCAAACCGTTCAAGTTGATCAAAATATTGAAATACCTTTGGAGACCAAATTTTACATTTTTTCGAATTTTTTTGCTATTTTTTATGATATTTTCAAATTGGAGGGTCCGAAATACTCTAATCATAATGTTTTTAAAAATATCATAATAAATAGAAAAAAATTCGAAAAAATATAAAATTTGGTCTCCAAAGATATTTCAATATGGAGAACAACTTGAATGGTTTGGATTGACCGTTTCAATTTTGGATCTCGAAAAATGACTTGATGACACGGGACCCTCCATGCCATCGATGACACATTAGCCATTCTCTCTCTCTCTCTCTCTCTATATATATATATATATATATATATATATACACTATAGTGATAATAGCAATGCCGCTATAGCCCCTGTAGGACTGAGCTATAACGGCAATGTTATTATCGCTATAGCTGTGCTCTTTTTAAAATTTCATAGGGTGTTTTGTCTTTTTTAAAATTGTTAAGGACATTTTTGTCATTGATAAAATAATGGATCTTATTTATTTAAAATATTATTAAAATAAATAAAAGGTGTTTATATCCTAGACTATCACGATTAGAGGGGCTTATATCCAATATTAAAAATTGGAGGGGATATATCCAAATGAAGAAGATTTGAGGAGGTTATATCTAATTTTTCCTTAATAATATAATTTATCTATAATTCTACTATTGTAAATTTGAAATGCAGTGAGTAACGCTCATAAGTCATAATCATCTGTCGCAAGAAAAAACTTTCATATAGAGAAAATTAGATATGGCTCCGTTTGAATGGCTTCTTCCCGGAATAAGGAATAAGGAATAATCACTTTTTACCAATAAATTTATTTCTAACCATCCAAACTCTTCACAAAAGTTACACACTTCCTAAAAAATTTATCCCTTCCCAATAAATTTCTTCCCTTCTTCCTTTTTCCTTCTTCCTACCTTATTCTCAACGCGTCCAAACGGAGCCTAAAACTAAGTTATTGGAAAAAAGATACAATCAACTGACTGCAGACCTTAACAATGACTTCTTAGTTCGAACTAAAAGTAAATTACGAAATTACAAAACATACAAAATAATTAAAAGTAGTTCTAAATAATCAAAATATTAAAATAGTGATTAGCGTAAAATTTGTGACAGGATAAAATCAATCCGATTCGAAATATTCAAACTCTTCATATTGAAATCTAGTTAAAAATTAAAAATCAAACTGTAACTAATTCGTATTTTGTAATTAATCCGAGCCGTCTGTTTCATCTCGCTCGTCCTGTCCGTCTGATTGGATCAATTCTTCCATTGCCTCTCTTCATTTTGAAGCCACCGCAGCTCCGGGGCGATATAGGAAGGGGGCAAAAAAAAAAAGCGTCAGCCCTTCGCCTTTTGATCCCAACGATCTTCACGCTCACCTCGCAATTCAATAAGTACAGGTACAACACGTCTCTTCCTCTTTCAATTGAATACACTGATCTTCACGCTCCCTCTTCTTCTCCACCATATATTCAGGTATGACTTCTCATTCTTTGTGTAATATAAATACTTCAGAGTTGTTAATTGTAAATATTTCCATTGTAAAGTTGTTGAGATTATTCGACCTGTAAAGTAAAATAGGTAATTTATTTACCTTAAAAAGTGTATATTGGTACACATATCTATTTTCATTGATGGATAGGTAAAAGTGCAAACCTGCGTAGATAGAAATTGGACTGCTAAATCTGTTTGATCGAGTAGGTGCTCAATATGGCATCAAATTGGAAAGAAAGAGGTGAAAATGGAACTTGAACCTGTTACGTATCTAGGTGAAAATCAACGTATCTAGGTGAAAATCTAGGCATTGTTGGACCAATGTTTAGATTGTAATTCCTAATTGTTTCATATATTGAATATTGTTCAAATGGAACTTGAACCTGTTTATGAGAAAAAAAAAAAGAAACAATTGTTTTACTTATTTTGCAGTGTTATAGAATTGGTTATTTTGGTGATATGCTGCACAAGATTGCTTGCAGAATCGATTTTGTTTGGAGGATGGGCTGAGATTACAGTCAGCCGGTGACGGTGACAGCAAAGTCATCCTGGTGAAAAAGCATGGCTGCTCTATCATGGATATCAGGTGGACCACTCCCATACCAAAGTAATCAGAGTAAAGCACAACCCTCTCTCGATACATTTCATGTTGATTTAGCGTTTGTTCAGTTGATTATTGTTTTAAGTTTTAATCGATGGAAAATTAGTGAGGTATCTTTTGAAATGCCAAAATTTTCTCCATGTCAAGCAAAGAGGACCAAAAAATAGTTTTGTTTCTCAGTCAATGACACAAGACAAATATTCAATTTACACTTGCATTATTTATTTCAGCATTTGACAACAAACAGTCGAGATGGAATATTTCGATTTAATGAGCTTTGTTTGATAGGTTGAGTTGAAAGATTTTCAAAGATTTCCAACAAGATGAACATTTTTTTATTCTAAATATAATTCTGGGTTCTCAAATTGAACCTGTCTTCATCTCCTTGTGTATTCCTTAGCTTATCTTCTGCAGTCCTTTTTGTGTTTCTTCTGTCCTTGAACTCTTTGTTCTTAAAGCAGCTCCATTAAAAATAAAACATGGAAAAACAGAAAAAAAAATTCGCATGTTATTCAAATTTTATAAAGGAAAAATATATATGTTATTCTGATTTGCATGTCTCACAATCAACTGGACCTTTGCTAAAGTAATTGCTTATTGCTATTGATGTTCGATTTAAAGATCTCTGATTATCATCTAAAAACTTATTGCTCTCTATAAACTTATTGGTAAAATCGTCGCATACTATTTATTAAGAGCAATAAGTTTGATATCAATAAAATACCGACTTTCCTTCTGGACTTGCACCCTACAGATTTACAACGTTTTCATTTGTATCATTCTCTTTTAAACTACTGGTTAGATCCCAAAACGCCTGCCAAGATGGGCCACCTTCCATCACTGCATCTCTTCCCTTATCTTTGACCACAGCTATGCGGTTTCTAAGCTCCTTCGCATCATTAGATTCCATCAGCCAACGGATCTTTGTCTCCACCGCATTAGCATGCACCAGCTCCTTGTCGTACACTTCAATTGACCCAGCAACCTTCAGTTCCTCCGCCAAGTACTTTCTGATCATTCTTTGCTCAGCATAAAGCGGCCAACATACCATTGTCACACCAGCCGTGATGGCTTCAAGAATGGAGTTCCACCCGCAGTGTGTAACAAACCCACCAATTGAATCATGCTGAAGTACCTCTACTTGTGGAGCCCAAGACTTAACGACCATACCTCGATCTTTTGTTCGGTCCAAGAATCCTTTCGGCAACAAAAGGTCAAGGTTTGGTTCTTCGAACATGTTTGTCGGATCACGCAAGACCCATAAAAACCTGTGGCTGCTTTTTTCGAGACCAATGGCCATTTCCCTAAGTTGCTCCAAGGAAAAGGTTCCCATGCTACCAAAGCAAAGAAACACCACACTCTGCTTTGGCTGTTTATCCAGCCATGCGAGGCATTCATGCCTTTCTTGACCTTCCTTACAGCTGCCTTTGCTGACTATTGGGCCAATGCAATAAATAGGAGGTGTGGAACCGTCAGGCACACAAAGCCCGTCTTTAATTGCATTGACGGCTTTGCTCTCAAACGACTCGAATGTGTTAACAAGCATGCCATCAGCAGTTTGCAGTCTTTTGAAATGGTAGAGAATATTTTGGTTTGTTGAACTCTCCCGATCCCGCATCGTATCAGGCATATCAGATGCAACAATGGTCAAAGAACCAGGGAAATTTAGAGGATCATCATCTCTCATGTCTTTCAGGCTGGTAGTTGTGCTTGAGTAAAAAGTTGGATAGTACAGGGCAGTAGAAACTCCAACAGCAGGGGAGGGGAAAAAGATGTATGCAGGAATTTGAAGCTGATTAGCGACAGCAATCACATCCGTGCAGAAGAAATCAAGGACAATAGCACGGACAGAAGAAAGAGTGCCAAGAAAGGAAACAAGGTTTGGGTGTTGCAAACGTGAGGCCGTGAGCATGATTTCAACAAAACTGAAATTCGAAGGGATCGGAACCGGAGGAAGCACGTGAAAAGAGATTGAAGGGTTGGAAGAAGATATACTAGCGAGCAAGTCAGAGCCGGGTTTGTCAGGCTGTTCAATTATGACAATAGTGACAGAGATACCGTTGCGAATGAAGAGCTTGGCAAGTTCAACCATAGGCACAAGGTGACCAACACCCACGCCCGGGTAAAGCACAACCTTGCCTTCCTCCATTGCTGGGGTCTATGAAGTGCTCTCTGTTTAATCTAGTTTTGATTTTGTGGCTGCCGGTCTGTTTGATCTACTTGTGATTTTGTGGCTGGAGGTTTGTTGACTAGCCTTAATTTGAAATGCATGTGGTCAAGAAGTTCGGGAACCAGGACACCAGAGAAGTCAAATGCTTTGAACTTGGATATGTTTCTTATATCATATGTGATATGTGACCTTCAGGAACCAATGTTAATTCCTGAATGAGAAAAAAAAAATTATCGTTAGAGTAAGCATTCAAGTTTTTATATAGGCCACAACCATTATATATTATGTGAAACGTCAGACAGTTATGACTCATTAATTTTATATTTTCAACAAACTTTTAGTACTATTAGCAATAATGACTTTTCTCCATTAAAAGATCCTAATATAATCTAATCTAACATATAATAAAGTCTATATGATTGAGGAATTGCTCAGGCCACGCTAAATTTACTCAAACACTCTTAAATTTACCAAAATATCCTCCTCCTATTTCGTTTTCTCAGATTTTAGCGTTAGATAGAGAGTCTTTTGGTCATTTTATAAAAATTAGGGGAGTGGATGAGTAAACAGAACGTGTCTTGAGCAATTCCCATAAGATTGGCTTGCTGACCTACAATACTACATGGTATCTCTTTTGTTATTTTTGGCGTGTAGCTAAGACGTAACGGGTTAATATGGGTCGGATTGAAATGCAAACAATTTATTACAGTGGAATACTGCACAGTTTGATTCACATAAACCCGTTTCAATTAAAAAAAATACGAGTCTCCCGTGACGGGACACGAGGCACGAAAAAAAGGGTCAGGCGATTTGGAGTTTTGCACTTTCGGTTTCTTTTTTTAGCTTTCTTCATTTGAGTCCCTCACCTCTTGATTTTAAAATTTCCCATTCGGTTGGACCCAAGATATAATAAAATTATAATTGTAATTGCAGAAAATCTTATGGAATTATTTAAATAAACAAACTCGCGTTACATTATCGATTATTAATTCACGCTATTATAAATAAAAATTACTTAAGGTACATTATATTCTTCAATCATCATCGTTATCACCAATTAATTTCAGGAAAATTGTTACTTTTGTGTTCCGGTCTTTTTTTAGCATTCCGGGTGCGTTTGGATCGTTGGAAAAAAGAAGAAGAAAAAAAAATATAAACAATCCAAACTCTTCACAAAGTTACACACTTTCCAATACTTCTTTCCACTTCTTCCCACACCTATCCAAACGGAGCCTCTGTTAACAACTTAACATCACCGTTTTCAATACCTAGGATTGTCAATGAAATCTGTTTATCCGTTCATCCAATCTATATTGTACCGTATAAGACGGGTACGGGTAAAGTTTTATTTTCGTTAAGTTAACGGGTACGGTATGGGTAAGAAAAATTTTTCGTTAATTTAACGGGTACGGGTAAAAACTATTTCGTACCCGTTTTCATAACGAGCAATTGTCACAATTAAAAAGATTACATGATCCATATGGTATCTTATATTGCATGATTGGTAAAAAATATTACTAGATTTTATTTAAAGATATATAGTTTTTTCCATTCAGTGCGCAAAAAAAATAAAAAAGTAAAAACCTAAAATATTCGCTACTATTGTTGCACTATATTAATATACATATTGATATAATTTATTTATACAGAGTGTACAAAATTTATTGTTATTACATCCATTTGTTACTGTTACTGTACCTACCCATACCGTTAATTCTTAACGGTACGGATAAGATACGAGTAAAGTTATTTTTAACGGGTACGGATAGGTTACGGGTAAAGAAAATTTTAACGGGTACAGATATGAAAATACCTTGTATCATGCCGTATCGTACCCATTGACAGTCCTATCAATACCCTACCGGTACTAGAAAAATCGAATCTAAATCCGGCAGGAAAAGACACCCATAATGGTCTGTTTGTAAACCAAAAAAATCGACAGAAAATTGGATAAACCAGAATATTTTGCTATTAGACCGGCTGGTTTGAAGCAGTAATCCTACACGCAGGTGAGTAGAATGGAAGCAATAGCTTTACCCACTGGGTCGACAGGCTACATTTGTTTATAGTGATCGTAAAATATGTATTATTATAGTTAACAGATACTTACCAGCTGAACTGGAACATTGGTTAACATTTTTCCACCTAGTCTCCCCCACCCGTCCACAACATTCATTCACCCGCTTTGCCTGACCTCCTCAGGCCCGAACACACCCGCTCCCCGGCAATCGACCTAAATCCACGACCTTCCGCCCCGCTACCATCAAGATAATTAGTGTAGTTATTAGGACTATAAGCATATTCTATCAAACTGGATTGTCTTGCTAATTTTGTGTATTAATCAAGACAATATTAGTGTAGTTTATTAGGACAATGCGCCTATTCTAACAAGACAATTATTCTATGTTGCACGGATACGGATTCAAGTACCGTATTCGGTACGATTCGGATACGACGATTCGAAAATTTTCAAAAATCTCTGGTACGGTACGGCGATATATATGTTATATATATCAAAAAAATTAAATTTGATGAGAGTTGATATATATGAATTTTTTTACTTTTCTAGTGATATTTGGAAAATTATTTGAATTCTTTGTATATCTATTATTAGAAAATTTTATATCACTAAATATCTCATATTTTTGTCGGCACTCATATAAAATTTCATAGCCAAATAAATTTTTAAATACTTTGAAATAATTTTAAAAAAATAACACATCTTAATGAAAATTTAATTTATGAGTTTTAAAAAAATATTCGAATTTTGTGTAAGTCTATAATTAAAAAATCTTATATCACCAAATTTCTCATATATATGGGAGTGTGCATATAAAGTTTCATAGCCAAATGAAATTCTAAAGACCTCAACTCTAAACAATTAAAAAACGAAATTATATTTCAGCATATGGAGCTGTCCATTTATATCCGGTTTTGAAGTTGAAATTTTTAGTCCCACATGAGGTATGGAACTTATAGATGCATACTATGTGTGCGCATGGGCTGGCAACGTGTGGGCTTGGCTGGGCCGAGTTTTGGATGATGGGCTATTGTGTAATAATGTATATATTATTTGTCAAATGAATTAATTAAATATATGTTCACTTATTTAATTTGTTTGTATGTGTTCACTTTGATTATTTTAAGTGTTCACTTTCTGTTTAGCGATGGCAGGGATGATAAATCTGTAGATGGCAGTAATCAATTTCCACAGCTATTATAAGTGCCATCGGCAAAATAACCATCCGCGCCATCGCTGCTATATGTTACAAATGTTCAGTTTAATTATAAAAAATGTTCATTTAATGCGTCAGAATCGCGCTAAAGTCAGAGTCGCGCGTGGTCAAAAGGTGCTCTAGGAGGTAGGGGTAGAATCAGAAAAAAATTAATGTGAATCGGATCGATTCATTTCCAATTCTAATTTTTACCTGTATTCTTGTCAGGTTCATGACCCCTTCGCTTGGTTTTTTTCCTTATAACAGTTGTATTTCTGTTGCAATTAACTGATCATTTATATTTAAATAACTGAATGTTTATACTTATTAAACTGAACATTCGTACTTACTAAACTAAACAGTTATACTTGATAAAATAAACATGTTTACTCATAACATTTATATTTTCTATTGCAACTAACTGAACAGTTATACTCAATTAACTGAACATTTGTATTGACCAAACTGAAATTTTGGCCAAAAAAAATCAAAATGAACATATTTTGTCACACCCCAAACCAAACTGCGTCCGAGGAAGACAACCTCCGCCATGTGTACACACTCTGTTGTGCACACGAAAAGCTAACTATAGTGTCTCAGATACAATAAATCACAATATAATGCCAGAAAAATGATATCAAAATAACTAAATACACAAAATATCAACATATGAAACAACCCAGATATCAAATGGCATCAACCAGCAGCGATAAGCAACCTTCAACTTCAGATCGTCTTCAGTCAGACCTAAATCTGCTCCACAAATAAAATGTGGGATGAGTACGCGAATATTCAATGCAATAACATGGTAAGCTAAAAGTTTTGGTTAAACTAAAGGTAGAACTAAACCATACTTAAGTTGGACATTTTAAATCCTAAAATTGCAACATCTAAGTGTGAGTTTAATTTAATGATGACATTAATCTACAAGTAATGACATGCCAAACTAAAATCAGAAAGTTATTTGGAGAAGCAGATGATAATAATATTAATATATTAATATACGAGGAATAGATAATAATACGAGAGTGAAGCACCCGCACTCAATGGTCAAATTATAAGTCACATAAAATCCAGAATCAACTCACAAGTCCCAAAATATATGACACAAACCGTACCTACAGATCAACCAAACTCAGCTCTGCTCGATAACTCAACTCTGCCCCTATTCCCACATCCCGTCGAGATGTGGGCAGTAAAACACGGTACCAACCAACTGACTTATGGGGATCGAGAGGTAGTCTGATATAATGGCACACTCAGCTCTTAGTTCAATGTCAGGCCAAAGAAATATAATAACACAAGACAAATAGATATCACAATAACACAAATAACCATAGAGTAACCGCAGTACCGCTTAATAGTCGGTCTGCTGAGTGATCATCAGAAACGCGTTGTTCGAGATCGCTATCATAAGGAGCCCACCGACAATGGCTGAGGTCAAGCTCCCGATAATGGAAACCGCGTGCAAAACGCTCTTATCTCACTCGGTCTCACTATCCTGAATCCTACCAGATGCATGTGTTGATTAAGGGCACTTTTAAGTTTATTTATTTATCCTATAAATGCAACTAATCTTTTGATTACTAGAATGCTCTTAACTATTTACTTAATGTTAATGATGAAGGAATTTTTACCTAGGATATTGATCGAAGGGTGAAAACCAAGTCTCAAAATAAAAACCTCGTGTCTACCGATCTAATCGTTTGTAGAACAGCTTGAGGGTCGAATCCACAGGGACGGTGTTGGAATATTAGTCTTTTACTTTACTAAACTAGCTAGACGGTTCAACTCTTTTGTAAATTAAGGGTTGCAGGTGGGTTCAAATCTTAAGTCTAATTTCGAGGTCAAAACAAGAATTAATGAGAGATATTCAACAAGTCATGAAATTCTAGGGTTTCTGGTTGCTAACACTTCTCCTTAGTCCCAGTTCCAGCGGTCCGCTGACTCTCGTAGCGGCCCGCTATAAGAACTTAGGTCGCTAATCTATTAGACTGGTCGCTGGCTACTTGGCGGGCATAGACAACCTCGTTGGTTCACTCAGTGGCCCGCTAGGATTAGCAATGTGAATGCAAATTGACTTAATTCAGTTGACAATTGTGCAGGGATAATGGCTTAATTAAGGTCCTAGATCAAACTCTCGTTTAGGTCTGGTTATCAATTAATTAACCCAATTTCCCTCGTATAGAATCTAGATTTCAACTAGCGTTTCTTGGTCTTGTTTCTACAAGTTTATACCTTTCTAACCTATGAAATCCTAGAGTTTTCACTCTTGGAAATGACTTAACTCTCGTTAACTAGTCCTGGTTTAACCTTTCAGTTTACAACCTTCATGTTAATCATAATCATGCCTAATAATCTAAGTTTATTTGGACTTAACCACCTAGCAATTAAGCGAGCTCTACTTAACGGGTGTAAACAAATCTACCTAGATAATCATGGCATAATCAATTCAAGCAATTCAAGCAAGGTATAAAACACAAAGATATCAAATAAACTAAATAAACATGCAATCAACAACTAAGAATTCGAGTTTACAACCATAGCCCTAAAACAAACAATCAACAACTAAGAGACATCATACAAACACAAGAGAAAATGAGAATAAGAAAAGATTACAACCAATTGCTCTTGCGTGTGTCGAAATCTCTTATCAAACACGTCTCTTGCTGTCGCAAGTGATTTGCTTGGCGCTGCCACGATCTGGATTTGAGACCTAACTCTCAAATAACTCAATATCTAACCCTAACTTGACCTTGGATTTGATCTCCTTCTTGTTCTCCCCTTGTTCTCTCCTCAAACAGGTCTTTAATAGGCCTTGGGAAGGTGTAGAAACGCTGAAAATAACTGAAGACGTGCTCTGGATGCACCTGGAGTCGGTAGAAACCACCATCCAAATATAGAATTGCCAAATCGGGCGATTCTGCTATATCTGGCAGTTCCAGGTCTGCGGGCCGCTGGGACTTTCAGCGGGTCGCAGGAAAATGTCAACACTGCGTCCTGTCAGTATTTTTGGCATATCTCATTCATCTGAACTCCGTTTGAGGTGATTCAAGATCCGTTGGAAAGTTTAGAACGAGCTCTTCAACTTTATGGACTCATCCAAGTCATTTATTGTCCAGAATCTGTCATAAAATTAGAAAATATGGTAGTAACTCATTCTTGACACAAAACTCTAATTAAACTAACCTAAACTCATCTAAACTATGCAAACTATGTAAACTCAAGACAATTGGTTTAGTTTGGAGACAAAATGGTACCTGAATATGCATATAAAATCCACTCATCAGATATCAAATAAATTTGTAACCTATAGCTAACCTCACTAATCGTTCAGAATATAGATTTAGGGTCGAACCCAAGGGACGGATCTATGGATACCGGACTTATCTTTTCTTAAAATTTAGACAGAAATATTTTATGAAGTTTTGAATAATATTAAATTAAACGATGCTTCTAATGTAAATGTTTTTGGTTTATTTTTGGACTTGGAATAAGATGATCAAACTAAACTAAAGTAAAATACTAAGAGTAAAGTCTTTTGGGTTTTAAACAAAAATTAAGGCGCCTTAGGAGTCGGATTTCATCTATATTTGGCTATTAAATCAGAAACTTAAACACTTTCGCGTTTTGGTTTCTTAATTTAACTACAGTCGACTCTCTGGTCGGTTCGAACAGGAGTCTGTTCGGTTCGACTAGAGAGCGAAAGTGTGTTGGATTGGTTTTCTATGTTCACTAGTGTTTTGAGTCAGGGTTTATTGGACAAACTTAGCTAACCTAAACCTCAGCTTTCGCATGTTGGGACAGATCCTGGTTTGCTCACAATCTAACATATTTAACTTGATTGGTTCACAACTTTTTGTATAGAATTCAATCCGTTAAACCAGTTTATTGGAGTTCTTAGGAATATTTAGAGGTCTTTTGAACTAATCTAAAAGTCACACTTTTGATGCAAACTAATCTCCCCTTTCGGTTCTATGATTTACTCCAAATACTCAAATTTCTTGACTTGTTATTCCTAACTTAGACTTGCTAGATGCAGCTGTTCAACTAGAAGGTAATTAAAGAATTCAACAAGTAATTAACTCAAGCAACTATTTAATTCACAATAAACTAGGTCTCAAAACATAGCAATGCATAGCATATCAAACGAACATCATCCAAACATAGAGTTACTCTCCTAATCCTAAGGTCATAAAGAGAACTAGCCTAACATAGTACCAAAACAAACAACAAGAGACAAATAACAATAAAGATACAAGCCTATCAAATCAGAAGACAAAAACATAGAGAAATAAAACCAAATACTCCTTATGCTTTGTGATAACCTACAATCTAGCTTATAAGTTTCAACAAAGAGATCAGATAAAGAAGAGTAGAAATCCCAAATTTATTTCTTTCTTATTGAACTTAATACATGGTTTATTTCTATTTACAAGAATCTAACCCCCCCTTCCTCATGGAGGGGGTGTCTATTTATAATCAACAGACACCACATCGGATCTTCTGTGGCCTTCCCGTGACACAATCTTCCCTTCTTGATTGCGATACGAAGGTCGCCAAAACCTCTTCCAACCTCGCCCTACCTCTACCTGGCTTCCGGCCCAAGATTGTTTGCGCGAGGTTTCATCGAGGTTCCCTTAGTGGCCATCATAGGAAGGTTACAGGACATCCTGGGACCGTTATTGGAGATCGTTTGTCCTTAGAAACCGTTTTCCCGAGTGGGCCCACTGGACGAATTCTCTCTAACGGTTCCTGATTCTGGTCCCACCTAAAGCATAACGTCTTTGGGTCCACCTTAGACATGACAGTTTTCGACCTTCTTTCTTTGGGGACCCCAAGGAGGATCTATTCGTGCGATCTTTTCTGATCTTCCTTCATTTCTGGGCCTTAAATGGGGCTTTAAGTAGCCGTTGGGCTCAGACTCTATCCTGACTGTATCATTAGCCCTCGAGCTTCTGATGAATACTTGTATTTTATCAGAAGCTCTGTGAAAGAAGATCCAAGATCAAATAATAATGACGAACTTTAGGCGATATTTAGGCGACGTTTGATCAGTGTCTCAGCCCTTTTGAGGAGGAGGGCGCAAGGCGTAATTAATCATTTGATATTGTAGTTTGCTAGCCCTCAGGTGATGTTAAACCTTTGGGAGAGATGTTATAAAATGTGGATGCCGCACAGCGCAGTTGCTGCCGCAGATTGAAGGCTACTGTCGACGAACCTGGGTGCGACGTTGACTGAAAGATATGAAGAAAGTAGCAACGGGGTGGGGCCACATAAGTATACTCTTCCTAGGGATTCTACAAGATCTTCTCATTATTGTGTCTTTTGGGATATCGGGTCGTGACGATTTGTCTTCTCGTTGGGATTTGAAAAGGTCATAAAGTTCCTTTTTGGGCGTAGAAACCGAGGGGACGTGTCTTTTATATGAATTGCAAGATTGTCATTTCTGTCTCTACCCACATTTGGCGCTTTCTTCTTTGTTCTTGCTTCTCTTCTCTTCTTTCTTGCATTCTTGTGAACTTCTGGTTGTTGTTCTTTTTTTTGCTCTTATTTCTGTACGGCGGCGACTACTAATCACTGGTACTGACTTTCTTCTTTCTTGCCTTTTTCGTACCTTCACTTGTCTTTACTTTTCGATTATTTCTTATTGTTGCTTTTGTTTGAATTTTTCTTGTTG
The DNA here is from genome assembly GCA_028095005.1 of Rhynchospora pubera. Lineage (NCBI taxonomy): Eukaryota > Viridiplantae > Streptophyta > Magnoliopsida > Poales > Cyperaceae > Rhynchospora > Rhynchospora pubera. The sequence goes on along the minus strand of CM051460.1, from coordinate 81,904,325 downwards.
TTTAGTTCAACAACGCCTAAGAAGATTTTTAGGAGTGATGATTCTAAGGGAATCAAGGATAACTTTCCGTTGTCTAGAGGTTTTGAATCTTTCCCTTGGATTCAGAGCAAAATAGCAAAATTTAGGATGAGCTTGATTTTTGACGATCGGGAAGAGAGCGAATTACAAGTAGAAGGAGCGGAGAAGATGGATCGCCCCTTCAAAACCTCGAAAGGCAGAGCATTTTTTGCGAAATCTGCATATTGGGGGATGAGTTTACCTTTGTCACCCTTCCAATGTGAGCTTCTCAATATGGTACAAGTTCCTCCGGGTCAGCTTCTTCCCATTGCTTGGTGTTGCATTACTTCTTTCGAGCAGTTGCTTACGGTGAACTTTGAGAAAGTGGGCGCCAGTTGATAACCTACAATCTAGCTTATAAGTTTCAACAAAGAGATCAGATAAAGAGGAGTAAAAATCCCAAATTTATTTCTTTCTTATTGAACTTAATACATTGTTTATTTCTGTTTACAAGAGTCTAACCCCCTTCCTCATGGAGGGGGTGTCTATTTATAATCAACAGATGACACCGCATCAGATCTTCTGTGGCCTTCCCGTGACACCATCTTCCCTTCTTGATTGCGATACGAAGGTCGCCAAAACCTCTTTCAACCTCGCCCTACCTCTACCTGGCTTCCGGCCCAAGATTGTTTGCGCGAGGTTTCATCGAGGTTCCCTTAGCGGCCATCATAGGAAGGTTACAGGGCATCCTAAGACCGTTATTGGAGATCGTTTGTCCTTAGAAACCGTTTTCCCGAGTGGGCCCACTGGGCGAATTCTCTCTAACGGTTCCTGATTCTGGTCCCACCTAAAGCATAACGTCTCTGGGTCCACCTTAGACATGACAGTTTTCGACCCTCTTTCTTTGGGGACCCCAAGGAGGATCTATTCGTGCGATCTTTTCTAATCTTCCTTTATTTCTGGGCCTTAAATGGGGCTTTAAGTAGCCGTTGGGCTCAGACTCTATCCTGACTGTATCACTTTGAATTACGATCTTCAAGGCGATGGGGTGATGCCAGATGGTGATCTCACGTGAAACTTCGCTGCCGTCGTCGCAAGGTTGATGATTTTCCAAAGAGTAGAGAGCCAATTGCCTTTGGAAAGGTGGAAAATGATGTAATAATCGAATCTCCTTTCCTTCAGGCCTAGAGAGGTATATATGGATGTCCCAGGTCGCAAGGATGGAAGGCTGGAGCACCAGGGCGCAAGAAATTGCCAAATAATTCAGTTTCCATGTAAAAAGAGTTATCATTTGTACTATGTCGGCAATTCTGGTCGGTTCGAATAGATGCAGAGTCGCATCGAACAAGATGAGAGAAGATAGACCGCGTGCCTGGCTGCTACAGAAGCTGGTCGGATCGAACAAGATAGCTGTTCGGGTCGACTAAGGAGAGAATGTGATGCTGCACGTGTCTGGTTGCCACAAGTCTAGGTCGGATCGAACAGGTAACTGTTTGGATCGACCAGAAGAGCGAAAATAGCCTCCAATGCTAGGAATGAGTCATCTAGCGCGTATGCTACGTCGGGAATCCATCTATATGCTCCAAAATCATCATAAATCATCAAAAACCTATACATAGAAGAGAAGAAACGACGGCAGAGCCAAATCTTGGAAAAACATAGCAATTTATTAAATAATTTGTTGATTTTAGTCTATTTTGAGTGCCAAGTACGGTCCAAATATCAATAAATATTGACTACGTCAGTTAATGACATGTTATGCACACATAAAATTACTGATCTAATTCTTAAACTAAAGTTTAAAGAAAACCTAAAGCTTCCACACACCTGAAATGACGGACATAACGACAGTCGTGACTGTAAAGCAATGGCGAAGTCCTTGCCAACGCCTTGCACAACTTACTCGGATCAACAATTGGTCAACTACACCTAAGTGGTCTGATTGATTACCTGACAATCAGAAAGGCTATGAGTTAGACTAACAATTACCCAATATTATCCCATAATTAAAATCAAGTGCTGGTTATGTGTTCTAAACAATATTATCCCAAAGAGACTGTCACACCCCGACACATAGGGCATGACAATCCCCGCCGCGAATACACAATCTCTGTGCACCCGCAAGGCGTTTCCCTACTAATTACAAGGGTTAAGTTCCAGCTTACCATGTTCTACCACGTTGTCTCCTATGACTCACTGAGTCATCATGGCAAGACAAATTTTGGCTTAACTTCGCTTGACTTGATCGAGCCCGTCTCTGCAACCTGGAACCCACATCCATTGTGGAAAACATGCAAAAGCACGGAATGAGAAATAAATTCTCAGTGCGGGTTTTAGTTCCAGTACGTGGATTTAAGCTAAAATCCAAGTTCTAGAAATAATAAATAATTTATTGATTAAACATATGATTGTAAAAACATTATATGCATTTAATATAAACAAAGCATGCATGTGTTAACTTAAATGATATCAATTGCAATTCTTCGTTTAAATCATGATATCCAGCATATGACCGAAATTGAAATCGGACAAAATCACAAAATCTGACTATGACAAAAGTCATATACATGTCGGAACTGAACACGTGACACGAATCCCATCGCAGACAACACATGTCTGGATATGATAGGAAACTGAGCGTGTTAGGGGTCCGAGCATGGCAGAATTGAGCATAACATAAGTCTGGGCAAATCAGAAATCATTCATTTCATTCCATAATCATAATCACTTAGGTCCCCTAACCCGAGGGCAGGCAGAAGGGGATTTTGAATCAGCATATCATTCACATAATTTCATATCACTCAGGCCTCCTAACCCAACCGGTTGGGCAGGCAGAAGGAGACCTTTCCCTAACCCAAGGGCAGGCAGAAGAGACAAATCTCTAACCCTGGGCAGGCAGAAGGGAATTCCAAATCCACATAGCGCTATTGAACTGGCCGAAGCCGGGGGCCAACCGACTCCGGAGAGTGATGCAAACATATCCAATCACACATATCCATCATATCACATCATATCTCAGTTATTTATTCATATCATTTCATTTCTTTCAGTCAGATCATTCATAAGACAGATTTATCAATAGCAACGGCATTTCCAAATATCTGACTGCTACTTATCAAATTTTCTCAAAACGGAGAACATGCATCTCAAAATGCAGTTTAATCACTAATTGGGCACTATCATTTAAAATGCTTGAATACGGTCATGCAGACAAACGAATTTCCAATATGCATATGAATAAAACATATTTTATTAATTACTTAAACTTTAACAAAAATCCAACGTAATTCCGCACCTGGATAGTAGAAAGCATAAACGTAGTTTCTCGATATCTCGTGATGATTCGGATGCTTGACGACCATTATACTTGGGTTCTTTCCCTTAACGGTTTGCTAGGCTTGATAGTCACGTGTCAAGTGATTCTAGTTCGGTTCCTTAATAAAACAAGTGACTTTCTTACTAACCGTTACATACTTAAAGTAACCTAAATAACCTAATTATTGGCGGTTCTTGGGTTACCATACTGACGGCCTAAGTTAACCAGACTGGTTGAGATTTGGATGGTTAAGTTAAGATTATTCATTAAGAGGATTCTGTTTTAAAATATATTACTAAGTATTTTGTCTTATTATTAATAATTGGTTTTGACTTTCCAGTCATTAAGAGTTTATATTTATTTTATTATATAATTCATTAATTATTATTTTTTTTAGAATCAAAGTATTCATTTATTTACTATACAAATTATTAATTTACATTTCTAGAATTATGTTGACAATTTGACTATCTGATTATTTAGTTAATTGTGTTTGGAAAATTTTGTTCGACTCCAATTAAATCTTGGAATCATATTGTGTCCAATTGGATGTAATATCGGCTAGTTCTTAGACAATGTATAATCACATCTCATTTTAAGATCCCTTAATTAATAGAATTTTCCCAAGTTTATTTCCATGGTATGTTACATTGACAATAGAAATTCTATCATTTAATACATGCATGAATCTCGATCAACGTAATATTTTATAAGCATCATTTAAATAAAAATAATTATGTACTTTATTCTTTTAATTAATTACTATATTAAACTTTATATTAAAATGACGTTCATCACATAAGTTAAGCTTTATTATTAATTTCACTAAGATTGAGTCTAATTTGTTTCAATCATTCAATTATTTATGGGTTCAGTCTTTATAATTATCAGGCTACCATCAAATTCTTCATTATTTGCCAATTAATCTTTGTACCATAATATGATCTAAAATCATTCTTATATTATGTTTCTTTTTCTTGGTCTTATGGTTCAAGATATGTACATGATGTTTAAGAATATACAATAGACACCCAACAGATTTTGTCCTATGCGTTTCTGAATGCACCAAATTAACATAAGATAGAGTTGTCTCTATTAATTTGGCACAGCCATTAGTTATCTCTTATTTCGTCTTTCCTTAATCATGTAATTAATTTGATGTCTTTCCTGATATGGCTCTCTCTCTCATTATAGAATCTATACTGTATACAACACTCAACGAATTTAATGTACAGTAAGACAATATTCGCTTATACATATTACATAGGCTCCCTGGAACTATGGTTTCATACAGGAATCACAATCACCACATACCAGACGGTCCAGACCGGTACATGGACTGCATCGACTCAGAAAATTATCTAATACATGAACTAATTACGATGGAGACTACAACCCATATTCAAGTTTAATTATCTAGCAACCAAGATAAGAAAGGAGCAAACCCTAGCTTCCGATCGGAATTTCAAAGAACAATAGAAGAAGAAAGGCAATACCCATACGACTTCCTCGGCCACCAGCTCGTTCACCTTCCTTTCATCTTTATACCAGCACCAATCTAATTAAACTAGAGGAAGAAGGTATTATGTGTACCGAAAAGGAAATAAAAAGAAGAGAACAACTTATTTATAGACAGGAGAGAAAGGGTAAGATGGTGTACAAAGGCCAATCGAAACAACCCACGTTGCCTAGTTGGATAGGAACAAACTTTAGTGGGTCCCACCTGTCGGATTGGCTTCAAGGTGATAAGAATGAAAAATTAACCCTTGATTTTGATCAAACAAAGAAGAAACGCACCACGTCAGAGGAGATAAGCTCAAAGGGTAGCCAATAGGGACGAAGAAGAAAAATAGAGAGGGAGAGAGGCGGTTCGTGGTGTGAAACAGAGGGAGATAAGAATGAAGAGGAGTTGAGGTTTATTTGAGGTTCGGATCTTGATCAAACGGTGGATACAATTTCCAAATGAATTTTTCATTTAAATTTGATTATTCTAAGGTTAGATTTCAGTTGTCAATTAAACTTTGATTTTGCTAGAATCATGTACGTTAATTGTGAATACTACACAAATTAAAAAATTTCGATTTCGAATAAGTTTCTCTATAATTATTCATTTAATCATTTTAGGATTATTAATCATAGAATTTCAGTTACCTTAGTAATACTTTTAAAATTTATCTAATTAATTTTATTGTACTGCGTTTGAAAATTCTAGGTTGTTACATTCCACCCCCCTTAAAAAAAATTCGTCCTCGAATTTCATAGGAGTTAAGTTTAATATATATTTGAGATTAGTTTCATCATGTTTTAACTTGTTTTAGTATCGTTCCTCTCTATTCTCTTTATTATTTTGGTTCCGCTTAGCAATCGTTTTTACCTCTTGGTTGTTGGTACAAATATATCAAAGTATGACTTTAACTTTCTTGATGGTCAGTCAAGGAAGCAAAGTAATACTTAATATATAAAAGATTAATATCGATATTGGTGACCAGCCAATACAGATTTTAATCTTCGTACACAGATATTTTAGTGTCTTTATTAACTGTTAAATTCCATGGTAGTTGCTTTCTGTATATTTTGGTATGGTTAGTATCTTAAATTTTGCATTTATTTATTTATATCTCCTTTTTAAGATCAAATTTGAATCTAGATTGCTGATTCTCACAAGTAAGATTTTGAGATTTAGTGATGTTTTGATTACTGGGTAGACTTATCTATCTTATTTATTTCAGCATACACATTTCAAACAAACGGATGGACAAGGTAATCTAGTGTTGGTGAACTTTATTTCAAATACAAAGGTTTCTTCTGGACGATGGGTTTCTTCTCCCTTACTGACTCAAGATAAAATATATAATCGATTCTAATTTCGACTTCCATTATTAAGGTTTCCTTCAAGAATGAAAGTCGATTATTCTTGTAAGAACCGATATATTTCCATGAGTTCTACTCATTTTTAAAGAATTCATAGTTTCTTTAGTATGACTGATCTTATTCTAACTTAAAATATCCGTTGATCATGTTATTACGGAATATTTAAGTCATGAGTTTTCTATTAGCTCAAGTCACACTAAGAATTCTTTATTTCGAGTCAGGTCATTATATTCAAACAGTTTCAATCAACAAGAAACATATGCTATTCAATAAGGATATAGCATAAGTACTTGCCTTGAGATTAATATGACTGAAATTTGGTGTTGAATATTTTTGACTCGTTTCTTGAGCATTTTATTTTCCCTTTATTGAGAAATACTTTTAGGTATAACAATTTATCTACACAATGATCCTCAAGGTCATTGATAACTTTCCATCAGACTTGGAAAGTTTATTTTAAATTGTTATCTCCAATTGGTTGATAGTTATAGCTTAATTCTATAAATCTACAATAATTCATCTAGTGAATATATTGTAATTTAAGAATATGAATTATCATAGCTATAACTAATCTTAAATAATTTCACAATCCAATATGGATTTAAAAATTATTGTTAGTCAACGGAGATAATGTATTTATTCTAACATCATAAGACAATTGAAGTCCTTAGATCATCTAACAAATCACTAAGGTATGATTTATCAGATTTCCAAGAATTGCAAATCCGAACGACATTACTATTTAATTTAATGGTCGTTAACGGATATAGCAAGTGACCTTCCTTGATAAAGTAAGGATAAGTTGAAGTTATTTATACCAATATATACATATGTTCATTATAACATATTGGTTTAACTTCAAGTCACCTCCTTTATGTGTCTCAAGAGTGAATTGCCTAGTCAAATAAGTTATCGACTAGCAATTATTTTAATTGCACCCAATTTGCTGTGTTTTAACAGAAATTAACGGCGCAATGTATAATGATAAGCTATTTAAATATTTAATCTCTTATTCCAGATAAAATCTCAAAAATGTTCTTATTGAAATATTGAGATATTTGAAAATTAACTGGAATAATTGAGATATCCACTTATCATCAAACAAGCATTATAACCTGTATCTTAACAAGTTAATTGCTTTAAATGTTAATAGCTTAAGGACTTAATCATCATATACTCGACATTCGAAGTACAGATGAAATTATTTAGAAAGGTGAAATTGCACTTCCTCTGGTTGCCAAACATTTGAGTTATCCAGTTGTTTAGCAAAGTCCATAGTTTATAAGCTATTAACGAGTCCTCCGGTTAAAATTCCAACCTATTTTATTTTATACAAGTACATTCGTTGAGTACTCGTAATTATAAGATGACTTAATGCAGGTGTCCAAGGACAAAAAGATCATCTCATAGAATAATAGGTAGAATGAATTTTCAGTAATATCCAGAGGTTATTTTGGGATACATCCTCCTAATTCTTTCAAGTTATTATGAGAATTGCATCTCATTCTTACATCAGGGGACATATTTTTCCATAACGTTTGCCTCATTGAGCTTGTCAAAGTCCCATATTGAATTTATTTTGGAACAGTCTTCAGCTCCTTTGTCCTTACTTCCATACCCGAAATGATCATTATTCAAGTGATTATATTAGGGTTAAGGACAAGGCAACTTATTATGGTTGTACCAAAATTATTTTGGTACATACTTTCTTTTTGCAGGTTCAATGCAAACTATAGGGCTTGCATTCCTGTTTTGTTTTTCAACAGTCTTCTTCAACGCTGGTAGTTCTTGTGTAGCCGAATCGTCTTTTGAAGTAGCGTCATCTAAAATTCATTTATCTACGTACTATCGTTTTTAATAACAAATAAGGTTATGTTTATATCAAAACTTAAATTATCAATAACATGTTTCTCTTATTTCCAAATTATAGTAGTATATATATACATTGTATTAATTATCAGAATAGTTCTAATTGAGGAAAAATAAAATAGCAAGTATTCATTATCACGCATTTAGTATTATTTGATAAAATATTTTAAAAAAGTATTCAAATCTAATTAATTACCTAATTAACTAGAGAGAGTTTCTTTTTTTAAAAATAACAGGTATAAAATATTGTTTTTTCCTAGTTTAATTTGCAATCATTTTATAATTATATATATATGCATCCTACATGATTGTATTTTCATTTATATATTATCTACCTATTTTATGAAGATCATACTACCACTCAATTTAATATATAGGATATAAATCATGCCATGTAATTAAGTTCAAATAGGATTATGCATTATGTACTATATTAAAATTTTAAGTAAATTTGGAAGAATATAGTTACTATATTAATTCGTATCTATATAACTTATACATATCATAATGTTTACCTATGAACACATTACTGCTTGTCGGTTTATTTACAACATCATATCTCAAATTAATTTTATAAATTACTCATTATTTAAATATATATGTATATACCATTAATTATCCCAGCTGCTACCCACACTCGCGTATTACAGGTCTCGTTAAGGCTTAAAACCATGCTCTGATACCACCAAAGAGACTGTCACACCCCGACACATAGGGCTTGACAATCCCCGCCGCGAATACACAATCTCTGTGCACCCGCAAGGCGTTTCCCTACTAATTACAAGGGTTAAGTTCCAGCTTACCATGTTCTACCACGTTGTCTCCTATGACTCACTGAGTCATCATGGCAAGACAAATTTTGGCTTAACTTCGCTTGACTTGATCGAGCCCGTCTCTGCAACCTGGAACCCACATCCATTGTGGAAAACATGCAAAAGCACGGAATGAGAAATAAATTCTCAGTGCGGGTTTTAGTTCCAGTACGTGGATTTAAGCTAAAATCCAAGTTCTAGAAATAATAAATAATTTATTGATTAAACATATGATTGTAAAAACATTATATGCATTTAATATAAACAAAGCATGCATGTGTTAACTTAAATGATATCAATTGCAATTCTTCGTTTAAATCATGATATCCAGCATATGACCGAAATTGAAATCGGACAAAATCACAAAATCTGACTATGACAAAAGTCATATACATGTCGGAACTGAACACGTGACACGAATCCCATCGCAGACAACACATGTCTGGATATGATAGGAAACTGAGCGTGTTAGGGGTCCGAGCATGGCAGAATTGAGCATAACATAAGTCTGGGCAAATCAGAAATCATTCATTTCATTCCATAATCATAATCACTTAGGTCCCCTAACCCGAGGGCAGGCAGAAGGGGATTTTGAATCAGCATATCATTCACATAATTTCATATCACTCAGGCCTCCTAACCCAACCGGTTGGGCAGGCAGAAGGAGACCTTTCCCTAACCCAAGGGCAGGCAGAAGAGACAAATCTCTAACCCTGGGCAGGCAGAAGGGAATTCCAAATCCACATAGCGCTATTGAACTGGCCGAAGCCGGGGGCCAACCGACTCCGGAGAGTGATGCAAACATATCCAATCACACATATCCATCATATCACATCATATCTCAGTTATTTATTCATATCATTTCATTTCTTTCAGTCAGATCATTCATAAGACAGATTTATCAATAGCAACGGCATTTCCAAATATCTGACTGCTACTTATCAAATTTTCTCAAAACGGAGAACATGCATCTCAAAATGCAGTTTAATCACTAATTGGGCACTATCATTTAAAATGCTTGAATACGGTCATGCAGACAAACGAATTTCCAATATGCATATGAATAAAACATATTTTATTAATTACTTAAACTTTAACAAAAATCCAACGTAATTCCGCACCTGGATAGTAGAAAGCATAAACGTAGTTTCTCGATATCTCGTGATGATTCGGATGCTTGACGACCATTATACTTGGGTTCTTTCCCTTAACGGTTTGCTAGGCTTGATAGTCACGTGTCAAGTGATTCTAGTTCGGTTCCTTAATAAAACAAGTGACTTTCTTACTAACCGTTACATACTTAAAGTAACCTAAATAACCTAATTATTGGCGGTTCTTGGGTTACCATACTGACGGCCTAAGTTAACCAGACTGGTTGAGATTTGGATGGTTAAGTTAAGATTATTCATTAAGAGGATTCTGTTTTAAAATATATTACTAAGTATTTTGTCTTATTATTAATAATTGGTTTTGACTTTCCAGTCATTAAGAGTTTATATTTATTTTATTATATAATTCATTAATTATTATTTTTTTTAGAATCAAAGTATTCATTTATTTACTATACAAATTATTAATTTACATTTCTAGAATTATGTTGACAATTTGACTATCTGATTATTTAGTTAATTGTGTTTGGAAAATTTTGTTCGACTCCAATTAAATCTTGGAATCATATTGTGTCCAATTGGATGTAATATCGGCTAGTTCTTAGACAATGTATAATCACATCTCATTTTAAGATCCCTTAATTAATAGAATTTTCCCAAGTTTATTTCCATGGTATGTTACATTGACAATAGAAATTCTATCATTTAATACATGCATGAATCTCGATCAACGTAATATTTTATAAGCATCATTTAAATAAAAATAATTATGTACTTTATTCTTTTAATTAATTACTATATTAAACTTTATATTAAAATGACGTTCATCACATAAGTTAAGCTTTATTATTAATTTCACTAAGATTGAGTCTAATTTGTTTCAATCATTCAATTATTTATGGGTTCAGTCTTTATAATTATCAGGCTACCATCAAATTCTTCATTATTTGCCAATTAATCTTTGTACCATAATATGATCTAAAATCATTCTTATATTATGTTTCTTTTTCTTGGTCTTATGGTTCAAGATATGTACATGATGTTTAAGAATATACAATAGACACCCAACAGATTTTGTCCTATGCGTTTCTGAATGCACCAAATTAACATAAGATAGAGTTGTCTCTATTAATTTGGCACAGCCATTAGTTATCTCTTATTTCGTCTTTCCTTAATCATGTAATTAATTTGATGTCTTTCCTGATATGGCTCTCTCTCTCATTATAGAATCTATACTGTATACAACACTCAACGAATTTAATGTACAGTAAGACAATATTCGCTTATACATATTACATAGGCTCCCTGGAACTATGGTTTCATACAGGAATCACAATCACCACATACCAGACGGTCCAGACCGGTACATGGACTGCATCGACTCAGAAAATTATCTAATACATGAACTAATTACGATGGAGACTACAACCCATATTCAAGTTTAATTATCTAGCAACCAAGATAAGAAAGGAGCAAACCCTAGCTTCCGATCGGAATTTCAAAGAACAATAGAAGAAGAAAGGCAATACCCATACGACTTCCTCGGCCACCAGCTCGTTCACCTTCCTTTCATCTTTATACCAGCACCAATCTAATTAAACTAGAGGAAGAAGGTATTATGTGTACCGAAAAGGAAATAAAAAGAAGAGAACAACTTATTTATAGACAGGAGAGAAAGGGTAAGATGGTGTACAAAGGCCAATCGAAACAACCCACGTTGCCTAGTTGGATAGGAACAAACTTTAGTGGGTCCCACCTGTCGGATTGGCTTCAAGGTGATAAGAATGAAAAATTAACCCTTGATTTTGATCAAACAAAGAAGAAACGCACCACGTCAGAGGAGATAAGCTCAAAGGGTAGCCAATAGGGACGAAGAAGAAAAATAGAGAGGGAGAGAGGCGGTTCGTGGTGTGAAACAGAGGGAGATAAGAATGAAGAGGAGTTGAGGTTTATTTGAGGTTCGGATCTTGATCAAACGGTGGATACAATTTCCAAATGAATTTTTCATTTAAATTTGATTATTCTAAGGTTAGATTTCAGTTGTCAATTAAACTTTGATTTTGCTAGAATCATGTACGTTAATTGTGAATACTACACAAATTAAAAGATTTCGATTTCGAATAAGTTTCTCTATAATTATTCATTTAATCGTTTTAGGATTATTAATCATAGAATTTCAGTTACCTTAGTAATACTTTTAAAATTTATCTAATTAATTTTATTGTACTGCGTTTGAAAATTCTAGGTTGTTACAATATATGACTAATCTAGACATCATTCATTTTAATTTAAGAGATCGTTTACTGAATCTTATTCTATGCAAATCCAATTAGTATGTGTAATTATTTTAGATATTTTAACCAACGTGGTTCATTAATAATGAATTGAAGTTTTAGTTCATGCCATGTCTTAGGTAACCTCGATCCTACCTTCTGATTGTTACTCTCGGTCATTTCCATTAAATCTGATTCTTAAACTTAATATCTTATTTGGTCTAATAACAGTGCATTAATTCTTAGCGGGTTTCTAATATAAGTTCCTCTAAAACTCTAGCTCCGGTAAGGTAGTAAGCCCACAATTATTTTTATTCTCAAAATCCAATTATAATCTTTAGCTTATAACTCTCAGATAACAGGAAGGAAAAGACCACGCTAAACAACCCTGAATCAAACTAATTCCTTTTATAATTTAGTCCAAACAACAGAATATTTCATAGATCAATTCAACAGCTATTCAAAATTATTTACAAATAGGTCCTTGAGTTAAGAATTTTTCTCACACAAAGGTCCTTGGAGTCAAAATGGCGTACCAGTAAACAAAAGGACCTGGTACAGAGCCTGTAACAGCCCAGTAACCATGCTGAGATCAATTATAACACAAATAGAGCCAAATTGGCTATGTTAAGCCACACATATTCAAAAAGAGGCAACTAGTCAATTAACAGATCAATTCAGAGCCTTAATCAAGCATTCTCAAGCACATAACAGCTCAAATGGAGTCATCAAAGCAAACAACACATATCAGATTTCATAGAGGCAATGCACACTTCAATCATTAAATCGAATCAATCAAACAATCAACACAATAGCTTAATTCAAATGCACGCCTTGACACAATCATTCACAGAGCCACCCCAGACAAGCAATTAACACAGATCAAAGGCAACGGAGGCCGTGCACGATTAACAACAAACTTTCAGTCAAGAAAACAATCACAGATAACAGATCAGTCAGTGCATGCCTTTCAAACAAACACAGTTCAAACAAAAGAGAGAAATGCCAAACCGAGCTCGCAAGTGAGGAAAAGAAGAAGGGGCAAGAGGTGTGTTCCGCCTGCAGTCGCCTGAGCTTCCTCGCCTCCGATCAGTCACCAATCGCCGTCGCCTTGGCCGTCAGGTCGCTGTCAGGTCGCTGCCAGGCGCTGTCGTCACCGATGTCAGTCCAGAATCGAGGGAGAGAGATTGAGTGAGAGAATGTGGGAGAAGGGTTTCGGTTTTGAGAAGGGAGGCGGGACTTGGTGGATGTCCATGAGTGAGGCTGTGGAGGAGGAGGGGGAAATGGTGAAAGGGAGAAGAAGGGCAGTGAGGGGGGGGGGTCGCGGCTGAGAGTGGCGAGTGAGGGGTTTGGGATGGTGTTCGAGTCTGAGACGAGGGGTGAGGCAGGGGCACAGGTCTGTGATTGATCGAGAGCAAGTGGAGAGGTGGGTCTCGGTTAAGAGATGCAATCAACTGGGGCGAGAGAGAGACAGGGAGATTGGGGTTCTATGCTGTTGGTGTGCGCAAAAGAGAAGGAGAAGAGGGGAAGAGGAGGGGTGTTGATGTTGGGTTTTTGCGAGAGAGAGAGAGAGAGGTTATGGGAGTGAGTGAGCGGGATAGAGACGGAACTGTCGAGGAAGAGAAGAAGAAAGCAGGAGAAGGACGGATTCGTATCCTCTGCCGCTCGGTACAGCCGCACTTTTCATACGAGCCGTTCGATCTGATCTGAACGGTTCAGTTTTTTCGAGCTATCAATCCGTATTTTCTAGGAGCCGTTCAGATTAGATCAGACGGTCGGGATGAAAATTGCTGCCAGCCGCTCGCGGCAGATGATGTGAGTTCAGAGAAAGGACGGTGGACGCCAATCCAAATGAAATGGAATTCAGAATCTGATAAATTCCATGAATTTGATAGGATATCCAGAATGACACTGATCTAAAGGTCAGAAATAATCCAAATTTCTGAAATTCAAATCGAACGATTCATAACAGAGAAAACTGACTAACTAATTATCTGATATGTAGATTACAGTTTTTAATCAATTTTTAAACTGTGAATATTTTTATGAACTTGCAATTAGATTCTTAGTTAATTTCATTTATTTGTTTACTTGAAGATTAATTAAATATTAATATTAAAATTTCATTTTTCAACTATTTTTACTATGATTTTTGAAAATTCTTTAAAAATTTTAAATTGTTCGTCAAATTATACGATTTTATTTTGTTTAGAAATTAATAGTCATTTTGAAATTAAACTTTTATTTTAAATTTTAAGGGTTTTCACATATTTGATCTAGCGAACACTTGTAAAATAGTGAACAATTCTACTACAAAGTGAACATTTGTACATATTAAAGTGAGCGCTTATAAAAACGAAATGAACAAAAAAAACGCACTGGGTGAGTAGAAGGGATAGAGCGTTGCTTTGACTTTCGCTGAGGCGTTGTGTAGCGTGATGACGCGAATGACGCGGAGTGGGATGACATTAATCAATTTCCATTTGGGGTGATATTCTCAAAGACATAACTTTAAAATAACATTTTCAAATTTAAAAATTTTAATTTGACTTTTCTTTTTCTTTTAAGTTTTGGAAATTACAGTAGCTAGCAAGAGTTGCTAATTTGTACCGCTAAATTTCAAATCATCAGAATATTCATAACGTAGCTCATTTAGATTGATTATAGAAAGAAAATTTTAGAACTAGTCTTAAATATTACTGATGAGTCAGAAGACCTTTACATGTTAACAACAATATATGAATAGATTGATAGTGATAATTAGGGGTGTCAGCATGATAATTAGGCACGTGGTGCCGTTTCATTTAAGCAAAACGGAACGCATAACAGAATTGGTTTTCAATCCGTTCCAATAACGAAACGATAAACGAAACGTGAAATTATATCGTTTCGACTATTTCAGTCTCATTTCAAACCATTTCATGTATTATTTCTGAAGTGGAACGGTTAACAAAACGGAATTCTGTGCCGTTTCAAAAATGAAACAGTTAACGAATTGGAATCCTATACCACGTTCCTTAACGAAACGGCAAACGAAACAGTCCGTGCATTTCTGCCACGTTTGACAGCTCTAGTGATAATCAATCTAACACAAAAAAGAGTCAGAAGACCTTTCATCCTGACCGTTCAATTTTAATCTCAGATCTCTCAAGAATTCGGTAAACGCCTTTGCTGATGGTCCATCTTCTGCCATGGCTTCCCTAGCCTTCTCCTTCACTGCTAACATGTGCTGATGTGCTCTCTAAGCACTCTCCTACCTTCTGACGCCATCAACCATCTCACCTTTTCCTCCACCTCCTCAGGTCGCACGAACTCCTCCTCGCACCCTTTCATCACCACTCCAACCTTGATCTCCTCAGTTAACAACACCTTATTTATTCCCTGCTCTGCAAATATAGGCCAGCATATTATTGGCACACCAGCTACTATTGCTTCCAGTGTTGAATTCCATCCACAGTGACTCACAAAACCGCCGATTGAAGCATGGTTCAGCACATCCACCTGGGGAGCCCATGAGTTGATCACCATTCCACGGTTCTTGGTACGGTCAAGGAATCCATCTGGAAGAACCAAATGGAGATCGTAATCAGGTTGTGGCTCAAACATTTTGTTCTCATCATTTGTGCTCCTGAGGACCCACGAGAATCGTTGCGAGCTGCGTTCCAATCCAATGGCGATTTGCTTGATTTGATCAATGAGCAAAGCAACAACGCTACCGAAACAGAGGAAGATCACGCTTCCTTTAGGGTGCGAGTCAAGCCATGTGAGACATATGTGCCTCTCCTCAATTTCTTTCCCATTTTCTTTCTTCACCAATGGGCCTATGCAATAGACAGGCGGCATCTTACGTCCTGGCAAACAAACCCCATCCTTTAGTGCTCTCACAGCTCTTTCTTCCAATGACTCGAAACTATTAACAAGAATTCCATCAGCTTCTGCAATTTGTGTGAATTTCTCAATACGAGTTTGGTATATCTCAGTGTCGCGGTCTTGCAAGGTGTATGGAACATCAGCAACAGGTATTGGCGGTACACCAGGGAAATCAAGAGATGTACATTCCATATCTTTAAAGGAGGTGTCAGTGGTGGTGTGAAAAACAGGGAGATGGATGTAGATTGCGAGAACAGAGGCAGCACATGGAAAGTGAACATAAGCTGGAATGCCGAGCTGACGAGCTATTTCTAGAGCATCAGTGCAAAATACATCAACAACTAGAGCTCTGATTGAGTTTGTCTTGGAGAGAGAAGTGAGGAAGTCATAAAGATACCGGTTATTTGCACAAATTGCTTCAAACATAAGGTCCATTGGATGCCGGTTTGGGTCATGTTGAATTGGGACAGGTATGTTGTGAAAAGAAATTAGATGGTTTTCTTTGCCTTGCTGATTTATAAGATTCCTAGCCGAGCTGATTTTGTTTGGAGGATCGGCTGAGATGACAGTGGTGAAGAAGCCATGCCGGTGAAAGAGCATGGCTAGCTCTATCATTGGCACCAGGTGGCCCATACCACAGTAAAGCACTACATTTTCTTTCTTCATTGCTTGTCGATTTAGCTATGGTTGTGCGGATTATGGTTTAATTGAAGGAAATTAGTGAGGCATCTTTTAAAATGCCGAAAGTTCATCTTTATTATGGAAGGAGGACAGAAAATAACATATTTCTTGTTAAATCAATATAGATGTAAGACAATTGGCACTTGCATTTTTTTTTTATATTTCTTGTTCAATCAATATAAACTAAAGTATCACAATAGAATATTTAGATATAAAGAGCTTAGGTTGAGAGGCTGAGTGGGAAGATTTTAAAAGATTTCCAGCTTGATGAACTTTCTTAATATTTTGTCCTCAAGGTAACCTGTCTGCATCCCCTTGAATTTTTCGTTGTTCCTTCCTCAGTTTAGTTTCCAGCACGTCTTTTGCATGTCATTTTTTTTGGCTTATTCTGTCTTTTTTTTTTCCATATAATTAGATCCAACAACTGAGAAATAAGTTCAAATGAAATGAAATTCCACATAAAAAAAATATATTTTGATCAAAGCCTCCTTTCATATAGGTTTTTAATTAAGAAAATATTTAAAAACTTTATTTTTTGTCATGAAAAAAATATCGCAAGTTCACTTTCTCACACTACTAGAATTTCGTTTATCTGTGTCGGACCACTGACATATTAGAGTCGCTAAATTAAGTAGGGACGCAGAAAGGAAAAAGCAGGCTGGAGGACTTTTAATAGGCGTTGGTAGGCCGACACAGATTAGTTAGGACGCATAAATATTCTAAAGAGAGACGCTCTCAAGTTCTGTAAAGGGACGCGAATATGCTAAATGTAATTGGTGTCGGTAGACCGACACATATCAAGATGGACATTCAACATTAACTGTGGTGTTTCTATGATAGACATATTAGTCTGACAAGACTATATTGGAGTAACAAATTCCGTTAATATTGTTTAACCGAAAAAAAATTATAGTTAATATTTGCCACTAACCTTTAATTATTATTTAACAAATGGAGCAAACATTTTTATGCAAATTTGTTAATGCCTTTAATTATTATTTCACAAATGGCGCGAACATTTTCATGTAAATTTGTTAATACTTCGCGCCAATTTTATTTTTACCTTCAAAAGTAGTTACCAAATTACTTCCATACCAAATAAATAAAAATAATATCTAAGAAAATTAATGGATGAAATAAACAAATATAAATATTAGTAAATAACTCCCACTCGTAAGGAAATAACCTCCTCACTTGTGTCATTTAGTGCATCCCTAAATTCCAGAAATTATTCAACTAGTGGCGCCAAATTTTTGCGCCAAAATTTTTTTCACCCGAAAACTTCAATTATTGTCCCACAAAATACTTTCCCACCTCCGTCAATCCTAAATTCCCCGCGAAAATTTTTTCTAAACATTCCCGCGAAATTTTTTTACCGTCCTTTTAATGCCTCACCTTCTCCCATTGGTTAGTTGAATAATCACCAAATTATTTTTTGTAAAAAAAATGATAGTGGCTACAAAAAGAATCACCAATTATTTTGATAGCATACAAGAGCCTGATTTATAATCCTAATAATTTTGTTTTAAACTATAAAACTATATATAGCAACTCGGATGAACTTTTATCGCTTACTTCACGCATGAAACATATATTAATATATGTACTTTTCGTATAGTCCATGAAATATTTATTGTTCATTCCAGTAGCTACACAAAAGATTTTATAGTTAATAAACTTCTGAAAATCATGTGAAACAATTCATGCAAAATTGAAGTGCTTATAGCTGTCACGCGAAACTGTTATGATTGCCAATGACAAGTTTTATCTTTTTTCTGTGTGGGAGCTAATTTTACATATTCTTTTAGTTGTAATACTAGTAGAAACATATTATGTAATGCAAAAAATCCTCTAACATACCACTATATGTCTTTTTCGATGTGGTTTTTGAGTTGAAAGATCTTCTGTGCTATAATTTTCACTACTATGTTGTCTTCCGTGTAGAGTCAACGTAAGTATAGACGGTAGAAGTTATCTAAATTAATTAATGTATAATTCATTAAAGGATGACAAGTTGACAACACATTTCACAGACAATCCTTGAAAGGCCACGACCACTTTTGTACTGATATATGTGATCTTCATGCGTATATAGGTGGTTTTTGTTCTGCACCCAGCATTTAGCACTACGAATTTATTTTGTCATTAGATTATTGAAAAATTCAATATTTTTTATTATTACACTTAACCCAATTTTGACAATGACAAGATCCTTAAACATATAAATTATATTCTAATAAAAGTATAGTACTCCAAAAATAAAAATATATCTATATAAAATAGTAAAAAAATTGTAAATTTAATTTTTGACGAGATTTCAATGTGGAAGTCACATTAAGCAATTTTGCTCATTTGAAAGGTTCCGATGCCCATATTTTAGATGTTCCCAAATGTCCCCAAAACACACTTTTTGACTACTTTTACAAAATAAAAATTCAAATTTCGAATCCAAATCGTTGACCTTATTCTATATAACTAGCGATGCATTTTCATGTAAGTTTTATAATTTTTTAAATTTATTTGATACTTCTTCAAGATATTGAATATTGGACGAATCTAGTTAAATATGATAGATTAATTCTAATCTGTTCATATTTTAGCCTCTCAATCAAGTAACAAATAAACTTCAAAATTTACAAAACTTATATGAAGATGCATCGCTCGTTATATCAAATAAGATCAACGGTTTGGATTAGAAGTTTAAATTTTATATTTTGAAAAAAATAACTAAAAAATGTGTTTTGTGGTATCTGAAACATTCAATATGCGGGCACTCGAACCCTCCTCATTTTAATATCATATCAATAATACACAAATCAAATATTCAATCAGTTTATGCCATTGCAAATTCAAAATAGTTAGCCAACTACAATAAAATGTTATATTATTTATATAAACTATGAAACTTGGATTCGATCACATAACAATTATTCTAGCTCGAGACACTTTATTGTGTTATTGAATTATTGGTAAATTGAATATCTCTATTTGATTATTATATTTAATCTAATTTTTCAAAATTATTTTAATGATCATATAATTTATATGCTTATAGAAATGAATATAAAATTTTGATGGTTATGGAGATTTTTTTATGAAGAATAAAGAGAGATTTTCAGATAGACTATTGTAATCTTAAAAATTAAGATCTTATCATGTTTGACAAGCTGAAGAGTCAAATGTTTGACTATAGCATTATTCTTTCTATTTTATGATTAAATTATAAGTCTTTAAATTTTATTTTTGTTGTAAGTTTGATGAACATTCTACAAACATGCCTAAATGGCCATTTGAGCACTTTATTAAACGAGCAATGTATTTTTTATAATGTTTTATAAAATTTTTAGTTTATTTGATATTTGATCAAGAGGCAAAAAAAATGAACGTGTTAGAATTAATTTGTTATAGTTAACAATATCCTTTGATTTTTTTTTTTTTTGCCTCTTGATCAACTTAGTTGATAAACTTAATTCTTGCGCTTGTGAAAAATTAAAAAATTACTTCTATAATTTTAATCATTTATTCTGTAATAAATTTCAGGTAAAGTTTTTAAGTTGACATTATATTACATATCAATAACCGCTAAATTGAATGTCATATATATGTATGTGTGTGTGTGATTTTTTTTTATATAATCATATAAATTAGTGAGTAATGGTAGAATCAAACATATTTGATGTTAAGTACGATTCAAGACTCAATTATTGAAATTTTAAATGACTAGTTTAAATCATTCAATATGAAGTTTATAGGGACAAATTTGACAGAGACAAATGTATCTTACTAGTACAATTTTTAAACAAAACACTTTAACAATTTTAATCACTTAGGTCTTTAAATAGGGAAAATTGGTCTCATGCCACCTCAAAACTTCAAAATTAGAAGAATGCCACCCCAAAACTATTCTTTAGAAAAATGTCACTCCAAAAACATTTTATTCAGAAAATTGCCACAATTTCTGTACAAATCTTTCCCAAATTTCGTATTGACCAAAATGCCCTTATTTTCACCCTCTTCAATCTCCGTCTTCAACCTCTACCGTATAGACTAAACCCAGAACTTCGATCTGCCACAGTATTCTCCATTGTCTCCGTGCCTCTCGTCTCTCAGCGCTCTCACCTGGTGACGAGCCTTGCCTCTCGACTCTCAGGCTCTCATTCTAAACCTACGACAAGAGTCTTCTCTTTCTTCGATCAGAGTCCTTGTTGCGACTAAACATGAAGGGAGCTCTCTCCCAACTCACATATTTTGCCTCATATTGTACCAGTAAAATGAATAACGCGTAAACAGATTGGATTAGAAATGAAGCGATCTATGTAGACCTGGTGTTAGGTAGACTGGTTAGACTAGTTAGCTATAAATACATATCCAGTGTGTAATTAGAAAGCATAAGAAAATACAATTCATTTCTTCTCAGAATTTTCAATGCTCTCAATTTCTTCCTTCTCTTCTACACTTATTCATACAAGATATCGAAATCTATCAGAATCAAATACCCTATAATTAAGTGTACCAATTTTTTACAAAAGCAAATTAAGGCTGCAATTGAGAGCATATTAGACAAGCATATAATGGCAAATTAAGAACAAATTAACATGTGTTTTTTTTTCTCAGGCAAATTAACAGCATATATATGTGAATGTGATATGCTAGTTTTTTTGTATTAATGCCAAACTAAGAGCAAATTAACAAATTGTCAACAATAAAGTAAACAGGGGCGAAATTGAGAGAGAGTTACGTATTGAGGCAAAATATGGAAATTGGGAGAGGGCTCATTTCATGTCCAGTCTCAAAGAAGAGACGAGTTTGATTGGAGAGAGAAAGGGAGATGACTCTCATCTGTAGGTTCAGAAGGAGAACCCGATAGTAGAGAGGCAAGGTTCGTCGCCAGGTTCAGGGGAGCGCTGAGAGAGACAAGAGGCACAAAGACAATGAATACTATGGCAGATGTGTAGAGGTGAAGGCAGAGATTGATAAGGGTATTATGGTCAATAAGAAATTTGAGAAAGATTTGTAAGTTAATTGTGGCAATTTTCTGAATAAAATGTTTCTGGAGTGGCATTTTTCTAAAGAATAGTTTTGAGGTGGCATTCTTCTAATTTTTGAAGTTTTGAGATGGCATGGAACCAATTTCCCCCTTTAAATAAATCCAAATAAAGTTTTAGTTAATGCAAAAAAAAATATCAATCTTCAAAAAATATACTTTGAAATCAACATCAAGGAAATAATTTGAAACAACAATCTTTTTGATGCCAGCCGTAAAAATCCCCCTCCTAATATTCTAGAGATACTTTCCATATAATTGTAATTCCATAATATTTCAAGATATAAGTGTGGAGTATCAATTGCAAATTGTAGAATTATATTCTTCTTTCCTTCCTAGAATTATTATAAGATAATGTAAGCTGCTTATGCTATCCAAATTATTTTCCATTTTTTTCATTTTCCCTCCTAGTTATGAGTTCAGTCGACTAGGGTTCCTTCATATCGCCGCCTCTCTATCCAGCGGTGAAGAATCTTCTCTCTCTACCCGATCGCCGCTAGCACGTCGTGCTCCGCCTCTCTTCCCTACCCTCGGCGCACCATCTCACCTTCGGCCTCTCCACCACCTTCGCGTCACCCTCGACCTCTTGATCTGTTCACCACTCGCCTCCTCCCGAAACCATCTTCTCTCTTGTCGCCAAACCCTAGTAGGTTCAGAGACCTCTCGCACTCGGACACGCTTCCTCTACCAGCGTCCAGTGGTCGATGGCCGCGCACTCGCCGATGAACGTGCAGGTACCATGACTTTGTAAATGACTTCATCATTGTATTCTATTCTTCTGCTTTTTATTTTCTTGCTTATAAAAATCTAACTCAACAGCTTTTACGCACTCTTACTTGAAAAGAAAATGTCTCCAATTGAACCAAAGGTACTCAATTAGTTAATGGAATTTTCATTTTTGATGATGATACACACATAGGTGGATAATCGATTTCACTGGTGTACATGTAGGAGGATGACAATCATAGATTTGTTGCATTCCAATTAATAAAGAAAGGTTATTATCTGAATTTTATAAAGAAAAGTTATTTTCTAATTTACTTAATTTATATATCCAAAGTATCTATACTCTAGACATTTCTTTCTATTTAAATTCATTATACCAAAAGATCTAATGGTGTGATAAAATTTGGTGAACATGAAGATATAAACTTAACACCAGCAGGAGGATATACCATGCAATTTGAAAACCTTAAGAAAAAGAAAAAAACTACGAAAGCCAGCCCATACAGCTTCTTACCGAGCCGGTACACACCCCCGAAAGGAACCCTTGCAACAAGCCTTCCTTCTTTTCAAAGGTATGTAGATGACTTGCGGAACTATTCCCAAAATAAAAGCATGAAGTTTAGAATTTTGTAGTCAATGTCCAATGCATATTTGAAATTTTTGTTAGTATTACTGCCATGGTCTTATGATATATATATTTTATTGATTTATGTGAAAAAACCAAAGCTTGATATATGTTTGTGAAATTTTGTTTGTAATACTTTAATATTATAATTGTAGATGGAAAATATCTGAATTTTCACTTGATTCTGACTCAGAAAAGGTGATTCAACTTTAATTTTTATTTTATTTCCAATGTAATAATTCCATGCATTCTGTCTTCACAACTTTAGAAAAGGACTTAGCAATCATGTTCTATTGCTTATTAAATTGAATTTTTCTTAGTTTAGGTAGCAGATGTGGTTCTTTTGGATGTTGATGATGTAGAAACACCAGAAAATTCTTGAGAAGTGAGATATTTTTCAATTATTTTACAATACGTTGTCTTTTATTATATCCTTATGTCAGGTACACTTAATATAAACAAATTATTTACATTGCAGGAAAGGGAGTAAGATTACTATCCTTCAAGGTAAATTATATATATGCTAGTAGTTCTTTCTTAGTTATGCATTTTCTATTTCCATTTCAGATTTGTTACCTCGTGAGTAGGATAGATCCAGAAGCTATCGAGCTTGATTATTATGATCTAAAATGCCTCGAACCGTGTCAGTATCTATCATCCCTAGTTATGAACTTAATAACTTTTATATTCGGTAAGTGATTTTTTTTAGAACTAAACTTGTTCGGTCAATAGTCAAATGTAATGTAGTGTATATTCTTTTTAGAATTGCGTGGTTTATTTTTTTAAGTCTTTTTTGTTATATTTTAGAATATGCAAGTTTTGTGCTTGTTTGGTTCCATGTTTTGATCAATTTTTTAGCAACACAGAATTTTTGCACTACCATCTATCGGCAACTACACTTCTCAAGTGCTCACAAATGAAGAGGGGCAGCATCGACAATCAATTCAAACTATGAGAGAATTCATGACGTTACCAATTCTTCACGCAAGCAAATTGAACAAGGTTATGTGCATAGTTATGAGAATTTTAGTTAGATAGACTATTTGTCGCGGCATTGTGGCTTTTTGATTTTAGGTGCTAAAGTTTTTTTTTTAGACTGATTTAAATTTTCATGTTTTTTCAATTCTAGTTTGTATCAAAACATATGCATGTTTGTTATTTCTATTGGATGTTGATTTGCAATTCAATTGATAATAGATATTTGTGTGATTTTTGTTTAATTCAATGTGAATAATGTGTATGGTTGAGAAATCCAAATTGCTGTGAATAATTAAAATTATATGAATTAAATAATGGGGGACCCTGCTAAATCTGACAATATATCATTTGGATCGCTGATAAAAAACGTTGATATACCGACTATTATAAATTATGGGCCCCGCTAAATTCTGACAATATATTATCTGTGTCGCTGATCAAAGGTGTTAGTATACCGACAAATATAGTTTGTGGGCCCCAATAAATTCTGACAATATATTATCTGGGTCGCTTAATAAAGGTGTCGGTATACCGACATAGTAACCTCTAAATAGAGACGCGTTTATTGTTTGAATAAGATATCAGAGAACATGGTATGTGTCGTTATCCCGACACAGATATAGGGACGCGTTAAGTAACCCGCGTCCTCGCGACACAGATGTTTATTATTAGCGGCTAGAGTATCGGAGTCGCTTGGGTAGCATCTTTAGGTGGACGCAGATAGCTTTTCGTGTCGGAATAGGGACGCCTTTTTGCGAAGCAAATAATTGATTCTAGTAGTGTCAGGTACGCTATTAATTAAAAATTGGAACCCTTTAATAATGAAAAATCACTACCTGTCTTAGATATAATGAAAATGAATATCTAACAAGCTTGGACTGTTCTAGAAACACGATGAATAAACAATTACCTACATTTGTTCAAATGTGAAACTGTTTTTTCGACAATTTTTTAAATGCGAAAATGTTTTGAGACCCTTATTCTGAGCTGAATAGCTGGAACTGCACCAATAATATCGACCGTTATCCCGAAATTGAATTGTCTTTACAAATATATATTCTGTGTTGTTTAGCAAAATTTTGTGTTATATTAATTCATGATCTTAATTGACAAGATTAAATAATATCATTTACATTTTATTAACATAAATACTTCTATTTGAATCGAGTGGATTTATTTGTCAATATGCTCTCCATGTCTCCACTTCGTTCTGTAAAATTTTCCAGTATCCTGGAGACCTGGACACATCATACAAACCAAGTGGATTGATGACAGATAAATTAGTATACAACAATCAAAATATTGTCCAAGTCGGAATCAAAATAACACTGGGAAAAAAGTATACCACTTAAAATTAATAAAAGTAAACCAAACAATAACAAAAGAGAAAAAAAAAAGACACGGTAAATCCAGCAAACTCATTGATCTGCCCTTATTGTACTGTTTATGTTTCTGTAATCTCTCAAAAATGACGCAAAAACTTTTACTGAAGAACCATCTTTTGCCAATGCTTGAAAGGCTTTCTTTTGTACAGCCACCATGCATTCTCTCAGCATCTGTCCCTCTTTCGACTCCATTAGCCACCCGGCCTTTTCCTCCACCTCCTCAGCACTCACCAATTCCTCATTGTACCCCTTCATCACCACACCTACTTTAATTTCCTCTGCTAATATCACCTTATTGAGACTACTCGGCATACAATGGCCAGCATATGATCGGCACTCCTGCCACTGTAGCCTCCAATATGGAGTTCTAGCCACAGTGGCTCACAAGTCCACCGATTGATTCATGGTTCAGTACCTCCACCTGTGGCACCCATGACTTCATTATCATCATGGTTCTGAAACTCGAAATCGGAATCGGAATCGGACAGTTGGATCATGACCCGGAATCGGAAAAATCGAAAGAATCGGTCGAATCGGCTAAAAAAATCGGATTTTTTTAAAACACATTTTTATGGCGTTAAAAATCAGAAAAAAATCAGAAAAAATAGGGAAAAAAATATATTTTCATAAATAAGTTAAAAAAATAATCAAAGATTAGTCTTAACATTAACTAAAATAACTCAATATGTCTTAAAGTCAAGTAGACAGACTACGCACATCATCCTACAATCACTTACATAATTCATATCTTAAATAAAGATAAATGTCTAAGAAGTACATCATATCATCTAATTATACAATAAAGAGGCATAAACTACCAATATGAGATAAAATATAAGCCATAAAATAATCCCAACCAATATCTTGTGTTCTTCCTTGACCGCTATCCATATCTCTAATAAAAATAAAAGAAATTATAAATTTAAAATAAATATAAACAATTTTGTATAAGACAAATTTTCCAATCATGCCTAATACCTGACCCAAATCAAATAACCCAGTAACCCACTAAAAGCCTCTAAGGTCTACTGGTAGAATGGTGGTCAATGTCCAATTCAAAAAAAAAAAAATGGTGGTCAATGTATTAGAGCCTGTTGTTGCTGAGTGTGCACGACCAATGAGTGAGTGGCACAAATTACTCATGCGAAATCCAGTAACCCAACAACCTTAGAGGCTTAGACCCAAACCCATGCCACAGAGGCACAGACGGAAAATAAAGAGAAAGGAAAAGAAAAGCATCGATGCTCAATTACCAAGCCAGGCAAAGCGATGGTGGCGATCAGCGATGGTCTCCAGTCTCCGCTCTGCACTGCGATGGGCAATCAATTGGTAGTCTCTCTCCACTTGTCTAGACCTCCAAATCTCCTGTAATTGCGAGTGGGGAGACGGTGGTTCAAGTTCAATACCTGATCTAAGAGAGAGAGAGTGGGGAGACGGTAAGTTTTTTTTAATTTTTTTTCAATTTTCACTTTTTCAGACCAATATCGATCGATTCGGCCGATTCCATTCGATTCCGGCCGATTCCAGACAAAAAAACGCGATTCCGCTGCAAACCTCGAAAATCGACGCGGCCACTGTCGATTCCGATCTGATTCAACCGATTCAAATCGGAATCGACCGATTTTTTGAACCATAATGCGTTTTGCTGGCTGGAATCGACCGGAATAAGTCGGAATCGACAGGAATCGGCCGAATCGACCGAAATAAGTCTGAAAAAGTGAAAATTGAAAAAAAAAAATTGGAAAGGAAAAAGATTTACTGTCTCCCCACTCTCTCTCAGATCAATTATTGAACCCAATCTACCCATCGCAAGTATTGGAGGTGTAGACTATAGAGGAGTAAGACTGTGAGAGAGACTAGAGAAAGGAGAAGAGAAATCGGCTTACTGGAGAGTGAAGACCATCGCTGATCGCCCAGTACAGACCATCGCTGATCTCACGTCGCCCAGTACAAACCATCGCTGATCTCACATCGCCCGGTATAGACCTGTGCGGCGTGCGGCTATGCCTGGCTTGGTAATATAGCATGATTTTTTTCTTTTACTTTCTCTTTTACTTCCCGTCTATGCCATCTACAGCATTCGTCCATTGGGTTTGGGTCTAACATCCACTGTTAGTGGGTAATGGGTTTGGGTCTAGGACTAGATGAATTGATTCTGATTGATGAATTGATCTTTTTTTATCATGTAATTTCTTCTAGATTATGGACTGACAATTTATCACAAGCTAATTAGGTTTGGCATATGGTAGAGTAATCACACTGTATCATAACTTCACAAGCTAATTTGGAGATTTAATTCATCAGGTAATCGGGTAATTGGGTTTGGGTTTGACTTGGTAATTACATTTACAGCTATGGATTAACACTTTTTTAGCGGCTTTTTATCAAAAAAATATATCTTACGGAAAATTGTCTGATGGAAAATTTGGAAAATTTTGTCTTGTACAAAATTGTTTATATTTATTTTAAATTTAGAATTTCTTTTATTTTATTAGGGAGATGGATAGCGGTCAAGGAAGAACACAAGATATTGGTTGGGATCATTTTATTCCAGTTAGTGTAAATAAAAAAACTGTTAGGTGCAAATGGTAGAATTCATATTTTCAAGGAGTAGAATCAGAAAATAGTAGAACTAGCAACCAGGAATATTCTAGCGATTACAATTCATATGGTGAAACTGAAGCACCTTTCATGTCTTCTATATTTGGCCTTACACAACGTGCTCCATTGTATTTCTACAATGAAAAAAATGAAAATATGCAACCAGCCCGTCACAGCTTTTGGGAGTAACATGCAACTATGTGATATGAATTAGTTTATGGCTTATATTTTATCTCATATTGGTAGTTTATGTCTCTTTATTGTATAATTAGATGATATGATGCACTTCTTTGTCATTTATTTTTATTTAAGATATGTAAGTGATTGTAGGATGATGTGCGTAGTTTGCCTACTTAACTTTAAGACATATTGAGTTATTTTAGTTAATTTTAAGACTAATCTTTGATTTTTTTTTACTTATTTATGAAAACATAATTTTTCCCTATTTTTTCAAATTTTTTTCTGATTTTTAACGGCATAAAAATGTGTTTTAAAAAAAAATCCGATTTTTTAGGGCGATTCGGCCGATTCTTCTGATTTTTCCGATTCTGGGTTACGGTCCAACTGTCCGATTCCGATTCTGAGTTTCAGAACCATGATTATCATTCCCTTTTTTTAGTCCAGCTTAGGAATCCTTCTGGTAGAAGAGAATCTAAATCGGGATCAGGCAGTAATACATAAAGCTTTTTCGGATTGTCTGTGCTGCGTACAACCCACAAAACCTTTGGCCACTCTTTTCTAATACAATGGCAATTTCATTGATTTGTTTTGCAGTAAATGCTCCGGCACTACCAAAACTAAGAAAGACGACACTTCTCTTTGGTTGTGAGTCTAGCCAATTAAGACTTTCATTTCTTTTCAGAACATTTTTTTCT
The DNA here is from genome assembly GCA_028095005.1 of Rhynchospora pubera. NCBI lineage: Eukaryota > Viridiplantae > Streptophyta > Magnoliopsida > Poales > Cyperaceae > Rhynchospora > Rhynchospora pubera. The sequence continues at coordinate 81,875,293 of CM051460.1, read as the reverse complement.
TGGCCGACTGTAATCAATGGACCAATACAATAAACAGGAGGCATCCTGTGTCCAGGTAAACATAACCCTTCCTTCAATGCCTTGACAGCTTTTGGATCTAATGCTTCGAAACTGTTTACCAGTATCCCATCCACTTTCCTGTGCTGTGTGAAATTCCTAATGCACGTATGGTAAATCTCACTAGCTCGGTCTAACAATGTTGCGGGTACATCAGAGGCTGTTATAGGTGGAGCACCAGAAAAATTGACTGTAGCATTACCCATGTCTTTGAAGGAGGTTTTACTGGTGGTGTGATATATATAAAGGGAGGTGGAGAGAGAGAGCTAGAATAGAGGCACTTCATGCAAAGAAAACATAGACAGGAATCCCAAGCTGACGAGCTATGCCAATTGCATCTGTGCGAAAAAAAATCAATGACGATTGCACAGATTGTTCTGGTTGTCGATAGAGAGGTTAGGAACTCAAGAAATTTTGTATTGTATTCTCGAATTGTGTCATAAATTACTTGAAGTGGATGACTGTTCTTGGCAGGGGTAAATGAAACAGGAGGGAGTGCATGAAAAGATATTGCGGGATTCGCCATAGAGAGGTCTGACATGGTCGCATCAGTTGAACCGGTTTTGCGAGGCAGATCAGCAATGGCTGCAGTAACAGAAAATTCATGCTGGACAAACCGTTTTGCCTAATGTACCATTGGCGTTAGGTGACCTGCTCCCACACTGGGATAAAGCACTATTGTCTCTTTCTCCGTCGCCATCAAAGATGGTTCCGTTTAAACTTTAACTGATTGGTTTAATTGATGCAGGATGACGAGAAAGCAAGTGGCGCCTTTATAAGTACAGTAATTTACATTGTTTTGACTATTTAATTATGCATTGGTTTGTGGTAATCAGTCTGGACCTTCTAGAACAAAACACCTTCTAGTTGGAATTGTTTGTTTAATTCCCAAATCTGCATGATTTGTTTCAAGCCCAAGTATATATAATTGCAAACCGCCAAGATTAGGTCAAATTTTTGTGTTTTATGGCACGTATTAGTTATTACTGGCATAAAAGAATAAGTACATTAGTTTAGTGAGATGCAACCCTGGCTATGTCACCCGTTGTAGACAGGAAGGGAAAACAGTCAAATTGATCCCTAGATTTTCTATCACGGATAGACCTGTCAACAGAAAGAGATTTTAACGTTATGCCGTTTCATTTAAATTAAATGGAACGGTTTGTGGCATAAAAATTTATACCATTTTCTAAACGAAACGGTATGTGGTACAATTGGTTATACCGTTTCGACTGTTTTAACTTCATTTCAAATCATTTTATGCGTAATTTCTGAAGCGAAACGGTTGATGGCACAGAACTCTATTTCATTTAATAAATGAAATGATAAATGACATATCGATTTTATACCATTTTCAATACCATTTTCAAGTGACACGATAACGATAAAGAGTGAAACCGTGATCGTTAATCACATTAGAAACCCCTAATCGCGGAGACACCATGCCATTGTTGATTTGTTTCAAGTTATCAGGAAGTAGGACCACCCAAAAATACAAAAAGAGCAGACGTGCAGCTAGATATGTGAGCCTTCTAGAAGCTCAAAAAAAGTAAACGTAAAAATGATAACTGATAAATTATGATATTTTCATTCCAAGAAGACCGAGTTTCGCAATTGCTAGAATATAGCAAGTGGGTGAAAAGAAATAATATTTAAAAGAATTACTAGAATAAAATAGACTAGTACATTTACTTTTTACAAATTAAGATCAGATAGTAATGTATGAAAGGTCGTAAGTTCGAAATTCGATTGGAGTTCTTTTGTAGATATTTAATTAATTTAATTTAAAGATAAGTTAGAAGACTTGACATCCAATTTATCTTAAAAAATTTACAAAGACCAAATCCTTTACCACATTTTTAAGCACTAAATTGGTTCTTGAATTAAAAAAAAAATCAATGAACTTCGGGGAAAAGAGAGAGAAAATAAAACTAATGTACTACAAAAAGAAAGAAAAAAAACCAGGGTTGTAACAGTCCAATCAAGATTTTTCAAAAATAACGAAAAAAAAAAGAGCTAGTCGTTCTAAGTAAACGTTTTAGTTCATAGAATTTTACAAATAATTTAGCTAGTCATTCGAGTCCGCATCTTCTTTTACAGAAATGATGGCATGTATTAGCTTGTGTTATATTTTGAACAATCCAATCAAGATTAAATGCGAACATAGGAGTCCAGCACAAATAGTCAGTGCAGTGGCTCCCCGCTATCGTAGAGATAACGGGTTCAATTTCCGTTCGATACGGAAGAGGGATAAATTCTATTTGAGAAAGTGGACTATGCCTCTATATATAAACGGCCTTATTTCTAAAAGGAAAAAAAGATTAAATGCTCCAAATTGTACTTTGATTTTTTTTTTTTGGGTACTTTTATTCTGTTTCCAATATATAGCTTCATCGTTATTTTTATGATAGCGGATGTGGATTTTTAATCCTAAATATTCTTTTTAATGAGCTATGTTGATTCTAACTCGAGACCGATCGAGCAAAATATATCACATGGTCCATGTACTTTCATCTATAAAAGTGAAATTTCCACAAAGTGGAGATAAATTTTAGAACTTATTGCCAAAATACTATGCAGATGGCTACTACACGTCTGAAACTCGAATTATATTTTACAAGACTGATCCAAATTGTTTATTATCTTCTTCATATTATTAGAAATCAAATTAATATTTTTCATTTTTTCAATTATTTTTATAAATTTTAAAAAATCATAGTTACTAGAGTGTTTAGAACTAATTTGATCATTGGCACAAAATGTTCAAGAATAAGTTATCAGTTTGAGCAAGCGCAGAGTATAGAAGTGATAGACTTAATTATACGTTCAGTTCTAAAAATGTATCACTTCATTCTACTTATTTTTATTTTCCTACTTTCCTCTAGGCACAGCATCTGTCTGTCACAAATAATTGGAAGTCCAGCACCACTGCACCAGCTGACTGATTGGTTAAATGGGGGCTGACTGTCCATGTCCAAGCATCGCTATCCTATGCTGCAAACCTTTGAACCGAACTGTCTAACTCTAATCTAATTTCGACGCATAAATTTTTATGGACCGCATGAATTTTGATAGGCCTGATATTAATTTTGGACATTCATTATTGATCGGACGGTTCAGATTGAAAGATTTTTCCTGGGACAGAAATGATAAGTGTCATGTGCAGTTTTGTCATCACTTGTCATCTCTTGAACAAAATAAACACATAAAATAGACAACATGAACATATAGATGTTCAAAGTGAATAAATAAAAAAAATTGTCATTTATTTTTATATACATATTTAACTTATTTTCTACGCTGTTTTCTTACTCTCGTCTACTGCAATAATTTATAATATTGTACAGAAGAACAAATATTATGATACATGATTTGATCTCTGAATTGAGATTCAGCGCTAATGAGCAATGTGGTTTTTAAATGATGGCAACTATTATGATTTTCTTTAAGGAGTTTTTCAAATATGTACAAAGTTTTTTTTAGACACGCGAGATAGCGGCTTTTCATAGGCTCCGTTTGGATGAGGTGTGGGAATAAGAAAATAAGAAAATAAGATAATAAATTTATTATATACAATCCAAACTCTTCACAAAGTTACACACTTCTCAATACTTATTCCCTTATTTCTCTTATTCCCACACCATCCAAACGGAGCCATAAAGAGTTGAGATCCTTTGTAACCTGTTTTTGCAAGTGCAACTATCGAAAAGATGTAAATTCTAGTTCAAGTGGAACAAATAAAAGAAATCGTGATTGACATTAGCTGACACTAATTAATAAACAAATGGATTCATTAGAGACCATATGTTCTGTTAATCAATAAATGAAAAATTAATCACATTAGTGCTCTGATCAAAATGAAGTTTATGTGGGATTTTATTTTATTTCATTTCAATTGAATTGAATTTATTGGATTTCGTTGGATCTAATCATATGAAAATTCCCACCAAATGACAACAAATTCTTTTATTTGATAAAAAATTTTCCAATAAAATAAAATGAAATAAAATTCCACTTTCATTTTGATCAATGCCTAGGTGTTGTTTATAGTCATGGATGACGTATGCCCGCCAAGAGTACTTGCTCTGCAAGAATTCGATTGGATTATTTTGTTTATTTTTTTTAATAGGCGTGAAGATGATATTCTTTTTGGAGTATTTCTTAGCCGCAGCCGTGCAGGGCAACTATATTATTTATTACCGGATTTGTTTTTTTGTATCCCAACCAATTTGTCGATTTTATTAAATTTTGATTTGACCGGGTAAAAAAATTATATATTTTTTTTGAACCAAAATGGACAAACTTTTAGCAAGAGGCATTAAAATAATAAAAGTACAAACTTTTAGCAAGAGGCTAAAATAAAAAATATTTATAACAACCATAAAAGCATCTTTGATCTTACCGCAAATTAGACACATTAAAGGTACAATTAGTAGGCCTGTAAAAAGTGCATAACATGCACGAAAACCAACTTATTTCATTTTCGTTTTGTTCCAGTCAACTAAACAGAAAAGGTTGCTTTCATTTTCGTTTCGTCCTTCATTTGTTATTGATTTCAGTCCATTTCGTATTTCGTTTCAGGTAACATTTATAAATAGACGTTCCATTTCTGTTTCTTTGTCAGAAACGAAACTAATTTTCTCTTCCGCTTTCGTTCTGTTCCGTTCCGTCCACGTGCGAAACGCAACAAAATTGACCGGCCTAGAGCCTACAAATAGGATCAAACGTGTTTGCAACTGCATCTCATACAAGCATCTTCAATCACCCCTACCTCCATCTTCTCCGAAAACACCTATCTCAAGTTTCTACACTATTCCCAATCAATGAAGAAGGCGAAGGTTGTTCTCTACCCCGTAATTGGTGTAAGCCACATGATACCAATGATACAACTAGCCAAGTCGTTCATAAACCATAGCATCTCCATAGACATCGCCGTGTTGAACCCTCCAACAATGCCTGTCGCAACTTCGAAACTAATCTCTAAAGTTTCTTCCACCGACCCGCAAATATCGTTCACCCTTCTCCCTGTCATGCTTCCTTCCCCTAACCCTACATCCACTCTATTTGAAAACATGATTAACATGATACGATCAAACAACATAAAACTCCAATCTTACCTCCAGTCCGAAATGGAAACATCGTCCATTGCTGCCTTGGTCATGGACTTCTTCTGTGCCGATGCACTCGATGTCGCACATGAGCTCGGCATTCCAGCATATATATTTTTCCCCACAGGAGCAAACAATTTGGCCGTGTTTCTTCACCTACCAGAACTGGCCTCCACTTGGGATCGCACAAAGGAAAATGTTGGGAAAACCCCAATTGTTATCAATGGTGTTCCACTGATTCATGCATCTGACCTACCAAGAGAGGTGCTTGAGATTTCCGATGATCATGAACTATTTATTAATGTGTTTAGGCGAATGCGTAAGGCAAATGGCATTCTCATGAACACCTTTGAGTCGCTTGAGCCTCGGGCCGTTAAAAGCTTAATGGATGAGTTTAGCTTACCGACTGGACCGGCACCACCTACTTATTGCATTGGACCATTGGTCACAGCTCCTGACAAAGAAGTTACACATCCATGTCTGAGATGGCTGGATGCGCAACCAAAGAAAAGCGTTGTATATGTTTCATTCGGGAGTTCTGGTAAATTCTCAATTGAGAAATTAACAGAAATAGCTTTTGGGATTGAGAAGAGTGGCCATAAGTTCTTATGGGTTGTTCGCAATCCGCCAAATGATGACCCGAAAGAGCCATATGACCCATTGGCAGAGCCAGATTTAGATGCATTGCTGCCGGAAGGGTTCTTGGACCGGACAAAGGAACAGGGCATAGTGGTGAAGTCATGGGCCCCACAGGTTGAGGTTTTGAATCACGATTCAATCGGTGGATTCGTAAGTCATTGTGGTTGGAGCTCGATACTAGAGGCCGTAATCAATGGTGTACCGATTATCTGCTGGCCATTGTTTGCAGAGCAGAGGATGAACAGAGTCTTCTTAGCCGAAGAAATGAAAATCGGAGTGGAGCTAAAGGGTTCTGATGAAGGGATGGTTTCAGGAGATGAATTGGCTGAGAAAGTGAGATGGCTCATGGAGTCTGAAGGAGGTCAAGAGCTAAGAAATAATGTTAATGCACATAGGATTAATGGTATGGCGGCTTTAAGAGAAAAAGGCTCATCAGAAACAGCTTTTTTGGAGTTTATAGGAAATCTGAAATTATAGAGTGCTTAACACTCGTCGTGTATTAAACTATTAATTAGTAATTTTTTTTTCTGAATTATTTTAACACTTTGTATTTGAATTAAACTAATTAAATAATGATGCATATCAATGTTGAGTATCTTGATAGTAAAATACCGTTTGTGAGGTTTAACAATTGGATGATGATTCGAATAAAACGGTTACAAAAATTATGCAGTATATAAAAATGCATTAATTAGATAAACAAAAAATGCAAACAGTCTCAATTTAACAATTTAAGAGTTGTATATCTCTAATTATCAATTTTTCATAGTGGCATATATCTAATTATTCCTTAATTAAAATAATTTCAATCATTATTATAAATTTTTATTATCGTCCATTTTATGATTACTATTTAATAAGAACAATAATAATTAATTTTTATTACTATATTACTTATTATTTTATTTTTATTTTTAAATAATTAATTTTTATAATAATGATAAATTTAATAATCAATAAAATTCAATGGTACTTTTCAAGAAATAGAAAAAATAATATTTTAAAATCTTATCTCCATAATAAATTTTATAACAAGAATTATAATTATTATAACAATATTTTTATCATAATTATAATGTTATTATTAATATAATCAAAATAATAATAATAAAATAATACCTTATGTCATCATAAATTATTCATCTACCTATGTTATAATCAAACACTCATGACATAACTTCACATAAACACTTGTGCAACCATAAGTTATACATATACTAATGTCAAAACCAAACGCCTCTTTAACCTTGAGAGTTTGCTTTAGATTGTATTTTAAGTTATTGACTTGAAATATTTGGTTGAAATAATCTGAAGGATACTATCTGCAGGTCATTTATAACAGTCCATACGCAATACTAACGTAGATTAAGGTCTACACCAAATTTGATTTGGCAAATTATATATTTCTGTTGGTTGGGCTATTTTAAAAATCTAGATGACTAAAATCAGATAATAACAAAAAAAAGATGAAATTTATTTGGAATATAATAAAATGATAAATTAAATATGATTCAAATATATTGGCAGTGTTCTCACCAAATCTTAATGTGGCGTCATACTTACAATCATTTTATATTATAACATATCATATAATTAAAAGAATAATTCATATCGATAACATTAACCGCTCAAACTGGTTAAATGGCTTATCAAAGTAACAAAAATTAATAATTATAGATATAATTTATATAGTTTACTTTTATTGCATATCAATGATATGATGAAATTTTAGAAATTAGTTATCTAGTAAAGTGTTTACAAAACATCATGATTCAACATTGACAGTACTTGGTCAATCATGAAGCAATTTATAAATTATAATAAATTTTACATACAGTTTATCTAGACTACGGAGAATATATACTTTTTTTTTATTAAAATGGTTATCTTTTAAATTTTACAGTTGTCAAATAAATAATTCTCAATATAGACCTCTTCTCATAATTTAAATTATTCATTAAATTTGAAATTTGTATAAATTTTGAGGTCTTTAAAAAAAAATTAAACCGTGTTGTACATATATTTAGTCAGAATGCGCTAGATCAAATACGGGGGCGGAGCTAGTAGGGGGGCAAAGGGGTCTTGTCCCTTCTATGATTTTAATTTTGTGTGAAGAGCTTTTTAATTATCTGCTAAATTTTGTTAATACCTGACATATTGCATCCCTAATAAGAAAATGCTCAAATACATTCTAGTTAAGTTTATTTTTTGTTCAAACTAGTTTAATTATAATTTTTTCTTTTAAACTAATTTAGAAGTCGAAAAATCACAAATAAAATATTGCTAAAAAATATGAAATTTTTTACTTATTAATTTTTTAAGGAAAAAATACTTCTTTACTGTATTTGATTCAATTCATGTTTAGAAAAATTACCACTTAATACAATATTATTTTTTATTTTTTATTTTTTTAGATTTTTAAACTTTCAAACTAGTCTATCTAAGTCAATATTGTAAGCTCTTAAGTCTAAATTCTAGCTTCACCCTTGATCAAATAGCATCTAGAGCAGCGTTACGCTGCCACAGGTTTTTTGTGCCACAAGTTGCCACAATTTCATATTTTATCAATATTTTAAATTTTTTAAATTTAAACGCCAAATTCAAACCGTTGATCTTGTTCAATTTAACGAGCGATACGTTTTTACATAAATTTTATAAAATTTGAAATTAGTTCGATACTCGATCAACTGATCAGCAAATGAACAAATCTAGTTAATTATGACAGATTTATTCTAATATGTCCATCATTTGATCAGTTGATCGAGTTATTAAACTAACTCTAAATTTTAAAAAATTTATATAGAAACGCATCGCTCGTTAAATAAAACAAGATCAACGATTTGAATTTGACGTTTGAACTTTAAAATTTAAAATATTGATAAAATATATAAAGTTGTAGCAACTTGTGGTATAAAAATCCTGTGGCAGTGGAACGCTCTCTTAACAATAACTATGACGCCACCGCAATCATAAGAGTAGATAAGAATTCGGTGCAACTTACAAACTTCTGATCTAAGACAAATAACTTTTTGACTCGGATCATGGCTCGTTAGGCGATCTTTGTCGAATTGTCGTCACGGCTGACGTGGCTTTAGGCATTTGGAATCTATTGGATTTCCTTTTTTTTTTGCAAAATGTTTCGTTTTAATTGTTAAACAAATTGATGTATATTTTTTAAAATGAGCAAAATTATCGTTATAAAAATCAAATTTTAACCATCAATCCCTGAGTGGATAAGTAGAATGAAAAATCAAAAAGTTGGAATGACCAATGTAGAATGTTCGCTAAAAGCTGATTCAATTTTCATATATATAAAACGGCTTCTTCAATTTTTTGGATAATATTATTTTTTTGAAGGCCATTTTTTTTTTGGATAATATTAACTTACCATCTATTGTCAATATATAAGATCAAATATCAGATCAACCGGAATCATAAATTTTTTTGTTGAATTTGAAGGTGCAAACCGACAGCACCATTTATTGTGTGCCCTCTTTGCTGCTGAACTTGGACTAATGTTGTGGGGGTTCAACTGAGAATAGAAAAGGAATCTTTCTTGTTGCTTCTAGTATAAAGGGACGAAGTGATCAATTTAGTTTGCTATCGCATTTTAACACAGTCATACCTGTTCAGTCACGGTAACAACCTTCTACACAAAAACACTTAATTTGCGCTTACTTTTCTGAGCAATGGAGGGGAAGGTGGTGCTTTACCCAATCATGGGTGTGAGTCACATAATACCAATGGTACAGTTAGCCAAATTATTCTTGAAGCATGGCATATCTGTTGAAATTGCTGTTATAAACCCTCCTGTCATGCCAACCTCCACTACAAATTTTATTTCCAAAGTCTCTACCACCAATCCTGAAATCAAATTTAACCTTCTTCCTCCCCTCCCACCTCCTCCCAAACCTCCCACCACTCCGATCTCCACCATGTTAAATACAATACAATCAAACAACACGCAATTGCAATCATACCTTCAATCCCTGTCAGAAACTACATCAGTTTCCGCCTTGGTCATCGACTTCTTCTGTGTTGATGCACTCAATGTCGCAGCTGCCCTCGAAATCCCGGTATATACGTTCTATACATCTGGAGCGAACGACCTTGCTGTGCTCCTTCGCGTGCCAGAGCTTGTACCAACTTGGGACCACACAAAGAAAGATGTGGGAAAAAACCCGGTCGTCATCCCAGGCATTCCTCTGTTGCATGCGTTCGATCTACCACACTTGGTGCTACAGTTTGATACCGAGGATCACGAGCTGTTAATTAATGTATTCAGGCGAATGGCCGAGACAAAAGGAATTTTCATCAACACATTTGAGTTGCTTGAACCGCGGGCAGTGAAAACTTTGAAAGATGGGCTCTGCCTCTCAACCCGGCCAACACCACCTACGTATTGCATTGGACCATTGGTCACAGCTCCCCAGGAAGGAGTTGCACATCCATGTTTGAGATGGCTGGATTCACAACAAACGAACAGTGTGGTTCTTCTTTCCTTCGGGAGTAGCGGCAATTTCCCAATCAATCAATTACAAGAAATAGCTTTCGGGATTGAAAAGAGTGGCCAAAAGTTCATATGGGTCGTACGTAATCCGGAGAGTGCCAGCCCGGATGGAAAGCCATACGATCCACTGGCTGAGCCAGATTTAGGTGCATTATTACCGGAAGGGTTCTTGAACCGAACAAAGGAACAGGGCATCGTGGTAAAGTCATGGGCGCCACAAGTCGAAATTTTACGGCATGAGGCCGTCGGGGGATTCGTGAGTCACTGTGGTTGGAGCTCGACACTGGAGGCAATTACAAATGGCGTGCCGATTATCTGCTGGCCATTGTTTGCAGAGCAGAAGATGAATAGAGTCTTCTTGATTGAGGAAATTAAAATTGGAGTGGAGCTCAAAGGTTGTGATGAGGGGTTGGTGTCAAGAGATGAATTGGCTGAGAAATTGAGATGGCTCATGCAGTCTGAAGGAGGTCAAGAGCTAAGAAACAATGTTAACGCTCATAGAATTAATGGTCTCGAGGCCTTGAGAGAAGGGGGCACATCAGAGAGAGCATTTTTGGAGTTCAAAAAAAATCTGAAACTACAAAATGTCTAGTTTTAGCAAAAATTAGTTCATGCTGAATTTTATTGCCAGTTTTTTTTTTATTTTACTTGTTTTTGTTAGAATTATACAATTCCTTGTCGAGTATGCATTTGCGAAAATTTTTGTCCGAACTTCGTGTCAATATATAGATTAAAATATGAGCAAGGTTCCAATGCTAACATTTTGATTATCCCTAAATGCCAATATTCCATTAATTAGTTTTTTTTTTCAAAATTTAAAATTACAACGTCAAATTCAAACCGTTCATCTTATTTAATTTAATAACCGATGCGTTTTCATATAAGTTTTGTAAATTTTAGATTTTATTTGATACACTATCAAAAGATAGAAAAATAAACGAACCTTGTTAATTATGATAGATTCATTTTAATACGTTCATGTTTTAGCCTTTGATGGAGTATCAAATAAACTCTAAATTTTACAAAACTTATATGAAAACGAATCGGTCGTTAAAATAAATAAGATGAACGGTTTGGATTTGACGTTACTATTTTAAATTTTTAAAAGGTAACTAAATAGTAGAATGTTGGCATTTAGGGGCAATAAAAATGTTGGCATTGGAACCTTGCTCTTAAAATATATATGGAATTTATATATCTACTGTCTAGTGACGATTTTGCTTTGTCACCAAAGCTCCGTTTGGATGGTGTGGGAATAAGAGGAATAAGGAAAGAAGTAAAAAGAAGTATTGGGAAGTGTGTAATTTTGTAAAGAGTTTGAATTTTTTATAATAAATTTATTTCTTTATTTTTTTATTTCCACACCTCATCCAAACGCAGCCTTGAATGATTATTTTTACGCTTTGGGATTTTATAAACATTGAATTAAATTAATCTACTAATGATGCCTAACCTGAGTCTTTACTTCAGTTTTACGTAAGCTGTATAAAAAGTAATTAGGCAAATAAAAAGGCTAATAAAGGTCAATCGGAGATTACAAGAACGGGTAAACCCGGGCTTTTGTTGTCGGATACTTTTTTGAGAACGAGTTGATCACTTTTTATACAAATTCAAATTAAGCTCTCAGAAAAATCAGATTTGACAAATTATATAATTTCAGTTGGATGGGATGGGTTATTAGAACTGTAGGTAACTAATAACAGGCGATATGAAACTATAATTTTGCTAAAAAATGTTCAACCACTTTTGACAAAATCTTGATAAAGTTATATGTGGCTTTCAAATGCAAAGCTGTAGGCATATTCAAAATAAAATTTCAGTTGCTCCTTTCCCTAATTGTGATGCCAGAATAACTTTTGATTCAAAGTTATAAAACTACAAAATAATAACGTAAATTATTTCTATAATTTAGATAACTTTTGATTCAATTTTTATGTAATTTGAAAATCATTTGGTTATTTATCAAAACGTTTGAGAATAACCAAAAGCTTTCTTAATTATCAGATTATATACACACACACACACACACACACACACACACACACACACACACACACACACACACACACACACACACATACAATTAATCTAAACTACGGGGACATGTTTAAATTTTATTCTACTATTATAAATAGCTATTTTATTAAATTATAATAAAATAATTAATTATGTATATACGCTTCTCATATTATAAATTAGAAAAATAGTCAAGCGATAAAAGTACAGTGGACGGTTTAATTTTTTTAGTAGAATTGCACATATTAACTATATTGGTAACAAGAATCATCATGTTGCTTAGAACTTCCTAAACCCTATATTTGATTATAATGGGATGTATCAAATAGATATGGATTCGGGAGCTTTATGAGATTTGTCGTCCCGGCTGACGCATCTATGGTAATTGGAATCATTTGATGTTAAAACTAATATTCTATTGGAGTAGTTCCGAGTTGAGATTTTTTAAAAAAAGTCTTAGCTCACAAGTCTTTTGTCGTACTGACAAGAAAAAATGTTTGTCTTTTCCTTCCATATGTTGTCGTCTGTTCTTTTCCACTGTTTTCCGTTTTCCTTTCTTTGCAGAAAATATAACCCACTAGACAAAATTTTAATTAACGTTAGCAATCTCCATTTGAATATAAGTTACTAACTTTTCCATTAATCGAATTTTAATTATCCATCAGACAATCATGTCATATAAACTTCTAAAAAAATGAAACTCCCTACTCATTTCAAGTCATCTAGATGTCTTAATTAATTAGTTAAACTAATTGATGTACATGTTTTCTTCAAAATAAGGAAATCGTCTTTAAATGTATGAAATTCTTATAATCGATTCTCAGAAGATATGTACGAATGAAAATCGACAAAATCCAGATGACCAATGTAGACTGTTCGCTGATGTTTAAAACTGTTTGTTCGTTTTTTGTTATATACACTCAACATTTATTTTCAACAAATAATATCAAATATAGAAAAATATACTATGCATTTCTTGGGAGATTTTGTAGACGCAAACTAGATCTCATGGGGTTAATTAATGAATGTGGACTGTCGTCAGTGACAGCAGCTAAAACAAAAACAACTACATGGCAGAAATTAAAAAATAAAAAGGACCTTTCTTACTGATCCTCTAGGACAGCTTTATAAATAGAACGAACAGATTAAGCAAGTTTGCAATTGCATCTCATACAAGATCTCCAATAATTTCACTAACATCTACACAAAAACTCTTTGTTCTCAACTTATCTAACAATGTTAGAGGGGAAGGTAGTGCTTTACCCCACAATGCTTGTGAGCCACATGATACCAATGGTACAACTAGCAAAGTTGTTCATCAAGCACGGTATCTAATTAATGAATGTGGACTGTCGTCAGTGACAGCAGCTAAAACAAAAACAACTACATGGCAGAAATTAAAAAATAAAAAGGACCTTTCTTACTGATCCTCTAGGACAGCTTTATAAATAGAACGAACAGATTAAGCAAGTTTGCAATTGCATCTCATACAAGATCTCCAATAATTTCACTAACATCTACACAAAAACTCTTTGTTCTCAACTTATCTAACAATGTTAGAGGGGAAGGTAGTGCTTTACCCCACAATGCTTGTGAGCCACATGATACCAATGGTACAACTAGCAAAGTTGTTCATCAAGCACGGTATCTCTGTTGAAATTGCTGTGATAAACTCTCCTACCATGCCTACCTCCATGACATATTTTATTTCCAAAATCTCTTCCACCAATCCAGAAATCTCATTCAACCTACTCCCTCCCCTTCCACCACCTCCCAAACCTTCCCCTACTCCATACTTAACCATGTTACGTACAATAAAATCAAACAGCACACAACTCCAATCATACCTTCAATCCCAATCAAAAGACGGGTCGATTGCCGCCTTGGTTGTCGATTTCTTCTGTGTTGATGCACTCGATGTCGCAGCTTCACTGGGCATCCCTGCATATATATTCTTTTCATCTGGAGCAAATGTCCTTGCTTTGTTCCTCCGCATACCAGAACTTAAACCAACTTGGGATAAGAACGATGTCAACAAAAACCCGGTAGTCATCCCTGGTATTCCCATGTTACGTGTGTCTGACCTGCCTATCCGGATAGTACAGTTTGACACTGAGGAACACAAGCTGTTAATGGATATATATCGTCGAATGTCCAAGGCAAAAGGAATTCTCATCAACACCTTTGAGTTGCTTGAACATGGGGCAGTGAAAACTCTAAAAGATTGGCTCAGCCTCTCAAACACCACCTGCATATTGCATTGGACCATTGGTTACAGCTGCTGATAACAAAGAGATAGTTAATCATCCTTGTCTGAGATGGCTGGATTACCAACGAAAGGAGAGTGTGTTTCTTCTTGCCTTTGGGAGTGTTGGCAATTTCTTAATAGAGCAATTACAAGAAATAGCTTACGGTATTGAAAAGAGTGGCCAAAAGTTCATATGGGTAGTACGTAATCCGGAAAGTAACAACCCAGATAGAAAGCCATACAACCCATTGGCTGAGCCAGATTTAGATGCATTGTTGCCAGAAGGTTTCATGAACCGGACAAAGGAACGGGGCATAGTAATGAAGTCATGGGCCCCACAAGTCGAGATTTTGCACCATGAGGCAGTCGGTGGATTCGTGAATCACTGTGGTTGGAGCTCGATACTGGAGGCGATAACCAATGGCGTACCAATTATATGCTGGCCATTATTTGCAGAGCAGAAGATGAACAGATTCTTGTTGGTCGAGGAAATGAAAATTGGAGTTAAGCTCAAGGGTTGTGATGAAGGGTTTGTTTCCAGAGATGAATTAGCTGAGAAAGTGAGATGGCTCATGGAGTCTGAAGGAGGTCAAGAGCTAAGAAACAATGTTCACTTCACGTTCATAGAATTAATGGATTGGGGGCCTTGACAGAAGGGGGCTCATCAGAAACAGCATTATTTCAGTTTTTAGAAAATCTGAAATAACAAACTTTTTAATGCCAAGTGTTGGCTTGAGTTAGTTCATTCTGATGTATCTCACCTCCTCTTATCTTTTATTTGAAATAAAGAACTCCACAAATCATGTTCATTTCCATCCTCTTCTCAAACTATATTTTATTTGAAATAATCAGTTCTTTTTATATATTTAAAATGCATCTTTTTATTTACAGCTAATCTTAAAATATCTGAACCGATAGACTCTTTTTTCTGTTTTATATCTAATAAAATAATTAAAATATGCTATTAATATACGATCTTATGTACACCGTCCTGTACTCTTATGTATATACAACCACAAAATCCCATATAAATGCAGTTCATTCTACCATATATATTTGCTCACAAGAAAGAAGAAACTATTAACTATAAATATCGGGTAAATAGGGTGATGGCGGGAAGCATGAGTAGCCATAGGTATGAAACGTGGTGGTTGGTAGCCTTAGCATGAGTAGCCATAGAGAGAGCAATAGTGTGATAAAAGTAGGTAGTAATAAGTGGAGTAATGGATGAAAGAGAAATAATGGGAACGCTAATAGGGAGCAAGATGTTGTGGCTTAGAAACACAATGTTCACTTAGGCAATTCATCGAACGCTTGATGTGCAGAACCATGAGACCCTTCAATCGGTACAAATGGCATGAAGAAGACGCCAAATGAGGTACTAAGAGAGAGGAATTGGATAGCCCATAAACAATAAATTGAAATTAAAAAGATTTAAGGAAATTAAAACCCGGAACGGAGTTGGTGGGGATGCTTCACTTCTCCAACATACGAGTCAGATTGCTTCTTGGAGTGTGCAGAAATATTGTCATTCTTTCACCGTCCGAGTGTTTCTTTTGTTGTCTGGTTTAAATTCGAATCATGAAGACAAGTTTTTTTTTTTTTCAAAACGATTAAGAAGGAAAACAACAATGATTGCTTATTGCCTAATATGTTGATGCGTTGTTTTGTTGAATTGACTGAACAGCTTTCCTAAAATCAAATGTTGATTGAACTAAGAGTCTAAAACAAAGGAAATTATTCTTAAAGAATCTCAACGTTTATGTAATGATATTTGTCATCAATTGGTTTGTATTCTGGCTTATCCGCTATCGGAATACAAAACGTATAATGTAAGTTCTGATTAATGCAATATTATTTAATATGAATCATATCGAATTATCATTCAGTTAAATTTATGTATAAATTCAAATTTGTGTTCATTCAGACATCGAATGACAACTAAAACATTTGCTTTTATGAGTGACTGAGCTAGTAAGAAATAAACTTTGATGAATTCTCTTTTGTGGTTAAACGGGCTAAAGCTATTTTTCTTGTTTATTATTATTATTATTATTATACTTACACAGCCCTTTAGGAAAATAGTGAGCCAACATTGCGAAAAGTTACACAAGAGACCGAAAAATTTAAAAATAGTATTAAATTAATATAATATATTAAAAATAATATCAATATAATAAGATTTTTTTAAATAGTATCACGAGATCGGAAACCCAGATTCCGAACGCAAGATCGGATTCCTGGATTCCGATCTTAGCTTTTTAATTTTTTTATATATTATTTATTTATTTATTTAATTGATTAATTAGTTAAATAATTAGAAAAATAGATAATATATTGTAAAAATATTGAAAAAATATGAAAAAAATCAGGAATAATTAAATTAAATTTTATATGTAATTTAGTATTTTTTAGAGAAATTAAATTTATTTTCATTTTAATTAATTTATTTAATTAAAATATAATTTTTTATAACTTATTTAATTAAATGAATTGTACCATTTAGAAAGGATTATAAATTTTCAGAATTTGCAGGGATACAAAGGCATAATCCTTTTAGAATATTCAAAGTTTTATTAATCCTTTCTGCATTTGCAGGGATACAAATGCATAACTTGAACATTAAAACTTTAAACAGACATAACTTTTGATAGGAAGGTCTGTTTTGCGCAAACGAGAACATTCCGGAAAGCTGGCGACGAGATCTACACATGTTACGAGATCTACCATTTTCGAAGCCAAAAAATGCTCTCTGGACCTCCAAAATCTACTTTGAAAGTTTGCAAACCTAAAAACCACTCTAAACTACTAAAAAAGTTTTTAAAATTATAAATTAATCATTAAAAAGAGAAATGCAGTAAATCAAGTGAATTTAGTCTTTCTTCTCCGTCTCAGTAAAATATCAATCTCGTGTGATTCCTTTCTAACGCAATCCAGAAAGTGCTTCCTTGATCATGAGACTCGATATGATTGTTTAATATATAATATGAAAATAATATATACAGAGGACGACATCCGGGACGCATATCAAATGGTTGTTTAAAATTTATAATTTTAATGTAAATTAATTAAAAATTTATACTTAATTATTCATTTTTTAATTAAATAAATTAATTAAATTTATATTTAATTAAATAAATTAATTAAAAGGAAAATAAATTTAATTTTCCAAAAAAATACTAAATTACATATAAAATTTTGTTTAATTATTCCTGATTTTTTTTATATTTTTTCAATATTTTAGAATATATTATCTATTTTTCTAATTAATTAACTAATTAATAAACTAATAAAAGAAAAAAAAATTTCCCAAAAAATACTAAATTACATATAAAATTTAGTTTAATTATTCCTGATTTTTTCCATATTTTTCCAATATTTTTACAATATATTATCTACTTTTCTAATTATTTAACTAATTAATAAATTAAATAAATAAATAAATAATATATAAAAAATTAAAAAGCTAAGATCGGAATCCAGGAATCCGATCTTGCGTTCAGAATCTGGGATTCCGATCTCGTGATACTATTTAAAAAATCTTATTATATTGATATTATTTTTAATATATTATATTAATTTAATACTATTTTTAAATTTTTCGGCACAAGAGAATTAATAAATGGGCTTAAGCATGGGGTGAATTTGAGGCTGACACAGGCAGCAGAGCCGATTGCTGGCTTTATAACTGTGATGTTTGTACATCATTTTAGGTAAATGAAAACTTGAGATAATGAGATTACAATCTGGAAAGCAACTCTTACCTGTATGTTTTGATTTGCCACAGGTTTTCTAGTAAGAAGATTAATACAATTATTAAAAACTCGCTTCATCAATTTGGATCCTTTATTGGAATTCGGACCTTCCAAGTTGCAAAGAATAGTTTGATCGAATCAACAACTGGTTACTTCGTATAAAATAATATACCAGTTTTCAACAACATTGTATTCGTATAATATATACGAATTGGCAAATTGACAAAATCTCGCTTTAGTATATTCACGGCTACTGGACGGGTAACAATCCACGTCTAATAATGGAGAGTTAATGTCTATGACCGAACTATGTTCATAATAAACATCAATATTCACGAATTTACACTGAATCACGGGTCTGCTTCAGCAATTCCTGCGAAGCTATCTGTGGTCCCATTTGCCAACAGTTGTTTTCTCAGTATTATCATAGTTGGAAAATTCAAAATTGATAGAAAGCACTCCTGTGGCTGTGACTGTCATAGTCAAAATTTCTACAATCCATTTAAAACACAAATTGCAATTAATTATTAGTGAAAGGCCGAAAGCTCTCTTGAATTACAATTTGAAAAATAGCCATCTTTCATCTGAAAACAAGAACGTTCATAATTAAGCAGAAATATGTAATACAAGTATACAACTACTTATGAACGGATCAAATTCAGTTTTATTCCCATTCACATGTTTTTTATTTGTTAAAAAACGAAAAGATGTAACATTCTCTTCTACTCGGTTCAGTTCCTAATTTTCCCTCCGGGGTTCTTCTAGATCTCTAACAAAATGAACAAACGCCTGCGAAGAAGACCCGCCTTTGCCAAGTGCTTCAGCAGCCTTCTTCTTCATCGCGGTCATGCGCTCTTTCAATGTCTTCCCTCCTTCAGACTCCATTAGCCACCTTACCTTGGTCTCCACCTCTTCTGCCCGTACCATCCCCTCATGGTACCCATCCATCACAACAGCAATCTTAAACTCCTCCACCAAGATCACCTTGTTTAATCCTTGCTCGGCATACAGTGGCCAGCATATCATAGGCACTCCATAAGTGATTGCTTCCAATGTTGAATTCCACCCACAATGGCTCACAAAACCACCCACCGCCTCGTGTTGTAGCACCTGAGCCTGAGGAGCCCATGATTTCACAACCATGCCACGATCTTTGGTCCGATCAAGGAACCCCTCCGGTAAGATACTATCCAAGTTGGGCTCGGACTGTGTCTCAATAAGCTTGTTTGGGTCATCAAGAAACTTCACGACCCAGAGGAACCTTTGACGGCTATTCTCTAGCCCAATAGCAAGTTGTTTAATCTGCTCTGGTAAGAAAGCACCCATGCTGCCGAAGCAGAGGAATATCACACTTCCTTTCGTCTGGGAATCGAGCCATGTGAGGCACTCATGTTTTGGCTCACTGTTGTCACCTTGAGTAATCAACGGTCCTATGCAATAAACTGGTGGCATCTTGCTGCTCCACATCCCAGATCTCAGTGCCTTCACGGCTTTCGATTCAAGTTCCTCAAAGGTGTTGATGAGTATTCCGTCAGCTTCAAGATACCGCGGCCAGTTCACTATACGCATTTTGTAGGATTCAGTTGATCGGTCATGAACATTAGAAGGTAAATCAGTTGCTGGCACCGGCGGAAGACCCGGGATGTCGATCAGTGTTCTTCCCATGTCCTTGAAAGAGGTGGACAGAGTTTTGTCAAGAACTGTAACCTGTAAGAGGGCTGCGAGAATGGAGGCACCACAAGGCACGAAGAAATGGGTCGGGATACCCAATTTGTTAGTGACATCAAGGGCCGCAGTGCAAAACATATCGAGAACAACTCCACGAATGGAGACGGTTTTCGAAATGGAAACTAAGAAGTCTAGAAGATTTGAATTGCCTCCACGAAGGATGTCGAACATCCTGCTGAAAGGGTTATGGCTAATTTCAGCTGGGATGGGGATGGTGGGAAGGAGATGGAATGATATCGAGGGGTTAGCCGAGGCGAAGCCAGAGATGGCTTTTGCGCTAGAGCCCGACGTCGGGGGTGGATCAACGGTGACGATAGTGACAGCGAGGTTGTGGCGAAGGAAGAGGTTTGCAAGTGCCACCATCGGCACCAGGTGCCCAACACCCATCCCGGCATACAGCACCACCGTCTCCTTCATCCTGTCTGTCTGTCTCTCTCTCTCTCTCCTCTTCGAGCTACAATTAATGTTCTACCACCTAACAGGGAGGCACCAGCGAATTAATTGAAATTCTAGAAGTGCAATCCAATTCGAATCATTGTTGTATTTGTAGGAAAATTTCTGCATGAAGGATGTCGAACACCTAACAGTGTCCCCATTTATTTATTTTTTGGTGAAATTCGTGGTTGTAGGTACTTCCTGATATAAATTGTCTATTTTTACTGAAGTTTAATTAAAACTCGTTTATTCGGGCCATTTTTTTAGCCGTTCGGAAATACAAATTAAAAATAGTGACGAAAAAACAATGATTGTGAAATATAAAATTTAAATTACTTTATTTCAATTAGTCGTGTTCGGTAAAATGATACGTTACACTTTGATCTTTATTACGGGTTACAAAAAGAATCCGTATACTACTCCATTTATGATTTATTCATGAAGCCGTAAATATTTTTATGGAATAAAAAAGAAACTACTGTCCAAAAAGGTGTTTAATTGTATTTATTTTTAATAATTTTTTTGAAATTCTAATATAGTTCAGCACCAATTCCAACACAGTTTCTTTCACAATTCCTCCAGTCCATACAGCTGCAACAAACTCACTTATGTAAGTAAAACATTTTTTTTTAGGAAAACAAACTCACTTAGGTGTGACAGATTTTATTAATGAAATAAAAATATTTACAAAAAAAAGATAAAAAAATAAACTAATTTAAAATAAAGAGGAGGAAAAAATTTCCTAAACATAGTTCAGCACAAATATTCTTGAGCAATAGCGTCAGCAGTGGTGAGAGAGACTAACGCATTTTATGAGTAATTACTTGATTTTTATTAAAATATAAAAATAATATTTTGTTGCTATTAAAAGTTTTTATGGTTAAATTCTTTATGATAATAATTTCGGGACAAATTGACAATGATTCATATGTTCTATCTAGCTCAAGCGTCAGCAGTGACGGCAGCAATCACAAATGCATGGCTAATTAAGTGATGGGGTTGGATATAATACCACAAAGTAAAAGTGCAGATTTGTCTTCCATTGTATCTTTTATTATTTTTTTGGTAAATGTGTCATCTACTTAGGTCGTGTTATATTACAAGCCATTCTAATTTGTAAATTTGTAATAAGCTGCTAGTCTTGTTTTTATAATTGCTGTCAAGAGCTGGCAGGATAGTCTTGGCACAACCAATTCTCTCGTCGATTCCAGTTTTTTATATGACGGTGTTCAAGCTACCAGTTTGGGTGATTGCTACCATTGATCGTTTAAGAAGGAATTTTATTTGGGGCATTAGCAATTCAGGAAAAAGAGGCATTCCACTGTTAGTTTGGGATAGGGTTTGCGTTCCAAAGGCTTTAGGAGATTTTGGATTACATAATCTCAAGTTAAAAAATATAGCTATCCTACTTCGTTGGTGGTGGAGACTTTATTCCAGAGATGACTCGCAGTGGTTCTGGATTGCTAGCTCTTTATACAGTAAAACAGATCTTTTGATTCCTCCTGTTTGTTGGAAAAAGCAAGGTTCTTTTTTTTTTAGGGAACTTTTGGCACTACGTTTCTATTTCCAATTGTCTACTTTTACAGTAGTTAAGTCAGGGAGAAATACTTCGTTCTGGTATGACAAATGGGGGGAGTTAAGGTTGCCACACTTTGGATTTGAGCATATACGAATCACATTGGCAAAGGCCTTGCCAGCCATAAAAACCCTGTTACCAAATCCTCTAAATTGGGGACAAGAGCAATTAATTGCACAAGCTGATCTTTTACTCACTGCATTTACAACAGAACGTGACAGCTTGCGTTGAAAATAGAATTCTTCTGGGGAGTATACAGTAGCTTCCTTTTACAAGGCGTTTGTCAGTGCTGGTAGGAAGCCTTTCCAATTCCACCAGCTTTGACAATTGAAGGTGACACCGACAATCAAAATATTTCTACTGTTACTGTCGCATAACAGGATTTTGACTCAAGATCAGTTGCTCAAAAGGAAAATTCCCTTCCAACAAGGATGTGCTCTCTACAATCAGAACATTTGCGAAACTGCAGTGCATTTGTTTTGGACTTGCCCTTTCACAATGGAGCTTTGGGGGTTATTCAATTAGAATTTTGGTAATGTTACTTCAACTTCGCAAGACAGCAGCATCGATGCAGCCTTACAGGCACTTGTTTCTGCCAGGTTGACACCCTTTCAGAAAACAATTTTGGCAACTACGTTGTGGGCAGTTTGGTTGGAAAGAAACAACAGAAATTTCAGGGGAGAAAGTCATGAAAAAGGGCGAATTCATGATTGGATAATGGGTGAAGCAACACTGTTTATGAGATATAGCTAGAGTTTTTACGTGGTTGGAACAGAGCTGTGAACTTCGGCTCTGTTTTTCTTTGTTGTTTTTTTCGTTTGTGTTTTTCTTTGTTGTTTTTCTTTCTTTTTCCTCACTAGGTAACTTCTATCTAGTTTCTCCAAAAAAAAAAATCTATGTCTTTTTCGAGTATGAAAAATCAGAAATATAAGAGCGTGTGATGAATTGTTTGATCAATACTAACCAATATAAACATTATTAGGTGGATGTGTGGAACATTTCTCCACCGGTTTAAATTGTAATTCATCAATTAGGGGCTGTTTGAATTCCAAGTGGAATTTGGAGAATTTCATCTTCTAGCATAAATTTATTATAAACAATTCAAACTCTTCACAAAGTTACACACTTCCCAATAAATTTATTCCTAGAAATTGCAACTTCTCCAAATTCCCCAAATTCCTAAGCGATCCAAACGGCCCCTTAGTATTTAAACCTTATTGGTACTCGTATAATCAATTCTCTATCTAGGCATTGCGGTAAAGAACGAAATACGAATTACAGTGCTTACCGCCAAAGTTCACAATTCTGCTATGTTGCATGGTATGGATACAAGTACAGTATCCGGTTCAATTTGGATACGGCGGTACAAAAATTTAAAAAATTTCCGGTACGGTACGACGATATACATACATACATATATATATATATATATATATAGAATTTTGCTATGGTGAGTTGCAACTCATAGGAGCGTTGGTGAGTCGCAATCCAAACCGTTCGTTTGCTTTCAATTTTCGTGCAGATCTGCGTTGTGATGAGTTGCTGAGCGATTAAAATTTTCGCCGTTCCGTCTGTTTTCTCTCCGTCTCCCGTCTCTTCCTCTGTGCGCTTCATCTCTTTCTCTCTCTTCCAATTCGAAACAGAACGAGTTAGAGCAAACCCTAGAAATCGAAGAGGGTGAGATCGCCTCCGTACACCTTCCTCCTCCGATCACTTTCTTCTCTCTTTCCTCCTCACGATCTGTGTAGTTACCTCCTCATGATCTCTTACCTCATCTGATTTGTGCAGCAGAGAAACCCTAGATCGGAGAGTTTAGCCGGGCCTTCAATTTAGCCAGGTTCTCCTGATTTCATGCCAGGTTTAGGCAATCGTCTTTAGTTAATGTTTTCTTTGGTTATATAAGGTTTTGGGCTGTCAGGTTTTGGGACTTTAATTGATTATTTCTGTCAAGCTTGCATTAGAACTGATTTTGCAAGACAGCTCTACCATTCATGTACTCTAATTGGCGATATAATTTTAAATTTCGTGACAACAACTTACAATGTTGTTCTTTTAAGTGTGTAGAGGAGGCAAGTCAACGGAGAAAGAAGAGAGATTAAGCAAAAATGGATTTGGGCTTCTGTTGGTAATATTCGGTGACGATTTTTTAGCCAACTGATGAAGAGGATACCCGTGGATAAAGAAGAGACCAATGGAGAAGAGGATAATGAAAAAGAGAACAAATGAGCAGAGTTGGTGATTAGTTAACTTTTTTAGTTGATTTTGTGAAAATGACAAATTCTGATATTGATTGTCAGAAGAATTGTAGTTAGGTAATTGTCGAGGATGATTTTGTAGAAAAGACATAGTATGATAATGTTGCCATGTTTTGATCTTTGTCTATGCAAAACAAATATATCTTTATGTTTTAATTATGTCATTCTAATAAAGTAATATTAGTTATTTTAGTTGCTTTAATTTTATTTCCATGTGGATTGTAGTTGCATGTATGTTAAGGTATTATTCTGTTTCTAAGTTTGTTTTATGTCATGTGCTTGCTTGTATGTTAAGATGCTTCTTGTGTTAAGATATTATTTCGGAATCTGTTTGTAGAGAGTGTTTTGTAATTGAAGTTCTATTTGCCATATGTTGCAAGTTGATGCTATGATATATTTGAAAGCTCTACCATGCTTGGAAGCATTGTTTTTAAACTGTGATATGTAGTCCTAGTTAAGTTTTACTGTTCTTATAATCGTTACTGTGATATACTATGATGTTCTTGTAATTGCTTGCATGTATGCTTGGTACCATGTCAGTTTACAGCTTATGTAATTGCTTGCTATATAGCTTGGTACCATTTCAATTTACAAGTTCATTTAGAAGCTATCCAAATTGTAATTTATAGCATTAGCTTGTGATGGACAAATGTCTCATAAGCAACTACACACATGGTAAGCATCCCCAGCGCCTAGAAAGCATGGTACATAGATTTATACAAATCTCATCCCTGGTGCCTAGAAGGTGTACCAGTAAGCATGTTGCACGATATAAAAGCATGGTATAGAAATTTATGCACAAATTATAAAACGCATGGTACACATAAATAAGTAAACAAAATTAAAAACTAAATCATTGAAGCTCAAGCCTAAAAGTAATTCTAAGTATAAAAGCTGGTACAAAAAAAAATGTTATGTACATCAGCGGAGCCAAAAGCTCAAGCCTAAAAGTAATCCTAAGTAACGAGAAAACACATCTAACATCCGGCAAAATTAAAAACTAAAACATGGAAGCTAGACCAGCAGAAACGGCAAAAAAGCTCAAAGGCTGAGGAGATCCTCATCTTCAGTCCCATACCGGCAACAGGTACCAGCGGTACCTACTGAAATCAGTCTTCCGTAAAATCTCCTGCATCCATACCGGTACCAGCGGTACCTACTGGCCTCACACCCCCTGAACCGATAGTTGCCACTTGCCCCGCATCTTCTTCGCCTGTCCAGTCCGAGCGGCTTTTACCTGCCTTGCACCCCTGCACCCATACTAGTCAGAGTGAAAACTCCATGTCTAACACCCCTTGCAATAGAACTAGCACCAGTGTTGGCTGTTGATCCCCAATCCATGGCCGGGACAATGATGAGGTGCGTCATCTTCAATTGTTCTGCAAATGTAACGGCCACCCTGTCTAGAAACGAAATAACCAAAAAAATACTTTTAGGAGGTTCAAATGACCAGTGAGCAACCGAGAGCATTTTCAAACACAAGTCCTTACCTAATCAAAATAATTCTTTGATCCAATTTACAATTTAGTTAGCTTGGAACAAATTTTGGTTTAGAAATATCAAGTCCAGAGAAGATGTGCACTAAATGAAAATTATTCATATACAAGAAGATAATAGGTCAAATTCCTTTGTAGCATTTATGCTCTCATTTCTCCAGCTCTTGCAAGCCTAAAAATGAGAGAAGAGAGGAAAAAATTTGAGATCATATGATATTCTGATTGATATTTTTTTTTCTAGCAACGTCCTAAGGTTTTATTTAATTTGCCTTCTGACAAACTTTGATTGTTGTTTAATTTATTCAATTATGCCATCAAGTTTAAAATTTATTTTCAAAGCAGTTCTTAATATTAAATTCGTACCAGTATAGAGAAAAAGGCAGGTACCAATTGGTATTGATGTCCCATAGTCCCATATCCATCTATTAATCTAAAATACTAAGTATATATTGACCACTTTATCGAAGTTACCTAACTATTGGAAGGGATAATGTAGAATTTGCACTTTGTTTCTTCAGTTGATGAGTCCGGGTAAACAACAGCAAAGATTTGTTGAGTAACCCCACGAATGAGGCTCCACGTCCCCGTTTCCATTTGGAATTTGGCAATCCTTATGTTATGGGTAATGGAATCGCAGAATTTCTATTCAAGCATCAAATGCAGCAATTTACTGACAAGAAAAATAGAAATTGAAAAACAAAGAGCCCATTATATTCAAGCATCAAACATGGTACTAGACATGAAATACAAATATGACATTTAAATTCCTATCACCGCCAACTTATTAAATTCAGATGATTTGATAAAATCTGATTTTGTATCCAGGCTTTAGCAAAATTGGGGCTTTAGCAAAATTTCTAAAAAAAAAAATTATGTATCCTGGCTCATACTAACTATTTGTTTCTGTATGTCAGACATAATTTCTTGAAATCCCTATTGAAGATTTCAAAAGGCGTAATAAATAATCCTAGTATTTTCTGTGAAATATTTGTCTGCAAATCAAGGAATTGCTAACAGTTAATATCCACTAGGTTAATAGAGAGAAAACCTGGTTTAAAAGAAGCTCAAACTCGAAGAGGACGAATCGCAAGTCGTGCGGCAGCATAGAGTCATGCGCTGGTCGTGTGCTCCTTTGTAGCAGTTAATATCACCAACTCTGCTCATTTGTTCTCTTTTTCATGAGGAGGAAAGAGAGAAGAAAGTGATCGGAGGAGGAAGGTGTACGGAGGCGATCTCATCCTCTCCGATTTCTAGGGTTTGCTCTAACTCGTTCTGTTTCGAATTGGAAGAGAGAGAAAGAGACGAAGCGTACAGAGGAAGAGACGGGAGACGGAGAGAAAACAGACGGAACGACGAAAAGTTTAATCGCTCAACGACTCATCACATCACAACGTAGATCTGCACGAAAATTGAAAGCAAACGAACGGTTTGGATTGCGAATCACCAAAGCTCGTATGAGTTGCAACTCACCGTAGTAAAATTCTATATATATATATATATAGAGAGAGAGAGAGAGAGAATGGCTATAGTCTATATTATGGATATGTAAACAGGCCTTATACTATAGACATTTAGATCGTTCGATAGTGCTCAGATCCGTGCTTCTGATGATATTGGTCGGCTCAGATTTTTGCGCCGAGGAGAAGCGATTTCTTAATTTTTCTTCTGTTGCCGTTAGCTCTCACCGTTTCCTTCTTCTTTTCTCTCGTTTTTCTCTGCTAGAACAAAACAAAATCGCTCGCAATGCCTCGACCTCCTCCCTGAACAGACGACTCTCTCCGCCTTTCTAAACCCTAAAAACTCGGGTCTCCCTGGCCTCCTCACCTCTTCTCTCTCGGCTGTCTACGGATTCTGGAAGTCGAGACACTTTGAAATCCAAGCAAACCCTAGATTGGTTCTCGCGTGAAGCTCAGCCTCTCTATCTCACCTCCTTGAACCGCCTAGGGTTTTCTCCCTTCTTCAACAGGTCTCTCTCTTATTTTCTCTACCAAAGTGCTTGTTTCTGATTTTTCATGTTTCGTCACTACTGTTCATTATTACCCTTCTTTGATCGGGGGAGAGCCGATTGGAAATGGAATTTTTATAGTTCAATCATGTTTTTAGCTTCGAATTTTTTTAATTGGAAGAAGCCATTTGGTTTCACTCAAACTGAATTGTATTAAGGAGCCGGGAGGTTGTTTGAACCATTTAATTTAAGTTACTTTGGAAATGAAACATTTTATGAAATAAATTTAGAATAATCTATGGTGGCCTTTGTTAGTCTTTTTCTTTGGCAGCTATTGACAGATTTTTAGGTCACATAAGGGTTGTCAAAGCTGTCCCATTTTTTTGTTGAAAAATATTAATGTGTTGTTGAGATGGAGAATTGGATTAATTTAAAAAGTAAATGTTATTATAGCTTATTCTTATTTGAAGAATATTAGTTAAATAGGCTTACACTTATTTAGACTTTGTGCATTGCATTTGAAGATAATACATTCTGGTCTAGAGATGAGCCTGGTTCAGTAAATATTGTACAGTACTGTTTCTAAGTCTGATTACAATATCAAAATTCAGTATTTGACTTTGTTTGCTTTTATTGGTGTTCCATCTATACTTCCAACATTAGATTTGATTGCATGAACATATAAGGCACAAATGAATGCATTTGGGGAAAGTACTCATGCACTTTGAGGTCTGAAACTTATTGTTGTTTTGTTAAAATCTAATTTTATTTATGTAGGGAATCATTAATGGTTCCTGATATCCTTTTTTTCATATTTTATAAGATAAACTACATGATATTAGACAGGTAGGAAATTCATTAGGTAGAAAAGGTTGAAGGGTATCTCCTGAACTTTTTATATCGGAGGGGTTGTTATAACGATTTGTTGGTTACACATAATACTAAGTTGATATAGTTTTGTCCTACAAATAGTTCTCCTACTATTGCTAATGTCTCAAGTAAATTTTTTATTTACAGGAACATCTGATTGTCTTCTATAATTCTGGCATAGCTATCAGGTTGTGTTGATCCTGGGTATGAGTATCAAGTGCTTGTTTGTTTTGGACTTTTATATACACTATTGTGATCTTAAATATCGATTTTGCACTATTGCGATACTTCTTCTTTTTGATTTCTAGTTTCCACATGCAGGAGGTTGGGTATATATTCTGTGTTGTCAAGGCGAACTGAAACAATACGGCTCAGGGTGCGGCAACACAGACTCCCCTTTCTCCGCTAAGCTCTCAGCAATGATGCTAGCGGTACGGGCAGTTATGGAGCAGGGACTAGAATGTTGTACCTTTTATACTGATTGTCACCAGCTCCAACAAATCCTTGCTGGTACAATGGCAATAGAAACTGTGCCCTGGCAAAGCTTTCATGAGGTATCTACATTGCTTTTTATTGGTGATAAATGTCAGGCACAAGAGATGGTGAACCAATTTCCTTGCTATTACAATTTGAATTACGGTATGCAGGGGTTCCATAAGCTAAGGTATGCTACATTTCTTTTTTTCACAGATTTCTTTGTACCTTTTACGCGTTGTTTACAAAGGAAAAAAAATCCATAAAATAATTACCTAAAGAGTGAGACAATTCACAATTAACATGTCAAAAAAAATGTTACCTGATATGTTACTAACAATTATGACGCCAATGACAATTCTATGATGTTCCAAATTGAAAATGGATTCAAAAATTGAATAGAAATCTCCAAGATTACACTTTTAAAATATATTATTCAAGTAATATTTTAAAAATATTTATCAAGAATAGATCTGCCATAAGAGGTGCCATTTTTACTGTTTGTGAACCATCATAAGCTCCCTTAAAATTTTCTTCCAAATTTAATATATGTAAACTCGAAGAGTAAACCTAGAAAATAATGCTGAAAAAGGTAATGTGCTGGCCTACCATAACCTCAGGTAAAAGTTGCAATTGTATTTATAGAACTGTCTGTTATTTATCAATGTCTAATTTATGAGCGTTCAATGCTCTTATACAGAATTGGTCTCATGGATTGGGTTGCAAACTATATAGCACACAAACAGAAATTAAATAGAAACAAATATAAAATTATTGTTGGCCCTCTGCATGTAATAATAAAATTGTTCATCTTATTTAACCTATTTTAATATCTCTGCTGATTTATTTGCTGATACTTATCATCTTCTTTTATAGGCTGAATATTAAATGTGCATGTTGAGCCTCCAAAATAGAACCCACAACCCGTATTTCATCCAGTAAATTACTATAGGTAAACCTTTCTAAGATGGATATGAGAGAGGACTAGAATAATATCGAAAAGATAAACCCTGCTAATTTATCTTTGCAATGTCGACATGAAATTGAAGTGAATATATCATTACCTAATATTACTCCAGCATATACAGGTAGTAGGATGAATCTGGTTTCAATGACGGTCAAAAGAAATCTAATTTCATAGCAAGACTACCTAGACGAGGTTAATCTTGAATTATTTTTATTTCTTTTGCCATGCACTGTAAATTATACTCGACTCTGATAAACATTATTGTCTGCTGTCCTAAAATGAGATCTGAAATCCATTAAAGTGAGATGCGAAAATGGTTTCTTTAATGTCTCTTTAATTCAATGCTTCATTTATGCTCATTATTTTTCTATTAGGATTATGTGCTTTGTGTTTTCCATGCTTATGGATAATTGAAGGAATCCATGAAAAGGTATGATGACTTATGCTTGATCTACCTTTGTACACTTTGTTCATCCATATTCCTATCGACAAGACGTATCATAGGTAAATAACGTACAACTTAAATTAAATTTGGACTGTTGAAAAAAAAGTGAGTGAACTCAAAGTATTCAAAATTGAACATTTCACCTATCTTCACTTGCAAATCTTTACTCTTTGCTTCACCCTCCCCTCCCTTTCGGTCATTGGTAAGTGGAGGTATGATTTCGTAAACATGAGATGGTTAGCTGGCATATAATTTGGCAAACATGGTAAGGAGAAGCATAATTTCTTACAGTGGCCCACCTACGTATTGCACAACTCATGTCACAAGTGCAGAAGTTTGCTCCCAGCAACTTCTTTCAACAAGTTCAGTTTTAGGCACCATGAGGGTGTTCTCATTATAGTAGTATATTTTATAATGGTTTAGTTTCTTATTTGATGTTTTAGTTTTTCAGAATTTTCTTCTTTTCTGGTTTATGTTTAGGGTATTTTGGCTGTTAAGTGGCCTGTACCAGTTTCACTCTGGTGAAAGGTAAGTCGTTTGTTGTATTGGGATTTGAACATGGGATTTTCTTCTTATTCAGTATGCGTGCTTATCCAAATTCTTTATTCTTATACCATGGTTTTGTTAGTATAGGAATAAGGGCCCAAATTCCTTATTCTTGTGTTGCTTGGGTTGCACAAGAATAAGAATAAGCACGTATACCGAAATTTCTTATTCCTTATTCCATGCTCATCCAAACACACAACTTCGCCTATTGGCCTTTAATCTAAAGAAAAAAATCTTTTCTGTTTGCAATATCTTTACAAAATACTTAAATAGTAAAAGTACTTGGTGCTCTATACTTCCCCATCTCCACTCTTTCCAATTAAAAAAATATCGATTGGCAAAATACTTATAGATGCCAGTTTTCATTGTCAAGTTTTGGAGAATAGACAGAAAACTATTATTATTATCCATCTAGCAAATGACACTGTTTTTATTTGCATATACTGATATTTACTTTTTATTTGCTTAGATTGGAGTTAAAAAAAATATCATTTTTTTTGTTTATTGTAAAATGATATTGCTCTGTTGATGTGTGCGTAAAATTAAATAGGCTCACCATGCTCTTCTAAACCAGCAAATTGTAGAAATTCTTATTGTAGATATATTAAGTGTGACGTTATAGCAAAGCATATGTTTAATCCGACCTGCTGCTTAAGTACATCAAATGCTTGGATGCTCATTGCAATAGCAAGCCTGCAATTCAGCTTTCTTTTTTTTTTTTTTTGGTTCTCAAAGTTTCAATTTATGTTATCATTTTAGTATTTTAAAATTTTATGAAGTATTTTATATTCCCATGTTGTATTCGCAATGTACAATTCTTATATACTGCTAAAAGTATTGTTTTATAAATTTGTCAACAGTTGAAAAATAAAAGAATAGATCGCGCAACGCGCGAGATCCCACTAGTAATAATAAAAGGGAACTTTGAACCAAACCATCAATCAGGTAACCGTTAGGCAACCAGAACTATGTTAAATATGGTTCAGCCACCGGATTAAAGGAAACCGTTAAACTTGTAATAAAAGGGGACTTTGAACCAAACCATCAATCAGGTAACCGTTAGGCAACCAGAACTATGTTAAATATGGTTCAGCCACCGGATTAAAGGAAACCGTTAAACTTGAATTAGCAGATCTTTGTTTTGTAAACTGTGAATAAGATCGGACCCGAAAGATGCGAGGAACAACTTTGAAGGTGTAGAATTACACGGTTTCTCTATTAGAACTCGAAATTTGATATTTTAAAATTCATACATAGCATGTTTAAGAAACTTTGATGGTGCATTCTGTTCTTTCGTATAGACATAGAAGCTCTAAATAAACAAATTAACTACATGTTGAATGAGCTGTCAGCTAATTGATAATTTGATTATGTCAAGTCTGACGTAGTTAGCCGTTTGACTAATGAATTGGATAGTAAGACTTATAAATGACTAGAACTAGTAGGAGCTCGCGCGTTGCGCGATCCATCTTTCTTTGTTATTTTTTCTAAAAAAAAATATGCTAATTATGTTTAAAATTGTAATACTGAGATGGTCTCCAAACTTATGAATAGTATTATTTCAATACTGCATAAATTGTCAGCCATAAACAGAAGAGTGAAAGATGAAAATAAACAGTCGAAAGATGTAACAACCTAACTTTTAAAAAATATTATTTAAAAAAAAAATCATCATTCCTATCTATGTTTTTGACCGGATTTGACTTATATACTTGACCTTTGACCGGATAAAAATGTATTGAATTATCTCTATCCTTGTTGCCGCCATACCTTTTGATCTTATCCATTTATTAAATAATAATAAAATAATAATAATAATAATACAATTAAAAACCAAAGTACCCAATCGACTTTACTCTTATTCCATCCGAATTTGATCTTATCCCAATTGCACTTGCCTTTTTTTAATTGGTCGCCACAAACAAACAAAACAATAAAATACTACATTTTACTTAAGAGGCTAAGTATGAGGCCGTGTATATATATATCAAGCTCAGTACTTTTCCATTTGCGCACCAAAACAACAAAGCACCTATGTTCTGAAGTTTAGCCATTTCTCTCCACCTCATGTACGCACAAGACTATATTTGAAAAATCTAGCAAAAAAACTTAAAAAAGTAAAGGAAGTAGAAAAGGCATACAAGAAGGTTCCCAATTGACGGCAACATACAAAAGATTAAGTTAATCGGGAAGTCGCTTATCGGGGTCGGATGGTCGATACTAGTGAAGATATATAGATCGTTTCCTCGTTTAATTTTCAGGTGCGGATCCCACACAACTTGATTACATGCTAGAAATTATTTACGCATAACTGCATTGCATAATTTGAACTGATAATTGCACGCATATTTGGATTGTATCATATGACTTATATTATTTAATATTATTATTGTATGTTGAAATGGTTCCGAATTGAATGAATTGTGATAATTGTTGGTACTCTTGTACGGTGAAATGACACTGGTTGGGTTGGACGTTGGGGTCGCTCCCTGACGTGCCAGTCTCCGTGAATAACGCTTATATCCGTGGTTTGACAGTGTTCACGTAATTAGTACCGTTTGCTTATCTATTTGTCTGAATTAATGATAATTGTATGGTATCTTATAAAATATGTGTTCTATTGTATACTCAGTCTCCTCTAATCAAGGAGAGATGGATCCTTCGGGATAATTCAGTTCTGTTTTGAATGATTGATATTGAACCAGCCTTAGTATTAGATAGTTGACCAAGTTGAACCGACACTTTTGTGCTACCATTTGAATGTGACAGTTCAAATTGATTAATGTGTCGGGTTATTTGCATTGCATCTTCATATTGCCATCTTATAATATATCACAAATTGTATTGATATTTAACTTATACAAATTGTGTGTTTTTCTTCTTTAGTCGGTAAATAGTTCCGAAGCATGTAAGATTGTTCGTGTGGCTGGAACTAAATACCGCACTGAGATAAATTATATTTATCTCATTCTTTGCTTTTTGCATTGTTTCTACGATAGTTGTGGGTTCCAGGTTGCAATTCGAGCGTTGGACATCAAGACGACTAGTAGACCATTGGACTCTATGGTTAGCAACCTAAAGCATGTGAACCAGCCTACTGTAGCACATATTATTTTACGTTTCTATTTAAAAATTTATATTTGGCTTGTAACTTAATTATTTTAGTAAATTTTTATTTACTATTATATTTAATTTGATAATTAGAATAAATTAAGTCTTGGTAAGCCTTGCGGGTGCGGAGGCATCCGCGGCGGTCACGCCGTCGTGCACCGTCTAGTCACGGGACACGACGGGGTGTCACAGATGGTATCAGAGCATGGTTTAACTACCTAACCTGACCGATAAGAAATAAGAGCGGGATCGGTAGAACGTAAGAGCGAGATTAGTTGAAAGATAGCTTTATATAATATAATAATTTTAGTTGTATTGTTTAAATTAGTTCAGCATTTAAAATTGTTTACGATTTTTAAAATAGATAGCAATATGAAAAGTATTTATTACAAAGTTATTTTCTTTATTAAAAAGTTGATGTTCTTTGCACTTATTTGAAAAATTATAAATTATCTTTTTTAAGGGAGGAAGAATGTAGCAACCTAACTTTTAATAAATATTATTTAAAAAAATCATCGTTCCTATTTATGTTTTTGACCGGATTTGACATATATACTTGACCTTTGACCGGATAAAAATGTATTGAATTATCTCTATCCTTGTTGCCGCCATACCTTTTGATCTTATCCATTTATTAAATAATAATAAAAATAATAATAATAATAATAATAAAATTAAAAACCAAAGTACCCAACCGACTTTACTCTTATCCCATCCGAATTTGATCTTATCCCAATTGCACTTGCCTTTTTTTAATTGGTCGCCACAAACAAGCAAAACAATAAAATACTACATTTTACTTAAGAGGCTAAGTATGAGGCCGTGTATATATATATCAAGCTCAGTACTTTTCCATTTGCGCACCAAAACAACAAAGCACCTATGTTCTGAAGTTTAGCCATTTCTCTCCACCTCATGTACGCACAAGACTATATTTGAAAAATCTAGCAAAAAAGATTAGAAAAGTAAAGGAAGCAGAAAAGGCATACAAGAAGGTTCCCAATTGACGGCAACATACAAAAGATTAAGTTAATCGGGAAGTCGCTTATCGGGGTCGGATGGTCGATACTAGTGAAGATATATAGATCGTTTCCTCGTTTGATTTTCAGGTGCGGATCCCACACAACTGTTAGTTAAGTGCACAATTTTAATTTTTCAAGGATAATTACTATTAATTACCCATAATTAAGCATGCACACACATAGGAACTAGTATTAAGCCATTCGCACAAGAGAAAGGGTTCAAAGATGTACCTCCCTTGATATCGTAACCAAGGGGATTTGAACCGCGGCTAGGATGAAGGTGGTGCTTGCTCTTTCGGCCTCCTTGTCGAAAGCTCCTCGAGTCCACTTGGTATTAACCAAATCCTCGACAAGCTATGCTAGTAACTTGGAGGAGATGACTAATCCCTAGCTTCCCCGTTCTTCTAGCAAATGAACTAATTGATTTGTGGAAGAATGGGGCTCAACACATGAGCAATAGGGAGAGAGGAGAGGGGAGGAGGCGCCTACCACTAGGGGGGGCGGCTAGGTTTAGTGGGAGAGAGAGAGAGGGGGATTTGCAACCATACACCTCTTTATATAGTGTGCAAACCCTACCTACCTCACACTAACTATTTACCAAATTGCCACCCCACCTACCTCCATGCATGGCCGGCCACAATAAAGGCTTTTATGGGCCAATTGCTTTGCCTCATGGGTCCACTTAATCAATCATTAAATGGCCTCTCTTGTTGCTCTTAATTTGGATCCCTATTGGGCCTTTAATTAACTATTTAATTAAAGCCCTATAATATGCATATGTGTTGAAATGAATAATTATTAACTTAATAATAATTATTTAGGGATTAGATAATGCATTAATTTATTTCTATATGATCCCTTTGATTTAATTAATTATAACGGTCTACAACGCTATTTAATTAATTAATCAACTTATCATATTTTGCAATACCAATTATTGCAAATAAATAAATAATGCAAGCATGGTTAAAACACCAATTCTGTGTGACCCTTTGAGGATTTATGCTACGTTGGACATGGAGTTAAATCGCTATTTAATTCCAATAATCATAAGCGGTATCTAGCAACACGTTATGATTCCCAATTCGCATAAATAGTGTACAGCTACAATATTTCAATCCTGCATAAGAGAATAAAGGTATATCTCCATTTTGATTCCTATGTCTCACGATATCATCGTATAATCCAAGATAGGAATGTGTCATTCTTGCAGATTATACGTTTCTTGATCTAGAGATAATTGTATCAGTTGCTAGCAAACAATCTATCTCCATCAAGGGGCCCAAACAGATATCGTCACTCACTAAGTGAATTAATGAGGGACATACGGTTTTCTTGACTATTTAGCTTTTCCCCGCACAATTCAAGAGAACATAAATAACGTCCGTATAGCAGCCCTTATCGGGAATCAGCGGTAGACGATATTTATTGAACCTATCCTCATGTGGAAAAGATAAATATCTCAAACTTAGAATCAAAATCATAACGAAATAAATAATGACACATAACACAATCCATATATTTATTTCGTTGGGTCAAGTCCTGTACTATGTTCCATAACATATACATATGCAATTAAGTTGGTAACTCTTTACCTATGATTTGTAGAACTTAATCATCACTTAACTTGCATACTAATCTTATATGATAATTAATGTTCCTTGTTAATTATCAAGATTATGGACCGTTTAGATTTATTATTGTCATTCTAAAGAATGATCCACAGAGATCTACAATTCAGATCCTCAACCTGAATAATCTGTCAATAATAAACCTAGGAACAGATGATAAATTATCATCCAGAACATAAACTAATAATTGAGTCATTAAATTATTGACTTCTAGGACATAACTCCAACAACAACTTGATTACATGCTAGAAATTATTTACGCATAACTGCATTGCATAATTTGAGCTGATAATTGCACGCATATTTGGATTGTATCATATGACTTATATTTTTTAATATTATTATTGTATGTTGAAATGGTTCTGAATTGAATGGATTGTGATAATTGGTGGTACTCTTGTACGGTGAAATGACACTAGTTGGGTTGGACGTTGGGGTCGCTCCCTGACGTGCCAGTCTCCGTGAATATGCGCTTATATCCGTGGTTTGACAGTGTTCACGTAATTAGTACCGTTTGCTTATCTATTTGTCTGAATTAATGATAATTGCATGGTATCTTATACAATATATATTCTATTGTATACTCAGTCTCCTCTGATCAAGGAGAGATGGATCCTTCGGGATAATTCAGTTCTGTTTTGAATGATTGATATTGAACCAGCCTTAGTATTAGATAGTTGACCAAGTTGAACCCACACTTTTGTGCTACCATTTGAATGTGACAGTTCAAATTGATTAATGTGTCGGGTTATTTGCATTGCACCTTCATATTGCCATCTTATAATATATCACAAAATGTATTGATATTTAACTTATACAAATTGTGTGTTTTTCTTCTTTAGTCGGTAAATAGTTCCGAAGCATGTAAGATTGTTCGTGTGGCTGGAACTAAATACCGCACTGAGATAAATTATATTTATCTCATTCTTTGCTTTTTGCATTGTTTCTACGATAGTTGTGGGTTCCAGGTTGCAATTCGAGCGTTGGACATCAAGACGACTAGTAGACCATTGGACTCTATGGTTAGCAACCTAAAGCATGTGAACCAGCCTACTGTAGCACATATTATTTTACGTTTCTATTTAAAAATTTATATTTGGCTTGTAACTTAATTATTTTAGTAAATTTTTATTTACTATTATATTTAATTTGATAATTACAATAAATTAAGTCTTGGTAAGCCTTGCGGGTGCGGAGGCATCCGCGGCGGGCACGCCGTCGTGCACCGTCTAGTCACGGGACACGACGGGGTGTCACAGATGGTATCAGAGCATGGTTTAACTACCTAACTTGACCGATAAGACGTAAGAGCGGGATCGGTAGAACGTAAGAGTGAGATTAGTTGAAAGATAGCTTTATATAATATAATGATTTTAGTCGTATTGTTTAAATTAGTTCAGCATTTAAAATTGTTTACGATTTTTAAAATAGATAGCAATATGAAAAGTATTTATTACAAAGTTATTTTCTTTATTAAAAAGTTGATGTTCTTTGCACTTATTTGAAAAATTATAAATTATCTTTTTTTAGGAAGGAAGAATGTAACAACCTAACTTTTAATAAATATTATTTAAAAAAAATCATCATTCCTATCTATGTTTTTGACCGGATTTGACATATATACTTGACCTTTGACCGGATAAAAATGTATTGAATTATCTCTATCCTTGTTGCCGCCATACCTTTTGATCTTATCCATTTATTAAATAATAATAATAATAATAATAATAATAATAATAATAATAAAATTAAAAACCAAAGTACCCAACCGACTTTACTCTTATCCCATCCGAATTTGATCTTATCCCAATTGCACTTGCCTTTTTTTAATTCGTCGCCACAAACAAACAAAACAATAAAATACTACATTTTACTTAAGAGGCTAAGTATGAGGCCGTGTATATATATATCAAGCTCAGTACTTTTCCATTTGCGCACCAAAACAACAAAGCACCTATGTTCTGAAGTTTAGCCATTTCTCTCCACCTTATGTACGCACAAGACTATATTTCAAAAATCTAGCAAAAAAGATTAAAAAAGTAAAGGAAGTAGAAAAGGCATACAAGAAGGTTCCCAATTGACGGCAACATACAAAAGATTAACTGAAGTCGCTTATCGGGGTCGGATGGTCAATACTAGCGAAGATATATAGATCGTTTCCTCGTTTAATTTTCAGGTGGGATCCCACACAACTTGATTACATGCTAGAAATTATTTACGCATAACTGCATTGCATAATTTGAGCTGATAATTGCACGCATATTTGGATTGTATCATATGACTTATATTATTTAATATTATTATTGCATGTTGAAATGGTTTCGAATTGAATGGATTGTGATAATTGTTGGTACTCTTGTATGGTGAAATGACACTGGTTGGGTTGGACGTTGGGGTCTCTCCCTGACGTGCCAGTCTCCGTGAATAAGCGCTTATATCCGTGGTTTGACAGTGTTCACGTAATAAGTACCGTTTGCTTATCTATAATTTGTCTGAATTAATGATAATTGCATGGTATCTTATACAATATATGTTCTATTGTATACTCAGTCTCCTCTGATCAAGGAGAGATGGATCCTTCGGGATAATTCAGTTCTATTTTGAATGATTGATATTGAACCAGCCTTAGTATTAGATAGTTGACCAAGTTGAACCGACACTTTTGTGCTACCATTTGAATGTGACAGTTCAAATTGATTAATGTCGGGTTATTTGCATTGCATCTTCATATTGCCATCTTATAATATATCACAAAATGTATTGGTATTTAAGTTATACAAATTGTGTGTTTTTCTTCTTCAGTCGGTAAATAGTTCCGAAGCATGTAAGATTGTTCGTGTGGCTGGAACTGAATACCGCACTGAGATAAATTATATTTATCTCATTCTTTGCTTTTTGCATTGTTTCCACGATGGTTGTGGGTTCCAGGTTGCAATTCGAGCGTTGGACATCAAGACGACTAGTAGACCATTGGATTCTATGGTTAGCAACCTAAAGCATGTGAACCAGCCTACTGTAACACATATTATTTTACGTTTCTATTTAAAAATTTATATTTGGCTTGTAACTTAATTATTTTAGTAAATTTTTATTTCTATTATATTTAATTTGATAATTAGAATTAATTAAGTTTTGGTAAGCCTTGCGGGTGCGGAGGCATCCGCGCCGGGCACGCCATCGTGCACCGTCTAGTCACGGGACACGGCGGGGTGTCACAAAAGATTAAAAAGAAAACTATTGAGTACGTATTAAAATCAAATACAAAAGATTAACAACGACACCTTAAATAATTCGAATACAAATTAAGAATAATTTTAGCCAATGGTGCAATCGATAAAATAAAAAATTGGACTGAATAATTATTTGAGCTGACTCTTATCTTGTTGTCTCGTCTCTCTCCCCTCTCAGGAAGTCTCAATACATATAGTGCTAACATTGCATTACGTGTTCTTGCGTTGTAAATAAAAAACTATAAAAATATAATCAAGAAATCTAATTGATCAGGCAATCATTCAATAGTAAATCAATATATAGTTGCCAACAGAAGTAATGTTATGTACATGTGTGTGACACTTTTTTACTGATTTCAAATTGTATTGCATCAACATTTAAAATAAAACTTCTATCTACATAATCAATTTTCTGATCTCAAAAGAGGTCATTATAGATGTTACCTTTGTGTTGAGTTGAATCACTACACATTGTGTTAGGTGTTGCTTGCCACATTCCATCCTCCAACAAACATAAAGTCTACTGTAAATAACGTACCCATAAAAAAAGAGAAAAAAAATATAACTGTAAACTTCTAATTGGAAGTAAATATATATGCAAATTCTTATGTTTGGGAAGACAGAAGGCATGGGTTTTTGTCTATGTTCTCAAATATTTAACTGAATATTTTCACGGTAACATAAGGCTAAAACAGTTAATCATCTAAAAAAGAAAATCGAAAAAAGACTATCGGGAAAATTGTCTAGTCAACATTTTATCTTAATATACATCTTGCATTTCTAGATGGTAATTCTAAACAACAGTTAATAGAAGCGACAAATTAATCAAATTATTAATTAATTAATTAATTGAACCCTAACTAAAACAGAAAATTGTATAATGAACTAATCTGATACTAAATGAAAGTCAATCTAGAAAATATTTAAAAAATACACTAATAAAGTATAAGATGACAATCCGCCATGAAAATTAAGCACAGTTAAAAAAAAATTAGGTTGCAAGGTAGTAGTAATTAAAATTAGACCTAACAAATTTAACGAATAAGGTCTAGAATTGTTATACATTGATGAAGCGTAAGACATGTTGTGCACATGCATAACAAAAAGTGTACCTGAATCGAACATAAAACACATGGTACCAGAATGTACCACTGGTACCGCTAGGTTCCAGCATTATTCCTGCGTTGGAAGACAAATTGAAGTGTTAGGCGAAATCAAATTATTTTCATAAATGAAAAGGAAGATCAAATTCATAGGAGAAAGTAAAAAAGACCATGATAAAATCACATTCTAATGTCAGCAACTATTATTGACTTAGATCAAATTAAATTAAATATCCAAGAAAATATATTTATTAAATTCTGAAAGTGCCCTTTTACCATAGTGGACACATATTGTTTAGATAAAATTTATGCTGAAGCATCTGTTGTTGGCATCAGATACAACAATGTCCTTTAATTAGTTTGCCTACAATTTGACTACAGTAATCAGCTTGCAAATTAAAGGACCAACCTAATTTTTAGTCCCGTAGTGAGCTTGTTCAGTACAAATCACAAAAATGTACATAATTATAAAATATCATACCAGTAAGGAGATGAGCACCGATAAAGGAGATGAGCACACCACTGTAATAAAATAGCAAACCATTAAGGAGATGAGTACACCAGAGTAATAAAAAAAATTGCTGCTGGGAGATAATCTGAGCAAGAAAAATTGATTGAAAAATGAATAATATTTGAACTAAATTTGCGACTTAGTTTGCAAATGCAAAAGAAAAAAGACTTATTATTTTTGCAAGGGTCATAAACAATTGTCAGAATATGACATGTACAGAGCATTAGATATGGAGCCCATTTGGAACTAATGCATGGCACCTAAAACAAATAGCAGAAATCTAAGCATATCCATGATAGATGGACACTGTTATTGAGCTACTAAAAAAACAATTAACAGAAGGAAACTGTTATTGAGGTACCTAAATAAAAAATCGACAGAAGGACACTGCTGTTGAGCTACCTAACCAGTATATCCATTAAAAATCTAACCATATCATTGATAGAAGGACATTGTTTTTGAAATCTAAACAAATAGCGAAAATGTAACCCTAAACAATTGTCAGAATTGGGCATACCGTTATTGAGCTACCTAAATACAAATGATAGAAGGACCATGTATGCTCAAATTTATTTCGATATCAATTTCAATGTCAGATGCTGCAAACAAATCAGTATATAATGCTTAAAAATTATAATGAAAACACGACCATAAGATCAAGCACTCACAAAATGAGTATGCATTTTTCAGTCTTCCAACTTCTTTATTTATGCAATGTGTAACAATAAATAATTTCAAGTATAAATAATAGCTATTGTCTCACACATTAGCATTTCCCTGCCAGCACAATAACTAAGGTTTTGACAGCCTATCTGGATTATCTCCCAATCAAGCTCATGATTCAATATTGTTAAGCACCATATCTATAGAGGAAGCAGCAAGGCGATAGCAATGCCTAAGACCCCATCAACTAAAAGAGACACAAAAGCCATGATCACAAAATTGAGGGAAACTTGGTAAAGGAAGAGAAAATAAAATGTTAAAAAAGTATTAGCAGGCATAATATTTAGAACCAAATTTAATGAATGCTTAATATGATGGTTTTCATAGGAAGTGCAAATATGAAAATACTGAAAATAATTTATCATTTTTAGCCTGTTTCAAGTAGATTATTATAGACCGACTATTGCAAAGCACTCGATTTTTACAGATTGTTTACATTAGACTTGCATTGCTCAAATCATATAAATGAAATAGAGAGATCACGAACCATCATTTTTAAGTCTTGGCTGTGATCCAGTTGAAAAGCTATAAGAAATAAACAGATCAATGGAATAATCAACCATCTCACAAAGAAAACAAAAATGCTTAATTTCTAAATATTCTGGAAACAGAAATTGAGTGAAAAAAAAGGAATATAACACTCATACCAGCTAAAGAGGGGCTCACCTGGCTCGCCCGAAATTTGTCAGCATGTACCTCAGGAATCACAGCTCCATGTCTCTGCATATGAAAGATAGTTGAATTTCATAACTATAAATGAAAAAAACTGCAAGTCCATATTCCAAAGCATAAACTAAAACACACAATAAAAAAATTGACAAATTCTACCTGCGAGGAAAATTACTGGTTTAGGCCAACTCCTTTGCCGCAAACTGTCAAAAAATCATGGGAGACATCGTAACTCGAGAAGGGTTGGTTGGACAATAAATAAAAATTTCTAAGAAACCACATCAAAATGATTGAAGAAGAACAGGTAGAGCACAAAGAAATGTACAAAATCGTACAGAAAACATACCAGAACCGGTACCATCCTAACTTAACAATGGTAAGACTACTGGAGCAACAACAAAAGGAAGCGAAAATAAAAAAAATTGCACAACATCGTACAGAAAGCAGGAAAGATGATGATGAAAAGTTAATTTCTGAAATCACCATATACCAACGTCAATAGATATTTGCAAGAAAGGTCAAAGCCTAGTAAACAGAATAGAGAAAAGGAAGAACAAAATTACATAAATTTAATGAAACGAAACGACATTAATCAACTTGATATGTGCAAATAAATTAGATTGGAAAAAAGAAGAGAACTAACTTGATATGTGCAAGAAAGAGGACAATCCAGTAGCTCTCCAAATATCGAAGGGGCAATGAATATCGAGCAAGGCGGATAGACCAGTAGCAATAGAAATCAACCAAAGAAAAGAAGTAAGAAAGGCAGTGGATCACAAAAACAGGTGTGCGCAAGGAAGAGAGAAGGTATGAAAGGAAGAGAGGAGGAGAAGGTATGAAAGTTAATTTTAAGGCAGAGAGGAGATACCAACAGGAGGAGAAGCTATGAAAGGAAGAGAGGAGATACCAACAGGAGGAGAAGGTATGAAAGGAAGAGAGGAGATACCAACAGGAGCATCTTTCTCCACAAACGAAGAGCATCTGTCTCCGTACAG
This sequence comes from Rhynchospora pubera, assembly GCA_028095005.1. Taxonomy (NCBI): domain Eukaryota; kingdom Viridiplantae; phylum Streptophyta; class Magnoliopsida; order Poales; family Cyperaceae; genus Rhynchospora; species Rhynchospora pubera. The sequence goes on along the minus strand of CM051460.1, from coordinate 81,831,228 downwards.
GAACCACATGGGCGATCCCTTTATCCAGTCCTTTGAAAGCATCTGCGAGAAAGAAGAGGAGAGAGCGAGTGCGTAAGAGAGAAGGGAAGAACTATCCAGAACAAAGAGATTGGACGATCAGGATCATGCGCGCAGACTGAACGGACATGATCAAAATACTGCTCCAACTACTGTTCGCGTACAGTAGTTTCGGAGGCGGATTCAATTCTGCCGATTAATATATATTTTGATTTTGATGGTTTCAATAAATGAGATTCTATCACGTGACTTTATTTGCGATAGAAGAATTTGATTGGAAATATGGAACTATTCAAACGCATAGCATAACTTAGGCTCCGTTTGGATAGGTGTGGGAAGAAGGAAAGAAGAAAAGAAGTGGGAAGAAGTATTGGGAAGTCTGTAACTTTGTGAAAAATTTTGATTGTTTATAATTTTTTTTCTTCCCATCTTCCTTCTTCCTCTTCTTCTTCTCTCATTCAAACGCAAGCTTAAATTATTGTTAGCTATCATTCTCCGGTGATTGGTTTGGCCACCAACCTAGTCATGATTTAATTGTTATTATTATTGGGTATGCCCTATGTCTAATCTTTACCATATGATAAAAATCTATGGTTTAAAAAGAGTTCTCTTTATATCTATGTAGCTTGGAGAACTTAACACTGTTTGGATGGAGGGTTCGAGTGGGAAGGAAAGAGAATGAAGTGGAATTTAGAAAGTTTTCTTGTTTGGTTGGAAGGAAATAGGGAAAGTAAAATTTGCACGGAGGTAAATATTTTCCTGTAATAATTTTCCTCCTGTACAAATATTTTTTCCTCCGAATTGGAAGAGAACGAAGGGAAAAGAAAAATTTTAAAATGACGTCTTTAACGATTGGACAGCGACTACCCTTCTCCTTCCTTTCATATAGCCTTTGTCCTTTTGTTTAATCTCCGTAGTCCATATTTTTATCTTTCCTTTTTGTTATTTTCTCATAAAGAGCACCAAACTAGGTGCTAACCTTAGTGCCTTTAATTTTGGACATTGATACTGGACTCTTTTTTTTATATATAATTCCTTGGTAATTCAAAATAATATATAAATATTATTTCCTTAGTAATTCATTCATTTATTTAGTTTCGCAAGTAATAACGAAGATAGCATATTTATTTAGTTTCAAAATGATGTATGTTTTACTTTTTTTTAAGCATTGCATATATATTTTTTGAATTATGCGAACTTGGTTGAGATTGTTTTCTCGGTTACGTAAAGGGTGCAGGGATAAAATAGTAAAAAATTTATATTTTTCTTTCACTAAAATAATTCATCCAAACAAGCTATACAAAGGAAAGAAAAATTAATTTTTCTTCCTCTTTATTTTTCATCCAAACAAAAAATATTTAATTATTTCACTTTCCATCCCATCCCTTTCCTTTCCTCTTTGGGCATGTTTGGAATGTCAAGAATAAGCCTTATTTCAAAATAGCTTATTTTGATGGGTGCCAAACGAACTTTAGAATAAGGTGAATAGGCTATTTTGCTCTCTTATTCTAATTCCAACAAAAAGCTGGAACTAGGTGAAACTGTGCTCCCGTGAAGGTAAAATATATTAAAATATTCCTTCATCAATATTAAAAAATAGGAGAAACGGAGAGAGAAACCATTTTCAATTCATTCTTACCGTTGCTCACTCCTCCATTATTGCGATTACCTACTTCAAAGTTGTCGCACTCCTCTTCAGATCTACGACGATCTGAGGAGAAATCGGCGAACTAGTTGTCAACACCGTCGATCAGCGATTCGACAGAGCCTTGTTTTTTATAAAGTAAGCTTCTCAACATTTTGGATTTCCACTGATTTGGCACCAATTCGATCAGCGATTCTGATTCATCTGTGATTTGTCTTCCTTTTATACTTGATTTATATTCTGATTTGATTAGTGTTCTGATTGATGTTAATTTTTTACTCATTTTACGCAGATCTATTTCCTTTTGATTAGTGTTCCTTTTTTGTGCCAATTTTCTTTTTACCAGTAAGTTTTTTTTACTAGCAACTGTTTACGAGGAAGTAGTCATTATTATAAATAAAGGTTTTGTGAAGCAGGTCAAATGGGTAAAAAAAATATATAATTTTAAAATAGATTTTTTGTATGGATTTTTGTGGAAACATATCTTCTAGTTCCTTTGCAAGAGCTTGTTTTCTTCTATGCTGGCAACCAGCTTCAGTACCAAAAGCATCAACCCCTGTGCAGAGAAAGCACATCAGCCACAAAAAAAAGGGGGGGGGGGGGGGAGATCTCATCTGACAAGGCATTGAGATGACAATACCCTAATGCATTCCAATAATCTTTAATACAATTTCTAAATGTACGTTTGATCTAATTTTATATAAAAAAAAAGAAGAAATGGCAAAAGTTAGGAGCTAACAATAAATGGTTTAATTGACTATTTCAAGATATTGATTTTTGGATTTTGTTTCTCTAACAAACTTTTTATTTTGCTATGCAGGTTGTGACAAACTGATGATGTTTCAGAAGAATATAGGGGCACTGATACAAAAGTTGGAGGTGCATTCAGAGATAGGATTAGAGATATGTTATGGAATAATAGATGAAATTCTATTTTTATGATGCTAGTTTAAAATTGAGTCCATTAGCAGTTTAGCACGATTTGAGGAATGTATTCAATAATGTATTCCTAATTTGTTTTCATTAGTGGTCCTATCTAATGACATATTTTTATTTTATATGACATTGCTTCTTAATTTGTTGGATTTGTTTGATAAGCAAAGGACCAGTGATTTGTTTATCTTTCTCATGAACTTTATTACATGTCACAGTGGGGCAAATATATGTGGAATGCTGGGTAATGGCATTGGGTTCATGTGCAAAATCTGGGATGGGTTTTGGGTACAGAGATAAGGCACGGTACCAAAATTTGGGATGATTTTTGGGTACCAAAATGAAGGCTGTTTTGTGTTAATTGCAGGTCGCTTCTTAGGAGAGTGGATCGACTTCAATTGACATCGGTACAAGAGAGGAGACCGGTACAGTGGGGAACAGTAAAGAAAACGGTACATAGATACACTAAGCATCAGAAATGCTTCTTTGTTAGATGGCGTCAAAAATAAAATAGTAGGCAGTATAATACAAAAGTTAGTTAAAAGATAAAATATAACAAATTATTATTTTATTTTTTCTCCCTTGTTCTTATTCTTAGCTAACCATCCAAACAACATTGAGAATTAGATGAATAAGCAATTCTTCATCACTTCTTATTCACCATCCTTATTCTTAAACAAGCTATTCTATTCTTATTCACCTCACTCCCAAACACACCCTTTATATTTTTCTTTCCCTCCCATCCTCTACCACCGAACCAAACAGAGTGAAGTGTAAGTTATCAGATATATGACTGTTATGTGGTTATACTTAATTTGCTTTTGTTGCACATTGCATATAGCAGCATGCCGGTTATAGGCCCATTCCAATTCATGCCGACGGTATTATTCTAGTTCTGTTATCTAATTCGGTGGAATAACAAAGTATTATTTGTTATTGTTATTCAAGTGAAAATTTCGATGCTCGAATTTGTACGAGTATCCGCATATTAGAACAAAAACTCGCACTATATATGATTCATTCTCATCCAAACTGATAGGGCCGGCGTAGTACATCTCGGCCCAGATAATAAGTAAATTGAAAGGAGGCCCATAATGGTAAAAACGAGCGGGAAAAGGCAAACTCAAGCAGAGCTCTTAGAGGAAGTCGGGGGGACAAGCTTTAACGGACTGAAGCGGAGTGTCTGGCCGAACATAACTCGGGGGAATCTAGGGACAAGTTGTCTAACCGCTGTCGGGTGACGTCAGCTTTCTGTTATGAAGTGTAGGGCTATATATAGAAAGGGTAGGCGATTGTAAAAGGGGTTGGCATTTTTGTAGAGAAAAGCGCCTGTATTAGACAGATTGAAAACATATTGTAATCCCAAAAATAATCAATAAAGTTCATTTTCCATTCATTCTCATCTCTAAACTCTTTCACGTTGCTAATCTCTACCAAAACTGAGCTTATCACAAACATTAATTTGTTTTGGATGTTCCTCTATGGTTGAGGATTTAAGGAACGGCGTACTAAAACTCGCACTATATATGATTCATTCTCAATTCTCATCCAAACATTAATTTGTTTTGGATGTTCCTCTATGGTTGAGGATTTAAGGAACGGCGTAGGCTTACCAGGCCTCGTGCAATAGTTACCATAGAATATATGTTCCTTGCTTAAGTTGGGTGTACATATTCCAAGCCTTCATTGCGATGCCACTATATTACTCAGTTTGTTTGGGTTATAGTCAATGGTCCATCAACATTATCGATATTAAAAAAAATTTAAATTATAAACTGAAATAATATAAATTGATCAATCTTTTACAGCACCTAACAATCTAGATAAGGAAAAGCCAGTGCACTAGAACTAATAATTAAAGGCTAAAGCATTCAATATTTGGAAAACATATGGTTCGACTATATTTTTTTCTTCGATCATATTGTAACACAAATCACAATTGCAACACCAGCAATCAATACCAGCACATTGCCTTGATGTTTTCTTAGTTCAAACATTCTAAAAATTCAAGAAAAGCACCAAAGGAAGAACCCCCTTCTTCCATGGCCTTAATTGCACTTTCCTTTACCTCCATCATTCTATTCTTGAGATCCATGGCTCCATCTGACTCAATGATCCATCTTACTTTTGCCTCTATTTCGTCTGCCCGCACGAAACCTTCCACGTACCCCTTCAACTCAATGCCAGTCTTCATCTCCTCCACCGAGAACACCTTATTCATCTTCTGCTCTGCATACAACGGCCAGCATATCATCGGTACCCCAAAATTCACTGCCTCCAGTGTGGAATTCCAGCCACAGTGACTCACAAAACCACCAACCGCCTCATGTTTTAGAATCTCCACTTGTGGAGCCCACTCTTTTATAATCATGCCCCGATCTTTGGTCCTGTCCAAGAAACCTTCTGGCAACAGTATATCAAGATCTGGCTCAGCAGTTGGCTCGAAGACTTTGGCTGGGTTGACTGTTGGTGGGCTCCGTACGACCCACAAAAATCTCTGGCCACTATTCTCTAAACCATTTGCGATCTCCTTGAGTTGCTCTATGGGGAAAGAACCCATACTCCCGAAACACAGGTATACGACACTCTTTTTCGGTTGCGCATCAAGCCACGATAGACACGGATGCCGCTCTTCTTTCTGTTCTTCATAAACAATCACCGGGCCAATATAGTAAATAGATGGTATAGTACTGTTTGGCAAACAGAACCCATCTTTCAAAGCCCTCACAGCTTGAGGTTCCAGCGACTCAAATGAGTTAACAAGTATTCCCTTCCCCTCTGCCCATCGATTAATCATGTACATAACAAGTTTATACTGCTCTGTTGTTGGATCAAAAAGTTCATTTGGGAGGTGCGACGCCAACAAGGGTGGAGCACCCGAGAATTGCATTATTGTTGTACCAATATCCCCGACAGGGTGTGCGGGAAGATATGTCGGAAGTTGAAAAAATACAGACAAGGTTGAAGCACTACATGTGAACAAAAAATAAGCTGGTATGCCTAGCTCAGACACGATGTCTACTGCATGGATACAAAATATGTCAAGAACTATGGCAGAGATGGGTGAGATATCGGACTGCTTTATAAGGAAGGTGCGGAGGCCATCGTTGTAGCATTTTATCATGTTTATTATGTTAACAAATGGTGCAGGATGGGGGCTTGTTGGAGGGATTTGAGGTAGGATGTGAAACGAGATGCTTGGATTGGAGTTGGAATATTTTGATACCAAGTCTGTAGCTTGCCCTCCAGTCATCACCGGTATGATGACTGAGACACCGTGGCGAACAAATTGCTTGCCTAGTTCCACCATAGGCCTAAGGTGGCCTGCACCCATGGAGGGATACAAAACTACCTTTTTCGCCTTCATTGATTCTTTTGTTGGAAGGTAATTGAATGAGGGTTTTTTTTTTGTGTAGGAAAATGTGGATAATTGGATGGCGCGTGTGAGGCTAGCTTGGAAGCCTGGGGACCTAATATATATAGGCTTCCAACTTCTTGTGACCAATAACTTGTTTGTGTCTACTTTCTCCAAAAATCGATAAAATAAAAATGTTTCTGTAAAGCGGAAGCAGCATAGCTGCACAACAGCACAAGCGTTTGAGATGAATATATGACCAGCAAACTGGCGTACCCAAGTAATCGTTCATTTGTTCGGTTTAATAAAACATTGAAAAATCTGATATCATTCATCAATAAGTGATTTGTTTAGATAATAAGTACAATAATTTTAGTGCTTTTGTAAGAATATATTGCTAATATTGGTTATAAGCAAGACTGGATGATAATGGGGATACATGTAATCTGATATAAAATACATAATTATATTCCGTCCAAAAGAAGTTTCCAATGGCACAAATTTTCACGCTAAAAAAACATGACAAATCACCAACTTTTGTTAAACAAGAATAATTTATCGAACATCACATCATAAAATAGTATAATGATCAAATTAATGAAATTAATTCACAGCAAGCCCTGAGTGAGGTACAAGTTGGAGCAGTATATAACTTTTGTAAAAATTGAATGGCGAGCAAATTACTTTGGGGGCGTTTGGATCGCTTAGGAATTGGGGGAATTGGGGGAATTTGCTATTCCTAGGCATAAATTTATTGGAAAATGTGTAACTTTGTGAAGAGTTTGAATTGTTTATATTAAAATTTATGCCCGGAATTGCTTATTCCCGAAATTTGGGACGCATCCAAACGCCCCCTTTAAAATTTAAATTCATCACACGACCGCATCCATACATGGAATTGTCATCTGTGAGACTGTGACTGTGACCAGCCACTAATGCAACTGTCCATCTGTCCCTATAAAAGTACGACTGCATCTCACTTGTGATTTGTGAACAAAACCAATCAATACGCAACCAAAAAGAAGAAGATAATATTTCCAACAAAAAAAAAAAAAGAAGAAGATAAAGCCAATATTACGGTTTAGCCGTAGGATTTTGTGGTGAAGCATAAATGGTTATTGCTTCAAATGCTGGCTAAATTGTTGTACGCATTAAGCGACATATTTTAATATTCGTCAGGTTCTTTCAAAAAAAAATAATAATAATAATCTTCTGGTTGATTTTTCTATATAAACAGAATTTCTCTTTTCTTCCTTTTTTTTTACTTTTTAAAGGATCTTTTAGTCAAAATTACTGACAATACCATATTTAATATATCTAGTTATCCACATTCACTTGATTAGAAATAATTTCCGGGTGCTCGTGATACGAGAGGTAATAACGAAGAATGAAAAGAAAGCATGTTACAAGTAAAAAAAAATAAAATAGAGAAAACTTTACTGTTCTAAAAAAATGACACGATACGTGTGCGTATTCACACGGTGTGACAAGACACGAATACAAAATTAGCACGACATGACTTTTTTTTATCATTTTGTGTCATAATCGTGTGGTATTGAGATATTAAAAAATTTGGTACGGTCCAATACAACATGATTTGACATGCAACTCGACACGAAACAAATTAACACCATAGATCAATACGAAAATTTTACTATTATTGATTTTATTAACAAAATTAATAATATAAATTCAATTTATAATACTATATATATCATATTATTTACCATCACTTGATTCATAATTTTCTTAACTAATTATTATTTTTTATTAAATAAAATAAATAAAAATTTTAAACTTAACCAAATAATAATCACATAATTGGATATAACCCCCTAAGTCATCTCAATTTTGATATAACCCCTACAATCTTTACATTTAGATATAACCCATGAAATCATGTTTGTGATGGAAATAACACCTTATCCCTAATTTAAACTTTCTTTCAATTTAAAATAAATTAATTGCACATTTTATGACAAAATTACCTCCGTGCCATAACAACGTTTCATCTTAATTCCTTTTTAACATTGACGATATAGAATTTTATCATTCTTATCAAAAGCATTTCATCTTCTTCTTCTTACATTGACGATTCCAAATTCTTTCCAAGTCGGTAGTCTCTCTCTCTCTCTCTGGGAAAAATGGAAACTAAATTGAAATCAGGTATCACGCGACACTTGGTGTAGCTCGACACCCTGGCTGTCTGATCAAGATTCAATGGATAAGAGGAGCTCCGTGCATGTAACAGATTGATAGGCCTGTAAAAAATGAACAGTCCGATCAAGATCAGACGGTTCTAGGTGCGCTACACCAGGTGTCGCGCGACATCAGAATCGGATTGATGGAAACTGGGAAACCAAGAGAAAGAGAGATGTATCTTGTGTGGTTTGAATACTGTACACATGGGCTTTAAGTACTACAGGCATGGTGAGATGTATTCTACTAATGGAAAATAAGACCTTTTTCTATCTAGAAAACTACAAGAAAAACCTTATACAATAGGCGAAAGTATCATACATGCTGAGCATTATGATTAATGGAACCAAATAGAAATCTTGTATCAGGCTCCGTTTGGATGCGTTGAGAACAAGGTAGGAAGAAGGAAGAAGGGAAGAAATTTATTGGGAAGGGATAAATTTATTGGGAAGTGTGTAACTTTTGTGAAGAGTTTGGATGGTTAGAAATAAATTTATTGGTAAAAAGTGGTTATTCCTTAATCCTTATTCCGGAAAAAAGTCATCCAAACGGAGCCTCAAAGTATAAAACCTTGCTCGAAACCTATTCTCCATACCAGAAATTCATGCAAGAGACAAAAGCCAGTGTTAAAGTTCCGTCACACAATTGCATATTCGTCCATACGCGAGTTGTATGTACGATACTTAATCTTCAAAAAAAAAAAAAAAAAAAAACACAGAAGTTATCTCATTGTTAACTACTCATAGCAATTGATAATGCTGAACCTCAAATGGCTACATTAATCCAAAAATTCACACTAAATGATTATTCGCCTGGGAGAGAAAGAGAGGATGAAACGCGAGTTCTTTTGGAAGGGGAGCGCCACTTTGGTCACGAAAGATGCAGTTGATTTTCTTTTTTAAAGCAAACAATAATTTAATTAAGGAAAAGGTGTTCTTTCCGAAACAAGTATGATTTTAGGGAGTTATATCCAATTTTATAGATTGTAGGGTCGATCGTAATATTTAATTATTTTGTTTTAGTATTTTTACTTTTGATTTTTTAATGTTTTAACTTCGAAGACTAATACGGCGTCTCAACACGACTTAGTCGTACTGTGTCAAAATACATGTCGTGTTGGATCCTTTCATCATTTATAATGACACAACACAACATTGCTCAAAAAATAGTTTCCTTCAATACGACCAGGGACAGAGCCAGCCAAAATTTAAGGTTGGGCACCATCACAAATTAATAAATTAAATATTAAAAATTATTTTAAATAATAAAATAAAATAATTAAAGAATATTATCTTTTTAGCATAAATAAAAGTATCATGTATTTTTAAAGACAATTGTTTTATATTCTATTTTTTTTCATGTTGTTTGAGCATGAATTGAACAAAAGTTGGAAGTTTCAACTCATGTAGCAACATGCGTTGATGCACGTAGTGGAACTGTGGAAGGAGGAAAAAAATAATCAAGAACAATGGTCTCTCCTGATTTTTTTCATTTTTTTTAATCAATGATGCATTAAATGTAGCAAACCCCAACAATAGAATAGTATAAAATACAGAAAAAAAATAAAGGAAAACAAGTCGTTTCATTTGGGAAGGAGAGCGCCTGAGCAGACTGTAGAGAAATTAGACCAAGGCCAAGGAACATGTATAATCCAAGGCCAGGCACTCTCAATTCTTTCAGTTTTTTAACGTGCAAAAGTCTTAACTGCACCACAAATTTCGGCAAACAAGCCCAGGAACGTTTCTGGACTTGTATGTAGCTCCGTCCCTGAATACGACACGACACCACACGAGACTAACACAATTATATTTTATTAAATTTTCTTATTTATTTCAATTAAACTAACAATTAACAAAAAAAAAACGAGCGCGGCAACTCGTATTATGCCTTATTAATTCATATTGTAATAAAATATTAATTTATTCTAAATATATAGTCAACACAATAAGAAATGTTATTTGTACTAGACACTAGCTGAGTCGGAACATAGAACATATTTAAAACACCAACTGCAGGTTCTGGATGTGTGTGCTTTTGTAATTATCGAAAGTGATTCATGTCATATCAAGGATTGAAATTAAACAAATTAAATCTTTCAAACAGATCAAAGTTAATTCGAAAGAGAACGACTAGTTCAGCCCAAGTAGCCAATCACTAATCACCTGATGTGTTTGGTTGGAGTGGAAATAAGGAATAAGCTCCTTATTTCTTATTCCGGTAAAAACCAAACAACTAAGAAATAGAAAATTTGAACTTATTCCGACCCTTATCCATATTCTAACAAAATCAAGAAATTTGAATAAGGAATAAAAAATAAGAAATAAGTTTTTCTCTATTCCTATTATCTATTCCCACTCCAACCAAACACACCACTATTGCTCGCCAATTATTGAGCCTAGCTAGTGACCGTAGGCATGACTGTGGACGCAATGATTTCTTCTAAATTCCAGTGTATAATGTGGAGCTGCATGCAAGAGACAGAAATTTTTAATAAAAAGAATTAAATATCAAGGAGTTTTAATAGGAACCACGTTCTTTTTTCTAATAATAACAAAGCAATTATTTTTTTTTATAGAACACGTTAAATCCTCTCACCTATTAATACGTACATAAAATGCGTTACGTAGAATAGCATGTTTTGTGTACATGTTATTAGTCTTTTTATCCATTTATAAAATGCGTCATTAGACTGAAAAGTTGTGTAATTTTTTAAAGTTTATCCGGGCCTAAACAAAACGTGTCAGAAACCCGTTATTCAAATTCCGCATTCATCATTAATAAATATTCCTATAAGTTTGTACACGTGATTTTGTACCATTTTTACTGTATACTTTATTAATTTTATTTACTTCATCATGTCGTTTTTCATGAAGTTCACATCGCTTGATTTTATAGCAGACTCTCAGAAACTATATTATAATTTAAATGACATGGTTCCTTGCTACATTTCTCAGTAAAAATAGAAAGTATTTATTTTAATTTCTGAACTTAATTTTTCATAAAATTACAATACATGTTAAAAAGAAGTCCATCAGTGAATCCTATATCTGATTTGGTCAAGTGGTACTTGTTTAGAAAAATAAAATTCATTAAATACTTTATATTTGAATAAGTTATTTGTAGTCTATTCTAGTTAGTATATTTTGTTATTGAAAAAAAAAATCTAATACATAGGTTTTATTCTAGGTTCCGTTTGGATGGCTTCTTCCCGGAATAAGGAATAAGGAATAACCACTTTTTACCAATAAATTTATTTCTAACCATCCAAACTCTTCACAAAAGTTACACACTTCTCAATAAATTTACCCCTTCCCAATAAATTTCTTTCCTTCTTCCTTCTTCCTACCTTATTCTCAACGCATCCAAACGGAGCCCTATTGAATTAGATGTGTTAAAAAATTAAGATACAATCAATTTTCATAGTTACTTTTTGGTCGATAAATTTAACATTTTTACTTCTTTTGTGTCAAATTATAGTTCATCTTATGTCGATTTAAAAGGAAGGAATTTCAAGCAGTTTAATTAAAAGAGTAAAATATATTATACTTGTAAATTTAATAAAATTATTTTTACACTTCGAGTTCTTATATTTTTTGCATCTGTGCTTAATTAATTGTTTTAGGCTTTTTAATGTTAAAAGATGGAAATTGATTACTGCCATATGCAGTTTTGTCATCTCTGCCATCGCTAAATATAAAGTGAACACATACAACAAACAAAGTGAACATATAGACGATCTAAGTGAACACATACAAACAAATAAGTTCAATGAAAATAAGTTGAATATACATGTAAACTTCTGAACAAGTGATGACAACACTTATTGTTTGTAAGTGTTCACTTAGATCATCTATATGTTCAATTTGTTTGCTGTATATGTTCACTTTGTATTTAACGATGGCTGGAATGGAATATTTGCCGATGGTACTTATAATTCCTGTTAAAAGATTGAACTATTATAATTAAAAAAAGTAAAATTGCTCCAAAAGAAGTTGCCAGATTAAATTGAGAGAGGAAAAAGCCTATCATACCGAACAAAATAGAGCCTATACAGGGCCCATTTAGAGCAACTCAAGCCCATTTTTAACAAATTATTCCTACATACCGAAATAAGTAAGCAATGAATACATGGAAATTTATTACCAGGAATTATAAATGGTATCGACAAATATATCATCCCAGTCATCGCTAAATACAAAATGAACATATATAGCAAATAAAGTAAACATATAGACGATCTAAAAGAACACTTACAAACAAATAAGTGTTGTCACCACTTGTTCAGTTGTTTACATACATATTCAACTTATTTTCATTGAACTTATTTGTTTGTATGTGTTCACTTAGATCGTCTATATGTTCACTTTTTATTTGCTGTATATGTTCACTTTATATTTAGCGATGGCAGTGATGGCAAAACTGCATATGGCAGTAATCAATTTTCATTTATTACTGCCATCGGTAGAATAATCATCTGCGCCATTCCTCGCTGAGCAACGCTAACACTCTCTCCCTTGCCTTGACCTGTACTCACCCAACGTGCATTTTTTGCTCATTTTGTTGTCATAAATGTTCACTTTATTAGATAGAAATGTTCACATTTTATTATAATTGTTCACTATGTTATAAGTGTTAGTTGTGTTCAGTATGTTTATTTTATTTTTTTAATTTTTATTCAAATGTTCAGTTTAATAAGTACAAATGTTCTGTTATTTAAATATAAAAATTCAGCTAGTTGCAACAGAAATATAAATATTATAAGAAAAAATGCTATTATTAAACCAAGTTAAGGTATCACGAACCGGACAAAAAACACATAAAAAAATTAGAAGGGGTCATGAACCGATGCGGTTTAAATTAAATTTTTTCTGACTCTACTCCTGTCCCCTAGCGCACCTTTTGACCCACGCGCGAATCTGACCGTGATGCGACTCTGACGCATTTAACTAATCACTTCTTATTATTAAATTGAACATTTATAAAATATATACAACAGCGATGACGCAGAAGATTTTTTAAGCTATGTCACTTATCAAATTATCATTACAGTGAATAAATTATACATGGCCTTAGCAGAAATTCATATTTCAATTAGCCGTAAATCCGTAACCACCAACTAGAAGCTTTATTCGCAAGTCGAAATACGCCTACAGCAGCACACAATAGAGCTAAAATTATTCCAGATTGTCTTTGATTGGTGAAAGCAAACTATCCATGAATTCATCCACAGTGATATAGTCAACCTCAGGGTACAGCTCAGTTGCTTCTACAGCACTCGAAGGGCCAATATTGAAATTGGATTGTACTCCATTTATGTATACGGAATAAGCTATTGAAAGCTGAAAACTAAGCGAAGGAGGAGAACCTGCACATAATCAAATTGAATCAATTAAACTATACAAAATAGCGTGCAATTTTAGAGGCAGAGCAGAGAAAACTGATAATTAACATCAACTCGGTCTTGATTGTTTCACCTTCTTTGAAAATATATTTAGTGATATTTTATACTTCAAATAACGTCTCTGTAATCACGGAGAATTAGAAAATGTAGTTTTGAATGATCATGGGAGAGTTCTCACAGGAGATTTTTGCCAACATCTCTTCTTTCGTGACATACTTCTTTTGCAGAGTCTTCCCTATCTTTTTTTCCCATAATGCCACAAGCTGGTTTAAAGAGTAGAAATTTTCACGCGGTGTAATGTACAATATCTTGTTGAGAGTTCTTGGATCGTCCACAGTTTTTATGACGTAAGTGGCAATGTCTCGAGCATTAACATAAATGACTGAAAATATTATTCGACTTGCTTGTTAGTGTAGTATATATTCTCATCATGTACAGAAGTTCTTTTTTTTTTTATAACTAGGTAGCAGCTACGTACCTAGAACATCATGTACAGAAATTGTCAATTATAACTTATTTGATCAAACATTAATACATTGAATTACCTTGAGCATCTCCGTCGCCTATGATGCCTACCGTATCATAAATCGGAGGTGAAATTTCTGCTTGACCTAGCCGTGGAATGTAAAAATTCTGGAAGATATGACTGCGAATAAATGTATGTGGAATATTGTAATTTCTGATCATTTGTCTAATTTGCGCCTTCATCATGAACACAGTCTTTGCTGGTTCAACAGGACTAACACGTTCTGGATCCATGCCAAACTCTGAAGGAATAAATCTCTGGAGTGTTTCGAAAATTTAGAGTTAAATGTATAATATTCAGTATCAAGTATCAACAACTTCGCAAGATGCAAATATAATACTTCCAGAGACCAATAATAGATCATTAATTTATGTAATTAATAAATTATATGTTTATAATTATTAATCATTGAATTATCATATTATATTTTATTACCTTGATATTTCCTGCTTCCATGATAGCTTTGATAATTTTGGTTTGGAGCTCCAATTGTACCGGATCACTTCCCAAAGTTGAGATGATCACATCCACTTTCTTCACCGCCTCCAACAACATTTCATAATCATGTAACGATCCCTGAATTTTCGTGAGGACACACAAATTCTTGTTGTTAAGAGATGTTCTCGGTTTAAATTGCATCAGACTAGCAGAGAGTGCTTGTGTTACATACCGAAAAACTGACTCATTCTCAACTAAAATATATTGTTCATTAATACTTAAAAGTATGATTCAATGCTAGTTTTCCAAACTATCTGTATGCAAGGATGAAAATGTTGTGAATATAGGTCTTTCGTATATTTAATTTCTTGGATCAAATTATTCCAAAATATATAGCAGCTGAAAGCTTTGAATTTTAATATTTTCAACCTCGGAATTCTTAAATTTATGTGAAGGAATCTACCTTTACTTTTCTAGTGGAAAAGCAGGTATACGTTTCATACGTTTAAACGTGAAAAGGCAATAAAGGCCTAAGTATTACGTTTTTAAAATTTTTATTTAGCTAGTTTAATTTAATAGCATCAATAAATTTATTCTAAAACAAATTACGGCTTCTTTGGCAAGGCATTGAATCGCGTTTTCCTTCTCTTGGAAATACCGTTAGTTACTATTATCTGATTTTTGACATATCTATATGTCTATACTTCAATGCTAATAAAATCACCAAAAAAACAAGGTCATAACAATTTCACAAAAAGATTCAATCATTTGTTAACATCATTATTGACCATTGATCTGTACAACATGATCTCATATATGGTTGAGATCTGTATTTCAGACAAAGAATCAGACCACCTTACAGAAAGGGGACAAGACGTTGGATGGTTGTTAATATGTTATTTTTTTAATAATATTTTTTGTTCTTTCGTAATTTGTGTGCACAATAAAGAAAAGAGAAAAAAATAAATCAACCCTCTCCAACCGTACCAAAATCGTCTCAGATTTTCTTTCCCATTCCCACACAATCGGTGGGCTCGTTTGCTAGTGTTATGTAAAAGTATCATTGAATGTCCTTATAGCTAGATAATTAAATTACAGGTTATTTGCAGTTTTCAGACATTTGTATTTAACTTAACTAACCATTTTTGGATACAAGTGGAATTTAATTTGCAGTGAAAGGGGTATTGTTTAAATCTCTACTTGTTCGAAACAGAGTGCGAGTTCGCTTTTAATGTATAGTATGTTTGTATGAGATTGGACTTGTACCTTTTATAATCATGCATTACGTTAAAATTTGTATTTTATTATTAACCAAAATACTGGAATAGGATTCTTTATTGTATCTTTTATATTTGTGCTGTACGTTAAAATTTGTACTTATACTTGATGGAAGAATTTAAGCGCGGTAGCAGCTAAAGATGTGATTACCGATCACCACCCCCCCCCCCCCCCCCCCGCAAAAGAAAAAAAAAACCCACACACACACACACAAATAACCAAGCCATCATTTAATAGCATGGTAATTTTTTTTTTGAAGAAATACAGAGGATCAAGTGACTTATCTTAACTAACTGGAATAAAAATCATTCATATAGTGATTTTAAATTAATTTTAAAGCATAGTTAGAACTAAGAACTCTTTAGTTAATATCTCATAAAAGAGAACTGAGCTTTTATTCTCCTTATCCATGGCATAGTAATTTTTTTTTTTAACAAAAAAGCCTTATAGTTTAATTTCATTGGAAGGTATGGTAAATTTGAAATTTCTTGAATTCATTTTTCTCGTTTATAGTAGATTGCGCATTTGGCAGGATATACTTCATATTTCATTTTCTTTCTGCATGCATTTTATAGCTTATATAAATGCAATATTCTATTAGGTCACTTTGGATTTGAATCATGATTAGAAAAATATTTTTTAAAAGGCTTTAATGGACGTTAATAAAGAACATAAAAAAAGTAATGACATTAATTCTTGTATTGATTAGAATTGCCTTGGCTATACATAAATATTGTAAAAAAATTGGTTTATAGGAAAGCTAACATACAAAGATGAGTTCGACTCCGAGACAAGTAAAAGACTCCAAGATCTTCTTTTTCTGTGTATCATCGGTAACTGGTGGCCTTGTGAAAACAAAGGTTGCATGGTTAGCACGGATACTGGCATCAACGACAAGCTTCCCAAAACGGCCAGTGCCTCCAATAACCAAAATCTTGGGCTTCTTTCCAACCACGTTTTCCATGCTGGACTAGCAATCTAGCACACTAAGAAAAAAGATGGGTTGAGTCTTTGAAAGTTTGAATTGTATCCTTTGATTAATGAGTTGGCTATATCACTTGAATTAGGTAGAGAACGTGCAGCTCTATTTATACACGACTTCTTAGTTGGGCATCTAGGATCTAGCTTTGTTGCGAGATCTGCTGATTAGATTCACAAAGTTTCCGTTTGGATGCGTTGAGAAGAAGTAGAAAGAAGGAAGAAGGAAAGAAAAAAAATTATAAATAATTCAAACTCTTTACAAAGTTACACACTTCTCAATATTTCTTTCCACTTCTTTCCTTCTTCCCACACCTATTCAAACGGAGCCAAATCTAAAAAGATCATATTTTTTTTGAAGTAAAAATATGGGTCAGGCCCATAACTTTTTCATTGAACTTAAAGAGGTTACAAAAGCAAACAAAAAGGTAAAAGTTAAGTTCCCAAGCTTGGAACCAGTAAAAAAAAACTTTTCATGTAACAAAGCAGGCAACAAAAACAGCAATTAAGAAAAGAACAAAACAAAAAGCTGAGCCGGATTTAAAAAGCGCCATTCTTTCAGAATTTGATGAGCAGTGGAGGGGGGAGAGCTTAAGCGATCCCTCAATATTCTATTACAGCACACACGTTAGGTGAAATAGCAGGTGATGGCCAGAATCCCTCTAAGTTTTTTTGAGAAGTGTTTGTCTACCAGTAGGGACTGAGTCGGTGCAGAGGATTGCGAAGTGAGAGAGGGCATTGAAAGCATGGGTTTTTGTTTCCAAGAAGGAGCATGATATTTGATTTATCATTCTTTATATTTCCTTTTATTTTCTTTCAATGTTTTAATTTTTTGCTTTCTGCTATAAATCGATAGTACTACATCCAAGAGGGGATTTAGCAACAGTATTATTACAAGAACTTTTAGTTTTTCTTACAAATTGTATACTATTGTAAGACCGCTTATTAAGAATAATGGTTCTGTTGTTAGGATATATAGACTAATACAACATAAGTAGCAAGACTGATTTGAAATAGCGCAAACTGTGTTAATATTTGCTAATAAATCTGTAAAATTTTCCGCGCGAAATATTTTGACAATTTTTTTGATAGATAGCATCACGAAGAGAGTACCATGAGGAGAATACAAATTCGTGTTTTGTCCAGCGAGAGGGTGCGACAAAGACTAATGGCCGAGCCAAAGAGTGGTGCGTGTAGAGAGATGGTTGTGTGTGACTGTGTGAGTATGATAGGAGTCGACAAGAAGAAACCGACACTGAGGCTTTTAATCGTGCAAATAGATAGAGCCAATCAGAATTAACGGAAAGAAGCAACAAAATTGAAAGAAATGGAGGGGGGCGCTCTCAATCTCAACCATCAAATTTGATATCTGCATGAATTTAAACACGATCCAATAGTCCAAAACACTAAAACACAAGGACTCTAGGTTTTACAAAGCATTTTAGCGAATCTCTCTCTCTCTATCTATATGGCCTTAACATAAATTTATATTTCTATTAGCCATAACCCATAAGCACCATTGCACCAACTAGAAGCTTTATTCGCAAGGAGAAGCAATGTTTTGAAAACCCTACCGGCCACCAAACCGGCCAGACTGGCGGTATACGGTTTTACCGGTTCTACCGGTTTGTGCCGGTTAATACCGGTTTGTGAATGTTAAGAAACGATAACGTGTTCAGGAGTGGGTGGGTTTAAGTCACACCAATTCAATCTGACAATACTCTGATCAAATTATCATTACAGTGAATAAATTATACATGGCCTTAGCAGAAATTCATATTTCAATTAGCCGTAAATCCGTAACCACCAACTAGAAGCTTTATTCGCAAGTCGAAATACGCCTACAGCAGCACACAATAGAGCTAAAATTATTCCAGATTGTCTTTGATTGGTGAAAGCAAACTATCCATGAATTCCTCCACAGTGATATAGTCAACCTCAGGGTACAGCTCAGTTGCTTCTACAGCACTCGAAGGGCCAATATTGAAATTGGATTGTACTCCATTTATGTATACGGAATAAGCTATTGAAAGCTGAAAACTAAGCGAAGGAGGAGAACCTGCACATAATCAAATTGAATCAATTAAACTATACAAAATAGCGTGCAATTTTAGAGGCAGAGCAGAGAAAACTGATAATTAACATCAACTCGGTCTTGATTGTTTCACCTTCTTTGAAAATATATTTAGTGATATTTTATACTTCAAATAACGTCTCTGTAATCACGGAGAATTAGAAAATGTAGTTTTGAATGATCATGGGAGAGTTCTCACAGGAGATTTTTGCCAACATCTCTTCTTTCGTGACATACTTCTTTTGCAGAGTCTTCCCTATCTTTTTTTCCCATAATGCCACAAGCTGGTTTAAAGAGTAGAAATTTTCACGCGGTGTAATGTACAATATCTTGTTGAGAGTTCTTGGATCGTCCACAGTTTTTATGACGTAAGTGGCAATGTCTCGAGCATTAACATAAATGACTGAAAATATTATTCGACTTGCTTGTTAGTGTAGTATATATTCTCATCATGTACAGAAGTTCTTTTTTTTTTTTATAACTAGGTAGCAGCTACGTACCTAGAACATCATGTACAGAAATTGTCAATTATAACTTATTTGATCAAACATTAATACATTGAATTACCTTGAGCATCTCCGTCGCCTATGATGCCTACCGTATCATAAATCGGAGGTGAAATTTCTGCTTGACCTAGCCGTGGAATGTAAAAATTCTGGAAGATATGACTGCGAATAAATGTATGTGGAATATTGTAATTTCTGATCATTTGTCTAATTTGCGCCTTCATCATGAACACAGTCTTTGCTGGTTCAACAGGACTAACACGTTCTGGATCCATGCCAAACTCTGAAGGAATAAATCTCTGGAGTGTTTCGAAAATTTAGAGTTAAATGTATAATATTCAGTATCAAGTATCAACAACTTCGCAAGATGCAAATATAATACTTCCAGAGACCAATAATAGATCATTAATTTATGTAATTAATAAATTATATGTTTATAATTATTAATCATTGAATTATCATATTATATTTTATTACCTTGATATTTCCTGCTTCCATGATAGCTTTGATAATTTTGGTTTGGAGCTCCAATTGTACCGGATCACTTCCCAAAGTTGAGATGATCACATCCACTTTCTTCACCGCCTCCAACAACATTTCATAATCATGTAACGATCCCTGAATTTTCGTGAGGACACACAAATTCTTGTTGTTAAGAGATGTTCTCGGTTTAAATTGCATCAGACTAGCAGAGAGTGCTTGTGTTACATACCGAAAAACTGACTCATTCTCAACTAAAATATATTGTTCATTAATACTTAAAAGTATGATTCAATGCTAGTTTTCCAAACTATCTGTATGCAAGGATGAAAATGTTGTGAATATAGGTCTTTCGTATATTTAATTTCTTGGATCAAATTATTCCAAAATATATAGCAGCTGAAAGCTTTGAATTTTAATATTTTCAACCTCGGAATTCTTAAATTTATGTGAAGGAATCTACCTTTACTTTTCTAGTGGAAAAGCAGGTATACGTTTCATACGTTTAAACGTGAAAAGGCAATAAAGGCCTAAGTATTACGTTTTTAAAATTTTTATTTAGCTAGTTTAATTTAATAGCATCAATAAATTTATTCTAAAACAAATTACGGCTTCTTTGGCAAGGCATTGAATCGCGTTTTCCTTCTCTTGGAAATACCGTTAGTTACTATTATCTGATTTTTGACATATCTATATGTCTATACTTCAATGCTAATAAAATCACCAAAAAAACAAGGTCATAACAATTTCACAAAAAGATTCAATCATTTGTTAACATCATTATTGACCATTGATCTGTACAACATGATCTCATATATGGTTGAGATCTGTATTTCAGACAAAGAATCAGACCACCTTACAGAAAGGGGACAAGACGTTGGATGGTTGTTAATATGTTATTTTTTTAATAATATTTTTTGTTCTTTCGTAATTTGTGTGCACAATAAAGAAAAGAGAAAAAAATAAATCAACCCTCTCCAACCGTACCAAAATCGTCTCAGATTTTCTTTCCCATTCCCACACAATCGGTGGGCTCGTTTGCTAGTGTTATGTAAAAGTATCATTGAATGTCCTTATAGCTAGATAATTAAATTACAGGTTATTTGCAGTTTTCAGACATTTGTATTTAACTTAACTAACCATTTTTGGATACAAGTGGAATTTAATTTGCAGTGAAAGGGGTATTGTTTAAATCTCTACTTGTTCGAAACAGAGTGCGAGTTCGCTTTTAATGTATAGTATGTTTGTATGAGATTGGACTTGTACCTTTTATAATCATGCATTACGTTAAAATTTGTATTTTATTATTAACCAAAATACTGGAATAGGATTCTTTATTGTATCTTTTATATTTGTGCTGTACGTTAAAATTTGTACTTATACTTGATGGAAGAATTTAAGCGCGGTAGCAGCTAAAGATGTGATTACCGATCACCACCCCCCCCCCCCCCCCGCAAAAGAAAAAAAAAACCCACACACACACACACAAATAACCAAGTCATCATTTAATAGCATGGTAATTTTTTTTTTGAAGAAATACAGAGGATCAAGTGACTTATCTTAACTAACTGGAAAAAAAATCATTCATATAGTGATTTTAAATTAATTTTAAAGCATAGTTAGAACTAAGAACTCTTTAGTTAATATCTCATAAAAGAGAACTGAGCTTTTATTCTCCTTATCCATGGCATAGTAATTTTTTTTTTTTAACAAAAAAGCCTTATAGTTTAATTTCATTGGAAGGTATGGTAAATTTGAAATTTCTTGAATTCATTTTTCTCGTTTATAGTAGATTGCGCATTTGGCAGGATATACTTCATATTTCATTTTCTTTCTGCATGCATTTTATAGCTTATATAAATGCAATATTCTATTAGGTCACTTTGGATTTGAATCATGATTAGAAAAATATTTTTTAAAAGGCTTTAATGGACGTTAATAAAGAACATAAAAAAAGTAATGACATTAATTCTTGTATTGATTAGAATTGCCTTGGCTATACATAAATATTGTAAAAAAATTGGTTTATAGGAAAGCTAACATACAAAGATGAGTTCGACTCCGAGACAAGTAAAAGACTCCAAGATCTTCTTTTTCTGTGTATCATCGGTAACTGGTGGCCTTGTGAAAACAAAGGTTGCATGGTTAGCACGGATACTGGCATCAACGACAAGCTTCCCAAAACGGCCAGTGCCTCCAATAACCAAAATCTTGGGCTTCTTTCCAACCACGTTTTCCATGCTGGACTAGCAATCTAGCACACTAAGAAAAAAGATGGGTTGAGTCTTTGAAAGTTTGAATTGTATCCTTTGATTAATGAGTTGGCTATATCACTTGAATTAGGTAGAGAACGTGCAGCTCTATTTATACACGACTTCTTAGTTGGGCATCTAGGATCTAGCTTTGTTGCGAGATCTGCTGATTAGATTCACAAAGTTTCCGTTTGGATGCGTTGAGAAGAAGTAGAAAGAAGGAAGAAGGAAAGAAAAAAAATTATAAATAATTCAAACTCTTTACAAAGTTACACACTTCTCAATATTTCTTTCCACTTCTTTCCTTCTTCCCACACCTATTCAAACGGAGCCAAATCTAAAAAGATCATATTTTTTTTGAAGTAAAAATATGGGTCAGGCCCATAACTTTTTCATTGAACTTAAAGAGGTTACAAAAGCAAACAAAAAGGTAAAAGTTAAGTTCCCAAGCTTGGAACCAGTAAAAAAAAACTTTTCATGTAACAAAGCAGGCAACAAAAACAGCAATTAAGAAAAGAACAAAACAAAAAGCTGAGCCGGATTTAAAAAGCGCCATTCTTTCAGAATTTGATGAGCAGTGGAGGGGGGAGAGCTTAAGCGATCCCTCAATATTCTATTACAGCACACACGTTAGGTGAAATAGCAGGTGATGGCCAGAATCCCTCTAAGTTTTTTTGAGAAGTGTTTGTCTACCAGTAGGGACTGAGTCGGTGCAGAGGATTGCGAAGTGAGAGAGGGCATTGAAAGCATGGGTTTTTGTTTCCAAGAAGAAGGAGCATGATATTTGATTTATCATTCTTTATATTTCCTTTTATTTTCTTTCAATGTTTTAATTTTTTGCTTTCTGCTATAAATCGATAGTACTACATCCAAGAGGGGATTTAGCAACAGTATTATTACAAGAACTTTTAGTTTTTCTTACAAATTGTATACTATTGTAAGACCGCTTATTAAGAATAATGGTTCTGTTGTTAGGATATATAGACTAATACAACATAAGTAGCAAGACTGATTTGAAATAGCGCAAACTGTGTTAATATTTGCTAATAAATCTGTAAAATTTTCCGCGCGAAATATTTTGACAATTTTTTTGATAGATAGCATCACGAAGAGAGTACCATGAGGAGAATACAAATTCGTGTTTTGTCCAGCGAGAGGGTGCGACAAAGACTAATGGCCGAGCCAAAGAGTGGTGCGTGTAGAGAGATGGTTGTGTGTGACTGTGTGAGTATGATAGGAGTCGACAAGAAGAAACCGACACTGAGGCTTTTAATCGTGCAAATAGATAGAGCCAATCAGAATTAACGGAAAGAAGCAACAAAATTGAAAGAAATGGAGGGGGGCGCTCTCAATCTCAACCATCAAATTTGATATCTGCATGAATTTAAACACGATCCAATAGTCCAAAACACTAAAACACAAGGACTCTAGGTTTTACAAAGCATTTTAGCGAATCTCTCTCTCTCTATCTATATGGCCTTAACATAAATTTATATTTCTATTAGCCATAACCCATAAGCACCATTGCACCAACTAGAAGCTTTATTCGCAAGGAGAAGCAATGTTTTGAAAACCCTACCGGCCACCAAACCGGCCAGACTGGCGGTATACGGTTTTACCGGTTCTACCGGTTTGTGCCGGTTAATACCGGTTTGTGAATGTTAAGAAACGATAACGTGTTCAGGAGTGGGTGGGTTTAAGTCACACCAATTCAATCTGACAATACTCTGATCAAATTATCATTACAGTGAATAAATTATACATGGCCTTAGCAGAAATTCATATTTCAATTAGCCGTAAATCCGTAACCACCAACTAGAAGCTTTATTCGCAAGTCGAAATACGCCTACAGCAGCACACAATAGAGCTAAAATTATTCCAGATTGTCTTTGATTGGTGAAAGCAAACTATCCATGAATTCCTCCACAGTGATATAGTCAACCTCAGGGTACAGCTCAGTTGCTTCTACAGCACTCGAAGGGCCAATATTGAAATTGGATTGTACTCCATTTATGTATACGGAATAAGCTATTGAAAGCTGAAAACTAAGCGAAGGAGGAGAACCTGCACATAATCAAATTGAATCAATTAAACTATACAAAATAGCGTGCAATTTTAGAGGCAGAGCAGAGAAAACTGATAATTAACATCAACTCGGTCTTGATTGTTTCACCTTCTTTGAAAATATATTTAGTGATATTTTATACTTCAAATAACGTCTCTGTAATCACGGAGAATTAGAAAATGTAGTTTTGAATGATCATGGGAGAGTTCTCACAGGAGATTTTTGCCAACATCTCTTCTTTCGTGACATACTTCTTTTGCAGAGTCTTCCCTATCTTTTTTTCCCATAATGCCACAAGCTGGTTTAAAGAGTAGAAATTTTCACGCGGTGTAATGTACAATATCTTGTTGAGAGTTCTTGGATCGTCCACAGTTTTTATGACGTAAGTGGCAATGTCTCGAGCATTAACATAAATGACTGAAAATATTATTCGACTTGCTTGTTAGTGTAGTATATATTCTCATCATGTACAGAAGTTCTTTTTTTTTTTTATAACTAGGTAGCAGCTACGTACCTAGAACATCATGTACAGAAATTGTCAATTATAACTTATTTGATCAAACATTAATACATTGAATTACCTTGAGCATCTCCGTCGCCTATGATGCCTACCGTATCATAAATCGGAGGTGAAATTTCTGCTTGACCTAGCCGTGGAATGTAAAAATTCTGGAAGATATGACTGCGAATAAATGTATGTGGAATATTGTAATTTCTGATCATTTGTCTAATTTGCGCCTTCATCATGAACACAGTCTTTGCTGGTTCAACAGGACTAACACGTTCTGGATCCATGCCAAACTCTGAAGGAATAAATCTCTGGAGTGTTTCGAAAATTTAGAGTTAAATGTATAATATTCAGTATCAAGTATCAACAACTTCGCAAGATGCAAATATAATACTTCCAGAGACCAATAATAGATCATTAATTTATGTAATTAATAAATTATATGTTTATAATTATTAATCATTGAATTATCATATTATATTTTATTACCTTGATATTTCCTGCTTCCATGATAGCTTTGATAATTTTGGTTTGGAGCTCCAATTGTACCGGATCACTTCCCAAAGTTGAGATGATCACATCCACTTTCTTCACCGCCTCCAACAACATTTCATAATCATGTAACGATCCCTGAATTTTCGTGAGGACACACAAATTCTTGTTGTTAAGAGATGTTCTCGGTTTAAATTGCATCAGACTAGCAGAGAGTGCTTGTGTTACATACCGAAAAACTGACTCATTCTCAACTAAAATATATTGTTCATTAATACTTAAAAGTATGATTCAATGCTAGTTTTCCAAACTATCTGTATGCAAGGATGAAAATGTTGTGAATATAGGTCTTTCGTATATTTAATTTCTTGGATCAAATTATTCCAAAATATATAGCAGCTGAAAGCTTTGAATTTTAATATTTTCAACCTCGGAATTCTTAAATTTATGTGAAGGAATCTACCTTTACTTTTCTAGTGGAAAAGCAGGTATACGTTTCATACGTTTAAACGTGAAAAGGCAATAAAGGCCTAAGTATTACGTTTTTAAAATTTTTATTTAGCTAGTTTAATTTAATAGCATCAATAAATTTATTCTAAAACAAATTACGGCTTCTTTGGCAAGGCATTGAATCGCGTTTTCCTTCTCTTGGAAATACCGTTAGTTACTATTATCTGATTTTTGACATATCTATATGTCTATACTTCAATGCTAATAAAATCACCAAAAAAACAAGGTCATAACAATTTCACAAAAAGATTCAATCATTTGTTAACATCATTATTGACCATTGATCTGTACAACATGATCTCATATATGGTTGAGATCTGTATTTCAGACAAAGAATCAGA
Source organism: Rhynchospora pubera (assembly GCA_028095005.1). Classification (NCBI taxonomy): domain Eukaryota; kingdom Viridiplantae; phylum Streptophyta; class Magnoliopsida; order Poales; family Cyperaceae; genus Rhynchospora; species Rhynchospora pubera. The sequence continues at coordinate 81,805,229 of CM051460.1, read as the reverse complement.
CCACCTTACAGAAAGGGGACAAGACGTTGGATGGTTGTTAATATGTTATTTTTTTAATAATATTTTTTGTTCTTTCGTAATTTGTGTGCACAATAAAGAAAAGAGAAAAAAATAAATCAACCCTCTCCAACCGTACCAAAATCGTCTCAGATTTTCTTTCCCATTCCCACACAATCGGTGGGCTCGTTTGCTAGTGTTATGTAAAAGTATCATTGAATGTCCTTATAGCTAGATAATTAAATTACAGGTTATTTGCAGTTTTCAGACATTTGTATTTAACTTAACTAACCATTTTTGGATACAAGTGGAATTTAATTTGCAGTGAAAGGGGTATTGTTTAAATCTCTACTTGTTCGAAACAGAGTGCGAGTTCGCTTTTAATGTATAGTATGTTTGTATGAGATTGGACTTGTACCTTTTATAATCATGCATTACGTTAAAATTTGTATTTTATTATTAACCAAAATACTGGAATAGGATTCTTTATTGTATCTTTTATATTTGTGCTGTACGTTAAAATTTGTACTTATACTTGATGGAAGAATTTAAGCGCGGTAGCAGCTAAAGATGTGATTACCGATCACCACCCCCCCCCCCCCCCCCGCAAAAGAAAAAAAAAACCCACACACACACACACACAAATAACCAAGCCATCATTTAATAGCATGGTAATTTTTTTTTTGAAGAAATACAGAGGATCAAGTGACTTATCTTAACTAACTGGAAAAAAAATCATTCATATAGTGATTTTAAATTAATTTTAAAGCATAGTTAGAACTAAGAACTCTTTAGTTAATATCTCATAAAAGAGAACTGAGCTTTTATTCTCCTTATCCATGGCATAGTAATTTTTTTTTTTAACAAAAAAGCCTTATAGTTTAATTTCATTGGAAGGTATGGTAAATTTGAAATTTCTTGAATTCATTTTTCTCGTTTATAGTAGATTGCGCATTTGGCAGGATATACTTCATATTTCATTTTCTTTCTGCATGCATTTTATAGCTTATATAAATGCAATATTCTATTAGGTCACTTTGGATTTGAATCATGATTAGAAAAATATTTTTTAAAAGGCTTTAATTGACGTTAATAAAGAACATAAAAAAAGTAATGACATTAATTCTTGTATTGATTAGAATTGCCTTGGCTATACATAAATATTGTAAAAAAATTGGTTTATAGGAAAGCTAACATACAAAGATGAGTTCGACTCCGAGACAAGTAAAAGACTCCAAGATCTTCTTTTTCTGTGTATCATCGGTAACTGGTGGCCTTGTGAAAACAAAGGTTGCATGGTTAGCACGGATACTGGCATCAACGACAAGCTTCCCAAAACGGCCAGTGCCTCCAATAACCAAAATCTTGGGCTTCTTTCCAACCACGTTTTCCATGCTGGACTAGCAATCTAGCACACTAAGAAAAAAGATGGGTTGAGTCTTTGAAAGTTTGAATTGTATCCTTTGATTAATGAGTTGGCTATATCACTTGAATTAGGTAGAGAACGTGCAGCTCTATTTATACACGACTTCTTAGTTGGGCATCTAGGATCTAGCTTTGTTGCGAGATCTGCTGATTAGATTCACAAAGTTTCCGTTTGGATGCGTTGAGAAGAAGTAGAAAGAAGGAAGAAGGAAAGAAAAAAAATTATAAATAATTCAAACTCTTTACAAAGTTACACACTTCTCAATATTTCTTTCCACTTCTTTCCTTCTTCCCACACCTATTCAAACGGAGCCAAATCTAAAAAGATCATATTTTTTTTGAAGTAAAAATATGGGTCAGGCCCATAACTTTTTCATTGAACTTAAAGAGGTTACAAAAGCAAACAAAAAGGTAAAAGTTAAGTTCCCAAGCTTGGAACCAGTAAAAAAAAACTTTTCATGTAACAAAGCAGGCAACAAAAACAGCAATTAAGAAAAGAACAAAACAAAAAGCTGAGCCGGATTTAAAAAGCGCCATTCTTTCAGAATTTGATGAGCAGTGGAGGGGGGAGAGCTTAAGCGATCCCTCAATATTCTATTACAGCACACACGTTAGGTGAAATAGCAGGTGATGGCCAGAATCCCTCTAAGTTTTTTTGAGAAGTGTTTGTCTACCAGTAGGGACTGAGTCGGTGCAGAGGATTGCGAAGTGAGAGAGGGCATTGAAAGCATGGGTTTTTGTTTCCAAGAAGAAGGAGCATGATATTTGATTTATCATTCTTTATATTTCCTTTTATTTTCTTTCAATGTTTTAATTTTTTGCTTTCTGCTATAAATCGATAGTACTACATCCAAGAGGGGATTTAGCAACAGTATTATTACAAGAACTTTTAGTTTTTCTTACAAATTGTATACTATTGTAAGACCGCTTATTAAGAATAATGGTTCTGTTGTTAGGATATATAGACTAATACAACATAAGTAGCAAGACTGATTTGAAATAGCGCAAACTGTGTTAATATTTGCTAATAAATCTGTAAAATTTTCCGCGCGAAATATTTTGACAATTTTTTTGATAGATAGCATCACGAAGAGAGTACCATGAGGAGAATACAAATTCGTGTTTTGTCCAGCGAGAGGGTGCGACAAAGACTAATGGCCGAGCCAAAGAGTGGTGCGTGTAGAGAGATGGTTGTGTGTGACTGTGTGAGTATGATAGGAGTCGACAAGAAGAAACCGACACTGAGGCTTTTAATCGTGCAAATAGATAGAGCCAATCAGAATTAACGGAAAGAAGCAACAAAATTGAAAGAAATGGAGGGGGGCGCTCTCAATCTCAACCATCAAATTTGATATCTGCATGAATTTAAACACGATCCAATAGTCCAAAACACTAAAACACAAGGACTCTAGGTTTTACAAAGCATTTTAGCGAATCTCTCTCTCTCTATCTATATGGCCTTAACATAAATTTATATTTCTATTAGCCATAACCCATAAGCACCATTGCACCAACTAGAAGCTTTATTCGCAAGGAGAAGCAATGTTTTGAAAACCCTACCGGCCACCAAACCGGCCAGACTGGCGGTATACGGTTTTACCGGTTCTACCGGTTTGTGCCGGTTAATACCGGTTTGTGAATGTTAAGAAACGATAACGTGTTCAGGAGTGGGTGGGTTTAAGTCACACCAATTCAATCTGACAATACTCTGATCAAATTATCATTACAGTGAATAAATTATACATGGCCTTAGCAGAAATTCATATTTCAATTAGCCGTAAATCCGTAACCACCAACTAGAAGCTTTATTCGCAAGTCGAAATACGCCTACAGCAGCACACAATAGAGCTAAAATTATTCCAGATTGTCTTTGATTGGTGAAAGCAAACTATCCATGAATTCCTCCACAGTGATATAGTCAACCTCAGGGTACAGCTCAGTTGCTTCTACAGCACTCGAAGGGCCAATATTGAAATTGGATTGTACTCCATTTATGTATACGGAATAAGCTATTGAAAGCTGAAAACTAAGCGAAGGAGGAGAACCTGCACATAATCAAATTGAATCAATTAAACTATACAAAATAGCGTGCAATTTTAGAGGCAGAGCAGAGAAAACTGATAATTAACATCAACTCGGTCTTGATTGTTTCACCTTCTTTGAAAATATATTTAGTGATATTTTATACTTCAAATAACGTCTCTGTAATCACGGAGAATTAGAAAATGTAGTTTTGAATGATCATGGGAGAGTTCTCACAGGAGATTTTTGCCAACATCTCTTCTTTCGTGACATACTTCTTTTGCAGAGTCTTCCCTATCTTTTTTTCCCATAATGCCACAAGCTGGTTTAAAGAGTAGAAATTTTCACGCGGTGTAATGTACAATATCTTGTTGAGAGTTCTTGGATCGTCCACAGTTTTTATGACGTAAGTGGCAATGTCTCGAGCATTAACATAAATGACTGAAAATATTATTCGACTTGCTTGTTAGTGTAGTATATATTCTCATCATGTACAGAAGTTCTTTTTTTTTTTTATAACTAGGTAGCAGCTACGTACCTAGAACATCATGTACAGAAATTGTCAATTATAACTTATTTGATCAAACATTAATACATTGAATTACCTTGAGCATCTCCGTCGCCTATGATGCCTACCGTATCATAAATCGGAGGTGAAATTTCTGCTTGACCTAGCCGTGGAATGTAAAAATTCTGGAAGATATGACTGCGAATAAATGTATGTGGAATATTGTAATTTCTGATCATTTGTCTAATTTGCGCCTTCATCATGAACACAGTCTTTGCTGGTTCAACAGGACTAACACGTTCTGGATCCATGCCAAACTCTGAAGGAATAAATCTCTGGAGTGTTTCGAAAATTTAGAGTTAAATGTATAATATTCAGTATCAAGTATCAACAACTTCGCAAGATGCAAATATAATACTTCCAGAGACCAATAATAGATCATTAATTTATGTAATTAATAAATTATATGTTTATAATTATTAATCATTGAATTATCATATTATATTTTATTACCTTGATATTTCCTGCTTCCATGATAGCTTTGATAATTTTGGTTTGGAGCTCCAATTGTACCGGATCACTTCCCAAAGTTGAGATGATCACATCCACTTTCTTCACCGCCTCCAACAACATTTCATAATCATGTAACGATCCCTGAATTTTCGTGAGGACACACAAATTCTTGTTGTTAAGAGATGTTCTCGGTTTAAATTGCATCAGACTAGCAGAGAGTGCTTGTGTTACATACCGAAAAACTGACTCATTCTCAACTAAAATATATTGTTCATTAATACTTAAAAGTATGATTCAATGCTAGTTTTCCAAACTATCTGTATGCAAGGATGAAAATGTTGTGAATATAGGTCTTTCGTATATTTAATTTCTTGGATCAAATTATTCCAAAATATATAGCAGCTGAAAGCTTTGAATTTTAATATTTTCAACCTCGGAATTCTTAAATTTATGTGAAGGAATCTACCTTTACTTTTCTAGTGGAAAAGCAGGTATACGTTTCATACGTTTAAACGTGAAAAGGCAATAAAGGCCTAAGTATTACGTTTTTAAAATTTTTATTTAGCTAGTTTAATTTAATAGCATCAATAAATTTATTCTAAAACAAATTACGGCTTCTTTGGCAAGGCATTGAATCGCGTTTTCCTTCTCTTGGAAATACCGTTAGTTACTATTATCTGATTTTTGACATATCTATATGTCTATACTTCAATGCTAATAAAATCACCAAAAAAACAAGGTCATAACAATTTCACAAAAAGATTCAATCATTTGTTAACATCATTATTGACCATTGATCTGTACAACATGATCTCATATATGGTTGAGATCTGTATTTCAGACAAAGAATCAGACCACCTTACAGAAAGGGGACAAGACGTTGGATGGTTGTTAATATGTTATTTTTTTAATAATATTTTTTGTTCTTTCGTAATTTGTGTGCACAATAAAGAAAAGAGAAAAAAATAAATCAACCCTCTCCAACCGTACCAAAATCGTCTCAGATTTTCTTTCCCATTCCCACACAATCGGTGGGCTCGTTTGCTAGTGTTATGTAAAAGTATCATTGAATGTCCTTATAGCTAGATAATTAAATTACAGGTTATTTGCAGTTTTCAGACATTTGTATTTAACTTAACTAACCATTTTTGGATACAAGTGGAATTTAATTTGCAGTGAAAGGGGTATTGTTTAAATCTCTACTTGTTCGAAACAGAGTGCGAGTTCGCTTTTAATGTATAGTATGTTTGTATGAGATTGGACTTGTACCTTTTATAATCATGCATTACGTTAAAATTTGTATTTTATTATTAACCAAAATACTGGAATAGGATTCTTTATTGTATCTTTTATATTTGTGCTGTACGTTAAAATTTGTACTTATACTTGATGGAAGAATTTAAGCGCGGTAGCAGCTAAAGATGTGATTACCGATCACCACCCCCCCCCCCCCCCCCGCAAAAGAAAAAAAAAACCCACACACACACACACACAAATAACCAAGCCATCATTTAATAGCATGGTAATTTTTTTTTTGAAGAAATACAGAGGATCAAGTGACTTATCTTAACTAACTGGAAAAAAAATCATTCATATAGTGATTTTAAATTAATTTTAAAGCATAGTTAGAACTAAGAACTCTTTAGTTAATATCTCATAAAAGAGAACTGAGCTTTTATTCTCCTTATCCATGGCATAGTAATTTTTTTTTTTAACAAAAAAGCCTTATAGTTTAATTTCATTGGAAGGTATGGTAAATTTGAAATTTCTTGAATTCATTTTTCTCGTTTATAGTAGATTGCGCATTTGGCAGGATATACTTCATATTTCATTTTCTTTCTGCATGCATTTTATAGCTTATATAAATGCAATATTCTATTAGGTCACTTTGGATTTGAATCATGATTAGAAAAATATTTTTTAAAAGGCTTTAATTGACGTTAATAAAGAACATAAAAAAAGTAATGACATTAATTCTTGTATTGATTAGAATTGCCTTGGCTATACATAAATATTGTAAAAAAATTGGTTTATAGGAAAGCTAACATACAAAGATGAGTTCGACTCCGAGACAAGTAAAAGACTCCAAGATCTTCTTTTTCTGTGTATCATCGGTAACTGGTGGCCTTGTGAAAACAAAGGTTGCATGGTTAGCACGGATACTGGCATCAACGACAAGCTTCCCAAAACGGCCAGTGCCTCCAATAACCAAAATCTTGGGCTTCTTTCCAACCACGTTTTCCATGCTGGACTAGCAATCTAGCACACTAAGAAAAAAGATGGGTTGAGTCTTTGAAAGTTTGAATTGTATCCTTTGATTAATGAGTTGGCTATATCACTTGAATTAGGTAGAGAACGTGCAGCTCTATTTATACACGACTTCTTAGTTGGGCATCTAGGATCTAGCTTTGTTGCGAGATCTGCTGATTAGATTCACAAAGTTTCCGTTTGGATGCGTTGAGAAGAAGTAGAAAGAAGGAAGAAGGAAAGAAAAAAAATTATAAATAATTCAAACTCTTTACAAAGTTACACACTTCTCAATATTTCTTTCCACTTCTTTCCTTCTTCCCACACCTATTCAAACGGAGCCAAATCTAAAAAGATCATATTTTTTTTGAAGTAAAAATATGGGTCAGGCCCATAACTTTTTCATTGAACTTAAAGAGGTTACAAAAGCAAACAAAAAGGTAAAAGTTAAGTTCCCAAGCTTGGAACCAGTAAAAAAAAACTTTTCATGTAACAAAGCAGGCAACAAAAACAGCAATTAAGAAAAGAACAAAACAAAAAGCTGAGCCGGATTTAAAAAGCGCCATTCTTTCAGAATTTGATGAGCAGTGGAGGGGGGAGAGCTTAAGCGATCCCTCAATATTCTATTACAGCACACACGTTAGGTGAAATAGCAGGTGATGGCCAGAATCCCTCTAAGTTTTTTTTAGAAGTGTTTGTCTACCAGTAGGGACTGAGTCGGTGCAGAGGATTGCGAAGTGAGAGAGGGCATTGAAAGCATGGGTTTTTGTTTCCAAGAAGAAGGAGCATGATATTTGATTTATCATTCTTTATATTTCCTTTTATTTTCTTTCAATGTTTTAATTTTTTGCTTTCTGCTATAAATCGATAGTACTACATCCAAGAGGGGATTTAGCAACAGTATTATTACAAGAACTTTTAGTTTTTCTTACAAATTGTATACTATTGTAAGACCGCTTATTAAGAATAATGGTTCTGTTGTTAGGATATATAGACTAATACAACATAAGTAGCAAGACTGATTTGAAATAGCGCAAACTGTGTTAATATTTGCTAATAAATCTGTAAAATTTTCCGCGCGAAATATTTTGACAATTTTTTTGATAGATAGCATCACGAAGAGAGTACCATGAGGAGAATACAAATTCGTGTTTTGTCCAGCGAGAGGGTGCGACAAAGACTAATGGCCGAGCCAAAGAGTGGTGCGTGTAGAGAGATGGTTGTGTGTGACTGTGTGAGTATGATAGGAGTCGACAAGAAGAAACCGACACTGAGGCTTTTAATCGTGCAAATAGATAGAGCCAATCAGAATTAACGGAAAGAAGCAACAAAATTGAAAGAAATGGAGGGGGGCGCTCTCAATCTCAACCATCAAATTTGATATCTGCATGAATTTAAACACGATCCAATAGTCCAAAACACTAAAACACAAGGACTCTAGGTTTTACAAAGCATTTTAGCGAATCTCTCTCTCTCTATCTATATGGCCTTAACATAAATTTATATTTCTATTAGCCATAACCCATAAGCACCATTGCACCAACTAGAAGCTTTATTCGCAAGGAGAAGTACGCTTTATAAAAGATTTATTCGCGAGGAGAAATACCCCTATAGCAGCACATATTAGAGATAAAATATGCTAAAAATTATACATGGCCTTAAACAGATTTATATTTCTATTAGCCGCAAGCCCGTAACCACCAACAAGAAATAGAAGCTTTATTCGCAAAGCAGAAATACACCCATAGTAGTACATATATATTAGAGCTAAAATTATTCCAGATTGTCTTTGATTGGCCAAATCAAACTATCCATGAATTCCTTGACAGTGATGTAGTCAACCTCAGGGTACAACTCAGTTGCTTCTACAGCACTTGAAGGGTCAATATTGAAATTGGATTGTACTCCATTTATTTTTTTTTTTTGAAATGATTGACAGAAGCTGTCAATTGAAGAACAAAGAAGCAGAGTCAAGACGTCCGAGTCAAGACTTTCCAGTCGCTCGAAGAAAGAGTTTAGTTTCGCTTGTAGCCATCAGAGCAATGATGCCAGGAGGTTTCCTTTTGTTCCTGAAGAGTCTGTTGTTGCGTTCTCGCCAAATGAACCAGAGAGAATAACAAAAGAGTGTAGAGGATCGAGATCTACCAATAGTAGGCAGTGAAGCAAGAAAGGAGGTTATGGTTGCAGTAGAGTCCTCACAGGAGGTTAGGCTAGCAAAACGAGAAGGAAAAATAGTAGACCATACACTGGTTGAGAAGTGACAGTTGAAAAAGAGATGCTGAGGCGTTTCCAGAAGGTCCTGTTGGCAAAGATGGCATCCAGGGAGTACCTGCATGTTCCTTCGAAGCAGGGAATCCTGGGTCAACAAATTTTTATGGAGCAGCAGCAAACAGAAGACCTTGATTGAAGGTGGGATGTTGAAGTGCCAAAAATGGGAAAAAGGGGAAGGAATTTTGCCAGCTGAAATGAAAGCTTTGTAAGTGTCTTTGGTGGAGAAAGCTCCTGAACTCGACCATTTCCACCGAATGCAATCAGGCTCATCATTAAAAAGAAATTGAGTTGCCAAAGAGAGGTAGTTGTGCTCTTGAAGCTGTAAAGGTCTAGGTAGGTGCAGTAAAAGGTTTGAGGCCGCCTGACGAAGGCTAAAGTGTGGTTTAATTGGCCATGGTGTTGACTTAGAGAAGAAGAATAGTGGTTTCCCATTCCAGGAGTCAAACCAGAATAAGGGTGCTGTCCCAGAGTTGATTTCCCAGGTAGTTGAAATCTGAAATAAAGTTCTTAAAGATCGGAGCTGTTTCCAGAAAAAGGAACCTTCTCCTTTCCAAAGCAAGGGGTTTGTAGGGTGCCTAGCTCTAGAGTAGATTGATGTCAGAAAGGTAGTCCAAATGCTAGTTTTTTCAGAGAACAAGCGCCACCAGGATTTTAGGAGCAGAACCGTATTCTGCAGTGTTAGATCTGTGAGACCAAAGCCCCCGAATTCCTTGCTGAGACAACAGGTTTGCCAATTTAGTAAAGGGATTGCTCGACCAGAAGAGGTGCTTTTCCCCCAGATAAAATCTCGTCTCAGGCGATCAACACGTTTGATGAACCAGGAAGGAAGTTTGAAGCATGCCATAAAGTAGACAGGGAATGAGGAAAGAACAGATTTAGTCAATTGGATGCGACCTGCTCTTGTAAGAAGTCTCCCCTTCCAAGATTGAAGCTTCCTATCTATTTTCTCTAGCAGAGGCATGAATGAACTCTTATCCGGCGTTTTGTGGGAGAGTGGCAAACCAAGGTAGGCAAGGGGCAAGTTGGAGATAGAGCAAAGGAAAGTTGAAGCCAAAGCCGAGGAATGAGCATCAGATAAATTGATTGGGACCAGATTGCTTTTAGTGAAGTTTATAGAAAGGCCTGAGACCTCAGCAAAAATACATAACAAAAGCTTAAGGGAGGAAGCTGCCGATCCTTTTGTAGTAGAGAAGATCAAAGTGTCATCAGCGTATTGAAAAAAAGCAAAAGGGGAGGTAACTCGAGGTGAAAGATAGTGGGGTATAGGGGTAGCCGCTACCTGAAGCATGTGTGTCAGAACGTCTGAAACCAGGAGGAAGAGAAAGGGGGACAAAGGATCACCTTGGCGAAGTCCCCTCTTATGCTTAATTATAGATCCTCTTCTGCCATTCAAAAGAACAGTGGAAGTTGCTGAAGTCAAGAGAGATTTAATCCAGGATTGAAAACGTGGAGGAAAACCTCTTTGTCGCAGCACAGAAAAAAGGAAGTCCCAAGAAACTGTGTCAAAAGCCTTAGAGAAGTCGAGCTTTAGGAGGAAGGCAGTCTCTTTGGAGGAGGTAAGGTGATTGTACTCCATTTATGTATACGGAATAAGCTATTGAAAGCTGAAAACTAAGCGCAGGAGGAGAGCCTGCACATAATCAAATTGAATCAATTAAACTATACAATATAGCGTGCAAATTCTAGAGCAGAGAAAACAGATGATTAAAATCAACTCGGTCTTGACTGTTTCACCGCCTTTGAAAATATATTTAGTGATCTTTTATACTTCAAATAATGTCTCTGTAATCACGGAGAAGTAGAAAATATAGTTTTAAAATTATCTAAATCATGGGAGAGTTCTCACAGGAGATTCGTAACATACTTTTTTTCCAGTTCCCAATCTTCATTTCCCATAATGCTACAAGCTGATTTAAAGAGTAGAGATTTTCACGCGGTGTAATGTACAATATTGTGACATCCGAAATTTTTACTATTTCTGAAATTATTTTTAATATAAAATCGGATACACTTGGTTGGTTTTATTTTGAATAATTTCTGTGCTGGAAATTAAATTTTTTATACTTACTGGTATTCTTAAAATAAGAATATGAAAATTTCTAAAATTTTAGTTGGCATTATAAAAAGATTAGCTATTTTTTCTTTTGTTACATATTGTTTTTATGCATAGAATATTGATTTTTGATTTATTGGATAATTTCTGAATTTATATATATATATATATATATATATATGAGAAGTTTCCTAATGAATTTGTTGGCGGTCCTAAGTTGTGTAATTCATATGGTACTTAGGAGGAATGAAATTAATAGATGGTGCTTGCGCAAAATGTAAGATGAGTTGCTCTCTTGTCTGCAGTATGAGCTGGTTCTTTTGAAGAAAAAAAAAATAAATTAATAAAAAAGGAAATTAAATAGGGAACAGACCCTTTCCTTCTCTCCCTCTTTCTTTTCCTTCGGTTCCAACAGAGGGCTATACGCCACTATCCTTTCCCAAAATCGAACCCAACTCTCAAACCTACATCTCCACCATTTCTCCTCCATTTCACCAGATCAAAGTACCCACACGTTCACCTCACTACCCTATTGCAATATCTACCTTCGGATCACCGATTGGAGGCCTCTCTTCGTCGTATTTTTTCGACGGAAATTTCTCGGAGGTTGAAGCAAACTCGTCGGTTTTGGCCTGCCTTTCGACTTGGAGCACTCTAAGGCTCTCTCCATCGATTTTTAAGGGGTCTTACAAGGTTCTATATGGGGATTAAGTGGTGTAGCCAAAAAAATTAGTGAAGTCGGTTCCATGTCTCACACCTTGAACTCTTGGCTGAAATTAAGTAAGTGTCTCTATGAATTTGTGATATAGCTATCTCTTGCGATTTCGTTGAGTTATTTACAAATTTTCTTGCTAATCGATTGTGTATTGGATTTCTAGGGTTTCTTGCAAATAAAAAAAAATAAATAATTTTGCCTCGGCTGAATTTCTCTTGTGCAACATGAAAGTAGTTAAAAGTTTTAATGATTAAATGCATGATGGAAATGTTTACTAAATTCCTTGAGCCGTTCTTTTAAAACTGGCCTTGTTAGTAAAAATTTCAGATTTGGTTTTTATGTGAATTTACTCAAGTACAAGGGCTTCATTGCATACTTATAAAATCAGATTTTGAGAACTTATAAAGATTACATTAACTAGTTGCCGAACCAATTTTTATCAAACTAAATGGTAACTTGTGATTTTGTATGGCATAGGTAACTTGTTAATTTGAGTCCAACCAAGTGCGTACAAAGAATGGTAATAGTATAATTTTGTTAATCTTGAGACCAAGATATTTATTGATGAAATCAGTCTAATTGATTAATAGAAACAGTAAGTTTATGTACTTGGAATGAGTCCTCAAGTAGTTACTAGTTAGCTTTTGGGTAAAAAGTATTATAATTTTGGTTTTATAATTAAGAACTTGAGGTCATAATTTTATGTCTTAGAGTTGGAAAATCGCATGTCAAGATAAAGAATATTCGACTCGAGCTAGACATCGTACGAGTTGAAGAAATTGCTTGCGTACGTGTTGCTTGGATTGCTTGGCTTAACTTGTTTTTCTTTTGTTGCTGCTGTGATTTTTAAATTCAGGTACGGATTTCACTTGAGTTTTGATTATATGTGATATATATTCTCTGATTATTATTATTATTATTATTATTATTATTATTATTATTATTATTATTATTATTATTATTATGCATTCTGAATTCATAATTGGAATTTTGTTCATGAGATCATTTTGTGAAATTGTATATTGATGCATGATTGGAAAGTGGCATATTGAATGGTATCCGATTGAAATGTTGGAAAGTGACATATTGAATGGTATCCGATTGAAATGTGATTTGGTTTAGGTAAGTACAACTTGTGTGGTTGAGATAGACACTCGTAATGTTTGGAGGTGGAGTCATGACCCATCCTACCAAGCACCGTGTAATAAGCGCTTATGTACCGGGACTCAGTAGGTCTAGTCTGGAATGGACCGGAGTGTGAGTGTTCCCAGCTTGCTTGTACATTTGTTGATTTAATTGATTGAATGGTATATGAATTGAATTGGTCGGGGTAGCCCCTCGTAGAAGGTGCTCGCGACATATTGACTTTGATAGTGAGAAAAGAAACCAGACTTGCATACTAGAAAGTTGTCCAACCAAATGAGTCGGCATTTGTTATACTTTGGAATTTGAATTGTTATGGAATTTATTGCCGAACTCACATTGCATACTGTATGGATTTAATTAATTTTGACATTGCTATTTCTGTTTTGAATAAGAGGTGAATGTTTTTACACGATAATTGATACATTACGGTTAATTGTTTCTCTAAGGAATTGAAATGACAATTAGTATGTTCTGAATTTTAAAGGATTTTGAATAGTACTGAATTTAATTGTCTAATTGCATGGCTTGATCGAAAGTCTAGTTTTAATGTTATTTGGAATAAAAAGAAATGAAATTTGATTTGGAATTGATTTTTACTCAGGCCCGTATTTAGTTCCAACGCATGATAATCAAAACTCAAGTGGCTGGAACTGAATACCGTACTGAGATAAAATTTATTTATCTCATTCCGTGCTTTTTGCATTGTTTCCACGATTGGTTGTGGGTTCCAGGTTTCAGATCAAGTGCTGGACAGCAAGACGAGTAGCGGACCATTGGATATTGTGGTTAGTAACCTAAATATACCAGGCATTTATAGGATTTACTTTATATTTAAGTAATTAATTATAAATTTCTAATTGATCGGTATATTATTTGAGTAGAATCAATATTAATTGGTAAATTAAGCATTAGTAAGCCTTGCGGGTGCAGCAGGCATCCGCGGCGGGCACTCCATCGTGTATTGTCCAGTTACAGTATTCGACGGGGTGTCACAGATGGTATCAGAGAATGGTTTAGCAACCAAACCAGACTAATAGGTTGCGTGAGTGGGGTATGTCTAAAGGTTTGTTTTGTAAGTAAGTTTGATTCGTACTATTTGTGCTAGCAGATTAATGTTTGTCTAATTTATTTATAAGTGTGATGATATACAGATGCTTTGTTTTTATATATCTCTAATGTATCTTAAATTGTTGTTGGATTGTTTCGTTTTTTTTTTGTACAAGGTGTTTTATTGCTTCAAATGAGGATTTTTAGAAAGTAAATTTGATTCTAAAAAAAAAAAACACTATATTTGATGACTGTTCTTTGTGTTGAATAGTTAATTTAAAATTTGTATTTGTATTGCACAGTTTTAAGTTATAATATATGAGTTCATAATTTAATACATTAATTGTTTATGGTTGCTCGATAATTTTATATATGTGTTGTAATTTTAAAGATGTATTTTATAGGTTGAAACAATTTATGTGCATTAAAGTAACATGGCTTAATTTCTATTGTGTACAGAACTTGGTATGACATGTTAAGGCATTTCATTTATTATAGTTAGTATGTTCTATTTTATATTAATGCTTGGTTGAAATGTTAAGGATTTATTAATTTACTATTTTATGCACAAACTTTTGGGACTTATTTGAGTAAAGACCTTCTTATCTTTTGTTGGCACCAGGATCAAACAAGCTGACTGATCATCTGACTTGTTAATTGAATCTCAATAATATTAGAATTATTCTTACTTCCTTGACTGATCACCAAGGCAGCCGAGAATAATTTTGATATTACCGTGCTTCCTAAAAGATAAGAAAAGAACTGGATATTTCAAAATGTTACTAGTTACGAGAATTGAAAGATTTTGTTTTTTTTAAATGATAACGTAAGGAGTGGTAGTATTCTCTGTTTGTAGTACTTTGTTATTGGAATTGTTATGATGATATGATACGGAATTGCCTGAATTGTAAAAGGAATAGATTGACCGTTGGCAACCCTCTTTAGAGGTGATTCACGGTATCCGAATATCTGTAATCGCTGGTTGCTCTTTGAGGAAGAGACTCGCGATATCTGACTTTGAATTGATTGACCTGTAATTGTGACTTATGATTGTCATGCTTGCATTTAAGTACAGAGATTGGGCCGACATTCTTGTATTATCATTAGTATTTTAACTTTGAATTGAACAAAATGTCGGGCTGAGTTGCATTGCATAAATCTATAATTGTTGCATAATAAGTTTGTACCATTTGATTGTATTATTGATTGTATGATTGCTATGTATTCAGATAAATTTCGAGGTCGAAATTTTTTTTAAGGAGGGAAGAATGTGACATCCGAAATTTTTACTATTTCTGAAATTATTTTTAATATAAAATCGGATACACTTGGTTGGTTTTATTTTGAATAATTTCTGTGCTGGAAATTAAATTTTTTATACTTACTGGTATTCTTAAAATAAGAATATGAAAATTTCTAAAATTTTAGTTGGCATTATAAAAAGATTAGCTATTTTTTCTTTTGTTACATATTGTTTTTATGCATAGAATATTGATTTTTGATTTATTGGATAATTTCTGAATTTATATATATATATATATATATATATATATATGAGAAGTTTCCTAATGAATTTGTTGGCGGTCCTAAGTTGTGTAATTCATATGGTACTTAGGAGGAATGAAATTAATAGATGGTGCTTGCGCAAAATGTAAGATGAGTTGCTCTCTTGTCTGCAGTATGAGCTGGTTCTTTTGAAGAAAAAAAAAATAAATTAATAAAAAAGGAAATTAAATAGGGAACAGACCCTTTCCTTCTCTCCCTCTTTCTTTTCCTTCGGTTCCAACAGAGGGCTATACGCCACTATCCTTTCCCAAAATCGAACCCAACTCTCAAACCTACATCTCCACCATTTCTCCTCCATTTCACCAGATCAAAGTACCCACACGTTCACCTCACTACCCTATTGCAATATCTACCTTCGGATCACCGATTGGAGGCCTCTCTTCGTCGTATTTTTTCGACGGAAATTTCTCGGAGGTTGAAGCAAACTCGTCGGTTTTGGCCTGCCTTTCGACTTGGAGCACTCTAAGGCTCTCTCCATCGATTTTTAAGGGGTCTTACAAGGTTCTATATGGGGATTAAGTGGTGTAGCCAAAAAAATTAGTGAAGTCGGTTCCATGTCTCACACCTTGAACTCTTGGCTGAAATTAAGTAAGTGTCTCTATGAATTTGTGATATAGCTATCTCTTGCGATTTCGTTGAGTTATTTACAAATTTTCTTGCTAATCGATTGTGTATTGGATTTCTAGGGTTTCTTGCAAATAAAAAAAAATAAATAATTTTGCCTCGGCTGAATTTCTCTTGTGCAACATGAAAGTAGTTAAAAGTTTTAATGATTAAATGCATGATGGAAATGTTTACTAAATTCCTTGAGCCGTTCTTTTAAAACTGGCCTTGTTAGTAAAAATTTCAGATTTGGTTTTTATGTGAATTTACTCAAGTACAAGGGCTTCATTGCATACTTATAAAATCAGATTTTGAGAACTTATAAAGATTACATTAACTAGTTGCCGAACCAATTTTTATCAAACTAAATGGTAACTTGTGATTTTGTATGGCATAGGTAACTTGTTAATTTGAGTCCAACCAAGTGCGTACAAAGAATGGTAATAGTATAATTTTGTTAATCTTGAGACCAAGATATTTATTGATGAAATCAGTCTAATTGATTAATAGAAACAGTAAGTTTATGTACTTGGAATGAGTCCTCAAGTAGTTACTAGTTAGCTTTTGGGTAAAAAGTATTATAATTTTGGTTTTATAATTAAGAACTTGAGGTCATAATTTTATGTCTTAGAGTTGGAAAATCGCATGTCAAGATAAAGAATATTCGACTCGAGCTAGACATCGTACGAGTTGAAGAAATTGCTTGCGTACGTGTTGCTTGGATTGCTTGGCTTAACTTGTTTTTCTTTTGTTGCTGCTGTGATTTTTAAATTCAGGTACGGATTTCACTTGAGTTTTGATTATATGTGATATATATTCTCTGATTATTATTATTATTATTATTATTATTATTATTATTATTATTATTATTATTATTATTATTATGCATTCTGAATTCATAATTGGAATTTTGTTCATGAGATCATTTTGTGAAATTGTATATTGATGCATGATTGGAAAGTGGCATATTGAATGGTATCCGATTGAAATGTTGGAAAGTGACATATTGAATGGTATCCGATTGAAATGTGATTTGGTTTAGGTAAGTACAACTTGTGTGGTTGAGATAGACACTCGTAATGTTTGGAGGTGGAGTCATGACCCATCCTACCAAGCACCGTGTAATAAGCGCTTATGTACCGGGACTCAGTAGGTCTAGTCTGGAATGGACCGGAGTGTGAGTGTTCCCAGCTTGCTTGTACATTTGTTGATTTAATTGATTGAATGGTATATGAATTGAATTGGTCGGGGTAGCCCCTCGTAGAAGGTGCTCGCGACATATTGACTTTGATAGTGAGAAAAGAAACCAGACTTGCATACTAGAAAGTTGTCCAACCAAATGAGTCGGCATTTGTTATACTTTGGAATTTGAATTGTTATGGAATTTATTGCCGAACTCACATTGCATACTGTATGGATTTAATTAATTTTGACATTGCTATTTCTGTTTTGAATAAGAGGTGAATGTTTTTACACGATAATTGATACATTACGGTTAATTGTTTCTCTAAGGAATTGAAATGACAATTAGTATGTTCTGAATTTTAAAGGATTTTGAATAGTACTGAATTTAATTGTCTAATTGCATGGCTTGATCGAAAGTCTAGTTTTAATGTTATTTGGAATAAAAAGAAATGAAATTTGATTTGGAATTGATTTTTACTCAGGCCCGTATTTAGTTCCAACGCATGATAATCAAAACTCAAGTGGCTGGAACTGAATACCGTACTGAGATAAAATTTATTTATCTCATTCCGTGCTTTTTGCATTGTTTCCACGATTGGTTGTGGGTTCCAGGTTTCAGATCAAGTGCTGGACAGCAAGACGAGTAGCGGACCATTGGATATTGTGGTTAGTAACCTAAATATACCAGGCATTTATAGGATTTACTTTATATTTAAGTAATTAATTATAAATTTCTAATTGATCGGTATATTATTTGAGTAGAATCAATATTAATTGGTAAATTAAGCATTAGTAAGCCTTGCGGGTGCAGCAGGCATCCGCGGCGGGCACTCCATCGTGTATTGTCCAGTTACAGTATTCGACGGGGTGTCACAAATATCTTGTGGAGCGTTCTTGGATCGTCCACAGTTTTTATAACGTAAGTGGCAACGTCTTGAGCATTAACATAAATGACTGAAAATATTATTCAACTTGCTTGTTAATTAGTATAGTATATATTATCATGTACAGAAGTTGCCAATTATAACTCAATTGATCAAACATTAATACATTGAGTATACCTTGAACATCTCCGTCGCCTATGATGCCTACCGTATCATAAATCGGATGTGAAATTTCTGCTTGACCTAGCCGTGGAATGTAAAAATTCTGGAAGATATGACTGCGAATAAATGTATGTGGAATGTTGTAATTTCTGATCATTTGCCTAATTTGCGCCTTCATCATGAACCAATGATTAAAATATCCTACCGGATCGGCCAGTTCAACCGGATAAACCGGGAACCGGACCCTGGAACGGTAGGGTTAAGTCTAAAAACCGGAAGGTTGAAGAATCGGGAAAAACCGGATGAAAAAGGGTAAAACCGGGTAAGTATGTGTATCGGACCGGCCGGTTTATTACTTTTTTATGGATTCAAACTTTCAAACCTTAACCATTCAAATCGAACCTCACGCGTCTCAGCCTGTCAGTCTCAGGCCACGACCACGTGAATGGAAAATGCAAAACGACAAGCAAACTTTTTCTTTCTCAAGTATCTCCATTTAATTTATTGAGAGCACGTCCATTTATCCAAGTAAAAACATTGTTAACGTTGGTTGATAACTTGATGGGCTGTACAAAAATGAACTTCAATTCTTCAAACTGGTTGACGAAATGGAGAAGATAAGATTTCATTAGGAAACAAAGGAGCGGTGGGGCACATCAACATTAATTCATTTTATTTCGAATGGAAAGCAATAAATAAATGCCAATTTAATCATTTTCGTATCTTCAATGAACCAACAATATGTTTCAGGATTTAATTATGTAAATATATATTAAATGTTTTATTAATGAAATTTATATATATTTAAATAAATATGTAACGTCATTCAGTTTTTCGAACCGGTTCAACCGGTAAAACCGATAAACCCCGTACTAGTAGCTCGGCCGGTTCGATCACCGGTACGGTATTTAAAACATTGTCATGAACACAGTCTTCGCTGGTTCAACAGGACTAACACGTTCTGGATCCATGCCATACTCAGAAGGAATAAATATCTGGAGTGTTCGAAAATTTAGAGTTAGATGTATAATATTCACTACCAGCAACTTCGATGGATGGAAATATAATACTTCCAGAGACTCATAATAATAGATTATGTATATAATAAATTATGTATATATATAGTTATTGAATTATCTTATTATATTTTATTACCTTGATATTTCCTGCTTCCATGATAGCTTTGGTAATTTTGGTTTGGAGCTCCAATTGTACCGGATCTCTTCCCAAATTGAGATGATCCCTGTATTTTGGAGAGGACGCATAAATTAATTCATCATTCATGTTGTTAAGAGATGCTCTCGGTTAAAATTGCATCAAACTAGGAGGGAGTGTGTTACATACCGAAAAACTGACTCATTCTCAACTAAAATAAATTGTTCATTTAAACTTAAAAGTATGATACAATATTGCTAACGTTTTCCAAACTATCTGTATGCAAGGATGAAAATATTGTGAATATAGGTCTTTCGTAGATTTAATTTTTTTGGATCATATTATTCCAAAATATATAGCAGCTTAAAGCTTTGAATTTCACTATTTTCAACCTCGGAATTCTCAAATTTATGTGAAGGAATCTGCCGATTCCTATACTTTTCTAGCGGAAAAGCAGGTACACGTCTCGTACGTTTAAACGTGAAAAGGCCTAAATCATATATATAGAACATTTAAGTAGTACGCTTTTAAAATTTTTTAACCTGATTTAATTTAATAGCATAAATAAATTTATTTGCTAAAAAAATAATTATGGCTTCTTTGAGATGAAATTGAATCGCGTTCATGAAATATTTATTCGTCTTGTTTATCTGATTGTACTAGACACAGACTATGCAAACATGCATATATTTATGTATGCAAATGCATCTTTTTACGACATGTGTTATGTAAGTACCATTGAATGTCCTTATAGCTAGGTAATTAAATCTACAGGTTAATTATTTGCGGTTTTCAGAAATTTGTATTATTTCCCTTAACTGACCATTTTTAGATACAAGTGGAATTTAATTTGCAGTGGAAGGGGTATTGTTTAATTTGTATGAGATTGGACTTGTACCTATTATATTTGTGCTTTATGTTAAAATTTGTACTTTACTTAAGAACAATGTTTTAAATACCGTACCGGAAGTCGAACCGGTCGAGCTATACGTACGGGATTTATCGGTTTAACCGGTTAAACCGGTTAAGAAAACCGGACGACGTCATGTTATATCTATATAATAATAATAATAATCAGCAAAAGTATATTTAATTTTAAAACCATAAAAAAACTTCTAAATTTCCAATAGTCGAAGTACTCCTGTGCACTAAATTGTTCACTAAAATTGACTAAAATAGAAAAACAAGAAGTCAAACATGTAGAGTAATAGTTAATAAGAAATATGCAGCATGCATAATATTATTATTATATGCTTAAGCGCCTATAGCCTACATTAGTCAGAAGCATGAGATTTACATGAGTTTTACACTTTCAATACATTTCTTTAGAAAGCTACCTTAATTGCAAAACATGTGGTATCCTAAATTACATTAATTTAAACTTAGAAACTGAAGTAAGAAAGGAAGTGAATCGTATTATAATTATCCAAATTTCCAATGGACCACGTGATTGGAGGCACAATTTAGGGAATTGTGCAGCATGGTTTCCTTTTCTACCAATCGGATAATCAATTGAAGCGCTCAAAATTTAAACCAAGGAACTAAGGTGAACCAGCCGAACCGGTAGACGGTTTTACCCGGTTTATCCGATTTTTTCCGGTTTTGCCCGGTTCTCCAGCTACCCGGTATTCAAACCTAACCCTACCGGCCCAGGGTCCGGTTCCCGGTTTACCCGGTTGAACCGGCCGGTCCGGTAGGGTATTTTAAACACTGCTTAAGAATTTAAGCGCGGTAGCAACTAAAGAGATGTGATTACGTCCCCCCCCCCCGCACACACACAAAAATAACCAAGCCATCATTAAATGGCATGGTAAAATTTTTTTTGAAGAAATACAGAGGATTAAGTGACTTTTGTAACTAACTGGGGAAAAACAAATCGTTCGTGTTGAATTTAAATTTCAAAGCATGATTAGAACTTGTTAAGAACTCTTTAATTAATATCTCATAAAAGAGAATTGAGCTTTTATTCTCCGTTTCCTTGGCGCATAGTAAATATTTTTTATACCAAAAAGCTTTATAGTTTAATTTCATCGGAAGGCATGATATATAAATTTGAAAATTCTTTAATTCATTTTTGTCTCTTTTATAGTAGATTGCGCATTTGGCAGGATTTAAATATATATATACTTCATGTTTCATCTTCTTTCTGCATGCATTTTATTGCTTATGCAGTTCATGTTATATACATGCAATATTCTATTAGATCACTTTGGATTTGAATCATGATTGGAAAAATATTTTTTTAAAAAAAGTTTTAATAGACAACCGACTTATGTAAAAGATAAGAAACCAACTCTTTGTCTAGTGACAAAGGACAAAGCACCTTGAGTGAAATGTTGCAAGTTCGAAACTTGATTGGGGTCTTTTATAAATATTTAATTTAAAAATAAATTAGATGGATTGACCTCTAATTTATCTTAAAAAAACTTATGCAAGAAATATCCATATACGTTAATAAAGAATTTTTTTTAAAAAAAAAGCAATGACATTAATTCTTGTATTGATTAGAATTGTCTATACATAATTATTGGAAAAAAAAATGGTTTACAGTGGAAAGCTAACATACAAAGATGAGTTCGACTCCGAGACAAGTAAAAGACTCCAAGATCTTTTTATTCTCTGTATCATCGGTAACTGGTGGCCTTGTGAAAACAAAGGTTGCATGGTTAGCACAGATACTGGCATCAACGACATGCTTCCCGAAACGGCCAGTGCCTCCAATAACCAAAATTTTGGGCTTCTTTGCTACCACGGTTACCATGGTGAACTTGAAGTCTAGCACACTAAAAGAAAAAAGATATCGAGTCTTTGAATTGTATCCTTTGATTAATGAGTTTGGCTATATGATCACTTGAGTTAGGTAGAGAACGTGCAGCTTTATTTATACACTTCTTAGTTGGACATCTAGCTTTGTTGCGACATCTGCTGAAAAGATCCACAAATCTAAAAGATTTGTGTGTCAAATCTAGCATGATTAGAAATTGAAATGAGAGCAAATTACTTTAGGGGCCGTTTGGATCGCTTAGGAATAAGAGGAATAACTTATTCTTAGTCGGAAAATATTGGGAAGTGTGTAATTTTGTGAAGAATTTGAATAGTTAGGAATAAATTTCCGTCCGAAATTTGCTATTATTGTTTATTCCGAAAAATTTTTATCAAAGACAAAAGAGTACTATTTTTTTTTTAATAATAGCACAACTATAGCGGCACTAGTATTGCCGCTATAGCGCAGCTATATTTTATTAATTTTTTTTCATTTTACTTTCCCTATAGCAGCAATACTAATACCGCTATTGGACTTTCCTTTTTTACCATTTTACTTTGCACTTTAATCTTTTCATTTTTCGTTTTATTTGTATCTTTACTTTATTTTTGTTTATTACATGAATAAATAATGTAATTTTACATAAATTTTACATGTATATATAATTAATATTTTTAAAATTGTTCAATTTTACTTGTATGTATGGTTCTTCAAAAATGACACGACACGACACGAGTACGGAATTGGCACGATACGATTGTGTTATTGTGTCTATTGGTAATCTTGAAAAATTAACACGATTTGACACAGCACGACTAACACGCAACACGATTTGTCAGTCGTGTCGTGTCGTGTTGACACGTCGTGTTAGAAGTTTTTCTTTATTTTTTGTGTTAAAAGATTAATTGATGATTTTTTTTGCTAACTCATTTCTTTATTGTTTCAACAGATTAAAAAAATAAAATAATTTAAGAAAGTAAATAGACATTAAAAAAGAAAGTACAGTTACAATTTGAATTTTAATATAAAATCAATTTAAATAATTTTTTAGAAAAACGATTTAAAAAAAGAAGTATGTTTATGATGTATTTTTGATAATGTTAAAAATTAAATATGCGTTGTCGTATCGTGTTAGTTCGTGTTCGTGTCGTATTGCGTGTTAGTCGTGTCGTGTCAAATCTTGTTATATTTTCAAGATTGCCAACACGACACGATTATGACACGACACGTAACATGATCGTGTCGTGCTAATTCCGTACTCGTGTCGCGTCGCGTCATGCCAACATGTATGTCGTGTCGTGCCAACACGCAAAACAATACGTAAAAATTTTTGACACAACATGTCAACACGACACAACTAACACGATCGCGTATTGTCGTGCCGTGCCAGAATATTTTTGTCAAAAGATTAATTGATGATTTTATTTTTTTGGTAGCTCTTTTCTTTATTGTTTGAACATATTAAAAAAAATAAAATATTTTTAAAAAGTAAATATAGTTAAAAAAAGTACGGTTATAATTTGAATTTTAATATAAAAATAATTTAAATAATTTTTTAAAAAAATAATTTTAAAAAGTATTTTTATGATGTTATTTTTTATACTGTTAAAAATTAAATTCGTATTGTGTTGCATGTTAGTCGTGTCGTGTCAAATCGTGTTATTTTTTTAAGATTACCAACACGATCGTGTCGTGCCAATTTCGTACTCGTGTCATGTCGTGCCAACATACATGTCGACATGTCGTGTCGTGTCATTTTGAAAACAACTACATACAAGTAAAATTGAACAATTTAAAAATATTAATTATGTATATATATAAATTATGTAAAACTACATTACAATTCTTGTAATAAACAAAAATAAACTAAAAAATAAAATAAGACGAAAAAAGAAAAGAAATTAAATGCAAATAAAACGGCAAGAAAAAAGGGAAAGTCCTATAGCGGCATAAGTATTGTCGCTATAGGCAAACTAAAATGAAAAAAAATCCAACTGCACTATAGCGACAATACTAGTGTCGTTATAACTGTGCTATTATTAAAAAAAAAATAGTACTCCTTTGTTCTTTTTAAAATTATTACGAGTACGTTTGTCTTTCATAAAATTTTTCTCTTATTCCTTATCCATCCAAACAGCCCCAACTCAGAATACGACCGCATCATAGGTGAATTTGTCATCTGTGACCAACCACAAATGCAACTGTCCCCATAAAGATAAGAATCTCACTTGTGATCAACAAAACCAATCAATATATTCGCAACCAAAAAGAAAAGAGAAAACCAATTATTTTTCATTTTATCAAAAACCAATCAATATATTTGCGCTCCCACTTTTTTTCGAAGAAAACCAATTATTACGGTTTAGCTGTGGGACTTTGTGATGACGCATAAATGGTCATTGCGCTAAATTTTTGTACGCATTAAACGACATATCTCATTAATTAAGACTCGTCTGGTTGAGTTTTCTATATAAACAAAAAAAAATTTTAGTATTTTTCTTAGTTTCAAGTATTTTTAGTCAGAATTACTGACAATACAATATTTAATATCTAGTTAAACCACATTCACATTATTAGAAATAATAAGTTCCGGCAGCTTGTGGATACGAGAGGTAATAACCAAAAATAAAATGAAAGCATATATGTTCCAAGTAAAAAAATAAAATTCACTATTCCCTAAAAAACAAAACGAAGTTGGCAAAATTTTTGTGTTCTCCAAACTTACAGGACACCATGCATGTACGTGTTGACATAGTACAACACAACACAAATACATAATTAGCATGACACGATCGTGTTATTGTGTGTCGTGTCATAATCATGTTGTATTGGAACAATAGAAAGTTTGACACGGTCCAATATGACACAAATTCGACATGCAATATGACACGAACAATAATTAACACGACAGATCAATACTTACTCGTGTCGTGTTGCTCTTTTTATCATTTAGCATGACACGACACGACCTGACACTATTGAAAACTATCTTATGAGACTACACAATATGAGACTCCAACATTATCGTATTTGACACAATACGATACAACACGCGCAATTAAAGAGTTAAAATTTTGTGGTTTAGTTAGGGATCTCCGTCCACACAAGCGCTAAAAAAGGCATTAATTGCCACTGAATACAACTTGAACGAAGCTGACACATAAATTTGCAACAAAGAGCACAGATTCTGTTTTCCGAATTGTGTATGTGGCTGATACGTTGGCGCCGTATGCATGAGTGCATGGACACGTCCTAATGACGTTAGATTTTTGTCCAAATATTTGGCTAAATATACACAATTAAAATAAATCTAAAATGAGACGTTGCAAGACATGGTCTGCACAATACAACACAACATGTCTTTATTTTTTATTAAATTTTCTTATTTATTTCAATTTATTTATTTCAATTAAACTAACAAATAATAAAAACAGAGAGCCGCATGCAATTCGTATTATGCCGTATTAATTCATATTATGCTAAAATATTAATTTATTTCTGTAGTCAACACAATAAGAAAGGTTATTTTTATTTGCACTACTGACAGACACCAGCTGAGTCGGAACATACGAACATATATAAAACAACAAGTACAGGTTTTGGATGTGTGCTTTTGTAATTATCGAAATTGATTGATGTCATATCTAGGATTGAAATTAAATAAATTAAATCTTTCAAAAAATCAAAGATTTAGTTTGAAAGAAAAAGACTAGTTCAGCCCAAGTAGCCAATCACTAATCACCTCTTGCTCACCAATTATTCAGCCTAGCTAGTGCCCGTAGGCATGACTGTGGATAGACCTGTCAATATTAAAGTTTCGTAATGTGTTTC
Organism: Rhynchospora pubera; assembly: GCA_028095005.1. Classification (NCBI taxonomy): domain Eukaryota; kingdom Viridiplantae; phylum Streptophyta; class Magnoliopsida; order Poales; family Cyperaceae; genus Rhynchospora; species Rhynchospora pubera. Next base: position 81,779,135 of record CM051460.1, on the reverse strand, counting down.
GTTTCGTTCTGTTAAAAGAGAAAATCAGTTTCGTTTCTAAATTAAAAGAGAACAGAGACATAATTAGAATTTGTAAACATAAGTAAAACGAAATACGGAAATAGACTGAAAGCAATAGAAAATGAAGGACGGAACGTTAAACAAAATAAAAAATTATTTCATTTGGCGAAACGGAACAGAAACGAAACAGCCATTTCGTTCCACTTCTGTCGAAAACGTTTGACATGTCTAATTGTAAAGTGTGGACGTAATGATTGCTTTCTAAATTCCAGTGTGTAAGTGGAGCGGCACGGAAGAGATGCACTCATTGCTTTCTAATTTTTCATTCCGATCAGAGCTTAAATGAAGTTGCCAGATTAACTTTTAAAATTCATTGAGAGAGAGAAAAGCATATCATAGCGAATAAAATAGAGCCTATACAAGGCCCATTTATAGCAATTCTGGCCCATTTTTAACTAAATGAGGCCTACACACTGATATATGGAAGCAATGAATACATTATACATGCCTTAATCAGATTCATATTTCTACTATCCGTGAGCCCGTAACCACCAACTAGAAATAGAAGCTTTATTCGCAATCGCAAGGAGGAAAACGCCTATAGCAGCACATAATTATAGCTAAAATTATTCCAGATTGGCTTTGATTGGTCAAAGCAAACCATCCATGAATTCCTCCACACTAATGTAGTCAACCTCAGGATACAACTCAGTTGCTTCTACAGTACTGGAAGGGTCAATATTCAAATTGGGTTGTACTCCATTTATGTATGCCGAATAAGCTATTGAAAGCTGAAAATTAAGCGGAGAAGGAGAGCCTGTGCACATAATAAAATTGAATCAATTAAACTATACAAAATAGCATCCATGCAATTCTAGAGCAAAAAAAACTAATAATTAGCATCAACTCGGTCTTGACTATTTCACCGTCTTTGAAAATATATTTTGCGATATTTTATTCTTCAAATAACGTCTCTGTAATCAAGGAGAGTTAGAAAATATAGTTTTGAATTATCTAACTCATGGGAGAGTTCTCACAGGAGATTTTTGCCAGCAGCTCTTCTTTCGTAACATACTTCTTTTCCAGAGCCTTTCCTGTCTTCTTTTCCCACAGTGCCAAAAGCTGGTTTAAAGAGTAGAAATTTTCACGCGGTGTAATGTACAATATCTTGTTGAGAGTCCGTGGATCATCGACAGTTTTTATGACGTAAGTGGCAACATCTCGATCATTAACATAAGTGACTGAAAAATATTATTCAATTTGCTTGTCAGTTATAGTGTATATATATTCTCATCATGTACAGAAGATGTCAATTATAACTCATTTGATCAAACATGAATACATTGAATTACCTTGAACATCTCCGTCACCTATAATACCTACTGTATCATAAATCGGAGGTGAAATTTCTGTTTGACCTAGCCGTGGAATGTAGAAATTCTGGAAGAAATTATTGCAAATAAATGTATGTGGAATGTTGTAATTTCTGATCATTTGTCTAATCTGCGCCTTCATCATGAACATAGTCTTTGCTGGTTCAACAGGATTAACACATTTTGAGTCCATGCCAAACTCTGAAGGAATAAATCTCTGGAGCGATTCAAAAATTTAGAGTTAGATGTATAATATTTATTATCAGAAACTTCACAAGATGCAGATATAATACATTCAGAGACCCATATATAATAGATTATTTACATAATTAATTATATTATATTATATTACCTTGACATTTCCTGCTTCCATGATAGCTTTGAGAATTATGGTTTGGAGCTCCACTTGTACCGGATCACTTCCCAAAGTTGAGATGATCACATCCACTTTCTTCACCGCCTCTAACAACATTTCATAATCATGTAACGATCCCTGAATTTTGGAGAGGACGCATAAATTATTGTTGTTAAGAGATGCTCTCGGTTAAAATTGCATCAGACTAGCAGGGAATGTTACATACCGTAACACTGACTCAACTAAAATAAATTGTTCAATATAGGTCTTTCGTAGATCTTATTTTTTGGATGAAATTGTTCCAAAATAGCAGCTGAAATTAAAGCTTTGAGTTTCAATATTTTCAACGGTTCAACCTCGGAATTCTTAAATTTATGTGAAGGAATCTGCCTATACTTTTCCAGTGGAAAAGCAGGTACACGTCTCATAGGTTTAAACGTGAAAAGACCGAAATATATTAAAAATTTATGTAGTACTTTTAGAAATATTTAAGCTAATTTCATTTAATAGCATCAATAACTTTATTTGCTTAATATATTCATCAACTAACAACTTGCTGCGTTCACAATGGAAGCAGAAAAAAAAAGAAAAAACAAAGAAAAAAAGATATGGCTTCTTTAATTCATTTTTGTCTCGTTTATAGTAGACTGCGCATTTGGCTGGATATATATATACTTCATGTTTCATCTTCTTTTTGTATGCATTTTATGGCTTATACAGTTCTTGCTATATAAATGCAATATTCTATTAGGTCACTTTGGATTTGAATCATGATTAGAAAAATATTTTTTTAAAAGAATTTAATAGACAACCATCTTACGCAAGGGATATCATATATGTTAATAAAGAACTTAAAAAAAAGGAATGACATTTATTCGACATATTTTGACTCCGAGACAAGATTGTTTATAGGAAAACTAATTAACATACAAAGATGACTTCGACTCCGAGACAAGTGAAAGATTCCAAGATCTTCTTTTTCTCTGTATCATCGGTAACTGGTGGCATTGTGAAAACAAAGGTTGCATGGTTAGCACGGATACTGGCATCAACGACATGCCTCCCGAAACGGCCAGTCCCTCCAATAATCAAAATCTTGGGCTTCTTTCCGACCACGGTTACCATGGTGAACTAGCAGTACTCGAGCACTAAGAAAAAAAATACTGAGTCTTTGAATTGTATACTTGATTAATGAGTTCGCTATTTCACTTGAATTTTGTATGCAGCTGTATTTATAGACGCACAGTTACAATCATTTCCAAAGTTTACAATTAAAATATAAAAATTTAAATGTTCATATTACTATTGCCAACATGCCAAAACAAAGTAAAAATAACATAGCAATTTTTTATAAATTCTTTATACAGTTATATAATCCATGGGAGAAGAGTCCAACAAGAAAATATGCAAGAAAAGTACTTCCAAGAGAGGACAGCTTGCATGCATCCACTTCGTCTCCCTGATCTATTTTTGGTTGGGATAAAACGGAATCTCTTTCTTGCATGCATCCACATATATACTATTCTTATAGTAGTTAAAAATTATTAGGTGAATATATACAAAAAATAATATTGTTAGCAGGGGCGAAGCTACGTGGAGGGACCCACCTCAAAAAATTATTTTATTAATAGTATATTTGTTTGTAATAAAAAAAAGGTCACAATTGAAGTTAGGGACCTATCTCAAAAATTTGAAGGATCCAGCTAGACATGTCGTGTTTGATTTGAATTGTATAACGACGCCTAAAAAATCGCATAGGGACCCAGGTAGCATTTGTTCCTGACTAATCGTCTTTTTTCCTTCATCCCCAATTAATTTTATCAAGACAAAATTTAGAATAGAATGAAATATTTAGATAAATAATTATTTGTAGCATATATATACTAGTGTGAATCTCGTGCATTGCATGATTCGTCTATATAATATGTTGTGAAATTTAGAACATAATAAACAAAAGCTACCACAGAAGATAAAAAATACAATTCGGATATTATATAAAAACTGCCAGAAAAAATCATAAATACTATTCTTGTTAAAAAAAATTCGAGTGCCACAAAAGATAAGAAATATTGTGGTTTGAATAGTGGTCGAATTCCTCTGTATGCCTCATATCTTTATATATCTATAATATAGAAAAAAAAAGTGTTCAATAAGATTTCTAATGAACCTATTATGTAAAATTATGAGAAAAATAAAAATTCATAGGAAATTGTTGTATCTTTTTATTGTCTTGATTTTTGAATTATGATTTTGTATATTAAATATATTATTTTAGATTTTCTATTGTTATTATAATATATATTTGATTTCTCATGAATTTTTTATATCACATTATTTAGAGTTCTTTATTTAAAAATATTATTATACTATGTCTATATTAAAAGTTACATCATACATATATTTTCAGCAAAAAAAAATTACGGACCCGGTTGACACGAAATTCTGACTTCGCCACTGATTGTTAGTTGGGATATATCAAATTGCACAATGATTCGTACTGAAACAAAAAAATTGATGAAAAATACTGATAAATACTAAAGGACCTACAATATATGATGGAAAAAGCTTAAAATATCGCAATATTAATGCTCCAAATTGCTTAAAAAAGATTTAAAATTGATCTAGTATTAATGCGTAGTTAGTATTAACGATATGAGGCAATACAAGTAATTTATGGCATTTATTCGAGTTTTATAAATGCAGGCCTTACCTTATCTTGAGAATTTGTCTAGTAAGTAAAATACTTCGGTCGGGCATATTGAATTACAACTACATTCTGCGCAAGGGGAAAAAAAAAATTTCTACATGTACTTCTTTTATAAGATGAGGGTCAAACTCTTCAACTTATTCGAAATTAAATGTCATAATGAACTGTCTTTTTTTTTTTTTTTTTTGAAAAGAGTAACCTTTCGGCAGTGGAAAATTTCTACATGTTCAACATACGATTCACTTGAAAGATGCTTTGATGGTGAAATGGTAGACACCCGAGACTCAAAATTTCGTGCTAAAAAGCGTGGAGGTTCGAGTCCTCTTCAAGGCATAATATTGAGCTCATTGAATGAGCATTTTCAATACGGTTTCATTATAGAAACTGCAGTCTTACAAAAACGTAAATCATCACAAAGTTAAACAAGTCACACTACTTATCCCCTCACTCTCATGTTTCATACCCATCATCTCCCACTACCTCCATTACTGTTCTATCCCTTACATCAGGGGCGAAGCTAGCACGTGGAGGGCCTAGCCCACCCTTGATTTTGAAAATTTTTTTTACCGGTTATTACAATACGATGGTTAGTATATAGAATTTTATGATTTGGGCCCCCTAACAAAAATAAGGCCCAACAGCCTATTCATTTTCCTCCGTCAGTATCTTGGTGAAATAAAAAAATTAGATGTTGAAATCGGAAAACGATTCATGTTCTCCTAATCTCTTTGTCGCAATCCTCTCTGACACTCAATCAGGGAAAATAGAAAAAGTTCAATGCGGTCATTCTTCCTTAGTTTCTTTCGCCTTCGTTCAATCATTCTGGCCCCGTAGTTCTGCTCATGTTTAACGACCTCCAAGGCTTCGTTGTATCCATAATCTATTAGAGGTAATGTCAATTTTTTGCTCTAATCATTCTAGTACCAAATACACTTATCATTTGAGAGCAATTTGTTCTAGGAATCTATGTTTTAGGAATTAGGTACTGAATTATGTTATGTAGCCCGATCTTAATAAGCTAAAACTTAAAAGGTAATTGTTGAGAAACGAAACCTAACTTTGGTCTTTGGGAGCAATGATTAGACATTAGAGTTGTACCAGTATAGCAATACTTATGGCCTTAAAGTTATGCGTTATGTACTTAAGTGATTCATCTCATGATTGAATTTTGAATTTTCTAATCACTATTTATCCAATGGTTGATAGGTTGTTGCGATTAATTATGACACTCCTTGTCTCCACTGCAACCACTGAACGTGCATTTTCAGCAATGAAATTGATAAAGATCGATCTTCGAAACAGAATGGGAGATGATTACCTTCATGATTATATGATTGTTTATATTGAGAAGGAAATTGCTAAGATATTTACTTCAGATGAGATCATAGATTTGTATGACTTTTTAGGTTCTCGTAAGGCTAAATTAAAGTTAACAGAGATGTAACTTTATAGATAATGTAGTAGAAATGTGATGTATCTTTTGTTGAACTATGATCTTATTACAATTCTGATGTAATAGAAATATATAATTTTTGGATGTAATAGAAATTTGTTGTAAATTTTTGAGACAAGAAATTGAATCAGTGATCAAGCTATATTTCATTAGTCATGAGTTTATATTTTCTTATGGTTTTCACTGTTACATCCATTGTTACATCTTGCATGACACAAATAGTGATTTTTTTTTAAGTTTTGATGTATACCATCATATTTAAGCTTGATTGTTTCACCGAGCAATTTGAAGTTTGACCGCGGCCTCCCTTGTCACTAAATCCTAACTTCGCCCCTGCCTTACATCACATCTCAAATAACAAAACATAAGAGTCAAATGCACATTACAAACAAACCCACTGCAAAGTACAAAATTTATTCAAGAAAATGTCAAACTAAAATGGTAAAAAAAGATCCACTTTTCCATAGGTTAAGTCGTGCTTCATGCTATTTCTCTTCCCTCAATTTTTGGTGGTTGATAAGAAATTGCTCAGATTTGCATTTTCCCAAATTGCCCCTCTAAATGTAAGCTCTCCTCCGTCTTCTCTGTCGGCCATATTCATCACTCCCCTGCAAGTAGCATCTGAATAGGTATCTCATCCCATGCGTGTGGCAGCCATTTGAACACCATGTTTCTCTCAGCATGTTTGATTGTACATGTCCAATATTCAACTAGACTATTAATCATCACAAGTATATTTCGCATACTTTTCATAGAAACATTTTGAAAAATAATGTGATTTCTGTGAGTCCACATTGTGCAACAAAAGGCACTAAAAACTAAAAGGAAAGCATGTTTATCATCTTTTGATAAAGTGTAAGCAAAGTTAAGAATGTCAGTGATGCTATTCCATTGAATATAGTAAGATATTTTGTGCAAGAGTGCATTGCAAAAAGAGGCGGTCTACAATTTCTTGGTCCAGACAAAAGCATGAAAATTTGAATTTTGTGAGGTACATGGATCTCCCACCAAGTCAAAGTATGTAAAGGAGTTATGCCCCCATAAGAAAGAAAGGTATAGGCAGATTTTGGGCTAAATTGTCCAGAATCATTCCATCTCCATAAAATTTGATCTTCTTTGTCAGTTAACTGAGTTTTGAGAATTCTATCAAGCAACTCATTCCACTCCTGTAAAATTCTGCCTGTTAGTACACTCCTAAAAGTGAGATTAGTGCCATTAGATCTCACCACTTCATGCACTGAGCAGTCAGTAGTGTTAAAAATTTTATAAAGATCATTGTACTGTGTTGCCAAAGAACACTCATCCAACCAGATATAATGCCAAAAGGAAATAGATATGCCATCCCCCAGTTGGTATTTGCTAGAGACTTCTCCAATTGCATTTATTTTTTGAATGTTTGACCAAAAGAAAGACTTTTTCCCCTCCCTGGTTAGACCCTTGGTATTTTTTTCCTAACCATTTTTTTCCAAAGGGAGGTGCGGTTGTTATCATGCAATTTAAACCACCATTTCATCAGAAAAGCAACATTCATATGGTGAAGATTCAGCACCCCCAAGTCCCCATTGGTTTTTTTTACTACAAACTTTTTGCCAATTAATTAAATAAATTTTCTTCCTAGGGCCTGCATTACCCTGCCAAAGGAATCTCTTCCTTATTGTATCTATTGCATTTCCAACTTTCTGTGACATCCTATAAGGATAGAGAGCATATAAAGGAATTGAGCTCAAAACTGAATTTAAAAGGATTAGCCTCCCTCCTACAGATAAAAGTGATCATTTCCAACTCTGTGATCTACCTGACATTTTATCTACTAACCTGTCCCAATCTTTGGCAAGTAGTTTCTTGTAATGTAGAGGAACTCCTAAATAATCTAAAGGGAAAGACCCTACTTTGCATCTAAAAATACTAGCTAGAGCAATAGCTTCATCATGATAAATATTAATGGGGATCAATTCGGTTTTTTGAAAATTAATTTTAACACCTGACAAAGCTTCAAAACCTATCATAACCCAGAACATATGCTCTATATTTTTATCATTTGCTTCTAAGAATAGAATAGTATCATCAGCATAGTGAATATTGGTAATTGCTTCTCCTTCTATGATTGAAGGTCCTATACCCTTAATGCTATCGTTCAACTTGCCTTTATTAAAAATTCTGGAAAGGGAATCAGCTACAATATCAAAGAGGAAAGGAGATAAAGGGTCTCCTTGTTGCAGGCTTCTTTTACAAGAAAAATTTATTGTCATACAGTCATTAATGTTAATGCAAGTAAGGGCACTATTACAGAGCAATTTGATCCAACTAATCCATTTTTCACCAAAGCCTCTAATCTTAAGAATATCAAATAAATGACTCCAATTAACCCTATCATATGCTTTTTCAAAATCTATTTTAATGACTACTCCTTTTTTATGACTATGCTTACAAGAATGAATAACCTCATGTGCCAGGACCACATTATCCAGTATATTTCTATCTTTCGAAAAACCTGATTGAACAGGATCTATCAATTTATTGATTACTTTTTCTAATCTAGTAGTAAGCATCTTAGTGATGATCTTCACACTACAATTGATTAAGCTAATAGGTCTGATTTTTTGGATGATTTTAGCCTCTTTCTCTTTATGCATCAGACAAATCATAGCCTTATTTATCTTTACTAACTGAAGAGATTCTATATGAAAACTATGAATTAGACTACACGGATCATTCCTAAATAAATCCCAGAATAATCGATAAAAACTAAAGGGAAATCCATCAGGACCAGGAGCACCATTTGCTTCAGAGTCAAATATTGCCTAATAAATTTCCTCTATAGAAAAAGGTTGCTCAAGACTAAGTTGTTCTTCTATAGAAAGGATAGGTTCTCCTTCCCAAAAAGAATCTAACATTATGGCGCTAGTAATGCCAGAAGTTCCTATCAAATTCTTATAATAATTGAATATATGATTTTTTATTTCTGTCCTATCATCAGTAATCCTACCATCAATTTCCAAAGAAAAAATATTTTTCTTTTTGTTTCTAATAGTAGCTATCTTATGAAAATAGGCGGTATTTAAATCTCCTTCTCTAAGCCATTTGTGTTTACTTCTATTTTTCCAATAAATTTCTTCCTACAAATAAAAGGTATCTAAAGTTTCTCTACACGTTTTTCAGCTAAGTTTTTCCTTCTCAGTAAAATCCCGAATCTCTTAAATTCTTTCTAAAGTATGCAAGATCTCCGAAGCATCCTTTTTCTTTTTTTTTCTATCACTATCAAAATTTTTTCTCCACCCTACCATTTTTTTTTCATGTGTTTCATCTTTTTCAGCCAGCTATGTCCTACATTCCAATCAAAGGGGCATTCCTACCACCATTTATAAACTAATTCTCTAAACCCTTCTTCATGAATCCAGAGGGGGTCAAATCTAAACAACTTATGAGTAGTATCTCTAGCACCTGTATCTAGTACTATATGACAATGATCTGAACCTAATTTCTCTAAATCCATAACTGTACTATTTTGATAATGTGTATCCCAGCACATGTTTCCAAAAAATCTATCTAACAATGCAAAGCAAGAGCCACTAGACAAAGTAAATTTTCTATGATGCAATTTATATTCTAATAAGCAATGATCACTAATGAAAGTATTAAATTTTCTATTGAGTCTACAGTTGAAGTCACCACTGAGTAGCCACTGTCCTTGCCAATTATTTCCTATTGCTTGGACCTCATTCCAAAACTGAGACTTCAAAGAAATACTAATAGGGCCATACACTACAGTATACAGAAAGATGTTATCATGATGTCTGTCTTTCAGTTCTAAAGTAATGAAAAAAGTTCCTTGCACTACATTAATAACATCAATAGTGGCACTATTGCACCCTACTAAGATACCACCAGACTTTCCTACATATGGTTTCCAGTACCATTGATCAATAAAAGTACTAATGGTTCTCAAAATTCTATCAGTAAAATATTCTTTTTTTGTTTCCTGTACAGCTACAATATCAAATTTCATTTCTCAAATAACCTCATTTAATTGTTGTTTTTTTCCTATTGCTATTGATACCTCTAGCATTCCAATTAAAAATTTTCATGAGTAAACTATCCCCCTGTTGAATATGTACGCTAGTTATCATCTCTGAATCTATTTTATTCCTTTCTAATATCTGTGTCAGAACATCCTCAAAAGTCATTCTATCCATTGTTTGTACCTCATCTATAATTTGGATAGCTTGTTCCCTATTAGCTCCTAATTTGATTTTATACACAGCAAATATATCCATGATTTCATCTATAGTTAATCTAGTGAAAGAAAATTGATTAATGAGTGGTATACCTTTGGGTTTACCTATCTGAGATGGATTAGCAATTCTACTCTGAGCCTTACTCATAATGTTGGATGCTGAGCCAATATGTTGAATCTTCAATCTTATGCTTCTTCTCACCTCCTAAGGTTTCTTAGCATTGATAGGTGCGTTGAATGTCACTTTGCCAGCTGTCTCTAGAGTAGGTAATGACTGTCCATTGGTTTTGTCAGTTTGTTCTACCTGGTCCTCCAAAGTTAGTATCACCTCATCTTCTTCTTCACTTGCCATGTCCATCACCACTGGAGAAATAAGGGTAGGTGGTTTTTTCTGCATTGTTTCTGCATATGTGAGAGTGCCAGTTTGAGGGGTCATTGTGGCACTTAGAGAAGCTCCCCTATCCCTTTGTACATGGTGGAAAATGGCATCAATTGTCCCTGGAGTTAGCTGTCTCAGAGGGGTAAGTTGAGTAACATCTCTAGTGGATTGAGTGGAGCTCTGTACATCTTTCTCTTTTCCTCCCCCAACTGCATCAGTAGGCACCTCTTCATATGTCTGCATATATTCAGTCTCTTTACCCTTAGGTTGAGAGTGAGAGTTGGATGCACCAATGTTATTGTTACTTCTTGGAGGGTTGTTTCTAGTGTTGGTTTCACCTCCGTCTCTTCCCTCTTGTCTTTGTGAACTAGGGGGTTCTCTCCCTCTTCTGTTTCCTCCTTCTCCATACCTTGCCTCTACCTCAAATTCAATGTTATATCTCTCTGTGTCTCCCCACTGGTTTGTATAGGGGATCCATGCAGTTACAGGTATGTTTTGAGGATCACATACTCCAACTCAGATTCTAGCATATCTAAAATCTATATGTCCTGCTGTCATTGGGTCTAATTCAAATACTACTCACCACTTTGCAAATAGTGTCTGAAATTTTGGGAAGTGACATAGCTTAATTGGGAAGTTGTAAACCCTAACCCACATTGAGATGAGTTGAGAGTCAGCATCAATTACAGGGTCCCAAGGATAGATTCTCACCTCTTGATTTTCAAGTCTGATTTTCTGCCTTGTCAAAGCTGGTGGGAGCCAGTCTGGCAGTGCTTCAATCAGGTATTTCCAATCCTCATAGGGTCTCACCGTCCAATTATAAGCCACCTGTTTCCCAAGAGCTCTCTGTACCCTTTTAGGCCCCCATCGATGCTCGTCGATAAAGACGAAGCTCCTCTCAAGAGCTTTCTCCAGCCCTACCACTGCTTGATTTGAGTGAAAAGCTGGACCTAACACATTCATCGCCACGGTTGTTGTTCTCACCAAGGGTTGAGTTGTTTTGGAAGAGGAGAAGTTCAATTGAGGTGTGAGATTAGGTTTCTGCACAAGAGGTGCCGAACTAGATCTATACTGAAATGCTTTGTGCCCAAGATGGTTACAAATGAAGCATAGTTCTGCGTTGGGACAATCGCTTGCCAGATGCCCTTTCTCTTTGCAGCGGAAACAGATTGAAGCCTGTGGTGTGGATTGTGCGCGTATTTGTGTAATCTTCGTTGTAACTATCTCTCGTCGGTCTGGTTGTGGCTCTGTTGAAGGCGTGACTCGCTTCCAGTATTGCTGTGGCATAGATCGCAAAGGATCCAATCGATTTGCATTGTTTTGTGTTGCGAGAGACTGTGTGGGGGCTCCTCCATTGATGACGTCACCAAGCTTGTAGCGGGCTGGGCTGTTGCCATGACGAGCCCAAACCAGAGAGAAATGTAAGAATTCGCTGTATTTTTTGGATCAAAACTGAATCGAGACTAAATTTGAGCTATATTTTTGTAATTTTTCAGTGATTTTTCTAAGAAACTGGAGACGAGAACAATCGCCAAGAAATTGCCTCCTAATTTCCTCTAGTTTCCTAATCTCCTAATCCCAGGGATTAAGAAGCTATCTAAATGGGTCCTACTTTGCTCCTGTCATAAAGAACTGTCCATTTAAATTTGGATCGATACAGATCGAACAGTGGTCAAATCATATATGTCCCTATATTTCTTTTCAAATACGGATACAAATATACATGCGTTTGAATACAAATACAATTTGGATAATAAGTGGATACAAATACGGATCACATTATTTTGATCTATTCTTTTTTTATTCATTTCTTTACACTACAACAAAAATGATTTTTAACAACTCCATATTAAGAACTATTTTTAAGAAAACCGGTTTTAAAAAAACCATGCTAAAGATAAATTATTTTTTATCAGAGTTATCTTAAGCACTGGTTAGTATAAAAGCCGATACCAAATAAATAAAAAATAATTTACCTTTAGCATGGTTTTTTTTATTTATCAGTGCTAAAAACAATCTTTAGCAGCAATTAATAATGATAACTGTACTACAAGAATTCACTGCAATTGCGAGCATAAAAACTAAGATCTTTGCCGTGCATAGTTCGACGAAATTAATAATATACGACAATATGTCGACGGAATAGCTTCCTTGTATTTGCACTCCTTGCGAATAATTCAAATTCGCGAGGAAGCCTCGGGAAAAGTCATTACCGCGGTAAAATTACGGATATTCCCGAAGATAACTAACCAACCACAGGAATTTAATGCTGATGTGCCACCCTGGCAGGTTGGAACCACAGTTAAATCATGGATATATCGAAGGGAAAAAAACTATCATGATCCAAAATAAGGATTTATGCCTGTTATTTCTACCGATTTTGCCCCTGATATTTTCTACCAATTGCTATTTGCAAGGCCAATTATACTTGTAGCATGTGACATAAATATGAAGCAGACAACAATTAAGATCCATTGATGGAAACTAATATAATCTGAATTATAGATAGCATTCATTGTATTTTCACAAAAGAACCAAAATAGTAAGCATGGCATGCATAGTATTGTAATATATGCCAACTAAATATACTCACATAAATCTCCATAAAAAATCCAAAAAAAAAAGTCTTACATTATTTGTATCTGTCAATTACATATTCAAAATTGAACTATCCAAACATGTACTGAAATTGATGCACCAAGATAACTATTGTAAACATTGTTGTTCTCAGCATTACCATCTATACCTCCAGTGCCATATGCACCCCTATTGACATATGCAGTCCCATTGCCAGTTGCATCCCCATTATTTTGAAAATTGTTATGAATGAAACGTTGAAGAATATTATTGAAAGTATGAAAAGTGAAGAAGGTAAATTTCAAACCAAGTACATCAGTACTATTGAATATTGGTTTTATGTTAATGCAAATAATCAAGATTCCGCCAATTAAAAAAAAAAAGAACTAACCTAGTAGTTTGACCAGCTGCGACAAGGCTGATACTCACGATCAAATCTTAAATTCCTATATATACCCTAAATAAAAAAGTGATTAGAGTTGTGTATGCACATCCTTATCAAATCGAAATAATTTTAAGACCCGACTAATAAGAGGTCCCTTTGGTCCCCTCTCCGTCACAATTTTGAGACCTAGCTTTTACTGCCCTTTAAACTATTCTTCTTACAAATACTAAATGGTTGCTAGGGAAAACACCAAAAGTCAAAGTAAATTAATGAACTTACTTTGCACTTGTGATGATAAATTCAACATACTTCCTCCTGTTGAGGTCACTAAAAATAAAATAGGCATAATGTGATAAGCAAACTGATTTTGGTATAGCCAATACTGGTCTTAATACTGTACCAGCAGAATACAATGTGGCTTTCTTTATTTTGTGATTTTTCTAGTAGTGAGCATGATTTTTTTTTTCTTTGGCTTGCCAGTGAATGAGAAGTGAAGATAATATATGCTAAAATTTACAGACATACTCTATGCCAAAGACTATAAAAGCACTATGATATGAACTTATACAAACCTTCCCACCTGCAATTTCCCGATAATCTAACATTTGGCTGTATGGATACTTCTATTGCAATCAATCTATTCTTGATGCATATATTTAAAGATAATAAATTAATAACTTAATAACATACAAGCAGAACCAAACAAAATAGTAAAAAATAAAAAAGTAAATATTAAAAAGAAAGATAAAATTAAGTTAATAATACATAATTGCATGAAAGACCTATAGAAACTTGTTGGTTCAAAAGTCCTAATAAAACAACCATTGTAATTTTAAGATAGAAAATTGGTCTGTAGAAATTTAATCAAGTTGGACAGCATATTCATTCCTTGTAATTGATTAAGTTGGATATGACATATTTTTATTTGACTAGTATGTTCAACATAAATAATAATGATAGTAACTGGCTATAGTATCGCGCTTCGCAGGATAAAAGTTGTTCCTAAGTTAACTCTTTTTAGCAAAAAAGTATCCGCAATTGGAACACAACAGGAAGAGCATGTCATGTTATTATACATTGCGCGATAAAAATGATAGACATTTATTGTAGCGCTAGCAAAATGATGGCTAATAAAAGTATTATGAAGAAACACTCACAACAAAAATTATCAAATCACAACCGGTAATATATCATTCCAACCTCATTGTGTGAAATTGTACAATTTTAAGTAATTAGTATAGATGAAGATAGTATGATATTAGAGGCTCATATATGACAACAATAAAGATAGTGATTCCAAGACAGTGATGCACACCTTGTTCAGATGTATGTACTAATTAGATCAATGTTAAGAAAATCACCTTGAGTTTCATGAAAATCAAATGTTAATTAAGAAAATTGTTAAATACTATCTTAATTAAGAGCAAATATTGCTCAAATCTTGCCCCAACTAAGATACTTGTAAGATTGGTACGAGCTTCATGTGATGTATTTGTAAGCTTATATGTAACTAATCTTGTCTTGCAATAAATTAAGGTAGAAAAGATTAGTTCCAAAGGTCAACCCTTGAACAGACTCGCACATGAACTTGAACAACCAGGAATAAAGATTCATTAGTGTTATAAGTTAAATTTCTTATTTGACTGGTTTATATGGGTTTTTGTTATAACTATTCCTCAAAAATAATAATAAATGAATTTAATAATAATTTATCTATCATAGAATTCTTGCGCAAGATGCTAAAAGCTCTTGTACATCTTACCTGCACACAATACATAGACAGAGTGCAATCAGTTGATAGGATTTTAGATTTTTTAAACATAAACACCAAAAACATTGAAGAGGGAGAAAATCCAAAACGCAATGGGTAACCATGGAAACATACCTATTTATTCTTTGTGAATGTTTACCTTATCTGAAATAATGAAAAGTTAATTGTATTGGCCATGCACTAATACTGGTATCAGCAGCAGCTGTTCCGAACCATATCAATTAATATCAATATGAATAACAATACACATGAACTGTTTAATTTTATTCCCTACTTACCTAGTTCTGATGTCAATTTTGCTTAAGAGCCCTACACAATTCATTTTTGTCAAATACATTTCGATCAACTTTGAAGTTGTGTGCACAAAAAAAATTATCATAAATTATAGATGCTTTAATAAGTTACTCTAATTAATAGCTAACTCAAGAGCCAAAATTTCCAAATATCCTTTGATGCACAAAACCTCTAATAAAAAATTTGGCAAGCACCGATTGATCGAGAATAAACTATGTTTTCTTTTTTCTACTCAAAATACTAAACAAATAATCTTTTCAATTTAATTTATTTTGATATAAAATAATGCTTATCTTGCAAAAATTAGCACACAAAGACTGCACAGACAGAAAGAGCACAAAACCAAAATTACCACAGATAACTGCACAGATTCGTTGTATACCTAAAGAGGAATGTAGTTGATCGAAAAGAGAAGAAGCAGGGAGAAACACGGAGACCTACAAATAGATAGAAAACAAAACAAAAGTAAAAAACAAATAGAGACAAAAAATAAAGAAACCAAAAACTATAATAGCTGAAGAGTGTCATTGAGAATTAATAATCCAGAAACAAAAATGAAATATTTGTGCATCACAACTTTTTAATCGCAACAGATTTTTGTCCTTTTTTTCTTTCTCCCCCGTAGGTATCGTACAGTGGTTGCCCTATATTTATTATATTGCCCTAAAAGTGAAATTTATTATATTGCCCTATATTTATATTTATACATTACAATCATCACATACCATTATTTTTTCAATTTGAGAGTAAAGGACATATAATCAAGCTGACTGACTCAACTTTGAGTCGTACTATCAAACAGCAAAAATAAAAATTCACATACAGCCAACCAAAATGACATCACACACCTGAATAACGCCATGTTTTCTGAGGCAAAAAATTCACAACCGGCATAGATAATTGAATGCTAACATCTTAAGAATAGCAATGAGCATACTTACAGCAGATGAACTAACGACAGCACCATTTCTTTTGGCAAACCCCTTTGAACCTTTAAAGTGGATTTATAACAATGAGCATCTGCCAAAACACAGATAAAATATATTGAAACTATAAAAGTGGAGAGAGTAGAATACCAATTCAGCTAACGAAAAGAAGATGTCAACTTTTTTTTTCCCTACGAGTTAATATCTCTCTACCTTTTATCCCCCCTCCCCCCCTAACAATGTTAACCGAGAAATAAGTAAAATTCTAAGCAATAACTTCATCTATTTATTTGAAACATCATGATATTTTCATTTGATGTATGGAAAATAACCATGTAGCATACTTGTAACAACACAATACCATATACACAGAATCGAAACCAATGCTAGTGCCAGTTTTAAATTTAAACGTGATTTACCAAATCAGGTTCCAATTTACTATGTCTTTGTCCCAGCTAGACATCATCATTTTCTCTCTCTTAACCACTTCTTTTCAGATGATTCCAAGAGCTTCCTGTATATATTTAAACAAACGAATACCCACACAATTTGCAAAGATAAGAAAATTACATAATTAGAAAAAACAATCAAATCTAAATCTAACCTGAGTGAAAACATAAATTGTCGACCTGATTGTGATTTTTTCTTGGTTTGTCAAGTTGCAACTCTTTTGGTTCAGCTTGGACCGGTCATTTGTTGATTCTGCAATTGAAAAACCTAAAAAGGTGAAATTGAGCTAAAATGAAGAAGAATTTAGAAACCAAGCCTTGTAGAGAATTTCACCTGCCAGTAATGGAAAATTAATTTAATTCATCAAACTTCATGCTTCACCACTGGCAGCTTGTGTCTTGGTCCAACATCGTAAATTTGCATGACAAAGCATCCCTTTCCTCAGACCAAAGACTTTCACCTGCATGTAACATAAAAAAATAATATAAGCAATGGTATGGTAGTTATGATGAACAAAATCAGTGCGGATTAATGCACTAAAATAAAGAAAATGCTCACTAATATCTAATAACTTCTCCCTTTTTTCTGTTGTCAAGATATGCTTGCCTTCATAGCTTCCTGTAACGTGTCATAAAAAAAAATCAATCGATTGGTAACACTGTAACGTGACCATGATTTAAAAAAAATCAGGGAATCAAAATTATATAAAAATTACTTTACCTTGGATTATGTGATCCTGTATAATTATGTATAGTCAAGAAGATCTAAGACAATCTCAACCTCATGAATAATCCCTCCAAAAGATGCAAAACACAAAAGTTGAAAAAACAAATGAAATGCAGCAATTGTGTATAGTCAAGAGAAAATGGCTGTAAATATAAAATAAATTGACATACATTACTTTTTTCTCATAAATGTATAGTCAAAACTTCATGTTTAATGACCAACGATCCAGGTGCTAGTCTTGAGCTGCAACCAACACCAAGGGTACCAAATACGTTATATGAAACAAAATCTCAGTAATAATCTCCATAGCTAATTCAATCTTTGATCAAAAATTTGAGCTATACTAAGATATTTTTGTAGTAAAATAAATGGAGAAAAAAGGGAGCAGCAGATAGAGGTGAGGTAAAGCCATGCCTTCGCTTGTTAAAAGTTTGAAATACAACCCAACCTCGAAGGATTCATACAACGCAGCATTGTTGATAGGTGTCGGTAATAAACCCACCGAGACGGGAGCAAAATCGTGAGTGCCAAATCCTCCGTCTCCTTTGCTTCTATGGCGAGGCTAAATTGATTGAGGAGAAAGAATCCAAATTCTTTGAATCCTTCTTAAGGCCAATAATGTTGCTATTGCCTAATTGGAATCGGAAGGAAAGACGCGATAGGAGAGGCGTCGCAAAGCTAGGGTTCTCTCCGACAGTGAGGAGTGAGGAGTGAGGAGACGGGGTGTGGTATGGGTGAGGAAGAAAGTAGAGGCGAAGTTTCTCGATTGGGAATCAAAGTAATTTTGATTTGGTGTGGCGAGAGGAGAAAGGTTGAGAAGTAGAAAGTAGAAACGAAGGCTGTGCTCCAAAACTTTTTAGTAAAAGAATGGAAGGGAAGAGAAGGATTGTGAGAGTAGAGTAAACTCTTACATTCTAATTTAGAGGTACAAATTTAGAAAAAAATAGAGTAAATTCTTTCCTTTATTCTAATTTTATTGATGTCCTGGAGCAAGTGCAGAGTAAACTTCTCTTTGACAGCACGAAGGGAGGGAATCGTATCCTCCATCCAGTAGATGTTTTTGATCTCAGCCGTCCGATTTAATCTCAATAGATATGGATGCCCCGTGCATAATAGGCAGATTGATAGGTCCGAAAAGATCTAATCGTTAAGATTAAATCGGACGGCTCAGATCGAAAGACATCCACTGGATGTCCAGAGGATACTCTCCCCGAAGGGAGGTAGACAGAAAAATTGAGAGAGAATGCGAGCGGAGAAGTTAGTGGAGGAGAATGAAGGAGATGTAATCCATCGCGCCTAAGAGAAAAAACGGACGGCTCAGATAATTGAACAGTAACGTTCTAACTTAGAATTGAAGTATTTTAGATAGGCAGTGCATGTAAAATCAATGTTTTTAAAACCCTACCGGCCATCAAACCGGCCAAAGTGGTGGTATGCGGTTTTACCGGTTCTACCGGTTTGTGCCGGTTTGTGCCGGTTTGTACTAGTTATCAAATAATATTTGTATCTAATAACATTGTTAAACAAATAAGGCCGAGCGGCCCAGTGGCTGAGGTTGTTGTCTCTCACAGAACCCAACTAGGTTCGATTCTCCACCAATACGAGAATTTTAATTTGTGGATTTTCGTAGAGTAGCGAAAAGGGACTAGTGAGTAGCGGTAAGCCGGTAACGTAACAGCCGATATTTCCGAAATTTCCGGTTGTTGACCGATATTTTCCGGTACTTGACCAGTGGATTTTAGCAACCTTTTCCTACCGGGTGGTGATCCGAAACCCGGTTTTACCGGAAATTTCGGGTACCCGGTAGGGTTTTAAAAACATTGTGTAAAATTGAGTTTGTACCGTATCGTAACAGAATTGTCGAAAGTAGCTCTAAGGTTATCAGGGAGAACATCGTCCCTTCTCCAACGAATGCCCTTTCTTTCACATGTTGTCACTTGCCTTAAAACTTACAATTGCTTAATCACTATTTAATTAAGAATCATACCTTATTGAATTTTCTCATTTCCGATTAATGGATTTGTAAAGAATCGTAAAGAATCAGAATTCCAATTCCAAATTCGATCTTAAAAACACCCTTCCGATCAGGGCCGTGTGCCAACTATCCCTCGCCTCTCTATTGCCTTGCAAGTTACAATAAATACCACAACTCAATCACGGTCTTTATTGAATCAAAAAAAAAAAACACACTCTTTAGGTCAACAAATTGTTGTTTTCATGAGACTAGAATTTCGTACCAGAGATTGAAAATCGATGGCTCCATAGCACGACTAGAGAAATAGATCGAAGGTTCACAAGAGATGCATCGGAGACTATTCGGAGTCGAGGTCGGTGACCCACGGGATTACGGCAAGCAGGAGGTCGGCAAGGTGGTTCAGGGGAGTGTCACAGGTGATTGCGGGATGGAGAGCCGGCAACAAGAGGGAGTTAGGGTTTGTAAATTAGAAAGAATGAGAGATCGGGGGAAGATCTGAACTTGACGAAATTTTGGAGGGAAATGAAAGAGGGAAACTAAAAGTATAGACGTATAGTGAAATTTTCTTGATATGACACAGGAAGTTGCACATTGTATAGAATTTTGTATTACATAATTAATCCATTCCGGACCTACGGCCTCACATCACTCAAAAAAATATATATAATTAACAATTCATGATTAAATAAATAGTTATTTAAAATTGTCCTATCAATTTTATATTATTTATACAATCTTATTTGGATAACATCATCATATTATTATTCTCGAAAAATCTACCATTCATACCTGAAAGCACTTTTAATTAGTATTATACTTGATTTGGTCATTTTTTATTTTTAAGTTTTATTTTCACAATTTTAAATTATAATTTTTATGTCAAAATATAAAATTTTGTTTTGAGGAGAATTTGATACGGGAAAGATATTGAATGAACGATTCAAATCGACTGTATTTTTATTTGGCACCAAAGATATTTTATTTTTAGCATTATTTTTTACCAATGAAGTATAGCGTTGGTCATTTAGCTCTATTTTTTATATTGCTATAATTTCTTATAGGTTACCAATTGAGAAAAAATAATAAAAAATTTTCAAATAAAAATTCTCCCACACATTGAGTTGTGTGATTACTAGTATACAATAACTAGCATAAGATACCCTCTTATGTGAATAAATAAAGAAACAAAATAATGTTAAATAATATTAATATGTTGCTCAATCTTCCATGCAATGCAGATAGATATGTATTGTTTCTTCGCCTAGCGATTGATATCCAACCACAGATCAAATCGATCGAACGGTACAAACATGGTCTTGGTTTCAGTTACCTCCCCAAAGTCTGGTTTTTTTTATAGGCTAAAGACACATCCTATTTTACTTAAAGGTTTTCTAGTTTTAAAATTTCATTCTTTCTCATCCAACAAGAAAGTTGATGCTCTTTCCCCTCAAGTCAAAGAGAAAGTACTCCACTCGTTCCAAAAAGATGGGATTCCGTGTAATAAGTTTTTGATATTCAACAACTCCTGTTAAGTTCTAAATCCAGATCTGTTGCTACGTTCAATAAGTGATCGCCAATGCTTTTCAAAAAGACTAGATAGCTAGCACCGGTTACGAAAGGTGAGGCAATAGATAGGACGGGAATCTTATTTGGATAGTAAGATATCCGGAGTTGTGGAAAGAGCAGCTATAATCAGTGAAAAAACCATCAAAAAACGACGATTGCTCGTGAGCAAAGAGTTCGCACTCACCTCTGTAATGGGGGGAAGAGGATATTCAATTCACCTCTGACCATCAAATGAAATGTGAATAACCCGTCCTCCGCTGAATTATGGTTTGATTGGGGGGGGGGTCATGCGATTCAGTATTGTACCGTTGTCCACTACGCGAAATTTTGGCTTATGTAACGGTTAATAAAAGACTTCTGTAACGGTACACGAAACGTTACTGTAGCCCCCATTACAGAATGTCTAATAACCGTTACAGATCTATAACGGTTATTAGAACACAACCGTTACAGTAGCCCCTCTTCTGTAACGGTTATTAGATAATAACCGTTATGGTATTATGCAAGGGAAAATCTGGTACAGTTTTTTTAAAACATGTGTAACGGTTATTAGATAATAACCGTTACAGAAGCCAGTCTTCTGTAACGGTTATTATCTAATAACCGTTATGGTATTGTTGACGGAACATTTGCAGAATATCTGTAACGGTTAAAACCTAATAACCGTTACAGAAGACTGGCTTCTGTAACGGTTATTAGATAATAACCGTTACAGATAATATTTATATTTAAAAAAAATAAAATTATAATATTCTGTAACGGTTATTCATTAAAAACCGTTACAAAATTCTTAATTTTTTTTTATGTTTAGCCTGTTTGATTGGCTAGCCCCAATTTACTAGCCGAATTGGTACCAAATTAGTACCCAATTTACATTAACACATGCAGCATATATATATATATATATATATATATATATATATATATATATATATATATCACAAAGCACACATATATCAAACATATATAATCATGCATATCACACAAACAATAAACAAAGTATTTACATATATCACAAGTATCATCAAACACGGCAAGTCATCAAATAACACATTTTAATCAAAATAATACCCCTTGCATGAGGTCCATAACTTCTGTCACGATACCATCAATCATTTCTTTGTTGTATGGTACTCCAACCGGCTCGATCATTTGCATATTATGATAAACAAGTCAAAAATATTATTAGTTAGATCATGAAATTCTAAAATCTAATTGTTTCAGTTATTAGTTAAAAGAATAATTAAGTTACTTATATGAGGTATTTCCTGAATTCCTATCCAATAAGATAAAACGTTTTTCATGGCGAGCATTGTGAAATATCCACATTCTGTGCTGCCCTTTTGTATCGGACACTAATTAAGATCCAACAAGAAAGATAGTGTTAAGATTTTGCACAGTTTCAGAAACCCTAGGTAGCTAATATATTTTTTAAGTCTCGTACCTGAATTTTATACCAATCAAATGTTGTTCGGGTCCTTGCGTTATATTTTCCATTTTCCATAAGGTATCGCTTGTATATCCTGCATACAATATCATTAATAGCTTAAATAGAACCTTACGTAGTCCTTATCTCGATATCAGAATCTCATTTAGAAACGAAAACTTACTGGGTTATGAATCCCTTAATCAATATCTTTGGATTCTTGCGCTCGATAGAATCTGCTATTTGAACGGTGCGCTTCTCGACATTAATAACAAGGACCCAATGAAAGCTGCAAGAATAGAGATCTTCTCCTATTGAAAATATACTTTCAATTGTGTGCCTTCCGATCCGTTGAATCGTGCGACTTATCCGGCCGATGTAAGATCTTCTCCTATTCAATGATATCTTAAAATATATAAAAAAACAAAAATAACCATAAATTAATGAAAAAATCAAAATAAATAAGAAAAAAATGTAAAAAAAAAATACGGTTCAAATTTAATTTTTTTTACCTTAAATCTGCTCTCCTTCTTATTCTCTTTCTAATTATTATTTTTCAGAATTTTTAGAAATTTTTGGCTATTTTTTTGGAGTGAAGCCACCACCACAAATCGCAATAAATAAGAAGATCAGAAAAGAGTTAAGTGATGCGGCGCTAGCGCTGTGAGTTTGTTGGGATGGGAAGGAAGACCTAAATACAGATATATTCTGTAACGGTTATTAAAAAATAACCGTTACAAAATCATAACAAATATAAAAAAAAACCGTTACAGAATCATACAAAAATTAATAAAATTCGTCCCATATCAGTAACGGTTATTAGTAAATAACCGTTACAGAATCATTAAAAAAAAAAAAAACGTTAACATACTGTAACGATTATTTACTAATAACCGTTACAGAAGATGGTTGATATTATATAATTTCTTTTTTCTTTTCTGTAACGGTTGATGGATAATAACCGTTACAGAATATTAGAAATCTGTAACGGTTCTAATCCAACAACCGTTACAGAAGGTTGATGCATTTTTTTCCCTGACCGTGACGGAAATGTTATTACGGTTGTTTAATAATAACCGTTACAGATTTGTGGCGCCAATTTTCCCGCCTAATGCCTCACTATTCTGTAACGGTTATTTCAAAAACCGTTACAGAAGTGTCGTTACAGAAGATCCTTTTTCCCGTAGTGGTCCTTCCAAAACTAAAGAATTGGCTCGTAAGATTCTTTCAATATTGGCATGGTGAGAATATACTCGTGTATGTTTTCCTTTCAACCCAGCAAAAAAAGCTTGAGATAAAATTGTACTCGTTATAGTGATTTTGTTTAATTCATTTTGCGTTTACATGTTTATTATCGAGAATTTGTGCTCCAAGTCTTCCTTCCTCTTTTTGGTCTCTTTAGGATGGTGGTTATCTCAAAAGGCACAAGTTCCAACCTTAGAGACGCTTCAAAAGGGAGGGGTATAAATAGCCAGCCTGGAAACTGACTTTCCAGATTCCTAATCGCCATCTGGAACGGTCCGGTCCAGAATTGGACCGGCCCGTCCCAACTCCAATGCAGCAGCCTGGTTACCCAGCAAACCAGTCCGTTCGGAACATTGCTCCACACACTTTTTCTAGGCAAAATTGGGCCCATACCCCTCAAATCTTTCTTAGTTAGATATTTACCACTTAAATCATTAAAATTAGCCCCATACCCCTCAAATCTTGATAGAACTAGATATATACCTTTCTCGGCAATTTCAATTAATTTTCGAATATAAAAAACTATTTTTTATAATTTATGATGAAATTGCCCATGTCCGAACTCCTCTCCCAAACTCTTCTTCCCTATCAAACTAAGAGACCTTTCATCTTCCAATTTTTATATCATGGCGATATAAAAAATATAGATATATCCTTTGATATGAATTGGACTATCATAGTATGGCGTTGTTATTTTTTTCTTTTTGTTTCATTGAAATTTCAAGCAAACAAATCTATTTGGGTTTGTGGCACGTATATTCTCTATTTGAAAATAAAGAATAACCAATGATGCCTTGAATTTGAACTTTGCTCTATTCGATCTTAATTTTTGGATTAGTAGAGTGTAATGGTACTTAGCAAACAAATTTCTAAAGTATATGTAGAGCACTTTTTTTTGTTTCGTCATTGCCACCGCTATTTCACTTTCTTGGTAATCTCCTTTTGTCTTCTCTTAAATGACATAAATTACAATTTGATTGTTGGCTTTAATATGGATGTGTCAACGACATTGAAGCAAATCCATTGAAAAAGCAATTTGTATAACAGAACTATGATAGCTGAAACAGTTAACTTCGATTTCTATAGCAGTGATGAGCAAATGCTAAGTAACTGATTCACGATGCTTGAAATAATCATTCATGATGCTAAGTAACTGATTCATGATGCTAAGTAACAGACCTAGTCTTACAGTTCGTGGACAAAATCATCATAACCTCGCTTGAAATAATAATTATATCTTTTGCATCTCTAGATTAAATTGACGAGAAGATGAAAGGTTTGGGAAAAAAAAGTTTAGACATGATAATTTTGTCACAAACTATGAAAATTAATTTTTTATATTAAAAAATTAATTAAAATTGTTGAGGAGGGTATGTATCTAGTTCTATAAAAATTTGAAGGGTATGGGGGCAATTTCAATGATTGGAGGGATAAATATCTAATTAAGAAAGATTTGAGGGGGTATGGGCTCAATTTTGCCCTTTTTGTAACAGGAGCTTTCATTATTCCGTCGAAAAAAATATAAAAAAACGCAAGTACGCGTATATCCTCTTCCGTATAGCATCCTTCGTTCCTCCTTTCTCCATCCCCTTCTCAAACTTTCAGAGAGAAAAAGAGAAAGCGATCTCGAGAGAGAAAACATAGTTTTCGTCAAAGCAAATCGTAAAAAATCGATTCTCCGCAACTATCTGTCACCTCTTCTCCGCCGAACGAAGCAAATCGCAAGAAATCGAAAGGAAGCCTAGTACTTCGTCGTCTCTCTCTCCGCCTCTCCAACCAAACCCTGTGGTGGTAGCTGGCGGCTAGCCCGATTTACATCTTTTTCTTCCACTTAGTTATTAATTTGTTTGATTTGGTCTTGATTTTTTTTTTAATTCTGCTCCTTTTCTTCCAATTAGGTATTACAGCAAAAAGATTTTGCATGGTAATCGAGCTGCAAATTTTACTGATTGTGCATGGTAATTGAGCCGTCATTATAATATTTTGTTTGTATAAAATTGATTGTCTAATATTGAGGTTGGATTGTTTTCAAGTTCTTTCGCTTTTTGAAATTAAGTGCACAGTGTTATAAGATATTGATTTTAGTACTTAGCCTTTGTTTGACTTTTGATTGAACAAGGTCAAATTACTAACTAGAAAAAGGAGAAGAAATTACTTAGCTATACTCTCATTTTTGGTGTTATTGGAGGAATAACAGAATTAATTTCTTCTCCTTTTTCTAGTTAGTGATTTGGGTACACCTCATCACCTTTGATATTGGATACACCTGAACCTAGCGCCTATACTAATCAATTCACTAGGACCTTTTGGATCGCTTAGGAATAAGGGGAATAGCCTATTCCTAGACGGAAAGTATTGGAAAGTGTGTAACTTTGTGAAGAGTTTGGATTGTTTATAATAAATTTACGCCTAGAAAGAAGCTATTCCTCCTATTCCCATACGATCCAAATGGGGCATATATGAAAGTTGTTCATACTAGTGACGCAGCCAAGTACCAGTTATTCACCAGAGAGAAAGAAGAACATGATAAGTTGAACACTATACTAATCTTTTTTATTACTTGCAGATACCCAAGTACAAAGTGGGCCCAGCATTCAGACAACATACTTTCAACTTCAGTAGACACCCAAGTACAAAGTGGTCTTTTAAAAACAGTGTTAACATGGCTTCAGGCATGATTCAACTGCACATGATGTGGATGAATTTTCCTAAATATCAATTAAATCAGAAAACAAATTTTTCTTGACAATTAAATCATGATTCAACTGTACAAACAAAGTTCCATGAATTTGCCTTGCCAGGGTCCAGCGCACTCCACGAAGGTAAATTTTCCTTAGCAATTAAATCATCTCAATTTTTCTAAATATCAATTTTCCTAAATGAAAGAATTGCGAGAGGGGAAAAATACCTTTATGAAAAAGATGGCTATACGGAAGAGAATTAAACTTCAAACCAAGCATCACAGTGAGAGGAGGAGAGACTGACAGACACTATCATGAACGGACTTCTGTATGAAGAAATATCAAGGTAAAGGTGAGAAGAAGGGCCACTAAAGATGAGTACCGAAGTGGGCTTTTGGGCTATGATGGGCCGAATGACTTTTTAATATTCACAAGTAAATGTATTTGTTTTCTGTTCAATGAGCTGTATTTATCGACAGCTGTTATTTTGTACCTTTTGTCTTTATGCAAACTTAGGAGATAAATGTAGTAGGCAGTAGAGAAAAGAGGATCATTAACCATTTGAATGAAATAAAAACTTATCTTTTATCAAGCTTTCTCTTTAGCGCAAACCAAAAACACTTAAACCAAAAACAGAATCTTTATATCTTAAACATCCACAAAACCATAAAAAGAATACAACTTCAATTTTATCTCCGTTGGAGCATCTCAAGTGGTATCAGACCCAGCGATCATGGAAACCAAGCAATCTACAGATGAGAAGATCTGAATTTTGAGAGAAGAAGTGCAAAAAGAGCTAGTTGATAGATTGGAGGATAATCGTGAAGCACTATCATCAGTTCTACATCAACAAAGTCTTCAACTTGAGGCTAAAATCGACTACAAGCAAGATTCAATGGAAAAAAGGTTAGATGAGATAACAGCTCAGATGAAGAGAATAATTGAAGTGCTAAGTGGCCTAGAGAAAGGTAAAGGAGTTGAAACTAATACCATCGGTACAGGTGAGAATAGACAAGCAGTTGGTACAAGTGAGAATAGGATAGCTCAATCTGAGGTACCAAATCCTTCTCAAAATGCTAGAGAACCTACAATTGTTGTTGGTCCAGGAGTATCTCCTGAAAATACCCCTCGTCATGCTTATACCTCTATAGGTATAGCCTCTATGGCACCTCCACCAACTCCAGTTATGGGCTTCACCAATCTTAATCCACACAGTGAAGCCTACTATCCTGACAACCAAAATACAACTAATCCAACCTCTTACACCCAAAACCCTAATCACATTCCACTGCCAGAAATGTCCTTTCACTTTCATGATCAATCAAGACCATACGCTAATACTTACAACCCCATAAACTATCCATACATGGCATATCCTAATCATTACTACTACCCTCAACCCCAAACCCATCTTCTTGATCAGCCACAAACAAATATTCCAAATAATCCTCATAGAAATTTTAATGCCCAAAATCAGAGACATAACCAGTTTCATATTACCAATTTACCCGCACCAAAACTAGAATTTCCAACTTTTAGTGGAAATAATCTTAGAGGCTGGCTGTACAAGTGCGAAAGGTTCTTTCAAATGGCTCAAATACCCGAGAGGCATAAATTAGAAGTAGCAACTATGCACATGCAAGGGAAGGCAGAAACTTGGGTGCAAGATGTGGTAAGAGAGGGTATGTTTTGGGAAGAGTTTGCACATGAAGTGATTGACAAACTTTGAGCCGAAAACAACCATGGGGCTGGTAGGTGAATTTAACAAGTTAAAGCAGTTAGCGGATGTGGAGAGTTATAGGTGCAGATTTGAAGAATTAAGGTTGCTAATGTTGAAGGAAAATCACACCTATGATGAGCAGTACTTTATGACAAGTTATTTAAGTGGATTAAAAGAGCAGTTGAGACTTAAAGTGCTAAGTACTAGACCTCGAAACCTCAAAGAAGTCTATGAATCTTCAATTTATCAAGAAATCTTAGTGGAGCTGAAGAGAAAACAGAAAATGCGACCTCATACCCAACAAAATTCTACTAAAACAATAGCAGCCAACAAGAATTACATACCTTCAGGTATTAAGACAGCCAAGGAAGCAAAGGAATGTTATAGATGCCACGGTCCATGGTTCCCTGGCCACAAATGCAATTTAAAAGCTGTCAATGTCGTTGTAGTGGATTCGAATGATGAAGATGCATGGCCAGAAAGTTTTGGAGAGGAAAAAGAAGAATTAGAAAATCCCAGCCAAGTTTTGCTTCCAGCACCTGAAAATCAATATGATAATGAGGAAATGAGAATTTCTTTGCATCCAATGGGAGAAAATAGAAATCTTGATTTAATTAGGCTAAGAGGTGAAGTTAAAGGGACACCTATTACTGCCTTAGTGGACAGCGGTAGTACGCACACATTTGTAGACCCAAAGGTGATTGAAAAGGCTGGTTTTCAAGTGACTAAGATAAACCTTATGGTAATTAATGTTGCCAATGGAGAAAAGATGCAATGTGACACTAAGTGTGAAGGGTTTACTTGGTGTATGCAAGGTAATTAGTTCTCTATTGATGTGCGGGTAATGGAAATTGGTGCGTATGATATGTTGTTGGGCGGTGATTGGATTACAAAGATGGGTCCAATTTTGTTAGATGTGAAATCATTAACGCTGGCCATGATTAAGGAAGGTAACAAAGTTGAGCTTAAGGGTATACAAAATATGGGAGCATTAAAGTTGATGGATGGGGCAGAACTAGGAGAAGAGTTCAAAGATGGAGCAGTTTGTATGCTTACCCAATTATATCCAATAAAAATTAGTGAGATTGAAATATTGATGCCTAAGCCCATTCAAAATCTGTTGACCCAATATTCTGATATATTCCAAGAGCCTCAAACCTTACCTTCAAAGAGGACCCATGACCATATTATTCCTCTTAAAGAGGGGACTGAACCCATAAATTTGAGACCATATAGATACTAAAAGGAGCAGAAGGAGGAAATTGAGAAGATAATTGATGAAATGCTTGCGGCAGCAATCATAAATCCTAGTTCAAGCCCTTTCGCTAGTCCAGCCTTACTAGTTAAGAAGAAAGATGGCTCGTGGCGATTATGCATAGATTATAGAAAGCTTAATTCTTTTACTATAAAGAATAAGTATCATATACCTGTTGTAGACGAGCTTTTAGAGGAGTTAAAAGGAGCTGAAATTTTTTCAAAAATTGATTTAAGAGCTGGCTACCATCAAATTAGGGTTAGAGAGGATGACATATATAAAACCGCTTTTAGAGTACACCATGGACACTTTGAATTTAAGGTTATGTCATTTGGCTTGACAAATGCTCCAGCGTCATTTCAAAATCTAATGAATGATGTGTTCAAGAAAGAATTGAGGAAGTGTGTGCTTGTTTTCTTTGACGATATTTTAGTCTACAACAAGAGTATGGCCGAACACTTAATTCATCTTGAGAATGTGTTCATGAAGTTGAGAGAACACCAACTGTTTGCTAAAATGTCAAAGTGTTCATTTGGTAAGAGAGAAGTCGAATACCTTAGACATATCATTTCAAAAGACGGGGTAGCAACTGATGCAAGCAAAGTAGAAGTCATGCTTAATTGGCCTGAACCTAAAACAATTAGAGAATTGAGAGGATTTTTGGGACTCACAGGTTATTATAGGCGATTTATAAAGAACTATGGAGTCATAAGCAAGTCACTAACAGATTTATTAAAGAAGAATAGTTTTGGCTGGAATGAACATGCACAAGAGGCTTTTGGCAAGTTGAAAAGAGCAATGAGTAGTGCTCCAGTTTTGGCTCTACCAGATTTTACACAACCATTCTACATCGAAACTGATGCATGTGATGTGGGAGTAGGGGCTGTATTGTCTCAAGGAGGCAGACCTGTTGCGTATTTGAGTAAAGCATTTGGACCTAAAAATAAAGGAAAATCCACTTATGAAAAAGAGCTCTTGGCTGTCCTAATGGCAATAGATAAATGGAGACATTATTTACAAGGCAAACGGTTCATAATAAAAACAGACCACCAAAGCCTAAAGCACCTATTGGAACAGAAATTGACACATCAATTGCAACACAAGGTTTTAACAAAATTCATAGGGCTGGATTACATTATTGAGTTCAAAAAGGGAAAAACCAATGTTGTTGCTGATGCCTTATCAAGGAGAAACCCAATGCATAACCAAGACAAAATTAATTTTTCCTATCACCTAAATACTCTTCATACCTCATTTGTTCAGCCAATGTGGGAAAGAGAAGTTCAAAGAAGCTATGCGCAGGATGAACTTGCGACCAAGCTATTGCAAGAATTTAGAGGGGTCGATGCAGAGGATGGAGATTGGAAGCTTGTAAAAGGGGTGCTTAAGAAGAAAGGCAGATTGTATGTTGGCAGCAATGCAGTCATCAAGGAGAAGATTTTGAAGGAGCTACATGCCACATCAATTGGTGGGCACTCTGGAATGCAGGCAACCTATCAAAGGATAAAGAAAATATTTTATTGGCCAGGTATGAAACGTGAAATTTGCTCTTTTGTAAGAGAATGTGATGTATGTCAAAGAAACAAAAATGAACATGTGCCTTATCCAGGACTATTACAACCTTTACCGATTCCAGAGAAGGTATGGGATTGTATAACCATGGATTTTATAGAATGGTTACCAATTTCTGAAGGTAAAAATGTTATATTTGTGGTAGTGGATAGACTTACAAAATATGCACATTTCATGGCTCTATCACACCCATATACTGCCCAAGAGGTATCAAAAGTCTTTATGGATAATGTATTCAAACTACATGGGGTACCTAGCTCAATTGTGTCCGATAGAGATCCTGTGTTTACTAGTCAATTCTGGAAAGGAATTTTCAAGCTGTTGGGAACCACATTGAACTATTCAACAGCTTACCATCCTCAAACAGATGGACAAAGTGAGAGAGTTAACCAGTGCCTTGAAATCTATCTTCGGTGCATGGTCAATACACACCCAAAAAAGTGGAACCAGTGGTTGGCTCTAGCCGAATATTGGTATAATACTTCATATCATACATCCCTCAAATGTACCCCTTTTGAAGCCCTTTATGGCTATGCACCCCCTCACATTGAATTAGGAAATTCTCCGGTGACATCAATTGAACCAATTGATGTTTATTTAAAAGAGAGATGTGCAATGCTACATAAACTAAAGGCTCAGTTGACAGAAGCTCAAGCTAGAACTAAATATTTTGCTGACAAGCACCGTACAGAGAGATAATTAGAAGTTGGAGATTTTGCTTACTTGAAATTGCAGCCTTATAGGCAAACTTCTCTTGCTATGAGGAAATGTTTGAAGTTGAGTTCCAGGTACTATGTACCATTTCTAGTGAAAGAAAAAATCGGCAAGGCAGCATACCGACTTCAACTCCCACCCGACAGTCAGGTACATCCTGTTTTTCACATTTCCCAACTGAAAAAGTGCATTGGCAAGAACCTAGCATCGCCTACACTTCCAATTGTAGGGCCTGATGGAGAATTCAAGGTGGAGCCAGTGGAGATTGTGGATCGAAAAATAATAAATTGAAATGGCACACCGGTGACTCAGATCTTGGTGAGGTGGTCTAACTTGCCGGACGCACCGGCAACCTGGGAAGATTACTTGTTTATTAAACGGAAATTTCCAGAGTTTGTGGCTAAGGAAGATCCTTGAGGTCAAGGAGCGATCTGAGGGAGAGGTATTGTCATGATCTGTATGAAGAAATATCAAGGTAAAAGTGAGAAGAAGGGCCACTAAAGAAGAGTACCGAAGTGGGCTTTTGGACTATGATGGGCCAAATGACTTTTTAATATTCACAAGTAAATATATTTGTTTTCTGTTCAATAAGCTGTATTTATCGACAGCTGTTATTTTGTACCTTTTGTCTTTATGCAAACTTAGGAGATAAATGTAATAGGCAGTAGAGAAAAGAGGATCATTAACCATTTGAATGAAATCAAAATTTATCTTTTATCAAGCTTTCTCTTTAGCGCAAACCAAAAACACTTAAACCAAAAACAGAATATTTATATCTTAAACATCCACAAAACCATAAAAAGAATACAACTTCAATTTTATCTCCGTTGGAGCTAGAGATGGCAATGGGCCTTGCCTGCGGGCTTGAAGTGTAGCACATGCCTGTCCTGCCATTCCTATATGTAGTACCTGCCTGCCTGGACCCAACAAAACAGGCATGAGGACTCATGCCCGGCCCACCCATGGGCCGTGTTTCATGGCCCATACCTGCCTGTTTAGGCCTGTTCACGCTCAAATGCTCATATTCTCATTTTTAGCATTGTTGTGTAAATTAAAACACAACCATACAATTTGAATAGCAATTAGCATATAAATATATAACAGCCACTTCACAACCATACAACGTTCTTGATCAATTTATAAAAAGTACCAAACTTTGAGAAACACAACATTGTTAATAAAACAACCACTTCATAGCCATACAATTTGCAAGAAATACTATATAAATTGATCAATTAGCCACTTCATAGGCTGAATCATAGCCATACAATTTGCAAGAAATACTGCATTGCCATACAATTAGCATATTCAACCAAAACAAACACAAAACTTTATATTAATAAAACTAAGTTAGAAACACAGCATTGTCACCTCCTATGTCCTAACAGCCACTTCACCTCATTATACCTTTATAATCAGCAAACCTACTGCACATCAGCAACCTACAAGCAAAATGTCAAGTTAGTCGAGTTAAATAACAGAATCATTAAAAAGTACAAGTTATTTTTTTACCTCAACATCAGCTTCACTCATCAAAATTTCACAATCCTCGTTGTCTTCGTCTTCATCGTCACAATACGTCTTAAATGGATTTTTCCCTCCCTTATCTGCATAGAAATTAAAATGAGTTAAATTATAAATAAAATCTAAACATCTAAACAGAAATTAGAAAAAGGATAAAAATGCCATACCTTCAAATTCTGCCCTTAACCAATTTTGAGCACACGCAAGTGCTTCAACAAGCTGAGGATGAAGTCGATTTCTTTGAGGGCTTATTATTCGTCCTCCCATACTAAAAGCTGATTCTGAGGCAACAGTAGAGACAGGTATTGCATATATATCTCGAGCAATTGCTTGCAGAGTTGGAAATTTGTAACCACATGACATCCACCATGCTAGCACATTAAAATTTTGAGACCTTAGAACCAGATTTTCTCCCAGAAAATGATCCAACTCAGAAATTGAATCTATCTTTGCCTTCTTCCTCTTGGCAAATAAATCAAAATTCTTCAAACTATCAACTTCATCTCCATGCTCTTCTACAACTTGTTTTTTTTGAATCTCTTCTTTGATACTCTCGAAACAACTGACGACACAAATTCACAACCTTGTCCACTTCGCTCTCATACCCAACACCAAAAATCTTCTCATAATAATACTCTAAAAGAATATTTTTAAACCTTGGATCCAGAATTGTGGCAATACCCATTACACCATGAATGTCACTCCAATATTTCTCAAACTTCTCCATCATTTTTGATGCCTTCTTCACAATAGTTGGGTTAGAATCTACCAGCCAGTTTGAAATAGCCAATCTGATTTCACAAATGCTTGTAAAATAATGATTGGCTGTTGTATATTTGGTCCCAGAAAACAACTCAGTGGTTGTAAAAAAAATCTTTAACTTCTCCATCATAATCTCAGCATTCTCCCAATCTTCGGGTTTAGGTGCAGCTTTGTATTGCACATCACGTAATGCCAAACGAGAGAAAACTTCCTTATATATGATGGCTGTTTCTAACATAATATAAGTGGAGTTCCATCGAGTTTTCACATCATAACCTAACTTTTTAGTAGAAGTGATGTGCAATTGCTTTGCTGCATCTTCAAATTTTTCTATTTTCTTGGGAGTAGAGGACCAATATACACAAATTTCACGAATTGTTTTTAAACTTTCGTCTATTATTTCTAACCCATCATTCACGATCAAGTTCAAAATATGCGCACAACAACGCATGTGTAATACTGACCCACCAAGCAAAAGTTGTCCATTATTAAGTTTCTGACCTATACGTTCAACTACTCCATCATTCACGGTACAATTGTCAACTGTAATTGTGGACAACTTACTATCTATATTCCAATCTAAGAGCACATTCATTAGGTATTCTGCAAGAACATTTCTAGTGTGTGGAGAAGGAACATATTGGAACCTACAATATTTAATAATACCTCATAAGAACACTAAATTAATTTTAAAAGCAAGATAACATGAGAGTCAATTAAGAAAATATACCTCAGTAATCGCTGTTGTAAACACCAAGAATCGTCTACAAAATGTGCTGTCACTGCCATATAAGACTTCTTTTGATTGTCAGCTGTCCACATATCAGTTGTGATAGCCACTCTCCCTTTGTTGTTGTCCAACAGAGCCATAGTTTTCTTCATTCGATTCATGTAGAGTTTCAGCACATCACTTCTCACAGTGTTACGGCTTGGAATCTTAAATAAAGGTTGCAGGTTGTTGACAAAAAGTTTGAACCCCACATGCTCAACAAGAGAAAGAGGGTACTCATGCAATACTATCATCCCTACAAGATCTCTTCTAGATCCATCTTGATCGAAGGTATAGTTTGCTATGGTTGTTTTACCCTCTGATTGTTTAGCAACTAACAATTTTTGGAAAGCTTGAGGGAAAACTTTCTGCTTTTGGTTTAGGCAAGTGTTTATATGGGCTTTGAGATGCCGTGTACCACTGTTTTGAGCTGCAGCAAGTTGTTTACCACAATACTTACATACAGCCTTGAATTTGCCATTAATCATCTTCTTAGTCATGTGCTCCCACACGTCAGATCTTAATTTTGATGTGTCCACAACTCCGGGCAGATTTGGTGATTGGTTTTCACCTGAACTAGGTGCTGGATTTGCTTGAGAGCTTGGTGTCACTTGATCTATAATTGTTGGAGCTGCTGCTACAGAATTTCCCTCAGGGTTCGTCACCTCATCGATCTTTTCTTGTGTCCTTTCTTCTTGTTGGTTTGCCATTTTTCCTGCCAAAAAGGAATGTTTTCTTATATAGATTAGTATATTAAACAAAAATAAGAAATAGATTGCTAAAGTAGAGAACGCTAAAGTAGAATCGTCATATTTAATGCTAACGTACAATCATGTGAAAATATAAGATATAACTTAACTTTAGCTTGGAGTTGGTCCGTTGGAGCATTTGATATGCAACATTTTTTTTAATGTGAGTCTCACATCCCAAGTCAGTAAAAAATAAAAACCCTAATATAAAATGATATTAAAAAATGAAAAGGAAACGTCACTGGACATCTCACATCCCAAGTCAATAAACAAAAAACTTTTTCGTAGCAATCGAGACCTCAATTTCTTCTTAATGTGAGTCTCGATACGAGAAAAAATGTGGAACCGAGAAAGAAACTTAGAAATCGAAAAAAGTTATAAATTCCAAACCTATTTCTTCTTCGTAGCTTGTACTAGTCTCAATTCGGAACCTCCATTTCTTCTCTCGACTACGAGTCACTAGCAAAGAGTAGAGATTGAGAAGTAAAAGACGGCGAGGCCGACTGTGAGTCTATACCTAATTGAATTTTTTTAATAAATCTAATAGGTCCAAGTCCAACCCCTTACACTACAGTCTACAGAAAATATATGAAAGGCCCAATAGATAAGCCCAACAGGCCTCCTGCGGGCTGGAATCTCAAGCCCAAGCCTGGCCTTGCCTGTCAGTAGGCCTGGCCTGTTTCAGCCTGCTTCAGTTTCAGGCCAGGCGGGCATGACTCCAGGCCAGGCGGGTATGAGCAGGATTTCGGGCCAGTGGGCTAAACTGCCATCCCCAGTTGGAGCATCTCAGACACATAATAATTTTTTCATTTTTTTCTTTTTTCCGAATCGGAGGGGAGGGGGTTGAACACTTGAACTTTCCGCACGAAGATGAAATTTGGCATTTGATAGGACTATACGGAAGAGGATATATACGTACCTGTGTTTTTTTTTTTTGGACGGAATAATGAGAACTCCATATCTAACCGTTTTTTTAGATTGGACGGTCCAGATCTAAAGTAATCCACTAGATTTCTTTTGAGAGAAATCCAGAGGATCCGATTCCGAATTACACGACTATACAATGAATATAGCCACTATGTTCTCAAAAGGTCAGAAGTCAGGGATAATCTCATTCGCTGTACGCCAGTACCCCAATTCGTCTGTGACAAATGTTGCGCATTAAACCGTGCGTTAATTGGCACAATACATACCTTTCGTAGAACTTTGATAATAACAAAAATTTTACCATCTCATATTATTATGCTCCATATATTTCACTTAACAATTTAATAATGGATCTAGAAAAAATATTTAGGTGGGACTGAGTGCTCCAACGAATCATTTGATCGAACGGTTCCTCCTTTTCTGTTTTTCAGCCCCACCTTTGAGTGCTCCAATAACAGAAAAATTTCGCTGGGGCTAAAGAGAGACTCCAGGGACTCGACGACGGTAGGTGGGGCTCTAGCCCCACCCGCCCCAGCAGTGGATCCGCCCCTGAGAAAAGTTATATATGTTGAGATTGGAAATAGGGATAATTTTTTCTGTGCCATCCAAAATTTGTGAAATCTAGCAATTGCCACCCGAAAGTTAAACCTTCTGTTTTTTCCACCCAAAAATGTGGTCACCCTTATGATTTTGCCACTTTGAGTAAAATTTTCTGCTATGTGTACCCAAAACTGTGTACCCAGATTATTAATTAATCTTCCTTTACTTTGCCAATTTTAAGTTGGTTTTCTTTGGTTATAACCTCACATCATCGTGTTTACCCGCGATCTTCCCTTTTTCCTAGGTACTGTACTGCAGGATGATTCTTTTGGTTCCTTAAAATTTCACTTTTAATTGACGTTTTCTGGTTGATTAATTTAAACAATTTTATTAGTTTGGTATAATCTCCCCCTAGGTGCCTACCCAGAATAATTAGGAAATTAGAAAGTCATAATATTAAGAAAACAAACCTCGCTCTGATACCAGAATAGAATAGTAGCGATTGGATCGACTTTGAAACTTCTGATTACTAATGAATACTGGTTCCAAAGTTTTGAGAGGAAAATGAGAAAATTTTATTGATATCTGGCAAATGATACAAGAGAAGAGGAGATGATTACTAAGTTGGGTGATGCCCTCTTAGTGAAACATCATACTGCTTATATAGAAGGAACGCTACCGGTTGGTGAGCTCGATAATTGAATGCGAGTGCGCATATGGGCCCCATCGTCCATTTCAATTATTCGTCTACCACAGTTGGTATGTCCTTAGCAAACTAGTGGGTATCTTTAGTACAATAATTGTCCAAAAGAAATAAAAGCAAACCACTAATTTCGTGCCAATCCATGTGACAGTGAATAAAGAAAAAGAAAAAATGTGCACTACCGTAGTGGCACCGAAAGCAAACACAATAATGTGATTCCCTTATAATGGTGGGACTCACTAATAGTAATGGCCTTGCTGGATCGATCGCATCTTTTGGTGAATTACTAACAGCTCATCAATGTTATGATTAACTGGTCCTAGTGCAGTACTAGCCCAGTTGTCCTTGGATGCCTTCTGCTCTAGGCGAATCTTTTGCAAATAATTCAAGACCATGAGCCTTTCGACTTCATCGATGGTCCTTTGTATTTCCTCCTTATGAATTTTCTCAAGCCTAAGTAGCATGGTTCCTTCCCACTGAAAAGACCGTGGGTACATTGTTAGTAGGTCACCAGTTATTATTTCATAATCCCAAAGATAGTCTAACTCTCTTCCTGAGGTTGCCCATCTTTCGGCTTGCTGAAATAATTGCCGG
Organism: Rhynchospora pubera; assembly: GCA_028095005.1. Lineage (NCBI taxonomy): Eukaryota > Viridiplantae > Streptophyta > Magnoliopsida > Poales > Cyperaceae > Rhynchospora > Rhynchospora pubera. The sequence goes on along the minus strand of CM051460.1, from coordinate 81,740,783 downwards.
CTTCCTGGTCTGAACCCGGTTGTTGAACTTCCTTCATGGATTCTCATGAGGTTCCTCAGATGATCAAGCACCATTTTTCTGAAAAAGAAATAAAATTCACACAAAATAAAAATTATAAGAAAACTAAAAATGTCAGTAGTTTTCCGTAGATTACTACCAGACAGTTCCTAAGATACAGGGTATAGTGGGTTTTTCCAGCGATCCACCATTCCCGCTTATCGCCTTGCTCTAGAGGTTTTGAAAGAAGAGTTTTTCATCTAGCATATTATCAATATGCCCGATAATTGTTCCCAGATGCTTGATTATCTCCTCAGGAGCTCCTTTTGTTTTTTCGAGCACCTTTTCTAAATCGGCCAATTGTTCATCAGCGAAATAGCAATTTTCGGTTTTCACCATATTTGCTGTTAATCGTGATAACGAATCAGCTAGCACATTCATTTTGCCATCAATGTGCTCAAAATTTACTTGCACTCCTGTTACTGTAACAAAGTCAACAAAATTAATCCATCGGACTCTTGAAGGTTTGTTTTGTGCTGACTTGTTATAAAAACTAATTATGGCCTGGCAATCAGTTCTGAGAGTGATCTCCTTTTGATCCAGGTAGTGAATCTTGAGTGCCTTCGTTGTTTACATGCAAGCATAGATTTCTGCATCTATTGTGGATTTAATCACTGGGAATTTCCCGCTTGAATACGCACAAACTTTCTCCGTGTTTCGGGGGTCATGCTTTGCTTTCTTCCATTTGCATACTCCACCCCATCCTTCCATGCATCCGTCTGTTTCAAGGATGATGTAGGATCCTTCCGGAGGTAGCTCGAGATCTGGTAGCTGCTGCACCGCTTGCTTGACCTTTCTGATGATCTCGTAGTCTGAGCTTTTGAGCCTTTTGTCACCGTGTTCGCTTGTTTTTGAGTATAATGGCCCAAGTAATGTTCCCAATTTCGGTATGTATGATCTGGCATAGTTGAGGATGCCAAGCCATGATCTCATACCAGCCTTCTCCTTCAATTTTTCTTCATCGAAAGAAATGATTTTCTTGATTATGTGCGGCTGAAGTTTGATTTTTCTGTTCCCAATAACTGCACCTAGAAATTCGATTTCCTGTACAGCTATTTTCATTTTAGTTGGGAAGAGTACAAGTTCTCATTTCTCACAAATTGTCAGCATAGCCTCCAAGTGTTTGGCATGTTGTTCTTCATCTTCAGAAAACACCAGTATATCATCGATGTAGACTGCTATGAAGTTTTCCGTTCCCCGGAAGCAGTCGTCAATCTTTCTTTGAAAAATTACTGTTGCATTTTTCAACCCGAATGGCATAACTAGCCATTCATACAAGCCATTTGGAACGACAAAAGCCGTCCATTCAACCGATTCAGGATCCATTGCCACCTGATGGAACCCACTTTTTAAGTCGAATTTCGAGTAAATCCGACTATTGCCGACTTTCTTAAGGATTGTATTAATTCCTGGCAGGCTGTATTGATCTTTATGGGTATTGTCATTGAGGGTACGGTAATTAAATACCATACGCTCCTTGCCTTTGATTTCAGCACCAGTATTTGGATCTATTGATGTACCTGAGTTTATCATCATTGCCGTGGTTCTGTGTCGGCTCTTACTGGGTCGTATCACTCCAATCTTGTGTAGCGCCTGAACATGCTTGTCAAATTTCTCTTTCATTGCTGGTGTGACATGTTTCAGGGGCTTGTCTTGGATTGTGATATCCGGGTTGATAATGTCTAACTTGCACTTAACCTGATTCTTTTTCCAGTGTTGGAGAGGATTTTCTCCAATATACCCTTGTTCTTTTAATCTCTCCAAAAGAGGTCTGAACCTTTCTTTCAATTTCTGCGATTCTTCACCACAAGAGTATGCAGTGATTCTCTGGATCTCAAAATATTCTAGCTCGGACAGCTCTAGTTCTTCGATTGCTGCTGAAGCTACCACCTCTGCGTCAACTTTTGTCGCGATTGTTGTAACATTTCTGTAAAATGTTACCATTTGGCCCTCAATCATAAGCCCTCCTTGCATGGCTCGGATGAAATTACAACCAATCAGCATTTGGATCCCATCCCTCTGCTCCATTGGGAATGCGTAGGTGAAAGGGATACGAAAACGATATTTCTCAATAGCCATTATTCCGCCTTTGAGTTTTTGGTTGGCTATTTGAGAAGAGTTAACCCCGTTGATTTGAATGGGATACGCACTTGGTTCCAAAGCTTCTTTTGGAACTGCATTCTGATTTACGCAGCAAACTGTTGCGTCAGTATCCAAGATTGCTTGGATTTTGAACTTCTCAACCCCTGGTATTTCCATTGTCAGCTCAATATTATAGAGTCTGTTTAAGACTCTTTTCCCTTTTCTTGGATCCGGAACTTGGGTACTAATGTATTCGTTTCTATCTGTCAGCATCTTGATTACTACCCCATTTTGTTTCTGGATATAGTTTTCAATTGCTTCGTCATCGAATCCACTCCTTCAAGAATTGGCTCTTTCGGGGCTTTTCCTTTTGTTGGATCTCGCATTTCGTCCCGATCTTTTTCCATTTCCAATTCCTCAATTCTTTCCTTTAGCCTTTGATTTTCTGGTAAGAGAAAATTTGTATACCCAATCAGCTCATTGATTAGGGTATCTTTGTTGTCGTACTGGGGATTTAATTTTTGTATTGTTAGCCTTCTTCCCAGGTTGAATCTTGAACACATCGGGCAGACAGTCAAATGACATATACTGCAATGTGCTCTCATCCTTGGATTAGTCTGTTCTTTGCAGAACAGACACTTCATGAATTCTTGCGCCACTGGACTGTTATCCTCCCATTGAGATCACTACCCGCCATGAGATTTCTTCATTTGTTATCATCATTGCGGTTTCGTATGGTACCTCATTTATACCAGCCATTAAAGAATGACCAGTACTTCCTTCCCCTTCAGAAAATGAACAGATTGCATCACTATCTGGTTCATTTTGGTCTACCGAGAGCACATCCCAGTCGTCATCTAGATCTAGATTTTCGACTATGGCTGCTCTTGCAATGTTGCCCTTTTGTCTAGTACAGTTGCGAGCAAAATGTCCTTCTTCACCACATATAAAGCACTTGCATTTTCTTACTTTATCTGCGTGCTTCCTTTTGAATACCCTGATTTGCGTATCATGTGGTTTGCCTCGGTATGTCTTTGCCTTTCTAAGACCATACCTCTTGTTCTTTTGATAATAACCTGGCACTGGTATGCGGCTACAGAATGAGAGATCTTTGAGCCTCCTTTGAAGTGCAACTCTCTTACATTGCTCTGCCAGGTACTAGTAGGCGAAATGTATTCTTGGAATAACCCCTACAGTATTACCTGGGTATTTCTCAGTAAATGTCTTCTCAATTTCTCCCCCAATGATCGGAGGCATTTTTCTGAAAAATTTTGTTGAGAGTTCAGGAGATATGTACATTCTTCCTGATTTTGCCGCTAAGATCTTATAATCGTTTATATAGTCGAAAAGATCTTTCACGTTGTGGCATGAAAGCCTCTCCAGGTCGTTGTACGCTCGATCTTGCTCTTCAGTGGACCCGGTTGTTGGGTCCTCTAACAGGAACATTCGTCTGATTTGTGATATTACATTTTGTGGATCATCGGCGATGTTCACTAGCTTTTCATATTCAGTGGGGAATGTCATTATCCACTAGATCCAGGTCTTCTTCTCCGTTTCACCTAAGAGATTTTCGATGTAGTTGACCTTTGATTTGTTATCTGCCCAGTTTTTCTCATTTATCAGGTTGAGCGTGATTGATTCCCATCGGGAGATAACTTCTGAGTATAACCCAATATCTTCTGGTAAAATTAAGATTGCGCCTTGACTGGCTTGGGCTGTTGGCAGATTAAACCTTTCGTTCATTTGCCTTGCATAGCCACCGCGGATGTTGCCCAACCGTGCTTTTATCTCCGGGATTTGGAGATTCTAGGGTTGTCTTGAACCAGGTGGGTACATGGCTGGTCCCATAATTGGTTCAGGTCGTATTCTTGTGAGTGAAAACTCTGCGGTTGAGAGTACCGTCTCTACTTTCTTTTTGAGATTTTTGAACTGTGGGTAATCCATCTTTTCTACCATATAAACCGTCTCGAATAGGTATTCGTCCCACTTTGTTTTAGAATTTGGGGAACTGGCATCTTCCCCACCACCTTTTGCTAGAAGACTTAGCAAGTCTTCACCTCGGTTTGCCGGTGCATCCAATTGAGATAGGAATTGCACCGTAGAGAGTGTCTCATCTTCATCTGACTCATCCTATTGACAAGTCATCATGAGGGCTTGTTCCTCAAACCACTCACTTTCTGCATCTATGGTTTCTAGCCAATTGAACTCAGTAAATGTCATTTGTACGAGTTCATCTTCGCTATCTAGCTGCTCAATAGCAAACCATTGATACGGGTTTATTGGTTCCAGCATTTCAACTGTTGGTTCAGTTTGTTCGGATTTTAGTATTGCCAAGAACCATTTTCCTAATAAGGAACTATCATCTTGGTCAGTCTCATCATCTTCACCGAATTCCTCAGGATCTGAATAGATTTCTGGAAATTCTGGATCATCTTCATATGGCCAATCATCATCTATTGTGAGTAGATTGATGAATTCTTGTTCGAGTTCTTCCTCATCATTTTCTCCACGAATAGCTTCTTGTTCGGGGGTTGTTGTTGCATACCCCGAAAATCTGACAGACAATGAGCCGTCTGTCCTTACTCGAATTCGTGCTGCTTGGGGATTCTGGATTTGTGAGATAACAGCTGGTTATTAATTTACGATTTCATTTGATTATTAATTTACGATTTCATTTGATTAGAAATACTTTCTCAAAATAAACATATTGATTTTATTTGATCGGAATTTCAATATTATTAGAACCAACAAAATCTTAGAAAGTCTATTCTAATGAAACAAAATCAAATAAAATCTGACATGAAAATTATTTTGATCAAAGCCACTCTGCAACAGACTTAAAAAAAACTTTGTAATAATGATTTTCTTTATTCAAGTTCACAATTATTAATTTATTATAATTCAAAAAAAAATTAATTAATTGCGGAAGTAGCGGGATGAAAATCCAACTGGAATTTCAAATGTGGATATTTAAATTTTAAATATGTACGACAAACTTGATCCTATTCTTCAAAAATAATATTATAAGGATACTTCCAAGAGTAGAACTTATATTGGTGCACGAATTTTTCTCTGAAAAAACAAACGCTTGTCGCTGAAAAAGCAATACGTGAGGTACACTTGAGAGTGCAACATAGAACCTACTCTATTATCACGCCTAAGGTCAAAAGCGGCTGCTTGCCTGCTTGGTTTTTATTTTTATTTTTTCCTTTTTCTTTATTATTTAATAAAGTTGGAAGCCGCCCCACACCACATTGGATGGTGCAAACTTTTTGTAAATTTTCTATAGTTCTTGTCACTATTTTTGATCCATCACTCTGAACTGAAGCTATTTGTACGTTCAACAACTCACAATACGTGACATCAACTTCAAAATGCAGCTGAGAGATTTTTTTGAACATTTAAATTTTGAAAATAAATTTTAAAAACTTGATCCAATCTTATTATTTAATAAGAGGACTTATATTTTTAGGTAAAATAAGAATCAAACCCTTATTTTTAAAATTAAAAAATAATGAAGTTGATTGAATTTTAAGATCAACTAAAGATTTATTAACCATACGGTTCTAAAATTTAATCTTCTACGGCAATAATTTCGATCCGTCTTTAATTGTATGGTAAGTTAATCTTGCAACTACAATGTCCAGCTAGACTAGAGACTTTTGGACTTTGAAATTAGATAGAAAAGGAGGAAACCGTTTGCTAATAAATTTTCTTCGAAGACATTTGTTCTTTACTTTTCTTTTGCCATTATTTTTCAATGGAATTATTTCGGCTCACATTTGACCTTAACATGACAACATCTAAGCGCACTACTCAGTACAGACAGTACTCACAATCTCTGCGTAATTGACAAGTATCAAACTGGACAAACTCAACTTTTCTTTGGCTCCATTTGGATGGTTGAGAATAAGGTAGGAAGAAGGAAGAAGGGAAGAAATTTATTGGGAAGAGATAAATTTATTGGGAAGTGTGTAACTTTTGTGAAGAGTTTGGATGGTTAGAAATAAATTTATTGGCAAAAAGTGGTTATTCCTTATTTCTTATTTCAGCAAGAAGCCATCCAAACGGAGCCTTTGTATTAATTGATCACAATAATCGTTTGCACTATTATTCAGCACAATCAAATTAAGCGAATGCTAACATCATAAACACTCTTATTATAAATATACCACACCATTTCTTCATCTCGATAATCAGTAAGCATAAAAAATACACACGATCACAAACCTACAGAGAGAGAGAGAGAGAGAGAGAGAGAGATGGCAACGATGAAGAAGGTAGTTTTGAAAAACTATGTGAAAGGGAAGCCCAAGGAGACTTATATGGAGGTATTGACAACATCTGCAATCCCATTGAAGGTCCCCGAGGCATCTAATGAAGCAGCAATGGTGGTGAAGAACCTATATCTTTCTTGTGATCCATACATGCGACTTCTCATGACAAAGCACGATGAACCTCCAGAGTTCTCTTACCTCTCAGACTTTGTTCCTGGAGAGGTAATAAAGCTACCATTAAGTACACCTACGCCTCCGTTTGGATGCGTTGAGAAGAAGTAGGAAGAAGGAAGAAGGGAAGAAAAAAAATTATAAACAATCCAAACTCTTCACAAAGTTACACACTTTCCAATACTTTTTTCCACTTCTTCCATTTTCCCTTCTTCCCAATACAAGAAGCCATTTGCATCATGATATCATGGCTTAGTATACTTTCTGAGAGTAATCAGTGGAATGGAACTGTGAATTGTTAGTAATATGAAAATAAATGAACGTTGGGGCATTAAGAATTTCACCAAGTTGTAGACCGCAGTATAGTACCATCGATATACCTGTTGCATGTCAAAGAATTGTTACATGTCGAGATGTTTGTCAATTTTGTCAAATTTTACCCAATTTGGTAAGCTTTTTATAGCCCCCAGCTAAGTTATTTTTTCTAATCTTTTTGGCATAGATTTTGCCAATTTTGAATGCTTTCCATCAGAACTAATGATGAGAATACCACCAAAGCATATTCTGGAAGTACGTAAATAGCTATCAACTTATACAGCGCAGAGGGTACCTCTGTTTAAAATTCAAATAGGATGATAATTATTTTTTAAAAAAATGGTGGTATTGTGGTAACTTATAATGTTTCAAAAATATAAACAAAGTAACACTATATTGTATTTTCTTTATTTCCAATTGGGTCAATGCTGTAATAAAAAATTTTTCATATTTTCATATTTTTTCTTTGGTGCAACCACTCGGGGGTAGTTAACAAAAGAGTAGCTGACTGGTACCGGGTTTGGTACCAGTACAGCTGATGAGTTTGTGCTAGCAGAACGGGTGTTTTTTACTCATATTCTTTTTATGTCATTAATTTGTGTTATATATGATAATTTTTTCTTCTCTTTTATCCATAACAGATGGTATTGTTACTCTAACACCTACATGCTGTGCATCTGCAGGCTATTAGGAGTTATGGAGTTTGCAAAGTAATTGAATCTACGTATCCAAACTTTAAGACGGGGGATTATGTATGGGGAATCACAGGATGGGAAGAATACAGTCTCATCACTACTCCAGAGATATTCATCAAGATCAATCACCCCGAACTCCCGTTATCCTACTATACCGGTATCCTTGGTATGTGATAAATAAATAGCCACTAGAATAACTAAGGGGCCTGGGGCACACTATGTGTAGAAACAGGGTGGCCATGTACCAAAGTTCCATATATATCGGACTATATCCTGGGTTAAGAAAATAAATTACCAGCTATATCTAGAATTGCCGGTGCTTAACCAGTGTTATTCAGAAAAATAATGTTTCCCACTGATTGTGCTGTCCATATCAACCTTCAGGCATGACAGGGTTTACAGCATATTTGGGATTTCATGAAGTGGCATCACCTAAGAAGGGAGAATATGTCTACGTCTCGGCTGCGGCAGGAGCTGTCGGCCAGCTTGTAGGCCAGTTTGCTAAACTTATGGGATGCTATGTAGTTGGAAGTGCTGGTTCAGATGAAAAGGTTTGCAACGCATCATTTCATTCTTGCTTGGTTAAATTTAGTGAGCCATGGCACTGAAAATTGTGAGAGATTATGTAGCAATCAATAACATTATTAAACAATTCAAGCTTTCAGGAGATATTAATGAAACATTCAATTAACAATTTATTGCTAAATTTTGTTAATTAGTTAATTCTAGTCAATGTGTTTATGGCAAAATTGTCCTTTTGTGTTCTTAGCTATCATTTGCTGTATCTGATCCAGAAAAATTTATTCTCATTTACTTCGTCTCCAAAGAAGCACTTCTCATTTACGTTCCTTTAAATTTTCATCATCGATCAGGTCGAAATGTTAAAGAGCAAGTTTGGATTTGATGATGCCTTCAATTACAAGAAGGAAGCCAACCTAACTCTAGCACTGAAAAGGTAGTTTACTGGTAAAATTATGATGTATTTTAACTTTTAGCACATTCAATACATATGCTACTTTGTTTGGTTGTTGGATCGATTCAATTGATTCAATTTCAATTCAAGCTTGCTAATTAAAGTTGAGTTGCAATATTGACAGAAAATAAAAAAAAGCAAAAACCTTTCAGAATTCTCCATCCAGAAAATTAGACCAAAACCTCCATAATTAGTTTTATTTGAAAAACATATATACACATTTTTTTAACTTTCTTCCTAACTTCACTTTAAAAACGCATTGTAGGTTCTTTCCCCAAGGCATTGACATATACTTTGAGAATGTTGGTGGTGCGATGCTTGATGCAGTGCTGGTCAATATGAGGGTGCGTGGGAGAATTGCAGTATGTGGGATGATATCACAGTACAACCTTGACAATCCAGAGCCGGTGTACAACACGATAGTTATCACCCCGAAACGGATTCGGGTTGAAGGGTTTTTTGTGTTTGACCATTTCCCAAGCTATGGAACTTTTGAGGAGATGGCCGTGTCATATATCAAGGAGAACAAGATAACCTATGTAGAAGATATTGTTGAAGGCCTTGAAAATGCACCGGGTGCATTGATCGGACTTTATGAAGGTCGTAACGTCGGCAAACAGGTGGTCGTTGTATCACGCGAGTAAAAATGATGTTAGTAAATTTGTACCGAAATGTAATGAAATAAGTTTGAATAGAAACTGAAAAATGAAATGAAATTTGTACCTAAATGTAATAAAATAAACAAATTGAACAAATATAAAAAATGAACACTTATGATAACAACATAAACAAACAAAATAAATAAAAGCAACATTTATAACAACAAAAATAAAAAATAAAGAAATAAAGTTGAATAAAAATAAATAAAATAAACATATTAAACAAATAAATTAAACATTTATAATGACAAAATGAAAAATATAATTGTTGGAAAAAGTGTGTGGAGCCGTTCTCTGCGGGTAGCAGGCTGGGCCTGCGGGCCGCAGATACTGAACGACCCAGTGGGTCGCAGGCAAGGCCTGCGGGCCGCTGGTATTGGGATCTGAACAGACGTGATCTGTTCAGATCAACTCCTATATATACCCCTCTAAACAGAAACGTCTCTCTGGTTCTTGGAACTGTTGTTCTGCATATTCCACACAGAAAGAGAGGAGAGTTTCTGAGAGGGAGGAAGCCATCCAATTGCTTGGAGCAATTGGATCACACACACGAGTCGAGACCGGCAAGTGGAAGCGTGGAAGGTGACGCCAAACCCTAACGTGAGGTTGTGGTGTACCGGACGCATACGGAGAGAGACAAGGCTGCAGAACCGAACTCCGACAAGCGAGTCTAGGCGTTCGATCATTTCCGCTGCGGTATATCTAATTCTCTAAGTTATTCTTATATGTTAGATATGCATATAGGTTTATACCTAGTTAAACCTTCATTGGTATCAGAGCCATAAGGCTTCTTGTTGAAGTTATGGATCTGTTTAAGCCTTAGGACACCATGATTTTGGTAGAACTAGATTTGGTTGTGACGTTTTTACTCAAAACACACCCTAGATCCAAATTTTTACGTGTTTTAACGCTAGATCTCAGTAGGAGTTCGTAGCAAAACACTGTAAATGGTCTAACCAGGGTTGAGTAACAGTTCTGGTGCAAAGAAACCATCTGATGAATCCTGGTTGCAGGAATACCAGATTTAGGGTTTCAGTCCGTCAGAATCAGCGGGCCGCAGGCTGGGCCAGCGGGTCGTAGGATTCTGTTGTGAAGACAGACAACGTAAGGTTGTTCTGTATAACTGTCAGACAGATTGCTTACTGGGTTTGCGGATCGTCTGATCAGAAAAATGAGACCAGTTAAATCTGTCATTTTCCGGTGGGCCGCTGGTATTTTCAGCGGGCCGCAGGTAGTTTCAGCGGGCCGCTCTTCAGTTCAGCGGGCCGCCAGACATGACTGACAGTTGTAAATAAAGCAACCAGAATCTGTTTTGACCAACTTGAGACCTCCCTCTTTGTCCAACATAGTGAATTAACTATCCTGAAGATAGTAACATGGTATGATACCTTTCTTTAGATGCATACTTGCATAGAGAGTGATGGTAGGTATTTATACCTCTCACAATTGTGGGCGTGTTTGAGTAATGATCCGGGGTCATTGACTCGCATGCTTAGACAGCACAGTAGGGTGACTTTGGACCTAAAAGAACTGGGCTTCTTGTCCAATGTCTGAACTTTGCGCCAATCGAGTTGATTGGGAGGGGATACTCTTAGTATATGAGACAGGATTGGTGGCCCTGGTTGTCATCTTTCGGTTATCATTGCTAAGATGTGTCATCTCTTGGATCGATTCAAGGATTGTGCGGTGAAGTGTAACCATATGTTATAACTCTCTAGTTATATCATAATTGATGATGCTAACATGCATACTTGTGCTTTGTCTCTATTTTGTAGAAAGATGTCGGCAAGTAAGAATATAATCGCTGATCTCAATGCTGGAGAGAAATTGACGAGTAACAATTACGATGTGTGGCATCGTAAAGCTCAATTTCTGCTTGAGATGCAGGATTTGTTGGAGCCATTGACAAGGGAACTCACGGAAGCCGAAAGGGCCAATCCAAATAGAAATCGAGCCATTGAAGAGTTCAAGAAAAAGGATCGTGCCGCTCGCATAACGTTGCTGAGTAGCATGTCCAATGATGTACTCTTAAGGTTCGAGAGGTATCGCACCACGAAAGAGTTGTGGGATGCGGTAAAACTCCAGTATGGTGGTACTTCAACCACTAGGCTGCGCCAACTCACTCTTAGACTTGATGGCTATAAGAAGCGTCCCGAGCATTCCATGCGGGAGCATATCTTAGCCATGTCTAATATGATAAGTGAGCTAACTCAAAGCGGGCCATGTCCTATCGGATGAGCAGCAAGTTCAGGCTGTGATCCTCTCTCTACCTCGCTCATGGGAGCATTTGAGAGTTAACCTCACTCACAATGACAACATACGCACTTTTGACCAAGTGGCGTGTCATGTGGAGTTGGAGGAGGACCGCTTATCGGCCGAGAAGGCTGAAAAGGCTGCTGGAGAGGCAATGATTGCCGCCTCAAAGAACTCGCAAAGGAAACCGAAGAAGAATTCCGGTTCCAAGAAAGGTGCGGGTAGCACTGGGGTGGCCAATGCAAAGATTGACAAGAAGCGCAACAAGAAGCGCGGAAAGGGGAAGAAGAAGCCCAAGGGGGCTTGCTTCAACTGTGATCAGATTGGACATTTCGCTCGTGATTGCACGAAGCCGAAAAAGGTACTTTCTGGACTAAGTAGTGTTTCTGTCTCAGTATCAGCGGGCCGCTGGTATGATCAGCGGGCCGCTGGTCTCCCCTCTGCTTGTGATTCAGCTTTATATGTGTCCAGTTGCTTTATGCTTACTAATAACAATCCTATTTGGACTGTTGATTCTGCAGCAACTGACCACATAGCTAGGGATCGAGCAACATTTGTGGACTATCGTCGCATACCGGCAGGAAGCAAACGCATTTACATGGGAAATAATAGTAGTGTTCTCGTGCATGGCATTGGCACTTGTGAGCTAATGTTTCGCAATGGACATAAATTAGTTCTCCATGATGTGTTGTATGCGCCTGATGTGAGGCGAAGTCTTGTATCTGTTTTAGTTCTTGTCAAAACTGGATTGCGTGTTGTTTTTCTTAATAATTGTGTTGAATTGTATAAGAATTATGTTTTACTTGGTAATGAATTTCTTGAGAGCAATTTCATGATTTTAGACACAATTGATGGTTGTTCTTCTTTCTCTTATGATGTTTCTTCTTCTAATGTTAGTTCTTATGTGAATGATAACATGTTAATTTGGCATGCTAGACTTTGCCATGTGGGGCAAGATAGGATGACTAGATTGGCTAAGGTTGAACTTTTGGGTCCCTTAACCAAGGTCTCCTTGCCTCGTTGTGAGGGTTGTCTAGCGGGTAAAGCTACCCGAAAGCCTTTTGGTAAGGCTGTTCGTGCCACAACTCCTTTGCAGTTGATACACTCGGACATTTGTGGTCCTTTCAGTGTTAGGGTTCGACATGGTGCCTATTATTTCATCACATTCATTGATGACTATACACGTTTTGGTCATGTCTATTTGATCTCCCACAAGTCGGATGCACTGGGTTGCTTCCAAAAATACTTGGCGATGGTTGAGAATCAACAAAATGGACTTGTCAAAGCTCTTAGGACAGATCGAGGTCGAGAGTACCTCTCGGATCAATTCAAGAGCTTGTGTGATGAAAAGGGAATCGTCCATCAATTGACAACTCCCTACACGCCTCAACAAAATGGTGTTGCTGAAAGGCGTAATAGGACATTATTGGAGATGGTTGGATCTATGATGGCACAAGCAAGTCTACCAATTTCGTATTGGGGAGATGCGCTGTTGACCGCCACATATGTTCTAAACCGAGTTCCCTCGAAATCCGTGGAAGCCACCCCTTACGAGTTATGGACTGGACGAAAACCGAATTTGGGTAATCTCCATCCATGGGGTTGTTTGGCTTATGTCCATGATCCGTCTCACAAACATGGGAAGCTTGGTCCAAGAGGAAGAAAGTGTATCTTCATTAGGTACTCTGACACTTTCAAGGGCCACGTGTTTGTTGGAGAGGATCTAAGTGGGACAGTCACGGAAATCGAATCGAGGGATGCGACGTTCCTTGAAAATGAATTTCCAAAGAGAAGCGAGGTTTCTCAAGAGGAATGGCTATATGAGTCAATTCCTTCCGAAAATGATGATACTGATCAGGATGTCGAGGCGAGAGGGGGGAATAAAAGTCCTCCTCAACCTCCTGAGGTCAGAACTATCGCGGAAGAGGTAGCTCAGCAGGTCAGAACCTCTCTGGCGCCCAGTTTCAGCGGGCCGCAGGCTGGGCCAGCGGGTCGCCAAGACTGGCGAGACTTCCAGGACAGAAGTCCTGTCAATCTGCATCCAGATACAGCGGGTCGCTGGGATGATCAGCGGACCGCTGAACCTGTGACTGATATGCAGACTGAAGAAGTATTTGAACCTCGAAGGTCTGAACGTGAGAAAGTACCCCGCCGATGATTTGAGATCGAAGGAGGAGAAGTGTTCATGACTGCTCTTGATGGATTGGTCATACCGAATGAGGATGATAAGCCCAAACGCAAGAAGGCAATTAAGGCTATCGATCCGGATGAACCAAAGAATGTGCGTGAGGCACTTTCTAGTTCTAAATCTAAGGAATGGTTGCTGGCCATGCAAGAGGAGATTGATTCAATGGAGAAGAATCAGGTTTGGGACTTAGTTGACTTACCACGAGGTCGCAAGGCTGTTGGGAGCAAATGGATTCTCAAAGCCAAGCGTAAAAGTGACGGGTCAATTGAGCGTTACAAAGCTCGCTTGGTTGCGAAAGGATTCACCCAAGTAGAGGGAATGGACTATGAGGAAACCTTCTCACCTGTGGTTAGGTTTGCCTCTATCCGCTTGATCCTAGCAATTATCGCTGCAATGGATCTAGAATTATATCAAATGGACGTGAAAACTGCATTTCTCAATGGAGAATTGCAAGAGGATATATATATGGTCCAACCCGATGCATTCGTGGTTGAAGGGAAGGAGCACATGGTGTGCAGACTTCGCCGTTCCATATATGGTCTCAAACAAGCATCACGGCAATGGAACCTCCGATTCCACCAAGCTGTCTTGTCAAACGGCTTTAGAGTGATGGAAGAGGATCATTGCGTGTATGTGAAAGGGTCCAATGATTGTTTCTTGATCATGACATTGTATGTTGATGACATATTGCTTGCGGGTAACAACAAGTCGCTGATCAGTTCAACGCAGGCTTGGTTGTCCTCTATGTTTGACATGAAAGATATGGGTGAAGCTAGCTATGTGCTAGGTGTCAAGATAACTCGAGATCGAACCAAGAGGTTTCTCAATTTATCTCCAGAAACTTATGTGAAAAAGGTTCTTGAACGATATGACATGGATGGATGTCGATCGGTTGACACTCCTATCGATAAGAACACAAGTTTGAGTAGTGACATGGGTCCCAAGACAGAATCAGAGAGAAAGAAAATGGAAAATGTGCAGTACTCTAGCGCAGTTGGAAGCTTGATGTACGCCATGTTGTGTACAAGACCCGATATTTGCTATGCGGTGAGTCTTGTCAGCCGATTTCAGTCGAATCCTGGATTTGTTCATTGGCAAGCAGTCAAAAGGATTCTGAGATATCTCAAGAACACATCGGATTATGTGTTATGTTATCAAGGCAGAAGCCTGGACCTAGTTGGCTATTCGGATGCCGATTGGGCTGGTGACTTGGATGAGCGCAAGTCCACCTCAGGTTTCATCTTTATGCTTGGTAACAGTGTGATCTCATGGGCTAGTAAAAAGCAAATGTGTGTTGCTTTATCTACCATGGAGGTCGAGTACATTGCATGTTCTGCGGCGACCCAAGAGGCAATATGGTTGAGACGTTTCCTAAAGGGACTAGGGGTAGTCAAGGTGCCCAACGGACCTGTGACAATCTATTGCGATAGCACGGCTGCTATAGCATTTTCACGAGACCCCAAGTACCATGGAAAAGCAAAACATATTGATACGAGATATCATTTTGTTAGAGACAGACAAACACATCAAAAGATAGTGTTGAAGCACATTTTCACTGATGAGATGGTGGCATATCCATTCACTAAACCCATCGCAAGGATACAGTTCCTAAAGCTGATTAGGGTTATGGGTCTGATGTCTGCCAGCGGGTCGCTGACTTGATCAGCGGGTCGCAGACTGAGTTGCAGACAGATGGACAGATTTTCTAAGATTGTTTCAGAATCGCTTGAGTGGGTCGCTGGCAGGGCCAGCGGGCCGCTAACACTGAGAATTCTGTAACATGTATCTGTTATGTATGTATGTATTTGAACAATTATATTTTATTATAAAATATTGTTGAGACATGTTTATTCATTATTGTTTATGAATTGCTTGTTATTGTTCAATTAAATGTTAGCATGGTGGTAGTGTGTCATTGAACTTTAGATTGTCTCGCTCACACGAGCAATCGCCTCTAATGCCTGGGGCATGTAGAGATGAGACTAGATTGAGCTATGTGCGCTTAGTCAGGGACTAAGGAGCCATCTGGGATGGTCGAAGCTCATTGTCGCTTCAGTCTGGGACTGAAATGAGGCTTGTCTTCTTTTAGGCGATCCGATGTGATTGTACCCCAAACAATCACGTAGTTCATTTTAGCCGAGGTGAGAATCTCCTTAGAACTCGGTGAGTGTCTAAGTGAATAATCTCAGGATCAGTTGCAATAAGGAGTGGTCTAGACCATAGACACTTGGTTTGCAAACTGGATTTAGACTCGTAAAATGAATGAGTACACACGTCTGTTTAGCAGATATTTCATTGTAACATGTGTTCATACCACATGTGCTAGGCGACTTTTGGAAGTGGGTTGAGTGGTTCCAGGACCAAGACCGTATGACTCCCCATGTGTGAGTTCCATAGAGAAGTACCCTTTGACTTTTGACTATGTCATGAGAAATGGGGTCAGGGCTGCTACTTTGGTGTGTACCCTATGGTGATGTATATTCCGCCTGTCGGGACATTGCTGGGCAAGCGACTGATTTCGTTTTGAGTCTCATGAGTTAAAAGGAAGATTCGACTCATCATGCACAAACGATAGATTTGTTGGTGTTCAGGATCCACCAAACTCGTCATATGGACTAAGGTTGGGAACATACAACAAACTAAGATTGAGAAGGAAAAGACATGTATCATTGAGTGGTCGATAATGTCTGATCTAGTGCGGATTAGAGTGATTCTAAGGTACTAGTATACACATTAAACTGTATTTTATATAAAATGGTAGATGCTCTCTGGTTGGCTTCGAATTTATTCAAAGTGAGGCTTTTGAGCTCCCGCATGACAGGTGTATGCGCTGGTCGCACGTTCCATTTGTCGTATGAGGTCTGGCTCAGTGTTTGGTATAAACGTCTTCAAGAGCGAGATGTTGGAAAAAGTGTGTGGAGCCGTTCTCTGCGGGTAGCAGGCTGGGCCTGCGGGCCGTAGATACTGAACGACCCAGTGGGTCGCAGGCAAGGCCTGCGGGCCGCTGGTACTGGGATCTGAACAGACGTGATCTGTTCAGATCAACTCCTATATATACCCCTCTAAACAGAAACGTCTCTCTGGTTCTTGGAACTGTTGTTCTGCATATTCCACACAGAAAGAGAGGAGAGTTTCTGAGAGGGAGGAAGCCATCCAATTGCTTGGAGCAATTGGATCACACACACGAGTCGAGACCGGCAAGTGGAAGCGTGGAAGGTGACGCCAAACCCTAACGTGAGGTTGTGGTGTACCGGACGCATACGGAGAGAGACAAGGCTGCAGAACCGAACTCCGACAAGCGAGTCTAGGCGTTCGATCATTTCCGCTGCGGTATATCTAATTCTCTAAGTTATTCTTATAGGTTAGATATGCATATAGGTTTATACCTAGTTAAACCTTCAATAATAAACAAAATGAAACATATATAACAAAGCGAACATCTATATAGCCAACATAGTAAAAAAAAGAGAACATATATAGCAAATAAAGTGACCACTTACGACACCAAGATTAACAATAGAAATATAAACCAAATAAGAAATAAAGTGAGAGGGGGAGATGGAAGTACAAATGAAAGATCGAAAAATATGGTAGAAAATAAAAATACACAGAAAAGAAGAAGGAGAGAGGATATGAGAGTTGATGTTGCTAGGTGAGAGAGCGTGAGGAGGGACCTTTTTCCAAAAGGGTCGAAATTAATATTAAAATTTCCACTAGGACTTAACTCCTAATATTATCTAAAAGGTCTTCGGTAAGCTTGTGCACCTCGACTACAAGATATTGTTATTTTGTCTTCCACGAAATCGGAGTATGTCGCATTGATCTAGACAGTGAAGGAAATGTTTTGGTTGAAAATGTTGTTTGAATAACTTGGGTTGAAGCAAAAGGAGTATGTGGTGCATTGTGATAAATCAAGGTGCCATACTAATGTGTGATGCCACATTATTCTTGATGTGCTATATCATGGGCAACTGTTCGTGAGAAAGGTTCACACGAAAGAGAATGTTGCTAACATGTTCACGAAGGTGGTGCCTCCTAATAAGATAATTTTTGTAAGAGGCAATCTGATTTGGTTGAGTAACTCAATGTTTGAAGTGAAATGCATGATGTATGCTTGTATCATCACATGGGAGAGATTTGTCTTCAAGTTGGAGTTTGTTGGCGTGTGAAGCTAAATTTAGGCCGAAGCCCATGAAGACCCATACAAAGAGGCGTAAAAGAGGTCACAGAGAAAGAGATTAAGTCTCTTGTGCGCATCTCTTAGAGCAGCTCTGTCTCTTCTTGTGAAGTTATTTAGGATTTATATTTCTCTTGAATTTCTTATTAGTTCCACCTTAAATTGTGAGAGAGTGTGAGTAAGAAAGAAATGAATGTTGGTAGATTGATGATCTTCCTATACTTGTAAGACAATCTTTTGATGACTGGATTTGTAAAGATTGCTCTCGTGATTTTTTGCATTTGAATTTTTCATATAAAATTTTGTGTTTTTTCTTTATTTTCTTGTGTTTAATTGTGTGCTTGTTGTTTGATTCTAACGTGATACCATTATAATTTTATTCTAACATGTATTGATTTACGTTCGACACGTGTTCGACTCATTGTTTATTTGTTTTCGCTGTGTTAAACACCGATAACAAATTTATTGTCCAACATTTGCCAACTTAGCCTTAAAAAAAAATGCAACGATCAATTCTCAATTCCAACGTGATATAAAAAATGAAATCTTGCAGTAGTCCTTTATTCGCACGTACAATTAACCTTATCGAAATCAGCTTATTGTTTTTCAAAATTACACTACATTACTACTACTCTGAGATAGCAAAGGAAAAATGTCATATATTTGTTTTATTTATAAGAAAAAGATCAAACTACAACTATTTTCCCATTATGTGAGAGTCCACTTTGTGGTTTTGTGGGAACTAGAAACAAGAAACAATGCTTTGAATTCTATAATTTAAGTTCCAATTCTTGAAAGACAAACCCGAATCATGGACCTTGTTTAATGGCACATGTGGAGTAATTTGTCACCAAAAAGTAGAATATACGAAATTCATTTGGTATTTCATTTAATATATAAAAAACAATGAACATAATTAATTATAACATGTTGATTTTTCTATATCTTTATCTCGTACCAAATTCAATAACATTATATAACATGCTGTTAATTATGAATGCAATATTTTTTTATCGTACGTGCTCTACTTTCAATTCAACAAGATTAATGGTTTACTTTCGTAATTTGAAATTGCAATATTAAACTATTAATAATTTATCTAAACATGTTTTTGACCAAAGTAACGCCTATTCAGTTTAAATATAAAAATCATAAGAAATGATAAATGGCGGTAAAATTTATAATCTACGAAGGTGAATATATCATCCTAATAATGACCTGTAGTAGAGCTATCTGTGCGCTTCGAGTCGAAAACAATTTACAATATTTTTTCGCAACCACTAATGACTCTCCGCGTGTGCTACTAACACAGTAACACTCAAGTCAAACAAAAACAACTGCTGTAGTACGTCCCTCGAGACCCAAACAGGCGATACATAAAAAATTAAGTTTCTCAACAACCAGATATGTCTATAAGCACATTTGCATTAGTTTTTTTTTTCCTTTTGAGCAAAAATGTACATTTACATTAGTTTTCATTTTTCTTTCTGAAAATGGTGAAGCAGGCTCCATGTCCTATTGTCCTGCATTCCACGGAGTACATCAGTCTTATGTCTTTTGCTTTTTTTTTTCCCCCCCTTTACCTTGAATCTCAAACAAAATATGAACACAAATATCATTCTCTCCTATACTACTGTAGTGAACATTTTGATTATGGACAGCAAAACTATACAAAATAAATAGTATATTCCATTAAAACTATGTACGTGTAAGTGTGCTTAAAAATGCTCCTTGTGGAACTCAAAACGGGTTGCACCTCTTTGGTTGAACTCAAAGCAAAGCCTGCTTAGTTCTTGAGCAAGCTTTGGGACCCCACAATAAAAAACTCCTGCATAGCAACATAAAATTACATGATGACCTCAAAATTATTGCAATCTTATACTAAAGTAGTGTTTGCTCTTGACAGCTAAAGGTTCTTTATTAGGCTATTAGGCTATTTGTACTGTTATACTGGATATGTAAAAGCAGGTACTATTTGAGCGATACGTGTAAAAAATGTTACGACCAACTTTTTAAATTGCCTTCATATCTACTAGTTAACTATGGTACGGAATCTGAACATACAAGCAAGTAAAAAAGTGTTCTTATCTCCCTAGAAATATTATCAGATCAGTCTATTAACGCCTTAGGTATGTTTGGCAAATTCATGAACTAGGAACAAGAGAACAAGCCTTGTTAAAGTTCTTGTTCTATTTCCATGGATTTGTGGGAACTAGGAACAAGGGCTTGTTCACCAACAAGCCTTGTTCATGCCTTGTATGTGCCTTGTTTGAATTCTGCTAGTACACGAACTGCTAGTTCGTGAAGGTGCCAAAATTGGCAGTTGCATGCAGTGTCAAATATAAAAGAATAGTTTCAGGTTCGTAGTTTAGAAAGGATATCTATAACCAAAGTTACCTATTTTAGCATATGGATGCTTGGAACCAATTTTAGACAAAACCTTCTTCCAGTTTGGTCTTGCAAAATGGGTTCGAACCTACAAGACGAAAGAAAAAGATTTCATATATATCACCATAAAGTCACTTAACAAACTTCAGAAAAAACAAAAGAAATGCAATGAATTGGAAGGAGTGAACAAAGATTATACCCTGGTTCCTGAAACCACATCAACACCATTCTTAGCATGGTTCAGTGTTTGAAGCATTGTAATTAGAGCTGATCTGGCATCCCCTTCTTCATATACACTTGTAAGGTAATTATGCATCTCAATTATACCCTAAAAGAATAATGATCAATTAAGCATTACTGGTTTGTCCGGTAGAAGATTGCACAGCTTCTTGTAGCTACCAAATATATAGAGTTTTCTTTTTTCTTCTTCTTATTCTAAAGTTTGAACGATCTGTTAATGAGCAAAATATACCCTTTGGTCAAGCTCAGCAACCTCGTTCATGACACCTTTGAACCAATCAAAGGAACCCTGCTCGCGTGTGACCCAATAGAAGTATGCATTAGTCGTCTTAAACAACCTCTTTGGTCGAGATGTGATTCTCATAAGTGTTCCCAAGTCAACATGTGCACGGTTTTGGCTCAGTGGTGGATACAGATCTGCAAATGCTTCCTTTTGGGAAAAGGGAAAGACATCAGGTTAAATGTCTATAGAAGTCATGGAAATATAACATCAAAGCTTGTGGTAGCTAGAATAACCAAAGAAGGTTGACTTTGCAAATAACCCATCCTAAAGTGCTTTCATAATGTAAAAGCAACTATATATATAAATTTATAGGAGGGATACTTAGGCAAAGATAATATGCAGCTTAATATTAATTTCTCATTGCCTAATTTTTCACTCTCGACAAGAATAGCTGGCAGAAATAAGCACTTAACAGTAATGAAATCATGGTTGTTAAGACAACAGACAATAACTTACATCTTCTTCCTCCATTTTCACAATATTGTTTAGTAGATCTTTCAAAATACTTATAAAAGGTGTTGCCCCAATCCCTAATCCAACAAGCAACAACACATCATACTTCTTATAATCTTGTGCAGGAGAACCATATGGCCCATCGATCAAAAGCTTTGGCAAGCTGTAAAGAAAAAAAATATATTAAAAAAAAAACTTGTAGCTCTGATTTCCAGTGTGCCAAGCAAACTATAATTTTACTAGTCACAATCTAACTTCCAATCTTTCATCAATCATCAAATTACTTACAACGTAACTGAACTGACCTAATGAAACATCAAATAGATAAGTCTTCAATTTGTTTGTACTTTATAGCTCCATTAGATAGGAGCGAAGAAGAATTTGACTTCCAATTTTTTGTCAACATAGTAAGTTCCTAAACTCTTTGTATAACATCCCAGGTTTGGAAAATAGCAAGCATACCTTTTTTTGGTGGTTTCATCTGCTCTCAGGAGGCCACTTTTACCAGCAACAGGAGGCTCACAAGCCAAGGAAAAGACTCTCTTAAGCTCTCTTGTCCAGTCTCCAAGTTGCCTCACATGAATACTTAAATAGTCATCCCCAGGTGCTGATGTAATAGAAAAGGGGTGCCTAATATACATTAACCAAGAAAGCATTTAGATAATATAAACATTGGTGTGGAAATTGTCCTAATTTAGTCAAAATAATTATCCGTACGGCGTACATTCTAAGTTGCATATCAAAAGCTTTAAAAGTTTCCATATCTGACTATCAATTTAGTAGTTGTATAAGAATTTTTCAGAAATTTCCTTGTTATTGAAACTAACAAGGATTTAGATGCAATTTTCTGGTTAAAAAACAAAGTCTTAATGCACTTGCATGTTCAGAGTGTGACAATGGCAAACATGATTATCAAAGTAAAATATGAAGTTTTTAATTGTAAAGCCTGCTTGCACCTGTTATGTATGCTGTCCTGGTACTGTACTGTAGCTTTTAAGGACCATTCTAATTTATGCATATTCAATCAAATAATATGTAGCGAGTAAATGTACCATTCAAAGGGAGAAACAGCGGGGCACTGAACAAACATGTATTGGCCACTCTTGTATCTGAATGCTGGTGGTTTTGACATTTGTAGTGTTAGAACATTACCAGGGTATATAGCAACCTATAAAAAATTATAATATTATGACTATTAGAATGACCATTCTAGAAAATTTTATGTTAAATAAGTTTTTGTCATATACCTTTAGCAGCCTGACAGAGTAATAGCCAGATCTGAGCATGCGTAATGTCCTCTCACCCAAATAGATTGAAACTGGCACAGCCAAATACATCCACGTCTATATCACAACAAAGAAACCTCATGAGGGGGGAAAAAAAAGAGGAAAGGAATAAAATTGTAAAAAGTGTTTCAGGCAATATATGGTATAAAAGATAGGAGCTAGTTTGGTACCTATAGTAAAAGTCAAAGTAAAACTTGAGTCCTAACTACCAACCAATGCAACAAGACCTTATATATACATTGCACTCAGTATATATGAATAAACTAGTGACAGAAAACTTAGATAAATAAAAAATGTAACAGTTATTGCTTACTGTTTTGCGGTACCAGACATGGATCAGGTACAAGCACTGGCCATGTACCACCAAGCAGACATAAACAATTGCCAGCAAATGGTGTGAATACCAAAATGCATTAAATCCCGTCAATTTGTCAAATGGTTTTGGCAACTTCACAAGACTCCTTCTGAACCATCGAGTTGCAAGCGTAAATGCAATCACCATGCAAATTACCATAATAACCCCGGTGATACCCTCAACACCACGTACTAACTTCATATATGTCGGTTTTGTTTCACCGAAGTAGGGCTTCAATGGTGCGTATTTATCCTCTGATGCATTTATCAGGCGAGGGAAGTCACAAGTTAGATGATTGCCAGCATGGAGGATTACACCTACCACAATTGCTGCTGCTATTGTCTGTTACAAGAATGAGTGTAAATTCAAATTTATTAGTTGACAATCCATAATCCAGATTTTCATGAAAGCGCTATCAACAGAAATTGCAATGGCTGCAGATATATGCACACAAGACAGAACACAAATTACGGCTCAGATGTGATAGCTGATATTGGAACAAAACTGACAGTTATTGAAGTAGCATAAGGATGCTGAGGTGTGAACAAATTCAAAAAAAGTAAAGAGGTTATCTATTAAAAAGAATCTCACCAACTAGAATAAGCGTAACCATATTTTCTGTCAAATGTCCCTTATTTTTTACAGAGAAAAGAATATTCCTTTTTAGAGCTGTTTTATAAAAAGTAAAGAATAGAGTGAGGTTAGTGGACCACCAAAGATACCAAAGTGCCAAATTTAACTAAACATTGTTCTGAAGAATCCACGAAGACATCATTTTTCAATCAGACAATGTTCTCCTCCCCGTTTAGATGTTTGCAGTGTGAATAAAAGAAAAGTAGTGATAGGGTGGAAACTGGAAACATGGAGAGAATTCTTGGTGGACACACTGCCACTAGGCTAAACTCTCTAGTCTCTAATGGGGACACAAGCAATATGGTCCAATCTGTGTTCCCACAACATTAAATGCTACATTTACACCTAAAACCAGGATGCACAGCTTATGTGTATTAAAAAAAAGTTGTGTATCCAAGTGACAGAAGTAGTGCAGGTTTAGTGGTGACAGTGGCATGGTAGCATGTTGCACCTACGTGCAGACCACACAAAGGGCCACATAGTGCAACGAATAATATTACCTTAAGTGGCTAGATTGATATCTAAGCTAACAAAGGCAATTAGAATATTAGAATTATATTACTTTTAATTGGTTACTTAAATTAGAGATTTCCATATCTCATGTATCTTTCTTATTTTCTCTTCTATTTTATATCTATATAAGTGTACTGGAGGATGTTAGAAAATAATAAGAAATATTTTCAAAAATCTCTTTCTCCTCTTTTCTCAATTTCTGTATCTTTTCTCTCTGTCTCTCTTTCTTTTCCCTCATCTGACCCTAACATAGCACATAAACAGAGTTAGAGCCAGCAAGGACTAATCTTGATTTATTGTAGCCTAACAAAATTTTTCTGTGTTAATTTCCACAAACCATGTACCTATTTCCAAAAAATTCAAAATATAAAGACTCATACAGCACTTTCTTAATATGTATGCCTACTAAAGGTCAGAAAGTGACAAGGCACATGAGTTGTAGTTCCAAAACAGAGGACAACTATTTAACACTCACAATAGAAGAGGCTACACAATAGATTCATACAATAACTGCTGTTTGTTGCTTACTTGTCAAAAAGACGTGTTGCAGATTTTAGGAGGAACCACAATTTCATAATGACCCCATTCAACTAAGGAAGTTAACCAAAATCAATAACATGATTTAACAACATATAACATATTGGATACCTCGATAGCCCCTCATACTGATGTATTTAATTCAAATGCTGAAACTATATCTTAATCTGGGATAAATTTTGTGGAAAACAATATAATGGAGTCATAAGTACATTGAGATACATTTCTGGAATCAGGGGTGCATAGAAAATTGTACCCTCAAAAATAAAAAGCAGAACCAATAACATGCAAATGTACAACTTACCTTATGAAAGTTAATATTATCGTCAAACGGTACAAATCTTGAGGCACGTGTAGATCTCAGCCAAGTTATGGTATTTCGACAAACTGGTAACAAGATAAGGGTCATGTTAAGTTTTAAGGTCTCAGCTGCTCCTTTAGCAACAGTGAGGCAGTACCCCATGACCTGAAAAGCATATCGGTTTCGGTACTGGATGAACTTCCAAATGAACAGGCCAATCATGACCATTATCCAAAGGGCTATAACCCAAATACGGCGCCAGTTGTCTTCTAAATAGTAGCGAAATTTGGTACTAAGTTTCTGCATTGAGCCTTTCTGCCGAAGCCCACCTAGGTTTTGACTTAGTGCCTGGCTGGTGTAGCTGAGTGCTTGGCTGTAATTCATGTAAGTGTCCTTTTGCAGCAGCAATGTCTCTAGTTGCCACAACTGTGTATCAATGTAATTTATTGTTAATTAAGCAAGTCAAACTGATTGTAAGAACAGAAAAAAAA
Organism: Rhynchospora pubera; assembly: GCA_028095005.1. Taxonomy (NCBI): domain Eukaryota; kingdom Viridiplantae; phylum Streptophyta; class Magnoliopsida; order Poales; family Cyperaceae; genus Rhynchospora; species Rhynchospora pubera. Next base: position 81,715,456 of record CM051460.1, on the reverse strand, counting down.
AACACTAAACGTCAATTTAGGAACTTTTCATTTATGCTCTTGGAAGTAAATATTGTTTTGAGTTTTGACATGTTTCAGGAAGATCTCACAATTTGCAATTGTGCCAATGTCGCTACTTTATCTCAAGTATAAATTTTAATTTGTTACGTCTTATTTTGCAGCATACATAAACCACATTTCTATATATGGACTTACAGTCACTGTATCCAAATGAACTGCACACATTTTTTTTATTTCCTTTCTTTTATAGAGGGATGTCTTTGCCATCCAACTTTTTTGTGAAAATTAAAGGTGCATGCACGCTTTGAACCTTTGACCTCTTGGAAACCAGCCTGGAGTTCTTACCACTGAACCACTAGACCACAGGTTTTTTTAATGTGGTTTAGTGTCTGTTTTGATATACATTCTATATTCGCACTAATTTAGTGACTAAAATTTAAACTTGAAAAAAAAAATTAATAATTGAATGTACACTATTGGCAAATTAATTTGTTTATTTTAAACTTGAATATATGCTAGAAGTATTCCTTTCTTAATCCAATCATGGAACTAAACTATTGGCATTTCAAACAAAAATTTCATTTGTTCGCATACAAGTCAACATAGATTAATTAAGCTGACTAGCATTTGGAGTTAAAATAACAAGAAATACTGTTCAAAATAATTGATTTTGTACAGATAGATTAAAACCATCAAATCATGTGGAAACCAAATAATAAAACAAAAGAACTAAAACAAAGGAACATTTATAGCGCCACATGTATGTATTTAAGCTTCCTGTTCGTTAAAGTAGTTGGTGGTGGGGGTTAGACACAAATAAAGCATGCAAGCAAGAGGAGGTCATTTTCAATCATTTTGTCCTTTCAGAAAAAAATCGTAGAATCACACTTTATGCCTGAATTAATGATCCACAGTTGTCTCCAGTAGGTCAATTTCAATCAAAAATTAAATTCTTCAAAGACTCTATCTGGCAGCTGTTGAACCACTATGAAAATAATGATGAGTTTTGATAGGAAAACAAAATGCCAGACTCATGATTTGCGATTGTGGTACAGAGATGGTGGGAATGGGAATGCTTTGTTTTAAGAAAACCCAAAGTCTGAAAGTCATGAATAGGTCAAAGATTTGACCAAACAGTATTGCCTTCTCTTTTCCAGTAAACTCAATACCATATAGTAGAACTGTAGAAGCCAGGGTGGGTATTAGAAATTGTTGGCTCTTTGGTTGTTAAATGATGAATGTTTTGCCAAAGTAAATGAGAAGTACTGACAAACTGATGTGAGCGGGAGTACTGATCAGCGATGCTCTATTCAAACGCATTTGACGTCAAACACGATTCTAGACTCAACTATTAAAATTTCAAATTACCAATTCGAACCGCTCAATATGATCTCCATATTGAAATATTCTTATAGACAAAATTTTATATTTTTTTCGAAAATTTTAACTATTTTTCCACATTTTTTTAAAATTGAAGGGTCTAAAATTAATTAGATTGAAGATTTTCTAAAATCCAAAATAAATAGTAAAAAAATTCAAAAAAATATAAAATTTGATCTCCAACGATATTTCATTATGGAGAACAAATTGAGCATTTTGGATCAGCCGTGCTAATCTCGAAATTTGAGATCTTATCGCGTTTGACGGGCCAAGTGTCAAATGCGTTTATTTCCCATGGTTAATTTTTTGGAAAATATTTTTTTTTCCGAAAAAAAGAATATGTTTAAAATAGACTACAAGATAAGATAAGAGTTCACCGGTACTGGTTACGAACTTACGATTGAGTCTACTACTGGATTTTTCACATTTTTTCACGTATTTTAACTAAAAAAAAGGGTCGTTGAAACATGTATCATGCCAGCTTGAAAAATACTAGATAATTTATGATGAAACTGTCATCAAATTGAATAAAAAAAAATTTTAATAGGACCAATTTTCTTAATACGCTCAAATTGTAAAATAAAATAATAAGAAGAAAGTTTCCCAATGCGCTTTCTCAATCTCAGGGATTCCTGCTTCAAGTAAAGCCAAGTTTTGTGGAAAAGGATGAAAAATAAAGAAAAGACAAAATGCCCCAGTGCATTGTGACCAACCAAACTGTACAACAACAGAACATTTTGTTTTGGGATAAAGCCTGGAAACAATATGACAATTTCCCAATTGCGAACCTTTTTGGGTAGTGCGTCCATTTATTATTCTAGGAAAAATAATATCACTCGAATTTTGGCGATGCAAGTGGAAAACAAAACTTCATGTGCTCAGTGTATTTTTTATTTTTGTACGGTTGTTTGTATTTTTCACTTAAAATAATAATCATAATTCATAACATTTGACTAGTAAAGTTTACATGAGCATCAGACGATGATCAGAGCATGTATAATATTGAGTTGATTGCATCCAGAACTCTTCATAAAACGATATTGTGGGGTCATTTCGGGGGTAAACATGAAAAAATGTCTTAGACTCTAGTCAACCAGTGTACAGTGATGAGTGCGGAGTGCAAAACATGGTGAGTGGATCTACCCAACCCTCATGGCGTTTCACCCCAGCGATATGCGTTTTGTCCTGGCCTCCATACTACTATTTGTATTTTACCCCCAAGAAATTATAATTTCTTTTAGATGCTGGTCAGAAAGTTTCTGGGAAGAGACCAAAATGTTATATACTATTACAGCGGTTTAGCGGCCCCGTTCAAATGTCCAATACCGGATAGGTGAGGATTAATACCCAGTGTAAATGTGTAATGCTACATTTTTTAGTGCAAGTCTGCATTGTCGTTTTCACCAGCCTATAACTTTGTTTGCTTCCTACAGTTATTTAATTTTAATAACAACACAACTAGACTATTTTTCAGAAAAAATTACCAAATCGTAACGAAGTCATAAAAATAGTAAATAACATCTTTTTAAAATGAAATAAATAATTGACCGTTTGGGGTTTTCCAAATGAATATACGCGTTAAATATATTTTAAATTTAAATAGTAGAGGTCGAGATGGCATATTAGCTTTCCAATTGCCGAAGGACAGGCGTAGACGAAAAAGCTAATTATTGGACCAGGAATAAATAAATATTGGGGAAACTTTGAAAGTACGAATTCTATATATTATAAAAGATGATGTGGTATTTAATGTATGAATTCTATTCTATATTTAAAATATGAAGTGGGTTTACTATGTCAACACCTCAATGTAGCCAAGGCTTTCTGAATCCAGCTCTTCCATGATCAGTGCTGCGTATTCCTCCGCTTGGTCCTTTAATCTTGACAATTTATTCGCTGACGCGCTGAGCATTATTATCTGGAAAACAATAATTCATAAAATGAGACATTGTCAAATCGACTATACTGAATCATAAATTTATATTTAGAGAGACTTCTTCAAAGTCTATGAACAGTATTAAACTCCTCTTGACGATAATAATTAATAAATTATGTTTCGATTATTGAAAAGATATCACAGAGTTGCCTGACATTGAGGCCCAATAAAGTAAGAGGAATTTATGAAAGAAATGAAGTGCCGGTCAATCTGCCATTTAGCTCTTTTTAGTGAAGTGTCGAAAATACCCCCCACCAACTTCATATAGCCTTCTGATCCCAGGTTAAAAAGTGTAATTTTATTCTTCATTATCTTAATGCAAATTTTGAAAAATGTTGCTTGTTTCGCTCACCGACTGCAATTTGATAACATGAAAATATTTCTTGCGCTCAAATCCCCAAGAAACTACAAAAGCTGCTTGGGACCCCATTGTAATTTCCAAAACAAAAAAAAAAAGAGCCCACAAATCCACAATCTGTTCAGAAAAATAAAAGCGGTCCCTTCCTTCAATATTAATATATAATACGTTGAAAATTTCGTTTACACCCAGAAAGCCTACCAAGACTTCTATGTGCTCTTTTCAGATAATTTATTGCTTGTGAGCCCCGCCTAAATTTTTGGAGTTTGTGAACTCATATCTTGTCAAGTTTAATTAACCTAGGATCATAAATGAGTTCCATATTTTACGACATCCAGCATCATTCATATACATGTGCTAAGAAAAGCAATGGGAACAGTTAATAAATATGGTCAACTCCCACCAAGTTTACCAAGGCGAAAAAAACAAAGTAAGAATTAAAAACAGAAAGGTCCAATGTGTAAAATGTAAAAAATAAATAAATAAAAGGTTCAAGCCTGGTTTAAGTACCTCTTTCACTTCTGCTTCTGTTATTCTCCCATCGGCATTCTTATCAACCCTGAAATTGATGAAAATTTTCAAAGCAATATAAACTAATAAGTACTTCCATTAATGCACATGTAATAAATGAAATCAAGTACATTTGAAAGACCAATTAATACATTTCGAAGAAAATCTGAAGTCGAGAATCGAAGCTCTGATCTGTGATCTGCGACCAGATCTCTTTCAGCTCCTCTTTACAGATCTTATCCATCTTTGTTCTCCTTCTCCTTGACACTGTGTCGAACAATTCAAGTGCAAACTCCTTTGACTCCACCATTCCTATTTCCAATTTCCAATCCAATAAAATCTCTCAATTCTCAAACATTATGTTTCATTATCCAAAGGAAACAAATCATTCACCATAAATATGACAAAAATACAATAATCTCACCAATGCATTGTGCAAAATCGGATCGGGAGAGGTATCCGTCCTTCGAAAGCCGATCAAAGTTGCGCTGAACCTCGGCCCATGAATTTGCACGGCTTCCGCTGATGAATCTGAGACCGCGCAAGGCCTTGTGCGCGCCTGATTTGGTCCGATCAAGCTGTGCCAGCTGTCGCCTGGCTGCACGGGCAGCGAGAGCCGACTCAATTCCAGATCCACCGGCACTAGAACTGCTGGCAACATTATCCCGGCTGTGAGTTCGCGAAAGTTTCTTGAACTCTGCTTTCAAATCCTGCGAGAATTGCTTCGCTCTCGCCACTGCCTCGGCCTTCAACTCTTGCGAAAACTGAAGGAGCTTGTACGAAGACGTGCGCCGGATCGAAGGAGACCTCGAGTTAGCAGCGGATTGAGTAGACGCAGACGCACTACCTGATCCTGATACTAGATCCGCACTAGCAACTCCAGCTGTGGCCGGCTCGACGCTTCGAAGTACAATGGTATTGTCGTCTTGGAGATCGAGCGTGACCTCGACGAACTCCTCGGAGTCATTGTCGGATCCTCGAATGGAGCTTCCAGGAGAGGATCCGGCGCTGCTTAGCGCCTTTCCTTTGAGGAATTGATCGGATGCGCTTCTCCGCATTTGGCTGGTGGAGGCAACACTGGTGCCTCCACCTCTCATGGCGAGAACAGAGAGAATTTAAGAGAGAAGAGAGAATTACCTGTGGTGTCAGTATGAGGAGACAAGGGGTGTGGCGGGGTGGGGAGTTCAAGACATGGTAAGAGAACTGGTGGCAGTATTAATATGTTAGTAATTTATACGAGTGAGAAAACAGAGAGGAGATAAATCATAAATGGATCCGGAGGGGATTGGGGAATCTTTGGGAAGGTGAGAGAGAGGTCTCTGGACTTGGAGTAGTTTACAGTTTACAGAGAGGATATATGGAGAGAGTAGAGTATTATATATTTTGGTTTTAGAAACCTTTGGAAGGAGAAGTTTTCAAGCTGGCCAGCTGGGTTGGTCGAGGTTGTGTAACGATTAGTTTAAATGGAAAAGGTACACCAAAGGAAATTTTTAAAAAAATTATTACAAAAAGGAAATTAGAGCTGATGAGAAGAAATTGTTGGGAAATGTGAATCTTCTGTGGCGGGTAATGTAATGTCTCGGCGCTACAAAGGGAAGGGAGAGAATGGGTCATTTAATTAACAACGTGGCATTCTACTTAAAAAAAAGATTAATTAGATTTATGCCACTGTCAAATTTAAATAATTAGAGATATGTCATTATTAGATTGCTAATAAAATTTATATCATTATAAATTATTTAAATTAGAGATATGTCATTATCTTATTCAAAAAGATTAAATTCTTAAAAATGCCATCATGAAATTTTTTATTATTTGTAAAAATTTTCAAATTATCCTCGTTAATAAATTCTAAAACCAAAAGTGTTGAACAACCAAGTGACATTTAGCGTGGTAATTTAGAGAAAGTTCCGTATAAATTTTGGCCCATATACATGTTACCTTCGGATTTGGACAAATACAAACATATTTTGGTCCATCTATTACCTTTGCATTTCAACAAAACAACCATGGTAATTTAGTGAAAATATGAATTATGCAAAAGAATTAATTTGACTTTTCCTTTGAATTTCGACAAACACAACCATGGTAATTTAGTGAAAATATGAATTATGCAAAAGAATTAATTTGACTTTTTTTCAGCATAAAACAATGGTACTAATTGTTACCCATTATATTTTATTACCAACGATAGCATTTGGGTTTATTTGTTTTTTTAGTCATGGTATTTTTCTAATTTCAAATTTTTATAATGGCATAAAACTAATTTGTAATTTAGTAATGATATTTTTTCAATTTAAAATTTTTTGCGGTGACATATTTAAAAGGGTAAAATTAGAAAATCAATTTGTCGATGACAAAAATACTAATTTTTACTATTTTATAATGACATAAAACTAATTTAACATTTAGTGATGGTATTTTACTAATTTCAAATTTTCATAGTGACATAAATCTAATTAACCCAAAAAAAAAGTATATTACAAATTGTTTTCTATTTTTTTCCAGCCATTTTTTGACAAATTGTTTGGGTCCATATTCTTTTTATATTATATATATATATATATAGAGGATGGCTAACGTGCCATCGATGGCACGGAGGGTCCCATGCCATCAAGTCATTTTTCAAGATCCAAAATTCAAATGGCCAATCCAAACCGTTCAAGTTGTTCTCCATATTGAAATATCCTTGGAGACAAAATTTTATATTTTTTCGAAATTTTTTGCTATTTATTATGATACTTTTGAAAATATTGTGATTAATTTATCTCAGACCCTCCAATTTGAAAATATCATAATAAATAGCAAAAAAAATTGAAAAAATATAAAATTTGGTCTCCAAGTAAATTTTAATATTGCGATCAATTTGAACGGTTTGGATCGACCGTTTGAATTTTAGATCTCGAAAAATAAGTCGATAGAAAATTGATGGCACGTGTCATCGATGGCGCGTTAGCCATTCTCTATATATATAAATAAATGCATACATCTACAATTTTAGTTTTGATTTCAATAGTATTTTTTTTCATTAATTGTCAACATGTCATTTTTCTATTTAAGTATTGCATATATGACTTAGTTTTCATTAGTCATATGAAAGCACAGTCACGAATCATATCTAATTATTTAATTTAAAAGAGCGCGTATTAAAATAACTCACACAATCCAAGCGAAATTATATGAAATATATACAAGAAAATAGCCTCTTATTAGGCGAATAACTCACACAATCCGTTTGGATCGCTTAGAATAAGAAAAATAATTTCTTTCAAGACGAAAATTTATTTCTAATCATCCAAACTCTTCGCAAAATTATACACTTTCCAATATTTTTCACCTAGAAATAAACTATTTCACTTATTCCTAAGCGATCCAAACTGCCTAATAAATCATAAAATATAAGTCCTTTGAACTGTTGGCTGATGCAAATAATGTATTATTGATGCATTGAGATTTGTGTTATTATATTTGATAAAATTATCAAGATCACCTACTTACATTTTGCATAGAATAATCACTCAATAACTAACCCAAAATTTTTCACAAGACATATATTGGATAAAAATTATTTGATAGGCAATGTCGTATAGACGTGGTCTATTTTTTGTTATATAATTATTGCACTTGGAAGACCTCAAAAGTCAACTTCGTGCAGGATTGTGGGCTTGTGGGTTGTGGCTCATCGGCGAAACATTTTTTGAGTTTCTTTAGACAAAACATGAACTGGACTCGAGACTTTCTTTTTTAGGCTTTATTTTTGGTAGTTCTTCTCGGATTCGAAGTCAACATTAGTTGGGGAGCTACCAAATTCCGAATTCGTGCAGAGTGTACGAGTACTGTACAGACTGTACTCCTTTACCCGCTGGTCCAACTAAATAAAAAAGAAATTTGAGCATGAAGTGTAAACTGTAAAGCCACTAAAATAAATTTGTATATTAAATTCAAAAAATAACAAATTTATATATGCTCCTAACAAGCAAGGTATACTTATATTGCTTTTGCATCATTTTAGTTTAGTAAATATCTTGCTATGACTCGATATATAATTAGTAAGATACTGTAGAAAAATATTAATAAGAAAAAAAAAATTATGAACGTTTACATGACAGTATTTTTATTATTGTTGTGTTACCAAATCATAGTATGTTTTGTAGTTTTAGAGACATTTATTCTTTCGTATTCACCTTTTATGGCCCGATAGAGGTATTCAAATCCTAACGAGTGTCTTTTGGTTTTGGGTTTGATTAATATTGTTGTCAAATTAAATTATTATTTCGAATTTAAAAGGATTTTCAAATTTTATTGTTTTTTTTAAGGTTAGTTGGCCAGAGCCAACCAACAATTTTATTAAAAAAAAAATAAAAAGTCTAGAAAAATACAAGAAATTTTATTGTTAAGAATCCAAAAATTGTTAAGACAAAATTACTATTCCGCCCTGAAATCAGACATGAATTCGACTGGCTAGAATAGTTGAGTTTCTTGAAAGTTGATCTGCTTGACAGCCAAAATGATTTATTTATTTTTTTTAAATTGAGATTAAAGTAGAAAAATTCAAAACTCAAATTATGATTTTATTAAAAGAAATTTACAATTACATTGAATTGACCTATTTCATATTAGATTTAAAATTTCATAAACTATATTTTACATATCGAGCTGACTCAGTTTGACAGATATTCCCGAACAAACAGTGTCTAGTTTAGTATGATTTGTAAGGTTCTCCATACTTTGAATTATAACAATATAGAATTGATTTGAACAAACTAATTTACGAAGGCTCGGTTTGGATGGTTGCAAGAATAAGGAAATAGTTTCTTCCTACTTCCAAATTTATTATAAACAACCCAAACTCTTCACAAAGTTATACATTTTCTAATACTTCTTTCCTATTCCTCTTATTCTCACACCATCCAAATGGAGCCGAAACTAATCACAAGTTGGGAACCTTTTTGCTGTCCTCAAAGACAGAACGCGCGTAATACGGTCAAAAGGCGAAATATCTACAAATAATTTAGGGGCTGTTTGGATTCCTTGGGGAATTTCATCTTCCTAGCATAAATTTATTATAAACAATCCAAACTCTTCACAAATTTACACACTTTCCAATAAATTTATGCCTAGGAATAAGAAATTCTCCAAATTTTCCAAATTCCTAAGCGATCCAAACGGGCCCTTAGTCAGAAAATAAAAAATGGAAACTAAGGCAAGGAAAAGCATATAAATAAAGTTATACAATGACACTCTCTCTATTTTTTTTTTTTTTTTTTGAAAACTAATGACACTCTCTCCCACACACACAAAAAAAAGGGAATTGCCATATAAAATTGATTGGTAATATCTACCATATTTAGGACATCGAAAAGAGAACTATTTTAATTGGAAGCGTGTTTTTTATAGAAACCGAACTAAAAGAAACAAGTGAGGTCATTTCCATTCAAAGCCCATACCTAATTTCAAAATCAAATGCTGGTTAATGCGATCATCCCAATAAAACTAAAAAGTCTTATATGAAATTAACTAAAGACTTGTCACTTGCCAATGATCTCATCAAGAATATAGCAAACCAAGGGAAAAGTATATTGTATCGAAGAAGTATATATAGTAGAATAGGTTATAGGTCCAAAGGACAAATATGTTTAATCCAACAAATGCATATGATAAAAAATTATTGGAAAGAAATGTTCCCTAATTAAGACGCGGAATGACAAAAATCTACTCGTGTATAAAAAGCCCAATTGTAAATTTCCTTACAATATGGGCCTAATAAGTTGACTGGACTGTGTCTTAGTAGAAGTTGGACCGAAAAATTTAAAAATAATATTAAATTAATATATATATTAAAAATAATATCAATATAATAAGATCTTTTTAAATAGTATCACAATTACGGAATCCGTAATTCCGACCGCAATTACGGAAACTCAGATTCCGTAAAACTTAGAGACAATCAAAATCTCTAAGTATTTCTTTCCGTGCGTTAAATTATATTAATGGTCGATTAAGTTAATTGTTTTTGTAATGTTATGCAGTTTATTTTTATGAATTGTCTTGTATTAAATTTAAAAATTTAATATAAAAAATATTAAGTACAAATTAAAAATTAAAAACTTTAACACAAAAAACTGAAATTTTTTTATGAATTAGGAAATAGTAATGATTATAATTTAATTATTGGTGTATTATATATTGTTTGTTTATATATAGATGCTAAGAGAAAATATTATTTAATTATTAAGGTAAGAACCACAACATTTTAGATAATTGAAAGATAAATATTAAACTAATATATATAATATAGAATTATATTAAAATCATTCAAAATGACAACAATCCAATTCTGGCCTTGTTAGGAAACTCAAATTCCGTAACAAACTAATTACGGAATCCCGGAGTCTGAGATTCCGTACTTACGATACTATAAAAAATCTTATTATATTGATATTATTTTTAATATATTATATTAATTTAATATTATTTCTTAATTTTTCGGGAAGTTGGATCTATGCATAGACTAGGCCGCTCTTTTGTCAGACACTAGTTTAAAAAGGATTTATTTTTCAAAAACAATTTTTTTTTTGATGAATTTTTTAAGAACAATTATTTGCACATATACATAACACAAAGGATCATAGAATGTAATCACCACTCTTTCCCAATCCCCAGCGCACAACAATCATATTTACTTAGACAAGTCGGTTGTGAAAAACAAAAAAAAATTCATGATGTTGCATGTGCATGATATACATGGCATTTAAAATACCTTTTTAGTCCTTCCTAACTTCTTCATAGCAGATAAAATAAATAGTTCTTAGTATACCTGTGCATAATAATTTCTCATCAAAATCGTGTAAGCTCCGATTTGAGGTTAAATTCCTCATAATACCCTAGTTACAATTCTCTTTAAGCCAAGGTTCCTGTTGGCAGTTAGCTCTTAATTTCACACATTACCCAGAGTAAAATTTCTGAAATGGAAAAAAAAAAAGAAAAGAAAAGGAAAAAACAACAGCAGCAGCAGCAAAAACACAATGCAAATAAATAAAAAACCAACGTCTGAAAAAAAAGATAGCAAAGACATGCATACTATATCAATAACTAATTTGGATAATAGAAATTTTTATCCCGTTTAGTTTAACCAACGGAGGACAGAAAGGGGGTGGGGGGGGGGGGTAGCTCTTAAATAATAATTCTCATGGGGTGCGTTTGGATATGTGTGGGAAGAAGGGAAGAAGGGAAGAAGTATTGGGAAGTGTGTAACTTTGTGAAAAGTTTGGATTGTTTATAATTTTTTTCCTTCCCATCTTCATTCTTCCTCTTCTTCTTCTCTCATCCAAAAAGGGCAAGTAAATATAGGCTTCAAAGCTTCCAACAGTACACGAAAGGTCAGACAGCTTACTAAAAACTGTTGTTTATAAGTTATAACAGTCACCGATTGTGCTATAAAATTGAATGGCGTTGGTTTTTTTTTTTTTCTTGTCCCATTTAATTTTTCTAATAAAGTTGGTAAATAATAGTAGAGTTCGAAAGTTTCTTTGGAAATATTCAATATCACATCAAATGTTGATGTTAATATAATATTATAATAATAATCACATATTTATAGCACATATGATGAATATAAAATTTTAACATAGGAACATTATCACATTTTATGAAAACTATCTATTTATTTTTTTAAATTGTATATTGATGCCAGTTGGCATTCATATATATATATACCAATCAAAACACTTTTTACGTAAAAAAGAATAAAAATAATTTATCATAAAGTACGATATGCGATTAATTAGATCTTAGGAACGTCACTTAATAATATAGTTTATACAGATTAAAAAGAGTGCAGCCCAGCTGGCCTATAAATCATGTAACTTTTGCTTTTGTACGGCTTTTTGATTCATCAACGGGACATCTAAATTGTTTGTGACGACAGGATCGATCGAGAAAAAGCCATGGAAAATTATTCTAGATGCAGAAACGGCGACTTCAAAATAATCTGAAGACTCAATTGAGACTTCGAACTAGTTATTACTTATTAGAAAATCGATCCAATTCTAATCTGATTCGAATTTTATGAAAATCCTATTCATTTAACAGATCTTATTCGACTCAATTGATCTGAAATTGGAATATAATCTGATTTTTTTTTTAAGATAAATCGTAGGTCAAGCTTTCCAATTTATATTTTTAAATTAAATGTCTATAAAGATCGTCCAGCCGGATTTCGAATCTGCGACCTCTCATTTGAGATGCATTACTATTTGCCACTAGACCAAATGGCGAATATAATCTGAAGTTAAAAAGATTTAAAATTTGATTCGACTTTTAATTTGAAATATTACGTACTATAATTAATACCTAACTTGATTCGATTAAATATGTTCGACATATAATGTATTATAGATAGAAAAAAAAATCGGACCCAAGAAATAAAACCTATCTTAAAATGTTAAACTGATTCGAATTTGACTTGGTTTGAAATCCAAACAAAATCCGAAACTAAATTCGAATTGAACTCGATCCGTAAATTTTTTTTTTCAAAAATAAGTGAGAGCACCACCCGGTTTTATTTTATTTTTTTATGATAAATTGGAGATCTAAACCATCTAATTTATTTTTAAATTAAATATCTATGAAAGACTCTCCTAGCCGGGTTTCGAACCTGCGACCTTTCACTTAAAATGCATTACTCTTTGTTACTAGACCAAGAGTTGATTTTTCACCCAGTTTCATTTTAAAAATGAAACAAGCAAGATAAAAAAAAACTCAATCCGTAATGGATCCAACCCAATTCAAATATAATCCGATTGGATCCAATCCGATCCATTTGATTATCACCGGTATTTGACTCATGTACCCATGGAAATTAAGTATTAACAGAGAACCAGGATTCAAAAATTTGGTGGACCATAGAAGAATCGTTCCAAGTCTAAGCATTCAAGTTGATCAAACCTAGTGATTTAGTTGTTTGGCTGTTACTGGCTTACTGCCTTCGTCAATGAAAGGGACACGCCTTGATGGTCTCTAACTCTCTATACCTCATCTTATTATTAAATAATGATGACATGTGTTGATAGTTGATAAACTTTACAATAGTTTTTGAAACATCTGGGTTTCATTGTTCATCTGGTATGTACAGTTTACAAAAGCATGCATGAATACTATTTAATACTCTAATTAGAAAGGTTAGCAATCAAACAAAATAGTATCACCGGGCCTAAATTGTCAGGACCTAATTTATTAGTTGAACGCGCAACGGCGCAAGACTTGACGTTAGAGAGACTTCAGAAAAGAGTAGACTTGAAAGGGAAGACCAGAGAAATGATGGTTTGACTTTTAATGTGCCTAGGAATTTTTGTTCAATATATAAACTAATAAGTGATGCATAAAAGCTTAAAAGTTATGTATAAATATTACAAACTCCTAAAGCATTTTACATGCATCATTTATGTCCTTCACTGTTTGATTTAATCAATAAATGCCTGTGAGCCGTTTGATACCCCCCCCCCCCGGCCAAAAAAAAAACCTTAATCAATCATGATTGAAAGTTGTACATATTTCTGTTTTTTTTTTCCCATTTAAATAACATAGTTTTGAAGTGTCTAAAGTGCCAAGCTTCTTAAAGTAATAAAATTCAATTTGTTTTCGTCTATATAAAATGTTATGAGACTTATTTATTTTTTATATATTGTACTGTACGTCTGTACATATCTTTAGCATTTAACAAATTATTTATGCACGGAGTTTATGAAAGAAAAAAAATATATGGAAAATGTGTAATATATTTTTTAATTTCCATTTATCATCGATAGATATTTATTTCGATGTAAAACTGAAGACATAACTCTAGTTAAATAACTAGTAGATAAACAAATCATATTAGTTGAAAATAAAGTTATAAAAAGGCAAAAATATAGATACATATATAATCTACTGAAAAAATTGAGAACCGGCTTCGAAACTCGGCTGTGGAGTCTTTCATAGACATTTAATTTAAAAATAAGTTGGGTGGCTTAGACCTCCAATTTATCTTAAAAAAAAAATCTAAATTTTAAATGACCGATCTGAACAGTTCAATATTTTCTGCATATTGAAAACTTACAAGAAACCAATTTTTACATTTTTTTCTAAATTTTTTACTATTTTTTTTTGATATTTTTGAAAATTAATGATATAAACATTATGGATCGTCCAATAACAACGATTATCTAAAATACCAAAAAAATAGTAAATAATTTCGGAAAAATATAAAAATTGGTTTCTTATAAGTTTTCAATATGCATGGAGAACCTATTGAACGGTTCGGATTGATCATTTGAAATTAAAAAAACGTAAAATCGATCGTATTGGACGGAGTCTATCCGTCCAATATATTGGACTCTAGTATTGGCCTTGAAGGTCACTATACCTTCGAGTTTATACAATGGTTTCCAAAACATTGGAATTCTTTGTTCAGTTTGCATACTATCAGGTATCGCAGAAAAAAATAAAAGGTACATAAAAAAAAGCAAAGAAAAACTATTTATTGCTCAAAACTTGATAAACTACTAAACTAGTGACTCTGAAACCTAATTATTAAAGATTTTACAAAAAGTGTAGACTGAAAGGGAGAAGACCCGAGAAGTGATCGTTTGACCGTTGACATGATCAGGAAAATATTCCAATATAGCGGCTGTAATAAATGAAGCATGGAAGCTAAAAGGTTGAATGAACATTTATACTTTAAAGTATTAATAATTAATAAACTATGATGTGAACAAATCATAATTATAAAGGTGTTAATTATGAATTAAAGCAAAATATAATAACCTAAAATTTATAAATAATTATAACATACATTAATTTTAAAAAATGTCAGTTTTCAGGATTAAAATAACTATAACCTGAAAAATGACCTTTTTAATCCTGAAAACTGACATTTTTATAGTATGTTAATTGTATCATATCTGGCATCATACCTTAACACATAATCAACTGATAGTATAAGAATGTCAGTTATTAGGATTAAAAAGGTCATTTTTATTATATAACAGAGTTTAGTAAAATTGTATAAAGTCTTCAATCTAAAAAAAATATTAATCAGCTTCTTATATATTAATGCGGTCAATTTATTTTATATCTTGATAGAGACTAAAATCGCGCCGACAAGTTATATGTCGATTTTCGAGATCCGAGCCCTTAATATATATATTCTCCATATATATGGAATCTCGTTGTAGACATAATTTTATTTTTTTTTTCAATTTTAAAAAAAATTATAAGGTTTTTAAAAACCGTTGGTATTGGAGGGTCAAAAATTATTTAGATTATAATTTTATAAAATGTCAAAAACATAATATAAAATTAAAAAATTATATATATAATTTTGTCATCAATAAGATTTCAATGTAGAGAACAAATGGACAGTCTTTATCAGCTGTTGGAATATCAAAAATTGAGATATAGTCACGACTGATATTAGTCTACTTCTAATATTAAAATACAAACTATATTTCATTGTTTTTCCTGAAAATAAAAATATCAATATTTATATGGAAATACTACGGTTAAAGAGAAATTGACGAATGAATCATATTTAATGTGAAAGTTTCGAACGAACGATCCGAAACGTCTAATGTGATTTTTATATTGGAACTTCTAGCCGATAAAATTTAATGTTTTTCGGAATTTTTTTTACTATTTTCTAAAATTTTTAGAAAATCATTAATTATATTAGTTATAAACGATGAAATTAAAAGCTATCAAATATATTTGATAAAAGAAAAGATAACACTATTTGTAGAAATTAATTATCATCAGAGAAAAGACCTGTAAGTCTGGAACTTACAAATCACAATAGTGAATTAGTGATTAAATATGTTGCTATAATGGACCTAGAAAGAAAGGCCGACTTTGGACTATACTGGGCCTAGAGAACGTATCAAACAATTTGGTAGGGGTGTGAGTCAGTGAGTGTCCTACGCTTAACACTTAAAAAGAGAATTACTTATTACAATCAGCGTTATGTACAATCAAACAATCAGAGCGCTCTCATTCTCGTCTCTTCACGCGAGTTTAATTTTCCACCTTTCACGTGCGACTCACTTTGATCTCCCTCACGCGATCTCTCTCCTCTGATTTTTTCGCAAGACACTCTATCATCTTCATGCGTTGCACCCGCTACCCTCACGTGGCTCCCACTACTAGAATTTCGTTTATCTGTGTCGGGACACCAACAAATCAGAGTCGCTAAACCAAGTAGCGACTCGGAAAGGAAAAAAGCGGGCGGGAGAATTTTATTGGGTGTCGGTAGGCCGACACAGATAAATTAGGACGCATAAATATTCAAAGGAGGGACGCTCTGAAGTTCTGTGTCGGGACGCGAATATGCTGAATAATATTGACGTCGGAATTCCGACACGTATAATGAGAGACGCATGTCAGTTGAGACGCTCAACGCCTTACGCTATTTTCTTTTTACAGGCGCGCTTAATCTAAATATAATTAGAGTCGCTAGTTGACACAGATAATTGGAACTCTAATAAACAAATTAGTAAATTATTTCAATTAAAATTTTGTGTTGATCTAATGTGTCGGCATACTGACGCATTTAGAAAGACACGCTTAAAGTAAGATTGATTAATTTTCTGCAGTTTACCAATTTTAATATCATTCATTCACAGCATATATAAACCCAAGACCCGAATTCATAGCATAGATATACCCAATATCTGAATCCATTAACAAGTAAACCACAAATTCATCCATCAATCAAGTAAATATTCAAAACAATATCCATTATCTATCAATTGAATCGTATGAAGCCTGAGCCTAATTCCCTTAAATACTAATACATGTCAGTATCTAAACTCTCATAAATTGTTAAAGGGACCCGTTAGCATATTGCCTCTACAACCCCAGTGTTAAAGATACCTCCTCATGTCATGTGAGCTTTGAAAGGTTGGATCAGTGTATGCCCTAGGTCATATGATGCATTCTACTAATTAATAATGTCTCTTCTCACCATCTTCGCACCATCACTACCTGATAGACAAAAACATAATGCAACAGGTGTTAGCATAATATCATAAATGTGTCTATAGTTAGAAGAGTATACAATGCATGAAAGTAACTAAATTATGCAAGAATCACCATGCTTGTCCAAACATTTTAAAATTTTCATAATGGAACTATACTAACTAGATAGATTATGATGAAATATACCAGTCATCTTGTACGTCATTTGAATTTGTACCAGGAGTGTCATCCTCAGATTCCTCACTTGACATGTCATGATCATCTATTTGCGATGATTGGCGGTTTGAGTTATTGGAGAGCTCAGAGGGGTCCACTTGGTCCACAATACCTAGTTGTGCCAAGGAATCGGCCACGTCTAATCCTCCGTCGAATGAACCATCAAACTCATTAGTGGAGTCTTCTTGAAAAAAATCATCTTCTTCTATTGGATTGCTATCACCAGGATAGAACTGTCGCTTTCTATTACACTTGTGAACAACCCACCAGTCACTTCTCTTCTTTGATGGATATGAAAGATAATACACTTGAAATGCTTGGGCTGCCAATCCAAATGGTTCATCAGGCGAGAGCTTAGATTTGTGTTTGACTTCGACCAAGCCATGTTTCTTATCTATCTTGACACCATTTGTTACATCAAACCAATGGCAATTGAAAAGGACAACTTTATGGTTAACTCCAGGATATTTGAGTTCAACAATATCCTATAAAATTCCATAATAATCAAGTTCTCCCCCACCATCTGACTCTCCTTTGATGCATACTCCGGTATTATCTCTCGATTTAGATTTCCCATGGGATTTAGTATGAAAAACAAATCCGTTAACTTCATATGCCCCATAAGATAGATATTCTCTACTTGGTCCAAGACTGAGACTTTTAATGCCAGGATTAGGATTAGGCTCGCCCTCAACGGTCTTTTTCAACCATGTTGGAAACTCATTATCTAGAATAGATTGTAGAATCCTGTCATTTGTTGGCCGTCGTGTGCTTTTGATTTGCTCGGTATATGTCTTGTGAAATATTATAAGAAATGTTAGCTAGAAACAACAAGAATCTTAATTTAGATAAGAATATTGAGTTAAAATTAGGACTGTACTCTAGATAAGACTTAATCTCAGGACAATTGTAGAGGACGTAGAGTTTTGCCTTGCGAAAGTTTTGGAGGTTTAATGTTTTCTTATCACCTCGACTAAGAGCACGCCCAGGATAGTTGAAGACAGACAACTGATCTTTCATAGGGCCATCAACATCCATAGGGCAATCACCATTTCCAGTTTCATCATTCACAACTCGTGAGCTGGAATCATAGGCAAAATACGACTTGCAATAATCAGATATCTCCTGTGTAAGGTAGAACTCGGCAATTGACCCCTCTACACGTGCCTTATTGGTAACTATTTTCCTCGCCTCTTTGATACGCCTGTAGAAGATTATATTTGACAAATGTCAATATGAACGAGATATAATCGGTTAATGTATGAGGTAATAGACACAAAGCATACCTTTCGACGGGATACATCCATCGACAATTAACCGGGCCACCCACTCTAGCCTCGTAGGGAACATGAAGAATGAGATGCTCCATACGATAAAAAAAACTTGGTGGAAGAAATCTTTCAAGTTTGCACAATATAACAACTGCTTCTTTTTCTAACTGTTTAAGGCGTACAGGGTCCAACTCTCTTGCACAAATCTCCTTACAGAAATTGGATAAATCTATGAAAGCCTCCCACATAGAATCTGGTATGTAGTCACGAAGTGCAACCGGGAGTATACGCTCTACCAAGATGTGCATGTCATGACTTTTCAGCCCATTAAAAGTGCAAGTGGTGAGGTTAACACATTTGGACAAATTGGACGCATATCCATCAAGGAACTTTACTTTTTCTTTCAGCCATTTGAAAATCTCTAGCTTGTGTGCACGATCCAATGCAAATTTCGCCATTGGTTTATTCTTTTCTCCAATGAGATGTAGCTCGGGACAATTACAGAAAAGTTCCAAGTCTCTACAGGCATTTGCATTATCCTTTGTTTTAGTTGCAACATCAAACACAGTGTATACAACATTTCCACCAACATTGTTCTCCCAATGCATCACATCAATGTTGTGTCTTATCAAATTATCCTGCCAATAGTTTAATTCCCAGAAGATAGATTTCTTTTGCCAATTATGATGTACTTTGTACCCTGGAAGTTGGTCCAAGGGTGTATCCTTTCCCAATGTGAAATCTGGAAGCATTTCCACCATCCTGCGTACATCCGACCCTTCTAGAAGAAGGGTTGGAATTGGATCTCGCACAACTCTGCCTTTAGAGAATTGTTTCTTGTCAGCTCGAAATGGATGGCCTTGGGGCAAAATCTTCCCGTGACTGTCGAACCAGCTATGTTTATTACCATTCGGTAGCCAGAATGCCTTAGTGTTCTCCATACAACATGGACATGCTAGTGCACCACATGTGCTCCACCCAGACAGCACCGAATATGCCGGAAAATCATTGACCGTCCATGTTAGAGCTGCCTTCATTCTGAAATTCTCCTTCAAGGACACATCGTACATGTCAATTCCGGTTGACCACAACTCTTTCAATTCATCAATCAAGGGCTGGAGAAATACATCGATGTCTCGACCCGGGTGATCTGGTCCAGGTATCACAAGGGTTAAGAACATATTCTCTCGCTTCATGACTGTATCGGACGAGAGATTCAAAGGATAACAAACCACCGGCCAACAAGTGTATGAGGTTCCGCCCATGTTGAACGGAGCAAAGCCATCGGTTGCCAATCCCAAACGAACATTTCGGGGCTCCATAGCAAACACGGGGTGGGCCTCATCAAATTTTTTCCAAGCCTCCACATCCGAAGGGTGATACATAAGTCCAGGTTTCTCCCGAGCACCTTCTTTGTGCCACCGCATCTTCTCTGCAGTTGCACGGGTCATGTATAATCTTTGCAATCTCGGGGTGATAGGCAAATAGCGCAAGACCTTCCGCGCAACAGGCTTACTGTTCTCCTTTGTTGGTTGTGTGTACCGTGGCTCACCACATATATCACACTTGTCCTTCACCTTGTCCTCCGGTTTGTAGTAGAGCATGCAATTTTTTGGACATGCATCATACTTTTTATAATCCATCCCCAAGCCCTTTACCATTCTTTTTGTGCGATAGAAGTTCTTTGGAAATCCATTCTTCGTAGGCAGCATACCCTTCACTATAGAGAGAATGCGATCGAAACCCGCCACGCTTAAACCAAAATCTATTTTTGCAGCTAGCAGCTGGGTAATGGCAGATAGCACAGAATGCTGGTCGCATTTAATGGTAGATTCACCTTTGAACTCTACTTCCCACAATGGCGACTCCAATGCATCGAGCATGTTGAAGAAGTCCCTTGCCGCTGTATTAGGACGTTGTTCAGGATCATTCCTTCTTTCCCAATCAAATTCAGGGCCCGCGGCATTAAATACCATCTCCTCCATTAGAATGTCATTAGAATTATGATAATCATCACTTGCTTCATCTACCCTGGCATCCTCTCCATGACGGTACCATCGCTCATAACCAAGCATAAAACCCTTATTTAACAAGTGATCACTGACAGTGTCGCGGTCGTACATCCGGCGATTTTTGCAGTTTATGCAGGGACAAGGTATAGTTACCGTATCATTGCGCTTGGAAGCTACTGACTCATTGTTGAATGCAATATCAAGAAAACTCTTCACTCCATACATGTAATCTATATTGGCCTCGTTGCCATCAAGAACTCTACGGTACATCCAACTGCGATCGCTGGCCATGTTCTGTGAAAAATGAAATCAAAACCTACAAATTCAGTAAGGTGCATTGATAGCTACCTAATCCTTAGGTTAGAATCTAACTTTCAAGTTCTGACATGGAGTGAACATAAGATATGGAGTGCTATGTCTGATGAGACATAGAATTTGTTTCTGTTGATTTGTATAGCTGTCCTGTGGATTTTGTTTCCATGCAGATTTAGGCTAAAAGCATTGATTCCAAAAATAATTATTTTACTTTCATCTATTTTGTATTGTGTATCACCTGCTGGAATTGTACACAACTAGCAATTTGGTTTTAAACAAAAATTGCTACTCAGTTAGAGGGATCAAGCCTTAACAATGCGTACATGAGATCAAGCCTTAACATGAGATCAAATGCAGTCAACTATACTGGAATAAGTTTATAATGAGATTCTAGCCATACTTCTTTTGATCAAATCGGGAATTGCATTATTTTAGTTGTTGATTTTGGTGGTTGGTACAAGCTTGACTCAAAATCCATGGAAAGTAAGGAATTGCGAGTTTCTCTCAATTGCGTACCTTGGAGAAAGAATTGAGAATTTCTCACCCAATTGGTTCTCCCAATTTCTCCCAATTGTACCTTGGAGAAGGAATTGCGAATTGACAGCCTTCTCTTGGAAAGGAAAGTAAGAACGAAAGAAAGGAAGGAAGAAAAGAGAATCGCTTCTGTTAGATGAATAAAGAAAAGAACAACACATTATATAGTATGACTTCACAACAATTGATAAGAAACATTTAATAGTGTAGCGGTTATAAACTTAACTGCGATGAGTGACTTCCTTAGTTCGATTCCTGCGGATTGCCTATTTTTTTTTTGGAAATTCCTGCTGTATGCTATGAATGGTTTGCCTATTTATAACATACTTCTATTTCCAGAGAGATTATAGAGAGATTACACTTCTATTTACTTAGATTACTTTGATTACAAATAACATAATTCCTAAATTAACCAAAATAAGAACATCGAAAGAATAGCTCATTATCAACTTAGTTCGATTCCTGCGGATTGCCTTTTTTTTTTTTTGGAAATTCCTGCTGTATGCTATGAATGGTTTGCCTATTTATAACATAATTCTATTTCCAGAGAGATTACACTTCTATTTACTTAGATTACTTTGATTACAAATAACATAATTCCTAAATTAACCAAAATAAGAACATCGAAAGAATAGCTCATTATCAACTTAGATGTTAATTATCAACTTCCATCAAGATACTTAGCTTACAACATCATTACTTAGAATACAACAAATCCATCAATTACTTCATACAGTTTACTTAGATGCTAACTATCAACTTCCATCATACACACAACAACATCAGGTTACTTGTCTCTACACCCCAAAACATACAGTTTAAAGATACTTTACAACTTCCAGGCTACACATATCAACTACCTGCAATCCCATGCATTGCAATGGGTTGATACAAAATACAAAAATTTTACAACAGGCTGCATCAGTTATTTGGGTTGGATTTTTGAATTGCACTATTATACAGTGCCTCTAATTTTTCAAAACGGGCCAGCACCTGACTCATCTCTTCCTTGTGCTTCCTTTCAATTTCAGCAAATTGAGCATCAATTTCCTGTTGTCTCTCTCTCTCTCTCGATTCACGGACAGCAGTGTCTTTGGTGGCGGGCCCGCTTGTGGAACCCATAAAATGCTAGGGAGACTCCTGCTGTCTCTCTCTCTTTCTCGATTCACGGGCAGCAGTGTCTTTGGTGGCGGGCCCACTTGTGGAACCCATAAAATGCTGGGGAGACTCTTGCGTGATTGATCGAAAACCAAACCCAAAAATTCCCTGCCTGGGTTGGACGAAAGAAGCTTCCTTCCATATTAAGTCATCATGAATTCCCTCGAACTCGGAAAGAGACTTTAAGAACTCATACGCAGACTATATATGCAACCAAGAAAATGATATTAAAGATTAGAGGGGCAGATATTGTATTAAAGTAAAATATAGGGGCATTCCACTAAGTAGTCATACGCAGACTATATATGCAACCACTGATTTAGATACCAAATAATTAAACAACACATCTCATGGTAGGTAGGTCATATCAAAACATCTTAATAAACTACTGTGATACCATTCTTTTATACTAAATAGTCATACGCAGAAGTCAGACCTTCAGATTTTCTATATAGCACCTAACATTACTATTATGACAGAAGGCTGGAACAGTTTCTCTTCAGATTTCCAGTGCATAAATGCAAAATAATTAAATGGGATATTTCTATAAACAAATGAATATCACTCTTGTAAGAATAATAAGTGACAAAGGAAACAATACCGCCACATCTGCTACCCTGGCATTCGCATACACAGCAGTACCATCTGGCAGCACCTTCTTGTGCATTTTATCATACACATCCTTCGATGTTACACCATGTGAATTTTCTTTGATCTGTCACACATTTAAATAAATAAGTCACCCAAGTTAGATGAGCCTGTAGTGATATTAATTTTATCATGCAATGGGTTGACAGGACAATTTAGTAGATGTATAGAGAAGTTAAACTAATCAATCGTTGCTTCACTTGGTATGCGCTACAAGGCCCTGCCACATGGTGGGCTACACCACCGTCTTTTGCTTTGTTGGAATGATTAGTTTGCTTAGCGCCTTCCAACCCTCCTACTCATACAGATCGCATAGACCTTGCCACACTCGAACCTTCTTCAAACACCACTGAGGCGGATGAGCTTTCCACAATGATGGGATTGCGCCAAATTTCTTAGTATATTGGTCCCGCAAGCGACCAAGTGCACTCCTATAGATGTCAGCAGCAATGCTTTCAAAAACATCTATGCATCGCTGGCGCCGTTGACCTACTTCCCATCTATATATTTTCAAGAACTTTTTCAATATAGTTAACCTGACCTCATATGGGAAAATATTGTAGGTTCGTGCTGGTATTGATATGTGCTCGAATAAAAGCATTCTGATTGTAGCATGAATTTTGTTGCATTTGGGGGTGGCTTCAAACTCCCCATCACCGACTACATTCAGACTCGGTCGGAACTCACGATGTGCAGGAGCCCTAGGCTTGCTCGGGCCTCGACATTTCTTTTCTTTTTTCCCCTTCTCTTCAACCTCTCTCTTTCTTTTTCTAACCCTCAGCAGCTGGTTGAGAGGTATGTCATCTTCTGAGTCATCCTCGACATTGCTACATTCTTCCTGATGCTCAACCTCGCCGTCGTCTTCATCCTCATCAGTCTCATTCTCCCTAACTAGATCATTTGGGAAGCTCATGCTGATTTTGTGCATAAGCCGGGCCCTCTTTTGTCCATCATCCCAGTTGATAATTGCTTGGCATAAAACATTCTCTGCCTCACCTTCCCTTGGATTCCCCATCGGTTCGGCCTCGCCATTATTTGGTGGTGGCTGATCACCACTTGGATTCCCCGTTGGCTCGGTCTCACCTTCCCTTGGATTCCCCATCGGTTCGGCCTCGCCATTATTTGGTGGTGGCTGATCTCCACTTGGATTCCCCATTGGCTCGGTCTCACCTTCCCTTGGATTCTCCGTTGGCTCGGTTTCACCTTCCCTTGGATTCCCCATCGGTTCGGCCTCGCCATTATTTGGTGGTGGCTGATCTCCACTTGGATTCTCTATTGGCTCGGTCTCACCTTCCCTTGGATTCTCCATCGGTTCGGCCTCGCCATTAATTGGTGGTGGCTGATCTCCACTTGGATTCTCCATTGGCTCAGTCTCACCTTCCCTTGGATTCTCCATCGGTTCGGTCTCGCCATTATTTGGTGGTGGCTGATCTCCACTTGGATTTATCGGCGTCTCTCCTGTGCCGAGATCAAATTCCTGATTAGTGCGCGGTTGAGAGGTTGCACCAGGATCTGATTGCTCGGATCCCTGTATTGTTCTATTAGTCATGGAACGAGTTTGTACCCTTCTGTCAGATAATGGAACCTTCAGTATCTCCCTTTGTCATCTTCTTAGAGATAAAATATCAATAACCTTCTTCCTGGCTTGCCTCTTTGTCACAGGCATTTTATCTGTCATATGTTGAAAAAGAGTCAGCAGAGAGGTTAAAATAACTATAAGAATATGTACATAATACACAAGAGTACTACTAGGACATACGACTCAAAAGATGCTTTGCAGATGCACAATAGCAAGCAACCACATAATTATGAACTATAATAATGGTACAGAATTATTTATTATTTAAAAGAATTGTATGAAACAGAAGTTGAGACTTCAAAGTCATATATAAATAAAAAGAAGTTGAGACTTCAAAGTCAAACAGCGAGAAAAATACATACATATATCATGCACATGTGACTATTATAGAGGCAAGAGGCATTAAAATGAAGCTCCTATCTTCAATTATACTTCTGGACTCATTTTATAAGGAAATCCATACATTTATTTTATTATAGGGGATGTTAAGTATAAGGTCAATACCAAGGTAATTTCAATGATCATTAAAACAAGGCCAACAACTACAGTTCTGAAAGGCATATAAGCAATAAAGCCTATCATTCATCAACAATAATCAGAAAATTCATTTAGGTCCCTTATTTCTTGACAATTATACTATCGATTTATACAGTTCAGAAAAACTTATTCTTAATTTAAATCCTTCCAAACTACAATTTCTGAAAACGAAAGTAGACATGCAAAAAAAGATTTCATGGAAAATGCAAAAAAAGAGCTTACTGGTCTTCCTTTTGTCAAGGGAAATGCAAAAAAGATGAGCTCAGGAGCATTCTAATTATTGGACCATTCGAAGGTAACAGCATAACAATCTGACATTTATTGTGTATAACTAAAGATTGAGGTAAAATGTGACATTTCATGGGTTTATTGTGTAAATGTGTAAATGTCTCAATCTGACCTTTTTTGAGTGTAGATAGAGGAAAACTAGTAACTTCGAGCTAGGGTTTATTGTCCCTTCGTGCCGATCGAGAGAGAGACTTCGATGGAGCTCCACTTCGTGCCGATCGAGAGAGAGACTTAGGGTTTATTCGCCTCCACAGAGAGACTCATTTGTATTTTCTAATGAGATTGTGGTATACTAAACTAAAAATTAGATTCAAATGTGTTTCTATAAACTTTAAAAGCATGTACATGTATATCAATGCTATGTTAGAAATATACCCAATAAATGATATAATATAATGCAAATTAAGTGTATTGGAGAGAGAGGTGTGAAACATGGAAATGGAGGGTCCAATGTGACGCGCCGCTGCAAGTAATGGAGAGGGAAAAATGCAAGTAGCGGAGGGTCACACGGATTGATGACTTGTCTTTGATCTGAGTCGTTTGTTCAAATCTAACGAAGGGTAGTGATGATCACAATTATATATAGAATCAATAATTAAACTTTGACGACATACATCAACTATGAACAAAAGCCATTTCCACAAAAGCTACGGTAATTAACATAAAAATTTAAATAATTAAAATAATAATTTATAATAAAATTGCTCCTTAATTTAAATAAAAAATTTGCTATTTTAGTTGCTCTATATAAGTATAACTTTACCCAATTCCCTTAAGTCAGAATTGGAATGTCATATTATTTTTATTTGATGTTTAGAAAATGGTCTTTTCTAATTCAAGACTAGAGAATTGCCAATTGAAAATTAATTATAAAAAATAGTTTAGCAACTTTACATGCAAGACTAGGAATGTCGTGTATATTATTTTTATTTGATGTTTAGAAAATGGTCTTTTCTAATTCAAGACTAGAGAATTGCCAATTGAAAATTAATTATAAAAAATAGTTTAGCAACTTACTAGTTGTTGAAAATTATTAAGAGAATTCATATGTTTTAACTAAGAAGAATCACATTAACTCAAGACAAGCTTTTTTTATTTTCATAAGTGTATTAATTTACAACTTTACAAACCAAATATATATATATATATATTTACTAGTAAAATAACTTCAAATGGTACTAATATATTTATATATGTATATATATATATATATATTATTTCATAAGTATATCTACTACCTCATAGAAATGGTACTAATAAAATAACTTCGAATGTAACTTCAAGTGTAACATATATATATTAGTGTGATTAAACACTAAGATATGGTGCCATTATTCCTATTGACAGTGAACAAATATTATACCTATCATATCTAACTTCAAGTGTAACTTCAAGTTTAAAATCATGATACTCTATCATTTCTAACTTCAAGTGTAACTTCCAATGTTACACTGCAGAATTGATCTAACTTCAAATGTTACAATTTTATGCATTGACTAATAATAGTTACTACATAACTCTTTAATGCAATGATAGAGAAAAATAATAAGTGATTCATTCAAAAGTGTATTACAACTGACAAATCAAAATAATAAATCAGATACAAGTTTCTAAAATTATAATTATGATCTCAACAATATTTTTTTTTTTGGAAAAATCATCTCAATTACAATATCAATGATCTCAAAAATACAAGTTTCTCAAATTATAATTATGATCTCGACAATATTTTTTTTGGAAAAATCATCTCAATTACGATATCTATGATCTCAAAAATACAAGTTTCAATTGACAAATCAAAAGAAGAAATCAAATACAAGTTTTTCAAATTACAATTATTTCAGAAATTACAACAAATATATTATTTTGGCAGGAAAATATTTTCATAGATAAAGAAAATTAGATAGGTGAAGTTTGATTTCATAGTTATCAAATTGCAAAATCCCTTATTAAAATATCTTCATCTAAGATATAGTACATGCATGCCTAGTTATTTTATACAGATCTCTAATATACTTCCCCAATAATTGATAATATTATACCTAGCTCAATAATTATAAATGACATACGTATAAATATATATTTCTTAAATACAAGATATGAATTCAATCAACGGAATATTTTTCTAATCTCAATTCGTTCTCTACAATACACCTATACAGTTCAAATTTTAAAGTCGTCAGATCTTTAGTCGATAATGGATGGTACTTCATTGTATATTAGTTGCAATAGGAAATTGCAGTGGTAGCAAATCTTTTGGGGGGGAAATCTTCGCCAGCTAGCGCCAAATATCTTCATATTCTCATCTACGCCAGCTAGCGCCAGATATCTTCTACGACAGATATCTTTTGGGGGGGAAATATTTTCTACGCACAGATATCTTCTACGACATATATTTCTTTCCTAAATTTCTCATCTACGCACAGATTTCATTTATTCCCACAAAACTTTTCATTATTTCAGAAATTTTCCCCCCAAAATTTTCGTCCAGGCGCTAAAATTGGTTTGGATTTTAAATCTGAATTATAGTTATGATTCTATTTCGGAGATATAAGCAAATTTCTCCTCCCGACAGAAAAACAAATCGGTATGATTCTAGATCTAACTTTTCTCTCCTTCCCTCTCTTTTCTCTCCTTCCTCCAAATTTAGATCTAACTTTCTGTTATTCTTTTAATTCATTTTTATTAACTTGGCAATAGGTTTTTTTCGGTTTGTGGAAGCATCAAGCTATCTGTTCTAAAGGTCAAATTTCGATTCACTCTCCGTTTCTTTTTAATTTTTGATGTTGATTTTGTTGTTTCACAGCATGATAATTGTCGTTTGTTTGAATTTTTGATGTTGAGAAATTTTTATTTACTTATAATAGCATGATAATTGTCGTCTGTTTGAATTTATTGTGAATAATAAGAAGAAACCTTCCTGCCAACAATAAATTGCAAAAGAACTGATTACCAAGCAATAGCAAGACAATAATTTATTACTTTTAAGATATCTATTTTTCTTTCTGGAATTCAGATTCTGAATTTTCCAAAAGTGGATTATGAATAAAAATTCCCAATTTCCTTTTTTAATTTCCGATAAATTCAATAGTTAAGGTCCAGATCTCGATTCTATAGTGGTTAATTTAGGCTTTTAAGTATAATTACTACTAATTAAATTTAATATTAACTGATGTAGTTATATGATGACATTTTTGTATGTAAGGTTATTCTGATATAACATATATTGGGGGTTTTAATTGGCACCCCTTGACTTACTGTATTTGTCTTATACCATAGGTCTACTACAAATGTCTACAATACTAATTGTAGCAGCGCAT
This sequence comes from Rhynchospora pubera, assembly GCA_028095005.1. NCBI lineage: Eukaryota > Viridiplantae > Streptophyta > Magnoliopsida > Poales > Cyperaceae > Rhynchospora > Rhynchospora pubera. The sequence continues at coordinate 81,686,383 of CM051460.1, read as the reverse complement.
TTCTGCTAATTTTTTTATAATTTGGAGTGTTAATCAAGTTGCTGTTTTGTTGTATATTTCCATTGCTATGGTATCCTTGGAGCTTACCTTTGAATAACACTAAAACTAACTATATATTGAGATATCTATAAATTTATAATTATTTCTACTGAATATGAATGTTATTTCCACCAGTAAAGTCGTGTAGGACTAGGTCAATCAATTGGATTAATCTTTCTTCACAAATAAGGGGTTAGTAATTGTTTGAATTTCAATTCAACAAGTAGGTTTGAAATACAGGAAAAGTCAACACGTTAGGTTAGTAATTGTTTGTATAAGCTGTCTTGCTATTTTTTTTTCTAAAATTTTTGTTTCATTTGTGGACGTTTAAGATTCTTTTCTCGATTTAGTTATGTCAGTCTAAGTGTTTTATTGCTATTGCTTGTGTGATAATTAATTGTTTGGTTTTATTTCTTAACTTATCCCCTAATTTCTTACTTATTTTCTCTACTATCTTTTCTGCATTTGGGTCACATAGTTGGTGACTTCATTTCCTAGAACTCCTGGAGGTATGGTTTTGTTAGGAACTCAAGTCCACGTGCAATTTTAATTTTTATTAATATTTAACAAAGAATTAATACGCACGATTAACGGATCTAGTCATTCAAGTGATTAACATTATAAAAGGAGAAGCGTAGAAGGTTACCTCTTCCGAAATCGTATCCGGAAGGTTCGAATCCAATCTTTTGGAGTCGGTGGCGTGCTCGTCTCTTCACGGCTGCCTCCGGTTGCCTCGAGTCCACCTAGGAGATTAACCAAGTTCTCAAGACAAGTGCTAGCTTGTCCGAGACGATCGCTAATTCCCTGTTTTCTCCTTCGCGCGATTAACGATTAATTGGAAGAAGAAAACGCTCAACACATGAGCTGTATAGAGAGGGAGGGAGGCACACAAGAGAGGGAGGCACGAAATTTCTGCCCTCTCATGGAGCCGTCAGCCAGGGAAGAAGAAGAGAGAGAGAAAATTAGGTTTTCCACGTTATTTCCATAAACAACGCTGCCTTATATAAAAATCAGCTCTCTTCCATTTTTGTCAGGACAAAAATATCTCTCTATGCACGAAAATTAATGGATAATTATGGGATAATCCACGTGATATAATGGCCCATTAATCCACTCCATTAACTGATCTCAAATCGGGCTTTTAATTAACTAATTAAACAAAAGACCGATCAGCTCAGTATAATAAATATACGTTGAACTAACTTAATTATTAACATATTAATAATTAATTTGGAATTAGCATATGCATTGTATTATTTCTATATGATCCATTTGAGTTAATTAATTATAACGGTTCATAACGGTATATAATTAATTAATCAACTTATCATATATTCGCAATACTCACTACTGCAAATAAACAAATAATGCACGTATGGTTAAAGTCCTATTTGTGTGACCCTTTGAGGATTTATGCTATGTTGGACATGGAAAATAAATCACTATTTATTTCCAATAATCATAAGCGGTATCTAGCAACACGTTATGATTCCCAATTCGCATAAATAAATACTGTACCAATACAATACTTCAATCCTGCATAAGAAATGGTATCTTATTGTTTTGATTCTTATGTCACATGATATCCGTGTATAATCCAAGATAGGAATGTGTCATTCTTGCAGATTATACGTTTTTTGATCTAGAGTTGATCGCCTAGTTGCGCGCATACGATCCAACTTCATCAAGGGGCCCAGTAGATATCATCACTCACTAGGTGAACTAATGAGGGACATACGGTTGTCTTGATGAACAGTTTCTCCCCGCACAATTCAAGAGAACATAAATAAAGTCCGTATAGCAGCCCTTATCAGGAATCAACGTTAGACGATATTTATAGAACCTATCCTCATGTGGAGAAACTGAATCATCTCAAACTCAGAATCAAACACGTATGAAATAAATAATGACACATAACACAATCCATATATTTATTTCATTGGGTCATGTCCTGTGCTATGTTCCAGTAACATACACATATGCAATTAAGTCGGTAACTCTTTACCCATGATTTGCAGAACTTAATCATCACTTAACTTGCATACTAGTCTTATCTGATAATTAATGTTCCTTGTTAATTATCAAGACTATGGACTCTTTAGAGATATTATTGTCATTCTTACGAATGATCCACAGAGATCTACAATTCAGATCCTCAACCTGAATGATCTGTCAATAATAATCTCTAGGAACAAATGATCAAGCATCATCAATAACATAAACTAATATAATAGTTACCAACTGATTGGCTTCTAGGACATATCTCTAACAGGTTTTCCCAATCAATTTCTCTACTCTCTTCTCTCTTCTCTCTATACTTAGTTCATATGCTTTTCTGAACTGTACATAGTCCCTGGTACTGACCTTATACTTAACATCCCCTATAATAAAACAAATGTATGGATTTCCTTATAAAATGACCTGCCGGCCAGATGTGATTAGTACTTATTATACAATATGAGTCCAGAAGTATAGGAGCTTCATTTTAATGCCTCTTGCCTCTGTAATAGTCACATGTGCATGACCTGATAACCTTATTAAAAGCGTGCCCAGGATATATGTATTTAGAGAGTAGGACTTAGTTCTCCATTTGATGCCTGTACACAAACAAGAACAAATATCTACCAAAAATGTAATATACTGAAAGGATGTTTCTTTTGACAGATCGAGCCATCATGGTTACCCAATCAAGAATGAAGAGGAATCGGGCTGCTAGCTATGTAGTGCAAAATCAACCCCTGCAAATTGAGGGGGAACCTGTCAGGGAGGAATCCAATAACACGCTTAAACGTCGAGGGAGAGGGAGCAGCAATAGGAGGGAGCCAACCAGCGTTGTTAGTGATCGACCTCTGATTTGGCTTGTTGGTAAGAAGGAGTTCGACTCATATCCATATTGCAGCAAGATTCCCACCACCATTTGCAAGATCGCGCTAGAAAACTTTGACGGCCCATGGAATAGTTTCCATGTGTTCAATGTTGCAGCTAAGACTTCGGTTATGGAGGAATTTTTTGTAACATCCTGAATCACTCCCTTGTTTAAAATGATTATTTATTCATTCTTAGATCAGTCTAGGTAATACATTATACAAATCTTAAAGAAATTGTTGAGAGGTTACAGTAGATGCATTATACAAATTCTTAGATGAATTAAACCTTACTCAGATACATTATACAAATTGTACCTCAATTATACTTGTTACAACAAAACACATTATACTGTAGCAGATACATTCTTAGGTCATATGCATTATACAAATTCTTAGATCAATTAAACCTTACTGTAGCAGATGCATTATACAAATTGTGAACCTCAATTATAGTTGTGTTATAGCAAAACATATTATACTGTTTCAAAATATCTTGTGCAGACTTGCTACAGGTGGAGGTGTTTACATGTGGACAAATGTCCTGAAACTCCTGAACAGTGTCGAGAAGTTCTTGAAAAGATTGCGGCAAAAGGGTTTAAGGAGACGCTTCGTCGATGCCGGCTCGATTGCAAGAATAATTTTGATTATGACGTTGAGAAGTGGAAAAAGCAAGTCCCTGTGTGGTGCAAAAATGCTGAACATTGGGAAGAGTTGTGCGACCTCTGGTGTTCTGAGGAATACAAGAACAGTTGTGATCAGGCCAGACAAAACCGATGCAACTCTGGACAAGTCGCAAAACATTGTGGAGGAAGCATGAGTGCTTATCAACATCAGATTAAATGGGTATGCCTTTCTGAAAACATTCTGGAGGAGCCAAACAAAATTTTGTAGAGCATATTCATGATTTCTGGAAACATAAAATTTGAGTTCAGTAGTTATTGTTAAAACATGTGCCAGGTTATAGGTTTAATACTAAATATAATATGTTATATTGATTGTAAATCTGACATAGATTGAATTTCATTGCAGCAAAAAGATAATAACACAACTGACAAACCAAGTAAGATAGATATGTACATTCATCTCCATGCCAAGAAGAAGAATAAGAAAAGTTGTCATGGCAGCCATGTATCCGAAGAGAATGATGCTACTCCTGAGCTGGAAGGGGGAGAAGATCAATCTGACTTGGAATTTTTTGATGAAGTACAACTACAAATTTTAGTAAGCTAATTATTTCTGCTTCTTTCCTTATCATTAGTATTTTTAGTGTATTCTTTGATGAAATGAGTGACTCCTTAATTCCTGTGCAAATTATATTTAGTGTATTCTTTGATGAAATGAGTGAATCCTTAATTCCTGTGCCAATTCTATTTAGTGTATTCTTTTGATGAAATGAGTGACTCCTTACTGATCATTAAGATAAATGATGTTACTGTGCAAATTTTATTTAGTTTTATTTCTTAGTCGTCATGTTTTATTTCTTATTTTCTATACATAGGAGCGGGTGAAGGAGTTGAAAGAGGATCCAGAGTATAAGGACCAACCTGAGGAGACATTATTTATGATTGCTTCTCGTGAAGCAAACAAGTGCAAGACTTATGGGTTCGGGAGTTTGCTCGACAACTGGGAGATGCCAACAGCAACCAATAGACGTGCTAGGCCCTCCAACTATTCATCTTTTAGCACAACCCCTGTATCGACTGTGTACACAAAAGAAGAGGTTGAGAAATTGCTAGAGGAACGCGAACAAAAGTATGCTGAAGAACGTGCGAAAGAGCGTGAAGAACAAGAGAGGAAGGATACTGAGCGTGATGCAAGAAACCAAATAATGTTTGGCCAGATATTTGCAACACTACGTCACACCATACCAATGATAAACATGCCAGCCTTCAACATGCCAGCCTTCGACATGCCCACCGACATGCCAACAAATATTATGGTAGGTACATGACCTTTAACCTGCATTGAATAGGTCAAAATTTAATATTGGGTTTGGTGTCAACTCTTTTGTTAAATTATTAGTAAATGATTAGAAAAGAACAAGGATAATGTGCTTGCTTGGTTATCATCCTACTACTTCACTATTCACTATTTCACTATTCACTGGCTGGATAGAGACTAGAGATGTGCTTGCTTAGTTATTAGTTTTGTTAAACCAGAGACTAGGATGATAACTACTCTTCTTTACAGTCTTACAGCAATGTGCTTGTTTGGTTATCATCCTACTCTTCCTTAATATTGGGTTTGGTCAATTTTTTAATGTGCGTGCTTGGTTATTAATTTTGTTTAACTTTATTAATGTGCTTGCTTGCCTCCATGTTTTGGTCAATTTTCAGCAACACAGAATTTTGGCAATACCACCAATGGGCAACACCACTGCATAGGGGGCCACACATGAAGAAGGGTTAAGTGCAGCATCTGCAAGCATGTCGAATGCTATGGGGGAATACACAGCGCTACTTATTAATACTTCGCGCAAGCAAGTTGAGAATCAGTATGTGCCTGGATATGATAATTTAAGCTAGATATACTATGAATTCTGGTTTACTTTCAATTCTAAATCTATGAATAATTTTTGTTATTTGTATTGGATGATGATTTTTGTTATTTGTATTGGATGATGATTTTCAATTCAATTCACAATATATATTTGTGTGATTTTTGTTTGATTCAATGTGTATGGCTGAGAATTTCAAAATAGCTGTGACTAATTAAAATCGTAGGAATTAAATAGTGTGGTACCAAATTGGCACCGGGAAGAATTGAATGGCTGTAAAAATGTAATTGATGTGGCTATCAACAATGGTGTCAATATACCGACGTTTTTGATCTAATATACAGAAACGTAGAAAAACACGGATATAGTGGGCCCCTCTAAATTCTGACAATGAATTTTCTGTGTCGGTGAGCAAAGGTGTCGCTATATCGACTTTAATAAGTTGTGGGCTCCGTCAAATTCTGACAATAAATTATCTGTGTCGCTAATAATAGGTGTCCGGATACCGACTATTATAAATTGTAGGCCCCGCTAAATTCTAACAACATATTATCTGTGTCGCTGATCTAAGGTGTCGGTTTACCGACAAATTAGGTGTGTGGGCCCCGCTAAATTCTGACAACATATTATCTGGATCGCTCGATATAGGCGTCGGTATACCGACATATAAACGTCGAAATAGAGACGCGCTTACTGTTTGGATAAGCGATCGGAGAATTAACTCCTTTTCTCCTCCGCTTCTGACCCTCTCGATCTACGACTCCACCTCCTTCATCTCCTTTTCTCCACCAAAATAGAATTAACTTCGGCTATCATGATCTCCCTTTGTCTCAGCTCTAGCTCAACTTCTCCCTCCCTTTTTACTCCAATCATCTACTATTATTCAGATCAAGAAGTAGAGATCAAAAAGGGTGAGATTAGGAAAGACATTTTAGTTCTTGTTCTACTTTGATTTGGAAGTAACTGAACAATTATTAGTGAGTAATTAAACAATTTCATTGGAGTGTCTAATATACATAATCTTATTAATTATATAATATATATATATATATATAAGAGTAACTAATAGACTTTAAGGGAGTATCTAATAAATGTAAGAGAGTATCTAATATTTAAGTCTTAAGAAAGAACATTTATATTCTATTATGGAAGTATATAATTTATAGTAAGCGAGTAACTAATAAGTTTAAGGAGAGCATCTAATAATTGCTCGGTACTATCTAATATTTATCTTTAGAAAGAATATTTATGTTGTGTTATGGAAGTATATAATTTGTAGTAAGGGAGTAATTAATAAGTTTAAATAGAGTATTTAATACATGTAAGGGAGTATCTAATATTTATGTCTTAAGAAATAACATATATGTTATGTTATGGAAGTATATAACTTATAGTAAGCGAGTAACTAAAAAGTTTGGCAGAATCTAATATGTTAAAATTTTGCAGTTATTTATGTGATTAACTAAAAAGTTTAAGGGAGGATCTATTATTTATTTTTTAATAATAAATATTTATATTTCTATCATGGAACTATATAAGAGAGTATTTTATTGGTAATATGAAAGTAATTATATAAAATAAGGAAGTACCTAATAAGTTTAAATGAGCAATTATATATAGTTTGTTATGGAAGTATATAATTAACAGTAAGGGAGTAATAAGCTGAAAGGAATCTAATAAGTTAAAATGAGCAATTATTTATGTGAGTAAGTGAACAATATAAGAGTAATTAATTGGTTCAATTGAGTATTTTAATTAGACTCAAGGAGTATATATATTAGAATAAGAGAGTATGTTATATGAATCATACAGTTGTAAGTCATAATGGAGTATTTAATTTGTATTAAGCAAGTATTTATATTTTTGATAAGCGAGTTCATTTATAAGTATGTTACAGGAGAAGGAGAAGGGAGATGAAAAATGTGAGTTATCTAAATGAAGTAGAGAGGGAGATGAGACAGAGAGAAGCGAGGAGAAACGGGCAGAAGAGAGTGAAAGAGGCTCATGAAGAGATAAGAAAAAGAGGAGACAAGACAAAGGAGACGAGGGAGAGATGCGAGAGGAGATGAGTGAGAGCGGAAAAGAAGAGAGAGGGGCGTGCAGGGGTGAACAGGGGAAGGGAGGGGACGCGGGTGAGGAGAGGGACACACCTTCCTTTTTGGGCAGCGCACAATTGCCATTTTCGGAATCCGATTGCTTAATTTGCTTTAGAAGCTGATTGCACTTATCAAATCTGAAAAAAAATATTATGTTACGCTACTGTCTACTAATGATCTTATCGAAGGAAAACAATTGTGAAGCAACGAAAAACTTGACGATCGAGCATTTGTGCATGTACCATTAAATGATCCTTACCATGCACTAATATTTTGTCTTTCAATTATATACTGTAAATATATTAAATTGAATTTAACTAACCCCCTATCTGTTCTCTATATCCAAATACAAAAACATTGGATCGTTGAAGCATCAAAGATGGCAAAAGGACAACGATGTTTGTTCTCCACCCCCCCCCCCCCCCCCCCCCGAAGTAGTAATTGGGTGTAAATATTATTACTAAAAATGTCAGTAAAAAAAAAAAAAGACCAAGATCAAAAGCTAACATCTGAAACTTGCTTCCGTTCAACTATACCAGTATACATACATCAAAAAAAGGAAAAAAGAACTATATTCCCCAATTTATATCATCAAATCATAGATAACAAATACAGATGACTGCATCAAATGAGCTAGTTTATATCATTGATAAGAAAAATAACTGAAAATGAAAAGTTACATTGTGAAAGACTGGATTGTCTACAAATGTTTATCTTTCGAGTACATTTTATAGAGCTTTTATACAATTAACAGTTTGTCTAAAGTTGCACCGGATTTCATGCAACAGCAATCTAAATTATAAAAGCAAACTCAACAAGGACGAAATTAAAGTGGGAGATTTTGTTAGACTAAACTAGAACTGAGAAAGAAACTGGATTTGCTTAATTAGTGGACTCAATGCCTCCATCAACTTCTCGCAGGGATGGTTGTGCATTCCTTCATAAGTCGTCACAACAATGCTAGTATCCTTTGACAAACGTTGGACCTGCTTTTTTACGTTGCATGTGTGATGAGTGCATCGGTAATAGCTCCTGCATCAATAGTGCATCATTGTTAGCACGAAAGCAAAAATGCGGTTAATCTATGTTAAGTTTGTATTTAATCCATGCTCTTCAAGTTGCTACATATATGCATGGTTAAGGTCAGTTAACAAGTAGTTCTAGTAATCCACTATCATCATTTGGTCTCGTCTTGCATTTAGTAAAACCAAAGTAACATTTGGACTTTACTCTAACTAGCTACATGTAATGCAACAAATAGAACCAAGTCTAGCTACATTAAGCTTAAGCATTAACATTACCATTAGCAAAAACCGACAATGTGTGGTTTCAGTGTTTTTACATTTTACACATGCATAAAGAGTCCAGAAATATATGGTAATCATAGAACAAAAATGAAGCAGTATTTAATTGGCAACCCTTGTATATATAACTGTTCAAATTGAAAACCCTAAACAATGCGCATGCACACAACTTATCATCACTATTCGTATGACATACACACAAGGCATGGAATTTGGGAATGCATTTGCATATATGTGCCCATGAATAATCTAGTGCATTTATATTAAGTCCTAAACCCTAACTATTACATCAGAGAGTATTAATGTCATATCTCTGACTATAAGCTAATTAGTATGTTTAATTTTTTTATTAACAAAAATTAATTCTCTTTAGCTATCATCCAAGTTTACATTTTAAAGATCAATTTGTTGAATGGATTGGTTGTTCCACCCGGGGGTTTCTCTTTCTTCGAATAAGAAAGAACTTACAATTAATGACCACTATTGGAGCACATTCTATATAAAAAAGTTTGATCGATCGACAATTAATGACCAATATTTGATCGACACTTTCTTTTACATGAAGGATGCAATGAAGATAAGTTTGTACGTATACAATTACAAAGACATAATTAAACACTCTTGGTTGATATTGGAGGACATATGCAAATAACAAGGAAGAGGAAAATAGTTGATGAAGTGATTGTTCGTGGTGAAGAGTGTGAAAACCTTGACATATTAACAGAAGACATGTATCAGAGAGAGTACTTGAGGCCGGGGAATTAGAAACAGCGCACGGGAGTAAAGAGTGGGTTCACTGAACTTTAATTAGCAAGTTCAAATGAGATCATGGAAATATTATATCAAGTGTTGATATTGATCCGGCCGTTGGTTGAGTGGGACCAAAAAAAAATTAATGCTATTGGAAGGATGGAACGAATTTATCTAAATGCAGCATATATCACAAGTCCTAATTAATCCCAGTAGAAACAAAATTTAACAAAAATGAGTTACAAGGGCACCCAGAGTTTCTAGGGTTCTATCCTAATTCTAATAAAAAGGAAATTACTTCAGGAAAGGTTGGTTGTGATTGGTGAATATAGGTTTAACAGCTTGCATTCTCCATGCTGACTATAGCAAAATGGTTTGTAGTCTCCTAATGGAAAGTTAGCCTCATAACATATGTTAGCTAAGTAATTATCTTAAATCAATAACTAGAGCTGAAAAAAAAAAAATCATGCATCCCTATGCATGATCAGGTGATCGAGCAGGTCAGGATAGGGGTTTTAAGTTTTAACTCTTTTTTAAGTCTCCTCACATATATATGTTTGCATTCAACTTTTGGTCCGAACCTATATTTCCAACTATACATTAACAATAATTTCCTTAAATAGAAGCGTTGACGTACGACAAATTAAGCTTTAATTTACCAACCGAGAAGGGGAGAAAGCATTAACATTTTACTTGAATAGTTGAATGTAATATGTTAGTTGTCACCATGTTAGTGTCACGGCATCAAGCGTATGCAATTCTCATGCCAACTAGATATATACCAAGAGCACTGGTGTGATGAAAAAACCGACACGAACCTAGGATATGCACTATTCTTCACAGCCTTCTGACCATACTTCCGCCACCGGTAACCATCGTCTAGTATATCATTTGCACTCCTTGTTTGAAATGCAAACCTTGGTCTGGTTGCCTTCTTCCCTCTTCCTGTACTCTTACCTTTCTCCTTGTTGCTGCTGCCACTACTTCCACTTGCACCATTTTCCTCAGCTTCTTCATTTAGCAGAGATCCCTGTACTGGCTGGTGGGTCCCAACCGCAGCACCAGATAGAAGAAGTGAGGCCCAGTCAATTGGCGGTGCAGATTGATTGGTTGCGAGATTGAGAGGGTTGAATGATGATGATGAACTAGGCGGAGCGAGGAGAGGTGAGAAGTTGTATGGTATGTTCTGTGGCAGTTGTGCTTGCTCTTCCAAGTGTTGTTCCATGAAATTTGTTAGGGTAATTAGCAGCGGACCAGTGCAGCTGGCCTAAAGTAGATGACTTTGATTTTATAGAAGGAGATCAATTAATGGTGTGTTCAGGGTGTATCTTTTTGCGAGAGAGAGGGAGAGAGAGAGAGAGAGAGAGAGAGAGAGAGATTTGTTTGTTGTCTCGGTCTAGATAAAAGTGGAAGGTAAGAAGATGGTGAGAAGTATCAACTACACTGAACAAGATAAAAGAAGCTAGAGAGAGAGCGAGAGAGCGAGAGAGAAGGAAAGAGAGAGAACCAACAAGATCTCAACTACCATCTTTCAGTTCAACTGCCCCCGTCCGCCCCCACGAGTCACTTGGAAATAACATATGCTCTCCGGTTTCAGATTACTGGAGATGTCCCTTACAACATAACACACAATTGACTTTATAAACACGCCAAAAAAAATTGACCTCTTCAGTGCGACTAAACAGGAGAGTTTTTGGCTTTCTAAAAACGCTCAGTTTTTTATGGGAGCTTCAGCATTACTTAACGGCTGATACATGGTGTCTCCTGCTTACAACTGGCCAACTCGTGCCAATTCAATTTCCGTATTTGAATGAAATTAATGCACCGTTATAATTAATAACTTAATAAATTTGCAGATGATTATACAATTTGATGACTCATCTCAATATCTCATGTATACGCATGATTCTTCTACTTGATTTTAGTAAGTTATCTCATGTTGCATCAATTAGGAAACCATTGAACAAGAACTACTTTAAATTAACCACATCTTGCCAGCAAATTAGTTAACTAAGCATTGAGTAGTTGAAATAGCTCATCTATTCCAAGAACTAGGTAGAAATCTGTTTGTTTATAATGCACAGTAAATTCTTGAATCTATGGGTTTCAGTTAATTTTATACATGTATATATATTCCTCTCAGTCTTCATAAAAATTAATATAAAGTAAAGTGTCGACGTCGCGTATTATATATAAGGCTAAATTCTGTCCCAACGCTTTGGCTCAAAAGTTATTAAACAGATAATTAATTATTAAGTTACTTATATTAGAAGAAAAATGATTTGATATGCTAATTTTAACAGATATATTGTTTGCACTAGCATTTAATAGTGAAACAGTTTTGTTTTTACAAATAAAAATAATCAATAAAATATTGGCTTAATTAAGATTTTGACTAATAAAGTTGGATTGTTCGACTCATGTATTTGGTCATACTTTCTATATCAATCAAGTTGACGGAGAGAATTATGTCTTACACATTTTTCTTATGACAAAATTGTTGAATTGACAAATGCCAACCAAACCTTATAAAAATTATTTTGACTCATATATAATATTTTATCTAACAATATCAATGTAGCTTGTATGAGAAAAGATATTTCTTCTGTATGAAATCCACTTCAATGTAGCATCATAAGTACTACCCAGAGGCCTACAAACGCAACAATTAATTTTGTTTGGACCCTCCGGAATAGTTAACAAAATTGTTTTTCTATTTCGTGATTTCTTAAACGAAACGATCAACGAAAATCCATTTAGTTTCGTGGGATAAATGAAGCTATTAACGAAGTTGGCCTCTTTTGTTTCTTTTATTTTCGTTTAACCCTTTATGTTATTTTTTATGTAATTTTGTTTTATTTTTTAGTATTTAAGAACAAATTTTGATGAAATATTTAATGTCACATTCATATGCATTTTTTTAAAATTTGATAATATTAATGATGTATTTTTATGAAGTTGTTTTGTGATATATAAATTAATTATATTTAATGTGATATTGCATTCGTAGATTACTAAGTAACTATTAAAAAAATTTGATCATTTGATTGTTTTGATCGTGCTTTGAAACGAAACTATCAACGGAATAATTTTTTTTTACTTTCGTTTGAAAAAAAATAGTTAACAATAATAAATTTTATTTTGTTTCATAAACGAAAACTAATGATGAAATAAATATTTTCGCGATCGTTTATAATGTAAACAGGCCAAGTAGACGGAAGGCAAAAATATTACAGAAATTTTCATTCGAGTCCTGATTTAATGTAATGTAGTCAAAAGCGATTTGGTCTCTAGTTGATGGGGCCCCACAACGGCCACATGTTCGGTCGCACACTGTTATGATATAATGAAGCTATTAGTAGCAAATATATGTAATGTTATTAATTATAGGTGAAGGTATAGCATTAGTCAATTAAGTTTGTCATATCCAGTATCCAACTTTTCATCTAAACGTACACCCCCTTTGTGGTACGTGCCATATATAGTTTTATGATAAAATCAATTATGAGAGGAGATAAATTTCTAGTACATCAAACCCTTCCAAAAGTACGTGCATGCCTCGTGAAAACACAATTTCCATCACCGTTGATAATCAAATACAGAAAATTGGTAAAGTGTTAGGTGGATTGTGTAGAAGTACGCCAAGTATTTAAGATGCTGACGACAATATCTTTCCAACATCCATCATCTATGAAAGCTTCAGCATGAAGTAGAAATACACACGTGTGTGTGAAGCCCCAGAAATCACATCTACAAGCATTCCAAATGTTTCTAGAACTTCCTGCCAGATTTGCCTAACCAATTCTATCAAAGATATTATCATCATAATAATAATTAACTAATCTTGAGAGGATAAACTGGATAAGAACTTTTTGAATTAGACATGACTATGGAACAAAGGAGGAATATATATTGAGATAACGTAACTTTCACTTGAAGTCCGTTTATTCTGTATCACGAAATCTAACAGATCACAGGTATGAAATTATCAAGCATGGCTAGCTGCGTCGGGGTGCTACTCCCTTTAGATAGGGAGCTTCTCTGTTAAAACAGCAATTGGATAATATCATGAATTTTATGGGAGTATGACTAAGCTTGATAGTGATATATATGATGTGGTTATATACAGAGTATGACTAAGTAGAGTGTGAAAATTGCATAAGGTTGCCATGTACCCTATGTCACCACTATATATGGTTGGTGAGCTTAACATCGATTTAAATAACACATCCAAACACTAAATATTAAGGACTTTACAATCATGCATGGGATATATTATTAATTATTTTTTATTATTGACATAGACTCTGTTTGGATAGTCAAGAATAAGAGTTATTCTGGACTAAATAGCTAATTTGGATTAAGAGACAATCCAAACAGTCTAGGATTAAGGGCTTATTATGAATTAGAGTAAGATTAGTTGATCTGACTAGATGTTAGAATAAGAAGTGAGATTAAAATTTTAGTTTGTTAACAGTCAAAGATAAAGCTCATTGTTATTTCTATATTATCCAAACAAAAACCTTTATTCTGAGATTAAGCTTATTCTTAAAAATTTGAGACTAACAATTTTAATCTTGAATAACTAATCCTACTCTTATTCTCATACGATCCAAACATAGCCATAGAAATTAAAAACTGATATGTGATATATTGTAAAATCTGTTTGGCAATTTAACACCACAAGGAAAAAATATATATATATGAAAGCACAAGAGCCATTCAATTATTAATTGCCAATTGAAAATAAAAATAATGTAATATATTAACCTAAAAATTAACTGTAGCTGATTATCCGAATTATTAATTGTTCTTACAAAATATTGGTAAACCAATCAGCATAGTGGGTTTTAATCTAACCATTGATATTTTAACATACGGACAGATGTATCTGTCATCACTAGTCAAAATTTCTGAAACAGTATAGTAAAATGCAAAATAGAGTGAACCAAAACCAAAGAACTTTTTCCTTCTCCCAAATCCCAATCCCGGCTTCCAGGTTTCGACCTCCGAACAATCTCTGGATCTCCATGAGAATACCTTCGAAGCTTTTCCACCATCCCCGCTTCACCACCTCCTATCTTCGCTATATCTCCTCGAACCATGTTTCTATTTCTTCCACCGACGCCGCGGCCGCCGCCACACCATCCACCTCTCTCTGTTTTCTTCTCACCTCTTCTGACCCCACACACCATGCCCAAGCCATTTCTCTCCTCCTCCTCTCCACACCCAATTTGGACCCCACAATCTCTCCCCTCGTTTTCTCCTCTCTTTCTCGCAAAACCCACCATCTCTCTCCCCACTCAGCCCAACTGCTAATCAACCTTGCCAAGAATGGGACTTTCCCTACGGACACCAATCAATTCACTCGTATAGTTTCCAACCTCTGCCGACATGTTGGCCCTTCGAAAGCACTTGAATTTCTTCGAACCGTGAAAGAACAAGGCGGTGAGTTTGATGTTCGGGCTTTTAATGTGGTTCTTAATGGATTTAAAAGGGAGAAGGATTTTGCAAGCATGAATCAATTGGTTGGTGAGATGAGGAAAATGGGTGTTCGTGGTGATGTGTTTACGTATGGAATTGTTGTGAATCAGTTGTGTAAGTCTCGCCAGGTGGATGGTGCACTCAAGGTGCTCGAAGAAATGACAAAACCAGATTCTGATGTGAAACCTGATATCATCCTGTTAAATTCAATAATAGATGGTCTTTGTAAAGTTTATAGAGTAGAAGAAGGGTTGTCATTGTTTGAAAAGATGAAAAGTATGCACTGGTGCAAGCCCGACAAGATTACTTATAATACTCTAATCGACGGGCTTTGCAAGACTGGAGATATAATCATGTCCATAAACCTTCTGAATAAAATGATGTCGGATAACATTTCTCCTGATGTCTTTACATTGAATTCTGTTATATCAGGTTTATGTCGAAATGGCCAACTTGGTACAGCATTTGATTTCTTCAAAAATAAAAGACCTGCATGGCGTGATGTTAAATTTGATCAAGTCACTTATTGTACACTAATTGGTGCCTTTCTCCATTCAAACAACGTTGGAAAGGCCATGGATTTATACCAAGAGATGGTCAATAATGGGCTTAAACCTGATAGGATTACATATTTCACTATGATATCAGGTTTGACCCAAGCAGGTCGAATGAATGATGCATGTTCTATTGCTTGTTCTATGAAGGAAGCTGGCTATGAGCTCGATTTGAAAAGTTACAACACAATAATCCACGGGTATTGCCAGAAGAAATGGTTGGAAAAGGCATGTGAGGTGCTTGACGAAATGATGGAGGCAGGTCTCAGTCCGGACTTGTTCACTTACAATACTTTGCTGGCCGCATTTTGTAAATTAGGGGATTTTCAGTCCGTCAAAGGATTATTGCAAAAAATGAAGGATAACAAGATTCAACCTTCAGCGGTAACTTATGGCACGTTAATTCATGGTTGGTGCAAACATGGTGAAGTTACTAAGGCATTGAATATTTTTCGGTCTATGGATGAATTAGGACTTGAGGTTAACACTGTTTTATACAATACTTTGATAGATGCCCTGTGTCAAATGGGTGATGTTAAGATGGCAATTTCGTTAATGGATGAGATGAAAGAGAGAGGTGTAACTGCAAATGTGATAACCTACAATGCATTGTTCAAGGGGTTGAAACAAGAGAATATGTCAGAGAAGGCTTTTGAGTTAATGGATAGTATGGTGCAAGAACAGTGTAACCCGAATTCTGTAACAATGGATCTGCTTGTATGTTGGTTGACCAGCATAAGAGAAGAAAAGAAGCTCAGAAGCTTTGTTGAGAGTTTTCAGGCTAATTCCAAATTTAAGAAATCTAATATGATTTCAGACCATTTTGTTAACAAAGCAAATTATTTTGGAAATAGACCTAAGATATAAATTTTGGCGAGTGAAAAAAGCGGATGCTTTGTAATCTTTGTTGTCCATGGAGATGCTATGAAGAAATGGATGTCCCTTTTCTTCTCTTTCTTTCTTTCCTTGTTCTTTAGTTCTAAGAGAATTTTTTTTTTCCCCTAATGTCGTGGTTCATTTGTAAATGTACATTATTATATTGCAATTCAATGGCATGAAATTATGATGGAAAAGGAGTAGAGGTCTTCTGGTCTTATTAGAATTCACAACATTGCAACTTGGTTGCACCTTCCCATCTGCCTGTCTCAATTTTGACTCTGTAGTATGCTGGGATTCTTGTTATCTTATTAGGGCTGGCAACGAGTCGAACTCGAGCGAGCTAACCTTAGCTCAAGCTTGATTTGAAATTAATTCGAGTTTTGTCGAATCGAATCGAATTTGTATCGAGTTTCTTAACGAGCTCGTCGAGCTAAATTATAGTACTTTATATATATTTTTTCAACCAACTAATATACAAATTAATTAATATTTATCAATTTTAATATTATTTTTATTCATAAACTAGTATTTTATTCATTTTATAATAGTATTTTAAATAAAAATATCATTTATATGTAATAATTAAATATATTATATATCAAATTATGTACTAATATATATAAATTAGTTAACAAAATTATATTTCGAGCCAATTTCGAGTTAATTTCGAGCGAGTCGAATTTTGCTTCGAGCCCAAATGTATTGAGCCAATGTCGAATCGAGTCGAATTTTTCTTGAGCGAGCCACGAGCTTTTTTTCCACCCCTATATCTTATTTGTTTATGCCACTATGTTTCAATTTAATGCAACCCACCCAACTACGGGAGATTTGTAATTTCAAAGTTCCAAATGGAGCGAATGAAATGCACTTGAGTATAATCTATCACTAGCTATTAATTTGTTATGTAAAATTGCAGTGGGATCATGTTAGGGTTGGCCTTGCATTATGTCCAGGTTAAAAGAATAAGATTTAAAAATTAAGTTTCCTTGTCTGTTGTTGTATATTTATTTAATTCGATGCGCTATTATTTGTTCTCTTTATGGAATTCCTGACGACGTAAATATAAGTCTGATGGTTTGTTTTTTTTCCAATAAAGGATGTCACTGCATCTGACTTTTCTTCTTTAAATTAATCTTGTTTTCTATCATTCATTTTATACAATCCAAATCCAATCAACAGCCTAAATCCTTAGTTTTAAAATTTTATACTATTTTCCAGTCCTTGTTTCAGAAATCCATGTGCTATCCTATGAATTCCATAACCAAAAAAAAGAATTATTCCCAGTTAGTGGGCTGCACTATCTCCAACTCAGGCCCAATAAAACCCCCAATTCCAATTCAATTCAAGCCCAACGGAACAAAACAAGAACAACACCTATATAGTCACTGAAATGCGGGCCCGGCTGTTGATTCCGGTCTCGGCGCGAGAAATGGAGGGGAAGAAGAAGCGGCTTCTGGTGCTCTACGCGTCGCAGACCGGAAACGCCATGGACGTAGCCGAGCGCGTCGATCGTGAGGCGGAGCGCGGTGGCTGTCCCTCCGTCGAGGTCCAGTCTATGGACCACTTCGACCCGGTCTCACTTCTCTTCATTTATCTCTTTTTCACTTTCTCCATTTTGACCTTTTTTAATTTTTCTTTTTGTTTATTTAAGTTCCCACTTCCATTCCATGACCTTTTTTTTTACACTATTTAAAGTTCCGGTGATGGTGCTTAGCGTGCCATTTTACCAGTGCTCATATCCTACGAGTTGCAATGTAGGACAGTGCAACAGATTTGTTACTAATAATAATTAGTACATTTGTATTGCAGGAAACTAGATTTGTTACTAATAATAAATTAGTACTAACCTTAAATGGGAAAGGATTTAAGTCAAGCTTTCTCCTATAAGTGTGACTACCTGTGATACTGGACTATTGTACATTTTTTGATGTGATGCGTCTTACGAAATGCTGCTACTATGGTACTTTAATCCTTAAGTTAGTGATTTACCTTCAAAATATTCTCTTAATTATAGGTTGATTTTTGATGCAGAATACTTTGCCGAGTGAAAGCACAGTTATTTTTGTTGTATCAACCACCGGTCAAGGGGACCCCCCAGATACCATGAAGGTATATATATTTTTTCCTTTCACAGTTCATCAGTCCATATGTTTGTGATAAGAAAAAGAAAAATGACTTGTGCCAATATTGTAATTGTTAATTGATTCTATGTTCAGGTGTTTTGGAGGTTTCTACTTAAAAGAAACCTTGGCAGTAGTTGGTTAGAAGGGCTTCACTATGCTGTGTTTGGCTTGGGTGACTCTGGCTACCAGAAATACAATGTACGATTCTCTTAATATTTTCAATATGACCTCAGAACTTTGGTATTAGTTTTTTATCGCATTATGCGATTATTGTTCTTTTATGATTTGTGCATGTTGTTCTTGTGTTGTTTTCATTGTTTCCTTATGTACTGTTCAGCTGATTTGTAATAATAAGATTTACATGGCATACTTGTGAGGTGCTGTATTTGTAATTTATTTGCAGTTTGCTGCAAAAAAACTTGATAAAAGGCTTCAGGATCTAGGGGCTAAACCAATAATTGAGAAAGGTCTGGGAGACGACCAACATCCCTCTGGGTAATATAAAGTCTAATTGTTTTAACTTTCCTTTTATTTTCTAGTATTGACTTTAACCAATGGTATGTTGGGTGTCAATTCTTGACGAGACCCATTTAATTATTACCTGATAGTTTACGCCAGGGTTGGCTTGGATTGATCTGGCCCATATAGAAATAATATTAAACAGTCAGTGACTCAATCTGGACCTGACTCATTGACAACCCTCCCAATCAGTGTATGCAATGGATTAGTTACAAAGAAAGATTCAATTTTGATGGTTTATCGAGGCTATTTTGTCAGCACTGAACTTGGTTGCTTGAATAGAGGTTAATTGAAACTTCATCCATCTGACTTGAGTTTATGTAAAAGATTTTAAATGAATTCATTGTATGTTTTTGTCATTTACCTAATGTTATGGTCCAATTTTAGCTGTCTCAATGTTAGTGTGATTCATTACAAATTTTAAACGTCCAAAATTGAATCTGGAGATTTACTTTTTTGACAACATTCTGTATGTTTCTTTGTTTGTAGATATGAGGGTGCTCTGGACCCTTGGTTGATGTCCCTCTGGAAGACATTAAATCATGTCAACTCCACAATTTTACCAGAGATGTCAGAAATTTTACATCCTAGCATGAACAAGTTGGAGCATCCCAAATTCAAAATCATGTACCATGCTTCTAGTGAGGTGGTACAACATGATTCTCATATCTCAGGTTAAAATTTACTATTAACTGAGATTTAAAATGTTGTTGAGCATTTGTTGGGCCTTAATTTTTTCCTTGAATACCAGTACTTAATTCATTTTTTTTTTATTATTAGATTTGAAGGATATGAAAAACATGATTGAGAGAGCTAGGTCCATGTCACCTTCATTGCATGGTCATGACCATGGAGAGCCACATTACTTGTTAAAGATGGTATAATTCACATTTCAAATCATATCAATTTTCCAATGCAAAAGCTTCTAATTTCTTGTATAAGACTTCCTTATGACAAGCTCGCACTTACAAGTCAATATCTGAAATTTTGAATCAAAATCTCATACTATCACCAAATGAGCCTAATTTTGCTAGCTTGACACATTTATGGTTCGCCTGATCTTTCATACCATTTTCTGGAAGACATTCTGACTATTTGTTCACCAGGTCAATGTGGTATTGTTAGTGTATTATATTATTTATAAACTCCTTACATGATGTCATATTTGGATTATGTACAGGTGACAAATAAACAATTGTCAAAGGGGGATGATGGAAGAGATGTGCGCCAATTTGTATTAGAACCCTTGGCTTCGGTATGTTTGCTATTTCAATAGAGGGGCTATACTGACAACTAACTCTATTTGACAACCCATCAACACTATTTGTTAAAATAGAAGAAAAATTATTATCATAGATTGGTTCTTTATCATTTAAATAGATGATTATGAAATTTGGTGCTATTTGAGTATCATTTAGTTACTCAAGTGCTGATAAAATCAATTGGATGAAGTATTACTAATTGGTTCTTGAATTGCACCTAATGCTAATTATATGTGATGTCATTGATAAAATTAAAGAATAAAAATTTGATCAGGTTTGGATGGGGATTGGCGTGGGCTTGCGGTCTCCAGTTGGGGCCTAGAAGGCAGCTGGGTAGATATTTTATAATATAACTAGAAAAGTGCGGCCAAAGCAGTGTTTCCTTATTGCTTCGCCTGATATTCTACCCTACTTAGCTTTCTAGACTTTAGTGAGTTATCTGAACAAAACGAAGGGCAATTACTAATAAATTTAGAAAAGATTATATTTTTAGTGAGTTATTTGACTAAAAAGAAGGACAATTATTACTAATGCACCTAGAAAAAATTAATTTTTTTGTGTGACCTATCTATTTTTTTTAATCTTTATCTTGATAAGCTCTGTGTTGTTTGTTAGGGTTGTCAAATAAGTTTGTTGTTTCTTATTTACAACTACATTCATAAGCTGTGTATCAGTTATTGTAGTTGTCAAATAGGTATGTTGCCAATATAATTTATGCCTTATATTTAAAATTAGTTTAGCAAAAATTCAATATGTACTTATTATAGGTGCTTTTTCTGGTGGGAAAAAATTCAGGTTGTTGAGTATCAGGTAGGAGATGTGCTAGAAGTTTTGCCAGGTCAAAACCCAGCTTTTGTTGATGCATTCATAAAAAGGTGCAAGCTAGATCCTGATTCTTATATCACGGTAATGATGCAGTCCCCATTTCTGTACTGTTTGTGCATATTTGTTGTTTTCTATATGTTTTCTTCTTAGCCAATTATGATCATAGATTTAATCTCAATAATGCAATTTTACAATGGAAGAGCACGTAGCAATATACAGGAAAGTGCAAGAAGCAAATATACAAAACAATTATTTAATTAATTACTTCATGAAATAACAAATGAATAAATAAATAAACAGGGTTCTGTAATTGTGTTGTGCTGACTTGTATTGACCAAAGTTTAATTTGCTGCATGATGGTACCAGAATAGAACGAACTGTTACAAATCCAAGATAGGTTTTGAATAGCTGGTGACTCTGGGACATAGTACCTAAGGTTTCATTTTTTCTATTTCTCTATGTAAGTATGCATCTGGATAAGAGTTGTAACAAAATCTTGTAGATAGAGCCCTGGGCAGGAGAGAGAGATGCCATGGATTCATATGTGAATGGGTCATCAGATCATCCTATCCAACTCCGCACCTTCGTCTCAAGAGCAATGGATGTTGCATCGGCCTCTCCAAGACGGTATTTCTTTGAGGCAAGCATTGACAACAACAACAACTAAGCCTTTTGTCCCAAACAAGTTGGGGTAGGCTAGAAAAGAAACCCAGCAGAAAAATCATCGAAAAATAAAATAATATATAAAAGTACTAATAATAATGATAAAACCTACACCTCAGCTGGAATCTAATAATGTGACCTACAAACCTATAGCATCACTCTACCCCTAGATTCCTATGTCATGGCTCCGGTACATGAATCTTTCCCATTTGAAAGAAAAATTCCTATTTCTTTGAGGCAGGCATTGACACTTGAATCTTTTCCATTACTGTTTTCCAGAAACTTTATTCCTGTCCCCTGAATTGCTATATATGGTATTAGAGTAATGCATAAGAGTAATTGGCCCTAACAGTCCTTACATAAACAAAAATTCTAAGTCCCTGTGAAACTGAAGGAATATCTCAAATGCTGTGTATGGGTTAATACCACATGCCATACCTATCTACAAACTGTAATGTAGCTAAACTACCACCATCAGTAGGCTAATGGACATACTTGTAGTTTTGGAGGGTGCCTATTGTACATGGATATGATATATTGTTGCTTTTGGAAATAAGGATAGCTTCAATAGTTTTCATTTAATAGTGCTTCATTTCTTAGAGACTTGAAATTTCTCATTTCCCTTAACATACATCATAGGTGATGAGCTACTATGCATCAGCTGAACATGAAAAGGAGAAGCTACAATTTTTTGCATCTCCTGAGGGTAGAGATGATCTATACCAATATAACCAAAAGGAACACAGGACTGTTTTAGAGGTATCCCTTTTACGCTTGAATAGCAGCTGGGGTGATTTTCCAGCAATAATTTTAAATGTGCCAACAGTAAACTGAAACCAACATTCTTAGACTTGACAAAATGCTACCATCTTTGTATATTATATCCAGTTCCTTGACTGCCAATCTGTGTTGGTCTGAGTCTCACAAGTTGGCTACCAAATTAGTCTGACGCTTTGGGTAGATCCACATCTACTCTACTGATTCAAAGAGATTAGTCTGGAAACTGACTTCTTTAATATTAGTTAATTATATAATTCATTTGTGCTTCAGGTACTAGAGGATTTCCCTTCAGTGGAGCTGCCATTTGAGTGGCTGGTCCAGCTGGTACCACCGTTAAAGAAAAGATTGTTTTCCATTTCCTCCTCCCCTTTGGCTCATCCAAACCAGGTGCATTTAACAGTAAGTGTGGTCTCAACAATGACACCATTAAAGAGGAGACGTTATGGCCTCTGCTCGTCTTGGCTTGCTAGTCTCGACCCAAACAAAAATGAAGGTACAATTGTTGTAAGAAATGCCTTTTCTTTAATGGACACGAATTGTACCACTGAAAGTATCAAAAAATAATTGATGCTCCTAAATGACGTGGGCAAAAGATCTGGCTGTACGTATTAATTAAATGGCAGTTGTATCGCCGATCATTGCTGTACTGCACTGGATGCAGGGCTCCCATGAGAATGAAAACTTTTCTCTGTGTCAATCCCTGCCAGCTTGCTGCAAAAGACCCCAAACAATCTATGGAGAAAATTTTGAGCTAATTTTGTTTCTGTTCTTTTTCTTCTCCATTGAACAAAATGAGGGAGAAGGGTTCATGTGTCCCTTTTCTTTCTATACTCCAGATGTTTTCTTTTCATATATTGAGGTTTTAAGGGAGCACATCTTGAAGTACTTTTATAGTTTTATAAGTAATCTCATGTTATGTTTTGAAAGGGCTATGCTTTATGATCAATACATGAGACAGACATCAACATAAAAATTGTAATCATTTTAGTGCATAGCCAGTACAATGTCAGAAAAAATATTTAGTTCAGTTTATAGGGCTCCTTTGGATAGGAAAACTGCAAATTTAACAATGGCTTTTAATTTTGACAGAGGTGCTCGTTCCTTCTTGGATCCACCGTGGGACCCTCCCACCACCTCCTCCTATGCTTCCTCTGATCCTTATCGGACCAGGCACAGGATGTGCACCATTTAGGGCCTACATTGAGGAGCGTGCTATGCAGAACCTTGTTGAATCAACGGCCCCAATTCTCTTCTTTTTCGGGTGCCGGAATCGTGACTCTGACTTTCTCTATCAGGACTTCTGGCTGGCCCACTCGTCTGATGATGGCATTTTGTCAGAAGAAAAAGGCGGTGGCTTTTACGTGGCTTTCTCTAGGGAGCAAGAAAGGAAGGTATATGTGCAACACAAAATAAGAGAACAGAGTGCTAGAGTGTGGGGATTGTTGAATGCAGGCGCTGCAATTTATCTGGCAGGTTCTTCAACAAAGATGCCAGCTGATGTCACCGAGGCTTTAGAAGAGGTGGTCGCAAAGGAGAGTGGTGTGTCAAGAGAGGCGGCAGCAAGGTGGCTAAAGACTCTAGAGAAGGCTGGTCGATTTAATATTGAGACGTGGTCTTAGATTTATACATTGTTAAATTCTTTTGTATGATACGTGTAAACTCTAAAATAAAACCTTAAAGAAGAAAAGGAGATGAGTTTTCAATAAAAAAAAATGTGACCGTATATGAGGGCAGAGGGCTGCTCTGTTAAAAAAAAAAAAAAAAAAAAATCTTGCCCCTTTTAGGCGTGGTCAATTGAGGTTAGAAATTCTGTTGTTTTGTTAATTTAAGAGTTGTCTTATGGTGTACAACAGCAACAAGTAGGGGTGCAATAAACTTATGTGATAAAGGATTAATGATTTTTTTTGAAGTTGCGAAATTTTGTATAATGGTGTATGACTGAAAATTGTTGTATAGTTTCTTTTAGCTCTAGTGTAATTAGAAAAACTTGACTTTGATAAAATGCGGTTGTTTAAACTTGAGAGAGTTTAGAGTCGTGATGGTTTTTTTCCTCGTTAATGCGGAATTTCCTACCAATAGATCATTCAAGGCAGAATTGTGACTCAAAATTTGGCGTAAGCATACAATTCTATCTCACTATTATTCTAGGCTTTTCGTCCAGAAATTGTCCTCATATATTGTCCCATGTGATGATTTAGTCATAGAAATATTCAAAATTTTTGAGGAAAAATAGTTTGGGACGAAAAATATCTTACTGATTTCAGTTGCCGCAGAATCTGCAGACTATATCAGATGGTCATTCATTCATAACGGTTTGCAACCACCGTTGACTATGAAAAAGGATATCTTTCAAGCGATTGACTTTGTAGTAGATATCTCTGTAATAAATATTCAGTATGAAATTATTTTTTCAGCTCCGAATTTTGGGAAATCTAGCCATTACTCAACGGTGTCTTCCTTTTTAATTAAACCATCAATCTTTCTAGCATACCTGTACATAAGAGTTTTCATTGATAATTATTTTTTTCACTTGTATATATTCACTGTCACGACTCACGAGTTCACTATCTGATTAATATTGTCTGTTTAACTTTTGGTCAGATGACTATTTAGATGGCCTGCCTACCAAACTTTCACAAAAAGAAAGTCCAATCAAGTTTCAAAAAATAGAAATGTCAAAATCCATGAAGCGTTAAACATACAACATTACAACACCAGAGACCGACTGTGATTCCCAGCGGCCCTCTTGGGAAGGGAAAAAAAAAAAGGACCAACTGTGATTAAAAATGGATTATCAGACAAACAAACAAATAGTAGTGGTGTAACCAATATGTAATATTTTTTATTTTAGTGATTAATACCTTCTACCTTATTCTCCAACCCCCTCCAAAAAAAATAGACTTCTTGGCATATATCAAACAATTTTGGTACCGTTAACACCCTATTTCTTCTCCACACCTCCAGAATCAAACTCTTCTAAGCAGGTATCAAATTTGTGGCACCATTGGCTACCGATTTCTTTTCCTCTTGTTCTTCTTTTACTACTAACAACCTAGGTATAGTCCCATTATCGCCTTTAACTAACCCCAGACGCCGCAACACCGCAAGGGTAGGTTCCTCACGATTCATAGTGTAAAAGTGTAGTTCCCTGATCCCACGTCGAAGGATCTCCGCACACATCTCTGTTGCCAGCTCCACGCCATATGCTGCTAGCGCCACCTCATCTGACTTCAGCCTCTCAACTGTCTCCCTGATCTCTGTTGGAACCTTTGTCCTGCGAGTACGGTCCAGAGATGTCAAAAAAAAAAATGTCTAACTTGTGGCCAAAATAAAGCATTACTGAAACATTAAAAATATTTGAGCAGTATAGACCATACTTCGGAACCAATTAGGTTAATTTAGAATCTATGTATAGCTGTATACTGAGGTTCCAATGATTGGGAGTAATTCCAAACAAGGACCAACCTCCTTCACTTCTGTATTTTAACAAAGCAACATTGGGAGTAATTCCACCTTCCCAGAACAAAATGTAAGCATAAGCACCACCACAAGAGAAAATATAACATTATGTAGACAAAAGATTAATCTATACCTGCATGTCTTTGTCATAGTCTGAAAGCTCCTGTAGCTAACAATTGGGAGTATTCCCGGAACAATTGGGCATTGGATCCCGATCCTTCGGCAATCATCAACAAAATCGAAAAAGAAAGACATATCATAGAACAATTGTGTTACAATGAAGTCGGCACCTGCATCAACCTTCTTCTTTAGGTATACAAGGTCTTCTTCATATCCTTCTTTGGTAGCTACATCACTTCCTTCAAGAATCTTGCTAGGGTGTGCCTCTAAGATAATAATTTAGCAAAAGTTAACACAGCTATTATGTAATTTGATAATACAAAACAAAAAGACAACAAATAAGGACAAAAAGTAAATTAGCTCATTCGTACAGAAAAAGAATCAGATCTCCTTGGACAAACCAAATAAAACAAACAATGAAGATTTAGAAATCAAATAAGCAAATTGCAGAGAGATTGTGGGTGAAAATGTATATTGCTTGATTGGTCAAATTCCTTTCAACCTCTACTTTTAATGAACCTTTTTGTTCTTTCTTATTTTCCCCTTCTCACTTCTGATATGTCATTGTCAAAATTATTCCATGTCAAGAAAAAGCCTTTCCTTTCCATATTCATAAAACACACCCATCACATCTACCTAATTTGCAAACAAACATCCAAATTACCCCAATTTTGCAATGTCGACGATTAAACTCTCCTCTCTGAGCTACAATAGAATCAAATTAAGCTAAATTAAGCAAAAAAATATAAACCCAATTCTTGCCAACCTGGATATCCAGCAACAGCAAGGCCAAAGAAATCAGCATGCCTCAACCTGATATGCTCCACAAGATCCAAGCCGCAAACCGGCACACCTTTCACCTCAACGGCTTCGGTCGAATCCGCCAGGACACCAACCGGAGGATCTCCTCTAAGCGCGAGAATGTTGCTAACACCGCGCGACCTCGCACCATCAATTGCCTTGTTTATACTCTCAAGCGTCATGCCAAGACATGTCAGATGCATCATGGTATCAACGCCGAGCTCAGTCTGCATCCTGCCAGCGAGGTCGACAGTGGCGTCAGCGCTGGTGGGTCGCCACGTGATGTCGCAAAAGGAAGCGCCGTGCGCCGCCATGCGAGCAACCTTGGCAATGAAATCGTCGGAGATCTTCTTGCGCGCGTCGGGAGTGGATCCTCTGGGGTATTTTGGGGTGAAGTATTCGAAGGAAAAAATTACATGGTTCTCGTCGGAATTGGTTGATTCCTTGATTTTGTTGATGATTTGCATGATTAGAGAGTTGGGTTGCGAGAGAGAGAGAGAGAGAGAGAGAGGTGAAGAGGAAAGGTGAAGAGGGATAATTAAAAGGGAAGGAAAGGAAGGGAAGGGGGGTAGGTGAAGGAGGAGGGGAGCGCATCCTCTGGATGGTTGTATTCAACCATCCAGTGGACGTCTTTCGATCCGAGCCGTCTGATTTAATCTAAACGGTTAGATTTTTTCGGACCTATCAATCTTAGTATCATGCACGGGGCATTTATAGCCATTGAGATTAAATCAGACGGCTGAGATCGAAACCATCCACTGGATGGCCATCCAGAGGATGCGAAGTGGAAGGAGGAGGTGGGTTTCTGTAGCTTTCTTCCCTGTCCCGGTGCCACTTCGCATCCTCTGGATGGCCATCCAGTGGATGGTTTCGATCTCAGCCGTCTGATTTAATTTCAATGGCTATAAATGCCCCGTGCATGATACTAAGATTGATAGGCCCGAAAAAATCTAACCGTTTAGATTAAATCAGACGGCTCGGATCGAAAGACGTCCACTGGATGGTTGAATACAACCATCCAGAGGATGCGCGCCCGTCCCGGTGCCCCCTCGTGCTATGTTTTGTTTTTTGAAAAAAAATAAACGATGTGTGATTTTCTGTGTGTATGTATATATTATTGTATTTGCAAAAATCTCAGGATGTCACGTGGCCTGAAGACCCGGACCAATTTTGAGCAGGCGGTTATAATGGAGAGGAGGGGTTTAATTCTCAGAGACCAGTGTTTAAGTCAAGTTATGAATCTGTTTTGATAGAAAGAAATCACAAAGTTGAATGTGTCAGAGAAATTATAAATGAAGAAGATTTTATAGTATAACATGAAATGATTGAGTGGGCTTATAATAACTGAGGTTTATAATCCTAATTGAATAGTAGGACATAATAAAATATGTCTTGTCATAAAATTTATAAATTTTATATATGATTTGACATTTGATCTAGAGGTTAAAAAAATAATAATAAATAGAGTTAGTAATGATAGATTGATTCAATTAATATGATATTTTTTCGACTGTCTTGATCAAGTTATAAATAAAATCCAAGAATTATAAAATTTTCACAACGCATCTCTTTTGAATTTTAAATTTTGAAATATAAGTTTAGAAGGTCAAATTGCCATAGTTAGTAAATTTTCTAAATTAGGTTTATTTGTTTCTCCGATAATGAAGATAATGGGGGGAATTTTCTATATCTATTTTCTGGCAAGAAAAAAAGAATATTATGAACAGCATTTAGTATTGGCAAATATAACATATATTAGGTATTCAAAGGTTGGTAGGAGTGTACCGTATTTATTTATTTGTTTGTACGTAGCCTTTTTCTCCTAAATATTGGAAGACTAGTCTCTTTCCCTTTGTTTAGCACTTCAGCTATTGAATATTTTCAGTGGATCTTGACTTGGGGAATATGGCGACTGGTGAGCGATTAAGAAAGGTTTGGAGGGTTGGTACGGCCACATGTCAATTTGTGATTTGATAGGAGATTTGGTGAGTATAACTACAACGTTGAATGATTCACAATTAGCTTCTTTTTTATGTTTTTGGAAAAACAAAGATGATTCACAATTTTAGTGATTATGCTAAGTAAAGGCAGGCGTAAGGTTTATAACAAATTTGTTTAGAGAGAAATTCTGTAACAAGATGGCATTTTATATTACCTTCCATTTAAAACTACATACGACTTTCAACATACAAAATTTGACATTAAGCAATATGAACTATGAAGACGTATAATACGGTGCATATCTATAGTTTTCTTTATATTCCTACAAACTATTTTATTAATTCGAAACCAAAGTAAAAGATGATATGAAGAGAAGTAACTATCAAGTTATACATAATACATCCAGCATGGTTGGCATTTAAAATCCTTGATTATATTTCACTTTTCAGATCTAGATTGTTGGCAAATTTATTTGAAGCATCTGTCGGTCAGATATTGCTTTGAAATGTTTTGAAGATTGCACGGAGACCTGGGCTAACAATTAATTCGCGAAGGAAAAAATAAAAGAAAAACAAAAGCAAAATTTCAGCCAGAGTGCCAGACGCCCAGTCCAGATCAACTCCTAACTTCTTAAAACGGTGACATTTGCTTGAGGGCCTTCGGCCTTGTTATATTGTCATTTAAAGGGTATCATGACAAACCGAACCAAATAGCACGAGAGAAGTTTTGGCACATGTGCAGTGCGTGACAAGTGAGATGGGGAAGGGACATCAAGTGGTCAGTGTAGTTGAATACTTGAACTAATGGTACACGTCCAAAGTATTTGGCGTTTGATCAAAACGATGAAATTTACAGTGTTTAGATCCGTTGGTAGACTAGTCATTCAGAAATGTTGCCACGTCATCATATTTTAATTAGGAGGAGCTTTTACTTTTTATTTAGGATGAGTTTTATTGCACATTTGCACTGTACCGAACAATTTGAATTGACTAGCTAAGTTCAGTGGAATCAAAAGGTACTTTTTAGATTAAAGGTTTAATTGTATCAGATGCAAGGATTGAGAGGATAATTTCAGATTTAATTCATTAGTTTTTTTTCAACACAGCAAACTTTTATTTTTTTTATTATTTTTTTGCATAGTGTGTACGATTTCACAGTTCACGCAATAAACAGTGATTACATTTTTTTTTCATGAAAGGGATTATATTTAACACAAATTCATTTAATGGGCGCAAAAACAAATTCAATTGTCTCAACATAAAAGAAATAAAATTATGAGTATTATACATAATTTAGATGACGATGATGATGTGTCACACTTAAAATATCACTAGTGTCAAACCTATTCGTCGTTTCAAATTCTATACAATACCTACCTAAATTATATAAAATATTTTTTAAATTTGATTTTATTAGTTGTGATATTAGGTTTGTTAATTATCGGAGTTATCTTATAAAATTTATTCACAATGTATTATTCTCCATTGAGCCAATTTGTAGGTAAGATATGAACCTAAACACACTAGAGACGAGCTGCTAATGGATGAGTTTCAGTCCATGTCCAGCTCCGTCCAATGATGAGGGAGTTGAAGTTTTTGACCAAATCAAGCTCATTATATATATTAATATTCAATTCATGTTCAGTTCATCTTTTAATCAAATAAAGGCCACTATTTATCCATAAAATAACCATATGGACGAAATTTTTAGACATTATAGAGCATAATATTAAAAAACTTCACAAATAGTATCTCAATATAAAGAGATCGATGTTAAGGCATTTAATCAAACCTACTAATGGACGGATGGGTTTAGACCAGATATCTGATCCGGCTCTTAATGAAAGAAAAAAAATGTCTGGTCCAAGGTTCCGCCCTGTAGCAATATATTAGAAATTTGAATTTTGAAATTTGAAAATTTGAAAATAAAAAAATTTAAAATTTGAAAATTTAAAATTTAAAATTTGAAATTTTGAAAAAATCAACAAAATCAACAACCATTAAGAAACATGTTACATGCTGACATGCATAACCATAGGGGTGAAAACGGCGATTGTTTTAACCGTTCTTTCGTTTCGTTTCGTTTCGTCCAAAACGTAACAAAACGGTCAAAGATTTTGGTTGCGTTTTAAAAACGAAACGGTTAACGCAACACATAGTCAGTTTCATCCATATGTATTTTTGTGGTATTTTCGTGATTTCGATCGTTTTGTCCAAAATGAAACGGTTAACGCAATATGTAATTAGTTTCGTGTTTAAAACGAAACGGTTAACGCAACACTCTATTTTCGTGGTCGTTTTAAACGTTATGCACCAATTTAATTTAAAGGCCGAACTCCCAAGAAACTTTTATTATCAAGTTCTGGCCTGTATTCAAATTACAAAAGATTGGATCACTTTTAGGCTTTTTGCTCAAGCGTTGTGGACTTGTGGCCTTAATATGTAGGCCTTTTTTTTCCCCATCAGAACCTCAAGTTCCTTTTAGATATTCTAACAGACACAGTTTGACATTACGGCCTTTT
This sequence comes from Rhynchospora pubera, assembly GCA_028095005.1. Lineage (NCBI taxonomy): Eukaryota > Viridiplantae > Streptophyta > Magnoliopsida > Poales > Cyperaceae > Rhynchospora > Rhynchospora pubera. The sequence goes on along the minus strand of CM051460.1, from coordinate 81,654,899 downwards.
ATACAAGGCTGATAAGTTCAGAAAGCAGGGGTGTTTATTTTATTTGGGCCAGAAAAGCCTCATGGTCCAGTGATTAATACCAGGTCTGCGATATTCGTGCAGTCCATAAATTCTGCCCGTCAAAATTAAATCGGATGGTTCATATCAAATTGTGTTAATTGAGAACTAGTGTTTCATCTAGTGATAAATGACAATCCACCTTGAATGTGAGGTTCAGAAGCTAATAATGTAAGAATATATAAATTGTGTTAATTGAGAACTAGAGTTTCGTCTAATGCACCTTAAATGTGATGTTGTATGTTCGAAATCTGGTTAGAGGTGTCATTTATATATATATTTAAATTTAAAACAATTTTGGAGGCTTGATTTCAATCAATATAAAAAAATTCTGTTAATTGAGTTTATAATAGAAATGATTGATTTAGTTTGCAAAAAAAAATTTCATCAATTAAACAGAATATTAAAACATGTGTGGTAAAATACAGATAAGGATAAAGTGAAGTGATTGTGAAACTTTGTACTAGGTACATCCATACATGTACTTATTGTTGTAGTAAACGTCTCTAGGTTTGTCGATTACAAAACAATATCATTTAGCATTTAACAATCTTCTTTGAGTTTTATAGGAAGAAGATGCAAATTATGAAGACTTGGATAAAAACTTTAGGCAAGATCAAGTCTTTGGAGAGCTTGTAGGCTAGTTTAGACTAGGATAGAAGGTATACTTTAGTCCTTGTTTATCCTTGAAATGGTCTAGATAGCGAAAAGCTCAATAAACCAGCAAAATTCTGTTTTCAGTGACCTAGCGTCGTACAACGCTAGATAGTGGCACACAACGCTAGAACAGTTAAATTCATACTTTTGTGAATTAACGTTGCACATTGCTATATAGAGTTAGGCAACGCTGAGTCATAACGTTGTACAACGCTCAGTAGTGTTGTACAACGCTACAGTTAAAAACTTGGAAAATTTCCTGAGTACCATCGTGCAACGCCATATAGCGTTGCACAACGCCACAAAAATCCCAAGTTAGCTGTGCTGTTCAGACAGCGCTGTCCCATGTAAACAGTTGTTTTTACATGCAAAGTTGCAGGTAACGTTAGCCAACGTCTTTCAGCGTTGGGTAACGTTAGCGTTGTGTGACGGTATATAGAGTTGTACGACGCTCTGTTGAATCTGTCAGAGTTGTTCCTTTTGTCTTCTTTTAACGTTGTGTAACGCCATTCAGTGGCAAGCAACGCTCTGACAATTTCCAACGAAATTGTCGGAGCTTTCTTTTGGTTATACACTCCTTCGTTGTGCGACGGCAAATAGCGTTGCACAACGCTCTGACAGACCAACTGCTATATTAAAGAGCCGTTAGAATTTACAACGGTCATATTCCAGCGTTGTACAACGCTGTGGCCTGTTTTTGCTGGGGAACTGCTCATTTCGAGCCCTATTTATATCCACCCCTTGTTCTCTCTCTAGAGAGTGCTTCACTTTGCAAAATTAGACCAGAATTGAGCCTTTGAGCATAGGGATACTCTCCCACTTGAGCTTTTCATAGCTAGACCATCTTGAGAGATTTAGTAGCCTCAAACACCACCGCCCCGACATTGTCGCTAGGTGTAGGTTGGAATAGGTTGAGAGCTCTTCTCCTTTGAGTCCATTGTGCCATTCGAGTTAGGCCGATCTGCCTGGAGTGTCCTTGTGACGAGATGATTCGGTTTGAAGTTGTAGTCCCGTTCGTTGTGGAATTGAACGGAGCGCGCCCTTGTGTGGTAGCGAAACTCCCGGAGACGTACGACTAAGGCTAGCATTTCCTAGCGGGTCGGAACTCCGTAATCATACCGAGTGTTCAATTTCTCTCTCTCTTTTTCTCTTTATTATCTTGCTATATTTGAATTGCTTGTGTGCTTGCTTATATTGGGTACCAATTGAATTGTGTTAGGGTAGTTCTTACCAAACCGGTCCGAAACCTTAATTGCTTCCGCTAAATCTTGGTTAAGCCGTCTCTTTTAGAGACAACACTTATTAATAAGCTCACCGAATTGAAGAAATAAATGCCAAAGAAGGATGTCATGCCGACAGTTGAAGCAATGGCTTAATTTGATGTAATAAATATTCACCTGTAGAAGATGGAAAATTGCTGTGCTTCAGTGCTTCTTGACTAAGGTCATCATACGCATCAACTGTGTGTTGATGATTAATATCTAGCTTCATTAATTAAAATAATGGTGGTGGAAGAAAATAAAAATAATTTTATTTTATTTATTTACTTATTTTTCATTCTTAATATTACCATTATTAACAGCAACAACAACAATAATACTTATTATTATTATTATTAAGGAAGGATTCAATCAAAGCGGTTTGACCGGAGTCTCGATTAAACCTCGTCAGATCTCAATATTGAAAGTTCAAATGACCGATCCAAACCGTCAAATATGATCTCCATATTGAAATCTCCTTGCCGACTAATTTTTTCATTTCTTTTTGAAATTTTTAAGTATTTTTTTCGGATTTTTAGAAACAACAGTTTTTGTTGGATTCAAAACAAATTAGATTAACGATTTTCTAAAATCTGAAAAAAATACTTACAAATTTTAAAAAAAATGAAAAAATTAGTTGGCAAGGAAATTTCAATATGGAGATCATATTTGCTGTTTTGGATCGGTCATTTGAACTTTCAATATTGAGATCTAACGGGGTTTAACCGGGACTCCGGTCAAAACGCTTTGATTGAAAGCTTTCTCTTTATTATTATTATTATTATTATTATTATTATTATTATTATTATTATTATTATTATTATTATTATTATTATTATTATATTGTGTGTGGTACTATCAGCTAATGTAGCAACCGTCATTTTACACTACGGGAAAAAGGACCTTCTGTAACGGCACTTCTGTAACGGTTTTTGAAATAACCGTTACAGAATTGTGAGGCATTAGACGGGAAAATTGGCGCCACAAATCTGTAACGGTTATTATGAAACAACCGTAATAACATTTCCGTCACGGTCAGGAAAAAAAATGCATGAAGCTTCTGTAACGGTTGTTGGATAATAATCGTTACAGATTTCTTATATTCTGTAACGGTTATTATCCAGCAACCGTTACAGAAAAGAAAAAAGAAATATATAAATATCAACCATCTTTTGTAACGGTTATTAGTAAATAACCGTTACAGTAGGTTAACGTTTTTTTTTATTTTTTATTGATTCTGTAACGGTTATTTTTAATAACCGTTACAGAAAAGTTCTGTATTTAATTAGATCTTCTTCTCATCCCAACAAACTCACAGCTAGCGTCGCACTTAACTCTTTTCTGATCTTCTCATTTATTGCGATTTGTGGTGTCCTACTTCACTCCAAAAAAATAGCAAAAATTTTCTAAAAATTCTGAAAAAATAATAATTAGAAAGAGAATAAGAAGGAGAGCAGATTTAAGGTAAAAAAAATTAATTTTGAACCGTATTTTTTATTTTTACATTTTTTTCTTATTTATTTCGATTTTTTCATTAATTCATGGTTATTTTTGTTTTTTTATATATTTTAAGATCTCATTGAATAGGAGAAGATCTTACATCGGCCGGATAAGTCGCACGATTCAACGGATCGGAAGTCACACGATTGAAAGTATATATTTTCATGAACTTCTCTTTTTTTAAATTATTTGCATTTGGTTAATAATTTGCATATATATATAGGCATGGATTTTGTATTGTCATATAGGAACCAAATACCGGAACTCAACTGAATTTAGGTTATTGCCCGTCCGAGATTAATCCATTAGGGATTAATCTCGGATAGTACTCCCGGTCGGGAGTACTGCTCTTTGGATACGGTCTGTCTCATTTAGGACAGCGAGTTGTACGTTAGATGCAATGTGTTGTCTGAGAAAAATTCGGCGGCATTTCCCTTGTGTTCCCACGGATACGTACGCACGAGCAATCGTGTGTTGGCGTATTCAGGGAACATAAGGGGAAATGCTGCCGAATTTTTCTCAGATAGCACATTGCATCTAACGTACGCTCGCTAATGAGACAGAGTATCCAAAGAGCGGGCTAGGATGGTGACCGGTCCGAAAATCTAATATGACAAATTGGTCCGAAACCCTAATAATTTGCATAAATTTTATTGTTCAGATGAATCGGACGTGGATGTACTCAAGTAATCGATGCTCGTCTACATTTTTGAGAGGACTTGAAGAATTTATGGTTTGTGCTAAAGAGAATTTGAAAATGAAAGAAGATGATAAAATGTATTGTCCTTGTCGTGTTTGTCAGAATTTGTTGAAGTGGTCTAATTTTGAAGAAGTGAAGGCTCATTTGATTATAAATGGATTTCAACCGGATTATAGTCGGTGGACACTCCATGGAGAGAATGGGGGGGATAGTACTAGCACAAATGTATTGGATTCTGTGTATGAGGAAGAAAATGTATCATTGGATGATGAAATTGATGATGAAATTGATGATGTCAATGTATTTGATGATGAGAATGTAGATGATGATAGAAATGTAGATAACTCAGAATTTAATGCCGATTTAGATGAAATTGTGAACAATGTGGATGAAAATTTTGTTGATGATGTTGAAATTTTTGGTATGTTACGTGAAGAAGATAAAATAGCTTTATATCCTGGTTGTGAATTGTCAAAACTTAATGCTGTTTTCAAACTGTTCAATCTTAATGCCAAAAATGGATGGAGTGATGCAAGTTTCACATCTTTGCTCAAACTATTACATAAAGAATTTCTTCCAAAAGATAACCAGTTGCCAGATTCAATTTATAAGGCTAAAAAGATGTTATGTCCTTTAAAAATTGGAGTTGAGAGAATTCATGCATGTCCAAATGACTGCATATTATTCCGGAATGAGTACGGAAACTTGCATAAATGTCCAAAGTGTAATGCGTCACGGTATAAATCGAGGGACGATCAAATTGAAGATGAAGGTAGTAAGGGACCAGCTGCAAAAGTGGTGTTTTATCTACCAATAATACCAAGATTCCAGCGGCTTTTCTCTAACGCGAAGGATGCCAAATTGTTAAGATGGCACGCAGACTGCATGAAAAAAGACGATGGCATGCTCAGACACCCAGCAGACTCTCCAGATTGGATAAATATAGATAGGGAATTTGAAGATTTCGGCAGTGAACCTAGAAATTTGAGATTAGGTTTATGTACAGACGGGATGAATCCTTACGGCAACATGAGTAGCCGGCAGACTACGTGGCCGGTCTTGTTGTGTATTTACAATCTTCCTCCCTGGCTATGCATGAAAAGGAGATACATGATGATGCCCTTGTTGATTTCTGGTCCCAAGCAACCAGGTAATGATATAGATGTGTACTTGGCTCCATTAATAGATGACCTTGGTGAATTGTGACAGAATGGAGTGAAAATATATGATGCACACTCTAGAAGTGAGTTTAACCTCCGTGCCATGATATTTTGCACAATTAATGATTTTCCTGCATACGGAAACCTGTCAGGGTATAGGAATAAAGGAGCGAAAGCGTGTCCTATTTGCATGGAAAACACCCATTCTGTGTACCTGAAAAACTCCAGAAAAAATGTTTACTTGGGACACCGGAGGTTTATTAAGAACTGCAACCACCCTTACCGTCGAGACAAGGAAAGGTTTGACGGTACTGTAGAAAAAGACAAGGCCCCAATACCGTTATCCGGTTCAGGGGTGTATCGACAGGTGAAGGACATTAATGTAAAATTTGGTAAGAAATTTGCAAATGAGATACCCAAGGGGATATGGAAGAAGAAGTCTATATTCTGGAATCTTGAATATTGGCAGAGTTTGGAGATTAGGCATTGCTTAGATGCGATGCACATAATAAAGAACATATGTGAAGCTTTGATCGGTTGCATGTTGGAAATTCAAGGGAAAACTAAAGATGGCGTAAATGCGAGGAAGGACATGGTTGAAATGGGGATCCGGCAAGAACTAGCGGCACAAGATAAGGGAAAAAGCCGAACTTGGCTGCCTGCAGCACAATTTAATTTATCAAAGCAAGAGAAAAAAAGCTTATTAGAATGCCTGAAATCTATTAAGGTTCCTACTGGTTATTCCTCGAATATATCAAGAAAGGTTTCTATTAAGGACAACAAATTACTTGGTATGAAGTCACATGATTATCACGTCCTACTGACCCAGTTACTTCCGGTCGCAATTCGAGGAATTCTAAGGGAAGAAGTGAGGAAAACCATCACTAAGTTGTGTTTTTTCTTTAATTCCATTTGCTCTAAAGTGATTGATCCGAATAGTTTGGACAAGTTACAAGAAGGTGTTGTACTAACCCTATGTGAGCTGGAAATGTACTTTCCGCCATCGTTTTTTGACTCCATGGTGCATTTGACCATTCATTTAGTTAGAGAGATAAAAATGTGTGGTCATGTATTTCTACGATACATGTATCCTTTCGAAAGAGCCATGGGTCAATTGAAGGGGCTTGTTCGTAGCCGATCTAAACCAGAAGGAAGCATAGTGGAAGGATATGTGGCCGAGGAGGTTATTGAGTACTACACCGATTATTTACAGGATGTACAACCAATCGGTCTTCCAAAGTCTCGACATGAGGGTAGACTTGAAGGAAAAGGTTATACATTAACTTCCAATGTTCACCTTATTTAGCACAAATGTTCACTTAAAGCACAATATTTGTTCACCTTATTTAGCACAAATGTTCACCTAATTTAGGACATTTGTTCACCTTATTTAGCACAAATGTTCACCTAATTTAGCACATTTGTTCACCTTATTTAGCACAAATGTTCACCTAATTTAGCACATTTGTTCACCTTATTTAGCACAAATGTTCACTTAAAGCACAATATTTGTTCACCTTATTTAGCACAAATGTTCACCTTTCAGGTACAATTGGAGCTAGTACTCATATACCGGATCTTGCAATGAGAACCAAAGCACATATGAAAGTTCTCCAACATCTTGCTATTGTGGCGCCTTACATCAATGAACATCTAATCGAGTTACGTGAACAATACCCTTCTTACACCGAAAACTTGATTACCATAGAGCATGAAATAAAATTTGTCCAATGGCTAGAAGATAAAGTACAGTCCCAGTTGAAAGAAGGAACAGAGGTCGATGAAACCGTGAAATGGTTATCAAGACGTCCTGATTCCGTGGTCGAGACATACCAAGGGTATGACTTGAATGGATTTACCTGGTACACAAGGAAACAGGATGGTAAAAGTTCCGTGCAAAATAGTGGAGTCACTGTTGTAGCTTTATCTAGTGATAATGTTAGGCCGGCTACTTATTATGGGTGGATCGAGGAGATTTGGGAACTAGATTACCTGAAATTTAAGATACCCTTATTCAAGTGTGCATGGATCGACAACGGTCACGGTGGAGTTAAAAAAGACAAGATGGGGTTTATAACTGTTGACTTCAATAAAAGGGCTTATCGAGACGATCCCTTTATACTTGCAAATAAGCAAGCAATGCAAGTTTTTTACATTCAAGATCCGGCGGATAAGAAAAGACATGTTGTGCTTCAAGGTAAATGTTAATCTTATTTAAGTACAAATGTTCACCTTATTGAGTACAATGTTCACCTTATTGAGTACAAATGTTCATCTTATTTATTACTTGCCACTTTCAGGAAAAAGACGTATTGTCGGCGTTGGTGATGTCGTAGATGAAGAAGCATACGACCACTTCGAGGAAATACCTCCTTTTTCTATCGGTATCGACGATACATCACAGCCAGTATCGATCAGTTGTAGGCGTACAGATAACACCGAAGGCGTGTGGGTCGACACACGAAGGAAAAAAAAGAAAGTAGCTACATAATAACATGTGAGTTACAAAAACTAATATAAATTATTCTTAACATATATGTGATAAATTGTTATATATATTAATAGTTTTATTTTTTTTTTTTTTTGCAGGTCATTAATTGGTGAAATTTAACATATATGTGCTAATTTATGAGCAAATTTATTTTTAATTTTTGTTTAACATTCTAAATTGTTGAACTTATTATTTAACATTTCAAAATTATTATTTGTTCTACTTAAAATTGTTCTAAAATTGTTCTAAATTAAAGTTTAAAATTGTTGAACAGAAGGCTTACGAAAACAAACAAAAAGCAAAAAAAAAATTAAATTAATCTGTAACGGTTACTAGCTAATAACCGTTACAGAAGAGTTAAATCTGTAACGGTTATTAGCTAATAACCGTTACAGACTGTCATATATATTAAAAACGTTTGATCTTCTGTAACGGTTACTAGCTAATAACCGTTACAGACGGTCATATATATTAAAAACGTTTGATCTTCTGTAATGGTTACTAGCTAATAATCGTTACAGAAGATCAAACGTTTTTTTAATATACACCATCTAGCCGCTGTTTCGCCACTTCTTTCCAAACTCGAAAACACTCTCAAGCTCTCGCTGTCTCTCCAAACCCTAGATCTCAAGCACTCGCGGCCTCTCTCAAGCACTCGCTGTCTCTCTCAAGCACTCGCTGTCTCTCTCAAACACTCGCCTCTTCCTCTCCCTCTCAGGTAATCCCTCTTCCCTCTCCCTCTCTGTCCCCCTCCCTCTCTGTCCCCTCTTCCTCTCTCCCTCACTGACTCCCCTCTTCCTCTCTGTCCCCTCTCCCTCTCTGTTCCCTTACAGATCTCTGCTCTCTCAACTCCGACAGCCACCTTTCCCTCTCTGCCCCCGACAGCACTCTCTCGAAGGTAAACCCCCTTTCTCTGAAATTTTAATTTGGGGCTGTTTTGCTTAATTAGGGACTGAAATGCTTAATTTGGGGCTGTTTTGCTTAATTAGGGACTGAAATGCTTAATTTGGGGCTGTTTTTGGGACTGTTTTGCATAATTTTAATTGTTTTAGGGACTATTTTGCAAATAGTAGGGACAAAATTGTGAATATGCAAAATGCTTAATAGGGACAGAAATGTTTATTAGAATTTATTATTAGAAATGTTTAATAGAATTGATTAATGGAATTGATTATTACAATTGATTAATTATGATTAAATTAATTATTAGAATTGAATCAAATTATTAGAATAAATGGACAAAGCCGAATGTAGCAATCCTAAGGTGAATAAGGGAAAAACTGTGACAAAGGACAAGAAAAATACAGATGTGACCAAGAAGGAGACGGAGACAAAGCCGGATACCAAGCCGGAGTTCGATGTCACTCGTCAGAGATATGTGCCTCAGTGGATGCGAGATAACCCTCTACCTAGGCGGTCTGTATCTGCTGTGAGGCGCTATCCAGTTGGTTGCGGACGAACAACTGCAGATGGGGAGGAGGGACCAGAGGAGGTGCCAGAGGAGGTGCCAGAGGAGATAGTGGAGGAAGAGAAGGAGTGAAATTAGGGTTTAATAATTATCTATGCTATTTTGTATGAACATTGCTAAATGTGTAATTTTTGAACCTTAGGCTATTATCTATTTATCTAAATTATTGTCTATGATGTGTGAACCTTAATTTGTGTAAGAATTGATGTTTTATTTATGTTTTAATTATTATCTCAATTATTTTGTAAGAATTTATTATCTCAATTAGGTAGTAATGGAGAAAGGTGAAGGAAGCAATTCAAAGGGAAAAAAGCCGATCGAACGAGTGTATGTTAGGCGCAAAATTCGTGCCAATCCATCCTCTCAAAATCAAACGAACCAAAACCAAGCCTCTCAAAACCAGGGGCAACCGAGCCTCTCAAAATATGAACAACATGCAATTTTTTTCAAGCTTTTGATTGACAAGCTTGTGGCACCGTACACAGAATGGAGAGAAGAAGTCATTGTTTTGTCGGATGATGATGATGAAGTCATTGTTTTGTCGGATGATGATGATGAAGTCATTGTTTTGTCGGATGATGAAGACTAGTTTTAGGATTTAGATTTATGTTTGGTTTAGTATTAGGGTTTCTTATCCAACTGAATGTTTATGTTTATGTTAATGTATTTTGTTATTTGAGATTGAACTTGTCGTTTAATGTTTATGTTTATGTTAATATATTTTGTTTATGTTGTTTATGTTTATGTTTATGTTTGTTTATGTTTATGTTTATGTTTGTTTATGTTTATGTTTATGTTAACTTGATTTGATTGCTTTCATTGTTGTTAATTATTTGTTAATAGATATGTCTGGAGACCAAGATAGAGATTTACAGGGTGAACAGACTGGTACAGAATCCAGCGATGAGGAGGTCACAACGTTCGAAATAAAGAAAAGGAGCAGAACGACAATGGAAGAGTTTAGGAGAAAAAAAGCTGCTGGGGAAAAGTATGAGATTAAATTTGACAAAGAAGGAGTGCCAATTGGTACTGAAGAGGCGGTGAACAAATTTGCATCATATTGCGGGTATCTGGCTAGAACAAGAGTGCCAATCACAATTAATGATTGGCGGAAGGACGTTTCAAAGGAAACCAGACTTGAGTTGTGGTTGGACATCAAGGTGAATAAATTTTCACTTAAATCATCTAATTTAAATTTCTATGCTACCAATTAACTAACGTTTCGTTATGTTTCAGAAAATGTTCAACATCGAAGATGATAAAGCCATGAACAATACTCTCAAAGCGATGGGCATAAGTCACAGGGCTTATAGAAGTAGGATTGCTGAGGAGTACATCACAAATGCCGATCCAAACAATTCAAAAAATCCATGCGATAAACACCCAATCTCACAAAAGGAATGGGAAGAATTTTTCAAGAAAATGACGGGTGCAGATTTTGTACAAAAGAGCAACAAAGCGAAGGAGTTGAGAAAGAAATGGAAAGAGCCTCATAGGATGGGTTCCACTGGCTATAGAGGAAAAAAAGGTTCATGGAAACCTACAGACAAGATTGTCATACCCGGAGATTCTGAAGGGGCCGGTTCCACGAGCATTACCATCGGCGATTTGGAACCGAGGAGTCAAAGGTATTTCATGGGAAGGACTGTGGCTACGAAGGATAAAGGTACTTACACATGTAAAGACTTGTTATATATGCTAACTTCAAATTCTGTTAGATACTTACACGTTCCATAGCTCTGATTCGTCGACTATTGAGGCATTCAGTCGGTTGAGTGCCATGTCTGGTGAAATCAATTCCGGGTCAATACCGGAACAAGAAGTCTTAAATCGGGCGGTTGACAGGCCAGAACATCCAGGAAGAATCAGGGGATATCCTTTGTGGACCAAGAAGGAAGATGTGTATAAAAGAAAATCTAGAAAGGATGCGCATGAAGGATGGATGGCACCAGACCAGATTGAAGAATTGATGAGCAGGGTCGCAGCTGAAGCCGCTGAGAAAATCAAAAGGGACTTGATTCACTATGAGGAGATAATGAATGCGGCGAGACAACAAGCTTTTCAGGTAATCCTTTTTGACAATCAAAATGTAATCAAAATGAATGAAAACTATTCTTCATTATCCAGTTGCTTCATAATTTTCAGGACGTGAAACAATGGTTGGCCAGTAGCGGATTGCAGATTCAAGCACCACAGCAATTTGTGACGCCGTATCAGCCATTCGTTGAAGCTGAGGTAGACTCAGGAATGCCAAACGAAGAGTTATTCCGAACGGTTGCCTCAAGCTATATGCCTCCGGATCCGAGAAGCGTTGTTCAGGTTCATATTGATCATTTTTCTCTTTTCTCTTTATATTTATTTTTGGCAGCATTAGAGTTTCTGATTGAACTGAATTTCAGGAAGAAATGCCGTGCGATCTCTTTTCTCTTGATCACAACAACCAGAGGATTAAGGTGGCCGAAGGAAATATTATTCCGAGTGTTGTTGGTCAGATCGTACACGGCGTGCCTCTAACTGATCAACAATTGTATGTCCATCTTCTCCGAGTAGGCGATGAATTTCGTGAATGGCAAGTCCCTGGTAGGTCAGATGAGCTATTGGGAAATAATATAGGGGGCCGATTCCCATGGCCGTCATTTTTGGTGGACATAGGCCACAAGGTATCGTTTTATTTAATTATGACAATCTGTTTCATACATTTCTCCTAATGACTTATTAATATGATGTCATTGAATGCAGAGTTTGACCAAAAAGAAGCCGGCCAAAAAGAAGCCAAAGGCGAAGGAGGCGGCGAAGAATGTGGAGGAGAGTCCAAAGGTCCCAAGTGCGGGGTCGTTTGTTACTCGTGATCCACTCCTTCCTAAGGATATTATTGACAGGCTGAGCCCATCCGAACAAGCAGTATACAGACTGTTGATGCTCCAACCAGAAGAAGAGACGAACTTTGAGCTGCCTAATTGCAATCCTTGGGGTACGCACGATGGCGATGTTAAGTTCAACGTTAATGTCGAGGATATTGTCGAATGTTTTAAAAGGGAGGAGCTATCTCAATCGATTGTGAAATTTTACTGCTGGTTTGAATTTTTCAACTTTAATGTTTATTTTTTTCTTCATTCAATTCATTCAAAATTGAAATTGTTGAACTTTGATATCCATGTTTGCAGGTTTTGGATGGAAGAACTTTCAACAAGGCAAGAAGAGAATGAGTTCTCCAAGAGCATCACCGTACTGGATCCAGAGTTATTGGCTGAGTGGAAATTCAAACACGAAGAACTCGGTGCGGTGAATTACCTAACGAGAGCATTCATGGATAATCCATCCTCCTATCTTGTTTTGCCGTATAATCAGCAGTAAGAAATATAACCAATATGGCTACTAATGAAAGAATTTTGTAGTTTCCTTTAATTCCACCAAAATAATAAATCTCTATTAATTACAGGTTTCATTGGGTTGTCCTTGTTATTAATGTCGAGAAGCGCACCGTTCACTTTGTTGATTCTCTGGAACGCAAGAATCCAAAGTTATATATTAAGCCATTCATATCTTCGTAAGTTTCCATTTCTGAATTAAGTTAAAGCATGATGAGATTTTTCAAATTAAAAAATATTAGATTTTGTTGTTTTAAATAATATTGCATGCAGGGTATACAAGCGGTATTTAGTGGAAGTCGGAAGATATAGCCAAAAAAGCAGAACAAGGTTTGATTGGTACCGAATTAAGGTACAGAACTTATCAGTTTAAGATATTATTTGTTTGTGAAATTGAAATTAACTAAAAAAGATTGTGTTTCTTTTGTTGGAATCTTAATTAGGGACCGATACAAAGGGGCGGCATAGAGTGTGGATATTTCACAATGCTCAACATGAGGGCGATATTAAGTAGTTGGACTACGGTCGGAGAATTCCCTGAGGTAATGTTAAGCCGATTTATTATTTTAGGATTTCATATTTTTATTGGTTTAGGGCTTAGGGTTTACAAAATTATTTGACTTTATCAATTGTTAATGATCAAATTGCAGTATATCGAGCCGGTTGGACAACCATATAAAAACGAAGACGTTGATGCAGTCGTTTCGGAGGTTATGGACTTCATGTATGGGGTATTATTTTAGGAAAATTTTGACTTGATTTGGTGTTAACTCTATGTATAGTTACTTTGTTAATTTTTGCTATATATTGATATATGTTTTGTGCTTGGTATATATATGTGACATCTGATATATGCATGATATATGTTTGTCTGCTGCATGTTGGATTGTATGATGTAAATTGGGTACCAATTTGGTACCAATTCGGCTAGCAAAATTGGGCTAGCCAATAAAACAGGCGAAATCCAAAAAAAAAAGAAGGTCTTTTGTAACGGTTATTAAGGAATAACCGTTACAGAATTCATAATTTCATTTTTTTTATATCAACAATATCTGTAACGGTTATTCCTTAATAACCGTTACAGAAGACTGGATTCTGTAACGGTTATTAGATTATAACCGTTACACTGGATCTAAAAAAATAGTAAAATGTATTTCCGTCAATAATAGGATAACGGTTATTATATAACAACCGTTATAGAAGCCAGTCTTCTGTAACGGTTATTATCTATTAACCGTTACAAATGTTCTCCATAAAATCGTAATCACATTTCCGTCCACTATACCATAACGGTTATTAGATAATAACCGTTACAGAAGCTATTTTTCTGTAACGGTTATTAGACATTCTGTAACGGGGGCTACTGTAACGTTACGTGTACCGTTACAAATGTCTTTTATTAACCGTTACAGAAGTCGAAATTTCGCGTAGTGTTATAAACACATATATATATTGCACTGTCTTATTATATCAAGCTCACACACACGAGTATGGGAAATCAAGTCCAAAGTAATCATACAAGCACAAAAACAGAGCATATCCATCTAATAATAGTGGTGCAGTGTGTTGTGTACATACAATCTAGGTCCATCGATCCAAGCCATGCAAATATGGAATAGTGCTCTAGTTATTATTGCGACTAAACAACATGAGTTCATGACATGAACCGAACCAAATAGCACAAGATGTTTTGTCACATGTGCTGATGTGCAGTGTGACACGTGGATAGGACAACAAAGTGGTGGGTGCAGTTTAACAAATGGTATCCATCCAAATTAATACTTCTCATTTGCTCAAAATGAGAAATTATACAGTGGTTAGATGTCTAATTTTGATTACGTTAGTTTCGAAAAAAGTTCTATTTTTTTTCTATTGTATTAGGCTCAGATTGTTGCCACGTCATCATGTTTATTAAAAAAATGTAGGAGTTTTTATTGCGCATTTGCATTGTACCTACCGAACAATTGGATGACTATAGCTAAAGTTCAGTGGAATCTAAAGATACTTTTTTAATTAAAGGATTAATTGTTTTAGATGCAAAGATTGAGAGGCTAATTTCAGATTTAATTCATTTAGTTTGGTTTTCCAAGACAGCATACTTTTATTCTATTTTTAGGCATAGCTAGTTTGTACATTTCACAGTTAACACCAAAAACAGTGATTACATTTATTTTTTTTGCATAATTTCGATCATGATATATGTGACACACGTAAGATAATATTGACATATTATTAGCGTCAAACCTATTCAAATTATATCAAATTTTATACAAATACCTAATTAAATTATAGAAAATATTTTAAATTTGATTTTTTTTTTATAATTGTTTTATTAATTATCATAGTTATTACATAAAATATATTCTCAATGTATTTTTTTCCATTGAGCCAATTTTTAGGCTGTGTTTGGATGGGAGTGAGAATAAGAGAATAAGAAAAAATGAGAATAAATTTATTATTAAACAATTCAAACTCTTCACAAAGTTACACACTTCCCAATACTTCTTCCCTACTTCTTCTCTTATTCCTGTTATTCTCACACCATCCAAACGGAGCCTAGGTAAGATATGTACCTCAACACAATGAGTCGACAAGCCGAGGCCTGGTGGCTTTGAGCCTCTTGGCGTGGAATTCGCATCCTCTGGATGGCCATCCAGTGGATGGTTCGATCTCAGCCGTCTGATTTAATCTCAATGGCTATAAATGCCCCGTGCATGATACTAAGATTGATAGGCCCGAAAAAATCTAACCGTTTAGATTAAATCAGACGGCTCGTATCGAAAGACGTCCACTGGATGGTTGGTATCCAACCATCCAGAGGATACGCTCCCCTTGGCGTGTGCTTAGGACATTTTAGTGGCACCCATTTTTTTGAAGAAAGAGAGGGTTTTGTCATTCAATTTTTTTTTTTAAATTAAAGGTGGATGTGAGACTTTAATTTTTAATTTTTTAAAGACTATTCTAATGCTCTTATCACTGAACCACTACACTACATGCTAGCAGCATCTATTGAATGATAACATGTTTTGAGAACTTCTTTTTCGTTATTTCTTGTTCTCCTGATCATGTCCTTTATCGTAACTTTTGCCCAATGGAAAGTGGAGACATGAGCCACTATCCAAACGTCAAATGGTACTTCGAAATAAGTTGCTAATCGAATTATTGATGCTCATCAATCCAAGCGTAACGAATTTGATTAAAACTATTATTATTGAATAAAAGTTTGGTTCAAAAGATTAAAAAACATTGCTAACAACTAATTTGTAATACTTGAATGAGTTAAAACTATTATTATTGATTAATTTGGTACAAAAGCAACTAATAAAAAAGAAAATTGATTAGTGCCATCCCACTCCGCGCCATTTGAGCCATCGCGCTGCACAGCGCATCAGCGAAAATCAGAACAGCGCTCTATCCCCTCTACTCACCAAGTGCGTATTTTTTGTTCATTTCGTTTTATTAAGTGTTCACTTTAATATGTACAAATGTTCACTTTGTAGTAGAATTGTTCACTATTTTATAAGTGTTTGCTGGACCAAATATGTTCATTTTGATTTTTTTTTTTTGGCCAAAAGTTCAGTTTGGTCGATACAAATGTTCAATTAATTGAGTATAAATGTTCAGTTAGTTGCAACAGAAAATATAAATGTTATGAGCAAATATATTTATTTTATTAAGTATAAATGTTTAGTTTAGTAAGTACGAATGTTCAGTTTAATACGTAAAATAGAAATGTTCAGTTAGTTGCAGCAGAAATACAACTGTTATAAGAAAAAAACCAAGCGAAGGGGTCACGAACCGGACAAAAAATACATGTAAAAATTAGAATTGGAAATGAACCGATTCGGTTAAAATTAATTTTTTTCCGATTCCACCCCTGCCTCCTAGCGCACCTCTTGATCCCGCGTGACTCTAATTTTAGCGCGATTCTGACGCATTTAACTGAACACTTTTTATTATTAAACTGAACATTTGTAACACACAGTAACGATGACTGGGATGATATATTTGCCGATGACACTTAAATAAAAAATATTCAAAACATTGCTACAAACTTGATTTTTATTAGTATATAATAGGCCCAACTCCCATAAACTTATTATTATCCAGACCTGGCATGTATTTAAATCAGAAAAATTTGGATCACTTTTAGGTTTGTAAGCTCAAACGTTGTGGTCTTCATATGTTTTTGATCTTTTTTTCAGAGCCTCAACTCCTCAAGTAGTCAAGTTCATTTAGACATTCTAAAGGTTTGAAGTTAGCTAGGGCCCTTATACAGCAGGAGCTTATTTTATTTGGGCCAGAGAAGCATCATGGGCCAATCATAGCATTGTAATTTTTCATTTTTTATTTTATTAATTTTTATTTACTTTTTTACTTTAAACGTGCATCCATTGTTAATCAGCTATATATTCAGCTCCATGCCTGTAACAGTTCTATGGCATTTCACTGGCATCGTTCACTAAATCCAGCCGAACAAAGAGGAGGGTACACTTGGCGGTCACACGACTACATCCTCAATTTTAATTGTTGTTGGAAATGTTATCTAATTTTAAATCACTGATTGTAATTTCCATTAACGTTACCATTAAAATTAAATCATTATTGTCATTTTGAATTATTGTATATAAATTTTAATTCATCAATGGTTTTTTTTTTTTTGCATCTATAAGTAATTAATGTACTAATTTTCTCAAACTAGCTATTTTGTAATGATATATAAATTCAGAAAAAAAAATTACCTCACAATTGCAAAGAATATGCAAGCTTCTTTTACTTTCATATATATGCGAAGTTTACGAGTGACTGATGGTCCAGAAGCTAATAATGTAAGAATATACTATATAATTTGTGTTAATTAATTGAGGACTAATTCTTAGTCTTAGTGGTAAAGGGCTATGGATTTTGGGTGTGAGGTCATGTCTGAAACCAGGTTAATTAGAAGTGTCTATTATAGACATTTAAATTTAAAATAATTCGTAAGACTTGATCCAATTTATTTAAAATTTGTGTTAATAATTTGAGTCAATTGATTTGATAATAGAAATGATTGATTCAGTTTGGATAAAAATTTCATCAACTAAATAGAATTATTAAAACATGTGTGCTAAGAAAAAAGCTAAGGATAAATTTAAGTGATTCTGTGAAATTTTGTACTAGATAGCTACATGTATTAATGAGCTCACCGACTTGAAGAAATAAAAGGCAAAGAAGGATGTCACGCCGACAGTTGAAGCAATGGTTTAATATGATGTAATAAATATTCACCTGTACAAGATGGGAATTTGCGGTGCTTCTTGACTAAGTTCATACTTCATACGCAACAACTGTTTGTAGATGATTGAACAAATCTAGCTAGCTGCGTATATTAATTAAACTAATGGTGGTCGAAGATAACAAAAATTTATTTACTTGTCATCAACATCATCAATTCATCATCATCATCATTATTATTATTTTGTTTGTTTTTTTTTTTTGAGAAAAAATGGGGTCATGATGTCCTCGTCTTTTTATTAAAAGGTAGATAATAATTACAAAAGATTAGCCAGAGGCTAAAAGAAACAAAACAAAAATACAGTGAAGATACTAGCTAAAATATCTCAGAAAAAGACATCTGTATTTTAAGCTGCCAAATGGGGAACATGGAGGAGACTTACTTGGGGTAAGACATCTGCATCCTGTACATGGATTTCACAGAAAAAGCTCCATCTTTGATAAGGTTAAAACTGAAGCTGTCAATATTATTATTTTGTTTGTGTTAGGGGGTTGGGGGTGCTAGCTAATATCAGCTAATGTAGCAAGCATCATTTACTAAGCGGTCAATAACGGACTTCTGGCATGATAATTGAGGTGGCAATGGGACTTTGGCTAGGGTTTATCGTGAAATTTTAAAAAATTAAGACTACGAGACCAGATGTTAGTGTGGCTCAAGTTTGGAATGCAGGTTCTATGTATTTCTTCTGGAAGAGAGGGGTTTCAAGTAGCTTTTGGAGGGAAAAAGATAGATTTACTCTCTTTTTGAGGGGTCACAATTTTAATGAGGCCCTTCATAATTGGCATGCATCTTTCTGGCTGCTATACAGTCAAATCTGTATTCAATTTTCTTATTTCAGTACGGTCAAATTCAATAAAAAGGATTCTGTGTGGCCTCTTAAGATTTCTTTAAAGATAAACTCTTTGTTTGGTTGGCATTAGAAAATAAAATTTTGACTATGGATAATCTTGCTAAAAGAGGTGGCTTGGGAATAATGAATGCTGCTTCTATGGTCAGTTGGAGTAGGTCAATCATCTTTTTATTCATTGTCCTATGGTTTTTAGATTCTGGCATACTTTTAATAATGCCAATCTAAAAGGCCTGAGAATCACTTACAATAGCTTAATTGATATTTGAAATTTTAGAGTGCTTTAAATAAGGATAAGAGACTCTACTTAAGAACTGCACTTGCTGCCTTTTATGTTGGCAATTTGGGGGCTACCGGGCTAGGAACAAGAAAGTTTTCCAAGATAATGCTGGTACATGAATTTTTGCTACTTGTCTGTTTTAAACTTGTTTCATATATATATAGCAACACAAGGGAGACAGTTCTAGGAGATGGCAAGTTGGCAACACAAGGGAATATAGCACTAGTGGCAACTGAAGAGGATGAAAATCTCCAGAATATTAATTAGTTTATTTCTTTTCTTTTGTGTGCTGTGTGTTGCTGTTTGTGAGTTTGAATCTGGTTCTATGTTGTGTTGATTGGTTTGAGACTTTTTACTCTTTAATTTTCTGTTGGATTTAGCTTAAAGCCTCGTGCTATGTGAGTAATTGTCTAATTGAGTATGTGAATTATTTTGTAATACCTTTTGTTTGCATGTTTTAATAGATACAGACTTTTTTTTTTTTTTTTGATACGTAATAGATACAGACTCCCCTTCGTGGGGGTGCTACTTCCAAAAAAAAAAAAATTAATAATAATAATTAAAATAAAACATATATATTGCAGTGTCTTAATATATCAAGATCACGTATATTTATCCAACAGTATGCAAAATCAAATCTAACGTAATCATACAAGCATAGAAACAAACAGAGCACATCTATCTAATCATAGTGGTGTAGTGTGTTGTGTACATAGTACATTCTAGGTCCATCCAAGCCATGCAAAATATGGAATATATAGTACTCATTGCACTCTACTTATTGCGACTAAACACAACATGATCCTGGGGCAAGAAATGGCACACCGGTACAGTACCGGGTTTCACATTCAGTACTTGAAATGCGACGTGCTTCGGGTTCCATGCTGATGTGTCAGTATGGCATACGGCTGCTGCATCAACCACTGTCCCGTCTTTGCCTGTCATCTTCACCGTGTAACCCTTGGTTGACTTTGCCATGTGGCAGTAGAACACAGCATATGTATAGGTTTGCTGATGGCATGCCACAAGCTCATCTCCTGACAAGTTTTTCACTCCTGAAGAGACAATTGTGTACTCTTGCCTTGGTGTCTCATACTTTGAATAAACAGTGGTGGATACCTATGAATATAACAGCATTAAAAGAGTCATACAACATAAATAGTTGGTTTAGATCGGTATATAAGCAATACAATAATTGGTGGTCATAACCCACATATAACTGTTCTACTCATGCGTTGAACCGAGATCTATATTGAATTGATTAACTATCACTGGAGCTTCAATTAGTTAATTAAGAAATACATGATTTTTCTGTACATATCAGCGTAAATATTTCCTAAGGTTTTAAGGTGCAACAGTGCCATTTTATGTTCATCTGTGAAGGTTTAATAATAGAATTATAGTACTAAAAATCAATTTTTGGAAAATTACCGCTTTGACATTTTTCGTGCCAAGACTAGCAACAGTGAAATCCACCATTGATTCAAGAGAAGTGGCACACATCTTCTTCTCCCCATCCAACACCGGATCCTCACACTCTTTCAGAGTCTCCTTCATTGCTTCCTCCTCATCAGAACCAGGCTGAACTGAGAACCGGCTAATTATCTCCGGCAGTTTTTTTGAAGAAAATGGTATTGTCTCAGCCTCACTTCTAAGCAAAAACTTGGCATCTGTATTTATTTTCTCAAATTGCATGGTAATCTTGGAACCGGGATGGAGGTCATGCTCTAAGAAAAAGAAGTTAATCTGACGATTGTTGTGCAGCTGATCCTCGGTGGCAGCATAATTATACGAGAAGGGACCGACAGTAACCCTGGAAGGGGGTTTGCCATACTTCGGTTTTACATTGACTGTGACTCCACCGGGACCCACATGGACGGTGGTACTTCCGGGTTTCCCATTGCCGGCTCCAACATTGACCCCACCCTTGCCTACACCAACAGTTGTGCTGCCAGGGGTTCCTTTACCAGCAACGACATGGACCCCGCCCTTGCCCACTCCAACAGTTGTTCCACCGGGAGTTCCTTGGCCAGCAACAACGTGAACGCCACCTTTGCCAACTCCAACTGTGGTAGCACCAGGTTTGCCCGGATGGGCATTCACGTAGACACCTCCTTTACCTACCTTTACAGTGGTACCAGTCTTGGTATCCAGAACTGTGTCTGTTTAAGGAAAAAAAGTAATAAGAGTTCACGAATTAAAATAAGATCCAATTATTTTTTTGAAGATAACATGGAAGTCAAACCCTCCAACTTATTTCGAAATCAAATGTCACAAAGGACCCTCCTGTCGGATTTTGAACCCGCGACCTCTACTAAAGAAGCATTGCTTTTTAACCACTAGTCCTAGAGTTGGTTCTCATGATCCAATTATTTGATGTGGCACAAACTTTGTTGATTGATTGATTTAGTAGGTAAATAGATGGATGGTAATTTTACATAGGGCAATCTTATATTAGTGTTAGGATACCTACGGGGCCTGGTATTTTGTTTGGGTTGTTCTCTGCCGATGATAATTGAAATTTAGTTGTCTTGAATTCATGGACACTATTAATTCATCTAGCAACTCTAGTCCTAATAGGCACTACGGCAACGATCCAAATATGAAATTTTGGGGAAAAAATATATTTCTAATAACCGCTGGTTTTTAATAAAAAGGAAATATAGTTTTTTTTTAAATATATGGCACTAAGCTAACCATGTCTTTTATGTAAGAAGAATTTCTATCATAATCATTTTAACTTCCATTTATAAACAAATAGAAGAAAATATCCTTTTAACTAAAATAGAAAAATTGTAATTTTTTTTTCTAGATTTATATTGAGAAATCGTATATATAAAAATTGTAATTTTTTTTAACTAAAATAGAAAAATTGTAATTTTTTTTTCTAGAAGAAAATATCCTTTTAACCAAATATGAAATTTTTTGTTTCTAGTATTCGAGTGGTGATCAGTTATGTTCCCTTTTTTAAGTTTGAGAATAATTAATTAATAGTCACTGTACGTGTAACTGCGTGTATATACTAGCATGGGTATGTTCACGACTTGATAAAATTCAGGTGAGAGGAAAAGAGACTGAGATAGAGAACCAGAGCTTAAGAGATCGCTTATGGCATTTGGCATGCGTGTATTTGGCAAGACACTGTTCCAGTAGACCTGAGCAGGCAGCAGCGCTGCATTGCTTGCGACAACTCCAATCTACAAACAATTAGATAAATTTAAATAACATACAAAAACAAACAAAAAACTGCATGACAAGTTGACAATTTTTTATGATCTGAGATATTACCAGTAGAGAACAGAGAAGTGTCATGAGACTATCCATGACCAGAATTTGGGTTTCTCAGATAGTGAGTACAATCAAAGAGAATAATTAAGCAGAGCTCACTCTTGAAGGACGCAGAGGAGTTGATGTGGATTTATACAAGGGGAGGTTGCATGTCATAAATTTTAATACATCACGACTTTTTTGTTCACCACCTAGACACATGACCACCTTAAATTATGCCGGTTCCTTACCCTCTCCATTTCTGTGCAACTGCTGACATAACATCTATAGATATATATAACAATATAACATCTTGAATTACCTTTTAAGTAAATAAAATTGGCTGGAATCATTTTCTAACATTAATCTCATTAGTAAGCGCATTTTAAATAAAATTATATCGTATTTTATTTTTATAGTCATTTTGATTTGGAGGTGTTATGGAATATAAACTGGGATTTTTCAGAACAAAACAGAGTCAGTAATGCTGTTAGGAAAAGGGGTGTAGGTTTCTCCAGTTTTGGAAAATTGGAGAGGAAGAGGTGGTTTTTAATAAAGGAGCTCAACTGCCAGCAGCTCAATCACAATGCAGTTGGGGGCTACTAGGAATTGGCACCGTACATCAAGATGACATGGACATTTTCCGGCACACGTGTACGGCTGACTGTTAGTTCCCCAACTGCAAGCTGATGCTCTGCGGCCTTGATTTGTCGAGTCGTGCATGCCCCAGAAATTATTGAGCTTGGCCAAAATATGTTTTTTGTTTGTTGGAGAAATGATAATTTTGTCGTCTAGGAAAAATTGTTCGGATTTTATGCACCAACAGAGCTGTCACATGTATAAAGTTTGAAGAAAATATTCAAATTAAGCATGAACCAAATATATAAAGTTTTTTTAACAAAATTTATCATAATTAAAACATTTTGTAATTAATAGAGTTTGGTGTATTGGTGAACGAAATTCTCATTTATTTATTTTTTCGAGGGCCGGGTGACGATCACAACACTGACCAATTTTTATTAATAATAAAAAATTATCCACAATAATTTAAAAGAAAAAGAAAGAAAATAACAAGAGAAAATAAAACTAAATTCTTATTTAAATATTTTGCACATGGTTTTCACACATAATACATTCCTTTATTCATTGGCAAACGGATTTTAAGTAGTTTCTCTCTGAATTACAAAATGCACTTCATTTGCTATTAATCCTCTATGAATCGATAGTTTTTATGCTGAAAATGACTCGAAATCTTTTCGAAACCTTGACGGCAACAATCAAATAAATTTTTGCATCAAACATATTTACTATATATAAAAAAAATAAAAAAAAAACCAAGAGTAAAGAGGTACTCAGTTCAATAGTAGTACAAAACCCACAATCAAACAAAGTAAATATATATGGCTCCGTTTGGATACGTCTAGGAATAAATAAATATCCTTTTCTTAGACGTAAATTTATTTCTAACCATCTAAATTCTTCATAAAGTTACACATTTTCCAATATTATTTCTCTTATTTTTTAGCGATCCAAACAGAACCTATGATATATGTCATGTTCTAATCGACACCATGAATATCCATAGTCAACTTAACTAATTCTTTTTTTTTTTTAGCAAAAGCAGCATGTAGGATTCCATTGAAAAATAAAAAGTTCAACATACAAACAACTAATTAACTCCATATTAACTAACAACATCTAAACATAACGACCTTACTACTAAAGCGCAACTACTCACTTCCCAACAAAATAAGTCTACCAAATTTCACTGTCAAAACTACACATAGTTTTCCAATGAAGCAGACACAAACACCAGAGACTCAAACAAACACAGAAAAAAAAACTATTCGGCTACAAGTAAAAAGCCAATTAACACATAAAATAATCACAGAGTAGCTCCAAGTTTTGAATTTAGTTTAGGAGTGGTGAGATGACAGAGGCTCAGTTCAGCAAATCTTTATCATCTGTACCAACTTGGTGCCTACGTCCTCACGCACACACGTCTCTCTCTCTTTTTTTTTCTATTAATTTTCTGGTAAAATTGTTACATAGAGAAGAAGGATATTTTATAGAAAACTATCATATAGAGACACACATATCTTTTCAAATATTCTCCATTAATTTCTTTACATTTTCTTTACACAAAAAAACACACCAAAAATACCCATGGACGTGCTAGGCACTCCTTTCCTAGTTTGGGCTTCCATAATCTTTCCTTTTTCTCCAGAAAATGCGACCAGATAGAGCCATTCGGCTGTCCACCTGGCCGAACGACATATTTCCAAGTCATTTTCACATGTCGGAATTCCCTCTTCATCTCTTTCTGCTAATTGCCTCTGCAATTCAGCTATGCTCTTGAAGTTAGCTTCCATGCATGTTTCAAAACCTGTCCAAAAAGTATATAAGCTTAATATGTTAAAAAATAAGGAATGAGAATTAGAGCCCTCTACATAATTAAAAGTTTTCTTATTTCTTTCAATCCACTGAAGCCAACATAGAGCTGCAAGCAAAGTTTTTGGGGCTGTTTGGATGCTCTAGGAATATGAGGAATTTCCTATTCCTAAGCATAAATTTATTATAAACAATTCAATCTCTTCACAAAATTACACACTTCCTAATAAATTTATACCTAAAAATAAAAAATTCTCCAAATTTCTAAGTGATCCAAACGGCCCTTTAGAGAATCTTCTATCCTCCTTACTCAACAAGTTTATATTATCCCAAATAGCATTAAAACTAGAAATATCAAGATTTATGTTCCTGTCGTTAAAAATATTGAAGTTTATCCAACTTAACTAATTCTTCAATTACGGAAAATCATAATATGGGAAATTCCCTTAGTATAAATAAGACAAATAACATGAGCTTTTTGTTCACATACCGTAAAAGTACTAGCCTCATAAAGATCAATACTAAATGTGGATTTCATTCTTTAAAAATATGTAAATGTGAATTTGGTTCTGACCAGAAAGGTATAGTCCAAGATGTCAGAACGAAATGCATGCTACAAAAAATCTGTGCTCCTGTTAATGGAAAGTCATATTTTTTTTTCTCATCCATTACGAAATCTACACTTAATATGAGAAGAGATCTGTGTATAAAAAATAAATTTCAATATCAAACTCATCCAAATAAATGCACCAAAGCATCGAGAAGAAGCTTCATTACTAAGTCCCATCATGGCACTGCTCTTAAATGCATCTGAAACAATAAATAAATTAAAAGCAGAGTAGTTGGGAATCCAGAAATCAGAATAGTTGACAAATGACTACGCATCTCATTGTTAACTAACACAACAAAATGGCCTACTTAAACAGCATTTTTCGACTATGTAAACCTGTGAGCTTAGAACTGTCTATTTTTTTTATCATATTAAACGTCACTTTTGTGAAACGATTCATGATGTGGAAGAGCATGCATGTGGTTAGAAATTCACAAGTAATTTTGTGAAACTTTTTATGCACCCAGCTTATATGGGCGAATGGTTTTGAAACGCGAGGATGTAGAAGGATGAAATTGGAAATTACTATATAACATTTCTTCATGCGTCATTCTATGTCATCGCGTTTGTATTTGTACACTTTATTTATTTATATGTTCAGTTCATAATTATGAGTTAAATTTTATTTTTTTATATTATTGTTCATATTTTTATATTGTATATTTAATTTATTTTTGTTGAACATATTTATTTGTATATGATCACTTTGATTATTTAAATATTCTTTTTTATTTTATTTTTATATTCACTTTATTCAAACGATAACAAGCAATAACAAAACTGCATATTGCGGTTCTCATTTTTGGATGAAATTTAGTACTGATTACTGAACTCTGAACCTTATGTTTGATGAGTGGGCCTGTGGCCCAATAAATTGAATAGCATTAACTAATCTAGGCCGTCAAGTCTTTATAGAGTAATAAGCTAGCCTTGGATTACCGAAATTTTAAAAAATAATATTAAATTAATATAATATATTAAAAATAATATCAATATAATAATAATTTTTTAAATAGTATCACGAGATCGGAATCCCAGATTCCGAACGCAAGATCGGATTCCGAGATTCCGATCTTAGCTTTTTTTATTTTTTTATATATATATTATTTATTTATTTAATTTATTAATTAGTTAAATAATTAGAAAAATAGATAATATATTGTAAAAATATTGAAAAAATATGGAAAAAATCAGGAATAATTAAACAAAATTTTATATGTAATTTAGTATTTTTTTTTGGAAAATTAAATTTATTTTCCTTTTAATTAATTTATTTAATTAAATATAAATTTAATTAATTTATTTAATTAAAAAATGAATAATTAAGTATAATTTTTTTATTAATTTAAATTAAAATTATAAATTTTTAAATAACCATTTGATATGCGTCCCGGATGTCGTTCTCTGTATATATTATTTTCATATTATATATTAAACAATCATATCGAGTCTCATGATCAAGGAAGCACTTTCTGGATTACATTAGAAAGGAATCACACGAGATTGATGTTTTACTGAGACAGAGAAGAAAGACTAAATTCACTTGATTTACTGCATTTCTCTTTTTAATGATTAATTTATGATTTAAAAAATATTTTTAGTAGTTTAGAGTGGTTTTTAGGTTTGTAAACTTTCAAACTGGATTTTGGAGGTCCAGAGAGCGTTTTTTGGCCTCGAAAATGGTCGTTACGGGGTTCACCCCGGTAACATGTGTAGATCTCGTCGCCAGCTTTCCGGATTGTGCTCGATCGCCCCAAACGGACCTTCCTATCGAAAGTTAAGCCTGTTTAAAGTTTTAATGTTCAAATTATGCCTTTGTATCCCTGCAAATGCAGAAAGGATTAATAAAACTTTGAACATTCTGAAAGGATTATGCCTTTTTATCCCTGCAAATTCTGAAAATTTATAATCCTTTCTAAATGCTACAATTCATTTAATTAAATAAGTTATAAAAATTTATATTTTAATTAAATAAATTAATTAAAATTAAAATAAATTTAATTTCTCCAAAAAAATACTAAATTACATATAAAATTTAATTTAATTATTCCTGATTTTCTCCATATTTTTTCAATATTTTTACAATATATTATCTATTTTTCTAATAAACTAATTAATAAATTAAATAAATAAATAAATAAATATATAAAAAAATTAAAAAGCTAAGATCGGAATCCTAAGGTCGGAATTCGGGATTCCGATCTTAGCTAAGATCGGAATCCAGGAATCTGATCTTGCGTTCGGAATCTGGGATTCCGATCTCGTGATACTATTTAAAAAAATATTATTATATTGATATTATTTTTAATATATTATATTAATTTAATACTATTTTAAAATTTTTCGGCTTGGATTAGTGGTGATAGGTAACAAGTCAGCGAAGGGCCCTAATTGGACCGTCATTAATTGTCTATGTGACGTGATACCTAGATCAACAGTCTGTTTAACAGTATGCTGATAGATATGCATCATGTATGATGTATCTGAATATCATAACTACAAAAAAAAAAAAACATATCTCATCTATTGAAAATAAATCAAATTCTATTCAGATTAAAAAAATTCTCTTTAAATTTTTAAATTTAAGCAAGTTATTTGTTAAACTTTCATCACGTTATCATTTTAACATATAAGCACAGAAGCACTTATTGCCCCGTATGTATATGAAGTACAAAATGAGTTCTAAAAGGAATAGTTTTGTTGAAATAAAAGGGGTCATAAAAGGAAGAGATAAATAGGACTGTCAATGGGTACGGTATAGTACGGTAAAAGGTATATTTATACTCACACCCGTTAAAATTTTCTTTACCCGTACTCGTTAAAAAATATCTTTATTCGCACCGTTAAGAATTAACGGTACGGATGGTAAAAAATAGATATAATAAAAATAAAATTTGTACACTCTGTATAAATAAAATATATCAATAAGTATATTACTAAAGTGCAACAATGATGGCGAACATTTTAGGTTTTTATTTTTTTATTTTTTCGTACACTGAATGGAAAGAATTATAGATCTTAAATAAAATCTAGCAATATTTTTTACCAATCATGCAATATAAAGATGCTGTATGTATCATGTAATTGTATCTTTTTAGTTGTGGCAATTAATCATTATGAAAACGGGTACGAAATAGATTTTACCTGTACCCGTATCTGTTAAATTAATGAAAAAATTTTCTTAACCATACCCGTACTCGTTAACTTAACGAAAATAAAACTTTATCTATATCTGTCTTATACGGTACGGTACGAATTGGATAATCGAGTAAACGAGTTTCATTGACATCCCTAGAGATAAAGAGAAATATAGGAAAAATAGCTCATGTATACTCTTTTTTTTAGATGTATGTAGGACCATACGTAGTTTTTCGGTTACTAGGATTAAGTGAAAATTTTTATATTTCTACGAGTATCCATTCAACTGTACTGCGGTTCAGGGGTTGTCTGCCGTTTTCACAACCATATACAATTGTAAACAACACCCAAGGAATTGTCTACGGAACTTTAAACTGGATTTATTAGGCCCTACAACTTCTCTAAGTCATATCTCTTGCTTCATTTATGTTGGAGGCCCATTTGTTTTCAGCTAAACAGTTTTTCCTGACCTGAACAGGATCAAGCCCACCTATTAGCAAGTCTGTTCTACTCTAGAGGTGATGCGAGCCTGTTTATGACAAAATCCATCTATTCTTGCTCAATCATGTAACAGTTTGTTTTCATTTTTTGCTTTTACCTTTTTGCACATTTTCTCTTTGTTAAATCAAAGCTAGCTTTGTTCAATAAAGTTTGAGTGCATTTTGGTTAGGCGACAATCTAGATTAATGATATATATTCTTCCACTTCATCTGTCAGACACCTCTGAAATCACCTTGGGAGTTGTAAAATTGCAATATGAACAGCCAAATCATGATTTACATATACCGCACCAACACCCCACTAGACTAACTAGATTAAAAACTAAAACACTTTTTCACGTCTGCAACTTGATAATTAATTAATGTGGAGCCGATTTGTCATATTTAATTGCCTTGTTGATCTTCGTGAAATATCCCCAGTAGAAGCAATTTGAAGTGTTAAATTAATAAGAGAAGTTGATTCAAAAGTAGTCCCACATGATTGCTTCAGTGTGGTCATGGAGCCTCAGCAGTCCAGCTTCACTGCTGTCCGCTCAAATTGAAAAAGTGAAAGAGTAAAAGAAATTTCCAAAAAGTACCAAAACCTTACAATGTCTTAAATAAAAGAGCCAAGGCATTTCCCTCCAAGGAATTTGGGAATTCCATCCATTGCATTATTATCAGACCACTTGTGCCAAGAGGGTCCTAGGCTACTAGCTGTCCAGAGCCATTTGCTGCTTATCACATCATGTGTCAGAGAAATATCTTTTTAGAGCGAAGATAATTTGATGCACTTTATATAAGAGGCGATCAAGATATACAAAAATATCATCAAATATCTAGCTACATTGAATTAGAAAATAAATACTTCACAATGAAATGCAATACATTTAAGAAGGAAGCATGCATATATGCTAATACCAGTTAGTTGGATAGGATCATAGGAGTTTTTTTGACAGCAAGTATATTGTCTCCTATCAAGTAAAAGATCCATCTAAAAACTCTAATTGAAGTAGACTTTAAACATACTTTCTGCATGTAAGTTGGAAAAACCTTGTTTACTTGTGCTTTATATACCCCTTTGATAAGAAAAAAAAGTTTGATTAGTTCAAAGATGGTAAGTCTTTTTCTTGTTATCTTTGGAAAGTCGTCCTAGTACATGACAACTTGATTAGCTTTATATTATACTCACCAAATATGTATACCATATCCATAAAATAATATTTACAGTCTATTCACATAACGGACTCTGCCATGCCAGATCAAATGGTATCTGGTCATGTGCCAATGTGCCATGGTAAAGCAAAAGCAATAACTTTTCTCTCATGTGAGGTGAGCCCGGATTCAACTCCCTGCCACAACTTTACAACCAATGGGGCCTTAGTCGGTGATTTCACTGCCTGGTTCATTTTGGGTAGGAAAAATCATCATCATCATAACTATCACACACACACACACAAACACACACACACACACACACGCAGAACAAAACTGTGGCTGATAACAAATGATTTTAAGCTAATATATATGAGGCACGTATATATAAAAACTGTTCATGTTGGTCCAAAGTTCTTGTATAGTTGCCTGCTTACATGCTAACATATAATTTCATTAGTCCACTCAATGTTGACCAAACTCAATATTTTAATTCTCAGTCCACGTGTCATGCATTGGGATGTCGGATTTCAAGAGACCAAACTAAATAATAATAAGCCACAGAAGAATACAAGTAGGTAAAGACTTGGGAATAGAAAAATATTGTATTAACTCCTTATTGTTTCTTTGCCTACCTATTCCCAGTGGAGATCTTCCAAACATGCATGTCAGATATAATTAAAAAATTACTTAAATGATCTCAGTTGTCTTGAATAAATGTACATAAAAATATCAATAAGTTTTCTTTGAAAATTACTACAAGAAATTAAACAGCTTAAGTTATGTAAATACGGCAAAAGTTAAAAGAGCCCATGGCTAAAATTTATTGAGGCATATGAAAGATATTTTAAGATATGCCAGTCCTAATATGGATCATAACAAAGATATCATGGCATAACTTCTGGAAATGTCGATAGCAATGCTAAAGAAAATCCCAATTGCTGATAGCACGTCTCACTAAGTGCTTCAAAAGCATCAAATTTTCTCTGAAAGACACTGATGTCTATTAAACAGAGTTAAGTTATTTAAATACAACAAAGAGTTTAAGAGCCCAATGTCTAAAATTTGTTGAGACATATGCAACAGAATTTTAAGATATACCAGTCCTTATATGGATCATAACAAAAATGTCATGTTATAACATCCGAAAATGTATTGAACAGTACTAAAGCAATTCCAAGTTGCTGATGGAATGTCTCATATTGCAGTTAAGAGCTTGACTAGTGAGTGAGCATCTAGCACACAAAATGCTACTAGGAAAGTCTGATAAAAGGAACTTGTGGAACTTCTCATTTTTGTGATTTGACACAGTGCAGGGCCAATAATGGGAATATTCTTTCTCCCATGGAGTAGGAAATTTTTGTTATTCTGCTATTATTGAAATGTAGAGAAGGGCCATTAGGGTTCTTTGGCTGTCTGATTTCAATCTTATGTTCATAGATTTGAACATGTTTTTGGTCAATCCTTCTGTATTGGATCAGAAAGGTTTTGATCAGGATTCCCCAGCTCCTATTATTGGGTCATAGATAGCAGAGATGGGATTGATCAGGGTTGGCCCCAAGAATCTACTTTTGTGAGATATCTGATTCCATATTAGATTCTACCGTTTGCTTTTGGAACACTGACTTAATACAGAATAATCAAACTGCACCTCTCTTTTCCGAGGTATTTATGTCATAATAGATTATTTTCTGTAACAGTGACTTAATACTGAGTAATCAAACTGTACCTCTCTTTTCTGTAGTATTTATATCATAATTATTAAGTGTTCTATTATACTGAAATTGGCATAAGCTAAAGATATAACGTATAATATAAACTGAGAGGAGGGAATTTTTAAGTAATAAGTAAAGAAATTTTTGAATACCACACGAATGGTAACAAAGATCTCAAACGCTACAGGACTACAGGAGAGGTCAGTTAACCTTTTCCTATATAAATATAAGATAAGCAATTATACTGAAAGGACCTGGAATCTCTCCTCCAGTGGAGAAAATACTCAAGAGAGAAAGATTGCAACTATCACAACATATCTTGGCAGTGCTTGGCACATCATGTCACTCTGTAGTCTGTATAATGACGATATCATTTCATATGATTTAACATGGCACTTGTCGTGGTCTGAGACTTCGGCTTGGTAACATTATATTCTTATTACTTGAACTTCTTCGTATTGAGACCTGTGATTCATGGAGTTTTAACATCAGCAATGATCACAGTATTTGATTTTGATACAATGACGGGAATAAGGGTTACTGAAGCCACTATGGCTGGTAAACAGCTACTACCTGAGATATTTTAATGTAGAACAGCTCTGGAAGCTTAAACTTGATGCAACGTTCCTGCCTGTGTCAGTTTCAGAAAATAAAACTTGTCATCCAAGCCAGTCCACAAATAAAATTGTACAATTATTGTAAACAAATAGTTTCATATTTGTATATGATTTCTGTGAAACATTATTCTACCCACCATGTTCTGATATACTGATGAACGCTGAGAGAATACATATTAGTATGTGGTTGAGTAGCCATCAAAATACTTCAAATTAGAAGGATTTAACTATCAGGAGAAATAGTTCTGATATAGTACTGATGGCTAAGAGCTGAGAGAATACATGTTAATTAGTATATGTGTTTGAGTACCCATCAAAATATTTCAAATAGGACGAGAGATTTAGAAGGATTTCACTATCAGGAGAAATACGTCTTTGATATCATATATTACGAAAAAGAACTATGTCATACTTACCAAACTGGGGGAAGATATAGGAATGCATAGGCTATTTCGTGATTTGCCTAAAGTTAACTCTAGTCTTGTCACTAAATAAACAAGGAATTGATAACTTAAGTTTGTTTAAACAAATTTAGAAGGAGGCATTCTTGTGGATCACAAAAATTGAGTTAAAAAAAATGAGAAAATATCACTGATACAAAGATTGCGTAGTTGCATGTCATACTTATTCACATCTATCCTAAGTAATACAATACCATATTGGAACACATATAAAACTAAACCTATACAAACAACAATTGCTCTTTATCATTGGTTAATTAGTCAAAGCCAATGAAAAAAAAAAACCCAAAATAGTGACAAAAGCACCTCTTTTCTCCTAATTCAAGCTATAGTTAATATGCATTTATACGTAATTAAAAGGGTGAAGCTCCATTAGTTATATGTTGATATGTCCCTGCTCTCCTCCAACACATTTCTATGTCTTGAGCTATTCGCGTGGCATCGAGAGAGGCACCCATCAGCCCACGTCGTGTGAATCCTACTGCATAAAGCCCCTTTTCCCCTTTCCATCCATTTGGAAACGGTTTTCTTGGTAATCCATCTTTTTCAGAGAACATCTCTGTTTCCTAAAAAGTTAAAAGCAAAAATTCATTAAGAATTATAAATTGAAGAATAAAGTAACTCAATTAGGATCTCATTCTGTTCAATTATTCAGCAAATTAATCTGATTTTCATAGAGATGCTAAATTGTAATTTGTGGTCTCAGTATGTTTCCTCATAATAAGTCATTTATCCCTTGTAGAGCTCATGTATCCCTTGCTGACTATTAAAATTAAGGTACCTTTAGCAAACATAAATTACAGTAGTCATTTTTGTTTTATCAAGTATAATTAAAGCACACCAACTTCATTACTATGCATCCACTCCAGTTCTTAAAAAATAAACAAACATTAGTATATTTCCACTGTCATACCTTTAACCAAAGGGGTACATTGCTTTTATACCCAGTTGCTAGAACAACAGCATCAAACTCCTCTGTTTTCCCATCTACGAACTCCACTCTTTTACCCACAATTTTTTTCACGGCCGGTTTAACCTGTACAAAATAAATATCTTAATTTCAGAATTTACTTAATCAAATAAGTATGTCCTGTGTATCTGATTACTTCGGTAGGTAATAGGTTATCTACCTTGATGTCACCGGACTTGATCTTCGATAGTGTGCCTACGTCCAGCACAGGAGTCTTTCCGGTTTCTGATTTGAGCTCAAGGGGTCCGGTGTTTGGTCTCTTGAGTCCGAACCGGGCTGTGTTGCCAAGCATGAACCACGAGATAAGTAACAAAAAACGATCAACCCACTCAATAGGGAACCATTTCAGGAGCCACATAGAGAGCCCAAAGGTGGATTGTCCTAGCATTTCTCTAGGAAGTACGTGTACCTGGCACAATTAAGATATGAAGCGGATTGTAAGATGATTGATATTTTGTCTATTCATTAGGTATATATATGCATGATTTAGGAACGAACATTTGTGAAAGTTAATAATTACTTCCTAGTTATGCTATATCGTTTACAATTCAACTAGCCTTTTCCAAGATTAAATTGAATTTAGTAAGCAAAATAAATAATTGTCAACTTGTTCTTAAGAAAAAGTTCATGGTGAATGCGGAAGTAGAATAATACTAAAGTAAACACTCAACATTTCAAATGTTATCCAATGCCAAATGGAAATGTATTGATTCTTTCAAACTCTCAAATTTTACAACTTTTTCTTGTGTCTCTACCGACGGTTACTAATTGGGAAATTGTTACTGTGTTAGGACGCAAAAGCACTTGAAATTTTTTATTGGAAAAAATAATGAGGATACATGTGGGCTGATGATTGGTAGATGGATTGTTCGTTCAAATCGGTACATCTATTAGGCCCAAAATAATGCTTCAAAGAGATAGCTTTTTGCATGTTAATACAGGCCATTCCTTTGTGCGGCGGCAGCTTCTCTCTTTTGTGGAGCAAAGCCTAATTATTCTCTTATATCCTCTCATCATTTTATAATCATGCTTTGCATTAAACTTTGAATAAGTGTGACAAAAGGGTGCAATACTTAACACAAAGCTAGGTTCCTATGGAACTTCATATATATTAATAAATTAGTGACATGACAGACTATGCTTCAATTGTGGTGGTTGGGCCCCACGGTATGTATATTTTTAATCAAATCATAGAACTGCGGGTGAGTTCTTTTGCACTGGCTTTATGAGAAAATTAATGCCATGACTCTGGTAAAGAAAATAAACATGATGGATAGTCATGACTCATGAGAGGAAGAGAAAACAGAGGAATAAGATGTGAACCTACTATCTACTGTTAACTTTAAACCAGTCCTCTTTAAACTCATCACCGTGTGAAAAATCATTATTAGTAACAATTTTTTCATTGTATAGACTATAGACTTAGGGTGAAATATGAACTCATGACCTCTGCATTTGGTTTAATATAAACCAAACAATTGCTCTAAATGCTTAAGCAACAAGGACAAACAAGTCCAATTCAGTTATATATTTTATATATTCTTAACATAAAATCTGTACTCTCTCCATCTCCACAGAATCTTTCTTTCTTGGCGTGAATGTTGTTTGCACATTAAATGACGATAATTATATTGTGCTAATATTATATACGTGTTCACGGTGGGAATGCATGCAAAAACCCTAGTCACTCTTTTAATTCATGGCTTTTGGTGTAGACCACCAAAGGCAGGTCAATAGGCTTTCATTACATCCAAAAGTAGCAACAGAGGTCACTAAGTTCAAAAAGTTGATACTAACATGAAATTAAGCATGACTAATTTAGTAAAATAATATAGACTAAATGATCATGCACTGAAACTAGCAAGAACGTACCGTATCTCGGACGACAATATGTGGCTGTCCATTGTGGTTGCACAAGTCTAAACAGACCTCCATGCCAGAGTTGCCACAACCGACCACAAGCACTTTTTTCCCTTCAAACTGTTGACCGCTCTTATACATACTTGTATGCACCACCGGCCCAAAAAATCCCGTCAATCCCTCAATCTCCGGCGTCACTGTCTCTGCATTCTCCCCTGTTGCAACAATTAACCACCGACATGTATATTCTTCCTCTTCCTTGTTAGGTCCAATTACTTGTAATCTCCACTGGCCTAGAGTTTTGTCATGCTCTGCACTGATGACAGTTCGGTTAAATAAAGGGTTTATGCCGAAATTTTTTGCATAAGCCTCAAGGTACAGAACAAACTGCTTTTTTGATGGATAAGGCGGGAAGTCAAATGGAAAGGGCATCAGCGGGAGTTCACAAAATTTCTTTGGGAGATGGAGACTAAGTCTATCATATGTTTTATGTTGCCATAGAGAAGCTATGCAATCTGACCGCTCGATAACCAAGCTAGGGATGCCCTTTTCTTTCAGGCAGGCTGCAACTGCCAGTCCTGATGGCCCGGCCCCAACTATAACAGGTCCCGGAAATATGATGCATTGTTTGGAACTACTGCTTGTTGTGGTAGATGATGCCGGCATGTAGCTATCCTCACTTTTTTGTTGGTATTGTTTCAAAAAAAATGGGTCATGGATTCTTTTGCCTTCAATTTCTGCCCATGTATCCATTGTTTGCATGCCAAGAAATAACATGCATGTACAATGTTGACAAGGTTGGGGGAGAAGTGGGGGGAGAGGGAAATGTGTGTGTGTGAGAGAGAAGAGAGATGTGGACGATAAACATAGAGATATAGAGCTAAGATGGTAGTACATTTATAGTGCCTTTTGAGTACCACTGAGTCGTGTAATTGCTAAAGAAGGCCAAATGGTTTTAAAAGCTGCTTTCAAAGATTTTAAGTACACAGGTAAGTAGCTAGATAACAAAGATGCATGCTAGTAGGCAAGCCGCACATGAGATTCTTAGATCTATTGAGCTATACGTGGCACTAATTTATGAAAAGGTACGTGATTAAGGAATATAAATCTTGGTTACCTTATTTATTGTCAGTATTCCTAACTCCAAATAGGTGTAACACGGCATAGGAATGATGAAAACTGTTATGACACTTATTATAAAATGATATACAGAGCAGCACAACAGAGTTGACAATTTCCTGCTGTCTATAGAGTATCTCAAATTTTTATGAGTAATTTAGGTTGAGACAAGGACTTCCTTCATTTTGAAAGTTCTTAATGTAGTAAACAATATTTTTAATAATTTTATAATGTTAAAAATTTGTCACACTGCCTATCTAGAGGAAAGCCAACTCCATATGGTAAAGAAGTGAATTGCAAGCTCTATTAAAGAATATTCCAAGATAATGTGTACCAATATTATCTTGGGAAAGAATAATTTCAATTTCCAGAAATCCTAGGAGGAAGTGATGATTACATCAAAATTTATGCTAATATAAAATGACAAAAAAATGTTCTTTTTATGAAGGGTGAATAAGAGCTTTGATATTAATACGTAATTAATTTTAATAAAAGTATCGTGGCAACCATAATGAACACAAAAGAATGAGCTATCAGCAGCAGTAGTAACCAGAGGTAACTTAAAGTCAATTGAACGAGTTGGATTGTTCAGTTTCTGTTCTTTCTCAGATCCTAAATTATTTAAGTTTAGGTTAACTCCGATTATCAGATTATTTTGGATTTCTGTTGATACAGGTTGAGGCTCTGTTGGGTAATTTCAAATTCAGTCATTTTCAAGCAAATTGTGGTTTGAGTACAAAATTAATCGGGTTCAAGCTTAAATGGTTGAGGTGTCACGCTGGTCAGGTCATGTCTGATTTTGAGAGTTGTTAGATTTGGTTTAGCTTAATAATTTTAATTTTTTCAAATTTAGTATAGTTCTGATTCAGATCATCCATCAGATGCAATTGATTTTAACTGCAGGCTGACTAAATTTAAATTAAATTAATTAAGTTTTTGATTATTGGCTTAATGAATTAGAAAAAGAAAATATCGCTAAGGATGGTTTAAAATTTTGAATGGTTCTGAGTCTCTGACCGATTTTTATGTTCTTGTCAGACATCACCGTTTTAAGTTAGCATAATAAACAAGTTCTTAGAAATAGTTCTTGCTTATACAGTTATACTGTTACACATCCATGTTTATGTGTTTCTATCTTTGATTATATATAGTTATGATTAACTAATAATTAAGCAAGTCAACAATTTAGATGGTCAGAATTAATTGATTTATATTATATGAATGCATTATTGCAAATCTGAAATAAAGAAGGGAATTTTATCTTTAATGCTCCCTTGACACCAATCGTCACTCCACCAGAATCTAGTGGAAAGACCATTCCCCATGATATGTTTACAAAAAGAAGGATTTTACACTAGCTTGGCCACATATACCATACTTAGCCTGAATCGTATCTTTCCACCATCCTGTAGTGTTATGATCTCTCAATTTCCAATACCACTGGAATTATAATCTATAGTTTATGCAGACTATAGATGTATGAAGTGATGGAACTTAAATGCAAGTTTCATGTTCATCAAATGACTTCAAGTTTACAACGGTCATGTTAAATGACTGATCGCATCAAATGATATTCAAATTGCATAAACAAACTTGATAATACAATCTATAATGCAACAATATATTTTTTATATTTTGATTTTAATTTTTTTAACTTGACTTTAACGGTATTATCAAGGTTGTCAAGTTGTTAGCAGTGAATTCCAATTAGTGGTAATGTCTCTCCAAATAACTGTATCAAGGTTATGGACTTGTTTTGATCATTTGAGCAAAAGCTTGCATCAAGGTTGGATAAATTTAAAAAGTTTTTAGCTTTTCATAGAAGCAACTGAACTAACGAATTGTAAGGAGCATGAACCTCGGAAAATTTTAGCTTTTCATTATTGGTAACAACAAAGAAAAAAATGAAATGAAATTTAATGTTTTATTGTTTTTGGTCAATTAATTGTAGGCAGGATAACCTCTATAACGTTAACGAAAGAAATTAACTGATGCAATATAGTCCTGCGCACTCTTCAATAAAATGAATGTAATTTTTAATCCGACCGTCAAATCCGTGACTCAAAGTCCGATTCGCGATCTTAGCCTTTTTTATGGACTTTTAGATCTTTCTTTACTATTTTTAACAGTTTTAGGGTTGTTTTGAAAATTTTATGTATTTTTTCTTTCTAGAATTTTTGTATTAGCTATTTAAGACAGTCGTCATGGTTTATGGAAGCTCAGTGAATTTTGAGAATTAAAACTTTATTAAAAAAATCTGAGAATCTTTGTGATTTCTCAACCAAAAAATCTCTCTTTTTCGTATTTTTTTCATTATCTTTCTCTGTATTTCGTGCATCATTAACCTCATTGACAAATCAATACGCATTTGTGTGCTTTGACTACAATGCATATGGATCAGACTGTTATTCTCATTTCAAGAGACGAGTTTTTTTTTTTTAATCCACGCAAAAATTCTGTTGAAAATAAATGCAATTCCTTTCCGTTTGAGAGTACTGACAATGAGAATGTCACAAATCAAGGATAATTGACATGGATCTATCTGCAGTTAGGAAAACTATTCAGAGAAATCGAGGCAATATTTGAGAAAACTTTCTCCTACAATTCCGCGAGGAAAGAATCTCGTAGTTCAATCATAGCTAGTAATATATTGCTACATAGCACGGCTAATCACCTTGGCATGATGTACTTTAATTTTTATCGCCGTGCTGGTTTTTATCTAAGATGATTTGCAAAAGGGACACAGTTATCAACGGTGCCTTTTGTTTTGAAAACCTGGGCCGGTTGATTGGTCGTTATTTTTACTATATTTTTATTATTATTTTCTATGAAAGTTGGACTTTATATCAAATTTATTTAGTACTTACAACATTTTTCTCCTAATCATTTTTGACTTCAGATTTTTAAAATTTACGATATATGAAAATAAAAGAAAAAAATATTGTGCACTATTTTGGTCATTTAATTTTATGTTCCCATAAATTTTTTTAACAAACATCATTGAAACTGAAAATTAAATAATAAACATATAAAAAATTTTGATTATAAACATGTCAAGGCGGCACTGGAACTGACACCCGTGCAGTTGCATCACTGGGAATGACGCTTCCAAATTCTAGAGAAATTAATTTTTAAAAATAATAACCAAATTTTTATTTTTAAAATATTAACTCACCTTTGTGATTGGAGCTGTCATACAAAATACTTTTTTTAAATGGTAATATATTTTAAAACTAATAATAATTTTTTCAAAAGTATAATTTTTTTTAAATATTAACACGCCAATCTCATTGGGCTGTCAAATAAATTTTATTTTTAAAAATAGTAATTCTTTTTTCAAAAATAGTAAGTGCCACTAGGACTGCCGCATAGAAAATTTGAAAATTTTCAAACTTGAAAAGTAGACAGAGAGCTGAAATGGGTCTGAATGGGTAAGTGCATCAATGGGAGTAGCGCCGCCACCGATGCGCCATATCAGTGACGCTCTGACATGTTTATTGATAAAATTATTTATTTATTATGTTTGGTATTAAATTTTTAATTTAAGATCTGTGTATTAAAAAATTTACGGTTTATGTTCACTCGTTAATTCATTGCTTGCTACTTGCATGATGCATATCCTTAAATTAGCAAAATCATTATACTGTCTCTTCAGGTGGGATCAAATATCACTATTACCACAGCTAATCAGAAGCATATTCTTTGAGCATTTAGACCAAATATGAAGGCCTTTTTTCCCTAAATATTATGAAACGATTCTCATGTCGCCACAAAATTGGTAACAAATCAAGTTGCATTATTCAGATATCTCGAGAAGGGGCACCTTTGATCATTTCTGTACAGATCTGGGTTAAAGCTGCAAATTAAGTTGCAAGTATTTGCTCTAAGGTTCCAGTCCTCATTAAAAAATAAAAATCGTAATATGATTTCAAATAAAATGAATATTATAATTGAAATTGCAAAGCATTATTACTCGATATATGTGGTACACACTCGTTGACATAAAATCATGAAATTTTTAAATTAAATGTAAAAATATAGGGGAAAAAAAGCAGTCAGGCCACCATACGTTACTCTATTATTAACTGTGGTTTAAATTATTCAATATGAAGTTTTTCATCATGCTTTGCTCTTTATCGGCCAAACTTATTCTTTCTTACTCTACAGTTGTACTCAACTATTATGTCCGGCCCCAGGTCATCGCCAACATGCCTATTTCTGTGCTAACCTTCTGACCTAGTTCCTTTAAAACTGTTGTGCCATTGATTTGTTGTTTAACAAGTACCAGGCACACCAAACAGGCAAGCACCAAGCAGAAGTCATCACTGACTCACTGTTATATAACAGAGGATAAATAGAAGATTACAGAATTTATATTACGACGACATATAATCATGGGTTAGCAGATCTATATAGTAGCATGGACCTAATTCTGCTGCTTTATGACAGCTATGTGTTTATGCATATGAGCCAGTCGATCAGAATCAGATAATTCAGATTCAATCATGCCATCCTCCCTGGATATATCATGACATAATCCAGGAAAGTTTGTTTCGATCCAAGGGCTCATATGCACAAAGCCACATTTGCCGCCATCATGACAATGACAACTGATGAAGACTATTGAAGGATGTAGAACAAGCACGTTTCCTTAATTCCTTGTATCACAAAATCAACATTTAAGCTTCATCTGTTTGCTTTGA
Organism: Rhynchospora pubera; assembly: GCA_028095005.1. Taxonomy (NCBI): domain Eukaryota; kingdom Viridiplantae; phylum Streptophyta; class Magnoliopsida; order Poales; family Cyperaceae; genus Rhynchospora; species Rhynchospora pubera. Next base: position 81,613,352 of record CM051460.1, on the reverse strand, counting down.
TGCAAAGAGCTGTTGAACAGATGAACTATCATTCTGTGCCTCGTATCTATATTAATCATATAATGTTTAGTTAGCAAAACGTGCCAGTACTTTACTGTTGAAGTTTTCAGACTGATATCCTGGCCAGCTGAAAATGCACAATCATACACCATAAGTTGCACTAAATGAAAGTGGTGTGTTCAATATATTTGGGGGAAAAAATTATATTTCCAAAAGATTTATAAAAAAATTCTAATATTAGATATAGACGCCATAAATTCTTACCTGGAAAGATTTATAAATAAAAATGATCAAACAAAAGCAGCATCTACAATAGTAAATTTTTTCCCCATCATTGAACATTGCTTGAAAGGTTTTAACTTAAAATATTAGGTTTTTACTAACCTGGCCTGAAACCAAAACCTCTTTTGAAATGGCCTTGGTATCAATCGATGGCAGCTTTCTCTCAGTAATTTGTAATAGGGTCTGTACTAAGGAATCAAAAGAACTAATCAGGACCAATTTCGGAAAATGGATCGCGAAGCAACTTAACAGAGTTACTCTGTTTGGTAATGTCCCGATGAGGAATATTGGAAGAAACAGAGTAGGACAATGGCATTTATGTAAATCAATACTATTTCTACATTTTAATTTAATTTGTTGTGAAACATTTTTAAATTTTATAGCAAGTCGCCATGGCATAGAATGCCATGGAGTTGAGTATCATCATTATCATCAAGAATGATTACTGTGCTTTTTCCACGAGAAGTAATTCTTGACTGAACCAATTGCAACAAAATACGAAGTTCCCTTTCTCTCCAAAAAGCACTGCGTATTTTTTTCTGTTTAATATTAATTGCTCTTATGTATAGTCCTCTGATTATATTGGTTGTCATATTATCAGGTCCACTCTACAGTGGCTACAGCACAGATGTTCTTCTCCATTGGAAGTTCATGGCACTGTGTTGTGTTGCAATCGTTTCTTTAATGTAGTGTTATTGAGTCTATAAAAAAAATAATAATTTAGATCGATATTATTGCGACATTAGAATGGAATGGGCTGTTTATGTACTCTTGAGTCGATGTCTTTCAATTATTTCGGGGTTGTCTGGATCATATGGGAATATGAGGAATTTCTTATTCCTAGGAATAAATTTATTATAAACAATCAAACTCTTCACAAAATTACACACTTTTCAATACTTTGTGCCTAAGAATGGAAAATTCCTCCTATTCCTAAGCGATCCAAACGGCCCCTTCATTTATTTGTAAATCTGATTTAGTTATATGTCATATCCCCCCCCCCCTTTTTCCCTATTCTATCTTTTATATTTTCAACATTGGTTGGTTGTCTACTGGAAAATCTGGTTGTCAGCTGGCTTTTAAAGAAAAAATAGGCTTCAAATATTGTGAAACAAAATATTTGGTCGAGGATAAATGTACAAATCCGATGTTGTAATTAAATTGATTGCTGTTTCTTCTTCAAATTGATATCACTGTAAAATAGCTAGCGTTTGTGTGGAGAAGGCAGGCTGTGAGAACACATAAACTAAGTTTATATTTTTTTTCTCCATGAAATTATATTAATTCACATGATTTGAGATTATGTTTAACTATAAAAGGGGCATTAATTAGGTCTCCATCAACTATGAAAAGTTAAATGCTAATCATTGTGAGTCTACTATAGGCAACTTAAGTCAAGTTGTATGAATAGTATATTGCAGAGTAGTTCACTTTCTAGAACAGTGATCAAAGTACTAGTAGTACTTCAAACTGGATGAAGGTGCACTCTGTGTAGAATTTACTTATAATTACATTATGTTTTGAGTTAATATACAAAACACATTACAGCTAAAGTAAAAAGTAAAGTGAACCAAAGAAAAGCTTAAACTTCAAATGAAGAAAGCATCCCCACAAAGTACACAACAAAATGATAATCATGGCCCGATTTCTCTTCTTCTCTTTTTTTTAATTATATTTATATAATGCATCGTAGGAAGCTTTGTTGTTTTAAAAAGAAAAAAGGCAGGGGTTGAATTTTAGCCCTATAAACCCGTAAAGTAAAAAGGGAAAAAAAAAAACAACAACTTTACTGGGTTCTTTAAGTATCAAACTACCGATTGATATTCGAAAAAAATATGATATTTCAATCTAATGGTAAAAAAATAACACATTTAGATATTCACAAATTCAAAGTTCAGTTTAGGACTTTTGCGATTATTTAAAATTAAGCTGAGATGCTTGGTTTGTATTATATTATCTTCGAAAAAAGAAATTAATAATAATACTGAATAATGCCACAACAATCATATCCCCAATCCGGCCAATCATACTTTTTCTGTCCTTGAAATTCCCGACATTATTAAATTTGATCTCATATAAGATTTTAAATATGTAGAACTCATATCAGTCACTCGAGTTTCAAAAATTAACATGAAGTAAAGTAACGGTGCCTTCTTAATTAGAGCATATAGAAAAGAACCATCTTTCAAAAATCTTATATGAGACCATATGTAGTTATTTTTTTTTAAAATAGCACATGTAAGTTTTCTATGGAATCTTCATAATCATATGTAGTTGGCATTAGAGAAAAGCTAAGATCAACTATACATACATGAAATGGTAAATTTTTAACCGAAAGTACTATAATTTCAAATGCTAAAATAAGAACATTAAGAATATGTATATATTATAATATTTTACAAAAATTCTCTTCGTGCTCCTAAGAATAAAATAGCACAACAATCAAGAAGGATAGAAAGTAATACTCAATTACCAATAATTACATCAAAGCTTCCCCTACTACGAGTAGGCACTTACTTTCTGCTAACTTGTTTAATGATAAGCCAACAAAGACTTTTAGATTGAGCGAGTAAAATATAGTCCCGCGTTAAGTCATCATTTTAACGCTAAAAGAAGAATCAAGATTCTCTGTAGCATGTGTTTATGAAAGTGTCGTGTGGAGTTTTTGACAATTTCACTTACAAGATGTGGATCCTACGAAAATTATGGCCCTGATCAAAATCTCATTTTTCTAACATGGAATTTCATTTCATTTTGTTGGAAAATTTTTTATCAAAATGAACGGATTTGGTATCATTTAGTTGGAATTTTAATATAATTAGATCCAGCGAAATTATGTGAAATCAATTAAATTGAAATGAAATCCTGCGTAAAAAAAAACATTTTGATTAGTTAGGGCCTATATTTACTAAAAACAGCCAATACATCAGTATACATCTTGTTGTTTCTGTTTGTCAGTGACTCACTACACCGAATGGATGATCTGTAGCTGACATAGAAAATGTGTACCGAGTCATCACAGAGTATTGTTTTTTATGAGTTCATATGCTCAGAAACTTAACCCATTTTGCAAAAGTTTGCGGTTCCTTAATTTACCTTTTCAAAAGGCGCAAAATGTAATTAAATTCAAACCCTTTCATGCAGAGTGGAATCAAACATGTTATGTTTATTATTATAGCTTTCATTTTCTATAATCCGGTATCTTATTCTTTAATTTTACGTGCTAACATATTCTTTAGGTAAGCAAGCATTATACAGAGTACAGACGATAACTCACTTTATATTCCCCTGTCTGGACAACTCAATTTAAGTTTTTTTTTTTTTTTTTTTTTTTGCAAAATGCTTAGTGATGGAGGAATTAACAGGGCCAAATGACCTCACTGGACTCATTAAATTGCAATAACAAATCCGATCTTTGTAACTAAAATTATTTAAAAATGAACTGTCGAAATTATAATTATAAATGAATAATGTTAGTTCGATTATCATCTCTTTCCAGGGATTTCTATTTATTTGTGCATGAAATCAGTAGTCCATGTGTTACTTTTCAAGAAATTAAGATAGTTGGAGTTGTAAATTTCTCTTAGACTGAGGGCGTATGAGTATGTATATTAATTCCTCTTAATCTGAGCGCTTATGTATTCCTATTTTTCTTCTCTCATCTAATCAAGAGAAAGTTTAATATGCACCATAGTGCATAGAGTTTTTTATGCACCGCGAATTTTTTCGGTGGTATTTTTGTAAATTGACAAATTTAATTCGAAAAAAATAGTAATAAAATCTCAAAAATTGTAAAATTTGGTTTACTATGAGATTTCAATATGTAGATTAGATTGGTTAAATTAGATTTGTCAATTTATAAAAATACTTCTAAAAAATTCGCAGTGCATAGAATGCTCTATGCACTATATATAGTCTATAGTGCATATTAAACTTTCTCAATGTATAAATTGATACAATTTTTTGTGTTATTCAGGAGAAATTTGAGTACAACTAATCCCATTCTTATCCATTTCACATAATTTTATTTCAAGAGGATTCTAATGTCACAACTTTTAGTGCGCGCGAATAATACACATTTATTTTTTAATTAATATTGATTTTAAAATTCAAGCATCGAATCCAAATAGTTGTTGATCTTGTTCAAATTAACGAGCTATGTATTATAGTCAGTGGCTAGAATCCAATATGTTGGACACATACACTCGTCCAACATGATGAAATTTCAAATTTTTTTAATTAAAATGTCTGATTTAAAGCACTCAAATTGTTTTCCATAATAAAATCTACACTGACACCAAATTTTATATATTTTTTTTGTTTTTTTAATTTAGAATATGCTCAATCTATAAGGTTATGGACCTCCAATTTTGAAGAAATATATAAAATTTGATTTTAATGAGATTTTAATATAGATATCATATTGAGATGTTCGGATCGGACGTTTAAATTTTTTTCGAGATCTGGCATTTATCGTTTGAAATTTTAGCAGTTGACGTTTTGGATCATGCTTAACATCGTATATGTTTGATTCTAGAATTGCTCATTAATTGTTATACATTCATTATTTACCCCTTTATCTAGCATCAAATGAACTTTAAATTTTATTAAAATTATAACATAACACATCACTCATTGAATTTAATAAGTTCAGATTCGACATTTGAATTGTATATTTTTATATATTAATGAAAAATAAAATTTAGACATTTGTTACACTAAAAGTTTTGACATTAAAACTTTCTTCTTATCAGTTTGAAATAAAATTTATTTGTTCCTAAAATTGTCCCTCGTAAAATTTAATGTCTTTCTGCGATAAATATTTTACTTTCGGGACGAAGTTCAAGAACTAGTTTTATTATAGCCAGTGCAAAATCCGATTAACGAACTTCATTGAAATAACAGCTTAGTGGGCAACTCCAAAATTAGATTAATATTTGTAGTTTTTCTGGTGGAGTCTTGAACTTCAAATCGAACTAAACTGTTATCTAATGGCTATGTACTTAGTGCATTCCCTATGTATTTAGTTTTTTATAGGTCTAATTAATTATGTATGTCAATGACTCCTAATTGCACTGAGAAACTATCATCAAATTGTTCTTTTCATCACTTCCGAGCTCTTTGTATTGCTACTCAATGATGGATTTACTTGATATATAGGACTTGAGCATATTCTTTTCTTCTTTGCTCATCATGAGGTATCTAGCTGGCTTGAAGCACTTTACATATTTTTTCCCCATTTCATAAAATATTAGTTATAGTGCTGTAATTTGACTTTCACTAGCTAGTGATCACGCTCGTTCATGCTCTCTCTGGCTAACTAGTTCAAATACTATGTACGTCACTTTATTTCTCTAACAAAAATGAAGTTGCACGCAATAATGCAGGTCTACATACATTTTGTTTGGATAAAATTAAGGATACGACTTGGCATGCAAGTTAGAAATAATTTAATCGTAAAAACAACTAGGATATTTTTGCCCTCCGGGCAAATATATATATTTGTTGATAATATTAGGATCGAACTGAAAATTTAATATAGTAATTAGGGGTTTTTTTTAATCAGAAAATTTTATGCGGAAAGTTTCAGTAGTGTTTTGAAAATCGTACTGGATACCAGAAAATTCTGATAATACCGGGAACTGATCGAAACAGTGTTTCTGGTTTTGTGAGAGGAAATACCAGAAAATTTCAGAAAATACCGGATTTCGGCCACTTGGCCGGTAAGAGTGCCGGCACGGTTTTATAAACACAGAGTTTCGGAGATGGAATCGGGTTCACGATTTTGCTTCAATTTATTTTTCAGAGAAGATATTTTGTCGAGTCCAGTTTATTGTGCTTCGTGCAGCAGATGCATTTCCTTCAAACAATTTGGCCCCCTCATGACCCACCAAACATATGCTGCACGCTGCAGTAGATCTCACCCCGAAAACTACTGTAAAGGAGAGAGGGATAGTTGATAGTTCAACATCACTGTCACTACTTGTAAAACATCCTTAAAAAAGAATTTAAATAATTTCAATCAAAGAGTGTAAACAATTCTTAATATCTAACTTTTCAATCTAATACGATATATAAGTGGTGTGCATATTGGTCACGGATAAAAAAATATTAGATGTTGATTTTTCATCTAAAATAAACTAATATATAGTAATTAATTGGTGGATATATATTTGATAAAATTTGTCTAACTATTAGATGAATACCTTCTCTAGTATGAGTAAAGAGGGGAGGGAGGGAGCAAGGAGGAAGATGCAGAGCGAGGGGTTACTTAAAACATGAGTAGACCATATTTTATCAATATGGCCGGAGTGAAATTTATATAATTTTGAGATCGCAGAAGATTAAACATTAAAAAGTTTGTATTTTAAAAAAGTTTAGATATGATGCTCATAATTTTGGAGATCAAATATTAAATTTTAAAGTAAAAGGATGCATGAAATTGTGCTGTAGATTTATTGAGAGCAATTACATATTTCAAAATTTTATAAGAATAGACATCAAATTTTCCGAAATTATTTTAAACAGAAATTTGTACCTCTTGAATTTTAAAATTCAAGAGAAAGAACGATTTATTTTTATTTTAATAAGAAGCAAGAAATTACCCATTCAAAAAACGTGTTATTTCATCTCCTTTACAACGCGTTTAATTTATGAACGGGTAAAGAGACTTCCAACGCGTTTTAGGAACGGATAAAAAGTCTGAACTTTGTCAGACATTCTTTCATAAAAATTCTGACATGGCCGACATATTAGCGCGTTTTATAAAAAGATAGAAAGGCTAGTTACCCGTTTTATAAACGGATTATTATGCCAAAAACTTTTGTATAAATAGCTACACACCCTGTCTTTCTATCTCGCACCGCATAAAGCTGAAAATAGGGTTGTACAAAAAAAAAAGAAAACCATCCGACCCGTTTAATTCGTACAACCCGACCCGTATTTTACCGAGTTCAAACATTATCTGGATTGATTCGAGTTTTAATTTTATTAACCCGATTGAATTGGATTGGGTTATATTTTTATTCTTGATAACCCGATTTGTACCCGACCCGTATAATTTTACCATTAATCTATTTCAATACCAACACGAACCAGCAGTGACCACTGATTTTCTCTTAGGTGCACAGGAAATCAAAACATAACATATGTTGAGGTCATTTCGGCGCTGGCGCTGTTAGTATATATTAGAAGATATATTAAGATAAATATCTGCTGTAATGTTTGTAACGGCCAATTAGGATTAGAGATTAGACTCAGGCCTACATATAGGCCTCTGTATTGTAACAATTGACTCTCTGAAGAAAGAAACATTTCATTTTACAGATACGCTGCTACATACTATCTCTCTTTCTGGTCCTGTACATTTCTCTTCCAATATTAGATAAAAAAAAAACTTCTTTAATTAGTCTCTATATTTGTTCAAATATTTTCTCGTTATTAAATTTAGCATCAATAAGCTTGCTTTTAATAACATTATTAAATTAGATCAATAAGCTTGTTGATGCTTCTCGAGTATTAAGCATGAGTAGGACAAACTTAAATTGGTTTCTTCTAATTTTTATAGAGAATTGCTTTCCATCATCCCATAGATTCTATCATCTCCATCATCCTCAAATCTTCATTAATTATCTAACATATCTTCATTAATAAGAAAGTCCAAAAGATGATGAAATCATCCCATTCATCCTCATTGCAAATCCAGCGTCATCCCATCATGCCATATCTACTCCCAGCATATAATTCATTGAAATTCGAATCGTAACATGTAATAACAAAATATACAAATTCAATATATGTAACTGTTGAAGTTATATATATAACTGTTGAAGTTATATATATAACTGTTGAAGTTATATATGTAACTGTCAAAGTTAATATATATAACTTTTGAAGTTATATATGTACTGTTGAAGTTATATTTGTAATTGTTGAAGTTAAAATATGTAGCTGTTGAAGTTAAAATATGTAGTTGTTGAAGTTATGTATGTAGCTGAAGTAGTTAATATAAATAATTGTTGTAATTTGGATACTAACTTATGTAGTTAATATGAGTAATTGTTATAGTTCTTGTGGGGACCAAAAATAGAAAGGATGGATGGGAGAATAACAGTGGGGACCAAAATAGAAAAGAATGGGAGAGAGAGAAATAGTGGGGACCAAAAATATTCTAAAAATAGAAAAAATTAAAATGAGTTCACACTGGAGATGATGGGAATGATGGATCTTGGGGATGATCCTTATCACCCCCGATTTTTATATACCATCGCACCTCACAATTTCTGTAGGTTTCCAATTTACTTGTAAGCCTTTCAGGAAATGTAATCCAAGCCTTCAAAGTTTCAATAGTTGACCAAATTAAAAATGCTTCAGCAAAACAATTGATCAAATTAAAAATTAATGATGATTTTTGCAATAATCGATCTTGTTCATGCGTACCAATAAAATAATTTATCAAATTTGAAATCACAATCCATTTGACCCGCATAATCCGCGTAATCCGCATAATCCGTAATAACCCGTATGTAAAAAAACATAAGGGTTGGATTGGGTTACGGCTGGGTCGGTTAAAAAAAAATTTTCAACCCGATATAATTGGGTTGGGTTAAAATTTTGATTAAAATTTATTTGTACACCCCTAGCTGAAAACACAAACAGACATTGAAAAGAAGAAGAGAGATTGTCCGTTGAATCGCACAATTAATAATATAAGTTGATGCGAAATTAATAGCCATAATAGTTGTATGCGGCACAACTATTTAGCGATACAGGATCGCACACAATCCTTATGGCTATTAATATTCCCCCAACTTTAAATAAAAATTTTTATGTGGAATCTGTTATTATATATAGAGGACGGGACTAATGGTTCACCCTTCATATATCGCAAAATGGGGGTGAAACTATAATTCAGTAGCCAACCTCCTTGAACGAGAATCTGTCTGAAATGCAGGCATCTTCGCCTAGGTCTCGCCTAATATGTGTTGCAATAATTGATATTACAAAGACTTCAAAATATTATTAAAACACAATATAAATTATAGTCCATGAAACATGAAATTACAATACACCAAAAATACAATATATAAAATTACAGTACATACAATTACAATACATAAAATTAAAGTACATAAAACTACAATATATAAAATTACAGTACATGAAATTACAATACATGAAATTACATTACATCAAATCCGTGAAATAGTTCAATCCAAAATTTCTTTGCAAATGGTTCATTTTTTCTTCCTTCCCAAAGAAAACACAATGCCGAATTTCACCCCAAATCTTTTTCCTCCTTTATCCCCAGACGTAGTAGCTCTGTCTGTTGCAATGGTAAGAAATCTAGCTGACTCAATTCTCATACTCCTAGATGCGACATGGTTCACCCGTGGATCAGTGCTGATTGAATTTCTCCGTAGTGGCACAGTGTTAGAGATATGTCCTAGATGCCAATCAGTTGGTGACTATTATGTTAGTTTATGTTATTGATGGTATTTGATCATTTGTTCCTGATTTTATTATTGACAGTTCATTCAGGTTGAGGATCTAAATTGTGGATCACTGTAGTTCATTTATGATTAAATGACAATAATAAATCAAAACTGTCCATTGTCTTGATAATTAACAAGGGACATTAATTATCAGAAAAGGCTAGTATACAAGTTAAGTGATGATTAAGTTCTACAAATCATAAGTAGGGAGTTACTAACTTAATTGTATATGTATATGTTACTGGAACATAGTACAGGACATGACCCAATGAAATAAATATATGGATTGTGTTACATGTCATTATTTATTTCATATAAGTGTTTGATTCTGAGTTTGAGATGATTCAGTTTCTCCACATGAGGATAGGTTCAATAAATATCGTCTAACGCTGATTCCTGACAAAGGCTGCTATACGGATTTTATTTATGTTCTCTTGAATTGTGCGAGGAGAAACTGGTCATCAAGATAACCGTATGTCCCTCTTTAGTACACATAATGAGTGATGATATCCACTGGGCCCCTTGATGGAAATGGATTGTTTGCTAGCAACTTATGCAATCATCTCTAGATCAAGAAACGTATAATCTGCAAGAATGACACATTCCTATCTTGGATTATACAAGGATATCATGTGACATAAGAATCAAAACAATAAGATTTTATTTTCTTATGCAGGATTGAAGCGCTGTAGTAGTACAGAGCTTATTTATGTGAATTGGGAATCATAACGTGTTGCTAGATACCGCTTATGATTATTGGAAATAAATATTGATTTATTTTCCATGGCCAACATAGCATAAATTCTCAAAGGGTCACACAAATAGGACTTTAACCATATAGTGCATTATTTATTTATTCACAGCAGTGAGTACTGTGGAAATGTGATGGTTTGATTAATTAATTATATATCGTTGCGAACCGTGATAATTAATTAAATCAAAGGGATCATATAGAAATATTTTAATGTACACGCTAATCATAAAATTAATAAAATTATTAATGAGTTAATAATTATTCTTCTTCAACAATATTTAATATAGTTATATGAATTATATTAAATAAATAGGTCTAATTTATCAAGTCTAATTGAGCCCGAATGGAATGCAATTAAGTGGGCCGTTAAATATAAGATTTAATATGTTAAATGGCAACATAATTAGTTGGACTAATTAGCCCATTTATGGCCATTAGGGGCCGGCCATTTAAGTGTAATTAGTTACACTTTAAAAAGGAATGAAATGTAATATAAAAAGGAAAAATGTTTTTCGGCCAAAAAACCCAATCATAATTCCTTTTTTGCTCAATTTCCATGGCCGCCACCTTAAAAAAGATATGGCAGAAAAGAAAAATGGCTTTTTCTTCTTCCTTGCATTCATTAGGTGCTCATGTGTTGAGTGTTAGCCATCTTCATTTAATAGAGATTAATTGGAAGAAAGGCAAGCAACAAAGGATTAGCTATTTTTTCCTTCTTGCTAGCACAAGAGGTGGAGAAGGTGGTTAATTTCCTTGGTGGACTCGAGGTGGTTGCCGGCGACTTGGTGGTGGAGACGAGCACACCACCGACTCCTACGCAAAGGATTCGAGTCTTCTAGTTACGATACTAGAAGAGGTAACCTCCTACACGTCTTGATTTAAATGTTAAATCGTTTGTTTGACTAGATCCGTTATTTGCAATAGTTATATGTTTATTAAACGTTAATAAAAATTTAAAATTGCAGAAGGACTTGAGTTCCTAACACACAGATCCTTGGTCCTCTCATTACTAATGTTCCGTAGATCAACATGCAATGATCTAACTCCTAGATGAATGGACGTTTCACCAGTCGGAACTGTAGGTTGAACGGTCGCTCCGCTACTTTGATTGTTAGCCCTTGTAGATGGTCTACTAGTGTGTCGACCAAATTGCAATGGGTGCATTGAATATGGCGGTTGTGGTTGCGGTTGTTGCTGTTGACTTGTTGAAGCTTGACATTTATTTTTTCTTGGTTTCTTTTTTTTTTGAACATGTACCTTTCATTCCTTCCATTCTGTTCATCCTCATCTCAGCACGAATTATTTTGCGCCTTCCTTAATTGATCAAACTCTTGTCTGGGACAATCATCGGAACATTATAAACTGGCTATTCATCCTCATTATACTCACATTTGCTACGAGTATAAGTCAACTACACATCGGTCGGCTTAATCTCCGGTGGAATTAGGACCGTGTAATGGGAATAATCGTACCCTACACCATCATGGTACCCCTCGCGAACTTTCACTCGAAATTCTTCACGGTCCAATCTTATCACGAAAGTGCTCATCAACTCTGTCAATGCAACAAATATATGAAGTTACTATAATGTTATATTAAAACGTATGAATAAATGAAATTGTTGATTTTAAATATTTACGTGATTTTGTATCGTACTTGATCAATTTATTCTTTATTGCTTCTTGTCATTTTTCTCCTAAACTCAACTTTTGAAGTGCTTTTTGTGTTCGCTTGTTCATCTAGTTGGCACATTTATATCATGAGCCTTCTACAATTGTTGTCACCGATAATCTTCTCTCTATTCTAAAAATATTATTCAGACTTTCTGATCCGTTACTCATCATTATACCCCACTGATGCCATTTGTCAAAGCTCTGAACCCATTTAAATAGTTTTGGCGGCTAGTTTTGATCATCTTCATTACTTTTTCTACAATTTCGTAGGTATCGATAGGGTTGTATAAGGAAATTAAAAATCCGTCCGGCCCATTTAATCTGTCCGACTAGACCCGTATTTTGTCGGGTTCAAGCATGATCTGGGTTGGTTCGAATTTTAATTTTACTAACCTAGTATAACTGGATCGGGTCATTTTTTTTGATAATCCGAGTACTAACCTGACTCATTTTATTTTTATTGATATGATCTGATCTATATTGCATTAACATAATTGGTATTTATTTTTTTTTCCTTAATTCGAATATGAGAGACATCTCGTTTCCTGACAGAGACACGATTACCATAGGCTTTAGAATGCATTTTTTAATCAAAATTAAGTCTACTGCATTTTATTAGTTCGGAATTCGAGTACATAACTAATTATTTCACTAGAATTATTAAATTCACTCAGCTTGTGATTTTAGATGTTTGTCAGGTGAGTTTTTTTTAAATAAATATTAAAAAGGATATTTAGTGTATGAAATTTAAAATTTGTCAAGGATATACTTGGCTTCAATCCTCATTGAAGCTTTCGAATCATATGTATTATATCGATTCTAATTTAAGCATACTAGAAATCATAACCCGTCTAATTCAAAAATCTGTCAAAATTCCTCGATAAAAAAATTATATGGATTGGGTTGGATTACGGGTGGATGTGCTAAAGAAATATTTTAACCCGGTATAATTGAGTTGGGTTGAAACATTGATAAAAAATTACGAACCCGTTCTGTTGTATAGTCTTAGGTACCGATATGCCCTCTGGTTGGTACCCTTCAATTCTTCTCACTTCTCTCTAAAACGTCTAGGATTTTTCTTATTTGCAAGTCCGCACTTCAAAAAAAAATTGAATTCTCATTTTCTGACCCACCAGCCTCTTTCCATAAGTTTTCGACAACATGCTCCATGCAGTACCGATGAATTGCTACTGTATGCGAACCTTGTTCCTTCCAACCGTACTCTGTGGAAGCAAATACTGCTTTTTTTTTGCCTTGTGACGGTCATATATGACAAAATATCTGGTGTTCGGTCCGAGAACTTCCTATCTAACCCAAGACATGAATTATCCCCAACAATCCTTATCTTTTTTCTCAACCAATCCAAATGCAATCAGAATTAATCAGATCTTTGGATCATAACCACACACCGTAAACAATTTGCCTTTGTATCGGCCTGATAAAAAACTAGCATCAATTGAGATAACGGATCTGTCATATTTCATCGCTTCTATGCATGGATCACAAGCTCAGGCCGCCATCTTGAAGAGGTTAACATTGGGACGTCCTTAGGCCAAGAAATTATCGTGTACTTCGTCCCTGAGATTATTACCATGATTGCCACGAGGAGCCGTGAAAGTTTATTGTAGGCCCATTTCCAAGACCCAAATAATTACTCAAGTGCTCGCTCCCTCTCACGCCATAGTTTATTATAAGTGGGTTCAAAATATGGATATCTAGCCCTTATAAAGTCTCCTATATCGTCTACACTTTCAGCTAGATTTTTTCTTCAATTCATATCTGACATGTTCAGCAACGAAACTAGCCATAAGGTTTTCGTGACCTCTTTGTCCGGACGGTCTCGAACAAGTACGCTCATTTAGATTGGTAGGAATCTTCCAATTCGTATTATAACTTTCACGTCTACTATACAATCGTCACTTACAATTCGGTTTTTGCATGCAAATCATTATTATTTTTTTATTTATTGCTAGTTTTCGTTCTGACTTCAATATTTTTTTGGCAAACAACATCACAAACAGCTAGAATTAGTTGTTTTTTGAACGGAATCTTTTACCAGGAGCAAGTTCGCCTACCGGCCCTAAATCAGGCTCCGGCATACTGACATACTCAAACATCGAAATATCACTCAATGCACTTATAGGATGGTGCAAATTCGTTCTTCCTGAAATATACGGCTTATCATAGTTTGCATAGAAAGACAATTCTCGCTCGGAGAAGTCCTCGACATCGGTATATATATTCTTCTCCAGTTGGAAGTTCAGAGTAACTCGCTGGATCTTCTTCTTCATCATCATCTCCTGATGTGTTATTCTCTTCCACAGGAACGGGCTGCTCGCCAGTGTATTGGTACGGAGTGGATTACTGACCACACATAAGATTCAATATAGTGTTTGGCTCGCTGTTGTTGGGCTCATCAAGGGGTGTTAGGTTCAGATCTGGCCCCGTGCCGTATACAGGAATGAATCAACATACAACTCAATAATGGGTAATCCTCTCATCTCAAATGTCTCATGGTAAAAAATTCGCCATTGATCTTCATAATTCACAGGTAAAAATAGAGATTCATATCTTCCATTGACTACATCATTGTAACGGCCATCGATATTGAAAGTGTATTGGATTTCTAACATATGTAGCCGACTGTACAGTTCATTTAGAATATCAGCAAATGTGGTTTGCATACTACAACTAATGTGGAAATAACAACCACAAAAAGTTGGAGATTAATTGTCATATATGGTAATTGTAGACATTTTTTAATTTGATTTATAAGTTTGGTTAAAAGAAAAGAGATAATTTGATTTGGACGATTTCAATTATGAGAGAAGGGTTAGTGTTATATAACTTGTGTTAACGTGGTTATAAATTTACAAAGTTATCAACAATTTTTTTTTTAAATGACATAAGTTGATTGAAATGACAAACGTTCGGCTGAAATGACATAAATTTGATCAAAAAGGAAAAGTGTGTGAAACAGGGGTAGTAACCCGCTTATAAAAAGGGTAATTAGCCTTATTATTCATTTTATAAACGTGTTAGTACATTAATCTTTACCATCAATTACGCCTGAAAAGTGGAAATGAGTTCAGGCTTTTTACCCATTCCTAAAACGTGTTGGAAGCTTCTTTACCCGTTCATAAAATGCATTGTAAAGGAGAGAGAATAACATATTTTATGAACGGATATAATTTCTTGCTTCTTATTAAAATAAAAAATAAATAGTTCTTTCTATTAAAATTTTAGAGGTATAAATATTCTTATTTAAAATAATTTCGGTCAAATTTTACATATTTTTTTATTGAAGTTCACATATACACTACATGACATTTGTATTGTCGGATCGATGTTTCCATATTTCTAATATTTTGACACCTATAAGTTAGCACAAACATTTCATTAATTTGCATGACTCTAAATATTATTTATTTTATGTGTATTTAGGTTGACACAAAAAACTGTAATATGTTGATAATTGAATATTGTCAAATTGATAGCTTAAGTAAAATTTATTTGATATATAGTATCAAGACTTCCATTTTAGTTCGCTCGTTATTACGCCAATCAGACTCCATTAGTCTTTTTTTTTCTCATTTTTTAATATATTGGCGAATATAAAGTTTGTGAAAATAATAATATTTAGCTAGCTATCATTGACATATCTGTTATTTTAAAATTTACAACCTTTTTTTTTATTAAGTATATGAAATATAGAGAACCATGTTTTGGTCTAGTGGCGAATATATAGCAACGCACCTTAATTTAGTGGAGATTGCAGATTTAAAACCCTACTATAGATATTTTGTGATATTTAATTTCGAAATAAGTTGGAGGACTTGACTAAAAGTCTTCCAACTTATAATCAATAAACAAAGAGAAGTATATGAAATATAAATTGACAAACTTTAAAGCGCGTTCTTATATTAATTAATTTCTTGCTCTTGTAAATATATAATTTATTATCTTTAATATTTTAGCTAACTAGTTGTTTACTTGTTTTTTCTCTACGTATTTACTACAGAGGGTAAAAACTTTTAAGAATTAATGGATCCGAATGGACACCGTGGATGGAAGAAGACTCTTTATATACTACCCTGATCAAACCATGGGCTTCAATTGGCAGGCCTAGCTTAATACTTCAATTCTATTTCTATGATTTAAAAGTTAAATATATAAGTACTTCAAGTCTCCAATTCGTCTGGATTAATTAATTTGGTCACATAAATAAGAATTTTATGCTTTTTGAAAAGATTATTTTGATTTTTTTTTTACAGTGTCATGCATTGGATCTACAACATTATTTAAAGCAGCTCTCTATTCGAAAAAAGTATTGATTCCTACTAGCTAGATTATTTTTGCCATCATTGTTGGGCTCACAAAGATTGTTTAAAATATTGGAAAAGTTTATGCGATGTAGCTTGTTATATAATACAATAGCTACCTTTTCAAAAACTAAAGAATGCACCCCTGATGAGGGAAGCGTTGAGCAAGCTGCCTGCTAGCTTAATTTCCCCAGTGCGAATTCAGAAAATAATAAAAGAATATTTTGGTTTTCTTTCCAGTTTTCTTTTGATGCTATTCCTATATATGTTGGGCTAAATCTATTATCACATCATACAAAAATAAAACAAAAAATTTTAAGTTAAAATGGTTTGCAATTCTCCAACTTATTTTTGAAATTAAAATTTTCAGCCAGATTTTAAACTTGCGAATGTCGCTTAAGGTGCATTGTCCTTTACGACTAAACGACTAAGGGTTGATTCTCAGGCATAAACCAACTCAATTAGGAACAATTTGTTTGCATTATCTTACTATTGGTTTGAGATAAATCAGTACTACATGAAGATTAACTAAGGAATAAATTAAGACAGGTATAAGAATTAGTCCCAGAAAACCAACTCTTAGTCTAGTGAAAAATAGCAATGCATCTTAAGTAAAAAGTCGCAGGTCTGAAATCCGACTATGAGTCTTTCGTAAAAATAAGTTGGCAGACTTAACCCCCAATTTATCTTTAAAAAAAAAAAAAGAAGAATTAACCCTAATGTTGTGACCTGGTTTATCATGTCCAACAAATTAAATCAATTAGGTAAAAACAAATAACAAATCAGCCCAAGAATTACCCATTTCTATGGCATGCTTAATCATCAAAAAAGAAATAATTAATAGAAAAAGATTATTCATCTATGCATTTCATGATGTATATATTCAGTGCGCTTTATATAATTCATTCTAAATTGCTAACAAATGAGTTTTTGAAATCAAATCAGGTTTCAGAAAATGTGGAACCTAAAGCCAGTGGTGGCACTTTTGAAAAGAATGCTATAACAATTATCAGAATATGCTAATCCAACCCCACAAAAACCATGCAAAATCTACAGAGCTTTGGCAAAGTAATAATCAATTCATACCCGCATAAAGTTCGTTAAATAAAATGATGCATGGCTTCTCATATTTGGCGATTGGCACTTGTTGAATCTGTTACCATGTGCCTCAGATACAAATTTTCACTAAACATTTATATTAACTGTTTTATTATTTACAAAAATACTGGTCAACTATTGTCACAACCGGAAGTTAAGTGTGCAAAATCATCCCGTCACGACTCACGAGACGTCAACCACGTCTCGTAAGACTTAGAATCGTACTATAATTTTTTTTTTAAGTTCACAAATCCCAAAAGAGAAAAAATATAGGCCTTGTTTGGATGGGGTTGGAAAAAGAAAGAAGGAAGAAGGTCCAAAAAAAGTTATAAATAATTCAAACTCTTCACAAAGTTACACACTTCCCAATACTTATTCACATTTTTTCCCTTCTTCCCTTCTTCCCTTCTTCCCACATCTATCCAAACGGAGCCATACGTACTAAGATATTTTATTTGCCAAATATAAGTTACATTATTTATTTTACAGTGCATATGTTACAACCATTTCCTTACATTCTACTCTTACCAACCTATATATATTACATCATCTTACACCATGTACATACCGAAATTATTTAATATAAAAATTCAGACAGCAAAAAATTTAATACAAAGAATTATTTATTTTTTTTTAATAAGAAGAAAGTTCCAACGCGTTTATAAACCGCGCCTCTCTCTCTCCTCTCGAACGCGTTTTATAAACGCGTTACAGGCCCTAAAACGCGTTTATAAAACGCGCTAGAAGCTGCAGTGATTGCGGCGAAAGTTTCTGACTTTGCGCGTTATTTTCTGATTTTACGCGTTTATAAAACGCGTAAGAAACCTTCTTACCCCTTTATAAAACGCGTTCGAGAGATCTAATTTCCATATAAATACCCAACCTTCTGTCGTCCAAAATCAAAAAAAAAAGGAAAAAAATCTGAAAAAAAGAAAAAAAAATGAGAGGAAAAGAAGAGTTAGATGGTGGAATGCAAAATAATATTAGTTGGTGCGAAACTAATAGCCATAAGGATTGTATGCGGCACACTTATTCACTGATACAGAGTCGCACACAATCCTTATGGCTATTAATATTCCACCAACTTTAAAATAAAAACTTTCCTGTGGAATCTGTTATTACGTGTAGAGGACGGTTTGTTGGGCTGGGTCTACGAGCCATAACACCGCAGCCGACATCCTTGGATGAGAATCTGCATACATGCAGTCATCCTCATCCAAGTCTCAGAAAAAGAGGGGGTCAATATGACAATCAGTCGCCCTATTTTTCTCTATTAGTTGCGGTGATGTTTTCTCTTCCCACCCTTAGCAATGGATCCTCTACAATTTTTTTTTATGTGGTTCAAAATTTTAATATCATGTATTTTGTAATTTTTTTTTTTTTGTGTATTGTGTGGTTCAAAATTTTAATAAATTGTAATTTTTAATTTGTATTGTGTTTTTTATTATAATGTTCATTGAGTTGTAATGTCTAATATAATTTAAATAAATATTAAGTCTATTAATATTAGTATTTCGAATTTCACAATAAAAATAAAAATGGATAAAATAAAAACTAAAATAAATTAGATAATAAAACTTACAACACATATACTACACGAATTAATACATATACTAAAACACGAATTAATACATATACTAAAACATAAAAGAAAACAGATAATAATAGAACACACAATAATAAAAATATATAATTATAGAAAACCTAATTATAGAACACACAATAATAAAAAAACATCTAATTATAGAAAACCTAATAATCAGTCCAAATGATATATGTCATTTCCATTTAACGGGTGATTTTCAAATCCAGGAGGACATGCCTGTTGCAAACGCAACCAAACGATTCCATCTCCACGTCGGACATGATATCCTCCATCCCTCTTAACTGCATCCGTCCAATATTTCGGCCCTCTCACTACAAAAACGTCGCATTGAAAAACCTTCACGTAAAATTTGTCGGAAGGATAGTGCAAGTAGACGTGCCGAAGAATATCTCGTTTACTTATTCCTCCATCTCCTTGTAGAAGCACACCGGTACAAACATGACGTGGTTTAGTTGACATTATGTTTTCTCGATTTCTTTTCTCTGCGTAACTTCTCTAAAGTTTTGGTTTTTGATTTCTGAATTTTCGACGTGAATTTGCGGAGAAGCAGGACTATTTATAGACTCAACCCTTATTACCCGTTTATAAAACGCGTAATAAGGTTTGAGCGCGTTTTATAAACGCGTACGAAGGGCTAAGTTAATGGAATTCAATACTTTCTCAGGCTGTCAGTATGTTTTACTGTTTTACCTGGACTCCACCTTCGTACGCGTTTATAAAACGCGTTCGAAGGCCTCCAACGCGTTTTATAAACGCGTACGAAGGTGGTGTCCACTTTTTGAGCAGCGTGATACTGTGTTTGAGCAGCGTTTTATAGTGTGTTTGAGCAGCGTTTTATAGCGTTTTATAGCGTGTTTTATAAACGGCTAAATAATTGGCTATATATATCTCAATTCGTTCTCCTATTTCGTATCACAAAATCACAAACAAAAGACGCGTAAAATCAGAAATTTGAGAAATGGAGAAGGATCAAAACAATAATAAGATGGGGGAGGAAACATCCAAGGTGGGGGAGGGAACACCTAATGTGGGAGCAAAAAGGATCCCATTATACGGCCCTCCGAAGAGAAGGGCCGTCTCGGCTGTACGTCGTTTCCCTCCAGGATGTGGCAGGAGCCCTGATTTTAGTATGGGGGTTAAAATAGATGAGAGTTCTAGTGAGAATAAGGAGGAGGAGAAGAATAAAGAGGTTAAGGAAGTGGAGAAAAATTAGAGTTTAATTGTGCTAGAATAATGAAATTTATCTATTTTATTTTCTATGAAATTTATGTTATTGTATGAATTTATGTTATTGTATGATTTTATGTTTTATCTATGTTTTAATATTTATAACTAATTAATATAAAAATTAAGAAAAATTTTCATTACAATAACTCTCATTAATATGAAAACAACGATTTAATTTAATAACAATTTTCATTACAATAATCCTCATTAATATGAAAACAACGATTTGCGGAGACTCATGGACAGTTGCCCAATTCTGCGAGAGCCTTCGACAGTCGTCGAGTTCCTCCCTAATTGGGTCGGCAGAACTCTACCGCCCATTACCCACGATCGTAGGCAGCAGAGTGTTGGTCTACCTCAGATGATGATGAAGTTAGCGAGTTGTCCATCTGGGCCGACCTTCGTACATAATAACAGATTCCACCGGAAAATCTCTTATTACAATTTCGCACTTATTAACATTGAGAGGTGAGAATGAGAGAGATGAGAATGAGAGCTGAGAATGATATTCAGAGGTGAGAATGAGAGATGCGAGAATTGGGCGTTTTATAAAAATGTAAAGCCTTTTAACGCGTTTTATAAAATGGTACAAAGCCTTTTAACGCGTTTTATAAAAGGGTACAAAGTCTTTTAACGCGTTTTATAAAAGGGTAAACCCTTTTAGCGCGTTTTATAAAAGGGTAAAGCCTTTTAGCGCGTTTTATAAAAGGGTACAAAGCCTTTGAACGCGTTTTATAATAGGGTAAAGCCTTTTAGCGCGTTTTATAAAAGGGTACAAAGCCTTTTAGCGCTGCGAGTTAATTAACTGCTTCTCAACACTAAAAAGTTCAAGTGCCTGTCAATGCTAACACTATAGAGTACAAAGCCTTTTAGGATTAGGGCTTTTTGTAGATAACAAGAATGCATGTCTGTCAATGCTAACACTAAACCTTTCAACATTATATTATACGAGTTAATTGTAAAATTATCTTACAATACATTCTATTACAATATATAAAATTACGACAACACTTAATCTTCAATTATTTCATTTTTTCTTCCTACCGAAAGACAGTATATTGCCAAATTTCCCCCCAAACAATCCTTTACGTCCTCTCTCCCTTGATGTATTGCCTTGATCTGTTGGAAATCTAGCCGACTCACTTCTCATATTTCCAGATGCGACATCTCTTACCCGTGGATCAATGCTTATAGAATTTCTCTGTGGTTGTACAGATCCTTGGTCCTCCCGATTATTGTTGCTTCGTGGATCAACATGCAATGACATTCGTCCTGGTTGAATGGGTGTTTGACGAGTCCGAACCATAAGTTCAGTACTCGCTGCCCTTCTTGGACTGTTGGCCCTTGTTGGTGGTCTACTGGTGTATCGACCGGATTGCAATGCGTCCATCGGATATGGCGGTTGGGGTGCTGCTTGTCGCGGTTGACTGGTTGAAGCTTCACCTTGATTTTTCTTTTTTTATTTTTCTTGTGGAACCTCCACCTTTCCTTCCTTCCATCCTATCCATCCACATCTCTGCACGAATGATTTTGCGCCTTCCTCGATTGATCAAACTTTTGTCGGGGACAATTATCGGACCTGTATAAACTGGCCACTCTTCCTCATCTTTGTAACAATGAAACCGACCTGCTGACCAAATCATGTGCTGGTTTTGCATGCTATAGTGACCATCCACAATTGATCTACATTGTAATTTGTCTCCCTGCAAACAGCAATGACATGTGCGCAAGGGATACCTGTCAATTGTGGTTTTTGGCACTCACATGTGGTTCGAGTGAAGGGCAATTGCACATCGGTTTGCTCCATGTCGAGTGGAATTTGAACTGTGTAATGGGAATAATCGTAGCCTACACCATCACGGTACTCCTCGCGAACTTTCACGCGAAATTCTCCAAGGTCCAATCTTAACACGAATGTGCTCATAAACTCCTCTGAGATTGAAACAAAAAGATAAAGTTAGTTCAAAATGGATTAAAATGAATGAATGAATTAAATTCTTTTTCTTTAAGTACTTACGTGATTTTCCATCATGCTTGATCAATTTATTCTTTACTCCTTCCGGCCATCTTTCTCCTAAACTCAACCTTTGAAGTGCTTCTTGTGTTCGCTTGTTCATCCAGTTGGCACATTTATACCACGTGCCTTCTATAAGTGCTGTCACTGGTAATCTTCTCTCTATTCTAAACACATTATTCAGACTCTCCGATCCATTACTCGTCATTATACCCCACCGATGCCCCTTGTCAAAACTCTGAGCCCATTTATATAGTTTTGGCCGCTCATTGTTGTCATTTTCATTAATTTTACCACAATTTCTTAGGTACTGATAAGCTCTCAGGTTATTTTCCTTCAGTACTCCCCAATTCTCTCTAAAACGTCTAGGGTTTTTCTTGTTAGCAAGTCTACATTTGAAAAAGTTTTTCAAATCAGCATCTTGTGACCCGCCAGCCTCCTTCCATAAGTTTTCCGCAACATGCTGCATGCAGAACCGATGAATCGCTACTGCATGCGCACCTTGTGCTTTCCAACCGTAATCTACGGATGCAAATACCGATTTTATTGCCTTATGACGGTCAGATATGACACAGTATCTAGTGTTCCGCCCTAAAACTTCCCATCTAACCCAAGACATAAACCATCCCCAAGTATCCTTATCTTCTTTCTCGCCCAATCCGAATGCAACCGGAATTAATCGATTTTCTGGATCATAACCACACACTGAGAACAATCTACCTTTGTATCGACCCGATAAAAAACTAGCATCAATTGAGATAACAGGTCTGGCATATTTCATCGCTTCAATGCACGGACCAAAAGCCCAGGCTGCCATCTTAAGACGCCAACGTTAGGATCGTTTGTAGGCCAAGAAACTATTGTGTATTTCGTTCCTGGGGTTGTCGCCTTCAATGCCTCCAGGAGGCGTGGAAGTTTATTGTAGGCCCCTTCCCAGGACCCAAACAATTGCTCCAACGCTCGCTCCCTCCCACGCCATAGTTTATTATAAGTCGGTTCAATACGTGGATATCTAGCCCTTATGAGGCTTCCTATGTCCTGGACACTTTTTCCCAAATTTTTTTTCAATTCATCCCTAACGTGTTCGGCAATGAGACTAGCTGTAAGGTTTGCGTGACCTTTTTGGCCCGGGGGTCTCGAACAAATATGCTCATTTGGATTGATAGAGATCTTCCAATTTGTATTATAACTCTCACGTCTACCATACAATCGCCACTTACAATTCGGTTTTTGCATGCAAACCATTACAATTTTTTGTTTATTGCTAGTTTCCGTTCGAACTTCTCGATTTGTTTTGCATGAAACATCACAGACAGCTAGAATTAATTATTTTTTGGAACCGAATCGTTTACCAACAGCAAGTTCGCCTTGTGGCCCTAAACTACGCTCCGGCATACCAGCATACTCAAACATGGAAATATCACACAATTCACTTACAGGATGGTGCAAGTCCGTCCTTCCTGAAACGTATGGCTGGTCGCAGTTTGAATAAAAAGGCATTTCTCTCTCGGAGAAGTCATCCACATCGGTATATTCTTCTCCGGTAGGAAGGTCGGAGTAAGTCGCCGGACCCTCATCTTCATCACCATCGGCAACCTCGACTTCATCTCCTGATGTGTTATTGTCTTGCGTAGGAACGGACTGTTCGCCAGTGTATTGGTAAGGTGTGGATTGCTGGCCACACATAAGGTTTAAGGAAGTGTTTGGCTCACTGCTACCGGGCTCGTCAAGGGGTGTTAGGTTCAGATCTGGTCCCGTGCCATATACGGGGATGAAATCAACATGCAACTCAATAATCGGTAACCCTCTCGTCTCGAATGTCTCGTGGTAAAAAAGGCGCCATTGATCTTCAGAATTTACAGGAAGAAATAGTGATTCATATCTCACATTTACAATTTCATTGTAACGACCATGGATATTCAAAGTGTACTGGGTTTCTAAAATCTGTAGCCTGCTGTATAATTTATTTCGAATTTCAGCAAATGTGGTATGCATACTACAACCGATGTGGAAGTAAGAAGCACCAAAAGTTGGACATTGGTTGACATATATTGTAATTGTAGACATTTTTGGATTTGATTGATAGGTTTTTAAATTGTAAGAGATAATCTGTTGTTGACGATTTAAATTCTGCGAGAATGTATAGTCTTATATAACTTCAAATAACGCGTTTATAAATTCACAAACTTATAGACAGAAATGACTAAAGTTCGATTGAAATGACTAAAGTTTGATCGAAGTGATAGAAGTTGGAATGTTCAGGCTTCTAGCGCGTTTTATAAACGAGTAAAAACCTTTCTAGCGCGTTTTATAAACGCGTTAATTGCGTTTTAACTATTCCGAAAGTTCAGGCTTCTAGCGCGTTTTATAAACGCGTTTTAGGGCCTGTAACGCGTTTATAAAACGCGTTCGAGAGGAGAGAGGGAGGCGCGGTTTATAAACGCGTTGGAACTTTCTTCTTATTAAAAAATAAATAAATAATTCTTTGTATTAAATTTTTTTGTGTCTGAATTTTTATATTAAATAATTTCGGATGTACATACTTTTACCTACTATTAATTCTGTTATCATTGGAGCAGCCTCTATGTCTTCACCCATATAATAAGTCCCCTCCATCCGGTCCTATATATATAGGATGAATATATACATACGCATAAGTTTCTACAGAGTGAAGGTCCAAAAGATGAACGTGCCGCGAACACAACGGATCTTTTGACTAGACCTCTACCTCGAGCTCCACACAAGTTGCATGTTTCATTATGTACGGGGATTGGACGTATAACTGTTTTTCCATAAACTCGGTTCCAATTTTATTTTCGATTTATTTACACCGCTGTCATTATTTTCTTAATTTGTAACAGTTTTTATCAAAATGATTTTCATCAAAATGTGAGATTTCCTGTTACAGAAGCCCTTTTTTTTTTTGTAGTGAAATTTACAAACATCAGGAAATTTGTGAACGGTTATAAAAAGGTACGTACACCAAATATATGTAACAGCATAATATATTTGAAAAGAAAATTTAGTGAGGGGGAAAGAAAAGATAGGTCGAAGCATCTTCATTTTCTTCTCTCTCTCTTATCGAATTAGTTGATGCTTTACATATTATCAATTTTATTATTGTATTGTCTGTGCATTTTGTCCTTTTCTACGAGAATCTCATTACAACTAATATATTCCCCGAAAAGATTCTAGTATTATTTTGTTATATATTCAAATATTCAAAATAAAAAAAAGATATATGTATCTCTTTTCAAACAAACTCGAAACGTGACAAATTTTAGTATTTGCACAGAGAAATAGACAAATATCGCGTATGATTATGGCTCCGTTTGGATACGTGTGGGAAGAAGGAAGAAGGGAAGAAGAGAAGAAAATTTATTATAAACAATCCAAACTCTTCACAAAATTACACACTTCCCAATAGTTCTTCCCACTTCTTCCCTTCTTCTCTTCTTCCCACACCTATCCAAACGGAGCCTATCTTATTTAGATATCACTACAGGAAAAGACACTATCTGCATCGCCTTTCTACATCCGCAAAACCGATGAAGTAAGTGATCTGCATTAGCTTATTGATGCAACAAAGGTGATGCAGAAAGTGGCGATGGTGATGATATCAAATGCATCGACTCACTCAGTTTCATCAGATGACTGATGCTAAAAACAGATTCTCAAATGCATCAATGTTCGGATGAAGAATAAATTATCTATTGCATCATCATGGTAATGCAACTTCTTACCTTCTGCATTGGCAATCCCGATGAATTTAATTACTGTAGCATCGGCTTACACATGCAGAATTAACAATAAACTGCATCAACAAGTCAATGAAACATATACTCTTTTGCATGGAAGTTCCTGATGCATTTATTTTTTAGTTTCATCAACTTACACATGCAAGTTAAATGATAAACTGCATCCACATGCCAATGCAATTTATATTCTTCCGCATGGAAATTTCTGATGCATGCGATTGTTAGTTGCATCCATTTACCCATGCACGATAAACAGTAAATGCATCCACAAGCTGATGCAATTTAAACTTTCTACATGAGGATACTCGATGCATGTAATTTTTAATTGCATCCGTTAACTCATACAAGATATACAATCAACTGTATCGACAAGTCGATGCAACTTGTACTCTTCTGCATCAAAGGTCTCGATGCATATTATTATTATTTGCATTCGTTTACTCGTGCAAAATAAACAGTCAATTGTATCGACAAACCAATCGCATCAACTGGTGGATGCGCAATATTTTTCTTCTGCATCCATTTTAGCACCAATATTTTTTATGCGAATATAAAAATTAAATTTTAATTCATTGATATAAAAAATAAAATATACGATATGAATTTATCACATAATCACATAAATTAATTAAACTAACACTGCAACTTATCAATTACACAAATTCACACATAAAAAACAACATTAATAAATAATAATTATTATTAAATTAATTCATAGTACATAGTACATAAAACAAAATCACCACATTCAAAACATACTAAATAATAAAATCCAAAACATTCAACAATACCAACAAAAATAAAAATACTACCACACAGGTACTACAATCACAACACATTCAACATACTACTATCACAATAACAATAAGAAATAAAAATACGATAACATGCACTTTTTAATGGCTCAAAACTATGCCAAGTTATCTCCACTAGAGCTGCAAGAGACTTAATTATCACTTGATGAAGCATCAGATTCAAAATCGGGTTCTTCATAATCATCTTGATCAAACTCATTTTCTGAAAAAATCACATTGTTATTATATTCCTCATCAATTTCATCTTCACCATCACCGGGAACGTAGTCCACATCATCATCGTCGTCGCCACTATAGTAATCACCAGGAAAAAAGAAAGCACGATCCCTTATGCCAGAAGACACCGAAGGTTGCCTACCCTGTTATCATAAACCATTAAGAGTCAACAAATCAATTCATAAGAGGAAGAACATTTACACTATGTTTGGTTCATTGAAGGGGAATGGAAAGGAAAGAAAAATACAAAGCAATTAAGATTTAAGAATACAAGGAAAATTATCACAACAGAAATTAGACAAGCTTTGCTACCTACTAAGTTCTAGTACCAACTGGTACATGTGCCTTATAAGAAATTCAAGTCACCCCTTATATGGACGATAATTGACCAACTACAAAGGCTTAAATAAACAATTTTTAACATGTAAAATAACGGAAGACAAGTTAGAGATATCCTGAATTCACCATACTAGTTCTAGAAATTTTATGATGAGCCCTTATATCTTCAATAAAGTATGAAGACTGAAGATAAAACTCAATCACCGTAAAAGATTAGGTGGGTTATACTTTACACCTCATATCCGTCTAGACGGGGGCAGAGAGAAACACTGGAGCGAGTAAAAAAAAGAGAGGGAGAGAAAAATTTGGTGTAGCAAGAGAGAACGAGAGAGAAGCATCGCTTCCATTGCAAGTGAGGAGAAAGTGACTGTTAAGACTAAAGCTGTGAGTAAAATTGAATACACTCCAGGTAAGCTTCCTTTTTAAGCTCACATTTATTTAGGAAAAACAATAACAAAGAAATAAATATTAGTTGTGCTTAGATGAATGGACTAAGACAATCAGATAATTTGCTTAAATGTGAGGTTTAAGAAACAAAGATATAAATTTGGATAAAGTTTAAGAAATTACCCCATTGGAGTAAATTGACGAGCCTTCGTTATCCAAAATAGGAAATTTGGATTTACGCCGGACATTCAGTTTTTCAGAGTTGAGTATGGCAGGAACACCATAAAATCTTCCACGCTTCTTTCCTCCCGATAACTTAACCCATTCTTGACCGTCAAACGGCCAAAGTTTTTCATCTGGACCGTACTTTTCAGTCATAGTTTTTTTGTAATCCTCCTACAATTTAATACAACTCGTTAGCTTGTTCGTATTTAAGTTAGAAATATATACTTAAAAATATATAGAGAAATATATAATAACCATAGTTTTAGCAGCTCTAGGAGTG
The DNA here is from genome assembly GCA_028095005.1 of Rhynchospora pubera. Lineage (NCBI taxonomy): Eukaryota > Viridiplantae > Streptophyta > Magnoliopsida > Poales > Cyperaceae > Rhynchospora > Rhynchospora pubera. Next base: position 81,584,862 of record CM051460.1, on the reverse strand, counting down.
AGCATTTCATTTTGATTCCCCTTCTTTGAGCGGGTTTGCACGAACACTTCAGTAATAGTAACTGGTCGTCCCAGTTTATGTTCCTAAAGAAGATTATAATGTTAGATAAAAGGGAAAACTAATTCATATAAAAGATGATTATCCGATGTTTACAATAAAACAAATACCATGTTATTACGCGTGTTATGAGTGTTCGCTGAACCTTGCCGATGGAACACTTTGTTGCCACGGTTCTTCGTGTTAGTTTTCTTCAGATTTTGCCATTCTTCTGTGTTCCACTTATCACACATCCCTTCCCAAGACGCACGGTCGCACCAATCAGGGGTGAACTCCTTCCACTTGATTGGATCCTCGCTTTTAAGTTCTTTCTCCACCTGTTTTCTTATTCTGACTAGAGAGTTGTTGTAGCGGCTGGTGGCTATTGTGTTGAAGACCTCAGCACACTTTTTATAATTTTGTGTTTTACTCCACCTATACTTTAACTACAACGAAAAAATGTTAATATGTTACTATTGAAGGCAAACCTTCATCCAATAGCGCATTAACACAAATCAACAAACAATTGAGCTTAGTGCCAAATAAATAAGCAAAATGTTATATTGAAGCAAAACTGAAACAAAGTTGAGAAGAGAATGCACATGTATTTAGTAGCATATTAAAACCAGTGAGCAATAGCATTCATTTGAAATACAACCAGCAACCAATATAAGTCAATTCATAAAAGAGTAGAGAGTATATTGAGACAAATGTAAGAATTACCAGGAACGAACGCAAACATTCCAACTTGTCTTCCTCCGGGAACTCAGTGTACGAAATGTAAGGCCCAAACACATTTGAAAATACAACCTGAGTGATTGTATTCACGATTTTCTTGTCATGCTTCATAGATTTAGTTCTGAAGGCCGTGTCACCAATTACATAGAGCTTTGGCCGATTGTGTCTGTCTCTATTCTCAACCATCTTGTTCTTACCTCTTGTTTTTCGCTTTTTGCCCACAACTAGTTGCATTTGTTCCTCATCGCCTGACGAGTCTGAACTGTCTGAGTCAGAATCTGATGCAGATGACTGATTAGCTCCCTCACCCTCCTCAGCAACAGGTTCTGATTCACTCGCGTCCTCAGCATCAGACTCTGATTCACTCGACACATTCGGTTCCTCCACAGCCACAACATCATGCACAACCTCCTCAGCTTCAACCTCGTGCTGATCCTCCTCCTCGACTTCAGCCTCATGCTGATCCTCCTCGATTTCCTTCTCATGCTCATCCTCCTCGACTCTAATGCGAGGCTCGCGACGAGGAGTCTTTGCAGGCCTATTCAAACTCTTTTTTCCACCCTTTTTGCGATTTTTGTGCTTCTGTCCTCCCTCATTTTCTATGAGACTGGGTGCAGCTTTCTTGGCCACTACTTTTTTTTGAGACCTCTCAATAGAACTGCTACTCCCACCTAGACGGCTGTTGACAGACATTTGTAATGATCTGCGTCCTGAAGACATCCTGACAAATCAATATGAAAAAAATTTAGTCAATCAAAACAAGGATTTGAAAGAGAATAAGAAGAGTACCACTGCTAGTAATCATAGAAAATTTGATACAAAGGAGCAATTCTCTGAATGCAACAAATTATAAAATGAAACCAGAATTTAGATTTCCAACAAGGTTTAGGATGCAATAATTTATCAAAAGATGAATTTTCCAACTGGTAACTTGACTTTAGTTGCTGTTTCGTTTCTGTTTTGTTGGCTTAGTTAGGCTACTTATTCTACCCAATTGTTTCATTTCTTTTTTCCTTCCTGAGAGGTTTGAGCAACTGGCTCTCATGAAGTAATTACATTGGTTTAGTTATTTTTGTATCCTAAGGCTCTGATTTTTCAAACAAAAAAAAAAAAGATTTAACACATTGTATTTTGCAATGTCTTGATTATTATAAATAAATTATTAGCAAACAAAATTGGAATCAAATTGGACATACGTTGCCCAAACTAGGGTCACTTAATTATAATTTTCAACTGAAAAATCCAATACCAAATCAGATTGCACAAAAGGCCACATAAGCAACTTAATTTAAAATAAACAACAAACACAAACAAAGAACAAAAGTAAGAGGAAGAGATGCGTGAGCTTACTTGAATTTCTAATGTTCTGAAGAAATTGGAGAGATCGGGTGTCCAAGCAGAGAAATGAATAGTCCTTGTTGAAGAGGGAGAAATTAGAGAGAACAGCGGCGTGTTAGGGTTTAGATCGAGCACAGGCGGCATCGTATTTGGAATGGTTTAATTCTTAGATACAATCTGAAAGGAAAGGGATCGGAAAATTAAGGAAACGAGAGGGGGTCAGGGAAATGAAAATCGCTAGGCCAATTTTCCACTTAATTAACGCTATTCACTGTCTACTATTTCGTAATCCTTGATTCTGTACAACCACACTTGGTTTGGGAAATGTATCATTGACAGCTCATATCAATCAACTCTCTTGATTGAAAGACGTATTAGGTAATTAAAAAAAAGTTAGTAAATGACTGCATATTGCTAATTGAATTCTAATTAGGTGTTATGTATTATATGAACTATTTCTGCGAAGTAAAGTTTAGAATCAGAAGTGAATATGTTGATAATATGTTGATAAAAAGACCAACAAACTTTTAAATAATTTTGTATTATATATTATTAACAATTTGGTAATAGATAATAGAAATATGAAAACGGTAGTAAGAAAATAAATCCAATTACGTAATTTTAATAAGAAAATAAATCCAAAAGTACTTCAAATTATTTCAGGGTTAATTTGATAAAAAATCAGTTATTTGAAAAAAAAGGTGTGGTCCATAAATTTTTCATGTAACAGTAAATTGAATAATATTTGAATCATAACCCTTTATATGAAATATAATAATAAATATCTATAATAAATTGTAGTAATATTTCATAGTTAAACATCATATTAAAACGTGTCGTGTCGTTTGAAAATTTCACTTGCACAGAGATCTCGAAAGAAATTGCTCAATTTCGTTAATGGCTCCCATATATAATCTGGAAGAAAATCACGAAACGCCACAGGTAATAGCCTCTCCATAAAGATGTGACAATCGTGACTCTTGAGGCCATAGAACTTGCACTCTTCAACATTTACACATCTTGACCAATTTGATGCGTATCCATCTGGAAATTTTAATTCCTTCAACCACTTGCAAATCTTTTTCTTCTGCTCTTTTGTTAGACAAAACTCAGCCTTAGGCTTAACCCATGACCCGTTAGTGCGGCTTTGCAACTCCAGTTCGGGACGATCGCACCATTGAGCCATATCAAGACGAGCTTTAACATTGTCCTTGGTTTTCTCCGTATCCACAACAGTGTGAAAGACATTGCCGAACTCATTCGCCTCCAAGTGCATCACATCTATGTTATGTCGAATCAAATTGCTTGACCAATATGGCAAACTCCAAAAGATGCTTCGCTTCTGCCAATTATGTGTTTCCCCATAACCCACAAACTCTTCACGCTTCTTGCTTGATTTACCAAATTTCGCATCCGGAAGAGATCTAAAATAAGAAATCAACTTTAATTATCCAAAATACCAACTTTGCTGTTAAAAGATTATATAACAAGTAACAGTGAGCCGTACTTACCTAACTTCTCTTTGCATTTGTTCACCAGTGAGGCGGCGTGGAGGTGAGCCATCCACTCGAGTGTCCTTCTTAAACTGTTTTTTATCTCTACGAAACCTATGTCGGATTGGCAAGAACCTCCTATGATCAAACCAAGAAGCCTTCCTTCCGTTTCTCAATCGAAATGCATTTGTAGACCCCATGCATATCGGATAAGCTAATCTTCCGTGCGTACACCATCCAGATAGCATCCCATATGCTGGAAAGTCATTAATCGTCCAGAGAAGTGCTGCTCTCATTTTAAAGTTCTGCTTACTATAACAATCAAAGGTATTTACCCCCTTCTCCCATAAATGCTCTTTCAGCTCGTCCACCAAGGGCTCCAAAAATATATCTATGTCTCTTCCCGGACTTTTCGGACCTGGAATCACAAGAACCAAGAATATGTTCTCACTTTTCATTGCCATTCCTGGTGGAAGATTATACGGGACTATGAAAACAGGCCAACAAGAATACGGTGAAGCACTCAGATTAAAAGGAGTGAAACCATCTGTTGCTAATCCAAGTCGAACATTCCGCACCTCCTGTGCAAATTCAGGATGTTCCCTGTCAAAGCTCATCCATGCTTCCCCATCAGCAGGGTGTATCATGACTCCTGGCTTTGCACAAATGCCGTCCTTGTGCCATCGCATGTGCTCCGCAGTAGCAAGAGACATATACAATCTTTGTAGTCTTGGTGTTAGAGGTAGATAACGGAGAACTTTCTGTGCTATAGGTTTACCCGTCTTCTTTCTTTCACTCTTGTATCGAGACTCACCACATTTATCATATTTCTCCTTTGAAATATTATCCTTATAATACAACATGCAATCATTCGGACACACATCTATTTTCTTGTACTTCAGACCAAGCGCACTGGTTAGCTTCTTAGCCTCATAGAAGTTTGGAGGCAATTTATCATTCTCAGTCTCAGGGAACCCAGACTTGATAATAGATATCATTTGGTCGAAGCATTCTCTGGGCAATTGGAACTCAGATTTCAAGTTCAACAATTTAGACACATACGACAAGAGTGATTCCTTACACTTCATATTCATCCCTTGACCTTCCAACTCCCATACAGGCTTATCTGCTGCTTCAAGCATCTCATAGAACTTCTTTGCTGCGTCATTGGGAACTTCCTCTTCTCTGTCCCAATTGAAATATGGACCGGAAGCATCTACCACCATCTCATTCATCCTATTCATCTCCTCCAGACCTTCATTGACTGGCGCTCTATTTGAGCTCCCAACTACTCTTTTCTCACCATGCCTGTGCCAGCAAGTATAAAATAGAGTAAATCCTTTCCTAAGCAAATGATCTCTAACTTCATCACCCGTAAGAAACTTGCCATTGTCACACCCTCGGCAAGGACAGCGGATTGTATCCATTGTACCTCGCTCTGGAATAGTTGCACAATGCTTCAAAGCTTCTGTAACAAAATATTCTACTCCACGTGAGAAGTCAGGGTTAAGTGAGTTGTCACTAAGAAATTGCTGATACATCCAACTACGATCCTCCCTCATTTTTAACATGTCAGATCCCAACAAAGAAAATTAAAATGTGATTAGAATTCATGGAAAAATTTCAAACGACTAAAAGTGCTACTGTTATACAATTTATGTCAGTGATGTTTATACTTAAAATTAATCATGGTAAAAGACATCAACTTTATTGTCTGCATTTAATTAATAACAGTTTCATTATATGGAACGCTAAAATACAATTCAATTTCTACAATAAATTAAATCGCCGTGCCAATTAGAGAGTAATTTTCAATTACAACTTGATCACACCACAACCTAAACCACATTAATTTTGTTTTCTACATTTAATTGTAATTTGATCACACCACAGCCTATAACAACGTCCCATATATATTAGGGACTTACTTTTAGAAGAATTGATAATTAATCAGAAATTAATAAAAGAGGATTGCACGCCCCCATTGATTTTATTATGAATTCAACGACTAATTAAGATGGCTCCAAAAATGCTTTTACTCAAGCACACAGACTGACACAGTGACACTCCCTAAAATCGTGCCTCCATGATTATATATTCAACAAAAAATATGCAATTTTAGATCCCTAAACAATAAATAATGCTCAAATTACTAGTACAGTCTTTTATTATATTAAGCAAAGTGCAAATAATATTTAGGAAAAAAAAGGAAAAGCGACTTACCGAAAGCAATGGCAAAATAGGAGGAAGCTATCGGTGCTATGCAGTGGGTGGTGACTTTTGAGGCTTGATTTACTGAACTCAGAAAAAAAGAAAAAGATATGAGCGCTATTGAAAACTAATTTGGAGAGAATTATAATATTTGGAGAAAAGTAAAATAGGATGAAAATTGAAAAATCTGTGAAAGAAAAGGAAATTGAATGATGAAATTGCAATTCGTACCAGTAAATTGATGAAGTTTGATTGCAAAGGTTGTGATTTTGTTCAGCGGATAGGAATTGCAGTGGCAAGTAAGCTGAGGAACTCGACGGTGGAGCGGCAGCCTCTTTTTCAGCGGAGACGTAAAGGGATTGTCAGAGAGAAGGCGTTCGATTTAGGTTAGATCGCTAGGGAGGAGTTAAATTTTTTGCGCGCATAAGAACTGTAAATGGGAAATGTTTGGTCTGAATGTCTGAAGAATCGGACCCACATATCAGGGGACGAGACTTGCCATTTTAAAAGGAAAGGAATCATTTGAAGAGATTGCCGTTTACAGAATATACGAGTAGATCGGTGGGGACATTTAATATTTTTTTCTATCTTTTTCGAAGGGCACCAGTTATATACTTTTATAGCTTTCTAGACATCAAACAAATTGATCTGTACCGAAATAGATTCAAGACATTATAATTATAATTTCTTTACTTTTAAATTTTATAATAATTTTTTAATTTAAAAATAATAAAATAATCTGACATGAATTGACACGACTAACATGACGTGTCAACACGACACGACACGATCGTGTCAGTCGTGTTGTGTCAGAATGCGTGTCGTGTTGCCTCTTCTCACCACTAAGCACGGCACGACACGATTAAAAAAGTAGTTCGTGTCAACACGACACGACACGAGACTCTAACGCGAGACTCTAGTTACATCAGTGAATCCTATGCAATAGCACGAATTAGTTACATCGGTGTTTACCAAGCAATTAGTTATGTTATTTACATAGACACAACCGATGTATAAACTGCGGATTTGTTGCATCTGCTGTGAGCAATGCAAGAATCTATTGATTGCATCAGTCAAATGGATGTAGTCGAGTGAGAATTGTTACATCAATTTATCTCATGCAATTACATATATTATTTTCATTGCCGTAGCTGATGCAAGAACATATACATTAACTGCATCCATTGGACAGAAGCAAATGTTCAATAAGTTACATCAGTAAATTCGATGCACATAAATAAAAATAGTTACATCAGTGTTTCCCATACAACTAGCTATTATTTACATCACCAAGCCGATGCAGACAAATATAGGTCGATGCAAAATGCTGAAAAACGAAATGTGGATGCAAATAAATTTTTTTGGCTGATGCAACAGATATTTTTTACTGGAAAATCATAAATCCCGATGCAGATGCTGCAGTTTCCTGTAGTGTATATGAAAAATGAGATTATAGTAAAATTTAAAAATGAATGTACAATACTAAATGTATCATAAATAGACTAAGATATTTGTATCATTCTATTTTAATACACTAGATATATAGCAACCATCTAGAAGAAATAATTGAATCATTCTTGTAAAGCAATAGTTTTGCGCTCAATAATTTAGGAGAAATGCTAAAGTTCAACATGCAGGATGAATAGGATTTATCTAGCATGGTCAACCTCGTTTTTTAAATTTCAAACGAGTAATTTGAACTGTTTAATTTTTAATTTCTATATTAAAATATAATAAAAAAGTAAATAATTTTTTTTATATAAGTTTTCAATGTAGCGGTCGAATAGAACAACCATATTGGATGGACCCCATCCATCTTATATATTGGACTTTGGCATTACTCATAGTTTAGTTAGTTTAGTTATCACTTTCCTAAAAGATAATTAATTTCAAATTAAAAAGTGCACTGATGTCGTTAGAATTTGATGATAAAATATATAACTTATAAATTAAGAGGACATTTTCAGCATCCTAAGATTATAGTGCCATAAAATGCCACAACCTCACGTTTTCAATTATATATTAATTTTAAAATTCAAATGCTTAATTCAAGTCATTGATCCTTTCTTAATTTTACAAGAAACGCATGTGTTTCTATCAAATGCTAATAATTTGTTTTCAATTATATATTAATTTTAAAATTCAATTGCTTAATTCAAGTCATTGATCCTTTCTTAATTTTACAAGAAACGCATGTGTTTCTATCAAATGCTAATAATTTGTGGAGTTTATTTGATGCCAATTCAAGATGTCAAAAATGAACGGAACTAGTTAACGTTGATAAATTATTCATTTTAGACCTCTTGATGTTTCATCAAATAAATTTTAAAAATTATTAAATTTTATGGGAATATTGAATCTCTCATGAAATGGATTGTATTGGATGTATCATCACCTAGGGTGCGTTTGGATATAGGAAGAAGGAAGAAGGAAGAAGGAAGAAGGAAGAAAAAAAATTATAAACAATCCAAACTCTTCACAAAGTTACACACTTCCCAATACTTCTTCCCACTTCTTCCCTTCTTCTCTTCTTCCCACACCTATCCAAACGGAGCCCTAGAAAGAAATTTCTAGAAGAGTACCACCTTAACATTGAATTATAGAAATCGAGGACAAATATCTAAAAAAATCCATAACGATAGGTGCCATTTCTGAGCATTACATTTTCTATGTCCAGATCCTTGATATTCACAAAAAAAAAAAAAGTCCAGGTCCTTACGTCGAATGAAATTATAGGAGAATAAATCAATTAAGGTGGAATTAAAATATGCATTGATGCATATGCATGTTAAATTTTAACTTTAATACGTGTATTAATTTCTGCCTACGGGGCTTTTCATGACAAAAAATAAAATACGAGATGGATGTTATTTTGATCAGGACATTCTTGCTATAATTAAATATAACTTGGATTATGCAATTATGGTATCACCTTTTAATAACTATACACTGAGAGATCGATCGACCGAGTTCCGATGAATTTAATCTTCCTTGTGTCACGTTGAATAAATATGCATATTTTTAACCATATAATACACCATATATCATTTGATCTTCCACTTCCGGCCCCCCGGAACTTTTGAATGGGGGATCTTTTAACTTTTATCACCCAATCTTTTAATCTTCTCTTATAAATATTTGCCTTAAGATACCAATTTGTCAAGTTGTTAGGGAATCAATAATGTGAAGGGCATGAACGATATATTATTTAAATTCACTACTAAATAGAGAAAGATTGATCCTCGTATTATGTATTCAAAATAAATTTGAGACGGCCAGCCCCTTCGCCTATAGCTATAAAATATGCATCAAATTGACAAAAAGAAATAATTTGGTATCAATGCACACTTAATTCAATTATCCTGGTGATTAGTCTTTTAGGAATGTTAAGTTAGATAGTTCGGTCAAATTCTTATTGCCTAGGATAGGTTGTTACTTTTCAAAGGGTGGTGCACTAATTGGGGAATGTAGTACCAACTATCAATTTCTTTAACTAAGTTCAAATAGTGAGATGTTATTTATCAAAAAAAATAAAATTAATGAGATGTTCAATAATTTTATTTAGTAAAAGAAAAAACTTTAAAAATTTTTGTTTCCATAAAAGGAATATTGCTTTGAGATGGGCTAAAATCAACCACGACTGACTGATGCAATCGTCAGCTATGGTCAAATCTCAATTTTTGAAATTCTAACAGTCGATCCAAACCGTTCAATGTGTTCTCCATATTGAAATCTCATGGGAGACCAAATTTTACATTTTTCTGATTTTGTTTACTATTTTTTTGAGATTTTAAAAAATCATAGTTATTGAAGGGTCCAGAATTGTTTAGATTAAAAATTTTGTAAAATATCAAACAAATACTAAAAAATTTCAGAAAAATATAAAATTTTGTCTCCAACGAGATTTCAATATGGATCATACATTGAACGGTTCGGATCGACTGTTAGAATCATGAAAATTGAGATTTGATCGTAGCTGACGGTTGCATCCTTCAGTCGTAGCTGATTTTAGCCCATCTCGCTTTGCTTTACACTTAGAAAATTGTTGTTTTACTAAAAACAATTCTTATTCATATTACACAAAGAAATATCGGTAATGATCTCTCAATTATAAATTATTAATGGTAATATTTTTACCTAATTTTACTCAGAGAAACTCTCTCAATACGCGCAGTCATATGCTAGCATTTTATGTTAAAATTAAGCAGTAGATGCTATCTAATTTGATGCATCATAAAAAGTCATTTCTCCCAACAAGGAGACAATTAAAAGAAAAAACATGCTTATAGTTATGGTCACAAATTCATAATAGCGTTTAATATGATATATATAATGGACGTCCCTTTCGACATTTGGAGAATCAAAACTCCACTAACGCTTAAGTTACAAAGTAATCGAGCTTGGTAATGCCGAACTTGTTGCAATATAATATACAGCTTTTCTTGATTCTTCATAAAGCAAAACAAAACAATAATTGTTTTAGGAATCAAAGATCTTAACTTCTAAATATATGATATTGTAAGAATGTAAAAAGGTAGAACAAAGAGACTTTCCTTATTAAATACTTCTATAATCATTAACAACAATATAATTAGCTCTTACAATAAGGAAAAATAATTAAAAGAAATTAATTATTAATCAGTTCTGGTGACCATTGATCAATATTTACTATTTTTTAAGAAAGAGCTCGGTCGGATTTCAACCCTACAATCTTGTACTTAAGATGTATTGTTCTTTGTCACTAGATCACCAAAGAACTGGTTCTTCCATTGATCAATATTTGAATTGGGTTCATGTCTTTCCTTAATTTATTTGTTGCAATATTTACAAGACAAGTCAAAGAGAAATATTTTTGTCGGCAACTTCTTGATGACTAGCAGCTGCTAGTGAATTAATCCTTTACATAGTTGAATTTATGTACTATATATTGTCACCTTTTTAATAATGATGAATCATGGATTAATTTTATTAACTGTATGTGAACTTAAATAAGTCTAAATTTATACAAAATTAACACCTTTATTAATTTGTATGAAATTTGTAAAAGAAATATATTAAAAAAACATAGAGTTTACACTTCAAACCACTTTAAACATTATATTTCATATAGTATAATTATATCAAATTATGTACACATGCATCCAAATTAGTGGTAACTGGATAGACGTCAGGGAGCTGACAACTGTCATCCTCCTGTCTCTAAACCAAATTGTTTCGCGTTGCTCTCACAACTGACAACTTGTCACTTGTGCGAACTGTTGGTTACAGTCTCATTAAAACCAAACAGTATAGCAGTTTTACACTGATTATTTAAAACAAAAGAAAGCACTCAAAAATTTTGTCAAGTTGAAATGGTTCGGTAATTTAGTTATCACTGAAATGAATTTATTTATTTTGAAAACCATGATTCGGTTCATTTGGTCCTGTTCGGTTTAAAAATTGTAGAAGAATGAGTTGTGTTTTATGGTTTAGTTTGACAATTGAAAATGAAATAAATGGAAGAATGGAACAAGTCAAAAGAATCGAAATTTTAGTAATATCATTTTAGTATCATGATATATAACACACATTATCGAGGACGGTTCCAGTGCTCTCCTATTTTGTACCTACATTTTGTTTGATTTTTAAAGCATTAGAAACTTATAATTTAAAACTTCATTTTTAAAATAAAACTAGCTACTTCATGCGATCTATGACATTTCGACTTTACTTTGATAAACATCTATAATTTATAAAAAAGGAAGTGATGTGAACATCTTGACGCGCGTTAATACTTTCAAGTTATTGAATCTTATAAGACAAAGTCACGAGACCGTAATTTTGTATGTATATATGTCTGGAAAATAATCTACATATGATGTATTTCATATAGTTATTTGATCAAAGTTTTTGTTAAAAATAATACGAAGAGTAATGGCATGAAAGGATACATATATTATGAAGTTAATAATTGTAATTATGGTTATAAATTGAAATTTGATGAGATTTTTTATGGGTTCGATTTATATGCAAATCAAATTAAAGTAAAAGTTGAATAACTTAATTTAGTCTGAACCGAAGCGGCCGACACAAGGAGCTCTGAGCAGCAGTGGGATTCAATCCCCTCAAGTCCTCAACTGAAGCGGCCGATACAAGGAGCTTTTGTACAAACAAGCAACTCTAACAGCGGGGGCCCTATAATTTCTATCCTTGTTTTCGTCCCCAACTGTAGTCTGTAGATCAGTAGATGCATGATTTAGAAAAGGGCCTAAGGCACATTGTATTTCTACTAAATTTAAAGCACAAATCTAGGCCCACATTGGTACTTTTTGGGTCAGGCTACTTATTAGAAGAGTAATTATTTAAAGAGTTTTTTATTGATTGGGCCTTGTGGCCTAAAAAATACCTCATCCCTAGTAAAGTCGCCAGGCGACCTTAGCAGCATAAAACATGTACACTTTAGTACATGAAGGTCTGTATGACTGTATTATTTGATTCTTTTCATATCTACTTTGCAATGCCCATTATTCATTTTGTTTAAATTTGCAGGTGAAGCCTACTAAAGTCCATTAAATAATAATTAAGAGAAAGCACATATTTATTAGGTGATAATTACAAAGTAAAGGAGAAGCAGCAAAAAAGAAAAGAAAAAGAAGAAAAACACACAAAGAAGTCGTAATTAAGCTATAAAATTCAAAACCACAACCTAGAAACTGTCCCCAGTTGGTAGCTGTCGTAAACCAATCTTATTAGTTGCATTACCAGCATCTTTCTCCTTGAAATTTTTATTTTTTTTAATGTGTTTTCTTTCAGAGGTTCCACATACTTGCAATTAAAGGGTTACGTTTGCTGTGTAGATGTAAATAATGAGATGGTTAATTAGGAACAAAAGTAAGCACTTCAAGAAAAATTATGCATATCTTATTGTTTTCTTTCTTTATTTATGTGTCTATGATTTGTAAATCCTAAATATTAACTGATGTAATTATTGTACTGTTCGAACTTGGCGACTGCAAGTCTAGTCAGTATCAATGTCCTTGAAAAATGTTCTGATGACAAGTAATTTTACATATTACAAAAAAAATAATTTAAGAAATAGGCGTTGAAACTTTGTAACAGTAGTACTTTTTAATTCTTTTCTTTTTAGAAAAACAACAGTACTAAAAGTTAACCTAGCTAACAGTCTAACACAAAAGAACACTTTCACTGTACATGACCCAAGTGAAGAAAAAGCAGTTCTTAGACTTTATTCCTTCACCAAACCTCCATGTGTGAGACAGCTATCTGTCCAGGGCTATTCCCTCTTCGTACAAAATTTATCTAATCCATTTTCTTATGCTGATTTAATGCTTTGAGTATAAACAAAGCAACACCTTCCAAAAGAGAAGGGTTGGAGGCTTGGAGCTTAACTCATGATTAATAGTCAGACTGACATGTTTTATTGCTTGTCAATTGCGCCGCATAGAGATAACAAAACCATACAGTGGCCCCATTAATGATTTATAGGTTTGCACGCTGTCATTTCTTATGTAATATGTCTGGTATATTCTGTGTAGCGAGTCCTAATTCACCATATATAAGCAATCAGCAAATATTCTTTCTGTGCACAAATCCAACCCTTTATATAGTGTTAGTGTAGATAGTGCTTTGAATATAATAGTAGAGGGGTTCCGGAATTACTTGATAGTGTTTAGCTTAACAATTTTAAAATATTCCAACAACGTTAAAATTTACAAAAGCAAAAATTTAAGACAACTATGTTTGATGTATAGATATGTACATATTAATCAGTGTTTATGTAACTCAACTATCATTTGGTGATGCATGAATAATGGTTCTTTCACGCACAGTTAAAAGATCATATGGCTTGATTAACAATAAACATATGTGATATGTCAAATCTTTTTTTTTATATAGGCATCATGCATGAAACATGTGGATCATTTCAACAAATTCGGATTTTTACATTTAAGTTTTATATGTGAATAATGTTGATGTGACAATTGTAACTTAAATTATATAGATATTGAGTATATATAATTGCAAATGTAGATATCTTGGCATATTAGCAATCCATCTAAAACATTTTTTTTCCCCTTGCATTAGTGGGTCCCTTTTGCAATTAATGAGATGCTGTAAGATAATGTTTAAAAATTACAAAAAAAATTATATATAAGTTATTTCTATAGCAATGTAGTATTATAAAAGATAAATTAATAAATTTTAAGTTTACATTTTGAAAAAATAATTTATATAATTCATTCGAGAGACCTAAATTTTTATTTCTCTCTTTATAGTTTCTATGTACTCTTGTGTCATATTCTGTACGGTTTTATAATACTTATGAAGTCATTATTGCTAACGATTCATGGTTTAAGTACCGTTAAATTGATTTTTTAATAACTATAAAATTCATATATATTCCATCTTCGGAATATATTATATATTTAGTTATTAGTCTAATGTAGCTTTCATTAAATTCACTGCGATCTGTTATTTAAAACATTAACTGTGACGACCCTTACAAGGACATATATATACTGTATGAAACGTTATGACTCGCCACATTGATATATTTCCAGGCACAATATGTCAGAGAATTAATACGCGTTTACGAGGGCAGAATCTGTGGTTTTCTTTTTATGCACTATGGCGAGTTGTGTTTGTCGGGTTGTGCTTGTTAAAGAAGGGAAAAACGAAGCAGAGCCTAAATTTAATGCAAGGATGGTAAGACCTAATTAAGTCCGTGAGAAATGGTTCTAATCTCCGTATTCATATGCCGAATTGGATAGTAAATAGTCATAATACATGTCCAGACGAATTTGTAGTTTCAATAATTTCTTGTAAAGGTAAATTATTTTCATAATTTAAGCCAAATTAATACTGATTTTATGTTTACAAGAGTGTATAATAAGCTTATAAATGTGTGTGTGTCAGTGTGTGTGTGTGTGTGTATATATATATATATATATATTTTTCTTTCTAAGTAATTTATAGGCTTCCATGAGTATAATTGTCTAGTATTGAATACATACCATAGTTTTACACCCGTCACTACATGCTTAATTATGATTTGAATGAGTCAGATGTGTTTATAGATAATTGAGCGATGAATCCACAAATAAGATGACATAAATAAATATGTTCTTAACCTAAATGCAATTAAAGTTGGATTAATTTTTTATTAGAAATTTAGTCTGGTGTGTATTAATGAGGAACTATAGATGTATTCAGGGATAAATATACATACACAAAGTTAAATAAATATATAAATATATAATGGTTCTTTATGGAAGATACTTAATTGGAGGTCTTTATGTGTCCACCACATAATTAAGTTGTCCAAGGACGAATTAATTTAGCGCAATACCAAATCCAAGATTCCCATTTAATATAATCTTCGGATTAAATAGCATCGAAACACAAGAAGACAACAAGCACGTTGGACAAAATTCTTCTTTATTGCAGTCTCTATTGAAATCTACACGCAGGTTGCTAGCCAGCTAGCCTTTTTTACTTTTCTACTTAACATGTCACCTTGAGCAAAAATCTACACGCAGGTTCCTGATATTAAAAAAAAAATGTAACCTTCAGCAAAAATTGTAAATGTAAACATGTATAAAAATTTATGTTGGCCGCAAACTAACGAGAAATGATAACTGTCATTTGCAATTTGTCATCACTTACTATAGCTTGAACAAAATGAATATATAAAATAGACAAGATGAACATAAATGTGATTAAAATGAACACATAAAAAAGAAAATGCCATCCATTGTTTAGATTTTTTATATGCATATTCAACTTATTTTTATTGAACCCTCTTGTCTATTTTTGTGTTCACTTTGTTCAAGCAATGATAAGCCATGACAAAATTGTAGATTATTGATCAATTTCCCAAACTAACATACTTTTTTGTCACTTTTGCACAGCATACTATCTGTACAGTATTCTTTTTATCCAGTATACTCTTCTTAGTATAAAACGTTATTTCGTAATTATTTGTATGATTCGTTGAGTCTATACTAATTAAATCAAGGCATTACTTTTACAATGAAGGTGAAAATGAAAATCAAGCTACGACAATAATAAGCACTAGTTAACTTTTAACTTTTTAAGAATAAATTGAACCAATATATAGTATTCACAGCGCCAGAAATCGACACAAATTTTCAACAAAGAAAGCTCCCAAAGGTATTGTTTAAAGTCCTGGATTTAAAATATTTTTCGTCCGGCTAGCAACTACAATGCGGCTATCATTATTTGGAAGTATTTGGTAATATTACACTCAAGTGAATGTTTGACCGATATGAATTTGGTTGAACCCATGTTCATTTTATTTTATGAAATACCATTAAAAGTAATCCACTATGATGATAATTAAATATCATAATTTGAGTAAAACAAGAGTATATGATATTGTAAGATAATGACGAATTTTGCCTCTGTTCTACAGGGACAATATTGAATATGCCTATTAGTCCGAGAGAGATAATTAAAGCTCTAATTTTATTTTGTACTAGATTTGTACGTCAAGCAAAGCTCGACGATATTAAATTTTATTATAAATAATATATGAAAAAATTGTGCATTAATTTTTCAAGTCTATAGATAATTTTGAAATGAGAAGTTTTTTAATAAAAAACTTTAGTGGAAAGGATCCTATTATAAAAGTATATTTACTATATAAAACAATTTGATAAACTGATATTTGATTTGGTCCTAAATCTGATATTTGAGTTATTTATGTATAAGAAGATGCGATGAAAAAATGTCATGTGTAAATGCGATGAAAATGTGTCATGAGCAGATACCATGTGAAGATGTCATGAAATGATGCCATGAAAGTTTATCATGAGCAGATGCCATGAGCAAATTTTTTTTATAAAAGAAAAGGAGCGCTATTTATAGATAAATAATGTCAATACCATTTGGTAGAGACATATATTTGATTGCACCCATTGGCTAGACATCTCTTAGATGATACCCTGTGGTCACCATGTCAAGCTATGCACCTTTTCAATCACATTTTATGAACCATCAATTTGATTGCATCCTTTGGCGAAACATCATTTGAATGGTACTCTATAAAATATATATTAAAATAGACACATTTTCATTCGCACTGTTTGAGACCATCCACTCATCTATAGTATATGTAAGATTACTTATAATTTTATATATGCGTATGTTTCACAGCCGTTTTCAAAATACACAGCGCCTCCGTTTGGATGCGTTGAGAAGAAGTAGGAAGAATGAAGAAGGGAAGAAAAAAAATTATAAACAATCCAAACTCTTCACAAAGTTACACACTTTCTAATACTTCTTCCCACTTCTTTTCTTATTCTTGCATCCATCCAAACGGAGCCGGGCAGTAAAATTTTATAAGAGAAGCTAGAAGAATTTTAATGTAAATGAAGAAAAAAAAAAACAAGGAAAGTGGTTCTAAAAATTTGTGAAATTATTTACAACTGGAGTAAATTTATTTCGGTTTTTCGTTATGGACAAACAGCTATCAAAAAATTAAAGTGAAATTGACTTTCATGGATATCTACTAATATTCTAATAACAACTAAGAAACATAGGTTGATTACCAAAAGAGATTAAGCAGAACAACAAGTTCCATTGTAAATACCTACAAATTACACACATCTGAAAAAAAAGGAAAAAATAAATAAAAATAAAAGTTAAGAAAAATAATATATTTATCATGATTTGGGAAAAATAGAATCCCAAACATCGGCGAAAGCCGAGACGATCGTCGGATGATGCTCCGACGAATTCAACTCGAGATATGATTCCAACAACCTTCTCATATCATCTGCACCATTGATCCTTCTTTCCAAAATCATCTCAACCATTGAATTCCTGAAATCCTTGTAAGGATCAATGGATCGCTTCACCACCGCAAACCCGCTCTCCTCCTCCTCCTCCACTTGCACCTTCTCGATTCCTTCTTTCACACACCGGTTCTCCCTCGTATAATTATTTTTACGCCGGTAAAACTCGGACGACTCCGAAGAGAACGAAAAGCTCCTAGAAGAAATTAATTCTTGTTTTTCTTTGTCACTGCTGAAGAACTCCGGCTCGTTGTCATTTTCGCTCCCGATTGAATTCGAGGAACTACTAAACGTGTAACCATTGTAGAACAACTTGTTTGTAAAGTTCTTGTCTTTTCTTTCGGATTTGGAGAGATATTGATGCTTCTTCACACAATTAGATGGCGAGTAAGGTGAAGTCGGCGGGCATGTTCGACCCTCGCAATCACCCGACACATACAAAAACCCGGTCTCGGTTAACCGCTTCTCTTTTTTCTTCTTACATTTCACACTTGGTGCTGCTGCATCAACAGAACGGCGCCCGGCACAGTCGATTGTGATTTGTATGATGGGTCGGTCGGAGTGCGAAGGGAAAGAGATGTGTCGGTCGAGCTTTCCTGTCGTGTTCGGGCTCGGTTTCGGGTCAGGTTGTGGGTTTCTCGGGAGTCGTTTGAAAGGTCTGGAGGAAGGTGTGGTGTTGGAGCTAGCTGAGCGGAGGAGGAATTTGGATATGCGGTCTTTGAAGCTTTTCCTCGGTTTCTCCATGTAGAATCAAAGAAGAGGAAGGGAGGGAGAGAGAGAATTGGTTGGGAGGTGGTTTTGTTATCTCTAATTCCTTGCTGATTGTGTGTTGTTTATTATTATTATTTCTTTTTCGCGTGGATTTGCTTCTGTGAAAAGAAAATGAAAGTGACAGAGAATAAGCAGCAGGACTTTTTTATGTTCGGATAAAATGTCATATAGGGGCTTTATATTTATGTAATTGAGATCTAGTCCCTGAGAAATTACTTTTTTTTTATAAATTCTTTGAACATTTTCCATCCATGAAAACTGATAAATGTAGTTACAATTTTCAACGCCAAAAAATACTTCCCTATTATTATATTAAGAAAATTATAAAAGTAACTAAAAATAATTTATATCCATTGTAAAATGAGTTGTAATATGCCCAAAAAAGTTAAGAATATTTGGTTCTCAGTTATTTTATTGATAGCTAGACATGCATATGTCAAACTATTTGCGAATTATTACCTTTACATTCTAATAAATCTAAAAATTAAAAAATATATTGCAAATAATTTTGTTTACTTATCAAATAAGTCTTACAATGATAAAATGTGAAATTTTGAATACTTATTATTTGCTTCGATATTGACATTACACACACAAAAGAAGTACACCAATCAAATGCACAAACTAGTTTATACAAACCATACATTAATAAGTTCAGTAATCAAAATTCAATTGTTGAATCTTATTTAAATTAGTATTATTTTTTAATTGCGATTTTTGTATGAATTTTACAGATTATATCCTAAATTTCTAATTACAAGCTTTCTATCTTCTGAATAAAAACGTCACCTCATTATTATGATTTTATCAACCCACACGAGCTTGCTAGCTAAGCTGCTGAGAGGTAATTGTTAAAAAGAAGAATATTTTGTTGAGATTTTGCAACAAAAAATAATAAGATTATATAATTTATGTACATTAAACGTAGTTTACAGTAACAACTCAGAAACGAGTAACAAATAATGATATTGATGCAAATTATCTAAATCTTCTCACAAAAGCCCCCAAAAAGTTTACCACTTCCGGAAACAATCTCCCATACCAAATCACAAATATCGCAAAAATGGAGGTACCTTTGATTTGTGCCGACAAAATTATTTATGTTTTCTGGTGCACCAAACCACAATATCTAATGGTGGTGACTAATGGTTAGTTTTGTCCTTTCTGTCTAATTCGGAAAAGTAGCGGGTCCACTTCATAGAACTAGAAACGGGTCGAATCATAATTCCCATAAACGGATCAACGATTGCGGCTCGGACCCGTGACTAGGTGTGGTTGCATCGAGTCGCAACAAGAGATAACAAACGTGGGGACACCTACTTGGTGTCAGATTGCACCAGTTGCACTTAAGCATGGGGTCGCTGGACAGTTTGGATTCAGGCTGTAGTGGTTTGGAATTTACTATTATGTTTTTCATAGTAACTGCACGTCCGCACAACATATAGTGTAATTTTCTTACATAAGAACATTTGATTAGAAACCAAAATTTATATTTCTTAACTTTTTAATATTTTCATTTTTTTTAAAAAAAAACTATAACAATATAAGTGTTATATACTGTCAATAACAACGATTTTGTAAAAACATAAAAAAAAATTAAGAAAGTTTAAAAGAATATAAAATTTTATTTATTATAATATTTTAATATAGAGTTTCACATTTAACATTTCGAAACAGTCAATTCAAACTTAAAAATTAAAGCTAGAAGCGCTTGATGTTAGCTTTTCTCTATATATAAAGCTATAGAAGATTTTGTTAGGTTAAAAGGTATCTAATCTCTTGACAGAAAAACAGACACCGAAGCCAAGTCAACAATACTTCGTGGAATTTTCTTTGTTTTTTAAGGCTTAAATTATCAAAGAAACTTTGAAACTAACCTTCATAATCATATGTGCAATCAAGTGGTCGTCGGTTGAGATTAATTTAATGTTCCGAGAAATGGGTAGTGGCTAAGAAGTAATTACCAGACGTGTGCTTCAATATTCCAGAGATTATACTTTCAAGAAAGAGGCAAATTCTGTGTCTCACATGGTGAGAAATGCTAAGCACAAAATGTCACCCCGGCCACGTGGCCATCTCAATTCTCAATTACCCACCATTCACGGCTAACAACTGTCCTTTTCAATTACTTAATTAGTATGTCATATAATAATAATACAAGTAGCTAGTACAGAAATCCCTGGCCTTTTTAGATTTTCTTCAATAAGAGACAAATGCACTCATAATGAACTTATCCCCCGTTAGTATGAAGCAAATTAACTTATTCTTTCTGAAGTATTTTGGCATAAAAATTTAAATTTTATATCCAAACATTTAATTCAAATCGTAAAGATTTAGATCGAATTAAGATTAAAATATTTATTTATATAATTTGTTTTGCTGAAGAGCTGAACAATTAGACCTTCCAAAATCTAGTAAATTACTTTTAAAACTTCAATAGATTTACTATGTCAATTTTCATTGAGTCATTTTTTAGGTATCTGATTTAGGTGGATAATATTCGAATCATCTTATTGATATACAAACAGTTTATAAAATATTGATTAAATTTAAAACGTTAAACGGATGACTCAAAACGCTGCCCACATGAGTGGTTAAGAGAAATGTGAACTCTCGCTTATACACAACTCAATCTCGTCAACGTTGACCATACCTTTTAAACATTTTCATTCTGTAACGATATACATGAATATGTATGTGATAATTATTAAAAAAAATTATCTATTCGATAGAGTCTACAATGACCATGTGGCGTCGTACTGCAGAATCAGTGGGTTGCAGAAGTACGGCCATATATAAAATACATAAGATTATATTTTAAAATTTAGATATCACAAAATCATATTTAATTGTGATTTATGTCATTTCCTATATCCGGACAAAGAAGTCAGATGTTTTAACTTTATTGTATATGACATGAAGATTTTGTAATATCAACCATGTAGTAAATAAATAAATAAATGGATACATAAAAGAGAGTTAAAGTTTTCAAGCTCCTTTTGTTTTGATTGTCATATGTTCGATCTTGCATCATTTGATTCTCATATGTTCGATCTTGCATCTCTCTCCAAATTTATTTTGATTGAATGAATTATGTATTTTTTATGTATGTAACACTATTAATGTGTGTTGATGTATTTTAGGTGCAAATAAATTTACATACTCCTCTATAGGAATTAATACACTTATCGTGTTATTTTTTTCCATGTATGTTTATTTAGCATTTTTTAAAAATATTTACTTGTGCTTGAAATTTGTTGAAATTTAATTTTTATAAATATTATATTTATATCAAAACGAAGTGAGATAACCAATTTTAGTATGGGTAGCTTGAACATTGTTATGACTAAACTAAATTATATAAACTAATCAATAACCTTATAAATGTAAAATCTTTTGAACCTTCCACAATAAACAAATACATTAGCTTGTGCCTAGTCATTGTGGTACAACTTTAATTTATTTGCTTTAAATTTTAAACCAAGGAAAATTATAATAAATAAAATTAAAACAATATACGACGCCCCCGTTTGAGGGAACGAAACGAGGTTCCTTAGGCGGATTTCCAGTGAATGACGAATAATAAGAAATACAAAAGACCTTCAGGCTTCAGCCTGATAATGATTGTTAGATCATGATATTTTTTCCCTAATACCGCCAATCTAAGGGGCAAGAACTATACACAGTTACACACAAACCCTGCTTCAGGTATATGCAGACGAAGTGCTACAATATACAATATATATAATAATAATTTTAGGAAATTGATAACCGCTATCTGTAATTTTTCCATCCATTCCATCGCTAAATATAAAATGAACACTTAAAATAAACAAAGTGAACATATATAGTAATCAAAGTGAACACATACAAACATATAAATTCAATAAAAATAAATTAAATGTGCATATAAATTTCTAAGTCAGAGATGACAATACTTATTTGTTTATAAATATTTACTTTAATAGTCTATATGTTCATCTTATATGTTCTATATATTCATTTTGTACTTAGCGATGGCATGGATAACAAAATTAGAGATGACACTTATAATATGGAAGTTATTCACAACGACCCAAAAAAGATACTATTATGTAGCCCACGGGATAATAGCATGTATCGTATGCAACAAATGTCATATCAATTAGTGACTAGTGATGCAAGAGTCTCTACAATATCTTCAACAGTCCAATACTTGACAGAGGAACTGAGAGAGGCCTTATTATAAGAAAAATTGTCTGATAATAGAATAGAAAATGTAACGAGTTGTGCAAGAAGAAGTGCATTTTGTACTTCTACTATCTCATTTGAACTGAATTGTCCTGTCAAAATTTGAACAATCTTTCACTCGCCAGAAATATTATCCACTTACAGTGGGATTCGTATCCTCTGCCGCGCGGCACAGCCGCACTTCTCATACAAGCCGTCTGATCTGATCTGAACGATTCAGTTTTTTCGAGCCAATCAATCTGATATTTTCTAGGGGCCGTTCAGATTAGATCAGACGGTGGGGATGAAAAGTGCTGCAATTTTTTCGAGCCTATCAATCTGATATCAAGCCGCACGTGGCAGAGGATGTGAGTTCACTTACAGTGTACTATCAGGAGTGGCCTTCTTCTATACATTGGTAAAATCCTATTCTAGTAACTAATGCTTTAGCCAGTAATTTCTGAGCTGGGACATGTGAAGAAGAATCTCATCACGGCCCATGTTGGTGACCGTACTGGTCATGATCCATGGTGGAGTCGACTCAAAAAATTCACTTATCAAGCTTTGAAAAGTCTCGGCATTTTCTTCTGGTCTCCTCCCACCATTCTTTTTCTTCTTTCTCTTGTCACACTTGGTGAATATGATCGTCATCGGGATCTGTATAAGGAATTTGGCACATAATAACATCATGAACAGAGATCTTATATTTTCAAGTAATCCATCAGACTTAAAAGTAATCCAGAGAAAATTCATTATAGACCCATTTATGTTTTGGGCCATAGATTACAGTTTGTCATCCATCGAGAGCCTCTAGAAAACATCTCTAGAGGTGTTCTTCCATAAATCAAACAGAAGTGCATAACCATACAAACTTAGAGGTGGATCTGGTAAATATAGACCAGTACTCCATAATATTTCTTTATACAGACATTTTTTTCTTTTTATATCTTACTATTATGCTTTAGTAAAAAAGAACGTGCTGGACTTCAATACCATTATTTCTGTCAACAGTGCATATCCAAAATTTTGGTATCTCACAAATAAATGGGTTCCTTTTTCTTGATCAATTTATTTTTTGTTATTAAAAGGAGTGATTCATATTTCCAAAAATCACTGTTGCCAAGGATGTGTACCTGATTTTGACCAAGCCAGCTAGCATAGTCTAGATCTATTTTCTTTGCAGGGATGCTGGCATCTATAAGTAGGAAAACTGAGACCAATGTCTCTCTTTTAAGGAAGTAGTCTTTTGTAAATTCTTCCCAATTTAACCTTGACTCATGGGGTGCAGCTGCATACCTGTAATGATCAGTATTGTTTAGGCAGGGTATTCTTTCTTCGATCCTAAGTTGTTGGGTATATTATGTTTGGTGCACACAAGGTGCTTGATGACGTTGACAACTTCAGCAATGATATATTGAAATCTAACAAGAAGCTCCTTGCCAGGGCCCAAGTATGATGACATGATAGTATTTGGGACAGGACATGGCTTAAGAATCATAAAGGTAATTATGCTGAAAAGTAAGCACAAATGGACTTTGGCTCAAAGTTGGCTATAGTTTAAAAAAAATGTAATGTTAAACCTTAAGCTCAATGGAACTAAGTTAACTAACCTTTAAATCCTGCAAATCTTACAACTAAAATAGCCATGTGTGTACTGATACTGAGACTAACAACCAGCAGTTGAGACTATTATGTACCAGTTGGACAGATTAGTCCCCAAAATGCAACTAAATTAGGTTCAAATTGCAAATATGAGAGGTGGTGGATGTTATTTACAAGTTTAGCAAAATGTTACAACTGCGAAGTTAATTATTCCTCCAAAAACATACAAAAAACCATTCATTTTCACTGAAAGTTCATTTTTAGTAAACATGTTGCAACTTGCAAAGTTAATTGTTCCCCAAAACCGCAAAAAATACCCACATTCAGTAAAAGAGAAAACAAAAAATGCACACAGACTTCTACAAAGGCATGTATAGTTATCTACTTTTTCCAGCATTTCTGTAACAACACGCCAACGTTCCTATGCTGCTCAATTTCTCTAATGATGGTAATTATGGTATCTTCGAAATTGGAAGTTGGATAAGTTCATCTTTTCCATTGATATGGTACATGGCATGTTTACCGTTATGCAGAAACACTCACGAAAGTTTCTCAGGTTGAAAGTTGGAACTTAAAAGAATAGATATAAGAACAGTACATACCCATAGCCAGGTAGATCCACTAGGTACCACTTATCATTTATCCTGAAATGGTTGATACATTGTGTTTTCCCTACAAGTAAAAATGTGAAATGAGATGAAATTAGCAGCAAAAAAAGCTGAACTGAGGAAGAAACCAAAAAAAAAAAATGCTCAATTTGGGTCCGCCTGTTCCTTGATTGCTATACATTCAATTTGATTATTTTAATCCTTCATTACTAATATAGCCCAAATTAGAAATCGAAAGCCCAATTCTGGAAAACTAAATTTAACAAAAACCATCCTTCCCTAAAATTTTATACTCTTAACAGCAATCAAACAGTAAATATCCAGTTACCAAGTCCCTTTTTAAGAATAAAGACTAACAACGCAGAAGATAAAAGCTCATTAACCAGGCTTGTAAGTAGTTAGCAGGATAGTTAAGTGTGATTACTATCTTTCTGACAAGCAACTTAGTACAGTCTAAACCGGTTTACCAAATGTACAATCACTTCAAATACTAATTGCACATATTCAATTAAGCTAACAATGTCCCAATTCAACATAAAAGTGAAAAGCTTCTGACTTTCATGTTACAACACAAAGCATTCTTCATCATTAACAAACCTGGTTTCTTGGAAGTAAGCGCAAGCTTCTTCCTCCTCACAAGCGAATTCAAAAGCGACGATTTCCCGACATTCGACCTCCCGACAAGCGCGAACTCAGGCAATCCGTCAGAGGGGCAATCAGCTGTCCGTACGCTGCTCTTCACGAACTCGGCATTCACCACTTGCGAGTCGTACGCGTACGGTCCCAAGACGATGTTAGACCCAGTCAGGACACGGGTGTGCGCCGACGCTGACGTGGCGTCGCCGGGAAGTTGGGTCTCGGGCGGAACGAAGAGCTTTTGGAGAGGAAGAGTTATCGGGTTTTGGGTTGACGGGTCTAGATCCGACTCGGGTGTGAGTGGAGAGACGATTGGTGGGGAGGGAAGAGGGATGGTTATTTGAGAGGCGTGAGTGGAGAATGGAGAGAAACGGGGTTTGGATGAAATGGAGAGGACGCGAGGAAGGAGGCGCGGTTGGAGGAGCATCGCTGAGTGGCCTAGTAACAGAGAAGAGGGAAGGAGGGAGCAGCAACGGCAGCGGTGGAGACTGGAGAGGAAGTGGATAAAGTGAGAAAAAGTTAAAAGGGAAATTTTCATTTTCTACCCTCAAGCTTCGAGATATTAATTACGAAGGTCTCCTAAGAGGGAAGACGCAGCTTGGCCACCGCATTTTACTTGTTGAGCAATTTAATAAGAAATGATGTGAATCAAGTTAAATTATACATATACGAGAAAATTGCTAGTTCATAAAAAAAAAAAAAACGTGAAACTGGACCTTTTATTTATTCTCACATTTACAGCGATATATTAACTAATGTCTAATATAAAATTTTTCTTAGTACATCACCGAACAAGTAATACTTGCATAAATACGGTTTTGGTCTCATCTATGTCAACTGAAAGGTTTTAGACCGCCTCCGAGGGTGAGTACCGTTTTGTAATGTAAGTCTTTCTTAGCTCTGTCAGTTCCAAGTTCCAACGCGCCGGTGCTCAGAAAAAAACTATAACTTCAAAATAAATTTTGTTCGAGATGAGAATCAGTTTTTAGTATTGGGGATCTATGTAGAGAGTCCGTTTTATAAAATACCTGAGAAACCAAGAAAAAAAGAAGCACAGATGGTTTATTTATCACCAACTAGAGATGAATATTATATGGTAGCAGCAGGAAATTCTTTGACCTTGAATCGCGGTATTCAAGAGGAAGAGGTTGTTCCCGCTCGATATCGTCAAGAATTCCTAACTATTGCGTGGGAACAGATTCATCTTCGAAGCATTTTTCCCTTCCAATATTTTTCTATTGGAGCTTCCCTTATTCCTTTTATCGAGCATAATGACGCGACAAAGAATAATACACCTTAACTTCTTGAGTGAAAGGTCGTAGATTCGAAACCGACTGAGGGGTCTTTTATAAATATTTAATTTAAAAATAATTTAGATGGCTTAGACCTCTAATTTATTTTCAAGAAAAATTTCATCCGGGATTTCAGTTCATTTCATTAGAATTGATTTCTCGATATTTCGTTGGGACTTTAATATAGAAATTCTGATGAAATGAAATAAAAAAAAAACATTTATTTTCATCGAAATATTTCTAATTAAAATGAAATGAAATGAAGTCCCGCTTGAAAAAGAAAATAATTTTAATCGGGACCTATTTGTCCTCATAACTTCTTCGTGGGATATTCGGAGAGAATCACGAAACAATCTTCTATTTCGAAAGCATGATAGGATGCAGGTGTCATTGCATTTTGGTGTTATTAGGACAAGTGCAACTCTTCTTATATAGGTGCTGTTAGGAGACCCTTTTTTTTATTCAATTTTTTAGGATAATTTTTCATTTTCGTTTTTGCCACATCTATCAATATTATCTAAATATAAAAAAATAAAATACTTGCAAGTTACACATAGAAGTATAAACATACAAGTACTTGCATACAAATTTGTCAAATTTTTGGCTTGCTATAATAAAATGTTCACAAGTTTGCTATGATAAAAATGGGAAAATGCTTTTGGAATGATCCAACATGCAAATATGCACTATTTCTCCAAAAATGAGTATATACAGAGTCATTGTATGCATTTTCATTCAAAAAGTAAAGCATAGAAGCAATTTATCTTATTGTCCCTGGAGTGTAATGTGTTAAGTGTTTTAATTACAAATTTTGAAAAATATATTACATGTTCCGATCATGCTAGCAAAGTCGAAATATTGGCAGACAAAATCCAAGCTAAGATGACGGAGAAAACTGAAATTTGCATCTTTGAACATGATTGTTATTACAACTAAATCACAACTCCATCATATTAGGATTGTTTATTTATCCCAGCTAATATTTAACACATGCATATTTAACTCCCCAAAAATTATTTCAAACAATCTCTAACAACAAATCAAAGTTAGGACCATAATCATTGTTAAGTTAGAATGCGGATTATTCAAAGAAACTAAATTGACAAATAATGCACCGAAAGAATTAAGAAATATAAGTTGAAAGAAATAGATATTAGATTATCTACCAAGGTGTACCTCAATGATTAAACTTAATTATTAAAAATTTTATAGAGTAAAATTATTGTTTGAGTGTTAGATGACAACTTTACAGATATATTTTATTTTAATTTGGACAAATACATTACTTTCTAAATTGTTTTTCAACAGTTTCACAATGAAAAATATGAATACATTATTCAATGGGCAAAAATAAAATTATCATTTAAGATATAGTTGTTATATTAAATGCAAAGTAAAATTAAACACTTTACACATAAAAGTTAACAAAGCTAAAACCTTATAATAAAGCCAAAAGCAGACACTCAATGGAGACAAAACATTGTCATTAGGGCCGTCAAATGTGAAAAACGGCAGCGGACATACCGTCGTTTTCGTTTCGTTTCAGCAAAAAAACACAAGCTCTTTGTCATTTTCGTTATGTTTCATTAAACAAAACGATTTTTTCATTTCGTTTATGTTCCATTGATTTCAACCTATTTTGTATTGATTTCAGTCAGTTTTTGGAAAAACGAAACAATAATGTGTACAACTTCATGTTTCATTTTCGTTCCGCTCTCCGTAACAAAACACATATTCCCTTCCGTTAGTTGTTCCGTTTGAACAAAACTGAGCAAAAACGTGCCAAACATAACGAAATTGACAGCCCTAATTATCATTTACATCAACGATGGTTGCCAAAGCCATTATAATGGACGACTATGGCCCTGATCAAAATCTCATTTTTTTAGTGTGGGATTTCATTTCGTTGGGAAATTCTTGATCAAAATGAAGGGATTTGGTATCATTTGGTTGAAATTCCTATGTAATTAGATCCAACGAAATCCTATGAAATCAATTCAATTGAAATGAAATGAAATGAAATCCCACGTAAACTTCATTTTGATCAGGCCTATATCTATTATTACTCAATTAAAATTATATATCCGACAAATTAGTTGAGCCTACTTTATTTAAGAGAGAATGTTCCGCGTTCTTGTACACTCATAGTGCAACTTTTAGTATACTCATACTGCATGTAATTAACATCAGTCACGGAAGTTTAATGCGTGCTAGATTAATGCATATGGAGTAAGGTCTTGGTTGATTTCCTTCTCCTTTTATTTAAATAACAAAGAAATTTTAACCAAAAATTGTCGGAGTACAAATGGTCAGTACTATCATGAAGAAAATATTACAACATGCATGTGATAGGTACAAAGCACCAGACAGATGCTTGACATAATATTCTTTGAAAGACGGTTAGGAAGAGCTCTTGCATCTGAGATAAAAAAAAAAAAAAATACAACAGTTACTGTCTATTGCAGGTACTAATAACAACCGAGTACTAGTTGATCTCCAATTCTCAATAAAATACTTAAATTTGTTTCTCCTCTTGCAACTTAATTATGTTCTTAACTGACAGCTGTAAGAACTCAATTGAAGCCATACACGAAGACAAACAAAAAGATCAAATAGAAATGTCTACAGCATCGGCACAATACTGTACCAGACTACCAGTATGTAACAACTGATTAGGCAATCAACCATTTTCACAAAATTCCACATAAAATTTAAAAAAGTAACTCCTTGAAAGTAACAGAGAGAGGTACCTACTCCAAATTAAAGATCTCACACAGTCACATTCTTCTTATTTCGTAATTATTCTCCTTTGCCACGTTATAGCAAAAATTAATGGTTCCTATGTTTCAGTGGCATTTTCCATTACCAGAAATATTAGAAGTCTAAGATTGGAATTGAGTATATATCAATTTACAAACAAGCAATTATTCTCAGAAGCCGCTGATCATGAAAGCATCACATTTTCTCAAGCACAGACTGGGACAACAAACAGAGCTTGCAAACTCTAATTTCACATCCAATAGAAAAAACTCTAATTCAACAAACATTATTTATATATTCAATGTAGCATTTCAGCTGTATTTCAACAAACAGATATTCTCACTTCTCAGTAATGATTCACAAAAATATTATACTCCACGATGGCATTGTGGGTGTTCTGATCCATCCAGTGTGTCCGTGCCTGCACATAGCCATGAGCGAATCTAAACATTCCTCTCCCCCCGACAATCGACATTTCCCGCACTGGAGAAAGCAATTCATTGTGACCTAAAATAGCAATGATACTTCCATTATATTTACCATCAGTGAACACAAAGTTCATCGCCATCAGGAGCCCCATTTTTTCTATCTCAGCTGAGGCATAGAAACCCTGTGCACGGCCCACTGACCTGGAATTGTTTTCGGGTCCAGTTGTCAGCAGGTCATCGATCATGACCACGAGCCCGAAAAGCGTGGCTGATGCATTTGTTCCAGGCGCTTCTGCTACAGTAATGGCAGTTGGATTCGGGCCACGGACAATGTCGTGAAAATAGAATCGAAAATGGCTCTGTTTTTCTGCGGTGGCACGAGAAACAATCCGGCTGCTAATGAGATAGGCGTTTCCTTGGTCGGAGGAGGTGACGCATGAAAGGAACAACAATAGGAGGAGAGAGCAAAATATGGATGTAGGTGTAGCCATATGGGAAGTAGTGTACAGTGTACTCTTTGTTCTTTATTTTTGGGTTGGTTGGAGAAGAAAATGAGAAATTATCGAATTAACTGAACACTTGGCTGTGTTATTTGAGGCAATGTTGAGGACTTGAGGTTAGTGGATTCGGTCCCTGTTGGGTGGTAGTTTTGACTTTTGAGATCATTTCTTAGAATTTCGAGATGATATTTCAGTATCGAAATTTGGTAGTTTGATGTTTTTTTTTAAAAAAAAATATGTATAATTGTTTGATTACTATATAGTTGTTGCGACTTGAACGTTAGTCAAGACAGTTTGACTATTTTGCAGGTGACACATTATATATTATAAACAGTTTTAAAATATTTTTTAAATATCCAACAATAATACAAAACGTTAGCAATATTTTTTGGAAGTTCCACATTAAGATTTATAATATGTATAATTCAGATACATTGCAGTTTTGTGTTTCGCTTTTCGAAAATAGACGATAAAAATTTCCCGGACATCCGCTGTGCAGCGTAATTAAAAAATAGTATGATAGAATCTCCACTTGAATCTCATTTTGGTCACAAAAATCGTATCTGATGCTGAATATTTGATCGAAACCCATTACATTACCCTTAATTTGTTATTGACTGGGGAATTTAAAATTGTTGAGACCCCTTGAGGCCTCACCAGCAACGTAGCAGAACATTTATCGCAACTAAAAAAGAAAATCCGTCAATAAATCAGACGTCTTTGAATTCAATTTGGATCTGATATGTTCTTATATCTTAAATTCTTAATTAATTTCAAATTCGGAGATGATATTAAAAAAATAAAATTAAAAAGGTTCAGATATATAACATATCCATATCTGAAATAAATTTACCCGAATATGATATTCTATATTTATTGCAAAATCAATATAGATAATAAAATTACGTGCGGAATAAGATTTTATTTTTCTAACATGTTCATTATAACAATTAAACCGAACAAATAAATATAGAGCACATATATATAATATAATTTAATATTCTGTACAAGATTATAAATTTATCTGAAATGAAAACCTCTCAAAACCGGTGTGTACCTTGTTTGTAACTATAACTGTCAACGGCAATAAAATACGCGTGATGCCGTTTCAATTTTGTCTAACGAAACAGATAACAGCAGCGAAATGAATTCCGTTTCAATAACGAAACGGCAAATAAAATACCAATATATGTTGTTTCGACCGTTTCAGTCTAGTTTCAAACCGTTTTGTGTGTAATTTGTGAAGTGAAACGAATAACGAAACAGATTTTTGTACCGTTTCGTAAACGAAACGAAACAGTTAACGAATTAAAATACCGAAACTGTTTCCTTAACGGAATAGAAAACGGTATGGGCTGTACCGTGGGTTTTTGAGACGTTTGACAACCCTATTTGTAACGTTAGCTGGTAGGTGTTGCAGATCACCAAGAATTTTACTTATGTAAGAGCAATAATATTATATTATTGTTTCTATTATAGCTTGTGTAATAGCGAAATACATATTCCTTACCAACGGGTAAAGAACCAAAGCAGTTTTGACCTTTGAGTTCCACGTTTGCATTATTTTTTATAAGAAAAATATCTCTTAGATAGTTAATTAGAAATATGTCACTCTAAAATAAATAAAATAAGTTTTATGTCATTAATTACTTCAAGATATGGCTAAAATACTCAATTATCCTATTAACATTAAATCTAAAGAAAAGAAAAAGAGAAAAAATTAGACCATGCTACTCCAAAATTATAATATTTAAAATATTAAAAATTAAAATTTTGAAATTTTGAACATTTACAAACTTAATTTTAAAATTTTAAATTTTCAAAATATTCGCAGCACAAAACCAATTATTTCTTTTGATCACATATTTCAAATTTTAATATTTTATAATATCATATTCAAAAAGTCATATCAATTGGTTGGTGGCAAAAAAAATATTTTATTATTTTATAGTGGTATAAAATATTATTTATTTTTTATTGATGACATATTTCCAATTTCAAACCGTTTGCATTCCATATACCTAAATCACCCATTTTATTAGATATGATTAAATCTTTTAGACACACAGCCCTTCGGCCTTCGGTGCTTAGGAAAAGACTATCAGATTGTTCCCATAAATTGTCAGCATTATACTGCATTGTGTGGGACATTCGGAGAGAATCATGAAACAATCGGGCACTTCAAAAAGATAATTGGGACTGCAGGTGTCCTTGCATTTTGGTGTTAGGAGGCTTTTGCTATGTATTAATTCTTTTTTAGAGTATTTTCATTTCCGTTTATGTTCAGTTGGCCGCCACTGCCAATATTATCTTAAAAAGAAAAAGTACTTGTACACATAGAAGTACACGTTCATTGGTCGAGTATAGACATACAAGTACTTGCATAATTTTTCTGCCTACGGGCCTTTTCGAAAAAAAAAATCTCAAATTTTTAGCTTGTTATTAATTATAAATGTACTCATAAGTTTGCTGTGATAAAAGAAATACTTTTAGAACGATCGAACATGAAAATATGCACTTTTTCTCAAAAAATGAATATATATACTCTTATCATATACATTGTCATATATTCATAAAGTAAGCATTATAGTGGATGTTTGGATGCTATGGGAATAGAAGTAATTTTCTATTCCTAGGCATAAATTTATTATAAACAATCTAAACTCTTCACAAAATTACACACTTTTCAATACTTTATCAAATTTGTCATATTGTCCCTAGAGTGTAATATCAAGTATTTGAGGAGCGTTCCGGTGCCTCCATTTTAAAATGCCCCCAAATGCCACACATCACAAACCGTTGAATCAGAGATTGATAAATGGTCGGGATTAAATCTCCCGAAACAGTTCCCAAGCAGTTTCCACTCCCAAGTTAAAATCATATAAAAAATAATAATTTATTAATATCGTCTCTCCCAAAGCAGCCCCAAACTGATGGCAGATGGATTGCACCATTGAAATCCCACATTTTAATTTCTTCGTAGTTCGTAGCTTCGTATTACCAATGACATGAAATGATAACACACTCAACAAAAGCATCCGCATCCTCCTTTCCAGCTTCTCTATCATGTTTTCTATCTCCGGTTATTTTTTCGAAGAAGCTAATTCACAAGGGCACCGGAACCTTGTTTCTGTTGTGCTTACACTGAAACAAGCCAGTGTGAGAATAATTTGTCTTAATTCTTTTTACTGATTATACGAAGCAATCGAGATCTTCATTTTTGAGCAAAGATAATGGACCTACTTGATACATACAAGTACTTGAAATAAACCAATCAATAGTAGACTAATTATAATTCACTTTTCTTATTTCGGTTCATTTTTGGGCCTTTGTAAAATGTAATAAAGTATGAATATAATCGTACTAATTTTCTTGAATCAAATTAAAATAAAGTTAAGCTTGATGCTTTGTTGTGCAATTGCCCCCAACAAACAAAAACAAATTGGGAACTTCAGTGCGCAAAAGAAATGAAAATTATCTAACCATGAACAATTACCACCACCTATATCATTCAATCTGAAAATATAATGAA
The DNA here is from genome assembly GCA_028095005.1 of Rhynchospora pubera. Lineage (NCBI taxonomy): Eukaryota > Viridiplantae > Streptophyta > Magnoliopsida > Poales > Cyperaceae > Rhynchospora > Rhynchospora pubera. Next base: position 81,550,889 of record CM051460.1, on the reverse strand, counting down.
GGTATTGCTTATTGCTTTAGCTTTAATTTTTGGTAAATAATACGCGGTTCCTATTGCCCAAATTAGCTGTTAATAAAATTTCTTTTACACGATTGTAATCCGAAAAAGATTTTGAAGAAATACTAATAATTTTTCTAACTATTTCTCAAATTGTTTTCTAATGGGTTGCGTTGAGATGGGGGATGAGTCTCGTGCAGGTTTGGAGAGACAACCATGGACGAGAGGCGAAAATCTGAACTAGTGGGAAAGGAAAATTGGGAACTGTTGGGACTAGAGAGTTGATTTGGGAGAGGTATTATTAATTTATTATTAAATTTGGTCACATTTGGTTGGGACTTGGAGTGCTCGGAGTGGGAACAAGAGGTTATTAATTGCTTGTACACTGTTCGGGAGATTCAATCCCAATCATTTATCAAACACTGATCTAACGGTTCATAATGTGTGACATTTGGGGGCATTTTAAAACGGGGGCACCGGAACCCTCCTCATATTTGCAAATTTGATAAGATATGTCACTTATTTTTTATCATTGTAGAATATTCTAAAGAATGGCGACAAACACCGAACAATAAAATTATCAAAATATAAGATGATGGAGAAAACTGATTTTTCACATATTGATATTCAAACGCACCTCATTAATCTTAGTTTTTCCGCCTTGAGCTTAGATGAATTCATTTTACTCGAATTTCAACACATGCACATTCTAACGTTTTGACCATGTTTGGTTGACCATAAGTTAGACTAATTTCAAGTTAGAATTCTAACTTCAAATTAGTATTTAACCAAACATATCAAGGTTAGTCCAAACATACCAAGGTTAGTCCAAATTAGTGCTATCTCCTTCTCAGCTTCCTAACTCACCAAAAAGTAAAGTTTGTAAACATCCTTCAAAATTTGTGATTTCATTTTGACTAATTATAATAAAATATAATATTTTATTATTATAATAAAACATTATTTCTAATTATAATAATAAAGTAACTTAATTAATATATTTATTATTATTATTATTTGTAAGACTTGTAATCATAATATTGTTAAAAATTATAATAACACTAATAAATAAAATCATAAATCATTATAATTATTATTATTCGCAAGAGTTGTATCATATTATTCATGTAATTATAATTTCAATAATAAGAAAAATAATAAATTATATATTTGCATCAATATAATAGTATTATTGTTAAAAGTTTAATATGCACCATAGTGCATAGGGTATTCCATGCACTGCGGACTTTTTCGGGGGGTATTTTTATAAATTGACAAATCTAATTTAACTAATTTAATCTACATATTGAAATCTCATAGCAAACCAAATTTTACAATTTTTGAGATTTTATTACTATTTTTTATTTTTTAAAACATGTCATTTTTGGAATATTGTACTATTTTTAACATTCCAAAAATGACATGTTTTAAAAAATTCGGAAAATATAGTAATAAAATCTATTATGAGATTTCAATATGTAGATTAGATTGGTTGAATTAGATTTGTCAATTTACAAAAATACTTCCGAAAAAATCCACGGTGCACGGAATGTTCTATGCATTGTAGTGCATATTAAACTTTTTCTATATATATATATATATATATATATATATATATATATATGAATTTTAATTATTTTTTATAATAGTTTTAGTCATCATAATCAAAGTTAATTTAGTTACAAATGAAAATAAAGATATATTAAGATTTTATTAATTCTCTTGGTCTCTAACTTCAATATGTGACACCAAACAACATTCTCTAACTTGAAGCTAACACTAACTTTTTATAATCTCTAACTTCACTAATTTGAGTAATTTCAACCACTAACTTTAAAAATACTAATTTCGACCTCTAACATCACTAACTTCACCTCCAATCAAACATTCCCACTTAGGCTCCGTTTGGATGAGGTGTGAGAAGAAAAGAAGAAGGGAAGAAGTGGTAAGAAGTATTGGGAAGTGTGTAACTTTGTGAAGAGTTTGAATTGTTTATAATAAATTTATTCTCTTCTTCCCACACCTCATCCAAACGGAGCTTTAATGAAACCATCGCAACAAGGGCACCAAAAATATTTCTTCGAACAACTTGGATATTGTGGACAAAATGTCCCCACTACTAATTCTAATTTTATTAGTTTTATTAATCGATGCCAAATAATTTTGTTTAAATAATTCTTTTTGATATTTCATTGGTTAAAAGTTTCTTTTTATACGGGTCTTATACTATAAGATGATATATCAATAAGCTATTTTTTTTTTTTTCATGTGAGAGTCACTTCGCCTTTAACTTTGGTTGGTCACTTTGGCTTTCATCAAATTTGAACTAATATATAAACTTTCCAAAGTATTCAACATTTTTCAGAATTTCACGTAAAAAAAAAATCGAATTTCTCATTCAAAACATAAATGTTTACTATTAAGGCCAAGAGAAAGATTGCGATGCCACAACATTAGAGTGTCACCAAATACCACAATTTCACTTTTCATCAATATTTAAAATTTTTTAAATTTAAATATTGAATCCAAATCGTTGATTTTGTACAATTAATTAGCGATGCGTTTCTATATAAGTTTTATAAAATTTATAGTTGATTTAATACTTCATATAAGTTTTATAAAATTTGAAAATGTAAAACCATGAACGTATTATAATTAATCTGTCATTTTTTAACAAGATTTGTTCATTTTTAAACCTCTTGATCAAGTATCAAATCAAATCCAAATTTTATAAAATTTATATGAAAATACATCGCTCATTAAGTTGTACAAGATCAACGGTTTGGATTCAACATTTAAATTTTAAAAATTTTTAAATATTGATAAAAAGTGAAATTATAACATTTGGTGACATTCGAGTGTTGTGGCACTGGAACCTTTCTCTAAGGCCAAAGTAAAAGTAATACTAATGGCTGTGTTTGGATGTGAATGAGAATAAGAGAATAAGGAAAGATGGAAATAAATTTATTATTAAACAATCCAAATTTTTCATAAAGTTACACACTTCCTATTTCTTCCCTTATTACTCTTATTCGCATTCCATCCAAACGGAGCCAATAAGTCACCAAACCGGCTGAGCTTCCGGTTCAACCTATTTGAATCACGACAAAACCATACGTTACATACGTATTTTATATATTCTATGACCGAATGATTCAAAAGCTTGCTTTGGCCTACTGTAAAGTATTACTTTAAAATCCCATGAGATCTAGAGTTTGATTCTCACTGATCCCATTTTGCTTCTATTGCCCCTGTAGGAAGCAATTTCCAACCCGCAATTCCCATTTCAGTGGCATTTTCACATTGTAACAAAAAATAAGCAATTATTATCAGAAGCACCTGATCATGAAAGCATCGCATTTTTTCAAGAACAAGCACTATATATAAAATCAAATTTCATATCAATAACTCTAAATTAAACAAACAAACACTATATTCAAAGTAGCATTTCCGCTGCAGAGAGCACCAACTCTATCGCTATTTATTTGTACCAGACAATAACCGCATCAAAGCACCAAAGCTTCCAGCTTTCTACAAATCTAAACAAAAGGTAAAAGGGATATAACGAAATCCCTCCACAAAGATAAAACCCAGCAAAAAGATACAATTTCTCACATTAAAACCTGATCAGATCTGATGAAATCAGACGGGGCTGAGGAGCTGGTACACCGATGGCTTGGGATCGGAGTTCATCCCTATGACAATAATCAAAGGGATGAATCCGACATGCGCCGCCACTTTCGCCTTCTTCATCGTCCAGGTGCCCCATTCCTTCAAGCACCTCACGGCCGTGCTCTCCTCCTGCGCCGCCACGGGAAATGCGCCGCGATTCGACTTCGCTGCCTTGCTTTTGCCCTTTTGAGATGCTTTCGTCGCCATTGGAGGGATCAAGCTTTGATCCGATGCGACAAGAGAAGGTTTGGAGAGAGAGAGAAAGTTGAGACGATTTGTCAGAGGTCAGAGGAGAAAGGGGTTTAAGGGGCTAAAACCCTAGAACTTTTTGGTTTATAGTGTTGGCGAAGACCGTTTCATCTGGACCGTTGGATGGGACCAACTGACAGGTGTCAGTAAGAGAGCGTCCCACACTTTCCGTCTTTTGAACGACTCTTCGCGTTCTTTTATTATAGGGCAAACTTTGTATTTTTTTTTTTTTTTACTACATGAGAGAAATTTGAGTAATGACAACTAATATTATATAAGAAGAATAAATTAGCATGAGTTTCAACTTTCTTATATTTGGATCGTAATGTTAATTCTAACATTTATGGAATTGACCTTACACTAGATTTATTGGGATAAAAAAGACGGTTTGCCTTAAATTTATAAATGTACTTGGAAATATATTATCTTTTAAATGTACTTAGAGTTAGAGTGCTTATGAGTTGAAACATTTTCTAAAGTCAAATTTGCCATAGAGGAAGAAGAAAAAAATAATTGGGAGAGTTATATTGGACAAAGTAACTGTTAGAGGGAAATTTTTTTATGCACAATTTTTAATTTTTACACAAGCAAATTTAATAACTTTTGATGAAATATTAAATTATTCTTGAATGATAAGAAACTTAATGCATAATGAACAATAAGACAAAAAATATTCTTCTATATTTCTTCTACTTTTTAAATTTTATTAACTGGATCTTTAAAAATAATAAATAATAATGTATTGTTCATAAATAATAAATTCCCTCTTCATTTCCTTTTCTTTTCCCCCTTTGGCCTTTGCAGCAAGACATCGAGGATCGACGTTTACAAGATTTTCCGATATTACAAGGGAAAAAGGGAAAAGTCAAAACAACCAAAATCATATTCAATCATGTTACAAGGATAGACACGAAAAATTCCCTTCTAAAGTCTGGGTCGTATCCTCTACCAACCTTTTGGGATCGGTAGAGTGGTAATATTTGATCCGAGCCGTTAGATTTAATCTCGACGGTTAAAAATTTTCGGGCCTATCAATCTATTTACATGCACGTAGCTCTCTTAACCATTGAAATTAGATCTAACGGTTTAGATCATAAGTCGGTAGAGTGACAGAGGATGTGATTCGCCTAAAGCCTATCCTCCCGCTTCGCTTCACTAATTTCCTCCTAAAACCTCTATAAACCACCAGTGAGTGAAATTCTAAAAGCATTCAGCCAATTCAATGGCAACATCATTCCATTTCCATCCCTTTCCTCTCAAACCACCTCCCACCAAATTACACTTCTGCCCCTCGCCTCCTCTCCTCAACCGACCTCTCAAACCCCTCCTCACTCCTCTCCATGCCGGTCGCAAGAAGAAGAAAAGCCCTGGCGGCCGGATTGAGGGACCCGGGGAGCTACGGCGTGAGGCGAGAGAGAGAGCTCGAATTAAAGGCCGCCGTATGGCGGAGAATCAGTTCTACCGCCGGAGCAGACAGGCGGAGAACCAGGCCGACTCGTTCACTGAAGAGGAATTGGAGATGATCGGTTTGGGATATAATCGGGCCGTGCGGTTCATGTCTGGGCCTGACGACCCCAATCTTCGCCACCCTCATGATTGGTATCATACTTGTGCTTTTTCTGATTTGGATATTTTTAGTACTTGGTATGAATTGGATTACTGATTTGAAAAGAAGGATAAGAGTATGCATTGTTCTATGTAATATTGTAATTAAATTATTTCACTTATAGCAGTGGGAAGTGGCTAGACCTTGTACTTATATCATTGTGCAATGTATCATTTACCAGAAAAAGAAGAAAAGAAGGATAGGAGTCTAACATGTGATCAGTTGCTTATCAGGTTGTTTATGGTTGATTTTATAACTTATGACAAACAAAATTAATAATAATTGAATAAGACCCATAGCTATATAGAATTAGCAAAGGAGTAACAACATGGATAAGCTATAGCTGGTTATCAGATATTGTAGTTGTTGTCCATCAGCAACATTCATGTCCATATGAAATGGGTCTAAGTATAACCATAGATAATGCGTAATCATAAGTAGAGAAATTATAACGATGAAGCACCTTATAACCGCCCTAATGTAAGCCTGATTATATATTATATAGCATGCTTAAATAACACTACATTATTTTTTTCTATAGTAGCATAGTTTGTGTGGATTCCAGGGTTCAAATAACCCATTACCTTTTTTTTTTTTATTTTGCCTACATCATGCTTTCATATTTTACTTGGTAAATAAAATAAAATTCCAAACTCAAACAAAATAAAATTGTTACATTTGGTTTTTATTACTGTGGACATGCACACGCATTTTAGAGTGTGAGGTGATTTTGTCATTAGATGTGATGAAATCAACCAAAACACTTGCTAAGTAATATGTTCTTGTGCATACAATATTTTTCAGGTGATGTATATCTAGTATGATAGGCTTTTCTCAAGAAAAAAGACATAGCATACCTCATGTTTTAGATTATTGTGAATTTGTGATATATAACGTATTGGGAATGTTTGCAAATTATAAAAAAATAAACTTTTATATTTGAATACGTACTACCCCATTTATATAAATCATTGGTGAATGGTGGATGTTAGGCTGGAACTTTCTGTGGTTTAAAATTTGTGCAATCTGTCTGACACGACAAGAACACACGTACACAAAATTTTTCTATAAATTCTGAGAGAAGAGCTAGAGTTGCAGTAACACAGTAATTATGTGTAAGTAGCCAATTTTAAATAAGCTACTTCTAAATCATAAAAAAAAAAAAAAACAAAATTTGACTTCTGCAGAAGTCATTTTTTGAGCATTCTGACTTCCAATATGAAGCTAAAAGAAATTTTCCTGCATTTCATTTAGGTACAAGTACGGCCAGTATGGACCATTCTCTTGGAGGGGCATTGTGGTAGGACCACCTATCCGAGGACGGTTCTCCGATGATCGTGTAACCCTAATGCAAGAAGTTTCCTCTGACGAGGAATGGGAAAAGATTGAACAGTTTGAGATGGCAAAAGAATACTCACATCGGCTTGAAAAATTGAATTCTAAAATTGGTTTAAGGCACTATTGGGTGTTTGTGCGGCACCCAAAATGGAGGCCATCAGAGCTCCCCTGGCAGCAATGGACATTAGTTGCTGAGGTGGCAGTCGAGGCTAGTAGAAAAGAAAGAATAGATAAGTGGAAGCTAATGACCCGCCTTGGGAACCGCACACGGGCCTTAATTACAAAATGTGCTGGGTGGTTTCGTCCTGATATTATATATGTCAAGCGGCCATTATACCAGTGTAGGTTTGAGCCCCAGGTGAGGTTATTTTTTATTTTGCTTCTTGACACAGGGATGTTTATCTTCATTATGCTGTCCTTCATTTTCTGACTTGATCGTTACAGACTTGAGATTTGTTTTTTGGTCCCTTCAGTTGTTTTGCTGTCACTTGTCTGCATAGACTGCATCCTGTGCATTTTGACCTTGAAAAACTTTATTTTACTACATTTCAAACCTCTCATGACTGGGATTAGTTGGATTTTAGTTAATTTTATTTATTTTTGAACCAAACTGAGATACTAAGCTTTAATTTTGCTCTCACAGTTCAAAAACACATGGCCATTGAGATGTATAGCATAGGTACTGCACTAGTATGGCTTAAGTAGTTTCCAAACGCCCAAGTACTCAGATATTACTGCTCTAGTGCAGTACCCGTACATGTAGTGAAATCTTCTCCTGTGCTGAAAACCACTATTTTTTGATGTTGCCTATAATTAGTGTAATGTTGTAAATTTGTTGTGCCAATCTCATTTCTTTATAATTTTTTAACTGCAGATTGACTTCTTTAGGCCTCTTGGCCCCATTTTAGACCCTGAGACTGAGAAGGATTTCCTCTTCATTCTTGATCCAACCTCACCACCTGTCACCTACTTCCAAGGCCTGTGCAAGATTCTAAAAGTAAACCCAAAATCTTATGTGGATGATGTGGTAAATGCATATGAGAAACTAGATGAAGAGGGGAAATCACAATGCCTTGAGTTTTTGCTGGGCAACCATCCAACTGAGTTACTCCACCCATTTACCAAAGAATGGAAGGTGAAATTGGAGGAGATGGAATTGGGTTGTGACGCCCCTGATGAAGATAGCGATGTTGAGGAGTCAGATGGGGCCCATGTGTCAGAGTGGATCGAAGAAGATGATGATGATGATGATGATTATGATGAAGAAGAAGAGGAAGAGGATGATGATGACATTATTGATGTTGAAGGCAAGGAAGAAGAGGGAGAAGAAGACGAGGATGAGGACGAGGAAGAGAGCGAGGAGTATTGGGATCAGCAGTGGGATAAGGCAATGAAGAGTTCTAAAGACATGGAAAAGTTAGTTGAGAGGAGTGTGAAGACCTCGACTGCTTATTATAAAAGACAGATTGAAGAAGAGGAGAGGATGAGAGAAGAAGAAGTAATAGGAAGCGCAGTTGCTGTTGAAGAGATAAGGAGGGAAGAGGAGAGAGCGAGAGAGAGAGAAAGGGAGAGAAAGGAAAAGAAGAAGTTGAAAAGTGAGGTACCACCTGGTTTATTTATGAAAGCAGCAGTAAGGCCTTTTACATACCGAAATCTAGTTAAGGAGATTGTATTGATGCGGCATGCCATTGTAGATGGAGATATTAGCCCCTCAAAGAATATGTAAGATACAGGATTATAGGACATTTTTGTTTCTCATTTATCATTTTTATTTTTTCTTAGCTATGTGGCTATGTAGCTTGGACAATGAATGTTGTACAGATTGCATTCAGATGTGCGGCAGCGTGAGAAGTAATGGATGTATTCATGTATATGAAATTCAAGCGTAGTGGGATTTAGGACGGTATAATAGTAGCAACAAAGACACTGAATGGCCACATTTCCTCTTTTCATGTTGTCTATTATTTAAGTCCAAGTTGGAGCAAACAAAGACATTGTAATGCTGATCTATCCTTCCGTCAGACAACTGGGAGTCTGGGAAGCATCTGATCACAAGCCCTAACAATATCTTTGGCAAATTCTGGCTAAATGAGTTAGTGTAGGCGAAAATCATGCTTCTTGGGTTAGATGATAGCTACTGGCAAATAAAACATTATTGTAACAAATAATTTTTGCAAAAAAATATTTGATAACATGATATCGATTCAGTATGAAACCTACATTTTCAAAATTCTAAAAACAAATTATTATAAAATATATTAGGGAAAATACTTGACAATTATATAACTTTTTATAATTTTGAAAAAGTAAGGTTTATATCAATTCAATATTATTGACATGATCTATATATGCATAGATTATGCCTATAAAAATGCTGAGCTTCTACTCGACAGCTGCTGTCAAGCCTTTGAAAAAAAAAAATGGCGACTTGATGCATTTTTTATTGTTTCTTGGAATTTCAACGGTCCAAATTAATGATCCTTGATGCATCATAAAATTTTATTCAGATTATATAAAAGTCAATTGTTATGCTATATATATTTTTAGTAATATATTAATGAATTTAATTTTTATTTTGAACTTTATGTGAACTAATGTAAAACCATTCTCAAAACTATCAAAACAATCATTGTCAACTGATCTCTCAATTAATAATCAGATGTATATTATTAGCATATATGACATGTATGTTAAGTAGGACTGCTTGTTTCGACTGTAAAAATATCTCCTACAGCAAAGTACTCACTAAAGAACGACGACTATGAGTCCATGACCAACGCATTACGCATTTGATAAAGAAAGGGTGGAAATGTATAACCCAAGCCAATTCTACAACTACAATGACCACTTTGAATTATTGAATCGAATTTGCAAAATGGGTCGGATCTACCCAACCAATTGCTGTTTGCGTCCAAATTGACATTAAGCTATTAAATAATAAATACAGATGAATTCTTTTATTATATTAATAAAGGGAATAAAACATAAAAATTACACGTATGGGTCTTCGTTAATTTTAGTTTTTAAAATATTTAATTTTTATTTAGTCTCTAAATTTATTAATTTGCTCCAAAATAATATTGTAATCAATAAACAATAAAAAGGTGGCCAGATGGTACGTGGGTGGAGTCTATATATTTGTTTTGGAAATTGTTTCAAACCATCTGATCATCCAGTCTCAGCTGTCTCATCCCAGCGCCATCTCCTTTCTTTTACATTAGTTTTGACAAATGGTTTTACTTAAAAAACTTTTTGAGACTAGCTAGTCGAATACTTCTAGCACTAAACAACTAAGTCACATGCGCATATATGTATAATACTTAATATCGAATATCAATGTTTATGTCGAGTTTACTAACATTGTAAATGATAACATTATAGTAACACTATATATATGGAAAAAAAATTTGTCTAGTTTAGCAACAACATTAGTATTTGAGAAGTCACTCGAATAACCAATTTTTTTAACGTAATTGATAATTTTAATTAAGGACCGAAAATATACGTTCAAAACTTCCATGACTAAATGGAAAAGAAAAAAAAAAATGTACTTTCAGGGTCGTTTGTTTTACATCTCAAATACTAAAAATGTAGAATATTGATCCCAAATCAATCCAATTTGATACGTTGATTGGATATCCCATCGAACTAATTATCTCCAGTCTAGGCAGTAGAACCTAGTGTTTACCAAAAATCCGCCGGGTCAAACCCACCCCGCCCCAAACCTAAGGGTGAAAACAGTGTGGATAAACTCTGCACCGAACCGCATTCGAATTCGAAAAATATACTTAATATCCGAACCGTATCCGAATCCGAACATATCCGTATCCGCATTCGTATCCGACAAAAAAAATATGGATGCGGATATGGTTTGACTACTATCCGATCCGTATTCGTATCCGACAAAAAAATTCGTTATCCGATCCGTATTTGGCCTTTATCCGAACCGTTTTCACCTTTAATTAAATCAATGACACAAGATAATAAACCTAATTACTCCTCTAGCACCGATAGAAAAGACTTTTGATTAAATAAACTAAATTTTTACTAGTTAGATTGACTTAAAATAACATTTTGGCAATATAATTAACATAATACGATGATTGTGACACCCCGTCGAATACTGTACCTGAACAACATGCGACGGAGTGCCCGCCGCGGATGCCTACCGCACCCGCAAGGCTTAGAACCACTCATTTTACGAATTACTGTTAATTATACACAATTAATATACGTGTCAATTATAAATTTATAACTAATAACTTCAATATGAATTAAATCCTACAAGGTCTGGTAAATATAGGTTGCTAACCACAGTATCCAATGGCTCGCTACTCGTCCTGCTGTCCAGCACTTGACCTGAAACCTGGAACCCACAACCAATCGTGGAAAACAATGCAAAAGCACGGAATGAGATAAATAAAATTTATCTCAGTACGGTATTCAGTTCCAGCCACTTGAGTTTTGATTATCATGTGTTGGAACTAAATACAAGACTGAGTCAAACCAAATCCAAATCAAATTTCATTTCTTTTTATTTCAAATAACATTAAAACTAGACTTTCGATCAAGCAATGCAATTAGACAAAGAAATTCAATACTATTCAAAATCCTTTAAAATTCAGAATATACCAATTGTCATTTCAATTCCTTAGAAAAAAAAATAATTAATCGTTATATATCAATTACCGTGTAAAAACATTCACCTCTTGTTCAAAGCAGAATAGCAATGTCAAAATTAATTAAATCAATGCAATATGCAATGTGAGCTCGGCATCAATTCCATAACAATTCAAATGTCAATGTATAGCAAAAGCCGACTCAATTGGTTGGGCAATTACCTAATATGCAAGTCTGGTTTATCACAAGTCAATCATTTCAGTCATTTCCTTCAGATACCGCGAACCACCCTATAGATGGATGCCAACGGCCAATTCAATTCATACATAATTCAATCAATTTAAATCATCAAAATGTACAAGCAAGCTGGGAACACTCACACTCCGGTCCATTCCAGACTAGACCTACTGAGTCCCGGTACATAAGCGCTTATTACACGGTGCTTGGTAGGATGGGTCATGACTCCACCTCCAAACATTACGAGTGTCTATCTCAACCACACAAGCTGTACTTCCTCAATCAAATCACATTTCAATCGGATACCATTCAATATGTCATTTTCCAACATTTCAATCGGATACCATTCAATATGCCACTTTCCAATCATACATCAATATACAATTTCACAAAATGATCTCATGAACAAAATTCCAATTATGAATTCAGAATGCATAATGATAATAATAACAATAATAATAATAAGCACAATCAAAACTTATGTCACATATAATTAAAACTCAAGTGAAATCCGTACCTGATAACACAATAACATCAGCTAGCCAACAATAATCATACAGACCCTCAGTTGTACCAGCCATATCCGGCTCGAAAACCTGCCCAGACTCTACATTAACAATACTAGGCTAAGTCCTTATTTAAGCAAGCAAACAATAACAATTCACATTCAACAAATTCGTAGATAAAGTGACGGATTTGATTTGTTCCTTTGATTACCTCATACAATTATAGTACACCTTATTAGTTGTACCAGTAGATTATTACAAACACTAAACAGTGGTTAACAATGTTAAAAATCAGCACACAACGGTAAAACAACAGCGCTGGACAAATTCTGGTACAACCAGTGAAGGGCATTTTTGACAGTTTACAAAATCCTTTTTATTTTACGAACGGCTGAACGGAATCAAATAAAAATTTAACTGTGAATGAAAGATACTAGGACGTAACTCCTGTAAAAATTTCATAATTTTTGGACATACAGATTAATTATAATGAATTTTCGAAATCAGACAGAATCAAGTTTCAGAAATCTGTTCCAGCAAATCGTGTCAGAAAATGTCTGAAAGTTCAAGCCTCGAAACCCTTCAAATAACTATCTAAAAATTTTGTAAAAATTACAGGAGCTGCCTATGTATGTCTATTTTCATACCTAAAAGTTTCAAGTCTTAAATGCAAACAGAGAATAAATTAAAAATGAAAAACCACACTGGGGTCTGTCTGTTCCAGAAACTGATTTTCTAAAGTTGCCCTAGTTTCAAAAATCTTGTAAAAATACCAACCAATCTCAGAAAAATTCACTCTAGATACCAAAATTTTCATCTTGAAGTCTAGTTTCAAACAAAACTATTCTCACATCGAAATTCGAAACAGAATAACAACAGTTACTTAAAGACTGATGCAAGGTCACAGCGGTAACAGAAAAACTGCAAATGACTTTATTCAATTTGGCCCTTTGAAATTAATTTGAGTAACAAAAGGGTAGAAATCTAATACAATCAACAAATTTACTTACTCAGTAAGTGTAACGAGTTAGAAGTTTGCAAGAAAAATCGGAAGAGACCTTCCCGGATTTGATTTCCGAAAAACTTCCATCGAAAAATACGACGAGAAGAGGCCTCCAATTGACGATCCAAAGGTAGATAATAAGAGAGGGTGGTGAGACGAACGCGAAGGTACTTTGATCCGGTGAAACGATGGAGGAGTGGAGATTGGATTTGTGGGGAGGTTTCGATTTTTTTTTGAGAAAGAGAGGTGCTGCCTCTCTGTTGGAGCCGAAAGGGAAAGACAGAGAGAGAGGAAAAAATAAAGGGGTCGGCTCCCACTTTTTTACCATTCCGATTTTTTTTTTTTTTTTTTTTTTTACAAACTAAGGTCTCATCCATTAAATCAAAAATGCATATTTTCTTGCATAAAAAAAAATTATACAACGTAATAAATATAGTTAAACTCTTTATAATGCAAAATAGAACTTTAGAAATTTTCATATTTCTATTTCAGAATAACAGTAAGTTCAAAATTTAATTTCATGCAAAGAAATTGCTCACAGTAAAACTAAGTGCACCCAAATTTATAATAAAAAAAATAATTTCAGAAACATTAAAATTTCGGGTGTCACATTCTTCCCCCCTTAAAACAATTTCGACCTCGAAATTTATCTAAATACATAGCATTCATACAGTCAATAATACAATCAGATGGAATGAACATATTATGCAACAATTATCAAGCAATTTCAAATTAATGCAATGCAAAATGAGCTCGACATTTTATTCAATTCGAAATTAAAATACTACTAATAATACTGGAATATCGGCCCAACCTCGGTGAATTAAATGCAAGCATGACAATCCTAAGTCACAATCAGAGATCAATCAATTCAGAGTCAGATATCGCGAGTCTCTTTTTCAGAGAGCTTCCAGCGATTACAGATTTTCGAATACCGTGAATCACCTCCAAACAGGGTTGCCAACGGTCATTCAATTCCCTTTACAATTCAGACAATTCCATATCATAACATCATAACAATTCAAATAATAAAGTACTATAAGCAGAGAATACTACCACTCCTTACGTTATCATTTAAAAAAAAAACAAAATCTTTCAATTCTTGTAACTAATAACATTTTGAAATATCCAGTTCTTTTCTTATCTTTTAGGAAGCACGGTAATATCAAAATTATTATTGGCTGCCTTGGTGATCAGTCAAGGAAGTAAGAATAATTCTGGTATTATTGAGATTCAATTAACAAGTCAGATGATCAGTCAGCTTGTTTGATCCTTGTGCCAACAAAAGATAAGATTTTTACTCAACTAAGCCACTGAAGCTTTAAAATAACTCAAATCTATTTTTTTTTGAAGTTCTTATCAACATGAATTGCTTACAACTTATGTAAAAACCTCATGCAAAATATATATCTTTACATCTTTAGTAATAGCAAAACTACATTTTCAAAATATCAATGGAGTGTTTATGCAACTGCACCAAGAAAACTAGAATTTAATAAATTCCAAATTTTCCATACAAGATCATTATGTTATCTTAATTCAAACTATGCACGATAAAATGATTTATGAAAATCAAATTTATGCTCCCTTTAACTAAAATGAGTCGTACTCGACAAACAATGTTCACCAAAGAGTATATTTAAATATAATAGAAAATATCATCTTGAGTTGTGACTTTAACTTGAAATTATAACATATCACACCAAATTTTTAGAACCAACATATACAGTCAAACTATCAAATAGTTTCGAACCACCTCATATAAAATATTAAACTATGAATTCAAATATATATTATAGTTTAAAACTATGCAATATAAGCATCCAACTTAATTCAACTATTCGACACGCAAAAAGAACAATCTTTGAGGAAAGTTTTCAAGAATCCAATTTTATTGCTAAAGTAAGCACTAGAGCAACATGGTAATCAAATATAAAACAATCAATCAATATATATTTACTAGTATATATACAAATACAAAGGATCATTAGTACATCATATCATAGTTATAAATAAGTCAAACAAATTTTAAATCTACCGTCACAAAAACTATGAAATAAAATCTACTTATAAGAACAACCCATTAGACTTACCCCACTCACGTGTTCTATTGGCCTGGTTCGGTTGCTAAACCATTCTCTGATACCACCTGTGACACCCCGTCGAATACTGTACCTGAACAACATGCGACGGAGTGCCCGCCGCGGATGCCTACCGCACCCGCAAGGCTTAGAACCACTCATTTTACGAATTACTGTTAATTATACACAATTAATATACGTGTCAATTATAAATTTATAACTAATAACTTCAATATGAATTAAATCCTACAAGGTCTGGTAAATATAGGTTGCTAACCACAGTATCCAATGGCTCGCTACTCGTCCTGCTGTCCAGCACTTGACCTGAAACCTGGAACCCACAACCAATCGTGGAAAACAATGCAAAAGCACGGAATGAGATAAATAAAATTTATCTCAGTACGGTATTCAGTTCCAGCCACTTGAGTTTTGATTATCATGTGTTGGAACTAAATACAAGACTGAGTCAAACCAAATCCAAATCAAATTTCATTTCTTTTTATTTCAAATAACATTAAAACTAGACTTTCGATCAAGCAATGCAATTAGACAAAGAAATTCAATACTATTCAAAATCCTTTAAAATTCAGAATATACCAATTGTCATTTCAATTCCTTAGAAAAAAAAATAATTAATCGTTATATATCAATTACCGTGTAAAAACATTCACCTCTTGTTCAAAGCAGAATAGCAATGTCAAAATTAATTAAATCAATGCAATATGCAATGTGAGCTCGGCATCAATTCCATAACAATTCAAATGTCAATGTATAGCAAAAGCCGACTCAATTGGTTGGGCAATTACCTAATATGCAAGTCTGGTTTATCACAAGTCAATCATTTCAGTCATTTCCTTCAGATACCGCGAACCACCCTATAGATGGATGCCAACGGCCAATTCAATTCATACATAATTCAATCAATTTAAATCATCAAAATGTACAAGCAAGCTGGGAACACTCACACTCCGGTCCATTCCAGACTAGACCTACTGAGTCCCGGTACATAAGCGCTTATTACACGGTGCTTGGTAGGATGGGTCATGACTCCACCTCCAAACATTACGAGTGTCTATCTCAACCACACAAGCTGTACTTCCTCAATCAAATCACATTTCAATCGGATACCATTCAATATGTCATTTTCCAACATTTCAATCGGATACCATTCAATATGCCACTTTCCAATCATACATCAATATACAATTTCACAAAATGATCTCATGAACAAAATTCCAATTATGAATTCAGAATGCATAATGATAATAATAACAATAATAATAATAAGCACAATCAAAACTTATGTCACATATAATTAAAACTCAAGTGAAATCCGTACCTGATAACACAATAACATCAGCTAGCCAACAATAATCATACAGACCCTCAGTTGTACCAGCCATATCCGGCTCGAAAACCTGCCCAGACTCTACATTAACAATACTAGGCTAAGTCCTTATTTAAGCAAGCAAACAATAACAATTCACATTCAACAAATTCGTAGATAAAGTGACGGATTTGATTTGTTCCTTTGATTACCTCATACAATTATAGTACACCTTATTAGTTGTACCAGTAGATTATTACAAACACTAAACAGTGGTTAACAATGTTAAAAATCAGCACACAACGGTAAAACAACAGCGCTGGACAAATTCTGGTACAACCAGTGAAGGGCATTTTTGACAGTTTACAAAATCCTTTTTATTTTACGAACGGCTGAACGGAATCAAATAAAAATTTAACTGTGAATGAAAGATACTAGGACGTAACTCCTGTAAAAATTTCATAATTTTTGGACATACAGATTAATTATAATGAATTTTCGAAATCAGACAGAATCAAGTTTCAGAAATCTGTTCCAGCAAATCGTGTCAGAAAATGTCTGAAAGTTCAAGCCTCGAAACCCTTCAAATAACTATCTAAAAATTTTGTAAAAATTACAGGAGCTGCCTATGTATGTCTATTTTCATACCTAAAAGTTTCAAGTCTTAAATGCAAACAGAGAATAAATTAAAAATGAAAAACCACACTGGGGTCTGTCTGTTCCAGAAACTGATTTTCTAAAGTTGCCCTAGTTTCAAAAATCTTGTAAAAATACCAACCAATCTCAGAAAAATTCACTCTAGATACCAAAATTTTCATCTTGAAGTCTAGTTTCAAACAAAACTATTCTCACATCGAAATTCGAAACAGAATAACAACAGTTACTTAAAGACTGATGCAAGGTCACAGCGGTAACAGAAAAACTGCAAATGACTTTATTCAATTTGGCCCTTTGAAATTAATTTGAGTAACAAAAGGGTAGAAATCTAATACAATCAACAAATTTACTTACTCAGTAAGTGTAACGAGTTAGAAGTTTGCAAGAAAAATCGGAAGAGACCTTCCCGGATTTGATTTCCGAAAAACTTCCATCGAAAAATACGACGAGAAGAGGCCTCCAATTGACGATCCAAAGGTAGATAATAAGAGAGGGTGGTGAGACGAACGCGAAGGTACTTTGATCCGGTGAAACGATGGAGGAGTGGAGATTGGATTTGTGGGGAGGTTTCGATTTTTTTTTGAGAAAGAGAGGTGCTGCCTCTCTGTTGGAGCCGAAAGGGAAAGACAGAGAGAGAGGAAAAAATAAAGGGGTCGGCTCCCACTTTTTTACCATTCCGATTTTTTTTTTTTTTTTTTTTTTTACAAACTAAGGTCTCATCCATTAAATCAAAAATGCATATTTTCTTGCATAAAAAAAAATTATACAACGTAATAAATATAGTTAAACTCTTTATAATGCAAAATAGAACTTTAGAAATTTTCATATTTCTATTTCAGAATAACAGTAAGTTCAAAATTTAATTTCATGCAAAGAAATTGCTCACAGTAAAACTAAGTGCACCCAAATTTATAATAAAAAAAATAATTTCAGAAACATTAAAATTTCGGGTGTCACAATGATAATATAGAATTAATTATTTATTTTTTCTTAATTTATATATATTTATTTTAATATCTAAAATATATTTGTATCCGTATCCGTATCCCATAATATCCGATTCGTATTCGTATCCGTTTAACATCCGACCCGTATCCGTATCCGAACATATACGTATTCGTATCCGAATCCGGAAAAAAATATGGACACCCAAATCCGTAAATCCGTTTTCATCCCTACCCAAACCCGCCCCATGGTCCGGACCGCCCCGGACCGTCCATGGACCGTGATGGACCGAAGGGTTAGACCGGGACGGGTCTACTGCGGGTTTGGGCCGTCCTTTCTAAAAAAACCCGCGTTAACCCACCCCGTCTTAACCCGTGGACCGGACCGCCCCGCCCCGTCAACCCGTCTTAAACCTGTGCAATGTTATTATTTTATTTTATAACTCCGCCTATGTTATTATTTTATAAAATAATTTAATAGCATAGCCGGTCCCAAATCCGAAAAAAAAGAATGTAACTTTATATAATTATATTCAATTTTTTCATTTAAAAAAATAAAAGAAAAACGTAAATGTAAAATATAAAAATAATTTACGAAAAATAAAATACAGAAAACAATATTGAAAAAAGAAAAAAAGTATTGAATAAAAACAGAAAAGAGAAAAACAACAAAAAAAAATTATAGTGATTATTATAGTATATAATATATATGTAGTTTATATATATACTAATGAAAAATCCAAAAAAAATATAGTAAAAAAATAAATAAAAACCGGCGGACCGTCATAACCCGTGCGGGTTATATGGGGCGGGTTTAAGAAGGATTAGGGCCAAAATTTCTAGAATGAACTGTCCTAACCCGCCCCGTCTTAACCCGTGGACCGTCCTAACCCGCCCCGTCCTAACCCGTGGACCGTCGCGAGTTGGACCGCCCCGCCCCGCCCCGTTTGGTAAACCCTAGTAGAACCTAAGCGGCTAAGCCCAGTATCCAAATTAATTAAAACCACTGATGTGTGCGCCGCCCGAAGGTTTATAAAATATGATCATTATCATTTTTCATACATAAACAACACTATATCGAAAGAATGCATGGAGTCTTCAACCCGAGTACCCGACCCATTAGCACCTAAAGTACGATAGCGAAATTAATACAATGGCAAACATATTTAAGTCAACTAGTAGAAAGTATGAATAATATTCAACTACAATAGATGGCTAGTAAACAATTGGAAAGTATTCTTTAGAATTTTTGAAGTACCGAGTGGCCTCAAGAAAATTAGAGTGATCTTTCCAGTGCCTCAAGGTCAATTTTCTCCCAGACCCCAGTTATAAAGTATATGATTATTTAGTTAATTGACCACGGAATCATTTATGGGTCCATGTTATAAGTCAAGGTCATTAGCCAATTAAAATGGACTAGTGACCTTGACTTTTAACAAGTTTAATTTGTTGCCGTCGGAATCACATATCAGATTAAAATGTTTCCGAAGATATTTGTACTATACTCGAATTATTATTGTTAGCATCTTTTTCGAGTTACTTTCAATTTTAACAAGCTTTACTTTGCTTCAAAAATTTTTTAACAAGCTTTACTAACAACTAAAAGCTAATACCGTGCATTGCGCGATTAACTTTTATTTATGTTGATTGTCAATGTGATATAAATATCTATTTTTTGGAAAGTACTCAAATTCATAATTTTTCTAATAAAATAGAGTACGATTTTAAAATAATTATCTAAAATATTTTGAACATACAAATTATAAAAGCTTGGTACCCTTGTGTTTGCCAAATTTTTGTGGACATGGATATAACATTTGATGCAAGAAATGAATTTAAGAAATTACTAAAATAATACAAAAAATAAAGTATAATGTTTTGGAAAAATCTTAAACATTTGAAATTATGTAAAATATTTCAAAATTGGAAACAGAAAAATTTTAGCGTTAGATTAGTTATTATAATTTTATGAGCCTCTACATAAATTTTCATGCAAAAATAAAATTCCAAAGCTCTTCAAACAATAAATAAAATATGTTCTTTCTAAGCTTTATAAAAGTTATGCAAGATCTTTTGAATGTTCAAAATGGAAAACAAAAACATTATGGGATTATTTATAATATTCTAAGCATTCTTATGAAATTTCATTTAAGAAAGTATTTTGGAATGCTCTCAAATAGTAAAAAAAAAAAGTTGAAATACATTTTTAAAAGTACAAAAAAATAGCATGAGTTTGAAACATTATTTAAAATGCTATAAAATTCTAAAAAGATAAAAATTTATTATCATTGTTTTCTTTGCAATTTTTTGAGTAATAAATTTATATATGATTTAATGCAAAAAATAAGATTAAAATTTTTTGTATATGTCTTAAATAATTAAAAACATGAGATTAAAATTTCTGAAATTCAGGTAATGTACCTGTCAGTTAATAGTGAAAATGAAGAGAAGAATAAGAGGAGAGATGGTCTCGCTCAAGAGTCAAGATTTCACTTTTGGTTTGTTCCACAGTGGAAAATAAGCTAAATTCTGACCTAGGTGATTGCAAGTACAAATTGTTGTGGTACATGGAGTGAATATTTGTCGGAAGATTTTTAGAGTCAGCTCCAGAATTTCAATAATAAAAGAAGGGAAGGGTAAGGAACAGAAACAAAATATAAAAAAAAAAAATCTGTCCAAATTCGTGTTACTTGCTCTAGGACAGATGGAACGGAAGGAGGGAAAAAAAATGATTTAGATTTATGTCACTATTAATATTTAAAATTAACAATATGTCATCACTAAATGATAAATTATTTTTTTGTCACTATAAAATTACAGAAATTAGTTTTTGATAATCATACAATTATTTGACCATTTTACCCTTTTAAATATGGCACTGTAAAAACTTAAAAATTAGTAATATGCCATCACAAAAGATATAATTGGTTTTATGCCATTATAAATTATGAACAATTAGTTTTATCAACTTAGTACAAATTATTGCAATTTCTAATTAGTAATATATTATGAGGAATGCTACAGTCCTACATGTAGGACGTATGTGGTCCATCTACATGATCGTATTCGCGTAATCAAATTTCAAATCGCCGATCCAAAGCGTTAGATTGAATCTTCATATTAAAAACTTATATGAAACCAAATTTTACATTTTTTTAATTTTTTATTATTTATTTTGTATTTTAAAAAACCATTGTTATTGGACGTTCCATATGTGATAACCTTAAAAAAAAAAAAAAAAAATCGGAAAATAAAAAGGTGACCTGTCTCTCTCTCTCTCTCTCTCCCTGTGCGCGAACCAAACCAGAGAGAGACACCTCTCTTTCGAAACAAAACCGAAGCCCCCCCCCCCAATCCATCCACCTCTATTTTCTCCACCGTTTCACCGGATCGAAGTATCCACGCGTTCGCCTCACCGTTCTCTTGCACCATCTACCTTCGGATCGTCGATTGGTGGCCTCTCCTCGCCGTATTTCTCGACGGAAGTTTTTAGGGAAATGGAGCGAACTCGTCGGTTTTGGCCGCCGTTCGACCTGGAGCACTCTGGGGTCCTCTCCATCGATTTCCAAGTGGACTTGCAAGGTTTTGTCGGGGATAAGTGGTGAAAATCGAGAAATAGCGATTTCGGCTCGTTTTCTCGCGTCATCGGTCTTTGGCCGAAATTAAGTAAGTATTTTCTTTGATTTGTGGTATATATATAGCTATCTTTGCAATTTTCTTGTCAATTGCATGTGTGTTGGATTTCTAGGGTTTATCGAGAATTTCACGAAATCTAATTAGTTTGTGTAATTTGAGTAATGGGAATTTGTGTTGGATTGAATGCACGTGTTGTTATGTCATCGATTGATGAATGGATTGATTGCTTTGATAAATGTTGGATAATTGGGAATTTTATGCATGATAGGAATTATTAAGCATATGGCATGGATTTAATTATTGCATTTATTTTTAGTATAAATAGATGCATGTATATAAAGGATAAATATAAGATTTTGCATGTCATGCATGTGGGTTGGATGATTATTAATCGTGTTGTAATATTGATTTTTATGGATTTTAAGGGTTGATTATGGAAAAGGGATTATATTGGATTTGGATTAGGGTTTGGCCTTAAACCTTAATCGACACGCATATCGTGCATGCATGTATACATTAAGGAAAGAAAAATGATTTCTAAAATAACTAATGATATTTATTTAAATTGATTGGAAAGGTAAGCATAATAGATTCTAATAAATAGTGTATTAGTATTTGCATGAGTATTGCATGTGAGATGAGATGTATAATTGGTACTCGAATCGTACCAATTGAGTTGCATGGCATACTAGACTTACATAAATTAATTGAATTAGGATTAGGATACTTGGGTCATTTGATAAATGGTAGGTCAGGATATTATATGAGTTACATGATCTATAAATGAGTTACATGACTTACGATTATTGAGTCTAGTAAATACATGGTATAATCATGACATATATGCATGGTAGTATAGTTTCTAATTTATAAAAAATTATAAGTAGCATAGATTAGTTGTTATAAACATTAAAAGGAGATTTATATTTGTTTTAGAGTTGGGTGGTTATGTGTCGGAATTAGGAGCAGCTGACTTGACAGAGCCACTGTAGAATTATTTTGCTTGCTTACTTGCTTATGCTTTGGATTTTGCTTGCAGTATAAGGTACGGATTTCACTTGAGTTTTAATTATATGTGACATACGTTTTGATTGTTGTTATTGTTATTATTATTATTATCATTGTCATTATGCATTCTGAATTCATAATTGGAATGTTGTTCATGAGATCATTTTGTGAAATTATATATTGATGCATGATTGGAAAGTGACATATTGAATGATATCCGATTGAAATGTTGGAAAGTGACATATTGAATGGAATCCGATTGAAATGTGAATTGATTGAGGTAAGTACAGCTTGTGTGGTTGAGATAGACACTCGTAATGTTTGGAGGTGGAGTCATGACCCATCCTACCAAGCACCGTGTAATAAGCGCTTATGTACCGGGACTCAGTAGGTCTAGTCTGGAATGGACCGGAGTGTGAGTGTTCCCAGCTTGCTTGTACATTTTGATGATTTAATTGATTGAATTATGTATGATTGAATTGGCCGTTGGCATCCATCTATAGGGTGGTTCGCGGTATCTGAAGGAAATGACTGAAATGATTGACTTGTGATAAACCAGACTTGCATATTAGGTAATTGTCCAACCAAATGAGTCGGCTTTTGATATACATTGATATTTGAATTGTTATGGAATTGATGCCGAGCTCACATTTCATATTGCATTGATTGAATTGATTTGACCTTGCTATTCTTATTGGAAACAAGTTGTAAGGGTTGCTTTTAATTTGCACGTTAGTTATTACATGTTATTAATTATTTGTTCAAGTAATTGAAATGCTAATTGTCATATTTTGAATTTTAAGAAAGGAAAATTGATTTTGAATAATACTGAATTTATTTGTCTAATTGCATTGCTTGATCGAAAGTCTAGTTTTAATGTTATTTGAAATAAAATGAAATGAAAATTTGATATGGAATTTATTTGACTCAGTCTTGTATTTAGTTCCAACACATGATAATCAAAACTCAAGTGGCTGGAACTGAATACCGTACTGAGATAAATTTTATTTATCTCATTCCGTGCTTTTTGCATTGTTTTCCACTATTGGTTGTGGGTTCCAGGTTTCAGAGCAAGTGCTGGACAGCAAGACGAGTAGCGGACCATTGGATATTGTGGTTAGTAATCCAAAATACCAGGCCTTTATAGGATTTACTTTATATTTAAGTAATTAATTATAAATTCTAATTAATCGGTATATTATTTGAGTAGAATCAATATTAATTGGTAAATTAAGTAATAGTAAGCCTTGCGGGTGCAGTAGGCATCCGCGGCGGGCACTCCGTCGCGTGTTGTCATGTTACAGTATTCGACGGGGTGTCACAGATGGTATCAGAGAATGGTTTAACAACCTAACCAGACCAATAGATTGCGTGAGAATGGGTACGTCTAAAGGGTTGTTTTGTAGGTAAGTTGATTTCTTACTATTTGTGCTAGCAAAATAATATTTGTCTAGCTTAGTTATAAGTATTATAGGATACAGATGCTTTGTATTTGTATATATCTAATATATTAATTGTTTATAGTTGCTTGATTATTTTATATATGTGTTGTAATTTTAAAACTTATGTTTAATAGGTTGTAATAATTTTTGGGGATAAAATTAATAGAGCTTATTTTCTAATGTTTGAAATGTAAAGTGATTTTGATAAGTGCAAAAAAAAAAAAAAAAAAAAGAGTTGGTATGGCAAGTTAAAGGATTTTGTTTATTATAGTAAGCATGTTCTATGCTATATTAATGCTTGATTGGAATGTTAAGGATTTATTAATTTACTATAGTATGCACAAATTTTTGGAACTTATTTGAGTAAAGATTTTCTTATCTTTTGTTGGCACAAGGATCAAACAAGCTGACTGATCATCTGACTTGTTAATTGAATCTCAATAATATAAGAATTATTCTTACTTCCTTGACTGATCACCAAGGCAGCCAAGAATAATTTTGATATTACCGTACTTCCTAAAAGATAAGAAAAGAACTGGATATTTCAAAATGTTACTAGTTACAAGAATTGAAAGATTTGTTTTTTTTAAATGATAACCTAAGAAGTGGTAATATTTTCTGCTTGTAGTACTCTGTTATTTGAATTGTTATAATGTTATGATATGGAATTGTCTGAATTGTAAATGGAATTGATTGACCGTTGGCAACCCTCTTTAGAGGTGATTCACGGTATCCGAATATCTGTAATCGCTGGTTGCTCTCAGAGGAAGAGACTCGCGATATCTGACTTTGAATTGATTGACCTGTAATTGTGACTTAGGATTGTCATGCTTGCATTTAAGTACCGAGATTGGGCCGACATTCTTGTATTATCATTAGTATTTTAATTTTGAATTGAATAAAATGTCGGGCTGAGTTGCATTACATAAATCGATAATTGTTGCATAATATGTTTGTACTATTTGATTGTATTATGGATTGTATGATTGCTATGTATTTCGATAAATTTCGAGGTCGAAATTTTTTTATAAGGAGGGAAGAATGTGATAACCTTAAAAAAAAAAAAAAAATCGGAAAATAAAAAGGTGACCTGTCTCTCTCTCTCTCTCTCTCCCTGTGCGCGAACCAAACCAGAGAGAGACACCTCTCTTTCGAAACAAAACCGAAGCCCCCCCCCCCCAATCCATCCACCTCTATTTTCTCCACCGTTTCACCGGATCGAAGTATCCACGCGTTCGCCTCACCGTTCTCTTGCACCATCTACCTTCGGATCGTCGATTGGTGGCCTCTCCTCGCCGTATTTCTCGACGGAAGTTTTTAGGGAAATGGAGCGAACTCGTCGGTTTTGGCCGCCGTTCGACCTGGAGCACTCTGGGGTCCTCTCCATCGATTTCCAAGTGGACTTGCAAGGTTTTGTCGGGGATAAGTGGTGAAAATCGAGAAATAGCGATTTCGGCTCGTTTTCTCGCGTCATCGGTCTTTGGCCGAAATTAAGTAAGTATTTTCTTTGATTTGTGGTACATATATAGCTATCTTTGCAATTTTCTTGTCAATTGCATGTGTGTTGGATTTCTAGGGTTTATCGAGAATTTCACGAAATCTAATTAGTTTGTGTAATTTGAGTAATGGGAATTTGTGTTGGATTGAATGCACGTGTTGTTATGTCATCGATTGATGAATGGATTGATTGCTTTGATAAATGTTGGATAATTGGGAATTTTATGCATGATAGGAATTATTAAGCATATGGCATGGATTTAATTATTGCATTTATTTTTAGTATAAATAGATGCATGTATATAAAGGATAAATATAAGATTTTGCATGTCATGCATGTGGGTTGGATGATTATTAATCGTGTTGTAATATTGATTTTTATGGATTTTAAGGGTTGATTATGGAAAAGGGATTATATTGGATTTGGATTAGGGTTTGGCCTTAAACCTTAATCGACACGCATATCGTGCATGCATGTATACATTAAGGAAAGAAAAATGATTTCTAAAATAACTAATGATATTTATTTAAATTGATTGGAAAGGTAAGCATAATAGATTCTAATAAATAGTGTATTAGTATTTGCATGAGTATTGCATGTGAGATGAGATGTATAATTGGTACTCGAATCGTACCAATTGAGTTGCATGGCATACTAGACTTACATAAATTAATTGAATTAGGATTAGGATACTTGGGTCATTTGATAAATGGTAGGTCAGGATATTATATGAGTTACATGATCTATAAATGAGTTACATGACTTACGATTATTGAGTCTAGTAAATACATGGTATAATCATGACATATATGCATGGTAGTATAGTTTCTAATTTATAAAAAATTATAAGTAGCATAGATTAGTTGTTATAAACATTAAAAGGAGATTTATATTTGTTTTAGAGTTGGGTGGTTATGTGTCGGAATTAGGAGCAGCTGACTTGACAGAGCCACTGTAGAATTATTTTGCTTGCTTACTTGCTTATGCTTTGGATTTTGCTTGCAGTATAAGGTACGGATTTCACTTGAGTTTTAATTATATGTGACATACGTTTTGATTGTTGTTATTGTTATTATTATTATTATCATTGTCATTATGCATTCTGAATTCATAATTGGAATGTTGTTCATGAGATCATTTTGTGAAATTATATATTGATGCATGATTGGAAAGTGACATATTGAATGATATCCGATTGAAATGTTGGAAAGTGACATATTGAATGGAATCCGATTGAAATGTGAATTGATTGAGGTAAGTACAGCTTGTGTGGTTGAGATAGACACTCGTAATGTTTGGAGGTGGAGTCATGACCCATCCTACCAAGCACCGTGTAATAAGCGCTTATGTACCGGGACTCAATAGGTCTAGTCTGGAATGGACCGGAGTGTGAGTGTTCCCAGCTTGCTTGTACATTTTGATGATTTAATTGATTGAATTATGTATGATTGAATTGGCCGTTGGCATCCATCTATAGGGTGGTTCGCGGTATCTGAAGGAAATGACTGAAATGATTGACTTGTGATAAACCAGACTTGCATATTAGGTAATTGTCCAACCAAATGAGTCGGCTTTTGATATACATTGATATTTGAATTGTTATGGAATTGATGCCGAGCTCACATTTCATATTGCATTGATTGAATTGATTTGACCTTGCTATTCTTATTGGAAACAAGTTGTAAGGGTTGCTTTTAATTTGCACGTTAGTTATTACATGTTATTAATTATTTGTTCAAGTAATTGAAATGCTAATTGTCATATTTTGAATTTTAAGAAAGGAAAATTGATTTTGAATAATACTGAATTTATTTGTCTAATTGCATTGCTTGATCGAAAGTCTAGTTTTAATGTTATTTGAAATAAAATGAAATGAAAATTTGATATGGAATTTATTTGACTCAGTCTTGTATTTAGTTCCAACACATGATAATCAAAACTCAAGTGGCTGGAACTGAATACCGTACTGAGATAAATTTTATTTATCTCATTCCGTGCTTTTTGCATTGTTTTCCACTATTGGTTGTGGGTTCCAGGTTTCAGAGCAAGTGCTGGACAGCAAGACGAGTAGCGGACCATTGGATATTGTGGTTAGTAATCCAAAATACCAGGCCTTTATAGGATTTACTTTATATTTAAGTAATTAATTATAAATTCTAATTAATCGGTATATTATTTGAGTAGAATCAATATTAATTGGTAAATTAAGTAATAGTAAGCCTTGCGGGTGCAGTAGGCATCCGCGGCGGGCACTCCGTCGCGTGTTGTCATGTTACAGTATTCGACGGGGTGTCACACCATATAAGTTCCATGAGCGATTTTTAAAAATAGGAAATAAATAGTAAAAAAATTCGAAATAATCTAAAATTTGGTTTCATACAAGTTTTCAATATGAAGATTCAACTAATGGTTTGGATCAGCGATTTGAAATTTTATTATGCGAATGCGAATACGATCAAGGCTAAGGAATGCGATGACTTAGAGGTTCCGATCACATTGGACAATATTAAAGCTATTATCATGGTATGCCATAATTAAAAAGTTTACCAGAAACAAAATAAAAGTAATATAACAGTTTGATTAAAGATGAATAACAAAAGTGAAAGTGAATATTTATGATGCTTTTAGTGTAAACATATGGAGCCAGGAATCACTATATATAGGCAAGGCAACAAAACTTGCAAATAAACATTCCTTATAATATATTCATAATTTCATATGCATAACAAATCAGTAACACATACCCAACTAATATTGCATATATAGTAGGATACATGTGAATTATTGTGGTTTTATTACTTTGTTCAGGATCTATTTACTGGAGGAACAGACACGGCATCGACTACAATAGAATGGGCGATGTCTGAGCTAATTAAGAATCCAAATATATTGGCAAAGGCACAGGCAGAATTAAGAGAGGTTGCCACGGAAAACACCAATCTCGACAAGAATGGCCCGAAGGGACACCACTATCTGAAGCTAATCATCAAAGAAACCCTAAGATTGCACACACCTGCACCAATCTTACTGCCACGACTCTGCCAAGAAACTTGCCAACTTCTTGGCTACACAATTCCATCTGGAACCATTATCATAGTCAATGCATGGGCACTTGGAAGGGCAGGTGAGTACTGGAATAATGCAGAGAAATTCATACCAGAGAGGTTTGAAAACAGCTCAATTGACTTCAAGAGTAATAATTTTGAGTTTATGCCCTTTGGAGCGGGGAGAAGAATTTGTCCTGGGGTTGATTTTGGCATGGCAATAGTAGAGGCAGCTCTTGCTAAGCTTTTGTTGCATTTTGATTGGAAAGTACCTGGAGGGATGCGGCCAGAGGACCTGGACATGACAGAGACACTTGGTGCAGTTACCACTAGGAAAAAGCCCTTATCTTTGATACCGGTACTACGTGTCCCTTTGCTGGAAACTTAATTATTGGAGGAATTATTTTCTTATGTGATCCGTCACTATATCTCTAATGGAAAAGCCAGACCATTTCTTAGTTGTAAACTGAACTTGTTGCTCAGATATACAAGTCCATTTATTTTTCTTTTACCTTTAGGTTGCAAGAAAATGAAAGGGTTAACATATTCAGGTCAGGCTTGTTGGAGGAAAGGCACATGGTATTATTGATTTTAATTCCAAAACATAAATGAAATTGCATATGGTATTAATCTAAGCTTGTGAATCTTTTCATGCGAGTTTTAAATTAGTAGGACTTTAATCCCATGCTTGCTTTCTAATTTTTAAGAGTAGATTTTTGTTTGATGCCATCTTGTCTGAAAGAACTACGTACTAAGCTTTTCCTAAATAAAATGTTTAGTTTTTGTGACATTATTTGTTATTTTTTATATCATATATAAAAATTAAATTTTGTATCCTCATTATAATGATTTGTCAAGCATATTCAAAAAGCTTGCCCGGTCTTGGATCTCTGCTTTATTCAATATAATTGAGCTCGTTTCAACATACCTCGTCATCGCTTATGCAAGGTGTAGATGTTACAATTAGTTACAACACAAATCTTTTAAGCTCTGACCATCCTTTTGATTAGACAATGTCCAAACCTATTATTTCAAGCTTACGAATTCGAGTCTACTCCTTTATTACACTTATTTTATTTAAGACTGCGGTAAAGATATTTTTCTACAACACAAAAACTCTCAATCTAGTCGATATTAAATTCTTTATAGTGAGACAACTTTCAATTGGTTCATTTGAGGTTAATTGAATGATTGGGTTGTTTCATATGGTTTGGTTGTTTGATTATATAATTGCTTTTAGGCTAGCTGGATGTTGGGTATTTCCTCCTGTAGTTAGAAAAATTAATAACAAAACTAGCTAGATACAGACCATAGCAATGATGGCAACAAAAGAACTAAATAGTGAAGACCCATTGGACTTGTATTTTATTCTATATTTGCATATAATATTGTATGTAATGAAAATCTTTAAGACGTTACAATGAATACATTTTCATCTTACCGACAATATCACTCCTCTTGGTTTCCTTTTCTCTAAAACTTAAAATCCTTGTAAGCTAGGTTACAGTACTATGACATATTCCAGTTTTACCAGGGGCTGAGATTCATGATAAAGTTTGAGTACCTTGACAAAATATTACAAAGCAGCGTTCAAAACTAGAAAGGTGCTTGCTTAGAAAGTAGCAATCAAACAAAAGTTATCCGGATAATAAGAAAATCTTCAGATATTTATTGCGATCCTTTGGATTTTTTTATTTAAAATCTTTTTTCTTTCTATACCAGGTTCTGTACTGGTTTCGTTCCATGCTTTAGATTGTAGTTTTTTCTGGCTTTATTTTTAATAGTTGTATGCGAAAGATATGCAGGCATTCCCTTTGACAATTCAGATATGAATTTAAAGTTGAAATTTAAATTAGAAACATAGTATAAGCAGATAGTTACATCATCATATACGGTCACCTATTTTATTTTTATAAATTGACCAATTATGAAGCCAACGATCAAAAAAAAAGTAAACAGGAAGCCTAGTGCGATCCACCAACCCTGTGAGGATTCATGATTTGTTGATGATTGCAGTATATCCCCTTTTGACATGGACCCACCATTACAGGGTGGCAATGGTAACCCGCAGAGACCTGAATTATTCTCGAATGCATATGCTGGGAATGTAGCTAAAGAACCCAATTCTGGTATGGGACCACTAAGCCGATTGTTTGATAAATCTATATCTGATAAGGACAATCCCGAAAAGGAAGACGGTATCATGCCATCTAACATATTATTAGACAAATAGAGCGCAAATAAATGACGTAGCCCTCCCATTTCCTTTGGCAATGGTCCAGATATAGTCGATTGTGACCGAGATTCAAGACTAGCAAAGATTTCATTGTAGAAATCTCAGATGGTATGTGCCCAGTGAGTTGGTTGTGTGATAAATCAAGGAATACCATCGTCATATTGTTTTCTCTAACCAGAGTGCCTGTGGAATATCTATATACTCGCAAGAAGTTACAATAACGTGTACTTGGCATGCGCATCAAGTCATCATATCGAATCCCATTGAATTCTATAAAGATAATCTTATTGTGAGTTTGTGACATTGAGGATTATAACTATCTCCTAAAATAACAACAGGCCAACCATCCACTAAAAGATCCACCACAATTTTACCAGACTGTTTTGCTAGAGCGGATGGTATAGACCCATTGAGTTGGTTACTGCTCAATTCTAAATACACTAAGCCCTTACAATTACCAAGTTCTGCTGGTATCAACCCAGTAAAAGAGTTATTTCCGAGTATTAATACCACAAGGTTTTCTAGCTGACTAATCCAGATGGGTATCGATCCGGTAAGCTGGTTGCTTCCAAGAGAAATCCAGTTGAGGCTGGTACAGTTCACTAACCCATCAGGTATTGTACCCGTTAGATTGTTATATTCCAAATTTAGGTTTCTAAGTGACCTCAAGGATGAGAGCTTGCCTGGTATCTCACCATTTAAATTGTTCTGCCACATTATTAGATACTGTAAGTTGGAGAGGGCTCCTAGAGAATCAGGTATAGACCCAAAAAACAAGTTAAAGCTCAGATCAAGTGAGACCAAGTTTGTACAGTTGCTTAGCGAGATAGGTATGTGCCCAGTTAGAAAGTTATCTTGTAACTGTAAGTACAACAATTTTAAGCTTGAGACGCCATCGGTGCATAAAGAATGAGGTATCTGACCAGATATTTTATTTGCACTAAGGTCTAGTACCTCAAGACTTGTAAGCTTTGAAAATGATTTGGGTAAACTGCCATTAAAGTTGTTGAATGCCAAGTCCAAATGCTCTAGTCTTGGCATAGCTAACAGGGCTAAAATAGGAATTTCACCAAAAAAATTATTGTTAGAAAGGCTGAGTGTTACGAGCCTCGTGCATGTCTTTATGTCAGACGAGACTGTACCAATTAGTTGATTGTTGGACTGGTCAAGATGTTGCAACGAGGTGCAATTGACAATCTGTGGTATGGTACCTTGAATATTGTTGTTGGAGAGGTCTAGATATTTCAGTAATCCAACTTTAGAGAACAACCACTCGGGATCTTTGTTAGTTGTAATGTTGTTGTATGACAGATCGAGCATCTTGAGATGGCGGAGAATTGGAGAGAAACTATCAAAGGCATTGCCAATGGAATTATCCGAGAGATTAAGCGACTGAAGGAAAGGGCAAGAGTCAGCAAGGGATGCTGCACTAGAGACAGATCCTTCGATATTATTACCGGAGATGTCTAGTTCTTTCAGTCGGACTGTACAGTTTACTGGGCCAGAGATGGATCCAGTGAGATTGGTGGAATGGAGAGTGAGAGTTTCAAGGTTTGGAAGAGGGAGGATATAAGCTGAGACAGAATTCATGAAGTCTGCTCTGAGAGGAAGGCCTCGGATCGTCAGTGACGACACGTGGCCACTTTTGCATGTTATCCCATGAAATTCGCACATTGCATTTGTGCGATTCCAGTCGGATAATATATTAGGATACGGAAGAGAATTCTTGAAGGAGATTAGGAGATCAACATCTCCGGCCTTGGCGAATAATGTACAAAATAAGAGAATGTACTGCAGCAAGCAATACAGAGCCTGTGTAACCATTGTAAGGTGCACTTCCCATTTCTGAGGGTGGTGGGGGTAAGTTCCTATGTTTTGTGGCACTGAGTTAGGTGAAATTTAGTGTTGTGCAACAGTCTATATAAAACGCTAACTGAAAAATCAGAGTGTTTCTCAAAGCGATTAATTGTTGCGGTACAAAGTCAAGACTCGTGAGTGTTCATTTGTCCACTCAAAATATGCACGGTGTTCATTCAGTCAACAATCTCTGCAACTGTAAGTGATAAAACCCTACAAGTTTTACTTGTCCGAAAGTAAATAATACGCTGAAGAGAATGAGATTTTCTGTGGCTAGCTAGGGATTATGGAATACTAGAACATTTTGATTAGGCCCGTCAAACGTGTGAAACAAAAACAGAACAGGCCGTTTCATTTGTCATTCCATTTCAATGACGGTAAATACCAGAATTTCCGTTAGTCATTCTGTTTCAACTGAACGTCAAAATTTAAACTGTACTACATTACACTTGAATGTATGATGAAATCGGTTCTGTTTAACAGTTCCATTTTTTAAACAAAACAAATTTCTACTTCATTAGCTGTTCTGTTTCGACAGAACAAAACTATGAAATGGTATATCATTGACAGACCTAATTTTGATATTATTATATCTTTACAAGACCGATAGTAAACAAAAGGAACCTAAATCAATCGATCCAAAATGAACAGGAAGAAATTAATGTAAAAGTTTAAGGGAATACTAAAGCAAAATTTGAGGAAAATGCCGTCACAATAGGTATTTTAAAATTTTTACCACTGTTATTATAATTGAATACACAAAACAACATTTACCATTGTATCAACTGGATGTGCAAAAAGAAGAGAATATGCAACAAGCTAACATTGCAAGTGTAACCATCTCATGGCGCAAAACTCGCGTCTACTCTACCAAGCTTGCCATGCTTTTAGAATAAAACTTTGTTCTAACAATTTGCTACACCAGCAAGGTACAGTGAGAAGCTGAATCATTACAATTAAGAAATTTTGTTAAATGCAACTTAATTCGTGTTAATTTTTAGTGTTAAATTATATTACATTGCAACTTTAAATTCAAATAATGAATAAAGCAACTATGACTTTTAAATATTCTGATCAAGTTAAATTGTGATCCTTCAAAACAAAGGTTGTTATGTTAAGTCTGTTACTGTGTTATGTTATTCATATTAACTTGTGAAGTCAAAAGCACACATCCCATATACATTTTTTGAGGAAAAAATGTGGGTCATGCCCGCATCTTTTTGTATTAATAAAGAGATTTACAAAATTTAGCCAGCGGCTAAAGTTACAAAAAAAAGAAAAAAACGAAAAAAGAAAAGCAAAAACAGAAATGGAAAAAAGTCTATAAAATACATCCAGAATTTTCTCGAAGTACTATACTGGTAAATAAATGCAGGGAGTCCTCAGAAACAAAGAACTTTGAAGGGTTACTGTCCAAAGTTGATTGTATCCCATTCAATCAGTGCTTGAAGTGCCAGGTCCGTAGGATGCAAAGCAGTACCTCGAAATATCCTAGAACATCTTTCCCGCCAGGTTACAAAGCACAGGATGGCCAGCAACTCTCGATGTTCTTTGTCTTTAGATTTGTCAGTAAGAAAATCTGCAGTATCGGAGGAGTTTAAGGGGATAAGTCTGTTGTATCGAGTTGCAGACGTATCCAGAACAGAGAGGAAGAGGGAACATGTCTTGAATGTCGGACAGATTCTTCATTTTCCTGGCATAGCACACATCTGTTAGGCATTTGCCAACCCCTCTTTTTCAAGTTATCCAAAGTCGCAATCTTGTTCTGTAACATTTGCCAAATGAAGATTCTCATTCTTGGTGGGATGTTTAATTTCCAGATAGGAGAGAGTTTGGATTCTTTTTTTGGATTCACATCCCATATACATTTTTACCACTATGTGAACATTTCATGCCATTTCATATACCATTCAAAGAATTTTCATAATCTAATCTAATCTAATATAATTAAAAATATTGTTTTGTTCAGAATATTAAATTGATAAATTTTCCTTTATGAAATCTATTGAAGAGTGAATTCGCTGGAGCTTTTGAAAACCCTGGGGCTGAAGTGTACAAGCGAAAAAAAAAAGCCACAGAACTGCCGCGCTGCGTTATTTGTACCCAACGCAATCCAACTCCAGCGCAAATTTAACAATTTAATACATTTTCAGACTCAAAATTAATGCTTTCATAAATACTTAAATAATCGAAATTATGATTACTAGTATAAATAATAACATCAAAAATAAAATTAGTTTTTTTGGTAACCTACAAAACTTATTTGAAATTTTGTTCATTTATAGCTGAGCTCATCACAAGTTTATTTCTCAAATTTAACAACATTAATTTTTCAAATCTCTTTTACTTTTCTAGTTTTTTTTTCTATATTAAGGATGTGTTTGGATAGAACGGGAATTAAAATATAAATATAAATAATATAAATAAGAAATTTCGATTTACGTATTTATTTTTATTCTTGTGAAACTCAAACAACATGAGTGTGGTTGGATGACCATAGAATAAGAAATAAGAATAAAAATTTTCAATATGCGTGCTTATCAAAATTCCTTATTCTTATACCATGATTTTATTATTATAAGAATAAGAACTCAAATTTCTTATTCTTGTGTTGTTTGGATTGCACAAGAATAAAAATAAGCACACATAACAAAATTTCTTATTCTTATTCTTTATTCCATACTCATCAAAACACACCCCATAGGAATAAGAGTCATTATTCATATACTAACAAAAACATAATATAAAAATAAAAAATAAAGATAAACACCAAACCAAAATTTCTTATTCTTATTCTCTATTCCCGACTTATTCCGTTGCATCCAAACATATTAGCCACCCTCTATTTACTATCTGTCTTCTAAACCATATTAGCCACCCTCTATTTTACAAAAGACCTTCAAGTCCATTTATTTCTATATAATTTATCAAATTTATTACTTACTATAATTGCAAATTATAAAAGAAATTCTGCACTAATAAAGATTCATATGAAACAAAATTAGATCCATTTGGCCTCACATTTGTATGGACTGTATTCAACAAAATTCATTTATTATATATAAATTAGCTAAAAGAAAAGAAATATTTCAACTTGTTAACTAGGGAGTTTCATGAATTGTATTGACTTTATAAATTCAGAGGCAAGGCACCCGAGTTTTCCTTTCAAGTTCCGAGCACTGTTTAATAATTTGAGAATACCATTTCCCCAAATAAAAGTTGCAGAATCACAAAAACAAAAGAAATATAAAATAAGTGATGAATAAGGTCATCAGCTAGGAGCGAAAGACTATGGTTTATAGTAATCATAACCTCAATTGAGGTTATCATTTGAACTATGCATTTACTGATCATCACACGACCTCATTCAATAGCAAATAAAATAACAAAAATTATCAAAATAAAAAAGTTGCAAAATAATTGTCTCAGAAGGAAGGCAACAGTAGGATTTATAATCACGAATTTTCATACAACACGATTATTCCACAACTTCATCACTGACAACAAAAATCAGAAAGGATTAAAAAAAATCAAACTAAAACTCAACAAAAATATAAACGAACCGAATCTGACAGTTAAATGACCTCATAGGCGATGATGAAAACTGTCCACACAAGAAAATTCAGACATATGCTTGTCTTAAAATTATTTAATCATTGGTCAGATTGCTCAAATAAGAAAGAGAGAAACAAAAATAAAGATAATATGAAAGTAAAAATAAAAAAGGAGAATCAAAGACTCGGAATATGGGTGGTGATATAACAGGATGGTCGTCAAGGCGGAGATCGCCGTTACGACGAACGAGACCTTAACTGATGAAATCGTCACCGTCCGATTCCCCTCTTTACATCTGTTTGAAAAGCTACGATTCAAATCAAATCAAAACGTCAAAACGCTTAAAACAATGGAACTTTATGGAATTTCATTTCATAAAGGAGGAAAAGAGATCGCCAGTTGGGATGCCAAGCAGTGGTGGTAGATAATTATATAGAAAGGCGGCGATAGGGATTAGGGTTTGGGGATTTTGGCGAGAGATATAGCGGCGGTCTGGATAAATCCTAGCCGTTGGATAAAATAAGCCTCGTAATGGGTCAACGGCCCAGCTTATTTTAGCAGGCTATGGTGAATGAAAAATTCCAGCCCAATTCAAAGATTGTAGACTTGTAGAAGTATAACCTGTAGGCTGTAGCCTGTAGTCAAGTCGTGTAAAAAATGTGATGATGATGATAAAGCCGAAATTATTTTATATAGGAATTTAAACCTCAAAAATTTTAATAGAAAGAATTAATATATATTTTTTTAATAAGAAGAAAGTTCTAACGCGTTTATAAATCGCGCGTCTCTCTCTCCTCTCGAACGCGTTTATAAAACGGGTAAGAAGGCTTCTTACCCGTTTTATAAACGCGCTATAAGGCTCTTATAAACCGCGCGTCTCTCCTCTCGAACGCGTTTATAAAACGGGTAAGAAGGTTTC
Source organism: Rhynchospora pubera (assembly GCA_028095005.1). NCBI lineage: Eukaryota > Viridiplantae > Streptophyta > Magnoliopsida > Poales > Cyperaceae > Rhynchospora > Rhynchospora pubera. The sequence continues at coordinate 81,513,457 of CM051460.1, read as the reverse complement.
TTACCCGTTTTATAAACGCGCTACACCCTCTCTCTCTTTACTGATTTTGGCCAACGAATATTTTATTATAATGGATGTATTTTCTATGAATCTTGCTGTACAACTTATGTGTGTTCATGTGAGTTTGTCTTGTTTATAGACACTACACAAAAAAAACTACATTATTATACTATACAATATTGCAAAAGACGTCACGTGATTTGAAGAGAGGTGTTGAGACATTTATTACTAGTGCACAATAAAATTTTTGAACTCGCATTTTCGGCCCTGACATCTCTTTTAAATTTTTTTTGTATTTCTTATAATGGATAGTTTTTAATTTAGTGCTAGTACATTTACTCGATGAAAGTTCGGATCATTTTTGTCCTCACATTGAATATAGTCATAACCATCTTTAATTTACTGTGGTTATTTTATTTTTATTTTCACAATAAAATCGTTACATCATATTGACGTGCATTATTATGAGAGTCAACATAATGAATTTATTTCATAATTTATTATGAGAGTCAACATATTAGAGACCATAGGTATGGCTTAACAATCCTTCTTATAGGAATATGTGTGATTGTGATGCAAATATAATATAGGGTGCGTTTGGATCGTTGGAAGAAAGAAGAAGAAGAAGGAAGAAGAAAAAAAATTATAAATAATCCAAACTCTTCACAAAATTACACACTTCCCAATACTTCTTCCCACTTCTTCCCTTCTTCCCTTCTTCCCACACCTATCCAAACGGAGCCATAGGAAAGTTAGCGATAATAAGAACGATCTTAGATGTTATCGGTTAATAAATTTTTTTTAAAATTACCCGATTCACATCATGAAATCCTTCAATTTCAATATATAGATTGAATTTGTTTAGTTAGATTTTCAATTTGTAAAACTATCGACAAATATAGTCGTGATGTACAAAAGCCTTAGGGGCCGTTTGGATCCCCATGGGATTTTGGAGAATTTCATCTTCCTACCATAAATTTATTATAAACAATCCAAACTCTTCACAAAATTACACACTTTCCAATAAATTTATTCCTAGGAATTGCAACTTCTCCAAATTCCCCAACTTCCTAAGCGATCCAAACGGCCCCTTAATACATCGCAATGCACTATAGCATTTCTCTATTATTATTATTATTATTATTATTATTATTATTATTATTATTATTATATTTATTGAAGTTATGTAAATCTCAAACTTTTAGGTATTAGATCAAAAAAGGTTTGAAATACTAAAAACAAAAGAGACAGTAGTGATAAAGTAATAAAAAACAAAACACAAAACTTTCTCCTCGCGGCTTGTGCACTTACACCTTTTGCAATATTGTATAGTATAATAATGTAATTTTTTGTGTAGTGTCTATAAACAAGACAAACTCACATGAACACACATAAGTTGTACAGCAAGATTCATGGAAATACATCCATTATAATAAAATATTCGTTGGCCAAAATCAGTAAAGAGAGAGAGAGGGTGTAACGCGTTTATAAAACGGGTAAGAAGTCTTCTTACTCGTTTTATAAACGCGTTCGAGAGGAGAGAGACACGTGGTTTATAAGAGCCGTATTGCGCGTTTATAAAATGGGTAAGAAGCCTTCTTACCCGTTTTATAAACGCGTTCGAGAGAAGAGAGAGACACGCGGTTTATAAACGCGTTAAAACTTTCTTCTTATTAAAAAAAATATATATTAATTCTTTCTATTAAAATTTTTGATGTTTAAATTCCTATATAAAATAATTTCGGATGATAAAGAGTTGGATGTTTCTTTAACACTTCAACAGGTGAACATTATACACAAAATATATAATCCTTAGGTTCATTTTTTTTTTCGTGAAGATAAGAAGGGAACAGGAAAACTGTTATTTTTCTTTACAAAGTTAAGATCGTGCGACAGAAGAAAGAGATAATTTTTTATACAAGCAGCACAAAGTACCGCAACTAATTTTGCATGCAAAAGAATTAAAAAAATTATTAATCGTGGTCGCAATTTTTAAGTTAAACTTTTTACTGAGTAGATTTCTTCGATATTTAATATTGCCTTTCATTAAAATTAAAAATGTTAAAATAGCTAATAGCATTAAGTAGATTTTTGTCCCCTAAAGTAAAACTGTTAAAATTGCTAATAGCATTAAGTAGATTATTTTTTCCCCAAAATAGCTATTAGCAGAGTCATTCCAATGACTCAAAATACTTTCTTTAGTATTTTAATGGAACCCCTGCTTGGGATCTTTGATTTTTTTTTTTTTAAAATAGCTATTAGCATTAAGTATATTCTTCAAATAGAAAATAAAATTTGATAAATAAATTGTAGATATCTCAATCTACCAACGATATACATGTTAGCCAACAAAGATAGACATCTCAATCTACCAACGATATATGTAGATATCTTTTCAAAAGTAAATAAATTGTTTATTTGTCAAGTGATACAACACTCAATTTTTTTTGCATTTTAGATGAAAACCCAAAACATATGACTCTTATTCTGTATCAATCAGAGATCAAATAGATCGAACAACATAGATAAGTATTTACATACTAAATCTAGCGCATAGCCACTCTTGAATCCGTACCTTTTTATTAGGAGTAGAGATAGAGATAAATTGACGGTGAAAAAATTCTTCCAAAGAATAAAAAAAATGATTATAATAATTTGTTAATTAAATGTGAATAGAATAAATGAAAACACTACTCTCAGTTAACTACGACTAAAAATAATACAGGAATTTTAATCTAATATTCAAATATGAAGCAAATAAAACTGCCAGATCAGCACCTACAAATAAGAAAGTAAGAAACCACACATAACTAAAACTTTGTACTGTGGGAAACGAATTCTAAAAATATATTCTCGCTAAAACAAGACGCAAGGGACTTCCAAACCAAACACCTTACCACATAGCATAGCCAACAGGGTTTACATAATATACAATACAGCATAGTAAGCCTAACAGTGAAGCTTATTACACGAACCTAGCTAGCCACCCAACCGCAACAAGTTTTATATTGTAACATTCAAGATCAACACATAGTGAACTTGTTATGTTGCCTAAGAGAAGGAAAATTTACGTATCAACTTCTCGAGACACTCGGTCTATTATCTAGGATTATTTCTGGATCAAGTGTTGATAGAATTTGTGGCATTGACATCCCACCTGACACTACAATCTCTGTTGATAACCAAAAAGAGAAATCAATATAAAATTAAGTACAATTATTAAAGAAATTGGAATCATAAGTAATTATTAGAAAGAAACCTGGTGCGGTTTCAAACCAATTTTACTATAATTTTGGTAAGGAACAGCAGTAGCATTTTACCAGTATGCTACTGCTACCAGTCATTCAAGTTTCCTGCAAAACTAGCTTCACTTTAGATAAGTCGAGACTTATAAGGGTTAATTGAGTAAAATCAAAGCTTTATTCAGGCAGATGGCTGCTCACACCACTGTAACCCAACAGGAATTTTAGGCTGTGCTCCAGAAACGAAATGACGGGGGGGGGGGGGGGGAGGAGGAGAAGAGGGATGCAGAGGTAAAGCTCACACCAAATCAGGGATTACAGATTCCAAATTAACTCACCTCAAATTGAGTCTTGGTTACTTCAGCTCATCCCGCGTTATCCAAGTTCATCTCCATCATGGAGCGGGATTCACTCCCTCAGGCAGGACGTCCAGACATCCACAGCTTACTTCGTCTCCCCTAATTCCCCCCTTGCCATATCAATTGTGGAGCACAGCCTTAGGGATTTTTACTAAGGAGATAGGGGCTAGGACTATTGTGCAATTCAGGTTCAATTGAATTCAGAAGGCTGACAACAAGACTTAATTGGACTAAATTTGGATTAGTTGGCGTTACCTATTCCCTCACGAACAGATAAATTGGGCCTTATGACATCTCGAGAATTGACCATGAAGATATCTCCAATGTATAAGTGGTTAGTTGGCACATATACACAGTACAGCTCCTCTTGACCAGAATAACCCTGTCATAACAGAAGTGCACAATACTTGATTGGAAGGATCTAGAAAATAATAAACCAAATCAACTTAATAGAGATTATAAAAAAGGAAGAACAGTAATGCAGCTTATTAAAGAACCTGGAGAACAACAGAAGAGGTGATGAACCCAAAAGCATACTCGCCAACACGTGGGTGCCTTATGATGACCACTTCTTTAAAGGCTTGTTTGTTTTGATCTGCATGAGCAAAAACCATAATAAGTGCAGTTTCTTCACAAAGTATAGAAAAATTATTCACTGATGTTATTAATGAGATATATCATGTGTGCCCATGCAGATCCCTGAAAAATGTGTATGCATAAAAAAAGAGATATATTATGCATAACAACATAAAATATGAAGTGCATATAGATTCTTTACTTCAAAAGATACGTCAATACCCATCTATTCTTCCAGTCCCTCTCAGCATAACTGAGCAGAATGCAGGGATTAGGTGATCCTTTCCAACAAACTGAGAGCAGCATGATACAGGTGCTATTTTAAGGGGCATAAGATACTTTTCATATTTAAAAAAAAAAACATACTAAAAAGGGACATACATCATTCAATATATCAATATATCTAGAATCCTAACAACTGTTATATAGAAGCCCACAAACTCCTTAAAACCACATTTATCCTTCTTTTTTATTCAACATTATTATGCGCCACCACACACACATGTGTGTGTGTGTGCGCGAGCGCACCAGTGTGTGTGTGTGTGTGAGAGAGGAGAGAGAGAGAGAGAGAGTACCAGGAGAGATGGCAGCGCTGATTTGCTTGGATGCATTGTAGATATGACGAACAAATGGCATTCTTTTGATAATCCACTCACCAAGGCTCAGAATAGATGCACCAACCCAAGAAGACATGAACACGCCGACCAAAAATATAAAAGTTATCGAGGTAATGAATCCAAGACCTACATAAGTTAATAAAAAAACCAACCTTGAGTAACCAAACATAGCGCAAAAAGAGGAACTGATATGGAAATGCCTTGACTAACATGAACTTTCTCTTCAACCCAAAAACATTAAACATTTTTCTTAAAACAAATATCTATGTTTACCCTCTTGCCAGCGCAAGACAATAAAAACCTTTTATAATTGGTTTTTACTTCTAGAGTGAAATAAACAACATTAAAAAAGCACAGGTACAGGGGAGGGGGGGAATAAGAGAGAGAGAGAGAGCAAACCAAATATGTTGATTCCAAGCTGGGCATATATTGGAGAGAAAAAGCCATCAACAAAATGAATGAACCACCAGGTTATGTAGAAAGTAACGGCTATGGGAAAAAGAATTACACTGAGACAAAAACAAAGAAAAAAAACATCAGAGACGAATGAAAAAAGAGCCACTTCAATGTATTTTGGAATATACAAAAACACGAGAGTTACCAGCCCGTCATAAATTTTTTTGAAGCCCAACTTCGGATCACCTTATGGAAAGCCTAAAAATCAAACATAAACCGAGTTGAAGAGAATAAGGTGGAGTAACATAAAGAAAAACAATCTACGCAATAGATGGTCCTCGATTTCATTTTCTAATAAGAAATTCAGATTCTTAACATTTCTAGATGGAACACGAGGGTACACTTTAAAATGGAAATTAATTAAGTACTTTATACTTCATTTTTAAGAAAGCTTGCTTCTCCAGAAGCTAGAGAAAAACAGAATTCAGTGCAAAATTTGTAAAACAATAAGAAAATGCAGCACTGAACAATCAAGCTTAAAACGAGCTCCTAATTCAATAACCAAGTTTATCCCCACTTCATTTACAGAAGAAAAAACTAATGTTATGTCGATAATAATTTATCGCACTGACTGAAGCAAGAGCTCCACCTCATTTAGAGCAAGTAGTCAAGTTCAAATACCACTAAATTGTGTTAAACTAGAACCATGAAACTCTATTTCCTACTTCAGTGAAGCCTTTTATACTAATTAGTCATCTTCAACTAAATAAACAACATACACCTTTCACCAAAATATAATTTCCTTATAATAAGCTAAAAGCAAAAAGAAATGCCGATCTTGATCCAACTATCCCAGAAAATAAACCCAATATCAAAAATCACTTCCAGTTCCCAAAATTAAGCTATCAGAAACCCCAATTAGACTAAAACCGAGTCAGCTACTAAATTGAAAGTGAAGCAAAAGACCATAATACCTCACGGCTGGAGGTGGAGAGGTGGTGAGAGGCAGAGGCGGCGGAGGAGGAAGCTTTGAGGTCGGGATCGGCGGAGGGACCGTCACCGGCGACGGGGATGAGCAGCTCGCGATCCCTCTCTCTACTCCCCATCGAACTCGGCAATTTCTCGTCCCCCATCCAATCCAATCGCCTCTTCTTCTATCTTGTACCAACTCAATTCGCTTCGCTCGATCTCTTTCTTTCGTGGTCGAATTTGTTTTGTTTTGTGAATAATAGTTTATCGAGATTGATTAGGGATCGAGTTCAGAGAGAGAGAGAGAGAGAGAGGAGTTGTTTTACTTGGTGTGAGAGTCTCCGCCTGGGCCCGCTCTCTCGCTCTCTCGAGCGTCACAATGGGATAACTAGCAAATATTCTTAGACCAGGTGTAGCAAACCATTAAGTAAAAAAGTGACAGTGGGGTCCACTCGTCGTCTGTGAAGGTGTTTATGCCGGGACTAGATTGATATTTGACGGGGAAGAAGGGTGGGGCGGTCTAGAAAGGAGGTTTTGTGCTTCCTGAGGAGCGTTACAAGGGGTAATCTAATCAAGCGATGGGGTTTTCTTTTTGATCCAACGGCCTAGATCATCAAATCGTAATAACGTAGGGGATCTTCTGTGGCTCCGCGTGATGAGTTCTCTGAGTAGCGAGTCGTTACGTACTGATTTAGTTTATTAATGATGGCATTGAAGGCTGTACACGCAACATAAATCGGACTTGCCCGGTGGCCGGTTGTATGCTTGTACGCACATGAAAAGGGTTTCTTGTAAGGCTGGAGACAACCCTAGTCGTTTGATTAATAGAATGATTGAGTTTAAATATGCAATTGCCATATGGATTAGAAATATGCTCTGACGGGTTGGTAAGCAATTAATGCGAGCAGTCATATATTATCTGGAGCCACATGCGTCTGAATGTACTTTTATTTTTGTTGCTTCAAGAGTTTGCTATAATATAAAATAAAATGTAATTCTTAAATTTTTTTACATGACCATCAAAGAAGCAAATTGAATAAAACGGGTTAGTGCCGAAAGAAAAAAAAAATAGTAGTATATAATATTATCTAATGTTACCAACTAAAGAATAAGGTGACAAATTTAATCTTGGATCAATACTACCAAAAAGTACATAAATTTTAAATTTTAGTCTACGTCAACATGTTTTTTTAATAGATTAATCATATACTAAATCATTCAAAAGTATCTATAATCCAATCTCCACGTATTTTTTTTACCTCTGAGAAAATCAGAAAATTGACTATATAAATAATTATTCAGGAAAGAATTGGAGGTTACACAGCTGTGCTGAATCCAACCTGTCACAAAACCTTCAAGTCAACTGACATCATCTTCATCTCCCCTCCATTTTCTTCTTTTCAAAGTACAGTTCTCATTTTTTTTTCCTCTTTTTTTTTAGTGCAGTTTGATTTTATATGTCATAAGGTCAATTCAGGTTTATTTAAATTTTATGCAGGTGCATATAAAAAGTCAATAGTATATTTGCCTATTTGATGAAGTCCTTGTTGGCACATGTGGTTCTATATTTAATTCGTACCAAGTATAATCCATAAATCCTGAAGAAGGTACAGATAAATAACATACAACATAAAAAATAGTAAATTAGAATTCTGTGCTGATCAGTCAAAATAAGCCCACTGCGCAAATATATTTATATTGCAAATAAATATAAAAGGCACCTTTCTATATTTGAGAATGAACAATAAAGGATTGCAAAGATTCAACTAAAGTGTTTGCAGTGGTTAAAATTTAACGCATTTGTTTTTTCTTTTTCTTTGTTTTTCCTGTTTCAGTACACATCATGACAATGACATTATTCAAACGATAAAGGTCCTAGCAGAGGTACCACGTCTACCAACTAAGCAGTTGCATTGACATTTTATTGGTAAAAAGCCTTGATGGTGCCAACATAACAGTTCGGTGATAAGTATAATCTGCAACAAGGAAGATTGCAAAATTGGTTATTACAAAGTTAAGGAAAACGACGAATAAGAAGTTTGAACAGAAAATCAATTTGAGGACATTGAAGTAGTAAAGAGAAGACTACATCAAAATAAGGCACCATAAATATGTCCCAAGTCCTAACTAACTGAGGTTTTAAGCAATTGAAATTAAGTACCAGTACAGATAAAATTGGTACTTGGACTGTAAAGCCCACAGGAAATTTTAGATATAAGTTATGATTTGTAAATATACATTAAATTTTATTTAGTTGCAGAGAAACCAAAAAATTGTTAAACTGATCATCTAATGTCAAGAAAAATAGTTATTGCATATAATTATGTCAGCATTGTCAGGTTAAATATAGCCAGGATAGATTTACAAATATTTATAATTTATATTGGTCAGGTGTTAGTTTCTGCCAATTAGAATATTGGTTCTTACATTTGCAAACACAGTGAAATACTTGTCCTGAATACTTGAATTGAAAATGAAAAGAAAAAACATATAATACCTATATGGAATGTGGAAATTATTGCTTCAGAGCCTGGAAACAAAATGCTTTTCTACTTCATCGTCACTTTCTTGTGGGAGCCCCACAGACCGGCACAAGTCGGGGTACATGGACATGCGAATTGATGCATATACCCCTCCGATCCAATTCCTAGCCGCTAGCTGCTCTGCCATCTTCACCGCTTCTGGCAACACATCGGAGGCACTCTCAAACACCTTATCAACAAGACCTCTCTCCTTCCCCTCTATAGCATTTATCTTCTTTGCTCCTAGTGCCAAGTCACGTAGTGTCCTGGAATTACAGGAAGAAAAATGTGAAAGTGGTTTCCTGAAATTTATAATTTAACTCTATAATGAGAACCCACTACTATTTCCCCCCCCCCCCCCCCCCCCTAGTATGAACATTTTAATCCAGGGTTCAATGAAATGGTAATTGCTAGTTTGCTACTTTGGCATGAACTATGTTATAATTGTCAATTTGTCTATCTTATACTGGCTAGTATTAATAGTGGTATGCATGAATAATGTTATATCTTAAGTTGTCATAAAATATAGATTACGAGTATCATAACATGATTAATGTGGATCAAATCATATCAATCCGATCATATCAGACTTCTAATTCCATGTCTGATTAGTATGCACCACATAAGTACTATTATAAATTTGGAAATTGATTACTGCCATCTGCAGTTTTGCCATCTCTTGCCATCACTAAACAGAAAGTGATCAAATCAAATAGACAAGGTGAAGATATATAGTGATTAAAGTAAACACATACAAACAAATAAGATCAATAAAAATAAGTTGAATATGCATATAAAAATCTAAACTAGAGATGCCAACATTTATTTGTTTGCAGGTGTTCACTTTGATCAACTATATGTTCATCATGTATGTTTTATGTGTTCACTTTGTTAGCGATGATAAAGGATGGCAAAACTATAGATTACAGTTATCATTTCTGATAAATTATCAATCTCAAACTTGATGTCCCACTACTAACTAGAAATGCAAGCTGGTCCCAAAACATAGAGGGTTTGAACTCTTTATAAAATCAAACAAACATAAAAGCTGGATTAAGGCCAATTCGGCAACTCAAAAGCTCTAACTCCTAACCAGACATTCCACAAAAGATCATAAAACAGTTCCTTACCCTGGTTTAGTTAGCTTACTTCGCATAAGAACCATGAAATAAGGCGGGAAAGGCAACCCAACATCCAACTCACTACAGTAAAACACACCTCGATCTCCTCTCATATACACATAATCATGGGCCAGAGCAAACATCACCCCAGCTGCCGCCACGTGGCCCGAAACAGCCGCGATTGTCGGCATGGGAAGAGAAACTAGATCAGCGATCAGAGGTTTGGCTTGGGAAACTAAGGTCATGAGCTTTGCTTTGGAGTTCCCAGTCCAGGCGAGGTCGAAGCCGTTGCAGAAGAACCGACCTTCGTTGGTAACGACAAGAGCGCCCGCTGTTGAGTCGGAGCGGGCAGTGGCAAGCGCTGAGCGGAGGGAAGAGATCACGTCCGGGCCGAGGCGGTGCTCGCCGGAGCCGGTGAGGGTAAGGATCAGCACACGACCCCTCTTTTCGAGAGTGCACATGATGTGTTTGTCGAAATGCCTCGGTGAGGATTGTGCTGCTCCTTGGTTTCAACGAAAAGGCAAAAAGATGACATTATAATTCATATAGAAGAGAGAGCGTTATAGGCAGCATATGACAGTTGAGGAGAAATTAAAAAATGTGACGTTAATATTTGGACGCACTTGCTTATCCAGAAAATAATAATAATAATCGCAAGAATTTGGGAAAAATTAATCAATATGCACGAGCGTGATACGTCTGGCAGGTGGGTCATTTGGCGAAACGCGAAAGGAGGACAGGTGAGGTGGCCAGTGGCCAGTGGGTCGAGGAAAATGTGCACCTGAACTCCTGTAGAGTCCTACTTTGGTAGTTTGGTTCCGCAGTTCCGTAAATCGTTATATAGTAAAAAGTATGATTAATCAAAAGCAAATTCAATATCCTCCAATTGATAAAGAAAAAACGTTTCTGTTTTCAAAAAAAAGAAAAAAAAAACAAATCATTGAATTGAACAATATATGTTGATTTTTTTTTAAATTATCTCTGTGTTGTTTATGTGACAACTAAAAATTGAACTATCATTTGGCATTAATTTGGGATAAAATCAAAGAATTAAGAACAAGTCATGTTGGTTTGTACTTGTATTCTTCTCAATTTTTTTTAATTGTTATTTTTTGTACAACAATTTTTTGTTGATATGTGTTTTATTAGCAACTAATAAAAAAATGAAGAAAATATGGATACTTTTATATTTTAACCCGGCCTTGCAAACCAAAGAAATGAAAAAAATGAACAAATTTTAGGATTTTTTTATTAAATGGAAAATACAAATTTATACACCAACAATTTATTTATTGGTTATTTTATTTAATATTAACTTTCGCTATAATTGGATAACTTATTTGGGCAGTTGAATTCTCTAAACTTTCTTTACAGTTATTACCATTTAATTCACAGACACTTCTCGCGGAAATTTAAATGGGCCCCGTTGTTTTTTCTTTTTCTTTTTGTATATATAGTTAAGGAATTTATACCGTTATTATATTATGAATTTATGAATCACTCAATATTTAAGGCCATGCATGTCTTTGGAAATATTCTTAGTCACTAGCTTCTCATGGATCTGTATCCTCTGCCGCGCGATACAACCGCACTTCTCATACGAGCCGTCAGATCTGATTTGGACGGTTCAATTTTTTCGAGCCTACCAATCTGGTATTTTCTAGGGGCCATTCAGATTAGATCAGACGATTGAGATAAAAAATGCGGCCAACAGCGCGCGGCAGAGGATGTGAATTCAACTTCTCATGGGTTTTGTTTGGATGGTGTGAGAATAAGAGAAATAAAGAAAGAAGTATTCCAAAGTGTGTAATTTTGTGAAGAGTTTGGATTGTTTATGTTGTCCCTAATTTGAAGGCCTAGAGAGGGGTGAATAGGCACAACAACAACTTTCTAAACCGGTATGGTCAATATTTGGTTCAATTCAAACTTGGTCTAACAATAATAACAAATCACAAGTAATTCACAAAGCAAGGGAAGTAAAGAGAGAAGAAAAGAAGTGACACGCGATATATTACTGAGTTCCGACCCGCTAGGAAGTGCTAGCCTTAGTCGTACGTCTCCGGGAGTTCCGCAACCACGAAATAGGACGCGCTCCGTTCAATTCCACAACGAACGGGACTACAAATTCGAACCAAATCACCTTGTTACAAGTACTCTCAAGGTGGATTGGCCTAACTCAATTAGACAAGCACAAACACTCAAAGAATTGAGGATCTAACCAAATCACTCAACAAATCTAGCAATTAGCACTAGTGGATTGGTTTACGCACTCTAATCTTAATGGTTTTGCTATTTTAATGCTCAAACACAGGAGGGTTTTAGAGTTGGCTGATTGGAGCTCAGAAAGACTGATTTAGCAAGCTAGCAAAAGTGTTTTTGCAGTCCCAAAGGGGCTGCTATAAATAGAAGGCGCCAAGAGCTCCAAAACAACTAAAAAATACCCAGTGCGTTACACGACGCACAAGACGCGTTGTGCAACGCATCACTAACCGTTATAAACAGGCCAAAAGCTGAACTGTACAGTTATCAGTGCGTTGCACAACGTAATAGGTCGTTGTGTAACGCACAGATAACCGTTATGATAAGACAGAACGGATAAGGTATCCGTTTGAGTTGTCAGAGCGTTGCACAACGCAAGGGACCCGTTATGCAACACTTCAACAGAGACAAACTCAACGGCTAAAAAAGGTGTCAGATGCGTTGTGTAACGTGACGACGCATTACATGACGCATAAAAAACTGCTCAAGGATTAAAGAAACACAGACGCGTTACACGACGCCTTGGTCAGTTATACAACGCCTCATTAAATGCATTAAATGCTTGGAATTTTGGCTAAAAAAAGAGACCAGAAATTCCAGAGAATTTACAAAAGAGCGTTGTGCGATCGTGCAGAGCGTTGTGTAACGCTCTGTTTAGATAGGCAAAGAGAAGCGTTGCACAACGGGAGGTGATGCATTGTATGACTTTCCAAGTGCGTTACACAACGTTCTAGAGCGTTATGTAACGCACTGTCTATTGTAACCAAAACGAAGAGAAGTTCAGCAAAGTATTGGTGCGTTGTCTAACGCGATAATTGCGTTGTACAACGCACTGTACTGAAAACCAGCATTCTAGCAGCAAAACGACTGAGATTAGTTTAGAGATTAAATATACCTAAACTATTGACTCCAACTAGTCCAAAGTAATCTCTTGAAGCTCCAAAACGTGTGCCACACTTGCTTTAGTCCATTCTTCAAAGAATCTAGCTATAAAACACTAAATGGATATATTAGTTTTAGGGTTTCGGTGTTGTTTTGCAAATCGGGAAATCGAGAGAAAATGTTTAACCTACAATCTCCCCCTTTTGCCGAGTTGCAAAACAACACCTAAGGTAAATTTGGGACTTGATACAACAAGGCAGAATACCACAAATTATCTAAATCTCCCCCTTTTTGCAAATAGGGAAAATGAAACCCAATAAGCACTTGAATATAAACCATAAAAATCCTCCCCCTTTCAAAAAGAATTTGGCGACTAAGGTCACTTGTTTAGGGGTATCTAACAGGGTTTAATCAAGGCATAAATATAGAACATGCATGCATAAGAATAGAGGAAGAGGTAATTAGAATATATAAAAAAAATGAACAAAGTCATTTTGCACACAACAATTCATTCAACTTAAAAGAAGAGTCATACAACATAATAGAAACCATTTAGCCATGCAAAACACCAAGAATTCAAAAGAGAAGCACATAAGGCAAAGAAACTATTGAAAGCATAAAAAAAAAAAAAAGGAAAGGCTAAGGGTTTGAGAGGGTTTTGGCCAAGGTTTTGGTGAGAGAGCAATTTAATCCTCCTCGGAATCAACATCACCGGCTCCACTTGAGGAGGCCGCCTTCTTGCTCCACTTTAGGATTTTCTTGAAATCTCGCTCCGTGTCACCCCAAAATTTTTGGAAATCATTTTGAAGGTTGGTGATCGCGGTAGTGGTGTTTTGGCGGTGGGCTTTCTCTTCTTCCTTCCAAGTGGCAAACCCGTGTTCAAGGGTGTCCATGCGAATGCCATAGTTGTCCAAGGTCGTATTGATAATGCCGAATTGCTCATTGACATTAGCATTGAAGGCATTGAATTGACTGTCCAAGTAGTCCTTGAGGTCAAAAGGCACGGAAGAGGAAGAAGTGCCCCTTGAGCTGGGCGGTGCATCAAAAATAGGCTCTTGGCCGATTGGAGCAAATTGGTTTGCCTTGGCGCCAGGTGCTACAATCCAAGAATTCTTCTTGTCATTTGGATTGGCTATGAGATGGTTATCGGCGGTAAGGACCCACCCCGTGGTCTTGAACACATTGATGAGATTTTTGGGGCGTGAGAAGTCATTGAAAGAAGGAGGTTGGCCCCACATATGCATATTTGGATTGACCCCTTCCTTGTAGAGAATGTGAGAAATGATGTGTAACATTATGGAAATTTGGATTTTTAATTTTTTATTTATTCGAAAACTAAACTGGTCGTTAGAAATTTCGCACTAACGAACGTTAATTAGATTCGGGTTTGAAACTAACGGGGTGACCTACATATACGAGCCCATGTTAAAATACGCACCTTTAGAGCCTGGCCCATTATAGCAGTAGGCGCTGGCCTCTTCCTTGCCTCCTCTCCAAGTTGATATCCCACAGAAGATTATTTCCATAATCCAATTTGTACAGTGCATCTAAATTTGCGTAGCTAGTAATTGATTTCCTTTTGTATACCAACCCCTCCCCCAAGTAATACAATTTCCACTCTTAGACTTACCTTACAAGCACGACAAGGATACAGGCAATATTTCAAATGATATGAAAAGGATCTACCTTGAACAGTACAAAGGAAGGCCCCCTCCTACCACGTACAACTAATTACTATACCTAAACTCCACTGTCTTTTCACCCGACCTTCTAACTGAATGGGGAGATGATCAGCGAGAGACGGGATTGACGAGGGACTGGACTTAGGCACGCGTAGCTTCGAACCCTCGACCATTTAAGCTTTCTTTGTTTTTCTTCAGCATTAAGGTGCGGATATTTAACCTGACATATGTTTTACTATTGACAAATGATAATATTTTTCATGCGTATAACATATTCTTGTCTCCCTGCTTTCCCTGTCCAGAAGGATTTTACTAAAAACAAAGAATTAAAGTTAGTATCTCGTTTTTAAACATTTTACTTGCGCATGTATATAAGCATATATAGGTGGTTTTTGACTCACTTACTTCCGTTACATGAAGATATTATTATAAGTAGTTGGTACTAATATTCCTCTTTGAATTTTTAGTTACGTAAGTATACCTGTACTTACCAATAAATATTATATCTATTTTGATCCCCTTGTATGCCCCATTTCGTTTTCTTATAAGTTTTTCATACTAATTTCTGAGTACCAACGTTTTGACCCGATAAGACCTTTATTCAACCAACGGTTCATATTATGTGTTTTCTAGAAATCTATACTTGTACTCTTACTTAAACAAAAATGAATTTTGACTTCACGTTAGTTTTATGCAAATCAGATCTGTTCTGAACAGGAGAATCTAGAAAGCTTTTTAAATCATGAAATTTTAATACACCTTACATGATTTTTTTTGTAAAAGATTTTCTTAGAAAACATACTGGTACGTGTACACGCATGGTTAGGGAATAGTCAAACTGCATCTTTTCCCTGAACTAAATATTTTATTTTAATGCTCATCTCCTAGTATATGTTATAAGTGTATGAATACCTATACTTTGGGTTTCGGATTTTCTGAAAGGTTTATAGGGTACAGTGGACACCTAGTTTTTGGAAAAACCCTTAATAAAAGAACAAATTTCGGATCTGTATATTTACTTAAACTATTAGCTTACAATAACGTAACAGAATATTATTCACTTGGAATTAATTGCATTATAATTATTACCATTAGTTTATTATATAATATAACGTTTGGGGTCTCTTAAAAATTTATAGGTATATAGACATTTATAAATATGAATTTATTTTCCTTTGCGATATTTTTATGATTAATTATAGGATTCAGTGCATTTTTAATTCTTGACTGAGTCTTGGCGTCATGGCACATACATGAAATACACATGAATGATAAAGAGAACTAAGTCCCAGGTACCTTGAGAAACCCACCCAGGAACTTGACATGTACATGCTTGTTACCCTCCACATGCGGCCTGCTCATGACAGGATGGAGATGAAACAGGGGTGCTGGCCATGCGACTCATTGTGCAGGACAACAAAAGTTATAAAAGTGAAATGATACATATAGTTGATATGAGTTATTAAAAATATTTCATCCTTAAGCCCCTCAATTTAATAAACGTGTTTTCATCTTAATTGTTTATTTTAAATAGTTGAATATATATTTGTATTTGTAGTATCGCACTGAGAGTTGTCAGGGCTCTCATCCGTATTGTTATTTATTTTAGATCCAGGTATCGAGAAACATGGCGAAGCGTATCCGCAAACTGAGTGAGACAAGATGATAGAAGCGGGTCATTAAATTGCCACAAGTTGTTAATTTATTCTATTTTGTTTAATTAGTTGCTTTAAACATTTGATCTAGCATGGGAAATTCCACAATAAATCCACCATGTTAGACATGTTGTCGTTATTGTAAGACAATAATTATTATTCAATAAATGTGGCAATTATTATCTATTGTTGATAGTGTATGTGATGCTTGTACGCCTAGCGTTTATACGCGGCGGGTTGTCACCCCCGTCTCGGGGTGTGACAACTTTAGTTGGTATCAGAGCCCGGCACATACAATATCAATTTCTGACCCGTTCTTTAGAGAGAGTCCTTCTTTTCTTCGTAGATTTTGACGCTTAACGATGGCTCTCCTTCGGAGATGTCGTTACTTTACCTGCTATGAAAACATATTAGTGTCTCATCCCAAAATTTAAGGAAGATAATTGTCCAATATTATTAATTAATTAAAGTTTGATGCTTTTCCTCCTAGATGGAACGTGTTAAAGGATATTGCAACATATCAGGTGTTACAGCCCTTACCGTGGTTAGCAATCATCACAGTGTGTCCCTAATCTCCTCGGAGTTCGTTTCAGCGAGTGATTTTAGTGTGAAACGTTCCAAGACTTGGCGTACAATTAAAATTTTCGGGAGAGACCACAAGATTTTTGCAAAAACTTGTTACAACTTGGAGGTGAAGGTGGAAAACTACAAGTGGCCGGTGGACCCGATCATTTATAACACGGCATCTTATGACCTAATCTTAGGAAGGGACTGGCTATACCACAATCATGCCATGTTATATCAAGTGGAGAAGGCCGTGAAGTTTTAGCCACTGTGTGAACACCCAATGCGCGTCAAGTTTTGCCAAAGGGACGGAGAAACAATGTCCTTCCTAACGATTCTTGAAGACTTTTATGAACAAGGAGGTCACACAAGAAATGATGCAGCTGAAAATCCTTACACCGAACATATTCCTCCTCATTCCCCACCTTCGTACCTTAGCAACACTGAGTTAAAGCTCGGATTAGTCTTACCTACAGAGGAAGTCAATTCGGAGGTAGAACCTGTGGAAACCTTCTTTGGTAGAGATAATGAAAAGTGGACAGAGAGTTCTCTTATTAGAATCTCCTTTCTAGTTTTTAATTTTTCCATTTAAATGGTGTACGTTAGTTTAGTTCGTTCATTCGAGTTTGAGCTTCTTGCTAGTGTTACTTGGGATAGCAAAATAATAATAATAAGCTCCTTATCTTGTAACTTGATTATTTTACTTAGTTATTTTCTTATCAAATAAATACATTATATATTTTGTTTGGAGTAAAGTACTTTTGATTTTAGAAAGCTTTACGTTGCTCTTAAGGCTCTGTTGTTGTTGTGTTCCCTTTAGATGGTACGTGGACATTGCGCCAATGCTCCCTCTCCTCCTAGGCATAACAACCAAAATGCAGCAACCTTGGAGGCAGTCTTGCAAGGCTTGGAACGTGTTGTTCGAGCAGCAACTGAAGTTAGGCCTCGCGAAGGGGACGACTTTTACGAGCTCTACCGCTCTTTCTCCTCCCTCCGTCCGTCCAACTTCGATGGGGCTAAAGGTTTCTTAGCAGCTGAGGACTGGCTGGCTGAGATCCAAGACAAGTTTCGCTTAGTTCGTGCACCAGAAGTGAACCAAGTGGAACTAGCGACTCAATTTCTGGTAGGCCATGCTCGTTTCTGGTGGCAAGAGGCTAAGAGACGTTACAATGGTAATCCAGACGTCATTCCTTGGGAATGGTTCAAGAGGCAGTTCGAAGGACGATATTTGGACACCCTGTCGAGGGAGAAACTTCGCCAAAACTTTTTGAACCTCAAACAAGATGGAGGCACGGTCACAGAGTTTAACTCCAAGTTTGAAGGCTTGATGCGTTACGCTCCTGACATTGCCAATGACCAATTCCATCTGAGACAACAGTACCTACGTGGATTGAACCCACGTCTGGCCCAACTCATAGACAGGCCAGATCTCGACCTTCTCCCTGATCTGATGTCCCAGGCAGCAACGATCGAGTCTTACGAACCTCATATCGGCCAAGAAGGTGGCTCTCGTAATGTAAGGCCAAAGATTGACGCACCTAAGGTCGTAACCCCAAGGATGGGAGCTGGAGTATACAAGGAAGGATGGTGTAGATGCTGCCAACTACCACATGCTGAGTCACAGTGTCGTGTTCTTTCTGGACAATGCTTCAACTGCAATGAAACTGGACACATCCAACGAGATATATTGTCCTAGGCCTAAACCGCAAGACAAAATAAGGCCCGTTCTAGGGGCTGGAATAAATAGAGGAAACCCAATTCATATAACTACCCATCCAGAAACAAGAAACTATGGCAGGGTTGGAGTGCAACATTATTGTTGTTCTCATGGTGCAAAAGAAGGCATAGAAGCAACTGGGGAAGTAGAGAAAACCGTGGAGGATGATGCCTTCATAGAATTTTCAGCAGGTACTATGGGTTCCATTTGAATAATTTACCTTACATCCTGAAAAATATTAAGGTTAGTTGCTTAGTTATCAATCCTCCAAGTGTTTAGGGCAACGAGAAAGCACACAAACCAAAGATCAACTCAGATGTCTACAGATTACAACCTGGGAAACTTAGTTAATACTTTTAGAAATGTTAAACCTCGAACTTGTTCAGAGGAATGAACATGAGTTCTAAGCGGGTGGATACGTAACATTACATAATTTTAAAATTGTAATACAGATATAGATATATAGTTATTATTATTTCACTTGTCGAATTTCGAGGACGAAATTCTTTTTAAGGGGGTAAGAATGTAACATTATGGAAATTTGGATTTTTAATTTTTTATTTATTCGAAAACTAAACTGGTCGTTAGAAATTTCGCACTAACGAACGTTAATTAGATTCGGGTTTGAAACTAACGGGGTGACCTACATATACGAGCCCATGTTAAAATACGCACCTTTAGAGCCTGGCCCATTATAGCAGTAGGCGCTGGCCTCTTCCTTGCCTCCTCTCCAAGTTGATATCCCACAGAAGATTATTTCCATAATCCAATTTGTACAGTGCATCTAAATTTGCGTAGCTAGTAATTGATTTCCTTTTGTATACCAACCCCTCCCCCAAGTAATACAATTTCCACTCTTAGACTTACCTTACAAGCACGACAAGGATACAGGCAATATTTCAAATGATATGAAAAGGATCTACCTTGAACAGTACAAAGGAAGGCCCCCTCCTACCACGTACAACTAATTACTATACCTAAACTCCACTGTCTTTTCACCCGACCTTCTAACTGAATGGGGAGATGATCAGCGAGAGACGGGATTGACGAGGGACTGGACTTAGGCACGCGTAGCTTCGAACCCTCGACCATTTAAGCTTTCTTTGTTTTTCTTCAGCATTAAGGTGCGGATATTTAACCTGACATATGTTTTACTATTGACAAATGATAATATTTTTCATGCGTATAACATATTCTTGTCTCCCTGCTTTCCCTGTCCAGAAGGATTTTACTAAAAACAAAGAATTAAAGTTAGTATCTCGTTTTTAAACATTTTACTTGCGCATGTATATAAGCATATATAGGTGGTTTTTGACTCACTTACTTCCGTTACATGAAGATATTATTATAAGTAGTTGGTACTAATATTCCTCTTTGAATTTTTAGTTACGTAAGTATACCTGTACTTACCAATAAATATTATATCTATTTTGATCCCCTTGTATGCCCCATTTCGTTTTCTTATAAGTTTTTCATACTAATTTCTGAGTACCAACGTTTTGACCCGATAAGACCTTTATTCAACCAACGGTTCATATTATGTGTTTTCTAGAAATCTATACTTGTACTCTTACTTAAACAAAAATGAATTTTGACTTCACGTTAGTTTTATGCAAATCAGATCTGTTCTGAACAGGAGAATCTAGAAAGCTTTTTAAATCATGAAATTTTAATACACCTTACATGATTTTTTTTGTAAAAGATTTTCTTAGAAAACATACTGGTACGTATACACGCATGGTTAGGGAATAGTCAAACTGCATCTTTTCCCTGAACTAAATATTTTATTTTAATGCTCATCTCCTAGTATATGTTATAAGTGTATGAATACCTATACTTTGGGTTTCGGATTTTCTGAAAGGTTTATAGGGTACGGTGGACACCTAGTTTTTGGAAAAACCCTTAATAAAAGAACAAATTTCGGATCTGTATATTTACTTAAACTATTAGCTTACAATAACGTAACAGAATATTATTCACTTGGAATTAATTGCATTATAATTATTACCATTAGTTTATTATATAATATAACGTTTGGGGTCTCTTAAAAATTTATAGGTATATAGACATTTATAAATATGAATTTATTTTCCTTTGCGATATTTTTATGATTAATTATAGGATTCAGTGCATTTTTAATTCTTGACTGAGTCTTGGCGTCATGGCACATACATGAAATACACATGAATGATAAAGAGAACTAAGTCCCAGGTACCTTGAGAAACCCACCCAGGAACTTGACATGTACATGCTTGTTACCCTCCACATGCGGCCTGCTCATGACAGGATGGAGATGAAACAGGGGTGCTGGCCATGCGACTCATTGTGCAGGACAACAAAAGTTATAAAAGTGAAATGATACTTATAGTTGATATGAGTTATTAAAAATATTTCATCCTTAAGCCCCTCAATTTAATAAACGTGTTTTCATCTTAATTGTTTATTTTAAATAGTTGAATATATATTTGTATTTGTAGTATCGCACTGAGAGTTGTCAGGGCTCTCATCCGTATTGTTATTTATTTTAGATCCAGGTATCGAGAAACATGGCGAAGCGTATCCGCAAACTGAGTGAGACAAGATGATAGAAGCGGGTCATTAAATTGCCACAAGTTGTTAATTTATTCTATTTTGTTTAATTAGTTGCTTTAAACATTTGATCTAGCATGGGGAATTCCACAATAAATCCACCATGTTAGACATGTTGTCGTTATTGTAAGACAATAATTATTATTCAATAAATGTGGCAATTATTATCTATTGTTGATAGTGTATGTGATGCTTGTACGCCTAGCGTTTATACGCGGCGGGTTGTCACCCCCGTCTCGGGGTGTGACATGATGTGGCCATAAGGGAGAAACATTTGGGTCGATTGGCGGACCTTGTGCATGTGGCTAAGGATGAGATAGGGAATGTTCACCATTGATTTCTTCTCAAGTATTGACCTCAAAAGAAACACCTCTCTCTTCTCAACATTTGCCTTGATGGTTTTCTTGGGAGCTATGACGTTGTTGATGATCAAGAAGAGGAAGCAATGATATGCCGGGAGATTGGTGGCCGAGAATTGAGCTAGGTCAACCGCTTGCCAACAATAGAACCACTCATGATATTTCTCAAAAGATTCTATGTCTCCATGATGATTAGAGGGCCAATCTTGATGCACATAAATGTGCTTTCCTTCATCTTTCAACCCGAAATATCGACAAAGTTTTTCCATGGTTAGGTGAATAGCCACGCCACATACATAGGAGTGAGCTATTGGCAAGTCGTTGGTATAGGTCACTCGAAGGTTGGCATAGAAAAGTTTGACAAGATGGGGCCGAAAAGCCTCGGTACAATCCAAAAGACCGGATATGGACCAATGATCAAGATAAGGTTTGAGGCGATCCCACTCATAATTTGCAAAGGATATGTTAGTTTCTTCCGGGTGTTGTTTAAGGTAGTAACAATCGGTTAGACCACGGTTATTTCCAAGAATGCTACTATTGAAGTAACGGAAACAAGTATCCCGAGAGAAGAAAAATTGGTTGTTGCTAGTGATGGCTCAATTTTCACCCATAGAAGATGGGGCTATGTCCATTGGTATGTTGTCAGTTTGGTCGGGTTGTTCCGGGTTGGAAGAGGATGCACCTTGGGGGTTTCTCCTAGACCTTTTATTTGTGGCGGTTTTGGGTGGAGCCATTGAAATAAGATAACAAAGGATGAGAGTAACCTTTAAGAAGAAGAGCGAGAGGTGAAGTGGAGACCATGGAGAGCTTGTTGCTGAAGCCGATTGAAAATCCGACGGTCGGATCGCCGGAAAAGAGGGTGAAGGTGGTTGCTAGGGTTTTAGAGAATTGAGAGAAAGGGGAAGAGAGAGAAAGAGTGAGTGGGTGGAGTTTGTAGAGGAGAGAGAGAGGAGTAGAAAGGTGGTCTCAGTCGAGAGAGAGAGTGAGGGAGTTGAGAGTATTGAGAGAGAGAGAGAGAGAGAGAGAGAGAGAAGTTTTTGGAGAAAGAAGAAGGGTTCTGTCGGTTTGGAGAAGAAGGAAGAGAAAAAGGCGAAAAATCGAAGTTAAAGGCGCCTCTTGGCGATAGAACGTTACATAACGCAACATGTGCGTTGCATAACTCACTGAGAGCCAGTTCAGCGAAAAACATAGACACAGAGCGTTATGTAACGCACTTTGAGAGTTACACAACGCACAGTTAAATAGATTCAAAAATAAAAAAAACCAAATAGTGTCACGAAACGATTCGTTGAGCAACGTAAAAAATGTGTTGTACAACGTATTGAAGAGTCAAGCAACGCAAAGAGGCGTTGTACAACGCAATTTAAGAAAAAAGAAACATTTAATAACGCATCAACACGTTGTGTAACGTTTATGGAGCGTTACATAACGTTATATTGCGTTGTATAACGTTTTGCAGAAAGAAATTCAACAAAAAAAGAGGCATCGATTTAAATTAACAGTGCGTTGTATAACGTGCCAGGAGCGTTATACAACGCACTGGCCAGAAAACTGAGTTTTGACCAGAAAACTGAGAAAAGTTCAATTAAAACGGTTTTTCAACTAAAATATCAATCAAACAGTCTCCAAAAGACACAGACAACTATGCTAAGCAATAAAAATTAATCTTTGAGTTCAAGCATACCGAGCTTGAACCTAAGTTCAAGATATTGTTGAGTAGGGAGAGGTTTTGTGAAGATATCGGCAATTTGCTCTTTTGTGTCGATGTAAATCAACTCCATATCACCTTTCTCAACATGATCACGGATGAAATGATATCGTATCTCTATGTGCTTGGTTCTAGAGTGCAATACCGGATTTTTGGATATAAGGATGGCACTAGTATTGTCACACAATATTGGTACCTTTTGGAAAACTAACTCAAAATCCCTAAGGATTTGCAACATTCAAAGAAGTTGGGTACAACAACTACCGGCTGCTACATACTCCGCTTTCGCGGTAGAGAGAGCAACTGAATTTTGCTTACGACTAGACCAAGAAACTAGTGAACCACCAAGAAATTGGCAAGTTCGACTAGTACTTTTGCGGTCCATACGGTCACCGGCAAAGTCGGCATCGGTATACTCTAGCAAGTCTAGTTCGGTTTGTCTACCATACCAAAGACCTAGGTTTTGAGTACCCTTAACGTATCTCAAGATACGTTTTACCGCTTTATGGTGAGACTCCTTAGGATTGACTTGGTACCTTGCACATAGACATACGGCATACATAATATCCGGCCTACTAGCCGTGAGATAGAGTAGGCTATCGATCATGCCTCGATAGAGAGTTATGTCCATAAGCTTGCCTTTCTCATCCGCATTGATATTTGCACTTTTGCCCATGGGTGTGTCTAAACTCTTGCTATCTTCAACACCAAATTTCTTCACCAACTCCTTGGCGTTTTTGAATTGGTTCACAAAGATACCATCCTTGAGTTGTTTGATTTGAAGCCGCAAGAAGAAGGTGTGTTCTCCCATCATGCTCATCTCAAATTCACTACTCATCAAGGAGGAAAACTCTTGGGCAAGAGTTGCATTAGTGGAACCAAAGATAATATCATCCACATAAATTTGCACAAGTAGTAAATGGTCATCTCTTTTCTTAGTGAAAAGAGTTGTATCCATTTTGTCCCTACTAAAACCATTTTCTAGAAGAAAGGTACAAAGTCTACCATACCAAGCTCTAGGAGCTTGCTTCAAACCATAAAAAACTTTGTGAAGCTTATACACATGGTCCGGATTAAAATGGTCAACAAAATTGGGTGGTTGTTGAACATAAACTTCCTCATCTATCCAACCATTTAGAAAAGCGCTCTTGACATCCATTTGAAATAGGGTAAAGCCTTTGTTAGCGGCATAAGCCAAGAGCATTCTAATGAATTCAAGACGAGCAACGGGTGCAAAGGTCTCCTCAAAATCAATACCTTCTTGTTGCTTGAAACCTTGTGCAACCAAACAGGCTTTGTTTTTAACCACAATACTATCCTCACTTAACTTGTTTCTATAGACCCATTTGGTACCGATAACTTGCTTACCGCTTGGTAAGGATACAAGTTCCCAAAATTGATTTCTTTCAAATTGGTTCAACTTTTCTTGCATGACAATAATCCAATTTGGGTCAACATTGGCCTCTTTGAAGGATTTTGGTTCAAGTTGAGAAACAAATGCACAATGACCAATAGTTTGTTGCAAACTAGATCTAGTCCTAACACCTTCCCTAGGGTCACCTATGACATTAGTAAGAGGATGAGAGGAAACTTCTCTAAGCACTTCGGGAGGCTCATGAACCGGTTAGAGTGAAGGTTGAGGTTGAGGATCTTCATGAGGCATTTCATTTTGAGTTGTATCTATGATGTTCTCCTCGTGAGTCTCTCCCCCTATCAAATTGTCATCAACCCGGTTCAAAGGCTCTTCAATTATCACCGGTGGTTGTGCTTGGGGTTGAAACTCGATTTCTTGCGTAGTTTCTCCCACTTGTGTACCTACAATAGAGTTACCTTTTTTGGATTCCTCAAGGACCTTTTCATCAAATTTTACATTTATAGACTCAATAACTACCTTCGAGTTTGGCAAATAGACTCTATACGCTTTGCTTGTGTTTGAGCAACCAACAAAAATACCGGGTAAGGACTTGGCATCAAACTTGGTTACTTTAGGAGACTCATCAAGGACAAAACATTTGGAGCCAAATACACGAAAATATGATATATTAGGAGTATGACCGAACCATAATTCAAAAAGAGTTTTTTTGAGTTGGGAACGAATGCATGCACAGTTTACTACATGACATGCTGTATTTACCGCTTCGGCCCAAAAAAATTTGGGTACGGCAAATTCATGTAGCATGTTGCGTGCTAACTCTTGTAAGGTAAATTTCTTCCTCTCCACTACACCGTTTTGTTGAGGGGTGCGTGGAGCGGAAAACTCTTGTTTATATCCTTTTTCTATGCACAATTCATCAAATTTAGCATTTTCAAATTCCCTTCCATGGTCACTACGAATTCTAGAGATTTTCAACCCTTTTTCGTTTTCAATCCGATTGCTAAATTTTACAAAATGGTCAAATGTTTCTTCCTAATGTGCAAGAAAGAAAATCCAAGTAAAGCGACTATAGTCATCTACCACCACAAAGACACACTTTTTCTTACTAATACTCAAGACATTAATTGGTCCAAACAAGTCCATATGAAGCAATTGCAAAGGTTGAAAGGTTGAGATGATCTCTTTGGTTTTGAAACTAGACTTGGTTTGCTTGCCCTTCATGCAAGCTTCACACAACCCATTTAAGTCAAGTTTATGTGATGGAAGACCACGTACAAGTTTCAATTTCACAAGTTTCTTGATGGAGTCTAGAGAAACGTGACCAAGTCTTCTATGCCATAACCATGAACCGGTAGCTATGGCACTAAAGCATTGTTCACCATTGGTGAAGTGAAAGTTCAAGTAGTAGACATCCTTTTTCCTTTGTCCCGTGTAAACAAGAGAATTATTCGAACTTTGATGCACAAAATAAGAGGAGTATTCAAACTTCAAATAATACCCCGCATCACATAGTTGACTCACTCTTAAAAGGTTGTAGTTGAGACCATCCACAAGGTAAACATTAAAAACCGTTAGATTTTTGTTTCCAACCGAGCCTATACCAATAATAGAGCTCCTCCTAAGATTATTACCAAAAGTAACCTCACCACCATCAAAAGGTTCAAGTGTCTTGAAACAAGATTCATCACCCGTCATGTGATTTGAACAACCACTATCTATGATCCAAGCACTTCTCTTGAATGATGATGACAAACAAACCTACAAGAATACATATTAGTTAGAAACAAACAACTAATATATCATCCTTGTAATCTCTCCCCCTTAAGATTTGACAAGAGCGCCCTTGGGGAAAGAAGATGGCTAACTAAGCCACACTCGAACCACTTCCACTAATTAAAATGGATGTGGAAGCGACTTTAGGAACCCAAATCATACTAGTTGAACCGGATGTATGATTTGCTTTCCTAACCTTGCATTCTAGTGTGACATGGCCATTCTTACCACAATAGTTGCAACAAGCACTAGTTGGCTTGTTCACTTGTGAACTTTCTCTAACAAAATGGGTTTCAAAATGACGCCTAAGCTCCATGACCCTAATCTTTGGGTCCTTAGAGAAAGTGTATGATTGAGAGTTTCTCAAATTTGATTTTTGAAAAATCTTTTTGTTTTGTTGAGAGACTTTTTGGTTTCCCCCATTGATTTGAGGTCTAGTGTGTGTTCTATTCTTATTCCCACCATTGTTTTGAAAATGATGAAAACACCCATCAGGTCCTTTGAAATACAAGTTGCTTGGGTCCCGATTGCTTTGGAAATTCTTTTGAGGTCTTTGAGACCCATTTCTATTCCTACCAAAACTCTTTTGAGCACCATTTTGAGAACCAACAAAATTCTTTTGCCCTTGCCCGTGTGTGTTCCTACCATTGGTGCTCTTGTGATAAAATCTCTTATTTTATGTCGGGCTTGATACGGTTCTTGGTCTAGAAAAGGATTGATTCCTTTTTTTGAAGCCAAGACCCATTTTGTCATTGGGTTTTTGTCCCACAAACATTTTATCAAGATTCATTTTGGTGCTATGAGAAACACTAGACGAACTCGAAGCCCTTTCATTTTTCAAAACATTCGTCTCACTCAAAGGAGTTTGACATTTTTCACAAATATTTGGTTTTTCAAAACTTTCAATCATACTCTTATACCTTGTCACCAAAGATTCAAGATCATGCACCTTAGTCTTCAAAAGACTAATTTGCTCTTTTTGACTAACAATAGTCTTAAGGGACTCATCAAGATAATCATTCAACCTATCAAATTGCGAGTTTGTATCATCATTCAAGCACAAGTCATTCTCACTATCATAATCGCTATCACTACAAGAGGATGAGTTTAGAAATACCTCATTTGTAACCTTAGGCATTTCAATGGCAATTGTAGATGGTTCCTCTTGGATAGTCGTTGGAGCTTGTGTAAGGGTCGATGTAGAGGTTGATGCTTCATCAAGGCTAGCTTTGCTCAATTGATGCACATAGATGTTCCCTCGGTTGAACTCGTTGAAGACCTCCTTCACCAAGTCATCTAGGTTGTCATCCACCGGCATCACTACACCATTGACTTGAGCCACAAGAGCAAGGTTGTCAAAGTCGCACTCGGATTCCGAATCGGATTGAGAGGATGAGCTTGAATCGGAATCATTGTCCCAAGTTGCTTGCATGGCTTTCTCACCCTTCTTCTTGCTCTTGTAGTGTCCCCTCTTGGACTTGAATCGGCCATCACCCCTTCTCTTGCCACCATCTTCCTTATCCTTCTTCAATTGAGGGAAGAGCTTGAAGCAAGAGTACATGGTGTGACCTTCCTTTTGGCACACGAAGCAAAGAGCTCTTTCATCATTCTCAAGTCTTTCTTTGTTGAACTTTCCCTCAAAGATCATGATGGCTCGAAACATCTTTGAGAGAACGGCTCCTTGCTTATCCTCATCAAGGTCGATAATGCCCTTGGTCTTGTCACTTGAGTGGCGGTGCCTCCCTTGGTGGTTGTCGTTGTATCGGTTCTTGGAGGGAGATGCCTTGTTGTCACTAGCCGACAATACCACAGTTTTGGACTCATACTTCAATTCTCTAAGTTGCTTGAGCTTCTCTTCCACACACCGGTAATGAGTATAGATGATC
Source organism: Rhynchospora pubera (assembly GCA_028095005.1). Taxonomy (NCBI): domain Eukaryota; kingdom Viridiplantae; phylum Streptophyta; class Magnoliopsida; order Poales; family Cyperaceae; genus Rhynchospora; species Rhynchospora pubera. The sequence goes on along the minus strand of CM051460.1, from coordinate 81,485,206 downwards.
TTCGGTGTGAGGTTGTTGTGGGACCTTTGTTGTGTCTCAAGAGTCGAGATGAGATTGTCGAATTGAGGTCTTCCCACCAAAGCCCTAAGCAATCTTCCTATCACACGACTATCAGATAGGGTTTCTCCTATGTTGTTTAATTCATCGAGCAATTGTATAAACCGAGTATATATTTCCTCGATGCATTCATCATCCCTTATGCGAAAATTATCTAATCTAGACTCCAACTCAAATTGACGGGAGCTTTTGATTAGAGAATTTCCCTCATAACGGTTCAAGAGAGAAACCCACATTTCATGTGCACTAGTAGAACTACCAAAAATGGCTGCTATGGACTCATGTACTGAGTTTAACAAGACATTGACGACATTGTCATTTTTGGTCCTAATGGTCTTAAAGGCATGAGTCTCTCTACCTTCACTATCAACCAATGGTGTATATGGCTTATCAACAACATCCCAAAGGTCAATTAAGTTGAGGTATACAACCATACATCTCTTCCAATAACGGAAGTTCTTGCAAGTGGAACCAAATTTGTTCGATTTTTCTATCACCCTAGAGGCCATGAATCGAGGTTATCTATCTAACTAGAAGGTCAAAAGATAACCCCTGCTCTGATACCACTTTGTTGTCCCTAATTTGAAGGCCTCGAGGGGGGTGAATAGACACAACAACAACTTTCTAAACCGGTATGGTCAATATTTGGCTCAATTCAAATTTGGTCTAACAATAATAACAAATCACAAGCAATTCACAAAGCAAGGGAAGTAAAGAGAGAAGAAAAGAAGTGACACGCGATATATTACGGAGTTCCAACCCGCTAGGAAGTGCTAGCCTTAGTCGTACGTCTCCGGGAGTTCCGCAACCACGAAATAGGGCACACTCCGTTCAATTCCACAACGAACGGGACTACAAATTCGAACCAAATCACCTTGTTACAAGTACTCTAACCAAATCACTCAACAAATCTAGCAATTAGCACTAGTGGATTGGTTTACACACTCTAATCTTAATGGTTTTGCTAATTTAATGCTCAAACACAGGAGGATTTTAGAGTTGGTTGATTGGAGCTCAGAAAGTCTGATTTAGCAAGCTAGCAAAAGTGTTTTTACAGTCCCAAAGGGCTGCTATAAATAGAGGGCACCAAGAGCTCCAAAACAACTCAAAAATACCCAGTGTGTTACACGAAGCACAAGACGCGTTGTGCAACGCATCACTAGCCGTTATAAACAGGCCAAAAGCTGAACTGTACAGTTATTAGTGCGTTGCACAACGTAATAGGTCGTTGTGTAACGCACAAATAACCGTTATAATAAGACAGAACGGATAAGGTATCCGTTTGAGTTGTCAGAGCGTTGCACAACGCAAGGGACCCGTTATGCAACACTTCAACAGAGACAAACTCAACGGCTAAAAAAGGTGTCAGATGCGTTGTGTAACTTGACGACGCGTTACATGACGCATAAAAAACTGCTCAAGGATTAAAGGAACACAGACGCGTTACACGACGCCTTGGTCCGTTATACAACGCCTCATTAAATGCATTAAATACTTGGAATTTTGGCTAAAAAAAGAGACCAGAAATTCCAGAGAATTTACAAAGGAGCGTTGTGCGATCGTGCAGAGCGTTGTGTAACGCTCTGTTTAGAAAGGCAAAGAGAAGCGTTGCACAACGGAGGTGATGCGTTGTATGACTTTCCAAGTGTGTTACACAACGTTCTGGAGCGTTATGTAATGCACTGTCTGTTGTAATCAAAACGAAGAGAAGTTCAGCAAAGTACTGGTGCGTTGTCTAACGCGATAATTGCGTTGTACAACGCACTGTACTGAAAACCAGCATTCTAACAGCAAAACGACTGAGATTAGTTTAGAAATTAAATATACCTAAATTATTGACTCTAACTAGTCCAAAGCAATCTCTTGAAGCTCCAAAACGTATGCCACACTTGTTTTAGTCCATTCTTCAAAGAATCTAACTATAAAATACTAAATGGATATATTAGTTTTAGGGTTTCGGTGTTGTTTTGCAAATCGGCAAATCGAAAGAAAATGTTTAACCAACAGTTTATAATAAATTTATTTCATTATTCTCTTATTCCCACATCTCATCCAAACGGAGCCATGGTGTGCCTCCTTTTCTGACTTCAGTTCTAGTGCGAACAATTATTGGCAGCTTAGAGTAAGACTCTGGAAAATGTTTATGTTTTTCCTCGGACCATTTTGCACCCAAACCTTCAGGCTTTTTTATCTTTTGAGAATGTAAGCTTTGGATGCTGAAGTATGGTATTCCAGTTCCCATTCCCATGTCGCTCTACCCCTTTCCAAAGTGAGTCCAGCTCTTCCTGCGACCAGGCATCTAGCTTCAATTTATCCTAAAACAAAAGTTATGAAGAATTTTATTGGATATAATTTTTTTTAGAACTCTCTTAAATTAACAGTTAAAACTTAAAACTCACAAAATTCTTCATATATTACTTCTTCTTACATATAAATTCTTTACATAGACTAAAAACATGTCTTTCCAATAATCTAAACACACTAAAAACTACTTATTCTTACTATTATCTATGAATGATTTTCACTTTTTAATATTTACTTGGGATTTAATATATTGAACTCTTTGACTTTCTCCTCAAATCATTTGCAGGTCTATAATTAGGACAATTAACACCGAAATTATTTTATTTAACAATTTGTACAGTAAAAATTTTAATACAAAAAATTAATTTATTTTTTTAATAAAAAGAAAGTTCGTACGCGTTTTATAAAAGCGTACATTATCTCTCCTTCCTACCCATTTATAAAACGCGCTCGAAGGTTTCGAACGCGTTTTATAAACGGGTAGGAAGGGGAATAAATTCACTGCTTCAAAGACTGGTCAGACCTTCGTACCCGTTTATAAAACGCGTTCAGAGTCTTCGAGCGCGTTTTATAAATGGGTAGGAAGGCGTAAATTTTTCGAAATGGAGTTATTACCGCTTTTTTCTAAATTAATAGGAAAATTAATGTTAAAATTAATTTTCCAATACCATTTTTAAATAAAATTATTCTGAAAATAAATATTCTAATATGAATTTTAAATAAAATTAATGCGAAAATTAATGTAAAAATTAATAATCCAATAGCATTTTTAAATTAATACAAAAATTATTATGAAAATGAATATTGAAATATGAATTTTAAATAAAATTAATGCGAAAAAATTAATGTCAAAATTAATATTCGAATGTCATTTTTAAATAAAATTGATATGAAATTAAATGTGATATTTTAAAAATTGTAAATTTAACCTAAATTGTAATAAAAATAAATTTAACCAAAATTTTCACATTAATTTTTCTATTAATTTTGAAAAAAAACGATAATAACTCCATTTCGAAAAATTTATGCCTTCCTAATATGAAATTTCCAATACCATTTTTAAATAAAATTATTCTGAAAATAAATATTCTAATATGAATTTTAAATAAAATTAATGCGAAAATTAATGTAAAAATTAATAATCCAATAGCATTTTTAAATTAATACGAAAATTATTATGAATATGAATATTTTAATATGAATTTTAAATAAAATTAATGCGAAAAAAAGTTAATGGCAAAATTAATATTCGAATGTCATTTTTAAATAAAATTAATAGGAAATTAAATGTGATATTTTAAAAATTGTAAATTTATCCTAAATTGTAATAAAAATGAATTTAACCTTAAATTTCACATTAATTTTCCTATTAATTTTGAAAAAAACGGTAATAACTCCATTTCGAAAAATTTACGCCTTTCTATCCGTTTATAAAACGCGCTCGAAGGCTCCGAACGCGTTTTATAAACGGTACGAAGGTTTGACCAGCCTCAAAAGACGTAACTGAAATGGTGAATTTATTCCCCTTTCTACCCGTTTATAAGACGCGTTTGAAGCTTTCGAGCGTGTTTTATAAATGTGTAGGAAGGAAAAATAATGTACGCTTTTATAAAATGCGTACGAACTTTCTTCTTATTAAAAAAAATTAATTAATTGTTTGTATTAAAATTTTTACGTATAAATTCTTAAATAAAATAATTTTGGCAATTACCAAGTACCTAGCGGACTTTAATTTCCTCTGTATAACATGCAAACTTCTGTCCTAGGCTTTCTCGATGATCCTTTTCCTTTATCCTTTAGCGACGAAAATATCAACGTGCGCCTTATGTACATATTGTTGTTTCAATATTCTTGTTATGGAAACTTGTAGCGTAGGTCTCCTTTAATAATTAGAAAGCTTTTTTTTTCTAAAATAATTAGAAAGTTCACTCAATAGAAACATATTTAATGCTCTCTGTTCAGATTTGAGTCAGCATTAGTATATCCATGTCTTGGATTACCACGAATTGTGCCATAAAATACGTGATGGAGTCTCTTCTCTGGGAGTTGCTTTGGGCAGCAGAGTTTTTACTAGGAACAACATAATTTTTTTCAGAATGACAAAATCACCCTTCTAAAATAAAAGGAAATTCATTGATATGAATCTCCCACCAAAGTTTGTCCTTCCCTCCTTTTCTATGAACTAGCAGCAGTGCCCGCTCAATGTGCGGGCAATTTTTTATTTGATATATTTTAAAAAATTAAGGACTTTTAGTATATATATTTTTTTTATCTGATTTTTTTTGTTCTTAAAAAATTAGACCATCTTCACACTGTAAATCTTAATTTCAGCACCAGATACTGGTATATTTTGCTCGGTTGTTTATTGTACAGAGCCAGTACAAACAGTTTGGCATTGGTTGCACACTGGTTTTATGTCCATATGAAGAGTAACTCACACACAGTTTGGCATTGGTTGCACACTGGTTTTTACGTCCATATGAAGAGTAATTCCTGTTCCTCGTCAGTTGTAGCCCTAGACTATTGAATAGCTTCCATTTTTGTGGATACTGCATACCATAACTTAAAAGGAGATCATCAAGGCTCCAGAAAAAATGAGCTAACTTGACCCAGAACATAATATATTGGAGTCAGATTAAGATCAAATGGTGCTTAAACATTATGAATCAGTTTAGAGGTTCGATTTCTTTTTTGAAGAAAAAAGGTAAAAAACCCAAATGAATAATTTTTTTAAAATAAAGGTAAGAAACCGAAATGAATAATTATTTGTATCAGTAAAACAAAATGACAGTACTTGATCTACTTTTGTGAATGTACCAAAAATATAAACTCATTCTTGTTCGCAGTAGAACACTGGAAGTGCCTACAAAAAGCAACATTGACATTATCATATTAGAATTAGATTCATTGCTGGTTTAAATTATTCAGTTTCGTTCACATAATCATATGAGATATACCTTTGTTATATAATGAAAAATACAACAATCACCGACTCATTCTTATTGCACATACATTTTGAAAAGATCAATAATTAGAACTATAATCTTTAAACAATAAATTCAACAAATAAATAAATGACCCACACTTTTAAACTCCAAATTCCTGAAAAGTAAAATCTCTATCAATTTGAACAATTTGCAAGCCAAACACTAAACGATTAGGTTGAGGATAGACATCTATTGACTAATTTTTAGAAGCTTTATTGGAAAAACAGAATGATCGATGCCCATTTCATTTTAAGCATATTTATTTTTTAAAAGATAGCATGATACTTTCAGAATTGAATAAGTCATCTTGCCTTATCTCATATTAGTTGAATAGTCATCTTGACTTATCTCATATTAATTTATAAACAAACTAATGCAATTTATGACTTAAAGCTTAGTGAAAGTTCAAATAAAAATATGTCGTCTAAAATTTACTCAAGCATAGCTCCACAAGAAAAGGCATAAATAAAAAATTTTACCCAAGAATCAAGCAGCCATTAGTGAAGAAGAACAAAGGAGCATCATCAGTGAGAATCATCAGTAAGAACCAAGTTCTTCAAAAAACGGTAGTACCCCAATGCCAATTGCAAGAATCTATTGGATACAAACCAAACTTGTCAGCTTGACAAATGAAACAAAATTAAAGAAAAAACAAAAAAGGCTAGGCATTTGCCAGCTCACCCAGCTGGTCCCACAAAGCCATTTCACCTTTCTTTTTAGAATTGAGGCAGGCAAGGAAAGGTTGATGATATAGCTAGTTTAATATCATCTAGGGAACCATATGCACATCCTTTCATCAAATTGATCTCACCAAATTGGGAATGGATAGACTGTTTTCAATTCAAAACTGGCACAAGACTAACATGAACCAAGCAGAAGTTATCGGGACCTGAAGATATTAACCAAAAATGTCAGAAGAAAATTATAACAACAAACAAATTAAAAAAAATTAAGGAAAAAAAGGTAGAAAGAAGTTTTACGAACACGATATGAGAATTGACCAAGAGCTTCAATAAAAGGCATCGACTCAATATCCCCTTTATCAAAATAATGAAGATAAGTAGAAATTGATGCCCCACTTAGCACTCATTTGTGCAATTGAGCTTCATTTAAACCAATAGTCTCAATTAACCTCATTGCATCATTAGCTTCACATTATCTAATATAGTCTCAACTAACTGCTCCAACAAGATGAATTCCACAAATTGTGCGTTAATTGCCCACAACTGTTCCAACAAATATCAACAATTAACCCCAAATCAATACCTAGAGCTGATTGATTGCATACTAACCTGAGCCCAAGTTTCTCTTTGGGTTTTAATATTGACAATGATCAGGTAATATTTTTTTCACACACTTTTTGTACTGTACCTTGATGAAATCGGCAACAATCATGGCAGTCCGTTGGGGATTGAGTGTGTTCACAGGTGTAGCTCTCATCTCTTGTGTTACACCATATATATGCAAGGCTGAAAGCAAAGGCCCCACAATCATCTAAACAAGAGTAAAAAAAAAAATTTTTAAAAGTGAGCTTATTGATAGTGTCACAGACTCATAGTGGTGCTTCTCTAACAACTTTTTGTATATTGAAAAAACCATATATCCTGAATGAAGGATGAACAGTGCCATACTTTGTAGTTGGTTGACTGCTTTGTGTGATCTTTTCGGTGGTGGGTTATTCTACCTAAAAATAAATAAACTCTTCTTTAGTTTGTTGCATGGATCCTACAACTCTGCCTGCATTGATTGATCTTGGTTGGGCAGGGCAACTTTTTCTATTCTTTATATATGTTCACTTTGTGTTTAGGAATGACAAAGAATGGCAAAACTACATATGCCAGTTATCATTTCTATATTTTAAGATTTAAGATTTTAAGTGTTGTTCTTAAATCCTTACATCTTATTGGACCTCACATTATTACGAAAATCATAGCTTTTGAATATAGAACAACAGTACATAATATGTGTAACCCTTAATATTTATCTTCATTTAACCCTCCACATATTGCTTCATATAAGAACATAGTAGCGTGTCGCGGCGGAGCCGCCGCGACGGAAGAATCTAGTATGCCCTAAATAACAAAAATTTTATTGTACCTCCCATATGTAAATATCACTTAAGAGAGTGCAAAATTTGTATCATTCCACGGTGCTATAAAACACAGGTAATATAAAATTAACCCCATAACTGAAACGTTTCTACCAGCCTGACCTTTTACCTGTAAAGTTCAATAAATATTCATGAAATTTGTCTATAGTGTCTGACTTCAGAGTGCTTAGGATGATTCAGGATGGATAGCATTGGAATCTAAAAACCTCAACACTAATATTGTACGTTGCCATGCACCATGGTACTGGCATGGACATTCCAGCATTATAATTCTATAATATGGCTAACATACCTTGCCTTGCATGGTCGAGCAAACAGTAGATGCGAGCTGAATACCAGCACCAATACCAAACACATTAAAAAGGGTAGATATGGCCTCTCCTTTTGCAAATAAGTCACTCAGGTTTCCCTCTTTTGCAAAAGATGAATAGATAGGTAGCCTTGTTGCTCTAGCTGCCACCACCGCCATGCCCTGAGAACATGGTGATACTAAAATTTATTACATTTCACTTTTCCAAAAATTCAAAATTTCAATTTTGCACTTTTGTTCCAATCACTTGTCAATTTTAAGATCTATTCCTCCAAAATCAAATCCTGTAAGGTCTTCTAAAAGAGGCATGTTTGCTTAACTTGACTTTGTTTGAAGTAGTACTTTTTGATGATCAAATAAATCAGCTCAACAGGAAGTCAGGAAGATAGGTTCTATATTGAGATATACTACAAGAACAATAATGATAAATTACTCAGCACAACCCCACTAAAAGCTGAACATAATCAAAAGGAAAAATTGGAATAATCGAATAAGAAACAAAATTTTTTACCTTGCCAAAATTTCCGAGGCCAGCCATTTCAAGAAAAAGCTGAGGGCATAATGGAGAAATAACCTCCAACCCAGTACTAATGTCATATAGGCAATAGCACATTGGCTATAAAGCAAATTCAGAGAAAGTCCTTAAGCAACATTATTATAAGCAAAAGATTCAAACAGAAGAGAGGAGAAATTGCAGCATTGATTATATTTTATAATCAACAGTTTTAAATAGGTCACACCCACAAAAAACAAACAATTTATCTATATCAAAGGAGTAATCAATAAATGAGATTCAAGAAGCTGAAATACAGCACTATGGATCACAACCAGTATAATCATGTACCAATAAGTAGATAGTATACCAAGTATACGCCTTTCTTAGGCTCCGAGTCCATTCGTGCACCCATGCTACTACAGATGAGTTTTCCCACACGTTGCATTCCATCTTTCAGTATCTACATGTACCAGAGACAAATATTATAATTGAGTTTTATCTTTCAATTTATATGCTTACCCAACTGACGGCGGTAAAATGGGATATCTATGTACTTCACCTTCTGAGGTTTCTGCTTTTTCTCTGCATTTACCTCAGCCACCATACTACAAAACATCATGCATATAAAAGTCCCTAGTTGAAGGTTAACTTGAAGAATTTATCTAAATAGAAGAAGAACCTTTCACAGTTGGCAGCCATTTTGACAATTTTGATGCTTTGTCCACTTAACTCGGCCTTGTGCCTGCAAGACAAAAATTAATATAGAAATAAACAAACATATATCAGTTTCATACACCAAAAAAAAATACAGGAATTTTGAACAGTTCAGTTTTCGTTGGATTTTACTTTTACAATTTGAAACACATCTTTTTTTTTGCCAATAAAGAAACGAATCTTCAAAATTTGCTCCTTTGTATAAAATTAACATTAAAATTTATTTAATAAATGTAGCCAGTGCAATATGGTTTGTAAATTCCACTTTACTATCCCCAAAAGTACGATATCAGTAAAAACAATCTCTTGTATCTGAGTGCCTCCTACCAAAACCAGTAAAATTATAAACAGAACCTAATAAGAGTAATTATCACGTATCAGTCCAAAAATAGTTCAAAGAAGTTTATACTTTAGTCCCTGAGAACGAAAAAACCTCACAAACAAGTCCTTCGATTGCCAGTAAGCAACAAAGAGGGAAATAGGATTGGTACCAAGCTGGTACCAGTCCCCTAAGTTATCGCAAACATTACACAACCAGATACAAGAGAAAACGACTGTAACAAAAAAAACCCTCCTGAAATCCTAATCCAAATGATCAAACCGGAAAATTGAAAGGAAAATAACTGATCTTAACCGCGACCGAGCACCTTTTAAACAATTCACAGACCCTATCTTTATTTCTCATTTTTAAGTTTAAAACAATGCCGGAATGATTGAGATATCATTTTGAAAGGAAGTATAGTGCGCAATATTTCAAAAGAAATTTCTTACCAGACTTCTATTCACTGGACCTCCTAAATTTAATAAAATACTCAATTTCGCATCAAGATAAAGAATTATAAGAAGTACCTTCATGAAATGTCATTTCAGATCGGTTAGTTTGACCCCTCCAATGCACTTCATTCAAATTGCAGATAGTAGGTCAGTACATCAGTACTTGCTTGTTTCATTTGAACTGTCTATGTAAAATTACGAAAATTTCCACCATTGCAAAGATTATAAGAAATTGAGTATGGTGTAAAAAGTAAAAACACATCAAATTGAAGTAATCTAAAAACTAAACCAATAAAAGGTGTGTGCTTACAAATAAAACCTAAGAAGGGCTGGATGAGGGTGCTGTCGTGACCGAAGATGTAGTGGTCACTTAAGGTCGTGATGATGGCAACCTTCCATGATGACAACAACAGCCTCATGGCGATCAAGGAGGTGGAAGAAGTGGCAGATAAGCTTCGCCTTGAAGATTGAGTAGGCTGCGATCTCCGTGCAGTGTGTGAAGACCATGTTGCCAAAGAAGGAGATGAGCATTTTTTATGTTTGGTGACCACCATGTGCGGAGGAAGCTCGATGTTGTAATTGGGACACAAAGAAAACAAATTTACAAGCCAATCAATGATCAATATATAGAAATCAAATAGAAAAGGAGATATCACCAGAAAAAGAGGGGAAGAGGGCTCAGTCGGACAACCTCTATGCCCCATGGCCACCTCTGCGACTGCTTGCTCACCAGCACCTTCAACCTTCGAGGTGAGAAGGTTGTAAGTTCGAGGGATAAGCATTGAGTGAAAGAGAGCACGATTTAGAGACGGCGTTGATCTAAGTTTACCGAGAGATAAAGGACATCCATAAAATCGAGACGACAAACAACGCCGGAGATTGCGAAGATTTGAGATGAAGTTCCCCTGAGACAGGTGCCGTTCAAAGGAACAATGGAGAAAGAAAAGAAGCGTGGGGAGGGGGGCGAAAAGAGAGAGTACACAACACGAAACTCTTAACTAATACTGTGCAAAATCGAAGCGAGACGGGGAAAAAAAGTAAAGAAATCATGGCAGATCACAGAGGAAAAAGGAAAGAAATCACGAGGGTAGCAGAGAAAAAATGGAAAAAATTAGTACCGTAGAAACCCTACAGAGATCTATTTTATTGCGCTTTGTCTAACTTGGAAGGATATCGACAGAGATCGATCGAAGAGGAAAGGATAAAGGAATATAAAAAATAATGAAATTTTAATGAAAAGTGCGACGAAAAAAAAAAGAAACGGAGAATCGAACCGGTTACGTTACAGCGCTAACTTGCGCGAGCGCAATATCGCTGGAGTAAAATGTTAACAGCTCTATACGAAAGATTTAAATCTTTTATCTCAGTATTAAATCTACACCATTGATCTAATCAAATCGAAAAAATGAACGGTCTATATCGCATTGGGTAAACAATTGTTTGCACCTTTGGACTCAAATTTGGATAGACCTTTGAACTGGTGCTTTTATAAGTAGTAAAGATTCTGGATTCTATGAAACTTATTACCTATTTCTAATTAAGATATGTCGTGGTGTAATAATTTTGAAGATTATTTTCCATAATTGAAAGAGTACAAATTTTTAAATATTTTAAGGCTCTAGAACAAACAAAGAAAAGAGGTGTAAAAAGTATACTAAAAAAAAAGCAACATATATAACTATTTAGTTAGTCAACGAGTATTACATAGATTTTTAGTGCACAATCATATGTGAGATAGCAGCCGTAAAAAATCTCAAGAGAATATAATTGTCTTTTTACTTTTTTAGCAGAAAATCTAGAAAAAAAAGAAATCACAATAAAATAAATAAAATTAGAATAATATGTTTTTATTTATGCTAAGGGTAATTTAGACATTTAGACAAAAAATATGGTGCTTGAAGAAAAAATCATGTTGCCCAAAGCACTGGCCCTCTTCTCTCATGTAAGTCTAATATTTCCCGAACTACTTCATTGTGTGCGTTTTCTTTTGATAAGTTTTTCAACTAGTAAATTAATGATCCATCCCCTAAGAAAGAAGATAGAAATTAAGAAAAAACTACCCACAACTATGCCGTGAGGCCTTGTTCCCAGAGCTAATGGTGAAGGAAGATGAAGGACAAATTAATGACCATGATCTTGTTCTAGATTTCAATAAACACACATAAGAAAATAGTGGTGGTAATCTTCTCTCTGATATATAAAAATACAATATTATCCTTTTTATTTCATTGAGTTCTTTTCGTTACACCCTGATTTTGGGATAATCAATTTTCTCTTTAAATTATGTTTTAAGCAATGTTTTTAAATTTAGACCGGACATCGAACCGGATGGGCAATCGTTTCGGCTAGTTCGAACCGGTGACAAAATCGGAATTTTAAGTTTATTATTTATATATTTTAACTAATAATTAAGAGTAAATTTCATTGGAGGTCACTAAACTTTATACATAATTCCTTTTTGGTCACTGAACTTTCATTTGTCCCTTCAGAACCAGTAACGTTAGATATCGTCTCTTTTTGGTCCTTTCGTCCCGATTCAAGCCAATTCCGTTTGTTTATAGATCGTTGGGTGAAAAAATTGGAATGAGAATCAAATTTCTTACCTTTTCCTATCTCTCCCTCTCTCTCTCAAACCTCTTTCTCCTTCCGCTCACTCTTTCATCTCCCACTTTCTTACTCGCTCTCTTCTCTCGCAAAACCTAACACCTTCCGACAGTAGTATCAAACCCAAGCATCTCTACGTCTCAAACCCAAGCACCCTCAGTCTCTCAGTCTCGCCGTCTCAAACCTTAGCACCCTCGCAAACACAGGCTCAAAAGTTGACAAGATGCGGTATTGAGAACACTCCAATGAAAAACCAATTTATGGTAAGCATCTAAATTGCTATTTTTAATGTGGTAAAATTTATGGTCAAATCTTCAATTTGTCATAAATTGGCTTACTATTATTCATGTTGTTAAGGTGTTTGATGTTATTTTTCAATTAATTTTGAATCAATTGCCTCTATTAAATGACTATTTGGTAATCAGCATGTACCATGATTAACAAGGCTGGTATTTGTTAATTAGGAATCAATACTTTTTTTTTCCTTCTTTTGCTCGTAGGTACTGGTATTGATATTAGGTATTAGGTCATGGATTTGATATACAAAGCATTTCAATTGAAGTATTAATGTGAAACTCTTTTGATATCTCATATTTATATGTGCATTTTGGCCGGACTTTACACTTAAATGGTAACTCAAACCCCTACATTCATTGTGCTTTGTGCTATATTTGTCTATAATTGGATATTGTTGTGGTTTTTATATTGAATTGCAGGAACTCGGTGGATCACGCACAATTATTCCATGAAAGGGTGCATTTAGAAGGCGGAAATGTCACACCCCGTATCCGAGATACGAGGCGTGAGGTGACACAGTATCTGATCATCCATCCGACAGCCCGTCAACCTACGTCACAACATAGATAAAAGCAAAACGGAGTCAGCTACAAAGCCGAGTAACCAGTTATTTAACGACGCAGCTTCTCTATAACTAATTTATATAACAAATATCAACCGATCGGATTAATCCACACATCAATAACAATAAAATAAATGTATTTCACAGAAATCAACGGGTCTAGGTTTTCTCAAATTAGTTTCTCGTATCACTTTCAGACTAGCGCGAATCCCTCTCTAGGCGATTCCGCTTCACATTCCATATTACTTTTCCATTTCAAATCAAGTCACATCAGAGACCCGTTGACTCGTAAAATACATCAGTCACAATTCGCATATATCAATTCAATCAAATAAACAAACGATATTTAAATCAATCAATACGAAAATTAAATTATAGAGAAGTCTGATTACCTGACGATGAGCGGTTTAGAAATCATAATGGAATTGCAACGATTATCTATACTCATATGCGATGTAGAATCAGAATATCAATTGGTCGACCATCAAATATCAATTGGATTTCGAAAAAGAGTTTGTATCATTTTTCTTTAGAAGAATCAAAAGCAAAGATAAGAAAAACAATTTTTTTTTTCGAATGGAGTTTGGGTTTCGGACGTCTGGACATAAAACAAAGCAAATGAAAGTTAAGGAGTATAATATGGAGATGGAGACGAAATATAGATTTAGTTCTTATTATTCGAATGGGGGGGGGGGGGGGGGGTTGGCAATAGGAACGGTTATTTTACATACGGGAATGAAAGAATTATTATAAGAGGGGTACTTGGCTACAAGACAAAATTTGAAACTTCCTTTTAAAATAAATGATACTGAGGAGATGTAGTAGGACAAGAAAATTAATTGGATTTGAAAACAATGAAACCTCTTTTCAAAATACAAAATCGGTTACCGAAATATGGTTGCCGAAATAGCAATTAAATAAATTTGCTTAATTAAAAGGGGATGGGTACGGTAAATGAACTCTTTAATTGCCGAGCAATTAAAGGAATTAAAATGAAGGGATACACATCAAGAAACATTGACAAGTGGCACTGGACATAAAATAAAAATATACAATTATGTATATATTTCATATATATAAACTTTTGGACGAAATGCAATTTAAAATATATAATTTCAAACTACATACTTCAGAATAAATAAAATGCGATCAAAATAATTAATATAAAAAAATAAGGGTTAATTAGATTTATGCCATTGTGAAAATTGAAAATTAGTAAAATGCCATCACTAAATGACAAATTAGTTTTTTGCCATTATGAAATAGAGCAAATTAGTTTTATGCCATGGACAACTTAATGTAGCTGAAGTTGAAGGAATGTATCGAATTAATTACTAGATTTGAATAAACTAAACATATTTGTACGAACTTTAATGTAGCTGAAGTTGAAGGATTGTATCGAATTAATTACTAGATTTGAATAAACTAGCAAATGTGGCCACCTAAATATGTGGACAAAATTTAGTGCAGAATTTTAACAAACTAAAAAAATGTATCAAAATAGAATTTATATATGACAATATTTTTTAATACATATAATATAATGATTTCCCAGATCATAAATTTCCGAAACAGATTGTCTCCTTATTTATATTATCTGATTTTGCATTAATTTAGATTAACCAAAAGAAAAGAATTATATTAATGAAATGTTTTCACCCATCGCGTAGATCGTTTTCAGACCTTTTATCTAATATTCAAATTTAAGCCATAGATGATATCTAAATAACAAAATCAATGATCCATATTTGAGCAATTCAATGATTTTAATTAAAAAATAGATATTTTAAAATCATTCACTAAAGAGTATAGAATTAATTTAATCCTACTTCCAACAATAAATTCATAATTTCTTTTCTCACCATGTCCTAAATTCGCAAAAGAGTAACAATTTATATATTGAAGGATAAATTACAAGTATTACATATACATATATATACGGTTCGATTAATATATTTTAGTCTCACAATTGATATCAAAGAAAAAATATCGCCTTTTTCCCTTTATAAAATAAAGTCTATAGTCCTCGAAAAAATAATTGAGCTCAAATAATTAAAGAGCAAAAATTTATTCTAATTCGTCGAAAAAAAAAAGATTGATGCAAATAAAGGATATTGTCATAGCAGTGATCAATCAAATTGGGAATCGTCAATGCATAGAACTGTAAGTTATGTTATGTAAAAGTCTAAGTTCGATTTTTCTTTTTTACCCTTTTATTTGATAGTTACTTTAGGCTTCGCTCCAGAAGGAGAGACTCGGAGCGAAGGAAAGAAACTCGGTACTCTCCGATTTTGGAAGTAACCGATCTCTCCCTCTATCTGTCTCTCTGCTCTCCTTAATTTCCGTCAATTCTCTCCCTCTATCCGAACTCTCCTTCCTTCCCTTCGCTCCGACTCTCTCCTTCTGGAGTGAAGCCTTAGGGCTTGCCCTAGAAAAGAAAGGAGTAACTAGAAGTAAGAAAAAGAGAAGGAACCGATGTTCCTTGTCTAGGCCTTATTGTTGGTTGAACCGATGGAAACGGAAGGAAGCGAACATCACTTAAAATCAATATTTTGAAAATCGGACCGAACTGCCGGTTCAACCGCGAACCAGACTATGGTCCGATCCATTCAAGCTAAAAACCATCAGTTTTCTTTATTTTAAAATGTCAGAAAAATCATATCAAAATAGAGCAATCATGGAGCATCAAACCAAACCTGGGATCTCCTGCGTATAACCCAATAGCAGTGCCACTGTGGCGAAGTGGATTTTATAATTAGTTATTGAGTAAATTCCATCGAAGGTCACTAAACTTTATACATAATTTCTTTTTAGTCATTGAATTTTCATTTGTCCCTCCGGAACCACTACCGTTAGATTTCGTCCCTTTTTGGTCCTTCCGTCTCGATTCAAGCCAACTTCATTTGTTTATAAATCGCTGGGTGCAAAAATTAGGATGGGAATCAAATTTTTTACCTTTCTCTTTATACTTCCGATTGCCTCTTTGTCTCACACCTTCTTTACGGAAACCCTACCTCTCTCAGTTCAACAAAATTCCAGAGCAACATCTCGTTGAACACATGCATTCTTTGGATCTTCTCTTCATCCTTCATCGCATGCTTTCCTTATGTGCTTGTTGACAACATCGAGTTGGTGATACAAGCGTCGCCTCCAATTGTCCTCTTTTTCATGTTCGCAGTTCTGAAAAGAATAAAACATGATGATACAAATGAAACTTTTAAAAAAAATAATAATAATAAATAAAAGATATAATATCTAGTCTCTCGTTACTAAAGTAAATTCTAATATCAACACCGTCCCCGGCAACGACGCAAATTTGATGAAACCTTAGAATCTAGGAATCATATAAATTTATAAACCTAGAGCTAACCTCACTAGTCGTTTAAATTAAGCTTTAGGGTCGAACCCAAGGGACGAATTAATGAGTACCAGACTTTACTTCCTCACAAAAGCTAGACAAGATATTTTTTTATGGATTTTGGTTGATTAAATCTAAAGGTGCAAGTAAATAAATATTTCTGAATATTTTAATTATCTAATAATATAAATGCTTAAAAAGAAGTTTTTGGTGTTCTTATTATGCAAATGAATGTCCTAGGGATCAGGTTTCACTTAGGTTTAGCCTCTGGATCACCGGATCGCTTGCTTTCGCATTAAATACCCAAGAACCAAAATCCCTACCTTAAGTTCGGTCGAACCAGACTACTTCGGTCCGAACAGAGAGTATGGAATTGAGTTATGACATGTTATACTTGGCTTTGACGTTGTGAAGGGCTTAGACTGGCTGTGACTAAGGTTCTTATTCCTCAACTGTCGTCTTTTGGACTAGAAGTTAGCACATGACACTACTTTACCCACATAGATCAATTAAACCTAAACTTTCGTGTCGGTATTTTAATTAACCTATGTCTAAATTATTGATTTTCTTATGGATATCTAAGTTGTCTTTCAGCCAATTTAGAAACTACACCTTTCATTGCAAGCTAGCCTCCTTTTTCGAATCTACAACTTATCCCATGCACTTGATTTAATTCTAGTTAATTAACCTAACTTTGTAACTTAACTAAATGTGACCATTCATTTAGAAGTAAATTAGATCAAGCAATTAAATCAAACAAGCATAACAATACTACTCAATAAATAGATCACAAGCCAAAGCATCAAGTCAAAACATAACATAACATCAAACTAAGCCTAACATACATCCTTACCCTAAGACATAATAAATCTAAGCTATCATGCTAATAAGACAAACAACAAATGCAAATAAAGAAGCTACAAACTCCATTCGATCAAATATCAAGAGAAAGGAAGAAATAAACCAAGTATCGCCTCTAACTCAAGATACCGAACGTCCAGAGCCGTGGCTGGATTGAAACTACTGTCGTCGCATCTAGAATCGTGGGAGATGGAATCTATTGCGGGAGATGGAATCTCACTCCTTTCGGTGCGAGAACGGTGGTGGAAAGGTGCCAAAACGTGGTAGAAAGTAGAATTTAGTAGTTGGTGGCTTCCTTTCTCATCCAAGGTAGTAGGAGACACTTTATAGAAGGTCTTAGGTTGCTTCGAAGAGAGGTTAGGGCATCCAGGTCGCCAAACCTTACCAAACTATCACTTTCCTACATCAAAAACTTGCCAAAACGACTAATTCAGCTCTCAGTTCGGACCGAACCGAGACTCCAACATTGAGTAACGATAGTGTTTCGATCATAATTTCTTCATCCGGATTCCGATTGAGGTGATTCAAAAATCGTTGGAAAGTTTAAGATGAGCTCTACAATGATATTGCTTTTATTTAGTCTTTTCCTGTAATACCCCTAATTTTTTTTTGTTCATTATTTTTTGGATTAATTAGATTTATGCCATTGTAAAAATTAGTTAATTAGCAATATGCCATTGTTAGATTGTTAATTAGATTTATGCCATTATCAAATTGTTTAAATTAGATATATGCCATTATTTTATTCCTAAAAAGATTTAATTCTAAAACTGTCATCTTGAAATATCTCATTATTTTTAAAAATGCCCAAGTTGCCCTTGTTAATAAATGCTAAAAAAATGTTGAAAAAAAACGGTAAATTGAGAAATTTTTCATTATGTTAAGTCTATCTCCAAAATTAGTATGTATTTTGTGTACCATCTATTCGCTAAAATTTTTGGAGATTTGCACATTAAAATACGCTAAAATATTCCGTGCAAATCTCAAAACTTTTTTTTCTTTTTTTTTTATCTTGAAGGCGTTCTTACTAGTATTTTGGATATTTAGATTAATGAACCCATGATAAGTAACCATGTTAATCACTTGTTGACCATTAATTATCTTATGTATTTTGATTTTTACAAGTTTATTGTAACGTCTCAGCTATTTTCCTAATATTTTATTTCTCATTAATGGTACAAGTTAATGATATAAGTTAATATGGATAAAATTTAATTTTTCCGCATTTTCGTTGTTAATAATTAAAGTTTTGTTTTATGCCCTAATGTTAATGCACTAGTGGAATAAAACTAAGTTTTATATTTTTACAATGGCACATAATTCATTTTAAAACTACCGATCCAAACGTTTACTATAATTCGCGACTGGCTGCAATGGCGCAGAAAACTCGGTGCGTATTCAAACACAAAAGACTTTAACGATTGACCCTTAATCGATCAATAAAGTAGATTCTCTTTCTGTGGAGAATAATCAATTGACTAAATTCTAAACCAAAAATAGTTACTTTCAAGAAGCTATCAGGCTTTCCTTAGCAGCCGCTGCTAAGTTGTCTTGAAAAAAAAAAAAAAGAAGCTATCAGGCTCCATCACCGTGTGATTTACGGCTTTACAACTTTCTTTGTGGCAATATGGCAATGGCAGACAAGGAAGGAGCAACATTGTGGTCATTTATTTCCGGTTATACATCGGTGTAATTAAGGTGGTATAAGGTATAATAATTGCGGCGGCTAACCATAATTCCAAAATGGGTGATTTAGATTTATGCCATTATAAATATTTGAAATTAGAAATATACCATCATTAAACGACAAATAATTATTTTGCCACTATAAAATAATAAAAATTAGTTTTTTGCCATCAAACAATTATATGACAATTTTGGGAGTTGCTAGTGTTAAACATATAGGACACGTACACTTGTCCAACGCGATAAAATTTTAATTTTTAGGATTGGAATGGCCGATCCAAACCGTTCAAATTGTTCTGTGTTATAAAATCTTCATGGAGATCAAATTTTATATTTTTTTCAATTTCTTTTACTATTTTTTTGGAATTATTCAATATGCTCAATCTAAAAAGTTCTGAACCCTTCAATTTTGAAAATTCGAAAAAATAGTTAGAAAATATGAAAAAATATATAATTTGATTATCAAAGATATTTTAATCTAGAGATCATATTGAGTGGTTTGGATCGACTGTTTGAAATTTTAATGTTCTATGTTTGAATCGTGTTTGACGTCCTATATGTTTGATTCTAGCATTACTCGACAATTTTGCCCTTTTAAATATGGCACTATAAAATTTTAAAATTAGTAATATACAACCACAAAAGATATAATTAGTTTTATTCCATTATAAATCATTAACAATTAGTTTTATGTCATTGTAAAATAATAAAATTATTCTACGTCACTGCTGGCATAGATCAAATTAGTCATCTAACAATGACATAATTCTAATTTTCAAATAAAAAAATAATTAAGTCTTTTAAGATTTATTTGCAAAAAAAATTTTGTGCCGATTTTTTTCACGTAAGTAATCATGGGTCATTAAACAATAATGCTCTTTTGCTAACAGATGAACATTTTGTCTTTTGCTCATAGATGAAGATTCTCATCTATAAAAGTAAAGAAGTAACTGACCGAAAAAATAAAAATTGTCTTTTTGCTCACGGATGAAAATTCGCTCCTTAGCACATTTTTTTTTCATGAACGCCGACTGTCTGTGTTTTTTAGGGTTGTTTTTAATGGATACAGAAAATTTAATGAAAAATTTGGTAATGGTATTTTTAGAATTTAGTATGTTTTTTGAGAAATAGTGGTATAAATCTAATTTTAAAAATTCTACAATGGCATAAATCTAATTAGCAATTTAAGGATGGCATTTTCCTAATTATCAAAATTCATGGTGGCTTAAAACTAATTATCTTTTAAAATTCATCATCTCTATCATTTCCAGCACCTTCATAGACGTGTTTTTCATTTTTAGAAATACGTTAATAATTGCTTTTTATTTTCGGAAAGCTTTTTCTATCATCCCCTGTGACTCACCCCCTTTCTCCCTCTCTATTTCGCTCCCTCCCCCTCCTCCTCCTTCATCTCTGATTCAAAATAACATTAACTAGATCAGTTAGCATTTTTTTCAACGCAATTATTTTTTTCAGAACAACTAAAACAATTAGTAACATTAGTTAGAACAAATTACTAAGTATTCTATTTGATAAATCTAACTATTCTAGTTAATATTTATTACTGTTCTACTTGAATATATATAACTAGATCAATTATATATATTAACTAGAACAATTACGATATTAACTAGAACTGTTATATATTAACTCTATGTTTCACTCCCTCCCTCCTCTCCCTCCCCCTCCCTCCATTCTGATTCGCTCTGTCCTCATCCTCTAGACTTCAAAAAATGAAATTAGCGCATTTTCTAAAAATTAAAAACATTAAACGCATCTGTAGGAGGATGATGAAAATAATAGAACAAGGAAATGATGGAAAACAATTCCGTATAAGAATTCTTATACCCATTGTGGACTCATCCAAATACAAAGTAAAATTAATAAGGTATAGTCCTTATTTCCTATTTCTCCATACATGAGGTATAAAGAGAGGTATAAGAGAGACCACACAATTGAAATGCATTGTTATTCCTCTTCCTTATACTCAATGCACCATCTAAATATAATTGAAGAATAAGATATAACATCTATACTCTATCAAAATTTATTGTCACTATTCTTTCTTCCCTCTTCTTTATTTTTGAATTATACTTGTGAAATCGAACACACCCGGCAATGTTAGAGTTAAGCATGATTGCGTAAAACACGATTTGAGTCTCAACTAATACAATTTCAAACGGTCTATCGAACCGCTCAATATGATCTACATGTCAACATTTATTTGGAGATCAAATTTTTTATATTTGTATTTTTGAAAAATTTAAATAATTTTTTCGGATTTTTTAAAATTGAAGGGTCCGAAATTAATTTTAAAATTTGAATGATATTTTATTCTAGAGAATAAATTTAGCGGTTCCAATTGACAATTTTAATTTTTTACGGTCTGAAGTGTCAAAACTATTTGACTCTAACATTATTCATTATGGGTGTGTTTGGATGCAACGGAATAAGCCGGGAATATGGAATAGGAATAAGGAATTTCGATTTGCGTGCTTATCCTTATTTCTTATTCTTATACCATGGTTTTGTTAGTATAGGAATAAGAGCCCTTATTC
Source organism: Rhynchospora pubera (assembly GCA_028095005.1). Taxonomy (NCBI): domain Eukaryota; kingdom Viridiplantae; phylum Streptophyta; class Magnoliopsida; order Poales; family Cyperaceae; genus Rhynchospora; species Rhynchospora pubera. The sequence goes on along the minus strand of CM051460.1, from coordinate 81,463,528 downwards.
CTTATTCTTATATTGTTTGAGTTGCACAAAAATAAGAATAAACACGCAAACTGAAATTTCTTATTTTTATTCCCTATTCCCTACCCATCCAAACACACCCTATATATATTACAGCCCGCTTCGATTAGTTAAATTTTTTTGCATTGTTTTGATAGTCAGAACGGATATTGAACCATAGTACCATATAAGCTATCGGTTGGAAGGTCAACCAAGTGGATACATCATCATTACTATCTTATATATAAGCAATTTAATGCCGAGTTGTTTATAAAGAGCCAACTGGCCCAGTGTGGTTGGAACCAATTAGTGTTCTAAATAAAATAAATATCGTGCCGTGTCAAATACGTCATGTCTAGATCATTTGTTATGTCATATTGTGCGTATTTAAATGTTTCATGTGCCGTATCGTGTCATGTCTAAATTCTAAGGGATGGACGCAACACATTTAAGGTGGCGTACACGATCGTGTCCTTGTGTCATGTTATGCCGTATTATTTTAGATGTGTCGTGTCATATTGTGTTTGAACATGTTTAAATTTCATAAGACATATTATATACTTATGTTTACGGATGACTTAGATATTCAAATTATGAAATTATCCTAAATAAATAGACGATATAAAGATTTTTTTTCTTGTTAATTCATAAAATTTACCATCTTTTAACCCTCACCATGAACTCTCGGATTGTATCATATCATGTCTCATACAGTGTCGTGTTATCTCTATTCCATCAAGTCAGATCGATACACACCTATTCAAACGGAGCCTAGGTGATAGCACCATTCTGGCTCCGTTTGGATAGATGTGGGAAGAAGGGAAGAAACATTGGGAATTGTGTAACTTTGTGAAGAGTTTGAATTGTTTATAATTTTTTTTAGGCCTTCTTCCTTCTTCCAACCCCATCCAAACAACGCCTCTGTTCTTTGAGGGAGATGTGACTTGATGATACGTCCTTAGCTTACCAAATTTACCAAAACTTTGTTTCAAACTTATTTTCAATGAGTTAATTTTATTGAAATATTTAATTTACATATGTGGATTAAAAATTTTGATTTACAAACTTCGATTTTAGTTTAAACCCTCAGTAATAATTTATTTAAAAAAGAATGTTTTTATAGTGAGGTTAGCGAAACGACCTGCGAAATCTACTGAGTACATCCTGCGTAATGCATAGGAGAATACATACTTATTTTAACCAAGAACAAACTCTTGATAAATTTTGTTCTAAACTATAACTAGAATATATTTGAAAGTTTGATATAATCTGTCATCAAAATGAGAGAACTGAAATCTCATTGCCTTGTTTTATTTAAAGAAATATTGAAACCATTCACTTACTGCCTTTGCAAGGAGACCTGAGAGGTAATTTAATTAAAGTGCCCGCACGAGACAAATGAGCATATCGGAATTGCTTAAGACCATTATCTAGATTCTATCATCCTCCATCATTCTCAGTGTGAACACACATTTTTTGTCTCCACTATTTTGATGAATTTATTCGAAATTGCTCTCCGTTTCTCTTCTTCTCATCATTTCCTATTTTGGTCCTTACTATTTCTCTCTCTCATTTTTTCTATTTTTGGTCCCCACTGTTTTTGTTAATAGTTTATAACTTTATATATATATAACTGTTGAAGTTATATATGTAACTGTTGAAGTTATAACTGTTGAAGTAATATATGTATTGTTAAAGTTATATATTTAACAGTTGATTTTAATAGGTTATATACGTAATTGTTGAAGTTAATATATATAACTGTTGAAGTTATATGTGTAACTGTTGAAGTTATATATGTAACTGTTGAAGTTATATATGTAACTGTTAAAGTTAATATGTTATATTTGTAACTGTTGAAGTTAATATATATAACTGTTGAAGTTATTTATGTAGCTCTTGTAGTTAATATAAGTAATTGTTGTAGTTTGGTACTAACTGTTGTAGTTAATATGAGTACTAGAAATGGAAAAGATGGGAGGGACAGAAATAATGGGACGAAATAGGAAAGAATGAGAGGAAGAGAAACAGTGGGGTCTAAAAATAGAAAGGATGAGAGGGAGAGCAACAATGGGGACCGAAATAAAAAAGAACGAGAGAGAGAAAATTAGTGGGGACCAAAAATATTTTAAAAACAGAAAAAACTAAAATGTATTTCAGTGGAGATGATGAATCTTGGGGTCTTTGAGTTGTGGCACTTCGTCAACGCGCCTTCGAAAAAATGACAACATAGTACCATGTATACCGAGCAAAAAAGTCTTTGATCAGCAATAAATCTTACCATTAATTTGTGTCCCACTTAATTAATTATAAAAGGAGCACTTGAGTCTTGATTTTCGAAGTACGACAGACCCATTGTATACCCACTCACGGCGCAAAGCATGGAGATCTGTTATCATTTTCTCACTAAACACATCCTCTTATGTTTATCCTTGATTACTCCTCTTGCGGCCAAAGTGATCAACAGCAAAACTGATGCATCCGCACTTGTCTCATTCAGGTCCCAAATATCCAGTGATCCATTCGGAGTGCTGTCATCATGGAACGAGTCACTCCACCACTGTCAATGGCAAGGGATCTTGTGTGGTAAGCACCATCCAGATCGAGTGACTGCTCTTGTTCTCGACTCCAAACAATTGACAGGTTCCATATCTCCTTCCTTAGCAAACCTCACCTTTCTTCAAAGAATTAGTCTATCCGATAACCAGTTTCATGGAAGCATTCCAGTAGAACTTGGTTACCTGAGTAGACTACGCTTTGTCAACTTGAGCAATAATGTTATTGAGGGTATCATACCGTCAACTCTTGGTAATTGTTCCAATCTACAAGTTATTCATTTACGTTACAATAACCTTCTTGGAGCCATCCCACCTAATTTAGTGCAATGCAAAAAACTTACATATGTTGATATCGGATACAATTTCCTCACTGGAGGCATACCTCCAGAGTTCGGCCATATCCCCCAGCTCCTTCACTTGGGACTAACGGCGAACAACCTCACAGGAACCATTCCTTGCACCTTAGGAAATCTTAGTAGCCTAATGTATCTTTACCTTGATCAAAATGATTTCGATGGTAACATTCCAGATAGTTTAGGCAATCTTACTAGTCTATTACATTTTCTTGTGTCCGAAAATAGCTTCAGTGGTTTTATTCCACCTGTCTTAAGCAACCTTAACAAATTAGAGTATTTTTATTTTGACCAGAATAGTTTCCATGGTCATATCCCATCCACCTTGGGCAATCTTACTAACTTATTAGTTCTTAGCCTCTATCAAAATCAATTAAGCGGCACCATACCTTCTGCCTTCGGAAATCTCAATAATATTAACACAATATGGCTTGACCATAATATGTTAAGTGGTTTCATCCCGATCGCACTTGGGAAGCTTCGCAATCTTTCGACTTTTTATATTTCCAGTAACAACATTTCGGGCGAAATACCGAACTCCCTCTTTAATATATCGACAATGGTCGATTTGGGACTATACACTAACCAACTTGAGGGGGCTCTCCCATTTAATATGTGTGATGCTTGTCCAAATCTGCAGACTCTACGTATATATGAAAATCAACTCAACGGACAGATCCCGCTGTCCATATCAAATTGTTCCGATCTTAAACATCTTGATTTGAGTCATAATTCTTTTAGTGGCGTAATACCATCCACCATTGGATTCTTGAAAAATCTCCAGTTTGTTAATATTAATTACAATGAATTGGAGGCCAAGAGATCTCAAGATTGGGTCTTCCTTAATACTATGGCCAATTGTACATCGTTGCAACGGCTATATCTCGGCGAGAACAAACTCCAGGGAACATTACCAAGTTCTATAGGAAACCTTTCTACTAGCCTTTATCAACTCGCATTTTATGGCAACCCGATTTCAGGAAACATACCACCAGAGATAGGACAGCTTACTAGCTTAAACACCCTTTTTTTGCCGGACATGCTTCTCAATGGTACCATTCCAAAAGAAATAGGCAATCTTTTTAGATTAGAAAAGTTATATATATCGAATAACATGATTATAGGAAAGATACCTTCTACTTTTGCTAATTTGACCAAAATGGAACGTCTACGTCTAAATGATAATTCATTAGAAGGGAGTATACCATTAGAATTGATTAACATGAAAGCATTAGTGTTCCTAAACCTTTCAAGTAACATGTTAACCGGTAAAATTCCTAGAGAAATTATGGCCCTTCCTCTTTCTATCATTCTGGATCTGTCAAACAATCATCTGACCGGTTTCTTACCATTGGAGATTGGTAAATTAAAAAACCTACAATCAATTCGGCTCTCCAATAACAAATTACTTGGAGAGATTCCAAACACTATTGATGGATGCGAGGTTCTTGAATCTCTTTTTCTTGACAACAATATGTTTGAAGGTGCAATTCCATCCTCCCTAAGCAACTTGAGAGGGTTACAAGAACTTGATATCTCCAGCAATTCTTTTTCTGGCCAAGTACCCAAATTTATGGGTAGAATGAACCTAGAACATTTGAATATTTCCTTTAACAATTTTGAGGGTGAAGTACCAAAAGAAGGTATCTTTACAAACATAAGTGGTATAGATATAAGAGGAAATCCTAAGCTTTGTGGAGGAATACCGGAATTGCATTTGAAACAATGCCTTTCACAATTACCATCACAGAGAGACAATTCTCGAGGAAAATTTATTCTTATAATTTTGGTTGTCGGTTCTTTTATTTGCCTGGCCATAGGCTTGTATTTATTAGTTACATGTTATTTTAGAAAACGGCCTAGAATTAACACACAAACTGATAGAGATTTGAAATCTGAGTTGAGAACTGTTTCTTACTATGAGCTAGTTAGAGCTACTGAAAATTTTGCTTCAAGGAATCTAATTGGGAGAGGCACATTCGGAGCAGTGTATAAAGCTATCTTGACCTTTGAGAATGCGACAACCATTGTGGTGAAGGTGTTTAACCTCGAGAAACATGGTGCTTTGAGAAGTTTTTTTTCTGAATGTGAGGCATTAAGAAATGTGAGACACCGAAATATCGTTAAAGTGCTAAGTTCATGCTCTAGCATAGATCATCGAGGGAATGATTTCAAGGCCCTGGTTTATGAGTTCATGCCAAATGGTAGCTTAGCAGCATGGTTGTATCCATATACAAATGCTTATATGGATTTGCCAGTCAGAAGCCTCAATATTGTCGAAAGGGTGAAAATCGCAATTGATGTGGCAACTGCGCTAGATTATCTTCATTACCATGGGTCCACACCAATTGTGCATTGTGATATTAAACCTAGCAATATACTTTTGGATGATAACATGAGTGCACATGTAGGTGATTTTGGATTGGCGAGGTTTTTGGTTCCATCTAATATGTTGCCTTCTCAATCATTAACAAGTACAGGTGAAATTAAAGGTTCTATTGGCTACATTCCCCCAGGTATATTTTATAGAGTATTTTTGTTTGATAAATATAATATTTTATTTCTTTTGATAAGTTTAACATAAATAATTGGAAAACATTTTTCTTCTACCAGGCGAAGGTAAACAATATTTTTGTTTCTTTCATAATTTCATAATGAAACAGTCGTGATTTTTTTGAGCTAATCATACTAAATATAACTGTAACTCTATTAAGTTGTTTAATTGCAAAAGTTATCTCAAAGTATGTATACTTTAAACTATAGATTAACCCAACAATGAAAAATAGTTAAATTACATATAGTGTGTGAAGGAATTAATGTATTGATATGCTCTAGAATATGGAATGGGTGGTCCTCCATCATTGGAAGGAGATGTATATAGCTATGGCATTCTTCTACTTGAGATGTTCACTGGAGTGAGCCCAACAAACGAGAGATTAAGAGATGGTGTGAGCATTCACAAGCATGTAGAGATGGCCTTCCCTCACCAAGTCATGGACATAATTGATAGAAATTTATTTTCAGCAGATGTCGAAACCAATATGCATGCATCAGAAAATGTTTGTGATTGTTTGGTTTCAATTATTCAATGTGGGCTTTGGTGCTCTAAAGAGTCGCCAAAAGAGCGCATCACTATCCAAGATGCTGTGAAGCTATTGAACTTAGTATTGAAAAAGTTGCTCACACATAATAGATAGAAATGAAAAAAAAAAAGATTGGAACCATACTGTACAATTTGTGGTACTTACATACAAGTGTAATGATCTTATATCTATACATTAATATATTTGGGGAGCATACATTGTACAAGGATTTTGAATTAATACACTGTATACATCCTATCAGCATAAACTCTGTACAATGTAAGCATAGGAATTTTCCTGTACTGGAAGTTTAAATGATGTAGAAATTTAAATCTGTGCAAATCAAATGCAAATTCCACGCAAATTTACAATCAAATTTAGTTCAACTCGTCTTGTCCAGTCCTCATTCAGTCGAGCACAGATGGATTTGGTTAGACTGATTTTCTAGTGGATAAGCTTGGCATATATGTGCAAATAGTCCATAATAGATTTGATTTTGCGAAACCATAGACAATAGAAATATGTCTGATTTCTGAACCAAATCAAATAGAACAAGGTACATCTGTGAAGACTACAACACGGCAGATATATAAAATTTTTGTAGAAAATGAAAATTATTGCATTTAAAATAAATTTTGTTATTAAAATACCAACGTAGAAAAGAAGACTTGAAAAAACTAAATCGCTTCTTTCTATCAATGTTTGCAGAATAGTGACTCCAGGTGCTGTTCCAGGGTGTCGTGCGCTTGCCACCAGTCAAGAATTAAAGAAAGAAAAATCATGAAAGAAAAACCTACCCAGGCCTTGCTCCCAGAGCTAATGGTGATGGAAGATGAAGGACGAATTAAAGACCATGAAAGTATCATGTTCTGGATTTCAATAAACATACATAAGACGATTATGGTGGTAATCTTCTCTCTAATATACACAAATGCAATATTGTCCTTTTTATTTCTAATTAGAAGGAAAACGATAACTTTATAAACAAAGAGCATTATCAGTGAAGTTATTTGGTTGCTTGAGTTTTCTTCGTTACACTCCGATTTTGGGATAATCAATATTCTCTTTCAATTAGGTTTTAAGTGATGTTCGCTTTCTTCCATTTCCGTCGGTTCGACCAACAATAAGGCCTACTGGCCTAGGCAAGGAATACCGGTTCCTTTTCCTTTTCTTACCTCTTGTTTCACCCTTCTAGAGCAACCCATAAAGGAACTATCAAATAAAAGAAAAAAGAAATCAAACTTCGACTTTTATATAACATAACTTACAATTCTATGCATCGACGATTCCCAAGTTTAATTATGCATTGACGGTTCCCAATTTGATTGATCACTGCTATGACAATATCCTTTATTTGCATCAATCTTTTTTTCGACGAATTAGAAGTAAATTTTGCTCTTAAATTATTTTGAGCTCAATATATTTTTTTCGAGGACTATAAACTTTATTTATAAGGGAAAAAGGCGATATTTTATCTTCGGTATCAATTGTGGGACTAAAAAATAGTAATCGAACCGGAGTATATTAATATGTAATCCTTGTAATTTACCCTTCAATAAATTGTTATTCTCTTACGCATTTAGGACATAGTGAAAAGAAATTATGAAGTTATTGTTGAAAAATAGGATTAAATTAATTTTAAATTAACCTTTAGTGAATGATTTTATAATATCTACTTTTAATTAAAATCATTGAATTGCTCAATATATGTTGAAACATATATATGTTAATCTCTATTTTGTGACAACTACGCGTTGGATCGTGTTTTGCTATTTACCACTTAAGATTACCATAATATCTTAAATAGGAAAAAGAAAAACACGTTGATTAGTATTTTTTTTTTTGGTTCCCAAAAATTTTGTTGATCATGTGTTCCATTCAATGTTTTGAAAACCGAACCGGTAGAGCTATTGGGTTGATGGTCTAACCGGTTGAACCGGTTATAAAAATCGGATAATATAATTTATATAAATAATTTTATAAGTTGAAAACACAACATCTGATATAGCCTAGTGGATAGAGTATGTGCTTGTTACCTTGCAGAACCTAGGTTTGATTCTTGGTTTGCTCCTTTATTTTTCACAATTTCTTCAAAAACACAGAACCAAAGACAGACCCAGGTTCACCGGTTCTATTAAAAACCGGACCGGACCGGCCGGTTCGTTGTGGGTCACAAACGAGCTAAAAACTGGCTCAGTTTGGACCGCACTAGGGTCCGGTTCGCGGTCGAACCGGCCGGTCCGGTCTGGTTTTCGAAACATTGGTTTCATTTGCTACGAGAGTTTTTCAATAAATATGCAATAATATTTGTAATTATTTATGATAGGAAAATACAGAAATAATGGATATTTATGATTTTTTTCCGGCCATTTAACCATCTATATAAACACATGTGGAGTCAAGAGTCCGAAAATTTTAATAATTGATATGTTAGGAACTTTTACAATAAATGCAAATTTCAAATTTAGTACACCAAATATTTATTTGTTGATTCTTTCGCATTAAACGGATAGTTTATTTGGGTAGTTGCATTCTCATAAATTTTCTTTGCCGTTGTTATCATCATCCAGACATCCAACGATACTGGTCGCTTTAATTTCTTATTAGTATCGTTAATGTGCCGGTTTATCTTCGTTAATATTAATATATTATAAGAGGATAAAATCTAGTATTATTATATATAAAGTAATGTAAATCCGACATAACATATATTCTCGCTGTGCTAAGAACTAGAGTTGCTCTAGATCCACTCACGCAACACAGGAATTCTGGATAATACAAAAGTTGATTTGATTTGTATTACTAATTTAATGAGCAAGATTTCAAATTTAAGGCTAAAATATTTCTAATATAATCTTACTCTCAACCTTGATCAGCCACAACTTATGGGATTGTCCATTATCCTGAAAAACCAAAAAATCTTATTAGCAACTCAAAAAATAACTAATTTCTAATCCGTAATTAAATATTAAATTATGAAGGTGCTAGTGGAGCTTCAACGAGGTTACAAATTCAAACACTCTTGACACTAATCGCTATTAGCGGCCAGTGGCGGAGCTAGAAATTTTTCTAATGGGGTTCAATAAATTCATAATATTAATATGAGAAAATTTAAATTATTTCATTATCTAAAGACTAGAGAATTCAAAGTTTTGACCAATTAGCAAATATCAAAGAATCATTTTTTTTCTCTGCCAGATGCAAGCAAAGACAAGAGAAAAAAAGGAAAAAAAGAAAAAGAAATAGAATACATGTTGTTATAAAATTGTGCTCTCCCTGAAAATGGAATGAAAATTGAAAATTATATCATAAGAAATTGCTAATTGCATAAAAAATAATTATATCATAAGACAGATCCATATTAAAATTTTAATGGGGTTTAATCAATATAATTTTATATATTTATTGTGGGTTTCAAATTAGTGTGTTATATAAAAGTTCATGCTATATGTATAATTTTTTATGTACAAGGCAGCAAAAAATTTTATTTCAATGGGGGTCAATTGACCCCCATTTGTTGAATGTATCTCCGCCACTGTTAGCGGAAGTGGCGGAGGTAATAGAGGGGACAAAGGGGGCTTGGTCCCCCTTACATTTGAAATATGAGATTATGGTTTATTTTTGTTAATAGTTACTGTATCTTAGATATTCAAAACAATTTTATTAAAATAAAGAAAAATATGAAATATAATAGCCATTTGATTATGATCAGACATTAAGGATGTAAATGATATGTCATAGGTACGGAATTAGGACCTTAACATTCTTTGTGTGTATATATTTTTGACCAAAATAGTATCAGAAGAAAAATAAACAAAAGCAAGACTAATTAGCATGGTTTCAAGAACCCACTTACATCTTACTTCCTGGCGTTACCCTTCAAGAAGAAACTAAACAGATTTCTAACATGTGACAAACAGAATTAATTACTACTAAAAACAGACAACAAAACAATAGTTTTCACACAACCAGAAACAACAGATACAAAAAACGTTAGATTTCTTGTATATATAATTATAATTAATATCAGTTTACATTTTAGAGGATAAATAAAAAAAGAAAGAAAAAAATAACAACAAGAAGCATGCACTGGACAAGATAAAATGCTTCCAGTCTTACTGGTACTAGAGAAATAGAAGTACATGATGCTTGTCTTTTGATTAACTGGTACGAAGAGGAAATGAATAGTTAATTCACTGGTAGCTACAATAAATGACTAAACGATTCTTTTAGAGGCATTAATTAATTATACTATTCCAGAATTTCTTAACATAAGAATGTGATTGACATACAAGGCTTAAATTATGAATCACAATTTCCATCTAAATTCATTCCCGCAAAATGAAAATTTTGAATCTTATTTGAGAAATGACCCTGCGGCCCAGCCTTAAAAACTTACCTATCACCTCTGAAAAGAATCTCAGTGAAATGCATCACTCTTCGTCAGAACTGGAATCGATAATCACCACAACAGCTGCTTGATCAGAGTCCCCCCTTCTAATTTCTAGCTTCTCTGGTGCTTCCTTTTCTGACTCCTGGTCCATGGGTGCTGGAAAGTTCAAGTCTAAGTTTAGTGGAGGGGTCCCATCACCAGACCCTGGCTGGATGTCAGCTAGATTAGACCTAAACCTAGGAGGAGGAAGTTCCATTCCAGGACCAGAAAGTCCAGTTTCAAATAAAGGATGTGCCATCATCTCACCAGAAAAGCCTATTCCACTACAAGACTTTGGCAGCTCAGAACCAGACTCGTCGAAATGTTTCTTCTGTTCCTCTAGCCGTTTCGAGCCCAAATCTTCAGGGGTTTTATCTTGTGCGAATGTAAGCTTCGGATCGTGAAGCATGTGATTCCAGTTCCCATGCCCATGTTGCTGCACCCCTGTACGAAGAGAGTCCAGCACTTCCTCTGACCAGGCATCGAACTTCGGTTCCTCTTGAAATGAAGTGAAGGATGTAGAGGGGCCCGTAACGGGATTGAAGAATCGCTGGCCAGTTATGGGACCTTGAGGGTGAGGTACCTGAAACATGAAAAAAATGTATAATAAATACCAGCACTACATAAATAAATGGTTTTCTGAATAGTGATTAGTAAGCTAGACTTCCTAAAATGCCCCTACTATATTCACAATCATTGATTGTACCATAATATGCTGACTATCAAATATTTGGTTTTCACGAGTTACTGCATTTATTCGAGTGATCCACAAGCAGCGAAAATCTCTTTTTCCTTCCTCTATCTCAATAAGAGTAAAACAAAGCTCTTATTGTCTGTTGATTAATCGTTTGAGTGTGTCTTGAATGAGCTCCTGTAAAACCTGATACAAAGGAATGATTTTTTTTTTTTTCGACGTCTTCGAGCTATATATCCTCGTCTCACTCTGGTCATTGAATTCCATTCAATTTGAATGAATCACCAATGGCACACCAGCCCACCAGCAGCAAAACCCAACCAGGCCCACTAGGTTGTGATGTAAATCATGCAACCTTGGTAGTTTTCAGGAGTAAACTATCAATAACATAACAAGCTGGCAAAAAAATACTGTCGTTGGAAAGGAAAATAGAGTTTGAAAAGTAATCTACACAGAACAAGACACGAAAATTACATGAAATGTAATAAATACAAGATACAAGATAAAAAACAATTGAATTAAAGTTTGTGATTTATTGAACCATTTTCCTGCCTTGAACTGTAGACTATAAATAAGGATGTATTATTTTAGTAAATTGTAAAACTAGCATAACACACCACAAGGACAACCTGCCCCGTCGAGAGGACATCCTTGTTTGATCTGAACCTAATAAGACTGGGAAGCAAAACTATCCAAGCCCGTTCCTAACTAAACTTGAATCAAAACTTGTGCGTATATTGACTGAACTTCAAATTACACAAAGAAAATAATCCAGAACCCAAAAATACTTGTGGACAAAGTATATTTCAAATGACCTTGACCAGAATTAACCGAGACCAAAAATAAGCTGAACTTCAAAGGCACTCAGAAATAGACAGCGTCGCAAAAAAAATAAATTAATTAAAAGCACAACACCATGAATGCTACCTTCATAAAATTATAAAATGTAGCTATCAAAAATGAAAATGCATCAATTTATACACAATTGAACTTGTCAGTAAAACACCATGCAGCAGCAGCAATTCAGATTCTAATCAGATTGCATATCAGTAGTTTAAGGTAAAGAGTAAAGTTTATTTCTGTATAGTAAATGACGTCGAGAAAAGGTTTGCAAAAACAATATGCTTCACAGCAACATCACCTGGACACAGACATCATCACCATGTGACAGCCACAATTCAGATCCCTATCAGTTTAAGGAAAGACTTGGGAAGTTTACTTCCATACTGTGAATAGTGTCGGAAAAATGGTTTGTGAAACCCATAGATTCACACCAATATCTGCTGGGAATTAAATACAACAACAACAACAACTAAACCTTTTATCCCAAGCAAGTTGGGGTAGGCTAATGATTGCGTTTCATTCCATAGAGATGGCTGGATTTTTTTACGTTGGCTCGCCTAGCCTATCACAACCCTTGCTGGGAATTAAATAAATATCCTAATTTTGTATGGGATTTTCTGTTAGGATTTAGGAGTAGGACTTTGGTGCAGTTATTGCACTATGCTTTACATATCCATGCAATATGCAAACAACAATACATGAACACCAAACACTCATCATTTATCTGGACCATATATGCACGAATTAATGAACCAATTAAACGTCAATACATGCACAGGAAAATTCGTTGAATTAACACCACACACGTCTGACAGGTATCTAGATTACACAAAAGACATGATAAATTTCAGAACACCGCCAAAATTCTGAACTGAACAAGGTTGAAACCCAGATCCATTCCTGGACCCACGATGTGATTTGAAACTAAGATTACTCGAAGTATTGCTAACACAGGGAGAACATCCACCATCAAATGACCTGAACCGATCTATATTATCTACTCAATCAGTTATTGCTACCTCCATAGCATACCCCAATACAATAGGACCTCGAAATTGCCCGAAAATGACTTAGCAAAACATACGCCCAGTCGATCCTCTGTTTTCCACCTCAAGGCAGGCAAGTCATTAATTATGGTAGGTTAGTTGGCGGGTAATCTTATCAATTGTTGTAAAGTAGGAGTCTTTTTCCTTTTTCTTCATTAGAATAAACTATTCTCCATAATTACAGTAACTTGCATATGTGCAAAGTTGCCATTTTCAAAGTTCATAAATCATTTAAAGCACATTAAGACATCTGTAGAATTGCATAAATCTGATGTAAATGTTGTAAAGTCACACATAGCTTCCACGAAATATGAACAATTAACAAAGTAGAAAGGTTCCATGATCCATTTATCAACACTTGATTTCACCTCACCACCACTAAAGAAAGAAAATGCATAATGGTCCATTACCTATATAGTAAGGCAATATGATGGGAGTTAAGAGTTAAGGTTCTCCCATATAGTTTTAGAAGTACCAATTTGAGCCTCCTCCATTTCATTAAAAAAATATAAAACAAAATGTAATCCACAAACAAATTAAAGATTCTATAAAGAGAAAAGGACTAATAATGACAGTTTACCGCGAAGAATGGAAAGACTGGCAGTGGCAATGCCTCTCTTCCATCTGGAGTTGGCTCCCTTAGGATAACTGTACTCTGTTTTTGAAGTGCGCTTGAGGCACCGAGTCGCAGGACAGGTATACTAGGTGATGAAAGGACTGCAGAGTTTGGTACAGATGGTCTGTCTGGAGGGACGACAGGGTAATCAGAAAGAGGCTGTTTTCCTTTGTTGGGGACTAGTGTTTGGATATGAATTGGCAAGTTCTCTGGTCCTGGAATTGAAACTGGCCCAGTTGAGGGTTTAGATTTTGGTTCAGGTAGTTTAAAAACTACTGTTGTCTTGTCACCTTTGAGATGGAAGACGTCAGTCTTTTCTCTTGCCTGTGGTTCCTCGACATTGGGAGGAACAGGAGCATGCACAACCATGTGCCTTTGAGCTAGTCTTTCCTTTTGCCGAGCACGGAGCATAGCACTGTTTTTTTTTAATATAAAAAAGTTTAAGAAGGTAAATAATATTCTAGAAAAAGGAATTTACAATCGAGTTTGTTGCTGACCAGGTGTAGGTGTCTGTTGAAAATGAGTTAACCATACTAGTTTGAACATTAATAAATAGTAAAACTTACTATTTTCCTTTCCTAGCTCGGCCAGCTATAGTGTGTTTGCACTCCTCTTCACTGCTCTGTAGCATCAACAAGTTCACAAAAGGTTTATAAGAACAAAGCAAACAAATTATATGCAATACAATCTTTAGAAGTCTTCAAGGGTGATTACCTCACTCAGAACTTCAGCAGGAAAAGATAGATATGTTTCATTGTAGCAAACTGGCTTTCGCTGTCTCTTTCCTCGGCCTAGAGATGCTTCAACCTCCAACTGATGTTTTTCCCACCTACAAGCACAAGATAAAAATAAAGTCAGCTAAATAAATAGATTGGACATGATGTTGGAGATCACATAGCAACCCATCTAGTATATAAGCACACACATCCGCTGATACACATCTGATATACATGATTCATTGTAGCTAAAGTCAACGTCATATTTGTAACAAGAGTTTTGGAAACTACAAACCAGAAACACATCTGATATACATGATATCAGCTGCAAAAGAAAGTAATCTTAGGGTATCATCTGATAATTGATGTATTGAGTTTTTATTAGACATACCTGACACGTAAAAGCTTGTCCCATTCATTTTCTTCTTTGCTGGTGATAATGTTTTCATCGTCTTCACTGAGGTCCTCTGCTCCCTTTCTACTGGCAGTGTATGTAATAGCATCAGCAGTAGAAGGCTCTTCATTTTGTTCAGCATTCCAATCCATCGTCTGATTGAAGGGTGTCCAAAAACATATAAAAAAAAACTAATGAAATCGGTTTTTACAACAAAATAATCTTGTAAAATCAGTGCAAAGACATACCTTGACACTTCCAAGAAGGTCACTTTGAATATCAGTGTCGGCACTGTCCTGCATACCAAACTGTAGATCTGAGCGGTTGAGCAGCTTGGCAACCGAGCTCTCATTCCAAACAGATTTGGCACTGCCCAAACCAGTACACTTGTCTTCATACACGTTACCTAACCTGCCAACTCTTCTCCTATGTTGCTCTCCAACCCCATTAGCATTATTAGATCTTTTGTTGCTATCATTAGTATCTTTACTGTCAACAATATCACTAGGGGACCCTGTATTCTCCCTAAAGAGTTCTTCAGTACCCCACCTGAGGATGTCCTCAACTTCCTTTTGTGAATCCGACTTGTTCACAAAAAGCTGGTCCAGCATGAGCTTTTTCTTGGCAAGTTGGAGGATCCGCTCCTCAACGCTAGCACGGACAACAAGCCGATACACAAGGAGTTGATTCGATTGACCTACCCTATGGGCCCGGTTCATCGCCTGTATATCATTATGTGGGTTAAAATCTGAGTTGTATATTATCACAGTATCAGCCGTTGCCAAATTTATCCCCAGACCACATGACCGAGTTGAAAGGAGAAAAACAAATCAGGTTTTATCCTCATTATAACGAGCAATGGCTGCTTGCCTCTCATCAACAGGAACAGACCCATTAATCCGCTCATATGTACCCAAACCAAATTCAACCAGCAAATAATCCTCCAAAATATCAAGCAGCTTCGTCATCTGTGAAAATATCAATACTCTGTGCCCCGCCTTTTGCAAAACCCTCAGCATCATGTGAAGAAGTGTTAGCTTGGCTGAAGCTTTAATTCTCATCTCATGCAAATACTCTGGTGTGCCAGATGTGGGCTCTGTGCCATCTATGAGGTATGGGTGGTTGCAAACTTTTCTTAATTGCATTACAATATTAAGTAGTGATTGCTGTTGTGGCCCACAAGATCCACCCGCTGCCCTTCCTATCTCATGCAGAACCTGATAATTCTTTGTCAGCAATGCACGGTAAAACTCAGCTTGAATTGGTGACTGTTCCACTGGCACAATTTGCTCAGTCTTTGGCGGAATATTTATCATTGCATCCTTCTTTCGTCGCCGCAACATGTGTGGGGCCACAAGCTTCTTTAACACATCCACCTTGTCGCCTGCAGCAAGGCCGTCAAACTTCTCCTCAAATGCAGCGAGAGAAGGAAAAGAGGCGGGCTGCAGGAAATGCAACAGGTTGTACATTTCCCCTATGTTGTTCTGCAGTGGCGTTCCAGTCAGCAAAACCCTATGGTGAAATGACAATGTGTTAAGAACTCTGAATAATTTGCTCTCCGAGTTCTTGAGTCGGTGCCCTTCATCTACTATTAGCACCTCCCAAGGGACGTTACGAAGATGAGAAGTATCTGCGAGAACCATCTCATACGTTGTCAATAGTACGTTGAACTTGTATGCTTTGGTAGCCTTGGGCAAATCAGGTATGCCAGATCCAACAGCATGCCACTCATACTGACGAATTATAGCTCTTGCGTCTGCTCCACCATGATACTCCACCACATCCAGATGTGGAGCCCACAATGAGAACTCAGCTATTTAGCTTGGCATGGTTGAAAGTGGGACCAAAACCAAGGAAGGAAGCCTAACCTTAAACTCAAAATAAAGAGCAGAAAGAAAAGCCGTTGCTGAAACAGTCTTGCCAAGACCCATCTCATCTGCCAAAATAACATTCTTTGATCGGTACCAGCATTTCCTCAACCAGTTCAAGGCCTCCATTTGATGTGGGAACAGTGTGTCTCCTTTCAGCTCTTTTGGTTGTTCAAGTAATGGATTCAGCCCTCTACCATCCCCATTCTCTTTTCTGGAGCCACTTTTTGCAATCGTCTTTGTCACATCAGACTTGACAGCTTTTAATCGATTGATTAAGTGAGATGAGTCTTTGATGACCGGTTCATTTATGCTTTCCCATGTGCACTCACCATAGGTTAGGCCACACCATTTGACCAGAACTTCCTCTCGACCTTCTGATCTGGCCCGAATAGAGAGAATGCGGTGTGGCTGGGACCATTGCTCCTTGCATAGGTTGATCAGAGTATAACCATGCTTTGCCAGGAAGTTCTCAAGTTTTCTTTTAGCTATAACTTCAAGAACAGGCTCTGCTATCCATGTGTTGTGGATATTTGATTTACCAACCCATTTGACCAGAAACTCATATGAGCCTTTTTCAGCATCTTCCATGGGATTATCAATGGTCACATTGGAAGCTTCTGAGAATGCATCTATGTCCACATTTATTTTCCGAGATGCAGGCTCAGAGATGGTTTCATCAAATTTCAGGAGGCGTCCCAGGACACGGTCAACCTGAGAAAAGAATATTATAGTAAGTATGGTTAATATTATTTTATATTTCATATAAAACCGAAATAACAGAATAGGAATAATAATAGTAATAATTCTTCAGGAAAAAATTTACCATTATAATCATAATTTAAAAAAATCAACAAATGATCATGTACCTGATGCATACTATCTGGGCAGACAGAGCATTTCTCTTTTGCACATTTTGGGCAGTACCAATTTCCCTCAGGCACCATCTTCATTGAGGAGACAGAAAAGTTCAAATACAAACCACATTAGATCCAACTTTTATTTTTGTACAAAAAGAGAAACACAGCATGGATGTTCTAACTTGGAAGTTCAAAATTTTGAGTCATCACCTCAAGTGGTGGATCAAGACACTCCAAGTGGTAGGTACCCGGACAGCCCTCGCAACACAGGAGCTTGCCGCCATTGTTGCACTCTTGGCATTCATAGTAGTGCTGTGTACAAAAAGATAATATATATGAAAAATAAATAAATAATTTAAAAGGTGCGCTCATGCAAAATTTGGCCAGTAGATCCTTTCAAATTATGCTAATCCAATTGAGAATTTTCACACAGATTGCTCTTTCAAAGTAATCTCAGGTGACTTTTCCTCATTCTATTGTTCAAACTAAAGAATCTATTCGGAATCCGAGGGTCTTATTTACACTTGAGTGCGAAGTTTTTGACGAATTTGCATGTAAATACTTTAGCCAAAGACTTATCAGTTACAAATTTGATATTCTACTATGCACAAGAATATGCCTAGTTGCAAGATATATTAAACACTTACCCCATCATCCCCTATTACCCTGTCGCTAGACCAAGACTCCTCAGCAACTATCCTCAGCGCCTTGCTGGCAGAAGACCTGCTCTGTGCTCGGTTAGAGCTGCTCCCAATAATTTTCTTCCCTGAAGATCTTTTTCTCACTCATGTTGATCTTCAAGCTGGGGAAAAAAATAAATCAGTAAAAACTTGTCACTCACAAAAGCTTTAGTTTGTGTGGACATAAAAGCACAGTAATTTGTACTACAATTTGTAAATCATCTTACTTAATCAGAAACTTTCTGGCATGTATTATTTCTAATATAATAAATGATTTTGGTGAATTTCTACTATGAAATTATGGTGGAATCTAGAATAATGAAAAAATTTGCTCATACTATTAGTGCAACAGACATTGAACCTGGATCTACAATAAAAAAAAATTATGTCTTTTTCACAATCTGAGATTGGATTATAATTCCATCTCCAGCACAAATTACGAAAAAGCTAGCTAAGTAAGAGGCTTAAGCACTATAGCCTTCTTATCCCTAATCTACTGACCAAAATCAGTGAAGCTAAATAGTTCTAAAACTTAATATTTCACCTCAATCAACCATTGTAGACTAATAAGAACCATAATTTCAACAAAAAATAAATTGAATTCGTATAAAATCAATCCGCATTGCCTCAGAAAAGAGCAAACAAGTACCTAGCAGCCTTAAACCCCAAATCCTTCTAATCAGGTCTAAAACCCTCTTCCTTCTTCGATTTCTCACCTCCTGAGCCAATCTAAACACCCGATCAACCCTCGTAAGGTACGAGAATGTAGCAGAGGATAGAGAAGGGTAGAGAGAGAAAGAGAGACAAAAGGACGCAAAGCACACACAGACAGTACATGCAAAATCTCGGAGAGAAGAGAAAGGTACATCACATCTCAACCGATGCCACGTCATGGGGCAGGAACAGTACAGCTGTACCCCACTATTCAGTGCGTTACGTAAAGGGAAGTGGGTTCCGCACGGGAACGCGAACAAGGAGGGAGCGACACGTGGAATCCCGTTGCAGAGATGCATCGAATTGTAACGGACGAGGGTTTAATTACTTTCCTCTTTTGTTCTCAAGTAGTCAAGTAGTGGTGTGTGAATAAAAACGAGGAAAGAGAGCGCGAAGAGTTGTGAGTTGTGACACGGGGATAGCCGTTGAATGCTTGATTTTGAGTTTGGTAGGAAAAAAAAAAAGGGAGGGAGGAGGCGAAAGGGACGAACAGTCGCTGGACTGAGGGGTTTGTTTATTTATGGCAAAACAGTTTTTATGACTCGGGCTAGCACAAGACATTTGCATTAAAAAAATAGCACAATTAGTTTTTTTTCATATCAATTATTTTTTTCGGGACATTTGTATCTAAAAACTAGAACAATTATTTTTTTAAGGACAATGAGTTTTTTTTTCATGTCAACTATTTTCTTAGGACATTTATATCTAAAAACTAGCACAATTAGTTTTTTATTAGAAAATTAGTGTTTTTATAAATATATAATGTAGTGTTTTTTTTTAAAAAAAAAAAGAAAATCAGATGAATTTGCGAGCATACCATGGAACTAATGTACATGACGTGGAAGTAGCGCTCCACAGTCATGAACTTCTCCACTCACTGACCCAGGCTTTGAAACCTTGGAGCTTGAACTTCTCCGCTCACTGACCCAGGCTTTGAAACCTAACACAAAACAAATAGAAATTCATCAATTTACCCTTGTAAATAGATCATACAAGCATTCAATTAAATAGACTTGCACAAAATTATCTCACTTCTGTGTTTTCATTCAATCAGTTTTTTTTTTCCATGCCAACCATTTTTTTTTCAAAACAATTAGTTTCTTTTTTCCATGTCAATCATTTTTTTCGGAACATTTGTATTTAAAAAGTAGCATAATTAAATTGTTTTTTCCGAGCACAATTATTATCTAAAACTACGACAATTAGCTTTTTTACATGACAAGTAACATTTTTTACACGACAATTATTCTTTGAAAGCTAGAATAATTAGTATTATTTTATAGTACGATTAGAAATAGCTAAATTTTCTAGTTTATATAGCTAATTGTCCTAGCTAATATCCTAGTTTCATATCCTAATTGTTCTAAAAAGATTGTTTCATCTGAAAAAAAAAAGTTCTGAAGAGAAAGGGAAACACATGGAAGGGAGGAAAGGAAACAAATGGAAGGGATGAGAAGAGTATGCTCTCGATGATAAATTCAGAGGATGTGCGATAAAATTAGAAAGTTAATTAGCGTTAATAAAGATGCTGGATGGGGATGAGGGATGAAGGAATCTCTAGAATGATGGTAAGCAATTTCAATTTCTCTATTTTTAGCGCAAAAATCATATCCATCGGATCTCAATTGTGCACGAATTTTAAAGAAATTTAAAATTCCAACGCCTTAAAACTAAATAGGACAACCCCTCTGTTCTATCCAAAGGACATTAATCAATCTCTCTCTCTATATATATATATAATTATATATACATATTGAATAAATAGTTTTACGAATAAATTAATTCTTATTTTCTTAGTATCTGTATGTTTTTTTTTTATGAATGAGTTCTTCGACTAAGGTTTTTGCTCTAGAAATTTGGTATGAAGTAATGGAATGGGAAGCAAGTTAAAGGAATGGTAGAAAATGAATGATATCTTGTTCCAGGTTTATTAAAGTTAAAATTTGTTACCTCGGTTCTAAGATGTAAAATGACTGTATTGTTCATTGTTCAAATTTTCATATAGATTGGTTAACGCCTATTTATTAGAGACTTTATGACAATATTAAAATAAAATTTATGTTTTCCATTTCCACTCTTTATAATCCAAAATCGAGGGTGAACAAATTTTTTCATAAATTATGAATTGTCCCTCTCGTTTCTCTCTATTCACCCTGGAGCGGACACAGGGAGCAGGGAAAGAATTTTTTCTTCCATTCCATTAATCCCATTCTCTCCTTCTTAGAGTAGAGTGTTAAGAATTAATTCACTATTTCCATACACTTTGCACCAGAATAATGAATAAAGAACGAAGAAAAAAAATAGAAAGGAAACAAAGAGCAAGATTTTCCACTCAAATTTAGAGTATAAAATTTTATACTTCTCAATTCTATAGAACAACTCCTTTTATTTCCCTCTTTTCCTTTCCTCACTCCATAAAAGAAATAAAAGAATAGATTATAAAAAAAACTCACACACCACTATACCCTAAAAAAATTATTAAATTAAAAAAATGATAAAATTAAACTTAGATTTCATTTTATGTAATTTGACTTACAGGGATATATATCGACGCTCCACAATCTGATCGATCGTCACCAAATCGATAATTATTATTCCATCCATTGTTTCTTCAATGATTTAGAAATGAAATCGGCTCACTTTTATCATTTTGAGCTCTTTTTCTTTTTTTGAGGATTGTGATACGTCTGAGATCGCGGTGCTTATTTATAAGGCGGAAAGGCAATAAATTTTGTATAGTAGCGATTGTGGGACTAAACTAAAGAGTATCGGAACCGGACTATGTGTAATATTTGTTAATTTGCCCTCCATTAATTTCATTTTCTCTCTCACTTCTTATTCTATTTGGCCTCATTTTTTTTTTCTTGTGTCACTTCACTTTTGATCCGCCCTTGCTTTTTTTTCCATTTTATATTATGCTCCTTGTTTCCGTTCTCTACTTATCCGGTGTTCTTTCTAATTCCCTACCTCTCCATTATTTACACTATATTTGGATATAGGACGATGGAAGGAATAGAAAAGGACTAGATGTAAAGTTAAATATTTTTTCGTTTGTTTGAAAATAAATTACGAGAGAAAATTTTTAACATGGAGGAATATTTCCTTCCTAATTTTTCTCATATACAATTTTTCACCCAAAATGGAGAGAAATATTTTTTCCCCTTCTCTGAAATTTATATTTAATTTTACTTCTCTTTATGGAGACATTTCAAACAAAAAAAAAGAGAAAGAATAATTTTTTCTTTTCCTTTTAGTAATCATTTAAACATGCAAATGTTAAAAAAAAAATTCATCTCATTTCTTCCCTTCCTATGTTTCTCCTCCTTCCATTCCCTCCATATTATTCAAACATCAATTTTTGAGATTTGGATTAATAAGAGTCTTTGAGAATTCTTCAAATTGGAGTTATGACACACTAGTGAAACTACTATTTCATTTCATTTTGTTTTTCCTCTCAAACAATAATTATAGTTAGGGAAAAAATGAAGTTCAAGTTAGCAAAGCGGTTAGTCTCACGTAGGGCTGTATACGAGCCGAGTTCGAACGAGTTGAGCATAACTCGAACTCGAACTCGTTACTACTCGAGTCAACTCGTGACTCGTTCGGGAGGTGGTTCCGAGCTATCTGAGCTAACTCGAATTCGTCATTTTGTAACTCGAGTCAACTCGTGAATATAGTGAATAGATGAAATAATTATTTATGAGTATTACAATAATATAAAAAAATAAAATTTATTATCAATTTTATTCTTTTCCATTGATTTAAAGCAAAATATGTTTTGAAACTCAATATTAATACTCATCAAGCTTTTAAATTTCGGTTTTTTCGGTATGACGGTCCAGGTCCCCATGTTATTTCGGTGTTATTTCGATATTATAACGGCGATATAACGGTGTAGTGTTTTTTTTCAAAGTTTGACACACATCAATTCTATAACTATTAACTTATATGTTTATACATCTCCAATACTCCATACAAATAGCATACGGCCATACCAAATTCAATATACTGCAGTGTACCAATATTGAGTAGCAATAGCAGCTTGTACCAATTTAACAATAGTTCAATATTGAATACACAATTTAACAATAGTAGCAATAACAGCTTATTATTTCGCCGAAATAACTGAAATAATGCGTTATATCGCCGAAATAACTGAAATAACGCGTTATGTCATTTTCTCAATTAAGACTGTAACGTTCATGCGGTTTGACACAAAATACCACTATTTCTGTTATTTCGCCGTTATTTCGGAGAAATTTAGAAGCTTGATACTCATAGATCATGGTCATGATCTCCAAAAAATTAAAATTTATTACGTCACGAGTCAGCTCACGAGTCAACGAGCTGAGTTGAACCTAACTCAAACTCGACTCGTTTATTAACCGAGTTGGTTCAACTCGAGTTATGCCAACTCAAGTTCTTTTAGCTCGAGTTATAATCGAACTTTTCACGAGTCGAGTTCGAGTAACTCACGAATTATGAGCTTTTTGCTCACCCCTAGTCTCACTCTCACGTCATTTTCCCTTCATTACTTCATCATAAGTTTAAACTTTTGTGATCATCGCGGATAATTAGTAGCAAACTTAAAGTTATAATTTCTTTTCACATATATAATTCAACAAATATCGGCATAATGTTTCCTGCTGGTTGCTCTGTCTGTCAATGATTGTAGTATAGTTTCGGATTTAAAAAATTGTGCAATCTAGTTCTTGATCTAGTGACAAAGAGCAATTCACCTTGACTCCTTGAATGAAAGGTCGCAGATTCGAAACCCGACTGGGGGGTCTTTCATAGACATTTAATTTAATTTAAAAATAAGTTGGGTGGCTTAGACCTCCAATTTATCTTCAAAAAGAAATTCTAAAACTTTAGTCTGTGATTGGCTCACAAAATCTGAACAAAAATTTCACATATCTATTTTTTATTCAAAATGCAATTTATTTATAAAATATAATCTACTTTGTAATATATTTTATTCATGTTTCGCTTAATTCGGAGCTTGTGCCACACCCTGAGTCTCTTTTGAGCAACGCGCTAGATGTATCATGATAATCCGACGTGAATTTTTACACAAGACGAAATTCTCGAGAATGAATTTATAGCTCATTGCATGTGTCTACCCTTTTTTTCAAATCAATACTGACCACAGTTCGGATCAAATAATTTATCAAACAAGACTTGTATTCTTTAAAAATTATACATTTGTGGATGACGATACGTCAAAATAAATAATTCAACATGAATGCTTATGTCAAATGGGTGTTAGACAAATATTACGTATTCCTAAAAATGGTTTTTTTTTTTAAAAAAATGAAGTATTTTCGATCTAAACAACACTTCCCTTCCTTTTCGTCCTTTTGTTAACGTTTTGTGTTAGTTTCTTTATTTCTTTTTTTCCTTTCTACAAGCTGCAAATTGAATTTTTGATCGGTTGACTTATTGTTTAGCCTTGAGCAAAGTGCAATTAACTGATGGCCACCATAACAACAATATGAAAAAAAAAGGGGACAAATTATGACTGCGATAAATGACGAAAAGTTAGACAACACGTCTGGAAACTTGACACCCTTTTTTTTCCCCATATTCAAGGGATAATAACTAATTCTTTGTCCAATAATCATTATACAAGGAAACAATTTTATAATCTTTCACGATAACCACCAAGATTTCAAATAATTGATTGTCAACAGATTTAAGCTATATATTTGAGCAAAACCCATCTCAAGTAACCACAGAAGTTAAAATTAACGCACTTTTTGTTTGAATAAATAATTACACTTCCGTGTCAAAGACTTTATTCTGGCCCCATAAAAAATTTCCACCAGCACCACCCAATATAGCAATTCCAAGAACTTGCATTTGAATATTCTACGGGCCGGATTATATAGTCTTGCGCATGCCTATATACTATAGTTCCTTGGCGAGAATAATCTGAAAAAATAATGATCAAACAAGTGTTTCATAAACAGTTAATGGAAAAACAACCAAGAAAAAATTATACCAGAAAATTATTTGAAGGGCTAGCAAGTAAGATGTTTAAAAAAAATAATGATATTATAACTGTGCACAAGCCAAGCAAAACTATTGAAACGTTTAAATCTCTAAATTCAAAACAGGACTACAAATTAAAACAAAATCTCTGTTAGTTACTTCTAAATATTGTAATTGTACTTCACATTTTCTAAGAAATAATTCTCACACCAAATTGGGCCGTATGACCAAAAAAAACTTGGAGCAAATTTGATAAAAATATACCACCAAACATGACCACAATGATGTATACAAGCTCTTTGTATTGTACTTCTATTGGTATGCAAGAACAATTAGAAACTAGGGAGAAGAAAATATTTAGAAATATTTACAGGTATCATTCTACAAAATACACAACAGAACACTGTATTTGCTAAAATTAAGAATTGTCATACTTGCAGGCTTGCAGCAAATACAATTTAATCAGTCATTCACAAATAACAGCATAATATTAAAATTAAGGCCAAGTGAATAATAGTTATTATTTGTTGCTAATATCTGATAAGCTGCCAATTTCAGATGTACACACAAAAAAATTCAACTAGCGTGAAATGTTACTTACAATTTGCAAATATGGTGGAATACAGGTGAAGAGATACAAACAGAACATCTGAAGCAATTACCTATAGATAACAGTAGCAGTTATTCTCTCAAAGCCGGGACGCAAAGTGCTTTCTAACAGCCTCATCGCTTTCTTGTGGGATTTCCAAGGACTTACATAACTTGGGGTACACCGACAAGCGAATTGATGCATATACCCCTTTGTCCCAATTCCTTCCCGCCAGCTCCTCTGCCATCTTTACTGCTTCAGCCACAGTCTCCGATGCACTCTGGCACACCTTATCTACAATACCCCTCTCCTTTGCCTCTGTACCAGTAATCTTCTTGGCTCTTAACGTGACATCACGCAAAGTCCTGCCATTATAATATTGTAAATCCTTCAGTTTTGATTGTAAATATGAAAATATAAATACCTATCCTTTATAAATTATAATATATTGGCAATTAACATTCAACTTTTAGAATCAGCATTCTAAGTAAAAAACGACCAACTTTTGACTCTCCAACCAATCACAAGATCATACCATAACTAATGATAGGACTTTATCTAGGTTAGCCTGATCTAGACTAGAAAAAAGAAGATGGTATCACCCAAACTGCTGTACCTGATTTTGGTACTGACTGGTACTTGCTGGCATGGTATAAATCCCACTCTCGCAGTTCTTTATTTATGGTTGGTAATGGCAACCTAGTCCGGTCAAAACTCAAAACCTTCTCAAATGCCAAATTGTGCACTTCTAGAATCTAGGGCCCATCTTTGTTGGGGAAATGATGTGGCCATGTGGGTAAGGCTTATTAAAATAAGCTACTATTCATATTTTTTATGAACCTAACAACCTATCTACTTTCTACACAGTAAGACAATTCTGCACGAACAAATCATACTCACTCTCCTCTCTTTCAAAACCATTGGATGGTTCCAAATCTTGAGCAGCCTAACAATCTGAACCTCATTTGCAGTAGAAATTTTATTATGCATTTTACTAAATTACTAATTACTATTCAAATCCTTATTCTAAAAAATAATTAAATAATGTCCAAATCAAATCAGTATCTTGACTTGTATTTCCCAATTATATGCAAACTGAAATAAGTCCAATTCAGCTCTTATACCAAACAATAGAGTAATTCATCGATTAAATACCTCGGATCCGTGATCTTAGCTTGCATCAGATCCATGAAGTAATCAGGAAAAGGCAACCCAATATCCAACTCGCTCATGTACAAAACCCCTCGATCTCCTCTCATGTACACATAATCATGCGCCACGGCAAGCATCATACCAGCCGCGGAGGCATGCCCAGTAACCGCCGCCACAGTCGGCATGGGAAGAGAGATCAGATCAGCAATCAGAGGCTTCACAAGTCTAACCAAAGTGGAAATCCCCTCACTGGAGTTCTTAGCCCAGGCGAGGTCAAGGCCGTTGGAGAAGAAGCGACCTTCACCAGCGGTGACGAGAGCGGCGACGGTCGGATCCGACCTGGCGGTGGCGAGCGCCGAGCGGAGGGAGGAGATGAGGCCCGGCCCCAGGCGGTGCTCGCCGGAGCCGGTGAGGGTTAGGATCAACACACGACCTCTCTTCTCCAAAGTGCACATGGTTTGTGGTTTCTTATTTTTGTTGTTTGGAAAATTGAAATGAAGAAATGTAGTTATGGGGTTTTATATATGTTGAGTTTGTTGAAAATTGGAAGCATGGAGAGATAACATGTTTAACAGGTATTTATCTTGTTGGTTGGTTTTAAGGCAACAATTAAAAATTATTTGATGAATGATGATGGTGGTTGACTGCTAGTACAAAGGGAAGGCGATTATTGTTAGAAGAAGAGACGAAGAGAGAAGTAAGAGGTGTATATTTGGATGGACATGGCAGAAATGATGCAACAGAGAGATATTGTGACAGGTGGGGTTGATTGTCAGGGGGTTTGGTACTATATTGTTTAGTACGATTATGGACCAGGTGTACGATAAGAGAACAGTTCTGGTCTTCGGACAAGCTTATCGCCTTATCCGATGAAGATCTTAATCAAATTATTGGTTGAATGACCTCAAAATTATTTATGCGATAAGAGAAATTTGTAATCTTTAGACAGTATGTTACGGAAGTTAAAACTAGTTTATATTTTTGTAATTTCCTCTTGACTAAGTCGCAGAGCCTTCCTTTGTATAAATTTAAGTTAAAGTAAGTATTATGTTATAAATTTGTATAATAGTTTTTTTTAATATTTGAAAAATATTTATCTGTGCTTCAATTACTAAAAAGAATTATTTACAATTGTTATTTAAAAGAGAATTTACTTTTTTTCAATGAATATTGCCTTAGTGAAATTAAGATACTCTAGTATGGTACTAATTAAAATGCAAATTGCATCTGAAAAGATAAGCTAATACCCTAATACACAAGTTAGTCTATCTGTATACTTTATCCTCATGAAATGCAGACGACCCTGATCTTATCTTTTGGTAGATCAACCACTCACAAAGTCTCAAGTCATAACACTACAATACTCGCGTAAATACACAACATTTCCAAAATTCAATTCCAAAATATTGTTTAGCTGCCACGTCATGCTTGCAACTTTCATCTCCATCCTCCATCCTCCCTAATTTATTAAAATCATAAGAAAAGTATATCTACTGAACTTTTTCCGATTGATTAGATTAAACACTTGCAACTTTATGCGTTTACTAAGTTGACTGCGTGTCAAATGAAACAATGGACATCTCCAATACCATGGGAACGGAGAGATGGTGACACCAACAAATCTTTGAGTCACTTTTTTTTTTCCCTATCACATTTTTTTTTTTACTTTTTATTCACTATTCAGACGAGTATAACGATGTCCTTGTCTAATTAAACTTATGATCATGTATCAAACGTGGTCGCCATGACTTTTCAAAAATTGAAGCACTTATGCATCTTCTATGTATTAGCACCATGTATTTGAAGCTAGTGCACACAGAAATCCATTTTTTTTTCCAGGGAATAGTTCGAGCTATTTATTGACCACCATAAGGGCATAGGCATTGTCAAATGGTTGAATAAATTATAAATAAAAAAACGCACAAAATTGGAAAAAAGCATTTAAATTTTTCGATATCAATTAATTTACTTTCCTGGCATATACATTAGAAATGTAGAACATAATTATTGAATACATTACTTTTTTCTTAAAAAAAAAAGACCTTTTTAAGGGTTCTTCGTTATTAGAAATAGACGAGTACATTACAGCCTGTAAATAACCAAGACAAAACTATTCCTATCACGCCATCACGGTGAAATTGTTTAGAAGCAACCAAATTAAAACAATTCGCTAAATGAAAAGAAATAATTTTGTTTCAACATCTAGTCACGGCCGTAGGGTTGTTCTCTCTGCATTTCCTACACTGAATCCATTGTATTTGATATAATTGTTATGATTTTAATTTACGTATTTTTTTGTGTCTCAAGACTATTAAAAATGTTAATAAAGTTCAAATTTTAAGGTTTGAAACTTAATAGCAAAATTAAATTCATTAATTTCATGTGATTTAATATTCATTTCTTAATGTGCAGCTAAATACATATATTACTTTAGCTTCATTCAGATGGAAACAAAAAAAAATGAAAATTCATACAAAAAGTACTCATACTCTATTATTGTTTTTTTTTATAAGTTCATGATTGTTGATGCAATGCTCGCAATGGTCCAATGGGTCTATCTAACTGAAGTTGTTTTGACCGCTTGATGAGAAACGAAAGGCCCAATAATTACAGAGTACGGACCCTAAAATTATTTAGCAGTACTGGAGAGAAGGTAATGGAATTAGAAAGTTGTTCAATTTCTAAGAGAACCGATTGTCCCATCTCCCATCCTCCTCCCCAATTTACTTATTTTCTTTGACGCTAGGCTTTTATAATTTTAATAAAATAAAATTTAAAGTTAGAATCATTACATATGATTTTATATTAATTTTTACTGTGTAAATGAAAAGTACATCACTTGAACTTGCTGCAGTGATAACAAAAACGCAAAAAAAAAAATCTAACACACTAATTTTTTTTCATACTATTATATTTTTATCAATTATTTTTTTTATTATGATGGTTGATATTATGAAACTAAGTCAACAATGCTTTAGACATTGATGTGCCTAAAAAATGATATATATCACTGGCGGATCAGGGAATAAATAACTAAGGAGTAAATTTGCAATTATCATTGTTTAGAGTATATTGCTTAATTTACATATAATATTATCAAAATTAGCACTAATAATATAGGAAAATTTGATATCATGGGGGCGAAACAGCCCACCCCTGCACTTCATGTGCCTCCGCCACTGATATATATCACATACGCTTGAAAATAAATGCGGTACACAGATTACATCATTTCTTGCGAATACAAGAAGAAAATCAGACTGACTTTCCTTACTACATTACACATGTCCGACAATTTGTCCGTAGTTTACTCGATATTCGTAGCGGTTATTAAAGTCATCCACTCGCTCTCTTTACTCCAATTTCCAAATCTATGAGTGTATGTACTTATGGTTATCATATACTTTGTTTTGAAATTTTGACAATTTATTTTTCTCATCACTTTGCTTATTATTTTTCATATAAAGAAAACAAATAAAACTATGAGAAATATTAATGAAAAAAAAAGTAATTTTTTCAATTTTTATTTTTCAAATTCTTTGGTCTTGATGGGGCACCCATTAAGTCCCACCTGTAAAAGTTGAAACTGAAATTGAGCTTGACTAAATTAAATTCATTGTGCGAACATCTCCTTCAAGTAATCTTGTTAAATTTATTTCGACCGCTTGATATGAAATCAAAAGTCTTTATAAAAACCGGACCCTCAAATTTTTAATAGTACTGGAGAGAATATAATATAATTAAAATATTCTTCAACATAAAGAGCTCCATACTTCCATCTCCCTCCTTTCTTCCCCATATTTATCACTATTCACTTCCACCTAGACACTAGCAGTTACTAAAATGGAGCTAGATAACATTGCTCCACAATTCCCTTCTCTTCCATCATGCACCTCCGATTCAGAAACACGAAACACCATGCAATCTCTTCCCTCGGCGCCGTCGTCTCCTCTCTCAAATCCAACACCTCATGAAGGTGCAGAGGAGAATAACACAACATCATCAGGTGGGCCCCACGAGTCAGAGCCTTGTGTGGTGGTTGATTTGAGACTGGTGGGTACTGAGGTGGAGCTCTCTGGTACTCGACTGAGCTCGGTGTCGAATTCTGGAAGTGAGAAAGCATGTCGGATCTGCCACATCAGCTCAGCTCTCGCGGGTACCAGGTCGGAGGTTATTCAGCTCGGGTGCGGGTGCAAGAATGGGCTCGGTGTCGCGCACCAGCACTGTGCTGAAACTTGGTTTAAGATCAAGGGTGACAGGTATATGAGTTTTTAGGCTGAATTCTTTTTTCCATAAATCAAATTTAATCTATTTAAGTATATTTTTTGGCTAGTAGAATTTACACTGATATATATTGGTACGGGTTTTGGATCTCCTACTGGTTATGATCGACAACTTTATATGCTGATAATTGTGGCAGATTGTTGTGATATATTCCAAATTAATTAAGAATTTTTTAAAAAAACTATAATTTTATAGGCGCCAGCATATTAGTTCTTTGATGAGATATCAATAATAATAAAAATAATCTAACCTTCAATTTGATTTAGGTTACAAGGAATTTATTTATTTTCTTATAGATTGCACTCCCTAAGTAGTTTCATAAAATGAAGATTATAGTTCACAAATTAAAGGTCGCGAAATAGTTCTGGTTTATTTTTTTTCAGAATTATCAACTTTTAATTGCATGCAAAATTTTTATTTAAAATTTATATACATTACTTTGGATCGATAGATCAACATAATGTATAAACAGTTGGCATTTTCTTATTTGAAATTTATTCTGACTTTATAAAAAATTGAGCCCAAGAACTTCTTTCTGATAGCTTTAAGAAATCATGACTCTATTTAATTAGTCATTGTACATTTGAAGCATTTATTAATGATTTAAGGTTCGTACAATGTGTTAACTTGAGAATTTTGCAATATTTTTCAAGTTAAGTCAAAGAAAAATTATAAAATAAAAAATTTCATAGATTTTGCATTACATACCATTTGGATATAAACTTTTATAAATTTGGTGTTGTGTAATATACCATTTATAAATCATTGTAAATTTCAAGTTTGTTTGAAGAAGAGTATAAATTCAATTAAGTTTTATTATTTTTTGTTTGCATGATATAGAAATATCAAATATCACATTCAATGAGTCCCACTCAAAAGATGTAATTTATCTAGGTCCATGTACCTGATTCTATGTTCCTACTTTTTATTTTCCAAATATCAGATAATGCGATACAATCCTTAATTATTATTAATAATAATAATAATAATAATAATAAAAAAGAAACAGAGAAGCCTATCTGGATATGGGAATATCCTACAATCAATTTCTCAGGTGTTCATTTCTGTGTCCACCAAGCACACAGTACTTTCAACATTTTAGTAAAAGAGAAATAAGCAACTCAATTAATGCCCAAGCTGGAACGGGAAGCCCCTCACAGGGTAAAATGTCATTGATTAATTCGTTGTAAACCTTATCTAATAATAATCTTCTTATTGGTCTTAGAATATAGTTCCAGAATTGCAAAAACGACAAGTACTGGGGGCAAATAAAATGGTGTCTGTCATTATATTAATTTACAGCAAATTACTAAGTACTTCCTCCTATTATTTATTTCAAGCTTCAGGTTATTGTGTGCACAATAATAACATGCAATTAATCTCTCTAAACTTCTTATTCAGGCGCTGTGAAATTTGCGGATTACATGCGAAAAACATAACTGGAATACTGGAAAACCGACAGTTTATGGATATATGGCATGGTAGAGCTGTTGCTGTTGCTGTGCAAGTGCAACATAACACAAATCCTTCTTTGTCGGAGGAGAGATGCCTATTCTGGAAAGAAAACCAGCTCTTATGCAATATTATTATTGCCTCAGTTCTTGTTGCTTTCATAGTGCCTTGGTTTCTTCGGGTGACTATGTTTCTTTGATTAATCATTTAGTTTGTTTTCCATGAAAAAATTTAATATGCTTAAAAGGATGTATATCCGGGTAAATGGTTATATATAGTGGATCGTTGTATGAAAGAAATCATGCTGTAATATATTGATCATGCATTTGAGTGC
Organism: Rhynchospora pubera; assembly: GCA_028095005.1. Classification (NCBI taxonomy): domain Eukaryota; kingdom Viridiplantae; phylum Streptophyta; class Magnoliopsida; order Poales; family Cyperaceae; genus Rhynchospora; species Rhynchospora pubera. Next base: position 81,430,869 of record CM051460.1, on the reverse strand, counting down.
TAGCTAGATGTTGAGATTAATTTAACCTCTAAAATTCCTTGCTTGGTTTTCAATTTTAACAGAACAAACATTAAAAAAAAATGAAGTTTAGAAGATACATGCTTGTTTTGTAAATTAGATCATGATTAACGGTTCAATTTTACTTTTAGAAAGTGATATGATACCTTTTTAGCTTAAGATTACGTATCCCTTGATGAGTTACGCTCGCCTTAAGTAGTTTACTAATATATCATATGCTTAATTATGAAAATAATTAATTTGTTTTTCTTATGGAAGCACACCCCCCCCCCCCAAAAAAAAAAAAAAAGCAAGTTCCGTTGAGATAAGGCCTATCTGTTAAAATAATGTGATAAACATTGACTGTCATGAGATTAAATTGTGTGTCGGGGTTAAAGAAATAAATCATTTATTAATGTTGAGTTGTTGACAGACTAATCATTCATTAATCATTTTGTTGTTCTTAATATCTGAAAAAATTAAAAATTTTCTATATTTGACTGCATCAGAGACGGATACATAGAGGTAGGTCGTAGGTTCAAGAGTGGGTGAATATATAATTCTCCAAAACCGTGAGAAATTCAGCCAATGTACATAGGCATGTCAAACGTTGATGGTGGAAGCGGAAATGAGGTGTTCTGTTTCAGTAATAGAACGAAAATGTTTTTTATTTTCGTTTCGTTTCGTTAAACGAAACAGATTTATGTTTCGTTTAACGTTCCGTCCTCCATTTTCTATTGATTTCCGTCCATTTTCGTGTTTCGTTTACGTTCTGTTTGTTTTCTTCATTTCTGTTTTCGTTCCGTTTTCAAAAAACGAAACTGATTTTCTATTTCGTTTAACGTTCCATTCGAAAGGAATGGAACAAAAACGTTCGAAACGGTGGAACATTGACAGGCCTAATTGTACACATACAATCCACTCTTGCAATTCCTCCCTTCTATTATTTTATATTTGAGGAGGCTATAAAAGCAAAGAAACTCTTCCAGGGTGTCATGCATTAGATATTTCAAGAGGAAAAAAAGAAAGAGATGACGGTAGGTAAGAACATTTTGTTTTGATAAAAAAAAATGTATAAGAACAGTAAAAGGTGACTTTAACTTTAAGCATTTCACAAAAATTGAGAGATAAATATATAATAGTACTCATGTAATGTGAACACAGACCCCTTGCTTTTGCTGGTGACGAAAATAATCATCATTATATTTGGATTTATTGTGTAGTAAAACCAACTTCAAAAACAGAAATTTAATGCTGTTGGCTGTTTTCGCGATACTGTCCAAAAAAATTTGCAATATCTATGTCAAAATGATATGTTTGTCATAATCCGCCGAATAGTCGAATACCCACAAATAAATACAGAAGTTCCACAAAAAGGAAAAAAAAAATGAGTTGTATATCTCGCGAGTTCAAATTTCAGTTTAAAAAACGGTACAATAAATTTTAAAAGTTAGATACCGATTTTTTAATAAATGAACAATAATGTTTGAAATTCAATGTATATGATACAAGAGATTACTTAGCTAACGTCGGCCAATATTAAAATAACGTACCGGTACGACTATTGAGTTATAAAAGGAAATATTTGAAATTAATATTGAAATTATGTTCTTACTTGACATTGGAAAAAAAAAATCAATTCCTTTGTTTTTTCTTCCTTGGTAATGTCAAAAAGAAAATTTTATATTTAAGCCTAAATTAAATTGTTTGTCACATCTGGTGAATACCTCAAACGCCTACAGCATGGAATGGATACATATAAGCTGTTAAAATATAGTTAAATTGCATTTAATTACGAGTCAAAATATGTGAAGTCAGAAATTGAATATCAAAATAAAGTTAAAGGTTAACTTCTTAAATTTTTACTTGACAGTTGACATATAAACTGCAGTTCAAATGTAAACAATATATGAACAATTTTCAACATTTCTTGACCATTCAATACTGTGAAACAATTACGGCAGAAAAGTTTCAAATCAGCGTGAACTATATTTTCTTTAAGTACTCCATTTTAAATTTGAAATATCATCAATAGAAAATTGGAAACAATTCCAATTAGATCAATATAGCGTACGTTGTACAGTGTACACTCTGGGTATACCTAGCACTAGCAATTTTTTCTTTGGGTGCGTTTGGATCGTTGGAAGAAAGAAGAAGAAAAAAATTATAAACAATCCAAACTTTTCACAAAATTACACACTTCCCAATACTTTTTTCCACTTCTTCCCTTCTTTCCTTCTTCCCACACCTATCCAAACGCACCCCTTGAGTAGGCCTGTTTAACGTCCATAACAGTTACGGAAATACACTCTTACATTATTCGTTACGTTTGATCAACGGTTCTAATTTTTTTTCCGTTGAACGTTGCATTTGATGAACGGTGTGATTTTTGTTATTCGTTGATGTTCCGTTTTTTGAACGTTAATAACGTTAAAAAACGTTGATTGTGGTACTGATTATTTGTATACATCAAAACTGTTTGATACATCAAAACAAATATCAAACTGTTGCAGACATCAAAACTTAACAAATAAATCAGAACACATTATAATTTTTAAAAGTATTGCATAAATCATAAACTTGCCTTCTTGCTAGCAGCTAACAAACATGAAACTGTTGCATACATCCAAACCAAACTTAACAAATAAATCATAACACATCATAACTCTTACAAATGTTGCATACATCAAAATATTGCATAAATCATAACTTGCCTTGAGTCAGAAACCCCAAATACCAGTTACACACATAGACACCCAATCACTCAACTCAGATCCCAAACTAATCTATCAGATTTCCTTTCTCGGCCATTGAGGCATGCAAAATAACTTAAACACAAGTATCATCACAGAGACTCAATATTTGGGATCCAAGGAGCCAATGAGGTGATTGGTGTAACCAATACTCCAGGCTTCTCACTTGAAAACAACAAAGACAATCCGTCAGTCTCTAACATAAAAGAAGGCAACACTTGGTTGAAGCAAAAGAAACATACTAAAGAAGCATGCAAATACAACCTACTAAATTATGAAAAGCAACCAGCAACTAGCAAGGCAACAAAATAATGCTCACAATGCAAGGTCACACAACTTCATGTTTGATTGCCAACACTACCACAAACACTGTCATCAGTAGGCAAACTTTCATCCCTTGACCACATAACATCTCCAAACACTCCACCAGATTCTGCAGTTATAACAAAATATAAAATATAATTATTGCACATATAACCTTCATCCCTTGACTATATAACTAAATACTTGGTAAAATAATAAATTTTAAAAGAGTACTAGCAGTATACCTGTAACTGAAGCTCTCAACCAATCCTGTGCACATATCAAAGCTTCTAGACTTTCATCATTTAGAGAGCTTCTAATTGGACTCAAAGTTCTACCAGCTGTACTAAATGTAGATTCTGAGGCCACTGTTGAAATTGGGACAGCCAAGATGTCCCTTGTTAATTTAGCCAGAATAGGATACTTTGGGCTCTTCAGTTTCCACCATGCTAGGATATCAAACTCTGCATCCAAACTTGTTCCATCTAGTGCATCAGATAGATACTCCTCCAATTCTGATTTTGTTGGGTCAGTTGTCCTCTTATCACTTAAGAAGTTTTGCAATCCAGCTCTTGTATCACTAATGACACTTGATGAACTGGAGATATTTGACCTATCCAAACAACTTCACAATTTATTAGAAGCAAAAGCAAGCATAAACAAATTAAATGTTGGTATCTTGAAGTGATTACCTCATTTCTGTACTTGAGTTGGTTGCTTGGTTCTGATTGCCTTTAAAATGTGCATCTGAGTACTCTTTGAACAATTGATGTAAGCATGCTTTGAGGTTTTCCATGAATCTATTGCACTCCTCTGGAAGCATCATTTTAAAGTAGTATTCTACCACAACCAATTTGCACCTAGGGTCCAAAACACAAGCAACTGCCAACAAAACATTTCCTATCTTCCAATACTTATCCCATTTCTTGTACATTTCTTTACTCATGTTAACAACAAAAGGATAATCACTCTTTGACATTTTGATGAGAGTAAGGTACACCTCACAATATTCAGGAAAGAATATATTCAGTGTGGGATACTTGGTGCCACTTAATTTGTTGGTGACATCATAGAATACCTTCAAATGACAAGCTACTGCCTCCACATGCTCCCAGTCAACATCATTTGGACAAGAACCAAAGTTGTTGTCATACAAGGCGTACCGATTAATAGCCTCCTTCAATTGCAAAGCAAGTTCAAGCATCAAGTATGTCGAATTCCATCTTGTTTCCACATCCCAGGCTGGTTTCTTGTTTGGGGCATTGACCTGCAAAATGTAGAATACAAATGGTTACTAAGCATACATTCAGTTGCACTAATAATTAAATTAAAAGATTTTTATGTTGATATATGCATGACCTGAGATGCTGCCAATTTAAATTTCTCCATCCTTTGTTGTGAATGTCTGAGGTATTTCATTGTTTCCCTTATCTTTGTTATCTCATCAGACAAAACACTCAACCCTTCTTGCACAATGAGATTTAGTATATGGCATCCACACCTCAGATGAAAAAGGGCACCATTTGCTGGAAGCACACTCTTAATTGGGGTGCTCAATAGTTCTCTTACACAAACATCATTGGCTGATGAATTATCCAATACAAGAGAGAATATCCTCTTATCCAAGTTCCAATCAACCAATTTTGTATAAATTGCATGACAAATATGCTTGCCACTATGTGGGGTTGGCAAAGCTGTGAAGCTTAAAATTCTCTTTCTTAGAACCCAATTATCATCTATAAAATGACAAGTGAGGGCCATAAAATCCCTATCTCTGCCCTTGCTACTCCACAGATCACTAGTTAAGCTGAACTTACAATCAAGCTTACCTAATAATTCATACAATTCAACTCTTTCCTCTTCATAAATTTGCAAACAATCAAATCAAATTGTACTTCTTGATGGTAATTTGAAACTAGGGCATAAATCACTTAAGAATACCTTTAAGAAGTAGTGATTTGCACAATTGAAAGGGTAATCATGTGCAATAACACACTTAGCAAAACTTTTCCTACACTTTTTTTGATCAAACACCCAAGAAGCAACAGTTGGCTGACCAGCTAATAATTAAAAAATATACTTGTTAGAATACGTAATCGAGGTCTTAGAAAAAATAAATTTTAATTTAAAAATAATATGAATACCTGCATCTTTTCCAGCCTGTAGCAATTTCTGCAAGGCATCTGGCTTCTGCCTTTTTGATGCAGGCACTTTCTTGCATCCTCTTTTAATATGGTGTTTCATGTTGCCAGTACCCCTTTGGTTACCCATAGGATATATATGGCCGCAATATAAACAAGTTGCAGTATAACTACCATCCTCTTGTGTTTCGCCCCTTTTGAAATGAGCCCACACAGCAGCTTTAAGGTTCTCTTTTACTTTTTTCCTCTTAGTGGTTCTGGTTTGTTCAACATTCTGAGGTTGTGGTTCTGCTGCTGCAGCATCAATTTCTATTCTTTGTATCTCTTCAGGGGTTTCAAAGTTCAACCCAGGTCCCATGCTAACAATTGCATTTTAAAAACAATTTCAGATATCAACCAATTCAGATAGTAAATATTTTAACATAGCAACCAATACAAATACCAAATATTCATATAGCAATCAATCATTCAGATAGCAATCAATTCAAATAACAATCAATTCATATACCAATTTCGATAGTAAATATTTTAACATAGCAACCAATACAAATACCAAATATTCATATAGCAATCAATTCAAATAGCAACTAATTCATATGCCTTAGACCTTAGTTCAATCAATAATTTCACATGCATTTCAATTTCACACAACAACATAAATAATTAAAGGACAAAGTTTATAGTTCATACTCATCACTGGAAAGGTCACGCTCAGAAACTTCTGGTTCAGCCATTCTTCCAAAACAAAGCCTCCACAAGACCAGTAATTCAAGAAGTCAGATAACAACCTCCAGCCCTTGTACAACTTCAAAATCACAAAATAGGAAAAATTTTGAGACAAATATATTCTAAAAAAAAATTCATTGAAGAAAAAAAAATAAATAAACAACAAAAAAAAAATTACGAACCTTTATAGCGTTTCTCTTGCTTTTGTTCTTCCTCTCAGCCTCTCTCTTTTTTCTTCCTTCAAACAACCAATATATAACCAAAGGCCTCGTGATTTCTCTTTTCAAAACCCTACGTGTTGGCAATGATGCCTTGGCCATCTAATCTGTCACCGTCTCACAGCCAATAGGTAACTAGGCAGCAATAATCTCTGAGGCGTGATAGAGATTTTATTTGTACTATTTTGGTGGAAACAGGAGACAAATCGACAACCAAAAGGCTTAATAGCAACAAAAAGGGATTAAGGCTTAAGAGAAATTCAACGAAAAAATGATTTGGTTCAGATGGAAGGAGACAACAGATGACAAATTTTGACAAACGTCGTTGCCTCGAACAGAGAGGTAAAGGGGTTGACATGTCACACGTGGGCAAGGATGAGACAGTAAGAGTCTGAGAGAGGCGAGGGAGAAGATAATAGCGGCAGACAAACGAGCGACAGTAACTGCGATTGATTGAAAAGATAAGAGAGCAAATCGCCGTAAGGATGAAAGAAAGAGGAAGGGAGGCGGAAAACCCTAGGGGCAGGGTGTGGTCTGGAGGTTGGAGCCGTCTGGGACCTCTGGGTTTTACTTTTGATTTGTCTCCCCCTTCCTAATTAATCTCTACTATCATAAGTATTTCATATCCATAGAATTTAGAACGGAACGAATTGAAACGGAAACGAAACAAGCTATTTCGTTTAACGTTCCGTAGATGAAAACGTTACCACTCTTGATTCCGCTATCTGTTCCGTTATTTGAACGAAATCAATTTCCATACCGTTGCATGTTCCGTCCGCACGGAACGGCACGGAAAACGTACAACGGTACTTCCGTCGACAGGCCTACCCTTGAGTGTGAATTTTGCAGTGAGTTAGTGCCCGGATGGTAGATCCTAGAGAGCAACTGACACGCACAAGTTACCAAACAAGTGTAACTGACATGCTGGTTTCCTGTTATTTTTAATTGCAATTGGTACATCAGTACATGGGCGCCATTGATTTGTCATAAAGGCGCAATATTTTTAATGACACGTGGTGAAGAAGCGCCACGTAGCTCGTTATGTTCTTTTCCCCAGAGGGAAGGAGACGGTGACTATCGAGCGTAATCCAATTTCCATTAGATTTGTTGCCTTGTATAAAAGTTGTCTATCTCTTTATTAAATAGTTTTCTTATATAAACGTTGTCTAGGAGAGGAACATAAGATAAAAAAAAATTCACTGATTTGTGAAAATGGGAGAGGTAGGAGATAAGTACCGATTGTACCTAGTTGGAGAGGGAGAGAAGGATACACACTGGAGGCATGGAGGTGCTCCAAAATATGATTTGGTTAATCGTCTCTTTGAGGAAGAAAGGACTAAGGTATGATTTATGAAAATTATTACATTTTCTCTTAAAAATTATCTTGATTTTTTAAATTCTGGTTATAAAGATTTTACATGTTGGAAGGATTTTTGTTCTGCATCCAGATACATTTCATCTGGTACCGGTGGTACCAACATTGATTCTTTTTTCTTGTTTAAATTGATTATATTGAAAATTATAGAGAGATTATATATGTTACTAATTTTCATTGATTTTTTTTTTATAATACTCACCACTCATCTCATGATAAAATTATATAGTTTACAGAGAAAGGTTTCTAATATGCAATGGAATTATCGGTTAATATGTCTATTTCTGAAACATATGAGGGCAAAAATGAAGGAAATTTTGTCATGAGACATTGTCTAGTTATTATATATTCTGTATAGATTGTTAATAGTCGTAAAATTGGAACTTACCGATGAAATGATGCTTAATAGGATAATTCTGAAGCGAACACTAATGAGATTATACACCATTTAAGAGTGTAGATTAGACTGTAATACCGAGAACATGATAATTATGATAGTGGATATAGCGTTTATCAAAATGAAAAAAAATATAAAACGGTTTAAATAAATTATATTTATATTTGATTCAATTTGAAACTTAAAATATCAGATGTAAAAGTAAAGAAGGAAGGTCAATTAATTTTTTTTCTTAAAGATTATGTATCGATGTTGATCTTTTATGTTTTAAATGAAAATATTGTAATGTTTATTTTGACTCTAATTCTTATTGCAAATATTCTAACTGCCCCCCCTATTCTCTAAAACAAAATCCTCTTACTGCCCCATATTTCATCTCATGCTCAATTTCGTCTTTCACATTATAAAAAGTGCTTTTTCATTACATTTCTTTGTGTGACAGGAATGGCCAGAGGGCTCCTTAGAAGAGACGGTGCAAAATGCAATAAAGACATGGGAGATGGAACTCTCACACAAGACCCGCCTCTCCGACTTCAAATCCATTAACCATGAAAAATTCACACTATCAGTCAATGGCCGAAAACCACTGACAGGAAAGGGTGCTTCCATATCAGGTTCTGATGCTGACACAAAAATCTTATCTGAACTAGCAGTATCTTGAAACTAAAAAATATTTTAATTTCTTTTACTTTCAAAATGTTAAATTTTTTTATAGAATTAACATTTAATCTACAGTTATCAACATGTTCATAATTACATTATGCGCATTATTCATATTGTTTACATTAACCATAGTAACAAGTAAATTATTGCATCAGGTGAGGAAACCCTATCTCTTGGCAGTTATAATGCAATGCTGGAAACCTCCATGCCAGCTGAACTATGCCCAAAAGGATACTACAACTCAAAGGAAGAGACATTTGAGTCATCCCATGAGAACTTTAGGTCAGCATTTCCTCGTGGATTTGCATGGGAAGTGCTAGAGGTATACTCAGGACCGCCGGTAGTGGCATTGAAGTTCCGGCATTGGGGACACATGGAAGGAAACTTTAAAGGCCATGCTCCGACTGGAAAGATGGTCGAATTTATTGGAATTGCTGTTCTTAAGGTACATAATCCACATGTCAAGGCAATATATGCTGAAAAGAAAGAAAAGAAAGAAGGATAATAAGGAAGAAAAGTTGATAAAATTCACTGAGCTTATCTTAACAAAATCCTTGATAGATTTTTGAAGGTGTTAGACTGTTAGTATTTGACAATTTTCAGGTGGATGATCAACTCAGAGCTGAAACTGTGGAAATTTACTATGATCCAGCAGAATTCATGGCTGGGCTCTATAAGGGCCCAAAGCTTGACACAGCAGAAGGGAGCAACAGTTCTAACGCTCAAAGATGTCCATTTATGTAGGGGTTTCAGTACAGCTTAATAAGAGTTTGTTTGATATAGATAAATAATTTTCAGGCTATATATATTATATAAATGTTTGTTATTATCTTGTAAAAGGTTTATGCTGTTGTTCGTTCTGGTTTTACTCTTATTCATCTCATTATTACCTTCGCAGTCCATTATGAAATTATTGATAAGATCTTTTTAATGATTGGGAAAAAAACACACACATACAAAAGACAAGCAACGAGGGGGTGTAACAGTAACAAAACCAAAACATAGACCTTCCGTCTAACGAACAAATATATCTTATAATATACTGTCAAATGCACTGTCAAAGGTGTCTATGCGACCTAGCAAAACTATATAGGACAGCATACAAATTAACCATAGCAACCGAAACACAAAATTGAATTGAATAATATAGAATAATAGTCCTTCAACTTCAATCACTTATAAAAACCAAAACAATATATAGCATAGACGAATCAAGACATAGATAAGGCAATGACATATACGGGATGAGAGATTAAACACCCATAATCAACAAATATTCTCTTGTAAATGACTATGATTCAACGTTTCAAGTTTCAATGTTGTCGTCATGAAGACCACACAATATGAGTTAGTCATATACATCTAATATCATTGAGATCTATAAAAACTAACAGAAGTGGAACAAAGAAATAAGGTATCACCAGAGGCTAAAAGACAAAAAAAAAATGATGCCCATGGTCTGTCAAAACATTCTGTCATAGTGTAAATACTCTTTATGTCGGACACTATGTTTCATGCCGGTAATTGAAGCTTTGCATTGTTCTTCCAACTACAACCAATAAAGAAGAATTAATTAAGTACTATAGAATCAACTGGTAAAAACTGTTGGTTAATGAGACAATCAGTACTAGGGTGTTTTGGGTACCTTCCCCACCCCCACCTCCCCCAAAAGCTTACTTTGGTTGATGTCTACTGTTTTCTAAGTGTATCAATAACCCAACTCAATATAGACCCCATAGAGATTGAAAAAAGAATAAACAATAACAGCTCAAAAAAGTTCAATACCAAATGGTCCCAGCTACCAGGATAACCCTTATGGTACAAACATATTGTGTAGACCAGAAAACCTGTTAATTGTCTAAATTAAGGATATTGCATAGAAGTCTAGAAAGGAACTTTTGCTTTTGCTTTACCTCAAAAAGTAGTAATAGAAGAAGTCGGCATACAAAGCAGTTTGAACAAGCCCCGCCATCCATGCTGGGCAATTAATTATCAAGAAATAGCCTTGTCAGAAAATGTTTTCTAGCCCATACCAAAAATATAAGTACTTACAAATAGCCTGCACAAACTCAAGCATGACCATAAAGCATCTTAAAGGTATGCAATTTCTATATCTCTTGTAGTATGTACATGATAAAAATTTATTTTCTCATCTTGCTGAGTTATGCATAATATTTCAAGGTTCGATTCAGTAGGAGTAAATATGAGTTGAAAATGAAAACATTTACTTACGGATCCAGCGGAAGTAATGGCTCTCAGTAAAGTAGCGATAAATCCAGTTTAGAATGTAGAAGCCACGATATGCACTGTCATAAAATTTGCTTATCAGCATCTTAATTTCATAGGTAAAAGATAAGCAACAGCTAGTTATGACAAATTTAAAACATTTTCAATTGCCTTCTGTTGTGACAATTGAGGTTTTAACATTTTTTGTCTATTTTATTGTTTTTGGTAGTTTAATCACCACTTTCAATAGCGCATGCAAATGAAACAACAAAAGGAACAATATGAAGAAACAGCTTTATAGAACTCTCACCCAAGGAAGAAAACATATTGGCCTGTCAAGTTGTCAACATTTCCACTTCTTTGCAAAAGAACCAACTGGGGAAGAATAGCAACTGCCTCTAGGTAAATGGAAAATGCCCAAAAAACCTATTGGTTATGCGAATTGCACCATATTAGTTATGTGGAGTAATTCATAACAAGGACTTTGCTTAGTATAGTGTTAGCAGCTGTCTCTACACATTCTTCATCCACATTTAATAAACTAGCACAAAATGTAACCAAGCAAGATACTGAAGTAAACTACAATTTGGATCTTTGACCAAACAAACCATGTGTAACAACACTTCAAAAAAATGATATTGGTATGAGGTAATGATGACAGACAAAATTAAACAGATTGAATCAGTCAGCAGCCCTAATACCATGTGTACTTTTGATATCCAATTTATGCTAAAGGAATTATATAAGAGCTATATTCAATGTACATGAACAAATGGTGAAATAATCAAAGGGGCACAATTGGTCCCTCACATTTAAATTTACTAATTCAAACAAAAAATAATAATAAAGCAATACCTCTTTAATTGTGAACCGGTCATGAAATAACAGTGCTAATACAAAGCTAACTGCCATCAAAATATAATGCCTAAATGTATCTAGATCCTTGTCATAGGTACGCCTCACCAATGGATGTTTCCTCATGCACCAGACAATAGCAACTGTGGTCGAAATAAACACTAATTTCATGATTGTGTTATAGAGGGATATGAAATCTGTGAAGAGATCGAGATATCGCATGACAAACACTAGGGCATAGAGCTCCTGAGTCTTTAGTGAGACCCCTGGATTCAAAAATTCAACAAAAAAAGGATAAATTACATTTAAACATTGCACATTGTAATCACAGAAAAGGGAAATTATCAAGGCTTACAATATTAACTGAGGTTTTAATTGGAATAACAGAGAAGAAATTCCCCTTGCTTGCCTCACATTTCCGAAAACATTCACAGAAATTAACAACAGTGCAACTGGAATTTACCACAAGGATCATATACTGACAAAGCAGTTCCACAAGAAGGGTTTTGTAAGCACAATTATCCGATTAATAAATGAAACTAGAATCACTTGTAATAGCGAGATTTAGTAAAAGAACTACGAACCAGAGCAGGATTTGGTGGCGTAGATCTTGAGAAGAAGCACTATAACGCTGAAGAGATGCGTCATATCTCCGAAGAATCTGAAGATATTCATCTTGAAACCCTAGATCTTCTCTCGCTTCAACTACTAGATCAAGTATTGAAGCTAAGAGGAGACTTCCAATGGCGGATCGAGATCGATCGATTCGGAGAGAGAGGAGTTTCTTTTGCGCTTTTTTTTGGTGACGAAAATGGAGACAGGAAACTTGCGCAATGCGATGAGACCTGAGAGCGATAGAGAATGATGAGGTGGCAGCTTATGAGAGATTCCACGATGGATGGATTTCTAGACGGTGCGAGATTGGTATTGTAGAAGGGATTTAATTAATGGAAACGGAGACGTCCATTATTAAATGAAATGGAGATCAGAAATGCTGGTTGACTGAGAATTAGGAAAAGTTTTTAATTTTATATTGCACAATTGAAATAATGAGTATGTAACTAGGATGTAAGCATTTCAATTGGGAAATTAGTATAACTAGCAAAAGTATCGCGCTTCGCTCTATTAAGTTTATTTTTCATATTTTTTAAAAAACTATAACATAAAATAAAAATATTTTAATAAATTTTTTAGAATTTTGTAAGAACATCCAAAAAAATTTATGCAAAAATGATTTGAAAAGTTTGTAAACAATTAAATAAAAGACTTAAATCCTAAATGAGTTGGTTAAACATGTAAAATTTTATTTCGTAGAAGTTTTCAATAAATTTTGAATTAGTTTGTTAAATTAGATTTATCATTCTAAAATAGTATCCGAGCATCCATATAAAATTTCATGCAAAAATAAATGTAAGAAATTTCTAAAAAAAATTAAAAGATAAAGCACAATTTTGTGGATTTTCTAAAACATTTAAGCAGTATATATATTTCAAATGCGTGAAAGCAATAATATTGATAACATTTAATTCTCTATTTGATGAAAAATAAATTTAAGAACTTCAAACAACTAAATACGTAAAATATCATTTTTTAATATGACATCAAAAATAACATTTTAAAAGTCCAAAATAAAAAAATTCGATGTGATTAGTTTTCTTTTTATCCTGTCCACAAAATTTATGTAGAAATATATCTTGAGACCACTAATTATAAACTTAATATAAGTTTTAAATTATACAGTAATATATTCTAAAGTTTGCAAAAATATTTAAATTATTTTTTAAAGTCTATATAAAATTATATAAATAATTTATAATAATTTCTCTGAGAATTCATCAATACCGTAAAATATTTTTGACCAAATATAATTCTACAAATATGATATTGGTATGATATTATGGAAAAGTATGTTAATAGTATATTTGTTAATGCATAAGAAAAATTTTAATGAATTAAAATATAGATCATTTTGAGTAAATGTATGCTATAAATGAGGGGCTACTGTTCAAATGTAATCATAATTTTCAGGATATAAGTGACCATAATGATAATATATCAAAGTAAAATGAAAAAGAAAAGTAATGCACATGCATGGCAACAGCGATGATGTGGCCTAAACCTCTCTCTTTTTTTCAGTACATATATTATGCAGGTCATAAAAAGTTATTTACTTGATATACGTACTATTTCTCATATTTACAATAGCAACAATGGATTTCTCATATTTACTAAAATCGCCAAATATTTTGAAAAGTTATGCAGTTCTATAGAATTTGTAAAATTTTAAAAAGATGAAATTGCTAAAAATATCGAAAAAAATCAATATCATTGGACCAACATAATTTTGCATGCATACATGTAAAATTTAATAAAAAAATCAATTTAGGAATATATGTCAGCAATCCAATATTTAAAATACTATTATGAAAATTTACCGAAATTAAAAATTACATAAAATATTGCAAAAGTATAAAACCTAAATGGTTCATATCATTAGATTTTTGTATAAATTTTTTTACGATGTATAGAAATTTTATACATCAACATATTTTGGAAATATTTGGAAATAATTAAAAGTAGAATTATATTTTATGAAATAATATAATTTAGTAATCATATTTAAAAATTTTAAAAAATATTTAGAACTTTATAATTATTAAATTTTATATTTTTGTAATGAAAGATATAAATTTTTTATAGCCAATTGAATTAATAATTAATCTAAAAAAATTTTAAACGTACCGTATATTTTATATTGCACAAAATTTTATGGTTATATTAAAAATAGCTCTATGGAATGAATAAATTTTTCATAATTTTGAAAGCATTTATATAAAAATTTATGCATAAATAAAGTCATATATTCCTTCAAATAATTAAAAACCTATTGAAATTTATGAAATTATGGAGATTGAATTTTATGAGATTGAAAAATTATTTAAAATATTTATAAGTATATAATTATAAAATTTCATGTCACTAAATTCTTCATATATCTTTGAATAAGCGCATAAATTTTCATAGCCTAATGATTTTTCCAAATCCTTGAAACAATAAAAAAACAAAAATATAATAGAATTTTTTTATGAGATTAAGAAAATTATTTAAAATAATTTCTAATTCTATAGTTAAAAAAAATTATATAATTAAATTCAACATATTTTTGTGAGCTTGCATATAAATTTTTAACACCAAATGATTTTTTAAAGATATCATAACAATTTAAAAAAGCAACTATATTTGATCTGAAATTTTAAAAATGGAGGCTCCAATTTTAGGGAAATGGAGATGATGGTATTTGAAAACTTGATGATGACATCATCAATGTCACTGTAGAAAATACCTCTAGAATTGGAGTATTTATAGATGTAAATATTAGCTTCCTCGAACAAATTTCTATCAGTTGTGCAGTCTTTTATTAATTTCTAGATGTATGTGCAGTCTTTTATTAATTTTTAGATGTAAGCTGCTATGTTTTGACACAAATACTGTGGTATTGAGTTATGTGGGTTTAAAAATGAGAGGGAATGGGTTGTACTTGAGAGAATTGAAGTATATATTTTGACAAATATCCTACATGTTACATGTAAGATGAGACACAACTTGCTACTCAAAATTACCCTTAAAATTTTGGTACGTCAAAAAAAAAAACATATATAATTTTTGTTTGATTTGTAGAAATTTCAATGTTGGTTATCGTAGCAGTGAAGATGACACATATTTATGTGACTGTCATTTATTTCAAACCGCTAGTTTGGTATGTAGACATGCTTTGTTGGTGTACAAATAAGAAGATGTGGAATTTGCTCCATCTACTTACATTTTGGATAGATGAAGTAAGCACTGTAAGAGAAATCATTTAGATGCGAAATCAGTTTCTTTGAGAGCGAATAAGAAGCGGGAGACATACAACGACATCTACTCACTGCTTCATGGTGTTTTTCTTGACTTGATCGACTATGCATTACTTGATGAATTTACCCTAAAAGTTGTTATGGATGACATAAACGGTCTGAGAATATCTCTGTCTAACAATAGAGAGAGTATAGGAGAAGCTGTTGTCAATAGTGGCAATAATGGAGGAATGGCTCAAAGTGAATCTAGTGTGTGGTGGTTAAAGTTGAAAAAGAAGAATAAGAAGTTGCTGAGGTTGAGGAAGATGCTAGTGTGGAGCTCTTTGTTCTGGTGGAAAAAGGAGTAAGTAAATTTTAATTTTATTAGTTTTCATATTTAATTGAAGGGAGTTTATAGTTTCATAGAAGGGAGTAACTTATTTTATCCATGGTGTAAATTAATATATTTATAGTAGTAAGTTAGCAGTTTGGTTGGAAAAAATTATATCATGACTGATAATGTTTTATTTTGTATATAGGTTTCAAATCGAAGAACTAATTCTTGAAAAGACGGAAAAAAAAAGGTGAAAAAGGATCTACAATAACGATTAAAGAAAAAGGACAATCAAAATCGCCACTTCAAGCAAGTTTGTTTACATTGACTCAATTCTCTTGTTTCAACTCTTTTTTCTTTAGATCGCAAAATTAAGAAATTCTATTTTTGGATTTTTACTTGGCAATCATGATATAAAATATCATCAATAATTCAATAATTTTGTTTAATAATCAATAATTCAATACCTATTATAACATGATTTTGCGATACAAAAAATTATTATATTTTTTAACGAGGTATGTTTTAATAATATCTGTCAGCAGAGAAGTGTTGATTTCGAGTAATTTAGAAAATATTAGTTTATAGCATAATCGGAGCTAAAGTATTAGAGTTATTAATAAGACTATTATTGAATATAAATAGATATATTTGTTGATTTACTCCAATTCTTCATTCTAAGATTAAAAATGTATGTATAATCAGAAATAATTAATAACGGTATTTTTTTAATCAATTTTTTCTTAGAAGGGAGCCTGCCTATAATATTATTCACATGAATATGGAGGTTTAAAATACAACAATGAAATAACACATGCATGACAAAGTCATGCGATACTCTTTTCTTTTTTTCTCTACTACATATGCAAGTTTTTTCCTATACAGTACTATTTTGCGAAGAATCGTACAATATAGCTTAAGATCATCCCATCATTCCTGGACTTCTATTAATGAGAAAGCTAGTTAATTGATAAGGATTCCACAGATGATGGGGATGATTACGTGTTTTCTATTTTTGGCAAGGACGCGTCTTCTGCTTCGTTTCTGTTCCCCACTCCTTGTGTTTCGCTCATCCTTAATATGTAACTTCAACAATTACATATCAACTTCAACCGTTACATTAAGTATCATTAACTATGTAGCCCCTCCGTTGAAGTTAATATTCATAACTGTTGAAGTTGATATATATAACTATTGAAGATAATATATATAATTGGTCTATTTATATATATTAAATGTTAATATATATAACTATTGAGGTTAATATCACTACCGTTGAAGTTAATATCATAACTGTTGAAGCTAATATATATAACTATTCTAGTTATATATATTAACTTTTAATATATATAACTGTTGAAGTTAATATCGTAACTATTCTAGTTATATATATTAATTGTTGAACTTAATATGCTAGTGTTGAAGTTAATCGTAATTATTCAACCGAGTGAAATAGAAGGGCGGGGGAAGGGAGCGAAACAAAGGATGAGTATTGGATTTCCGTTTTTGAAAAATGCGTGAATAATTTTTGCCTAAAATAGAAAATGTGTTATTAAATAATGAGAATGGTGAGGATGATGAATATCGGGGATGATCCTTATCACCCGTATATTGTATTGTACCACGTAAGGACAATACTTATACCATATATTTTTATTTTTTTTGATTGGAACACAATACTTACTATTATTGTATTGTACCGCATAAGGACAATACTTATACCTTATAACAATGAAACACAATCCGAGACACCACCTTTTAAAAATAATAATTATGCATATCAGCTCAGTTATTTGATTAAGATTTTAGTATTATATGTGAACGAATAGTTTAAGGACAAAAAAAATCCAAGTCATCACTTTTCAAAATAAAATGTGGTATTTGCGACAACAAAGTATTATGGTGCCACCACTTTATAGTGACATAAGTGGAGAATTCTAATGCCAGAACTTTATGGTGCCACCAAATATCACAACTCTCTTTTCTAATTAATATTTTATAATTTAAAAATTTAAATAACAAATCCAAACCTTTGATCTTGTTCAATTTAACAAGCGATGCGTTTTGATATAAATTTTGTAAAATTTGGAGTTCATTTTATACTCGATTGAAAAGCGAAAAAATGAATGACTCTTGTTAACTATAACATATAAATTCTAATACGTTCATATTTTGACATCTTGATTGAGTATCAAATGAATTTCAAATTTTATAAAATTTATATAAAAACACATCTCTTATTAAATTGAACAAAATCAACGGTTTGGATTCATCACTTGAAATTTAAAATTGTAAATTATTAATAAAAATAAGAATTGTGGCATTTGGTGGCACCATAAAGTGGTGGCACTAGAATTATCCTTGAAAAAGGATAATATGCCTTAAGTGAAAGGTTGTAGATTCAAAATTTAACTGATTACTTATGAACAATTAATTGAAAAAAAAAAGTTAATCGGCCTCCATGTGAACTGTGTTGGGCGCCCAGAGTGTGGCATCTGATCCTTTTCTCCTTTTTTTTTCCCCTCCTTTTATTTTAATATTTAGAATTACATATGAGTAAAAAAATAGTTAGCAACAAAGTTGGAAAATTTTGTGGGAAGTTTTCTTTGCACCCCTCTATAAAAATTACAGTCAAGATAGATTATGAAAAGAGTTGAAGAATGAAGAGTATACAACCTTTTTTTTTTTGGTAGTAGTAATTGTTTTACCTGTGCAAGTTAAAGAATGTTTTTAGCAGTAAACAAAATTAAGAAATATTCTCTTTTACAACTATTAATACAGATATGACATACCTAAAAAATGTTAATTTTCTAATATGAATAAACCATTTAAATTTATTCTTGTTGAACTTCTAATAAAGATAAAATTTTTGTTTTTTGAAATTTATAAAGATAAACATTTGGAATAGCTAGACAGACACCACAAAATTATAAAAATAGAATTTATTGCGCGCACCCGTAGAGAAAGTACTTGGAGTGATAACTAATGAGTTTCCAGCAGGTATAAAATAGGATTTTTGAAATTTTTTTTAGGAAATTTATGCGAATTTGTAGGCAGGAGAAGATAAAAAAAAACTTGTTTGTATACTAATAAATTGAGGATTGCTAAAATGCTATGCATAGCACGGATGCCCTTCGTGCTACGGATTCGTTTTTTAATTTCATGCTTCAAACAACCGATCTAAACCGCTCATTATCTTCTACATATTGAAATTTTATTAGAAACCAGATTTTATATTTTTTTGAATTTTTTTATTATTTTTCTCATATTTTTGAAAATCACTGTTATTGAAGGGTCCAAAATTTCTTAGATTAAGTATTTTAAAAAAAAATCTGAGAAAAATAGTAAACAAATTAAAAAAAAATGTAAAATTTGGTTTCTAATGAGATTTCAATATGAAGAAGATAATGAACGGTTTGGATCAGTTGTTTGAAGCATGGAATTTAAAAACGAATCCGTAGCACAAAGGGCATCCGTGCTATGCATAGCATTTTAGCAATCGTCCGAATATATTTTAGCCCACGGCAATAATCTTTTATATATATATATATATATTTTTTAGATGGAGCAATAATCTTTTATATACTTTCAATTATCTGCACATATTAAAGAAGATAAGTGCAGTTGGTGTTCAACTATACATAGTATCACTAAAGGAAAAAAAAGAAAAAGAAAATAGATTTAATTTACTAATCAGATACATTTGATGGTACTTTTATATATTTATATAAAAAAATCGATGAAGATCGCTAAAAGAGGTCGATGAACTATTCTTGTGTGGTGAAAAGAAGAATAATCCGTTGTTCATGAACTTATAATGAATGAATAATGTCGTAACTATTTTTATGAATGAGTCTCAGATGAAATAGTCATAATGATGGTAATTTTAATAAACTAATAATAATAATAATAATAATTTAATACCTCTTATTTTAATTCATCTCTTATGTCATCCGTTATATACATTTTTATTATTCAATTAGAGGTGAAAATGAGAGAAAAACAGTGGATGCGATATCATCATCACCATATCAAGAGGCGTGTAAAGATAAAATTCTGTATTCTCACTGACACCCGCATTGGATCCTCTCAGCACCAGTGTGTCATGTTTCCAGAAAAAAAACCAAGTATTTAACTCTTAATGCGCATATATGCTCTTTCATATTTATTGTATGTGCCTTGTAAACTAAGTATAACGTACGTCTTCCAAGCTCTCTCTCCCACTTCATGACTCGTTACACGAAGATACACAGCTAACTTCCATAGAAAAACAAAAAACTATTCCTAATCTAGTGTATTAATTAACGCGCAAGCACCGTTCTATTACTAGACTTTAACACCTCTCTTTTTCCTCTTTACATTGACCTCACACGGCACTGATTGATCCCTTTTTCACACAGCCTCTGGATAGATTTACGACGTAGAATTTATCCAGTTTTGATTTGTTGCGCGAGAAATCGAGGTCGCGAGGACGCCTCGATGGGGTGCGCTGGATCCACGCCTAGTGGCGCAGAAGGTGATTTTCTATTTTAAAATGCTTTTTTGTTGTTGCTAGCTTTAGTTCGATTTGGGAAATTTTGAAGTTTCTATTGTGGAATTGAAGGTTTGGAGTTAGTACTCGTTTTGGGTTCAATTTGTTTGAGTGATTTTGTAACTTTGTAGGTTTAGATCTGGAACTGCGAATTATTTAAGCTTGTTAGAGATTGACAATTGGAATTGTAGTGATTGTCTTAGTAGAGTGTGGAACTGTGTTAGTGAAGTGTGTGGTTGCTAATACTAAATTACTTGTGCAATTGGACTATTTTGTGACATATGAAATAGAAAAAGGTCATTATCAGGAGCAATTTCAGTCGGATAAGATTTCTGTTTTGGATTTGAGGCACTAAATGAGTTGCTGAGGTGACGTTGCTAATAGTAGGTATAGTTGATACGAAGAGTTCTATATGGAATTTATATAAATGCTCAGAATATTAATATCAAGTGGTATGTTTTTGTGGTCTAATTTGGGGCCAATTAGGGTTTAAGTGATGGTACTTTTTTCCTGTAAGAACAATAACTGAAAAAGGAATATTGAAATAGGAAGCAATAGTAATGAAAATAATAGAGTTTGTTATAATTATTAGCTTTTTAGTACCTTCTGCTAGGTTGTATCTATGGACATGATAGTATGGGCCAGTTCTTATGTTTTCTCCACAGTTCTCTCCTTCAATACTTTCGAAAACTCCAAAGTCTCAATTATCTTGCACTTTGCCCACAAACATAGTAATTTAACCTATAATCTTACTTTTCAGTTTATCCAGTTCTCGTATTCTGTTCAAATAATGCCCAAAGGACCCTTTTATCCTCTCTTTCTCAGGTTCTTTGGATCCGCATTAAAGATATGAGAAGGAAGGTGTTGGATGTGACATATCCTATATTATTAAGGGCTTATCTGAATATCTTTCTTATCTTTTTTATTTATTCATCTATAACACTGCAATTTGTGTATTTCCAGAGACTCCAAAGAAATTAAGGAAGCCAAAGCCATGGAAGCACACAGAAGCAATAACTGTAGAACAACTGAGACAAATGCGAGATGAATTCTGGGACACATCTCCTCACTATGGTGGCCGCAAAGGTTTCTTTATTTACTATTTGAAAAATGTTTAAATTAAAGAAAGGTACCATGCTGAGCTTTGTTGTGTTTTAACTGAAATGTGCTGGAAAAAGTTATGGGTTCCTGCTTAATAACAATTAAACACAAGCATAAAAATTAATAATTATACATATTGCTTAATAACATCCAACAAATGTTAATAAATTAAGTCTCAGAGCTGACCTGGTATCAGACTTCTACTGTATGGTGCTAGTATATAGTATCAGACTTTTACTGTATGGTGGTAGTATACAGTATTTTTGTCTGTCATTGTTACTTAGATGTTACCGACTTAATAATTTGCATTCTTCTAAAGGCAATGAGACATTTTAATTACCTTTTGTTATCTGTTTTTTTCCTGTTGTGTGTGTTTAGAGATATGGGATGCACTTAAAGCTGCAACAGAGGCTGACTTGAGCCTTGCACAAGCAATAATTGATAGTGCCGGAATCATTGTTTCAAATCCTGATCTGTCTCTTTGTTATGATGCATTAGGTACCCTAATCTACAAGAACTTCATGGTTTTGCTATTATTCTTTTCTTTTGCTAACATTCCAGCAATAATTCCTGTATTAGCAAATGGGAAAATGGGAATACAGTACAATGTGGAATTTAATTCTTAAAAGAGAATATTAATATTATAAAACCAAATGCAATTTTGGCCTTACTAAGGGATAGGCTGGTATTTCAGGATGGGTACTTGATACATTTATATTTACCTACTTGCTGGTGGGAAAATTATGGGTAGATTTTGATTTCTATACCTTAAGACTTCAGTTCCGACAAAAATTTAACTTCGCAGAGCCCATCTAAGAGAAACTATAAAGTTACAAAGATAATGAAAAAATAGCTGGTAATAAACTATTTTTACTCTGTAACCATCCGTTACATGGCTCATAACAAATAGTGCTTTATAAATGATTTTCTTTTATTTTGCATGTTTGCAACTTTTTTATTTATTCAGGACTTGTTAGACTAGTAGTTAAGCATTTTTGCCCAACAATTTTGTAGGCAACAAATATGAGCTTCCGAAGTTTGTTTTAAGCGAGCCAACAAATTTAATTAGAGACTCATAAGGAGACTGAATGAGTTGCTACTTTTAGTGTAAAAAGTATGTAAATTTGAATTGAGTTTATCCATTTAATTTTCTGTCTTTTGTATTCTAGATATGACTTCAAGTGAATGTGTTCACATTTTTTCCTTAAATTTCTAGAGCATCTAATTCTAGGGTTCTTAAACTATTTATCAAATAAAAAAAAGAATAAAAGAAAATAAAGGCAGAAAAAAAAGGAGAAAAAAAGAAACAAGTTTCTGCATAGCCATATTGACATAAGAAATAAAGCTGAATCTTTAGTTCATTAGTTTTTCCTACCAAACTTATTTCCACTTTTCAACAGGACGTCGGAGTAACAAATTTGTTGTTAAGTTTAGCCTTGTTGTTATTATTCTTATTTATATTTTTTTAGCAACGTAGGCTTTTTGATAGATGGTGAACTTCGAGTATGGTAACACTAAAATCATATGTATTTTTTTCTTCGATGATCTATGTAAAATTGTTAAAGAACGGAATAAGACATTTCTTGACGACATGGTCGAAAGTTGTTTATTAAATTAAGAAACTCAGATGGCTATGTGTACGCTGGCAAATGTCCTAATAAAATGCTAACCTGTTTTCATTGCATATATATTTCTTCTTTTCGTTTTGATGATTGGTAGGATATTGCCTGCCATCAAATATATTTAATTAAATACATAAAATAACACAAAGTTAATAGTACAAAACAGAAGAAAATAAAAGGATCTTAACTGACATGTCAGAAAAAATTAAAATAAATTAGAACTGAAAAGTGTAAAGTTAAAAAGATTTATCCAACTATCTAGCAATTCTGTAATGTAATCACTCTTCCGTCGTGATAAAAATTTTGTTTCTTTTAATATGGGATTTCATTTCATTTCATTAGAAAATTTTTTATCGAAATGAACAAATTTGATGTCATTACTGAAATTTTTTTATAATTAGATCCAATGAAATCCTAAGAAATCAATTCAAATAAAATGAAACCCCACGTAAAAATTATTTTTATCAAAGCCTTCAGCACGTAGACTTGCTATATATTATTATTTTTTTTTTCTTTTGTTGATTTTGAACACGGGTCTCCATGGAGCCAGGCAATTAGCTAGCCAGCTGCTCTAGCACGTAGGCTTATTAATGAATTTCATTGTAGGTGATGTTTTGTGAGAAATCTAAATCGTCCAATTACTAGCAACATGACATGTTCATAGCATGTGTCATCTTTAATATTTTATTTCCCCTAGCCTCAAACAATAATCCATAACCGAATCTTCGTAGCAGAATCTTCGTAGTTTTTTATTTTTTTATTTTTTATTGAAGGTTATCTTCGTAGTTCAAATGCATAGCAACAATATTCCCTCCACAGACCGCTATGTAATTTATCAGTTGTCCCTTTCCTTAATTTATTTGTAGTTAATTATTATTTTATATATTTTTAGAATCAACTGAGGTTTAGTTCTAAATATTTTCTCATTTTCTTAAAGCATTTGATTAGGTAATTATTGTAACCAAACTACCAAAGTATCAAACTGTCCCCTTCCCAAAAAGGAAATAACCTAATTGTGAGTTGTGACTATATTGTGGGCCCCCATATTCATTGGAAGCATTGCAATAATTTCCCCTATGCTATGTTGGTTGTTTCCTTTTTCCCTCTAGCTGTTTGCATCTTTGCAAAATGATTGCAAACTGCAGTTGCAAAATGCAGAGTACCACATCTCTCTAGCAAGACTAGCAGTAAATTATTTGGTCCCCCAACAATATTTATCCGTGCGATTGACTCCTCCATCTCATCTACACATGATCGGAAGGTTGGTGAATGGTGATATTGGATAGAGTAACGCACGAGATCCCCACATCTTCACATGTGCATTAGGAGAAAAAGACGGCATTTATTGATTTCTTTTTCTTTTATTAATAAAGGAACACGAGATGATATCTAATTAGTGTCTCCTTGATGAGGATCATGTACTACAGTACTAGTAGTGGTACATTGACAGGGTACCTTTTAAAGTGCTACTATTGAGTAATGAGTGTGATTTGTAAGTCATAACAAGCATTGAAAGATGGTTTTAGTATAATATTTTTTCTACCAGACTATATGCTGGTACTAACTAAAAATATACTTAATAGTAAGTAATGCATTAGAAAAAAGAAACGTTTCTGTGAAAAAATAACTTAAGAAATAATGGAAGCTTATGTTCATATGTTATACATCATATGACGAGTAAAGCGACTATGAGCTCCAATCCACTTCAATGAATTGTGAATTTTACTTCAAAATCTTTCAGATTAATATCAAACATTACGTCGAAGCTCTTTAAACTGTTTGTTCCAAAAAGAAAAAAAGAAAAAGAGAAAAAGAAAAAACTCTTTAAACTGATTTTATTTCACGAGTGATACAGTTAAATGTAATATCCTACAATTTTGGACTTTATGCAGCATAAACAAGCTACCAAAAAAATAATAAAAAAAGTTCATTAAAAATAGTAATATATAAATCTGATTAAAAATAGTAACGCATGAAAACCTTGTCAAATATATTGATTTTGCTTTCGGGCTTCTTTTGAAAACAAAAAAAAAGATTGGTTTGATCGAACAATTTGAATTCATCATTCAAAATCAAATCAATGTACGAATATTTTGAAACTTTATGTTTTATAAATTTTGTTTAATCTTTTTTTTTCTCTCTACATGCTCGCAACAACTGTCTTAAATCTTAATTTAAATTCAACGAATTCTTTAAATTCCATCTTATGACTTTTGTCTGACAACTAATGAGAAATAAAGTGATTTAAATTGTTATTAAGAGATTTTAAGTAAGATGATTAATGTATTGTTTTATAGAAAAGGTCGTTGGATTTGCTGTGTTTAGGCATCTAGGCAAACAACACCATCAAGAGAGTGGAGCCCGGAGAAGAAAAAAATAAGGAAAAAAAATTCAACAAATTAGTTTCATACTTTTTTGTAATCTATTACAGAAAAAAACGTAAAATACCACGATTGACAAATAAAAACTAAATCATTGTAAAAGGTACACTAACAAAGTTTGATACTTACTGTAAAATTACGCTATCGATCATTTAGAATCCTCAAACATTGTTCACTAGTTAAGAAAAAGCAACATTGAAATTGTAATTTGATGTCATAAATTTGGTTTAAGAAAACATAAAATGCAAATTGTGTATAGAAATGAAAAATTTAATATTACAAATGAAATAATATACATTCGCAACAAACTCAATTTTACAATCATAACAATTAACAAAGTAGTATAATGTTATTAACCAAATTCTATTTTATATTAATTTTGTTTTCCGGTATAAATATTTTCAGCTTGGATAAAACTTTAACAGCCGTTATATATGTATATAATAACTTAGTTATATATGATATATCTTTGTTAATCAATGGTTCTTTTTTTGAGAAAAAAATCCAATTAACATCGCAATGCCATAATACATTTGGAGAACCTCCCTTGTTATGTAAGCATAGCAAGAGGGAACCAAATCCTATGCCGCACTGCACCGTGCAGCGCAGAAATTTAGACCGTCCAAATTAAATCCAATGGATAAGGGAGCTCCGTACATGTAACCTGATTGTAAGGCCCGAAAAAATCTAACCGTGAAGATCGGATCGTACGGCTCGAATTGGTGCACGGCATGGTGCCGCGCGGCACAGGATAGGGATCCACTAGCAAGAGCAGCCTCCTGGCAACCTCTCCTAGTCTCATGTCTCCAGTGGAGTTCAGATCTGGTGCCGCGCGGCACACCGTGTAGCGCGGCATCGTAGCCGTCTGATCAAGATCCAATGGACAAGGGAGCCCCGTGC
This sequence comes from Rhynchospora pubera, assembly GCA_028095005.1. NCBI lineage: Eukaryota > Viridiplantae > Streptophyta > Magnoliopsida > Poales > Cyperaceae > Rhynchospora > Rhynchospora pubera. The sequence goes on along the minus strand of CM051460.1, from coordinate 81,404,513 downwards.
ATGTAACCTAGATTGATAGGCCCGTAAAAAATGAACCGTCCGATCAAGATCAGACGGCCCGTACGCGCGCTACACGGTGTCCCGCGCTACACGGGATTCGGGTCCGTCTCCAGTGGACCGGTTTCGAAATGACATCCTATCTCCACCGTACAGCAAACATCATATCACGACGCCACATCTACAGTTCTCTCTAAAGACTCCAACGGAAAACTTGAAGACTCCCATGTGACCCAGTGAGAAAAAGAACCAATAACGAGACAAAACAGCACACACTTAATCCAACCATTCAGATCCAGCTCCTCTTTCTCTTCACTCCGTGAGGACCGTGACCCTACTTTCTCTCTATTTCTCAACTGAAGCTTCTTCCTACAAAGCTCGTAAGTCGAAACTTTGCATTTGCAAATTGCAATGCACCAAGCGTTATGGCCAGACAAAAGCACAACCAATCCCACCTCCACCTCACCAATTGCATCCACTTGAGAAACCACCATCCACACAATCACTTGCGCCAGCATCTCCGGCACACCCCGAGCCCGGCCATGGACCTGGACCACCATTTAATGCGTGATTTGGTGCTACTTCAGCGATCCCGCTCGCTGAGAGATCCTTCTACTAGTCCTCCTTCTTGGTTCTCTCCTAGTGAGGCTGCGCAGCGGGCCCGTGCTAAGCATGGAACTCGGAGCGAGGTTGGACGCCTGTCGACCCGGTCGTCGAACCTTGCGCCGGCTAAGGTTGCCGCGATTGAGTCAATTGGAGAGGAAGAAGGTGAATTGGTGGGTCGGGTTGGTGGTAATGGTTTGGTTAGGAGGAAGAAGAGGAGGTTTAGAGGAGTGGCGAGGCCCAACCGTGAGCGCGCACAACCTGTTCGGAGTAATGCCTCAGTGAACTCAAGCTCACAAGAAGCAGCATTTGGCAAAGGTCATATAAGAGAATTTGAAGAGGATGGTGAATTGGAGGTGTCCCAGGGTTCTAGAAATGTGTGTGGCATACCGTGGAATTGGTCCGGCATTCATAACAAAAGCAAGTCTTTGCTATCATGCGGTTTGTCTAATTCCAAGGGGAGCAGAGGCGATAGTACCGGCCTCCCACTTCATAGGACCTGCTTGAATTTGAACTCTCCAACCAGTTCTGAATCAGAGGTTTTGCCATTACTCATTGAATCAAGTGTGAGTACCTACTTGCAAAGGAGATTTTCAGGTGAATTGAGTATATTCTCACATCAGAGTGTGGAAAATGATTCTGATCTGGTTTCTGATTCACGGTCTAAGAACAGATTGAAAAAACGACATAGAAGCATGATCCAAAAATACGCTCCAAGAACTTTTAAGGATATAATAGGGCAGAATTTGGTCGTACAAGCCCTCTCAAATGCCATTATAAAGAGAAAAATTGGATCGATTTATCTGTTCTATGGGCCTCATGGCACGGGTAAAACCTCATGTGCACGTATATTTGCGAAGGCACTCAATTGTACCTCGACACTTAGTCCTAAACCCTGTGACAACTGTTCTTCCTGCATTTCATACAATCTTGGGAAAAATAAGAGCTTGGTTGAGTTGGGGCCAGTCGGGAGGCACGAATCAGACCGAATTGTAGATATGCTAGAGAAGACTATGTTACTGTCCACTATTTCATCAAAATATAAAGTATTCATCTTTGAGGATTGTGAAAATTTTTCAGTTGAAACATGGGGTAGGGTGTCAAAGGCGATTGACCGAGCAGCCCGGCATGTGGTTTTTATTTTTGTCTCGTCTGGTCTTGATTTGCCACACAGTATTGTCTCGAAGTGTCAGAAGTTTTTCTTTCCCAAAATTAAAGAGGGAGATATTGTTAGTGTGTTAAAATCAATGGCGACGAGTGAAGATCTGGAAGTGGATGATGATGCACTGCGGTTGGTAGCTGCGAGGTCTGATGGGTCGTTGAGAGATGCTGAGATGATGTTGGAGCAGTTGGGATTGATTGGGCAGATGATATCAGTGTCTCTAGTTCAAGAACTTGTAAGTATGGTGTTAGTTGAGTTTTATATTCTTACTTTCCTTTTATTATTACTGAGTATTTTTGGTTATTTTTTGAATATTTCAAGACTTCATTTAGGAAACGTTGCTAATTATCTTTCACTTAAACTGCTCTTGGCAACTCAATTTTCTAATTCAGGAGATTTTATGTTTGTCATTTCTCTATGTAATGTTAGAGCATTTTTTAGAAAAGTTTTGACTGGCATGTGACATTTTTTTTTTTTTAGATATACTAGATAGAGACTACCTAGTTGGCATGTGACATTTTTTAAATGATTAGTTATTAGTTTCTTTCCTTTATTTATGATTTCTGACTGAGAAATATTATCCAAAGTTGATCACATTAAGGAAAATGTGAATTCCAATAAGGTTACTGCCCTTACTCTAATGCTCAACTACTTCATTTTTTCCTTTTTTTTTGTTTGTTAATGGCAGCCAGTTTCATTTTCTATAAAGAAAAAATGTGAAAGAGCGATGGAAATGAATTTAATTCCAAAGTAACACTGAAGTGGTGAAGAATTCAAGTTTGATATGTAATTCAAAGAGGATAAGCAGGGTTATTCCAGTCTTATCAGTACAAAGGCTCTTGTTAAAACCTACTCCCTACCAAAGACTAGGGAAATATTAGCTTTATTTTTGAACCATGAATTAGCTAGAGAAGTTGCTTAATGTTTCTTAAAAAGTGCAATCAATACACTTCCAAGTGTTACGTATCTTTTTTTAAATTGATCTTGATACTACATTGCTAACTTCTTTTATTCATTCCAAGATTGGCGTGGTCTCTGATGAAAAGTTGGTTGATCTGCTTGATCTTGCATTGTCGGCTGACACAGCAAACACGGTGAAGTGCCTCAGAGAAATTACTGAAGCAGGCATGGAGCCCATGGCGCTGATGTCACAGCTTGCAACAATAATAACTGACATTCTTGCTGGCACGTACATGTTCACGCAGGAAAGACCAAGGCAAAGGTTTTTCCATCATTGGACTAGTAAGATCACAATAATGACTTTATAGATTCTTATTTTCAAGAAGTATGGCTTTCTTATGGAAAAATAGCCTTATAGGTATTATCCCCAATATTTGACCAGGGTCTGGGTGTCATTTCTAGCCTACCCCGACTTGTTTGGGATAAAAAGGCTCTGACTTTTTAAGCCTACCCCAACTTGTTTGGGACAAAAGGCTTATTAGTTGTTGTTGCTGTTGTATTGGTTGAAAACTGAAACAAGAAATAAATATAATAAATGAACTAGAAAATTAATACATAAAATAAATCATGGATTAAATAAAAAAAAAAGATTCAATGGAAAATAGTGTTATGTATTTGAGATGGGCAAAAATCAATCTCTGAGACAAATACCCAAAATTTTTTAAGAAAAACAATCAATATGTACAATGGAAAATAGTGTTATGTGTTTGAGATGAGCAAAAATCAATCTCTGAAACAAAAACCCAAATTTCTAAAAGAAAAAAAAGATTGATATGTATCTAACCTTATGATTCTCACAACTTTCATCAGTTTACCTGTCATAAACAACAATTAAATTTCTTTTTCTTGTTGTATATTAGTCTCGAAAGAAGGCATAGAAAGACTACGGCAGGCATTAAAAGTCCTCTCTGAGGCTGAAAAACAATTGAGAGTTTCAAACGACAAAATAACTTGGTTAACTGCTGCGCTTCTCCAACTTGCACCTGATGCGCACTACATCCTCCCTACCCCTTCCCCTGATAGGCAGTCCCGACCTCGAGCTTCACATAACCCTGGTTATATTCAATCTGAGATTATGGAAGTGCAGGAAGAAGCACCAGGAAATGGTTTGGCTTCGGAAAATGCATTGACAGGTCAGGTGCCACGTCAGCTAAGCCTGGTCAAAGGGAAGGTCTCTCTTGCACAAGTCATAAACCGGGTTGAAGGAGGGGGTTGGTCAAGACAAAAGGCGATATCTATTGCTGAGAAGCTGGAGAAGCAAAACCTGTAAGTTGTATGGATATTTTGGTAAATCCCAGGGATTAATACCACACTTCTGATGGAGTGAGATGCTAGTATGTTACCTGGTCACAGTGTGCAATTAGAATTTGAAGGCAAGAATGAACTGCACTCTGTGATTTATGTAGTGAATCACATGAACCAATACTTGTAGAATCTGCTACATATATTTCTTTCAAACCAAAAAAAAAGGCAGTCAGAGGCCTAGTGGTCCTAACTTTACTTGTATGAACCAGTGATAACTTTATAATATTTGTTGTTGCTTCTTGGAGATGTTTATCGAATAATATTTCTTTCCTGCAGGAGGCTTGAATCGAGATCTAGAAGTTTCATCTGTTGTGGTGCCCCTCGAATGTCTAAAGCCAAGGTACTTTGTTTCTTCTATTGATGTACATGGAACTTGATATCACTCTCTTTTAATCAATGCATCAAAAGATGTTTATTATTCTTGATGTGATTTCAATTTACAGCCACTGAAACGGAAGCTTAGGCTCAAGAGGCACAACTTTAATTTGTCAACGATTGTAGCATGTGGTAGAGGTTCTATGTGCACCAGAGGGAAGGCTAGCTAGTTAGGCTTTTGTTTTGTTTGTTTCTCTTTTAGTTACTATTGTTTAATTTGTTGGTTGATAGGATCGGATTGTCAATCCTATCCTACCCATTTGCTTCACTTAAGCAATTCTTTGTATATCAACATTTGTTCCCATTAACACTACTAATAATTCATTATGGAAAATTTTCTTTTTGTTTATTATATATGAAGAGCGAACCATAATGAAAACAAACGTGCTAAGGTAGGCGCACAACTTAGGGATGTTAATCTCAGATCAGACTCTAACGGGTCAACCATTTTGACCCATCTAAGATTCTTCTTATGTCCGATTGGTGATTGGTTGGATAGCGTCTAGAATTTTCCCTTTATGACACCAATGTGTGAGTTAAGCAACCTGTACTGTGATTTCTTAAGTTGTTTTAATCAAGAGAAAGAAAGAACAACAGTAAAGTTTCATTACTTCCAAATTTATATGGGTTACTTATAGTGGGCACATGACCATTCCCTATAGCCCATGGGTAGTATTTCCAAACCGACAATGAAATGTGTAATATGGTACAACTGGCTGCCCATTAAATAAGCAGCGACAGAGGGAGCTTATGCTACTCGGAATGTTCATCATTAGAAGGTTTTTTTTTGAAGATAAATTGGGTTAAGTCTTTCAATTTATTTTTAAATTAAATGTCTATAAAAACTCTCAGTCGGATTTCGAACATACGATCTCTCACTTGAAATACATTGTTCTTTGTCATTAGATCAAGAGCTAGTTCTCATCATCATTAGAAGGATATGTTGCAACTACATTTTTGAGACCACACCAAATAGGCAAGAGGAATGCTAAAATGCTATGCATAGCACATATGACCTTCGTGCTACGGATTTGTTCTTAAATATAATGCTTCAAACAATCGATCCAAACCGTTCATTATCTTCTTCATATTGAAATATCATTAGAAACCAAAATTTACATTTTTTTATTTTTTTATTATTTTTTTCAGATTTTTGAAAATCACTATTATTGGAGAGTCCAGAATTTATTAGATTAAGAATTTGAAAAAATCTGAGAAAAATAGTAAAATTTTTTTTTTAAAAAAATGTAAATTTTGGTTTCTAATGAGATTTCAATATGAAGAAGATAATGGACGGTTTGGATCGATAGTTTGAACTATGAAATTCAAGAACGAATCCGTAGTACGAAGATCATCCGTACTATGCATAGTATTTTAGCAATCCTCAATAGGAGGCAATTGATATTGAGGAATTTTTTAACCTTTACAAGTAAGAGAAAGGTGATATTAAATATTTTTCCATTCACCAGTAAATGTATTTAAAAATGTAGCTGACCTTGACAAAACAACACTATTCGTATGAAATAATATGAAGATGCAAGCTCAAAGCTGACCAAAATATTTTGTGCAGACATTGAAACTATGACATCTAAGCTCGATCTTTTGTTAAATAAATAAAAAAGAAAACATTTCCATTTAAGAAAACATCCATATATTCAAAGATACACCAAGAACCTTATTCATATTACAATCATAGTACTATTAATAATCACCTCCACACAGTCACGTCACATTTTATTAGGAAGAAAAAAAAGAAAATTCATGACGAACACTGACTACAACCGCAAGTATAGGGTTGAAATGCACAAGTACCAAAGGGTTTTCCCGGAAGATTGCAATTTATTCTGAAGCAACAAGAAGTCGTTTGACAATTGTTTGAATTTTGGCAACATTTACATGATGCACATTTCTGAAATGGCTGACTAGGTTGATTGCTAAGCGGCTTGTATTCTCCAATCCTTGGGTCACGTATATATATGGTTGACGACGGATGTGGCTTGTAAGTGGAGTCTATAGTTGATCCTGTTGGCATACATATAAAGTGGTTTCAATGAGCTATACTTTGAGAAATAAAATGAGATATAGTATTTAGCTATTGAAATGTTGCAAAATGACCCAATTAGATTTAATTTTATTTTCAATTTTATTTATGTGCTTGAGCAGGCCATATTATTCTACATATTTATCTAAAAGTATACATTATTTTAAAAATCTCGAATTTACCATTGGTAAAATATATGATATATTATATACTATTTACGTTTCAAGATTAACAAAATGAAATTTACCTCCATGGGTGAGGTAATCGGGAAATTAATTTCATCTAAGCGACAACAAATATCTGAGGCATACGAATGATATATTAAGAGACATTTCTAATAAAATTTTTGGTTGTAAAAGAAGTAATTGTTAGAGATCCTACTCATAGAATATTATAAGATACTTATTTCAATTTAATAAATATCAAAACTAAAATTTTGACATCTCAAATTCGAAATATAATTGGAAAAGAAAAATTTGTAGACACTAGAATGAATGTGTTTTCGCCATTGATTTTACCTTCGTTGATTGGGGCCAACAAGAGGAGAGACAGAACCAGCATGAGTAGTGGCACAAATACGAAAGAATTCGCCATTGAACAGTGTGAAACAACTTCCACAAACTGTGTTCCTTTGTTTAGCGCTTCAAATGATATTGGTAAAAGGCACAAGTGAAACTTATTTATATTGAAAACAATGGATGGAAAGGAAAGGAAAGAGGGAAAAAAAACTCCTCATAAACTAATTTTGTTTAATTAAGTGTGTTTAATAGTTACGATGTGGTGGATTTTGAACAGATGATGTTATTGAATGCATGGAAAATGAGATGATCATTTTTTTCATCGTTTCGTATGGTTGGTCTAATTTTGATGTATAAAACTTAATTCAGGAAGGAAAAAATGCAGAATTTTAAAACCGTTCTGTTTAACATATTCAAATTTGTTTTAACGAAATTTGTTGTTTGGTTTTGTTTGTTTGAGTTTTGGTTTATAGTTCAGTTTAGACGATTAATAACTTAATTAATCTTGTGTAAAATATTTTTGTTATTAGTGTAATATACCGAAATTATTTTATATAAAAATTCAGACACAAAAAATTTTAATAGAAAGAATTATTTAATTTTTTTTAATAAGAAGAAAGTTCCTACCCAGTTTATAACAGCGTAAAATATCTCCTTTTTACCTGTTTATAAAACGCGTTTAAAGACTTCCAACGCATTTTATAAACGGGTAGGAAGAAAATAAATCTTTAGTCAGACCTTCCTATCCGTTATAAAACGGGTTGGAAGTGTATTTGATCCCTCTACTTTTTTTTCCTTTATTATCTTTCTTTTGTCAGAGTAGGCCCACTGTTGTGCAGCCTTTATCTTTCTTTTGGAAGCGTATTTGATTCAACTTAGACCAAAAAAAAAAATAATAAAAATTTCCCCAACGTAGTCAGAAAATAACTGAAGCGGAATCAATCATGGCTTGAAAGGAGGGAAAAAAATGGCTTGAAAGGAGCAAAGACCACCACCGAGTTGTGCCCGCCAAATCCAAATGAATTTGAGATTGCTGCAAATACATGTCAATAACATGAGAAAATAATCTTACGTAAAAAAGAAAAAATTGCATTGAGAAGAAGGATAACAAGATAATCAGCAACTACTTACCAACAATGATTTCATGCTGCTTTTACTCATTTGGTACAGTATCAAATTCAACTGCAGGCTCAATATTCTACAAAAATTGGTAGAAAAAAGTTATCTCAATCAACTCATATATCTCAATAATCATAAATCAGAATAAAAAACTAATAGTTATAAAGGTTTCCAAAATAGAGCTACTAATAACACCACTGATTATGCTGCGAACATAATGGTTTTGTTGGATGAGGGTACACAGTTTAAATCTTTTGTCAGTTCTATGACAGTTGATGCCATTGGTTGAGATGAAAACATAATAATATAGAACTTAACAGTAACTATCAAGTTGTGATAGACAATGAACTTACAAATTGGTTGATAGTGGGGTGCAACCAGCCAGTAGTTATTGCTTTAATAGTTGCAATTGCCTCTAAACCTCCTGCAGCACCAAGGCAATGCCCCTATCATAGACTACATACAAAAATGAAACTAAGTAAAATTATCCACATGAAAAATGAAACTGCTATTACTAAAAGCTATGCTATAAAAGAAACAGATATAAAATCTGATGGGGTTGAGCAAAAGCAAAGAAGGATACCTTGGTTCCATTAATCTTAATCTCAGATGTGTCTTTGAAAACTTGCTTGATTGCATTGACTTCAGCAAGATCACCAGCCAGAGTTGATGTTGCATGAGCATTTATGTACACCTGAAAAATAATCCACTCTCTCCTTTCAAGCCATGATTGATCTCAACTACGTTTGGGAAATTTTTATTATTATTTTTTTGGTCTAAGTTGAATCAAATACGCTTCCAAAAGAAAGATAAAGGCTGCACAACAGTGGGGCCTACTCTGACAAAAGAAAGATAAAGGAAAAAAAAAGTAGAGGATCAAATATAATTCCAACCCGTTTTATAAATGGGTAGGAAGGCCTGACCAAAGATTTATTTTTCTTCCTATCCATTTATAAAACGCGTTGGAAGTCTTTGAACGCGTTTTATAAACGAGTAAAAAGGAGATATTTTACGCTGTTATAAACCGGATAGGAACTTTCTTCTTATTAAAAAAAATTAAATAATTTTTACTATTAAAATTTTTTTGTGTCTGAATTCTTATATAAAATAATTTCGGTGTAATATATACTGATATTGGTAATTATGAAGTTAATAAATGTACGTATTATTATAAATTAAATTTTATACTCATTCGGTTTAGTTGGGCAAATATACGTTTGTAAAACAGAAACAAATAAAAATAAACTTAAGAAACCTTCTACAATTTTTTTAATTCCTTTTTAGAGTAGTAGGCTGCGTGCCTGATAACCTTAATAATAATTTTTTTTTTAATTCAATTAATGGTTAAATTTTGTTGACATCTCCCATTAGACAAAGCTAGAAACCATCGTTTCTTCTCAGCTATTTTCAAATCAAATCACATCCAAAAAATTTTCTTCTGCCTTCTTTAAGGAATTAATTATCTCAGGAAGGAACAAAATTGAGCATCATTAAGATGTGTTATGAAATGCAGGAGTTATGTGCGTTGTCTAATTATAAGCAATGTCATTCTAAAAAATCCTAACAAAACATTGTTTTCTTAATTATCAAATCCAAAGTATCGACACCAGCATGGGTTATTGTGCTAATTGAAGTATCAACATTTTGTTCAAATATACTTAATTTAAACATTGTATTCATTATTATTGATATGGTCTTGTGATTTAAGCATCCGTGTGGTTGTGGTGCCAATAAAACAAATAATTAGCCCCAGAAAATAAGTAAATGAACAGAGATAAGAAAGCCAACAGAGGACGGTTGAGATATGCGCAAGTGGTAAAACGTTTTATTCCATTTGGCACTATAATTCTGTAACCTCCTTTCGAAGTAAATGCAGCTAAGTAGCTTGCCGAAATAGTCAAACTTCATGCATTTTTCGACCTCTCTACTTAAAAGCAGGCCTTCTTTTTTTTTTTTTTTTTTAAAGTAAACGTAGCCCGTAGGCTAAAAGCAGGCCTTACTAAAATCTGCTCATATATAGAAGATCATTTTTCTGTCGATAATTTCTTATTGTAGGAGTTTTCTTGGAGCTCACACTTGCTGAAAGAGGAGAGGTGGTTCTTCAAATCTTTATTAATCGCACTGATTGTCTTGAAGCTTCAACTAAAATCACTAGAGTTTAGTCAGAAGCATTCTTTCCTCTTTTGTTGAGCATTGTTCCTCAAGATCTGAGCACCTCTCTGTTTCCCTAACTGAAGTATAGGTACAGAACTACTAAAATTACAACACTTTTTCCTAACTGAATACTTGTAAACAAATGTACACTTTTATTACATCAGATTCATTTTTTAATTAAAAATTACATTAATTATATGCATACTTAAATAGTTTAATTTAATATATGCATACTGTTGGAGTTATGTCCTAGAAGTCAATAATTTAATGACATAAATATTAGTTTATGTTATGGATGATATATTATCATCTGTTCCTAGGTTTATTATTGACAGATTATTCAGGTTGAGGATCTGAATTGTAGATCTCTGTGGATCATTCTTTAGAATGACAATAATAAATCTAAACGGTCCATAATCTTGATAATTAACAAGGAACATTAATTATCTTATAAGATTAGTATGCAAGTTAAGTGATGATTAAGTTCTACAAATCATAGGTAAAGAGTTACCAACTTAATTGCATATGTGTATGTTATGGAACATAGCACAGGACTTGACCCATCGAAATAAACATATGGATTGTGTTATGTGTCATTGTTTATTTCGTTACGATTTTGGTTCTAAGTTTGAGATGTTTATCTTTTCCACATGAGGATAGGTTCAATAAATATCGTCTACCGCTGATTCCCGATAAGGGCTGCTATACGGACTTTATTTATGTTCTCTTGAATTGTGCGGGGAAAAGCTAATCATCAAGAAAACCGTATGTCCCTCATTAATTCACTTAGTGAGTGACGATATCTGTTTGGGCCCCTTGATGGAGATAGATTGTTTGCATGCAACTTTATACAATTATCTCTAGATCAAGAAACGTATAATCTGCAAGAATGACACATTCCTATCTTGGATTATACGATGATATCGTGTGACATAAGAATCAAAATAGAGAAATACATTTATTCTCTTATGCAGGATTTAAATACTGTAGTAGTACACTATTTATGCGAATTGGGAATCATAACGTGTTGCTAGATACCGCTTATGATTATTGGAATTAAATAGCGATTTAATTCCATGTCCAACATAGCATAAATTCTCAAAGGGTCACACAAATAGGACTTTGACCATACGTGCATTATTTATTTATTTGCAATAGTGAGTATTGCAAAATATGATAAGTTGATTAATTAATTAAATAACGTTGTGGACCGTTATAATTAATTAAGTCAAATGGATCATATAGAAATAAATTAATGAACATGCTAATCCTAAATTGATTATCAACATATTGATAATTAATTTTATTCATCACACTTTAATTTAATTAAGTGAATTAAATTAAAGTATAGGCTTTTAATTTAATAGTCTATTTGAGCCTAAATTGAATGCAACTTGAAAGGCCTATTAAATAATTGATTTAATATGGACTAAGAGAGATTAAACAAACCTAACACATGGCCCATAAGGCCCATGTATATGGCCGGCCATAGAAGGGTAAAAAGGTCAAGCAAAGGTTGGTGGAGAGTGGTCTATATAAGGACCACTTGAAGAAGCAAAACCTAACCTTCTCACCTTGCCTCCCTTCTTCTCCCTAGCCGCCACCACCATCATTGGACAGAATTTTGATTCTCCCATGATGGTCTCTCTCTCTCTTGCATTTCCATAGGTCTCATGTGTTGAGAATAGCTATTCCAAAAGGTTAATTGCTAGAATTACTTGAAGAATGGTGGAAAGGATTAGCTATCTCCTTTCTCTTGCTAGCACAAGAGTTGGGACATGGCCAAATTCCTTGGTGGACTCGAGGGCGCCATAGAAGAGGCGAAGGAGAGCACCCCATCGATTTCTATGCCGTAGGATCGAGCCCCGCGAATACGATTTCGCGGGAGGTACAAATTACACCCCTTTCTCCTTGTGTCGAATTAGCTTTTGCACTAGATCCTCTTGCTCTTTGTTTAATTGGATTAATTAAGTGTAATTAGTCTAAAATTAAAATTGAGCGATTTCCTAACACATACAGATATGCATATATTATATGCAGTTTGTACATACATACACTATATGTAAAGATATGTTCGTAATTCTAATTATATATTAGCAAATAACAAATTCCGTAACTATATTTTGCTACAATACCTCTAAATGCATATATATGTTATTAATTTTTACTATTTTAGACACCAGAAAAAACATGCGCTAAAAGTAGATTTTTTTAAAGTAATATTGCAGTACCCGGTACACTAATAAATGTCGTTGTAGTGGCACTTTTAATTTAGCATCATAACAATCTACCAAATCACACCGCTAAAGTGGCACTATTGCAGTCATTGCGGGCACTATTTAAATCACTGCTGTAAAATTGTTACTCAAGCTGCAATTTTAAACTTTCTGATCCATAAATCTGTTGATTTCTCATGTTTTTCTTCATTTTTGCGTCAAGTAACAAAAGGGTAAAATCTATTAATGCAACCCTACGTATTGCAATTTGCAAAAGATACTGGTATTTATTATTATCTTCATAAAAAAGGCACAATATAACACGTTAGGGGCATATATTGTGCACACGTAAGGACATCTAAACTCTTGCAAATAAGTTCTATATCTCGCATAATTCAGACTGGTTTCCTAATACTTTTAATTTTTGGAAACTTCATTTATAATGTGTATCTATCAAAACTGATAAGTTCTTAATTACGATGAAAGTTGTTAAGACTGCTATAAAGTAGTGCTATATCATGATAAAATATAGCATTTTTGTTCACATACGCCACCCAGGATATAGGTTGTCGAAAGATTAAGACATATAGGTCAATTGATAAATGGATACAAACTTATGTACCAAGAAACATATTTCTCATACCAGTACAAGAAGCAAGTGCTTTAATTACTATATACCGCTAGTTGCCTTGCACTTCAGCAAAGATAAACTACTAGTGAAAATATTTTTAATTGATTACTCGGTTCTTACTATGATTGGGATTACTGAACCCGATGTTCAAATCCACTCACTGCTTGAATCTTCACATGTTGTTAACTTAGTTCAATTTGAGAAGAAGACTGAAATCCTTTTTTCTTTATGCAGATTTACTATATCTGACATTTTCAGTAATTATATCTAGAAAATGAGTGACAGTCATGGAGCACATGCAATTAATTGCTCCTACAGGTAATATACATATGCTAGAATCATTTATTTGCAACTTTGCATAATTATCTAACTGTTAGATGTATATCCCTTATTGATGCCGATTATTCAATTATAATAAGTATATAGTGGGGCTTTCATTCTCTTGTCTCTTTGAAATGTAAAGAACATCTATCCTGGAGATATACTTTTGGAACTGACACCAACTCTTTTCATCTACTTCTAAAATAACCTATTATATATTTGCATGTGCATTTGTCAATATTCATTTCAATTTTTAATATTCACTACTCTTCAATTTTCCTTAAATGTATATTCAATTAACCAAAGTCGCCTGTTTGTAGTTGATGCATCTACCCGAGCTATAGGGATTAGTAGATAGTCACTGCTGATCTTGTCTACTAGATTCATGCATAACACACCAAAAAGATCATGATTCTGTTGATTTGTGCTCTTCTCGTCACTTCTGGAATCATCATTCTTTTTATTGAGCTTGCACTGAGGAAGCAAAATTGATTAGCACAAGACAGCACAGCACAGGCCACAACACAAGCCACCACTCAGCTAGGTGCTTTATCGAATTCTTATTATTAAATTAATTATGCTGTTAATGATTAAATCATTTGCAAATGCAAAATTGTTTGCCAAGACATGCCAAACACTATAATTTGGGTAATGCAAGAGCTATAGTGCTATACTTCAACTGAAATTTACATAAAAGTAAACTTGGATACCATAGAGATCATTTGATGATGTTTATGTTATTGTTACAATTGCATGCTTCACAATATGCTTGGAGATTTTCATTGAAACTAGTTTAAACATGCATCACAATTAAGCCCCACTGTAGTTGCTATTTCAGATAATGCAAATGGAACATTTTCCAGGTATATATGTAGAGCACTTGACCCGAGGCTTAAGCTTGCCAGAAATTGAGATATTCCCAGTATCAGCTTACATGAGAGAAGATTTTGAATGCCTGACTAGGCATGATTCAGACAACAACAGTGTCTTGAAGAATTGCAAAATACGCAAACGACAATGCACTTTTTTGTAGTCATTTCTTCCACGCAAGCTGCATTGACAAGTGGTTAGGCCAGAAGGGCACATGCCCTCTCTGTGTCAGACAATACACACAGGATTTGGTCTGAGACAGAGGTTTAGTTATAGAAGTATGTTATCATATTTATAAATTGCTATTGAATATGTATTATTTACTACAATATCAGCATGTAAGTTCAACATGACATCGTTTTCTATGAGATGGAGCTTATGGGCCTAGTAGTGTGTATATTTAGGGGTATGAATTAGAATTTTGTTTTCTCTCTTCGGTAAAAAAAATGATTACTAGATCAGATATACATGTATTATACGCAGTTCGTATATGCATACATTATATGCGAATGTGTATATTTAGGGGTATGAAGTAGAAGCTTGTTTTCTCTCTTTAGTAAAAAGAAATGATTACTAGATCAGATATACATATATGTGCACTTCGTATATATGCGAAAGATATGTTCATAATTCTAATTATATATTAGCAAATAACAAATTTCGTAGCTATATTTTGCTAAAGTACCACTAAATGCATATATATGTTATTAATTTTCACCATTTTAGACATACATGTCAATTGATAAATGGATACCAACTTATGCACTAAGAAACATTTTCCTCATACCAGTACATGAAGCAAGTGCTTTTACTGTACTACTAGTTGCCTTGCACTTCGACAGAGATATATGTACCAGTGAAAATATTTTTAATTGATTGTTCGGTTCTTACTTTGATTAGAATTACTGAACCCGGGTAGTGTTCAAATCCTCTCACCACTGAATCTTCTCCTGTTGTTAACTTAGTTCAGCTTGAGAAGAAAACTGAAATCCCTTTTTTCTTTTATGCAGATTTAGGCCCTGATCGGAAGCCATAAAATGGAGCGGTAATCGGAAATGGAATTTTATTTTTAACAAATCCACTGATCGGAAACAAAATAAAATCGAGAAATGTTTTCTTTTTATAGGATTCAGCTAGGAAAATTTTCGGCAGACAATTCTCGCGAAAAAAAGGTAGAAATTTAGAACGATTTCGTTTGGAAAGAAAGAGATCTTGTATGACAGTCTAAATTGCCCTTCCGATATCCTCTATTGTTCCCTCTCACTCTCTTGCGTAGATCGTTTCTCTCTTCTGTTGCATTTTCTCATTCTCCACTAAAAGAGAGGCACAAAGATACTTTCTTATTCAAGTCATTCTATAGTATTTTCTTTTTTTTTCCTTTTGATTTTGTTCTTTAATAAAATCTATTTTAACTTTTTAAAATCTTGATAAATGTTGATTAATTAGATTAATGGGAATGGTCAGAGGGAGATAATTAATCACAAGTATGTTCAATAAATTGAGTCGGTACAAAATACTGGGAACGTGCAAATTAATTACATGAAAAAAATAGTTAGTTGGACTAGATTGGTGAGAAAATCACTTAGTATAATGGTACTGGTTATATAAAGTTGTTCTCTTAGTTTGGATGGTTGAGAAGAAGTAGAAAAAAGGAAGAAGGGAAGAAAAAAAATTATAAACAATCCAAACTCTTCACAAAGTTACACACTTTCCAATACTTCTTCCCACTTCTTCCCTTCTTCCCTTCTTCCCACATCTAAGTGCTAATATGATAACTAATGTATGCTGGTACACGATTCTAAGTGCAATATGGTACACGGAAAGCTAATATCAGGTCTTCACTGGTGTACAATTGAAGGTATATAACGGAGTGCGTCTCTTAAAATACTGGAGCTCAACTGTTCCACAAAAGATCGCAAGGTTTAAAGAGATACATACGAGGTATAGTAGTCAATTTCAAAGTGTGAAATTATTTGCCCTTTATTTTTCGGTAGTTTCCACTCATCAAACATCAATTCTCGTCAATTCTCGTAGTATTAATTCCGATCACAAATTTTCAAGCGGAAATCATTTTTAATCAACTCTTTTCCATTGAATTGAAATCATCTCTCATCATTGATGTATCTGATATTTTCAGTAATTATATCTAGAAAATGAGTCACTCATGGACCGCATGGAATTGCTCATACAGGAAATAAACTGAATATAATGTATAGGGTTAATTAGATTTTTGCCACTGTGAAAAATTGAAATTAGTAAAATGCCATCACTAAATGACAAATTAGTTTTATGCCATTGTGAAAAAGTTAAAATTAGTTTTTTGTCATCGAAAAATTGATTTGCCAATTTTACCATTTTAAATATGTAACTACAAAAATTTAAAATTAGAAAAATACCATTACTAAATAACAAATTAGTTTTGTGCCACTACAAAACTTTGAAATTAGAAAAATGTCATCACTAAATGATAAATTAGTTTTATGCCATACAAATTAATTAAAATGAGTCTTGTTCCATGTAAAAGTATAAAAAATAGTTTTATGCCATTAGAACGATGCATGGAATTTGATATAAAACGTCATGTATTAATAATTATCAAACTAAGTATATACAGAAAAAAAAAGCAACATCAAAATGCTTTTTAACAACACAAATATATGCTTTCTAACAACGTCAAAATGCTTCTCATTAAAAAATAACGGATAAAATATTGCCAAAAAAATACCTTTAACAGTTTGTCATTCTGACACATGTCAATCATTCCTAATATGTTTCTCTCTCCTTTAATTAAGCCTTTTCTTTATGTAAACAAACCCTCCTCAATCAATATATGGCTATGATTTAATGGAATTAACAAGGGCAATATTGGATTTTTTTTTTAAATATTGAGAGCATTCATGATGTTATTTTTAGAATTAAATCCTTTTTGGAATGAGATAATGACATATTTCAAATTTACATAATTTGATGATGGCATGAATCTAATTTGCAATCTACCAATGGTATATCTCTAATTAGCTAATTTACACAGTGGCATAAAACCAATTAATCCTAATGTATATTATGAGTATCATATGAGCATTTCAATCTTTTCTACAATCATTCAAAGTCATTTTATCACAATAATCTACATTTAAACTCTCTATACGATCTATAATATGATTTAGATCTTACATATTAAAAAAAAATGGATTATACCAAGTAAATTTGCATATAAAGTGCAAAAAATGCATATTCTAAGTATCATTCGAGCATTTCGACCGTTTCTGCATTCATTATAAATTACTCTGAATTGTATTATAGACAATACAAAGAGTTAGGTGTAGATTATTGTGACCAAATGGCTTAGAATGAATCCATAAACGATTGAAATTCTCAAAGGATACTCAGAATTACATTATTTGCACTTTATATGCGTAATTACCATGTATAATCCAATCTTAAAGAATAAATAACATATGAATCAGATTCTAGACAATATAAAGAGTTTAAATGAAGATTATTGTGACCAAATGAATTAGAATGAATCTAGAAATGATTGAAATGCTCAAGCGATGCTCAGAAATACATTATTTGAACTTTATATGCGTAATTACCATGTATAATCCAATCGTTTTGAATAAATAACATATTAATCATATTATAGACAATATAAAGAGTATAAATATAGATTATTGTGACCAAATGACTTAGAATGAATCCAGAAACGATTGAAATGTTCAAACGGTGCTCAGAATTGCATTATTTGCACTTTATATGCGTAATTACAATGTATCCAATCTTTTTGAATAAATAACATATGAATCATATTCTAGATAATATAAAGAGTTTAAAAATAGATTATTGTGACAAAATTACTTAGAATGAATCCAGAAACGATTGAAATGTTCAAACGATGCTCATAATTACATGATTTGCACTTTATATGCATAATTACCATGAATAATCTAATCTTCTTGAATAATACATATGAATCATATTATAGACAACATAAAGAGTTTAAATATAGATTATTGTGATCAAATGACTTTGAATGAATCCAGAAACGATTGAAATTATCATAAGATGCTCAGAATTGCATTTTTTGCAATTTAAATGCGTAATTACCATGTATAACCCAATCTTTTTGAATAAATAGCATATGAATCATATCCTATATAGTATAAAGAGTTTAAATGTAGATTATTGTGACCAAATAACTTAGAATGAAATAAAAAAAGATTGAAATCCTCAAACGATGCTCAGAATTGCATTATTTGCAATTTTAATGTGTAATTATCATGTATAATCCAATATTTTTGAATAAATAACATATGAATCATATTTTTAACTGTATAAAGAGATTAAAAGTATATTATTGTGATTAAATGACTTAGAATGAATCCAGAATCGATTGAAATGCTTAAACGGTGCTCAGAATTGCAACATTTGCACTTTTAATGCGTAATTATCATGTATAATCCAATCTTTTGAAGTAAATAACATATGAATCATATTATTGATTGTATAATGAGATTAAATTTAGATTATTGTGATCAAATGACTTAGAATAAGTCCTGAAACTACTGAAATGCTCAAATGATGCTCCGAATTGGATTATTTTTACTTTATTTGAGTAATTACCATGGATAATCCAATCTTTTTCAATAAATAACATATAAAACATTCTCGAGACAATATCAAGTAGATTATTGTGACCAATTTACTTAGAATGAATCCAGAAACGATTAATATGCTCAAACGATGCCCAGAATTGCATTATTTGCATTTTTAATGCGTAATTATCACGTATAATCCAATATTTTTGAATAAATAACATAAAATCATATTTTTAACTGTATAAAGAGATTAAAAGTAGATTATTGTGATTAAATGACTTAGAATGAATCCAGAATCGATTGAAATGCTTAAACGGTGCTCAGAATTGCAATATTTGCACTTTTAATGCGTAATTATCATGTATAATCCAATCTTTTAAAGTAAATAACATATGAATCATATTATTAACTGTATAATGAAATTAAATGTAGATTATTGTGATCAAATGACTTAGAATAAATACAGAATCGATTGAAATGCTCAAACTGTGCTCAGAATTGCAATATTTACACTTCATATGCATAACTACCATGTATAATCCAATCTTTTTGAATAAATAACATATGAAACATATTATAGAAAATATTAAGAGTTTAAATGTAGATTATTGTGACCAAATAATTTAGAATGATTCTAGAAAAGATTGAAATGCTCAAACGATGCTCAGAATTGCATTATTTGAACTTTTTATGCGTAATTATCATGTATTATCCATTCTTTTTGAATAAATAACATATGATTCGTATTGTTGACATTATAAAGAGATTTAATGAAGATCATTGTGTTCAAAAGACTTATAATGAATCCAGAAACGATTGAAAAGCTCAAACGATGCTTAGAATTGTATTATTTGCATCTTATATGTGTAATTACCGAGTATAATCAAATCTTTTTGAATAAATAGCCTATGTATCATATTCTATGCAGTATAAAGAGTTTAATGTAGATTATTGTGACCAAATGACTTAGAATGAATCCAGAAATGATTGAAATTCTCAAACGGTGCTCAGAATTGTAATATTGGCTCTTTATATGCGTAATTACCATGAATGAGCCAATCTTTTTTATTGTCCCTAACAGAGGCGGCTTAATCAAGGTTTAATGGAAGCAATTAAGTTTCAAGACCGGTTTGGTGTGAACTACCATTACACAATTCAAGACCGGCTCTTTATATGCGATTTTAAAAGTAGATTATTGTGATAAAATGACTTAGAATGAATCCAGAATCGATTGAAATGCTCAAACGGTGCTTAAAATCGCATTTCTTGTAATTTCATTGCGTAACTGTAATGTATAATCCAATCTTTTTGAAGTAAATAACATTTGAATCATATTATTGACAGTATAAAGAGATTGAATGTAGATTATTGTGATCAAATGATTTAGAATAAATACATAATCGATTGAAATGCGCAAATGGTGCTCAGAATTACAATATTTGCAATTTATATGCATAATTACAACGTATAATCCAATCTTTTTGAATAATAACATCTGAAACATATTCTAGACAATATAAAGAGTTTAAATGTAGACTATTGTGGCCAAATGATTTAGAATGAATCCACAAATGATTGAAATTCTCAAACGATGCTCAGAATAGAATTATTAGCACTTTATATGCATAATTATGAAGTATAATCCGATCTTTTAGAATAAATAACATCTGAATCGTTTTATTGACAGTATAAAGAGATTAAATGTATTTTAATGTGATCAAATGAATTAGAATGAATCCAGAATCGATTGAAATGCTCAAACGGTGCTCAGAATTGCAATATTTGCACTTTATATGCTTAATTACCATGTATAATCCAATCTTATTGAATAAATAACGTATGAATCAAATTCTTGATAGTATAAAGAGTTTAAATGTAGATTATTGTGATCAAATAACTTAGAATAAGTCCAGAAACATTTGAAATGCTCAGAGGATGCTCTGAATTGCATTATTTTTACTTTATTTGTGTCATTACCATGGATAATCCAATCTATTTTAATAAATAACATATGAATCATTTTTTTTGACAGTATAAAGAGTTTAAATGTATCTTATTGTGATCAAATGACTTAGAGTGAGTCCAGAAATGATTAAAATTCTCAAACGATGCTCTGAATTGCATTATTTTTAATTTATATGCATAATTACCAAGTATAATCCAATTTTTTTGAATAAATAACATGTGAAACATATTCTAGACAATATAAAGAGTTTAAATGCAGATTATTGTGGCCAAATGATTTAGAATGAATCCAGAAACGATTGAAATTCTCCACCGATGCTCAGAATAGAATTATTAACAATTTTAATTCGTAATTACCATGTATAATCCAATCTTTTTGAATAAATAATATATGAATCATATTATTGACTGTATAAAGAGATTAAATATAGATTATTATGATCAAATGACTTAGAATGAGTTCAGAAATGATTGAAATGCACAAATGATGCTCTGAACTGCATTATTTTTGCTTTATATGCGTAATTACCATGTATAATCCATTCTGTTTGAATAAAATAACACATGAAACATATTCTAGACAATATAAAGACTTTAAATGTAGATTATTGTGGCTAAATGATTTAGAATGATTCCAGAAATGATTGAAATGCTCAAATGATTCTCAGAATTGCATTATTTGCAATTTTGATGCGTAATTACCATGTATAATCCAATCTTTTTTAATAAATAATATATGAATCATATTATTGACAGTATAAAGAGATTAAGTGAATATTATTGTGATCAAATGACTAAGATTGAATCTAGAATCGATTGAAATGCTCAAATGGTGCTTAGGATCGCATTATTTGCACTTTTAATGCATAATTATCATGTATAATCCAATCTTTTTGAAATAATAACATATGACTCATATTATTGACTGTATAAAGATATTAAATATAGATTATTGTGATCAAATGACTTAGAATAAATACAGAATCGATTGAAATTCTCAAATGATGCTCCCAATTGAAATATTTGCACTTTATATTCGTAATTTCCATGTATAATCCAATCTTTTCGAAAATATAACATATGAAACATATTCTAGAAAATATAAAGAGTTTAAATGTAGATTATTGTTACCAAATGATTTATAATGATTCCAGGATAGATTGAAATGCTCAGAGGATGCTCAGAATTGCATTTTTTGCATTTTTAATGCGTAATTATCTTGTATAGTCAAATATTTTTGTATAAATAATATATGAATCAAATTATTGACTGTATAAAGAGATTAAATGAAGATTATTGTAATCAAATGACTTAGAATGAATCCAGAATCGATTGAAATGCTCAAACTGTGCTTAGAATCGCACTATTTGCACTTTTAATGCATAATTATCATATATAATCCAATCTTGTTGAATAAATAACAAATGAATCGTATTATTGACAGTGTAAAGATATTAACTGTAGATTATTGTATTCAAATGACTTAGAATAAATCCAGAATCGATTGAAATGCTCAAACGGTGCACAGAATTGCAATATTTGCATAGATATGCGTAATTAAAATGTAAAATCCAATATTTTTGAGAAAAATAACATATTAATCATATTATTGACGGTATCAATAGTTTAAATATTGATTATCGTGGCCAAATGACTTAGAATGAGTCCTGAAACGATTGAAATACACAAACAGTGCTCAGAATTGCATTATTTGCACTTTATCTGCTTAATTACATTGTATAATCCAATCATTTTGAATAAATGACCTATGAATCACATTATTGACAGTATAAATATTTTAAATGTAGATTATTGTGATCAAATGACTTAGAATGAGTCCAGAAATGATTGAAATGCTCAAACGATGCTCTTAATTGCATTATTTATTAATTTATATGCGTAATTACCATTTATAATCCAATCTTTTTGAATAAATAATATATCAAACATATTCTAGACAGTATAAAGAGTTTAAATGTAGATTATTGTGAGGAAATGATTTAGAATGAATCCAAAAACAATTGAAATGATCAAACGATGCTCAAAATTGCATTATTTGCATTTTTAATGCATAATTATCTTGTATAATCCAATCTTTTTGAATAAATAACTTATGAATCATATTATTGACAGTATAAATAGAAAGGGAGATTATTTTGATCAAATGACTTAGAATGAATCCAGAATCGATTGAAATGCTCAAACGGTGCTTGGAATCGCATTATTTGCACTTTTAATGCATTATTATCTTGTATAAACCAAACTTTTTGAATAAATAACATATGAATCATGTAATTGACAGTATAAAGAGATTGAATGAAGATTATTGTGATCAAATATCTTAGAATCAATCCAGAATCAATTGAAATGCTCAAACGGTGTGTAGAATAGCATTATTTACACTTTTAATCAGGGACGGAGCTACATGTAGGCAAGCCTGGGCACTTGCCCAGGCTTAATTTTCATAATCAAAGGCCTAGAGATGATGGTGCCTATGCTTGTTTATATTTGGGATCCCAGAAACAGATGGATGGGTGCCTGGGTTGTTCTTTTTCCAGCTGAAAATCTTTTAATAATTGTGCCTGGATTTTAGGAAAAATTATATTTTATAATTACAATCAAACATTGTTACAATGCTATTATGCTTATTCAATTATTGTATTAATTGCTAATTAATTAAACTATGTTAATTCATTCACTGTTTTGTAATAGATAATAATAAAAAAAAATTGCAGCTATGTAGTTGGAGATATCTTAGTTCAATTTTGTTACTTGATACGGATATTTTAGTTAACTTCAATGTATCATTAGACATTTAGGACTATTTGCATAAAGGATTGTTGGTTAAGTTATATGATTCACTAATTTCTTTCTTTTTTTTTTGTTCTATTGAGTGTGAGATAGACATAAAGATTAAAAACTCTTAATATTATATTTTGTTACTAAAGTGTATGAAAAAACAAACGATCTGTTCTATAATAGCACTAAAGATGAAATAAAAAAAATTTTAAATTTTTTTAAAAAATAATTTGTTATTATATTTTTATATTAAATTATTTATTTGTGCCTAGGCTTAAAAAATGCTTGGCTCCGTCCCTGCTTTTAATGTATAATTATCATGTATAATCCAATATTTTTGAAGTAAATTACTTATGAATCTTATTATTGACTGTATAAAGAGATTAAATGTAGATTACTGTGATCAAATGACATAAAATAAATACAAAATCAATTGAAATGCTCAAATGGTGCTAAGAATTGCAATATTTGCACTTTATATGCTTAATTGCCATGTATAATCCAATCATTTTGAATAAATAACATATGAATCATATTATTCACAGTATAAAGAATTTAAATGTAGATTATTGTGATCAAATGACTTAGAATGAGTCCAGAAATAATTGAAATGCTCAAACGATGCTCTGAATTGCATTATTTTTACTCTATATGCGTAATTACCATGTATAATCCAATCTTTTTGAATAAATAACATATGAAACATATTCTAGACAATATAAAGAGTCTAAATGTTGATTGACAGTATAAAGAGATTAAAGAGATTAATTGATAGTATAAAGAGATTAATTGTAGATTATTGTTATCATATGACTTAGAATTGTTCCCGAATCCATTGAAATGCTCAAACGGTGTTTAGAATAACAATATTTGCAATTTATATGTGTAATTACCTTGTATAATCTAATATTTTTGAATAAATATGAATCATATTTTATATTTTAGACAGTAAAAAAGAGTTTAAATGTTGATTATGGTGTCCAAATGACTTAGAATGAATCCAGAAACGACTGAAATGCACAAATGGTGCTCAGAATTGCATTATTTGCACATTATATTCTTAATTACCATGTATAATCCAATATTTTGAATAAACAATATCTGAATAACATTCTAGAGGGTTTAAAGAGTTTAATTGTAGATTATCGTGATCAAATAATTTTGAATGAATCCAGAAACGATTGAAATGCTCAATCGATGATCAGAATTGCACTATATGCAATTTAACTGCGTAATTACCATGTATAATCCAATCGTTTCGAATAAATAATATA
The DNA here is from genome assembly GCA_028095005.1 of Rhynchospora pubera. Taxonomy (NCBI): domain Eukaryota; kingdom Viridiplantae; phylum Streptophyta; class Magnoliopsida; order Poales; family Cyperaceae; genus Rhynchospora; species Rhynchospora pubera. The sequence goes on along the minus strand of CM051460.1, from coordinate 81,379,605 downwards.
TGAATCCTATTATAGACGGTTAAAAGAGTTTAAATATAGATTATTATGATCAAATAACTTTCAATGAATCCAAAATAATTGAAATGCTCAAACGATAATCCGAATTGCATTATTTGCACCTTACATGCGTAATTACCATATATATATAATCTTTTCGAATAAATAACATATGAATCATATTCTAGACAGTATAAAGAGTTTAAATGTACAATATTGTGATCAAATGACTTTATATGAATCCAGAAACGATTGAAATTCTCAAACGATGCACAGAATTATATTATTTGCAATTTATATGAGTAATTAGCATGTATAAGCCAATCTATTTGAATAAATAAGATATTAATTATATTCTAGACAGTATAAAGTGTTTAAATGTACATTATTGCGATCAAATGACTTAGAAAGAATCCAAAAACGATTGAAATGCTTAAACGGTGCTCAGAATTGTAATATTTGAAATTTATATACATTTATAATTCAATGTTTTTTAATAAATAACATATGGATCATATTATAGACAGTATAAAGTGTTTAAATGAAGATTATTGTGATCAAATGACTTAGAATGAATCCAGAAATGATTGAATTGCTCAAACGTTGATCAGAACTGCATTATTTGCACATTATATGCGTAATTACCATGTATATTCCATTATTTTTAAATAAATAACATATGAATCATATTCTATACAGTATAAAGTGTTTAAATGTAGATTATTGTGATCAAATGACTTATAATGAATCCACAAATGATTCAAATTCCCAAACGGTGCTCAGAATTGTAATATTGGCCACCTGAATGATCTACAATTCAAATCCTCAACCTGAATGATCTGTCAATAATAATCTCTTGGAACAAATGATCAAGTCGCATCAATAACATAAAAATAATATAATAGCCACCAACTGATTGGCTTCTACGACATAACTCCAACAGAAATGATTGAAATTCTCAACCGGTGCTCAGAATTGTAATATTGGCTCTTAATATGCGCAATTACCATATAATCCATTCTTTTTTAATAAATAACATATGAGTCATATTTTAGACAGTACAAAGTGTTTAAATGAAGATTATTGTGATGAAATGACTTACAATGAATTCAGAAATGATTGAAATGCTCAAAAATGCTCAGAATAGCAATAATTGCACTTTATATGCATAATTACCATGAAATAAATAACATATGATTCATATTCTTGACACTATAAATAGTTTAAATGTAGATTATTGTGATCAAATGACGTAGAATAAGTCCAGAAATGAATGAAATGCATTATTTTTACTTTATTTGCGTAATTACCATGTATAATCCAATCCTTTTGAATAAATAACATATGAAACATATTCTAGATAGTACAAAGAGTTTAAATGTTGATTATTGTGATCAAATGAGTAAGAATGAATCCCGAAACTATTGAAATTCTCGAACGATGCTCAGAATTGCATTATTTGCAATTTTAATGAGTAATTATCATGTATAATCCAATATTTTTGATTGAATAACATATGAATCACATTATTGACAGTATAAAGGATTAATTGTAGATTATTGTGATCATATGACTTAGAATTGTTCCCGAATCGATTGAAATGTTCAAGCGGTGTTTAGAATCACAATATTTGCAATTTATATGTGTAATTACCTTGTATAATCCAATCTTTTTGAATAAATAACATATGAATCATATTTTATATAGTAAAAAGAGTTTAAATGTAGATTATGGTGTCCAAATGACTTAGAATGAATTCATAAACGATTGAAATGCACAAATGGTGTTCAGAATTGCATTATTTGCACATTATATGCTTAATTACCATATATAATCCAATCTTTTGAATAAATAATATCTGAATAACATTCTGGACGGTTTAAAGAGTCTAAATGTAGATTATCGTGATCAAATAATTTTGAATGAATCCAGAAACGATTGAAATGCTCAATCGATGACCAGAATTGCACTATTTGCAATTTAAATGCGTAATTACCATGCATAATCCAATCTTTTTGAATAAATAATATATGAATCCTATTCTAGATGGTTAAAAGAGTTTAAATATAGATTATTATGATCAAATAATTTTCAATGAATCCAAAATAATTGAAATGCTCAAACGATAATCTGAATTGCATTATTGGCACTTTACATGCGTAATTACCATGTATAATATAATCTTTTCGAATAAATAACATATGAATCATATTCTAGACAGTATAAAGAGTTTAAATGTACATTATTGTGATCAAATGACTTTATATGAATCCAGAAACGATTGAAATTCTCAAAAGATTCTCAGAATTAGATTATTTGCAATTTATATGAGTAATTAGCAAGTATAAGCCAATCTTTTTGAATAAATAAGATATTAATTATATTCTAGACAGTATAAAGTGTTTAAATGTACATTATTGCGATAAAATGACTTAGAAAGAATCCAAAAACGATTGAAATGCTTAAACTGTGCTCAGAATTGTAATATTTGAAATTTATATACGTAATGACCATTTATAATTCAATCTTTTTTAATAAATAACATATGGATCATATTCTTGACAGTATAAAGTGTTTAAATGAAGATTATTGTGATCAAATGACTTAGAATGAATTCAGAAATGATTGAAAGGCTCAAACGTTGATCAGGATTGCATTATTTGCACATAATATGCGTAATTACCATGTATATTCCAATATTTTTAAATAAATAACACATGAATCATATTCTTCACAGTATAAAGTGTTTAAATGTAGATTATTGTGATCAAATGACTTAGAATGAATCCAGAAATGATTGAAATTCTCAAACTGTGCTCAGAATTGTAATATTGGATCTTTATATGCGTAATTACCACTTATAATCCATTCTTTTTGAATAAATAACATATGAATCATAATCTAGACAGTACAAAGTGTATAAATGAAGATTATTGTGATCAAATGACTTACAATGAATCCAGAAATGATTGAAATGCTCAAAGATGCTCAGAATCACATTAATTGCAATTTATGTGCATAATTACCATGTATAATCCAATCATTTTGAACAAATAACATATGAATCATATTCTTGACACTATAAATAGTTTAAATGACGTAGAATGAGTCCAGAAATAAATGAAATGCATTATTTTACTTTATATGCATAATTACCATGTATAATCCAATCTTTTTGAATAAATAACATATGAAACATATTCTAGACAATATAAAGAGTTTAAATGTTGATTATTGTGACCAAATGGGTAAGAATGAATCCCGAAACGATTGAAAATCTCGAACGATACTCAGAATTGCATTATTTGCAATTTTAATGCGTAAGTATCATGTATAATCGAATATTTTTTATTAGATAACATATCAATCACATTATTGACGGTATAAAGAGATTAATTGTAGATTATTATGATCATATGACTTAGAATTGTACCCGAATCGATTGAAATGCTCAAACGGTGTTTAGAATCACAATTTTTGCAATTTATATGCGTAATTACCTTGTATAATCCAATCTTTTTGAATAAATAACTTATGAATCATATTTTCAGTAAAAAGAGTTTAAATGTAGATTATGGCGTCCAAATGACTTAGAATGAATCCAGAAATGATTGAAATGCACAAATGGTGCTCAGAATTGCATTATTTGCACATTATATGCTTAATTCCATGTATAATCCAATTTTTTGAATAAATAATATCTGAATAACATTCTAGACGATTTAAAGAGTTTAAATGTTGATTATCGTGATCAAATAATTTTGAATGAATCCAGAACTATTGAAATGCTCAAACGGTGCTCAGAATTGTAATATTGGCTCTTTATATGCGTAATTACCATTTATAATCCATTCTTTTTGAATAAATAACATATGAATCATATTCTAGACTTACAATGAATCCAGAAATGAGTAAATTGCTCAAAGATGCTCAGAATTGCATTAATTGCACTTTATATTGATAATTTCCAAGCATAATCCAATTTTTTTGAATAAATAAATTATGAATCATATGCATAATAACGAATGAAATGCACCTTAATGCACTTGAAATTACCAAGAATTAATTGCACTTTATAAATAGCATATGAATCTTATGCGTAATAAGCCTGTGTAGTCCAATCTTTTTGAATAAATAATATAGGAATCATATTCTTGACAGTATAAGAGTTTAAATGTAGATTATTGTGATCAAGTGACTTAGAATGAATCCAGAAACGAATGAAATGCTCAAAGATGCTCAGAATAGCATTATTTGCACTTTATATGCTTAATGAGCTTGTATAATCCAATCTTTTTGAATAAATAACATATGAATCATATTGTAGACTATTTAAAGAGTTTAAATTTAGATTATCGTGATCAAATAACCTAGAATGAATCCAGAAACGATTAAAATGCTCAAACGATGATCAGAATTGCATTATTGTACATTATATGCGTAATTACCATTATAATCCAATCTTTCTAAATAAATAACATATGAATCATATTTTAAACAGTATGAAGTATTTAAAAATAGATTATTGTGATCAAAAGTCTCGGAATAAATCCAGAAACGATTGAAATGCTCAAACGGTGCTCAGAATTGAAATATTTGCTCTTTATATGCGTAATTACCATTTAAAATCTAATTTTTTTGAATAAATAACATATGTATCATATTTTAGACAGTATAAAGTGCTTAAATGAAGATTATTGTGATCGATTAACTTAGAATGAATCCATAAATGATTGAAATGCTCAAAGATGCTCTGAATTGCATTAATTGCACTTTATATGCATAATTACCAAACATAGTCCAATCTTTTTGTATAATAACATATGAATCATATTCTATAAAGTATAAATAGTTAAAATTCAGATTATTGTAATCAAGAAACGATTGAAATCCCCAAAAGATGCACAGAATTGTATTATTTGCACTTTATATATGCTTAATTACCCTATGTAATCCAAATTTTTTGAATAAATAACATATGAATCATATTCTAGATGGTATAAAGACTTTAAATGTAGATTATTGTGATGAATTGACTTTGTATAAATCCAGAAACAATTGAAATTCTTTAATTATGCTCAGAATTGCTTTATTTGCACTTTATATGCCTAATTACCATATATAATAATCCAATATTTTTTAATAAATAACATATGAATCATATTCTAAACAGTATAAAGAGTTTAAATGTAGATTATTGTCATCTAATGATTTAGAATGAATCCAGAAACTAATGAAATGCTCAAATGATGCTCAGAATTGCTTTTTTTGCCCTTTACATGCGTAATTACCATGTATAATCCAATCTTTTTGAATAAATAACATATGAATCATTTTCTAGACAGTAAAATGAGCTTAAATATACATTGTTGTGATCAAATGATTTAGAATGAATCCAGAAACGATTGAAATGCTCAAATGATGCTCAGAATTGCTTTATTTGCAATTTATATGCGTAATTACCATGTATAATCCAATCTTTTTGAATAAATAACATATGAATCATATTTTAGACAGCATAAAGAGTTGAAATGTAGATGTTTGTGATCAAATGACTTATAATGATTCCAGAAACGATTGCAATGCTCAAACGATACTTAGAATTACATTATTTGCACTTTATATGCGTAATTACCATGTATTATCCAATTTTTTGAACAAATAGCATATGAATCATATTTTTGACATCATAAAGAGTTTAAATGTATATTATTGTGATCAAATGACTTAGAATGAATCCAGAAACAATTGAAATACTAAAACAATGCTTAAAATTGCATTATTTGCAATTTAAATGCGTAATTATCATGTATAATATAATCTTTTTGAATAAATAATATTTGAATCATATTGCAGACAGTATAAATAGTTTAAATGTTGATTATTATGATGAAATGATTTAGAATGAATCTAAAAATGATTGAAATGCTCAAACGATGCTCAGAATTGCATTATTTGCACTTTATATGTGTAATTACCATGTATAATCCATTGCAAAATGGATTATAGATATTATTGTGCAGCAATTCTATGGGTTTTCTGGAAACATAGAAATGAATGTAGTTTCGAAAACATCAAACCATGCTCTCATAAAAAATACATTTCTGATTTAAAAGGAATGCTCATATATTGGTCAAACAACTGGAAACATGCAGTGAAGGAGGAGATATGGGGAAACTGGCCTGCTGAGGAGACTGTACCAGCTCAGTTAGAAGAAGGAGATAGTAGGAGATGAACATTGAAGATGAGAGACAGATCATGATCTATGTGGAATGGAGTCTTTGTAATATTTTCAGTTTCTTTAACTGTAAGGGTAGATTTTAGCTTAATTTGTTTTCAATATAATAATAGGTTACTTTTGTGGATTAAATGGGTAGGTAGATGGAGATAATGATAGGGCACTGGTACCGACTGGGAGTGGGGTACTAGTGCCAGTATGTTGCTTTTTGTTGAGTTTGACATTGTTGTTTTGATTGTTGTACTGGTTTGCTTTTCAGTAATGGAAAGTGGTGGACTCAGTCCACTTATTTCAAAAAAGAAAATATCATGTATAATCTAATCATTTTGAATAAATAACTATGAATTATATTCTAGATAATATAAAGTATTAAAATGTAGATTATTGTGATCAAATGACTTAGAATGAATCCAAAAACGGTTGAAATGCTCAAACGATACTCAGAATTGTTTTATTTGCACCAGAATGGATGTGCTTTCCCCATTGATTTTACCTTTGTTGATTGGGGCCTACAATTGGAGAGATAGAAAATACGCTATTGAACAGTGTGAAGCAACTTCGACAAAGTGCGTTCCTTTTCCTTTGTTTGTCGCTTCAAATGATATTTGTAAAAGGCACAAGAGAAACTTATTTATATCGAAAACAATGGATGGAAATGAAGGGAAATAGGAAGAAACTCCTCATAAACTAATTTTGTTTATAGTTGGTCAGGTTCAACCTCGCTAACATGGTATCAGAGCGTTTAGGGCTAGTCTAATTCGTTGTATTAACATGAAACCCGACTTGAATCAAATTAAGGCAGCCTAGAACATGCTAGCCTTAAGCTGATAGAAGGAGTTTCTTCCAAGTGCACAAGTTAGATTTTAGGTTCGATGAGGCACGATCCAAGTGCAACTTGCACAAGAACCGAGCCACTTAGGGCTAGTCAACCCTAAGAGGCACGGTTCTTCCTATTTACAAAATTAGTTTGATTCGCCAAATCTGGTCATAAACTAATCTGAATATGTGGATTGTACATTCGAATTTTGTTAAGAATTCGAGCATCTACGCAGTGGAAGTTAGATTTTAGGTTCGATTAGGCACGATCCAAGTGCAACTGCACAAGAACCGTGCCTCTCAGGGTTATTCAGCACGAGAATCTCAGAATAACAATCAAATACAAGTGAACACGAGATTTAACGAGGTTCAGCACCAACTTGGTGCCTACGTCCTCCACACACAAGCACACTTTTTCTATTATTTTCTGTTAATGTCTAAGATATATTGTAAGAGAAAGAAGAAGGAATTAAATAGGAAAATTACAATGGAGATACACATCTCCTTCCCAAAATACCTCTTTATTTCTTTCCTTTTTTTCTTATTCATACCATACACATTAAATCTCCTCACACAAAGAAAGATCTAATTTTCGCACAAGGAAATGTTCTCTGGACATGTAATCCACTTCATTCTATGTTTGACAGGTTGGAGCCGACCTGGAGCCTTCCCTGTTACCAAATTTGACCCATTCAGGATATCATTCGGGGTTTTGTTCGGTTATTGTTTGGCCGAACACCTGGCCGAATACTCAGCCGAATGCCCTATTCTTGATCTTATGTGGCAGCACACACTACCACACTTCATGTTTTAACACTCTTTCTCAAGTGTACAACTTGAAATGAAAACTTGTAAATTTTATTTTAATAGTTTTGTGCCACGCATTCGATCTATAACTTGTTCTTTTGCAGCACTTTCTCACACTCCCCCTCAAGTGGACATGTACTGATTTTTCATGTCTCACTTGCATGGAGTGCTGCACACCGATACACACCGTGTTCTAAGGCACATACCTTTGGTCTTCATTGGCACACACATGCCACAAAGTTCTTCATTCAAATCTTCCATATGTCGCACACACGACAACGACACACACCACCTTCTGGATAAATTTCTTCACTTGGCACGAGTCACACATCTTGTGCTAGACCCTAGCGCCTTGCATCAAACCATCTTGTCCGGTCCGTGCCTTCTTGGCATGCCCAGTGCACTAAAGCCAAGTAATCCTTTTACTTTAAGCCACCTTCACCATTCATATCATCACACATGAGAGATATTATTTACTAACCTTATTCCAAGCAGATTACTCTCAGTCTTCTCCATCACGTCTCCAACTTCTTTTTTTAATAGCTTTGAATTCTTTGACCTGTCATGAGCATCCTTTGCTTGACTCGCACATGACTTGATCTTTACCTTCTAGGCCATCTTGTAGAATACATTTCATGACATGATATCCACTCGATTCGAGCACACTTGTGCTCGACCCGAGTATTCCTTGAGCATATCTTTATTACTTGGATTAAGATCTAAGTCTTGACTCTCCTTGACCACTTGACCCAACCTGGATCATATGACATGACTAGAGTCTCTTGTCTCCATTACTCTCTCATGCTTATTCACTTGATATCCAACTTGGACACCAAATATTTCTCTCACTTCAACTCTCCACCTGAGAGGGATATTTGGTAGCTTGCAATAATTGATTAAAACCCTTAACTTCACATGCTCTCGACTTGAAGACATCTAGCTCCTCTACTTGTAGAACTTTTCTTAGACTCGACTTGAGCCTCTTTTCTTGACCCGGCATGGACCACATCTTGATTGATACCAAAGATCTCTCTCAATTTTGCTCTCCCCCTGAGAGAGATATTTGGTTACACATGCAGCTCGCTTTATTTGACCCACTTAGGGCCAATTGTTGGACCCAACTTGGGCCCTCTTACTAGATCAGATTTTGACCACCATCATGACCCATCTTAGGCCTTCTCCTTGGATCCGACTTGGACCACATTCATTGCTTCAAAAATGACCACTTTGATACCCATTCGACCATCCATTCGGCCGAACACGTGGCCGAACAGACCTATCATGGACCATTTTACTTGTTCTAGGTTTCCGATTTGGATCCGACTCGAGCCACAACCAATACTTTTGTTCAATTGACATGAGGCAAATAATTTGGCCTACCATTCGGCCTATCATTCGGCCAAACATACAGCTGAAAATGTCATAAATTCAACTAGGATTACTTTCTTGACTCGACTTGAGCCTTCAATCAAACCCGACTTTGGTTACTTTGATGTTCTGACTTTGGTCATGTCATCCATTGTCACATTTTTTTCATACCCAAACCATACAATCAACCGTACAACAAAATCAATTCTAAACAAATCACAATAAACTTGTTTTATTCTGCATAAACCATGGTCACACAACCAACTAACATCTAATCTACCTTGTTGATTCAATCTCCCAGAAAAACAAATAAGATACATTATTTTTATTGTGGCTAGACATATCTGTTTCTTTATGGTAGATTTGGGCTCCAATCACCGCTCACAGGTCACACAACCCAAGCGATACCTCCGGGACAACTTCATATGACTCAGAAACATCTTAATCACCAGGGACGTGACCGTTCTGGTTCCCGTTCGGCCGAACACCAGGCTGAATGTCCCTGTTCTGGTCCTGTTCGGCCGCACACACAGCAAAAAATCCTGTTCTTGATCCTGTACGGCCGTACACATAGCCGAACAGTCTGTTTTCAATAGTACATGCCATTGCTCGTGCTCCAAAGTCGATGTAGAAAGCTACTCGAACGGTTGTCTATCTCCATACACCCTTTTTGGTTAAAGAAACACCCACCTTGCACTTGCTTTAAGTCTTTGTTTGCCTTCCATCGCCTCCATTTTGTCCTCCCATCTCTGAACACGCTCTGATACCATGTAAATGTTAATAACTCAAGTCCACGTGCAATTTTAATTTTTATTAACATTTAACAAGTAATTAAACACACACGAGAAACAGATTTATTTATTCAAGTGATTAACACGTTAAAAGGAGAAGCGTAGGAGGTTACCTCTTCCGAAATCGTATTCAGAAGGCTCGAATCCAATCTCTTGGAGTCGGTGGCGTCTCGTCACCCTCGCGACTGCCTCCGATTACCTCAAGTCCACCTAGAAGATTAACCAAAGTCTCAAGACAAGTGCTAGCTTGTCCGAGACGATAGATAATTCCCTGTTGTTCTTCTTCGCGCGATTAAATGATTAATTGGAAGAAAAAGCGCTCTACTCATGAGCAAGAGAGATGGATGGAGGCGCAAGCAAGAGGAGAACCGAATTTCTGCCCTTGCTTGAGCCGTCGGCTAGAGGAAGGAGGAGAAAGAGAATTAGGTCAAGACCGACTTGTTCCCAAAGAAACAATCAATATATATGCAGTCTTTCTCTTTTCCAATTTTTGTCTGGACAAAAATACCCCTCAAAATCCGAAATTTTTAGAGTTTTTGTGGGCTAATCCACATGATGTAATGGCCTATTATTCACTCTATTAATTCATCTCAAATCGGACTTTTAATTAACTGATTAAACAAAAGACCGATTAGCTCAGTATAATAAAATTGTGTTGAACGAATTTAATTATTAACATATTAATAATTAATTTGGAATTAGCATATGCATTATATTATTTCTATATGATCCATTTGAGTTAATTAATTATAACGGTTCATAACGGTATATAATTAATTAATCAACTTATTATATATTCGCAGTACTCGCTACTGCAAATAAACAAATAATGCACGTATGGTTAAAGTCCTATTTGTGTGACCCTTTGAGGATTTCTAATAATCATAAGCGGTATCTAGCAACACGTTATGATTCCCAATTCGCATAAATAAATATTGTACCAATACAATACTTCAATCCTGCATAAGAAAAAGTATCTTATTGTTTTGATTCCTATGTCACATGATATCCGTATATAATCCAAGATAGGAATGTGTCATTCTTGCAGATTATACATTTCTTGATCTAGAGTTGATCGCCTAGTTGCGCGCATACGATCCAACTCCATCAAGGGGCCCAGTAGATATCATTACTCACTAGGTGAACTAATGAGGGACATACGGTTGTCTTGATGAACAGTTTCTCCCTGCACAATTCAAGAGAACATAAATAAAGTCCGTATAGCAGCCCTTATCAGGAATCAGCGTTAGACGATATTTATAAAACCTATCCTCATGTGGAGAAACTGAACCATCTCAAACTCAGAATCAAATACGTATAAAATAAATAATGACACATAACACAATCTATATATTTATTTCATTGGGTCATGTCATGTGCTATGTTCTAGTAACATACACATGTGCAATTAAGTCGGTAACTCCTTACCTATGATTTGTAGAACTTAATCATCACTTTACTTACATACTAATCTTATATGATAATTAATGTTCCTTGTTAATTATCAAAATTATGGACCTTTAGAGATATTATTGTCATTCTGACGAATGATCCACAGAGATCTACAATTCAGATCCTCAACCTGAATGATCTGTTAATAATAAACTCTAGGAACAAATGATCAAGTATCATCAATAACATAAACTAGTATAATAGCCACCAACTGATTGGCTCCTAGGACATATATCTAACAGTTATGAATTCGAGCATCTACGCAGCGGAAGTTAGATTTTAGGTTCGAGGAGGCACGATCTAAATGCAACTGCACAAGAACTGTGCCTCTTAGGGTTATTCAGTACGAGGATCTCAGAATAACAATCAAATACAAGTGAACACGAGATTTAACGAGGTTCAGCACCAACTTGGTGCCTACGTCCTCCACACACACACACACACTTTTTCTATTATTTTCTGTTAATGTCTGAGATACATTGTAAGATAAAGAAGAATGAATTAAATAGGAAAATTATAATGGAGATACACATCTACCCCTTTATTTCTTTCCTTTTTTTCTTATTCATACCATACACATTAAATCTCCTTATACAAGGAAAGATCTAATTTTCACACAAGGAAATGTTCTCTGGACATGTAATCCACTTCCTTCTATGTTTGACAGGTTGGAGCCGGCCTGAACCTTCATTGTTACCAAATTTGACCCATTCGGGATACCATTCGGGGTATTGTTCGGACTACTGCTTGGCCGAGCACCTGGCCGAACACTCAGCCGAATGCCCTATTCTTGATCTTCAGTGGCAGCACACGCTGCCACACTTCATGTTTTAACACTCTTTCTCAAGTGTACAACTTGAACTGACAACTTGTCAATTTTATTTTAATAGTTTTGTGCCACGCATTCAATCCATAAGACCTTTTGCAGCACTTTCTCACAAGGATGCGGTGGATTTTGAACATGTGATGTTATTGAATGCATGGAAAATGAGATGAACAATTTTTTTTCATCGTTTCGTATGGTTGGTGTAATTTTGATGTATCATACTTAATTTAGGTTTCGTTTCGATTGCTTAGGAATAAGAGGAATATTCTATTCCTAGACGGAAAATATTGAGAAGTATCTTATTTGTGAAAAGTTTAGATTGTTTACAATAAATTTACGTCTAGGAAGAAACTATTCTTCCTATTTCTATATTCAAAACCGTTCTGTTACTTTGATTTTAACATATTCAAATTTGTTTTAACGAAATTGGTTGTTTGGTTTTGTTTGTTTGTGTTTTGGTTAGTATTTCGAAATAGAAAGAGAAAGATAAAAACTCTTTCTTTTATTTATATTTTATTCTCTTATCTAATATATATAGATAGATGAAATGTACAATTACATAATTACTAAGAATAGAAAGAAAAACACAAAGAAATAAATCGGGGCTAAATCAAGGAAATGCTCCAACGGTCATCTCATCGATTACGAAGAAAGGAAACATTATTAGCTGATGACAGCTCAGGCAGATTGTTAATCTCTCCATTTATTGCCATTGGATCGCATGTGTTATTTAGTCTGCTAGGTTAATATATCAATCCGTATCATTTACACTCCCCTCAAGTTGGTTCATATATATGAAAGGAACCTAACTTGGTCAATATGGTATGAAATTGGTTATCGGAAATAGATTTAGTAAAAATGTCTGCAAGTTCGTTTTGGCTTCAAATATAAGGGGTTTAAATTTCATTTAAATTTATTTTTTCTCGCGTGAAATGACAATCAATCTCGATGTGTTTGATTCTTTTATAAATACTCGATTATTAGCAATATGTCGAACTGCCTGATTGTCGAACCGACAATGAAATGGGAAATTGATTACTTTTGCAGTTTTGTCATGACTTGTCATCGTTTGAACAAAATGAATACATAAAATAGACAAAATGAACATATATGTGTGTGTTTGGTTCGTTGGGAACTACTCCCAAGAACAGCAGCTCACGAACAAGTTGAGTTATTCTCTAGTTCGCAAAAAATTGAGAACAAAGAACTACTCCCTGTTTGCAGTTCGTGAACTGTTGTTCTGCTTTTTGGCACCTCTTGTCCGCACCTTGTTCATGAATATGCTAGTTCTTGGCCTTTCCAAACATCAAAGTGAATACATACAAATAATACAATCAATAAAAATAAGTTGAATATGCATATAAAAATTTGCACAAGGGATGACAAAACTTATCTTTTGTATGTGTTCACTTTGATCATCTGTAGTTTTATGTGTTTACTTTGTTCTAGCGATGACAAGCAATCGCAAAATTATAAATGATAGTTATCATTTCTCGATGAAATGTGTAATGGTATTACTGCTCATTAAATAAGCAGCCAACAGAGGGAGCTCATGCTACTCGGAATGTTCATCATTTGTTTGGCAGGAGGGGTGAACGAGGCACCAAAAAGAAAATCTGATTCTCTTCTGATTGAAATATGTGATACCAGTATTTTCAATTCATGTAAAATAAATATTAAAATTATATTTCAACAAATGTTTGGACAACCCTAATTAAAATTCCATTCAGTTGAATAGTCTTGGCCTTTATATAAACTGTTTTAATTGATTTTAGTTTACAGTTATTAAGCTATGAATTTGATAATTTGATTTTAAAAAAAATAAAAAATCATAATATAATTGACAAAAAAGAAAGTTACGTAATAAATTATTAATGATGTTGGAAGTAAAGTTATAAATATATAAATAATTTTGTATGAAGCTAAAGATCAATTGTACACCCATCCAAATGTCTACCGTTTGAAATCTGCCATTAATAAATCAATCTCATCCGTTCGATCATAAATTTTAACGTCTGAATTTTCTGGATCGTTGGATTTGTCTCCCTCTCTCCATTTATTTCCCTATAATCGGGTGCGTTGGCCGTAGCCCTCCATTTCCCTTCTCCTTCACTGACCCGTTACCACTTGCAATTCTGCTCTCTTTATCTATGTCCCTCTCGTCTCTCTAGCGGAGCCTCGTGGAATCCCGAATCCGCTCCGCCCCATGAACTCCTCCCTAGACCTCCAATAACTCACCTCGTTGAGTCCGTCAGCTATAATCCTAACCCCTAACCCTATGCCTTAAGCCCTCGTTCTGTTGCCCATTGCCACCTCAGCACCATGGACCCACACCCACTCCTCTCTTGTCCATTGCGCCTACTTAAGCCCTGGTGGTCCCTGCTTTCTTTCACTCGGACCCATTTTCTCTCTAAAACCTCTAAAACTGATAAGATCAAAAGCAAGAAAGAAGGTGACTAGTGGAAAGTGGAAACGGTGAGACGAGGTGTTGACGGTAGCACAAGGAGGTGGCAGTAGCGAGACAGATCAGTGGCAACACACTTCATTTCTCCTTCTCTTGGTGCAAAACCCTTTGTCATCTTGTTTGTTTTCTGAGTCTGTTGTGGGTTGGTTCAATTATTGCTTATATTACCTTTATCTCTGTTGGGGCTTGAGAATTTGTGAGTTGATTTCATAATCTCACTAGTATTGAGTTGATTGGTTATGCATGACTTAATCAGTGTCTTTCATTGCTCTGCTGTGTTGTTAAAACCGATATCAGACCCGTACCAGTCTCCATTTCCGTACTGGTACAAAGCTCTTGCTTTTTTTTTATGGATGTTCGGTAAATAATTTCTGTTTTAGGGTCTGGAACATAAATCTGTAATTATTCTCTGACAAAGGGGTTGGTTGTAAATTTGTTGGCTGTTGATGGGTTCTGATTTGTTTTAGTTTTGTTGGATTAAGTTGTCCTTTGGGTCTGTGAATCCATTTCTTGTTCTCTATTTAGATTGGTGCATCAAATAATTGTTAGCTTGTAATCTTTTGACTTTGCTAAATCCTGTACGCTAGCTACATGCTTGTCAAAACCTTTATTTCTTGCTGAGCCAAACTCAAGATTAAGTTACGAGCTTTTCAAAATTCTAATTTAGGCTTATATAAGTAGTCCAATTAATAATTCAAGAAAACATTTCATTACAAAATGTATCATTTATAAAGTTGCATCAAAAGTCTTGAGGCCGAGATTAGTCACGGTTAATTTTGCAAATAAAGTTGTTAGTTCTCAAGACAAATACTTAGCTACAACATGATTTCTTTTATAAGCTAATAAAGTGGTTTACTCGAGTCTTTCTCTTCATTAAATAAAAAATGTGGTTTATAATAGTTAATTAAACAAATGCTCTCACAACACTAAAAAATTATTAAATGATTTTTCTAAAGCAAAACACGTTGAAGCATTAACAGGTTAGAAATACTTAAAACTAAAAATATACTTAAGTACTTAAAATAATAACATTAATACATTAGTTTTGATATAAATAAAGTCACTAGATAATTTCCTAAAGCAAACTATAAAGTATTAACTAAGCTATTGACATAGTGATACAAATAATAAAACTATAAAAGTGACATAAAAGTTTAGTCATTATTAAAAGAAGGATATGTATTTACAAAATGGATATTCAACATCATGTAACACTTGGCGCTTTCTTTATAATAGAAAATAACAAGTGTTTCATGAAAATAAATAATAATAATTTTCACACTACTAAATGGATAAATAAAGTATTTAACATGAATAACAAAGCTTAAAACGAAACTTCATTATGTGAAAGAACAGTAGTAGATTATAACTTCACTATATTCACACACGTTCTATACACTAAATAATAACATTCTTTTTAAATAGCATAAACAATTTTAAAATTAATACATGTGTTAAGAAATAGTTAAAACTTAAAACAATAAAAATATTTCAAAACATAATTCCTTTCTATTATTTAGGAGTCAAGTCTGGTATAACACCAAAGTAAACAGAACTTGAATCCAAATTGAGGGATAATGGGTTTAGTCATTAGTTTAGCTTTTAATGTGTGAGTTTGTTCACCAGGGAATCAATCAGACTACCAGGGAACAGTAAATGACTACTATCCTGTGGATGTGGCACTAGACAGAGGCGAGGACTTTGCTGACGTCCCAAAGAAGTAGTTTCTCCTAGCCCGTCATTTCAGGTGTGGATGCCTTTTCAGATTTGATATTCTTTAGATTAGAAAGTTTATTGCATGTATTTGTTTTTGAAAAGATAACTTGCATGATTTTAAAATACTTCATTTATTGATAAACTTGATGCACATATGTATTTATCTCTGCAAAAGATTAATTAGTAATAGTGTGATTTATAATGGATTTGTAAAACATCAAGTATCGATCACATGGTTTGCAAAGACTAGCGAATGTCTACTTGGACAGAACTTTGCATGACATATAATTTGATTCAGGATGTATTATGGTTGATTAAAAATGATTGAACAACTTGAACACAGATGGTGTTATCCGCCTAGTTCTTAGACACTACCTTTATAGGCTTGTCCCTTAGGTTGACATATTCTCGGATCCGTGATAACTAGTCCTACGCCAATGCATGTCAGGTTAGGCGTGGTTCATGTCATTAGTATTGTGAGGTTGATATGCATTTACTAGTTACGCGTCTGTCAGTGATGCAGATAAACTTAGTGCCTGTGTGGTACATTACATGTTAGCCGTTACACATGTTTTTTCTTCATTTTTCATAATAACATGATTGGTTAGATATTATTACATGATTTATACATATCTACATGGGTTTTATATCAAGTTGAAATTAAAAGATTGCAAGTTTTATAATTACATTCAACATGGTTTTTATATTCTAGTTTAGAGAATTGATAATCTAGATAGGCTTACTCTATTACCACATTGAGATTTCGCGTACTCATCCCACAAAATTTTTATTTGTGGAGACATGTATAAGTCTGACTGAAGATGGTGATCCTGCGTTAGTGACCTAAATCCAGTTGACACATGATAACGCCACATACTTTGACTATTTTGTAGATATCAGATTTTTTTTTCTTTGGTTTTGTTGGCTGGACAATTTTGTTGTAAATGATTTTAAACCGGCCCTCCTCTTTATAAGAACCTGATATTATTATTTTGTGGCATTATTCTTATATTTATGTGATTCACTGTGTTTGGATACTTTTATTTAGCTTTACGTGTGTACAACAGAGTGTACGGACGTGGCGTGTTGTCCTCCTTAAATTTTGACTTGGTTCGGGGTGTGGCAAAATGTTTTCCCAAGCAAAAATGAGAATAAAATCTAAAATTTTCTAGATTTTTGGTCTATCTCAACTTCTTTTTCCCTTGTTTAAAATAATTTTTTCCCTTCCACTCAACTTTAGAATTCAATCGCCATTATTACGGGGCAGCAAGAATAGTGTGGCTGTTGTGCAATATGGTCGGCCAGAAAGGTGAGTGCGGTTTAGCTATGGTGCGGTGCCATTGGGGCTGGTGCGGCTGGCAAGTCTGGTACGGTGCAGTTGACTGTCTCCGATGGCAGTGATATAGTATGGCCTTGGGGGGGGGGGGGGGTGAGGCTGTGGTGCAGAGTGATGTGACCATTATTGTGTTGTGGTCAGCATGTGTGTTGCAGCCACTGTGATTGTGGCGGGGTCAACGGCTGTGCTACAGTGTGGGAGTGGTTTGATACCAGTATTTGCTGGGTATAAATTTTTTAGGAATTTGTGCTGTTTTGTTTGTTGTTTATATCAGTTCTAATACTGGTATGAAATTTTAGTTTTTCTTTTAATACTTTTGTAAAGCTTTTCTTTTATTAATGAAAAATCGTCAGTATTTGCTGACCCTCCCCCCAAAAAAAAACTTTAGAATTTAATACATACATGGATGAAACTAAACGTTACTGCGATTAATAAAACAAACCTTCATTCTATTTTTTATTCATTTTTAGAGTAGTAGGCAGCGCCAGCTGATAATCTTAATTAATAGAAAATTCTTCATGAATATGGAGATCTAGTACAGCTGGTGAGTGGCTCTGTTGTTTATAGAAAGATAATAGGTTCAAACACCAATTCTCAATTCTTGTTGCATTGATTTCGTTCACAAATTTTTAAGTAGAAATCATTTCCAATCAACTCTTTTTATTGAATTGTAATAAACTCTCACCATTCCTGTATCTGGCATTTTCAGTAATTATATCCAGAAAATGAGTGACACTCATGAACTGCATGGAATTGCTCCTACAGGTAATACACATGCTAGAATCATTTATTTGCAACTTTGCATAATTATCTAATTGTTAGATGTATATCCTTATTGATGCCGATTATCCAATTAATAATAAGTATATACTGGGGCTTTTATTCTTTTGTCTCTTTGAAATATAAAGAACATCTATCCTGGAGACACTCTTTTGGAACTGACACCAACTCTTTTCATCTACTTCTAAAATAACCTGAATAGTGAAACTGAAATGAATGTCAAGTCAAGCAAAAAACAATTTAAACTAGAGTTCGACAACCTATTATAAATTTGTATGTGCATTTCTCAATCTTCATTTCATTTTTTAATATTCACTACTCTTAATTTTCCTTAAATGTATATTTAATTAACCAAAGTTGCATGTTTGTATATAGTTGATGCATCTACCAGAGCTATGGGGATCACTGGTCGATATTTTGTCTCTGCTGACCTTGTCTACCAGATTCATGCAGACCACAACAACAAGTTCATAATTCCATTGATTTGTGCTCTTCTCATGACTTCCGCAATCATCATTCTTTTTATTGTGCTTGCACTGAGAAGGCAAAATCGATCAGCACAGGACACCACAGCACAAGCCATAGCACAACCCACCACTCAACCAGGTGCTTTATTGAATTCTTATTATTAAATTGGTGAAGCTGTTAATGAGTAACTCACATGGAAAGAATGTGAATGGAAAATTGTTTGCCAAGACATTGCCACAAGCTATAATTTGGATATTGCAAAAGCTACACTTCACCTGAAATGTGCATATATATAGTAATTAGGGTACCATAGATCTTCGAGAATTTCATTATCATTACAACTGGTTTAAAAATACATCATAATTAAGCCCCCCATTGCATCTGTGCCAGCTCAGATTGTAGGACGAATGGGTGATGAAGGGGCTCTGCAGTTGATCCATGTTGTCTGAATTGATATTTCTTTCTCTGTGTGTAATAAGTGTTGAACTAGATGTTTCTGTGTTTGAGCTGCAAAACGTTAATGTTGTGGATTGTCGGATTAAGGGAATAAGATAACGAGGAAAGCATTAGTACTGTTTGGAGGAAAGAGGTACCAGTGCCGGTTTTCTTTTCTTTTGATTGTACTTCTTTATTACCTGGTAATGAGAGGTTGTGGCTATACCCATTTGTTTTTTAAAAAATAATTAAGTCCCCCAGAGTTGCTATTTCAGCTAATGGAAAATAGAAAAATTTCCAGGTGTTTATGGAGGGCACTTTATCCATGGCCTAAGCTTGCCAGAAATTGAGATATTCCCAGTTTCAGCTTACATGAGAGGAGATTCTGAAAGCCCGACTAGGCATGATTCAGATATCAACAATGTATGCTCAATCTGTCTTGAACAGTTTGAAAATACTCAGACAATCCGTACACTTTCCTGTAGACATTTCTTCCACGCAAGTTGCATTGACAAGTGGTTGGAACAGAAGGGCACATGCCCTCTCTGTGTCAGACAATACACGCAGGATTTGGTCTGAGACAGATGCTTAGTTATAGAAGTATGTTATCATGTTTATAAATTGCTAATGAATATGTGTTATTAACTACGATATCAGAATGTTAGTTCAACATGACACCATTTTCTATGAGGCCTAGCAGTTTGTTTATTTAGTGGTATGAAGTAGAAGCTTTTTCCCCTCACTAGTAAAAAGAAAAAAAATGACTACTAGATCAGTAAGATGATATTTAGCTTGAATTTGGTCGTCAGGCATTGTCAAGTTGTATTTGTGATTTAGGAGAGGAAAAGGAATGGAAAAGTAAAAAAAAAATAAATAAAAAATAAAAAAATTGGAGAGTATTAGCTCTGTTATTCCCATGTTTGTCTATATTTACTTAATTCTTATGGCCAAATGATGAAATGATGATCAATGACAAAAATAAAATAAATTACTACCATCAGCCATTAATTCCTCCTGGGCCACCAAATGAAACAACGTATCCATTATTCCCTCCTTGATTCTCAGTCTGGATGCCATAAAGGTTAGGATTAGAATTGAAGGTTTCAACACTACTGTCAGCTGGAGGATGAAATATTCCATTTCCACTCATATAAGCCACCTGCTTGAACTCGCAAGCACCACCAAAAGCGTTTGGTCGGACTCCACTTCCCATTGGCGGGGCAATTTTTTCATTAGAAGGTGAGTAAACAATTCCTCCAACCTCAATTTTATCACTATCTGCTAGGTTGTTGAATATTTCATGTGGAAAGTATCCCATCAACTCATCATTAAAACCATTCATGGATATAGCTATCCACCAATCTAATCTAGCAGGATCCTGGATATACAGAAAAACCAAAATGTTTATTGATTTGTATTTTCAATTATATCGCAGGTTGCTTAATTTCCAGCTGCAATTACTAGCAAAGAGTCATATTTGATTCCAGTTAGGTTTAATTAGGACTGAGAATTGCCAGATCCTCAAGAAGGTGCTTGCTACTTTACCCTTAACTCTATTATGTTTATTTAGTTGGTCTGGAAGATGTATTCACAAGAAAGGGGGTTTGTGCCTGTTGGGGTGAGACGCTTACCCTCCGAAGTGATAACTTTACAATGCTCTTTCCTGTTGGGAGAATCATCCCTGGGGAGAACCTTTTACTTGTTTGCACCCATCCTGGACACAGTGTGTTTGAGCAACCTTTTTGGTACCCATCGGACTGCAAGAACAAAAGAGGAAACAATTTCTCATGCTAATTTAGTCTCCACCTAGACTACTGATGTATCTACAAGAAGAACATGAATAGTTGTCTTACTGTCCAAAAGACAAACAACCGAGTGTTGTAGTCACCATATAGGTCATAGTTTACCTAATGCGGAAATAATTTAATTAATACAACTGAAAAAAAGGATGAAATAAGATAATTCAAAGAAATAAAGGTTCTTTGAGGTTAATATGGTAATATTTAAGCTTACTTCCCATCCAAACTGGATTGTGTTCAGATAATTCCGAGGACCCCCATCACCTTTGGTAAGTATGATTTCTGCTGAAGAGATTTGATCAGCTTTTATATCTGATATATTGTACACATCCATTAAAGCTTCTGCTCCGTAGTACCTCTTGTTTTTTTCATGTATCAGTGCCATGCTATACTAAAAGGTAAAATAAAAAGGATTTCATTAATTTATAAACAATAGTCTCTCTCCATCTTTGTCAATCAAACCTTTTTACTTTCCTTCGTTGCATAACATAGGCCGTAACATGGCACTGTCATGATAACTGTTACATTAATTTTTAAATATGCAGGGTTAATGGTGAAATCTAAAATGAAACATACTGGCAAATTCAATGTTAGAAATGCTTACAAGGTTTCCATCATATGGAGCTGTGCTTTTAGTCATATAGACCGGAGCAATGTTTCTTGCTCTGAGCAGATCTTCTTTATTTGTGCGCATTATTGGAACTGTTCCTGCTGGACAACCTTTCACGGATTTAAGTTCAGGAGTTTCAAAAGTATTCCAAGATTCTTTCAGTGCCAGACTGGGGATTAACTGCTTGTACAAAACAAATTTGTATTGATCCCTTTTGAATTTGTTAGTGTAAAGTTTCAGCCGACTATTCATATATGAAGTAGTTTGATTGTTGCAATACACAGATTTCATCACATATGAATTGCATATTTTCATATGCACGTTGGTTATGCTATTTATTTCTATTCATTGCATTGGATATTCTCTCAATTTTAAGTGGTTCGTGCACTTTTACATAGAATAGAAATTCAATGAGTGAATTGTTGGAATATTTAATGTGGCCTATGATAATTAATGTGTGAGCCAAGTTCATCTAAGATAATTAACTAAAGGGTGCATCATAATTTGATGGAAATTCTGATGGACCAGATTCATTGTACTTGATCCCTTTAGTTGCCTCAGCATTAAATACTCTATAATCTGAAATTTTAAGGCACTCTTTCCCATAATTCTGCCATTAAGAAATTTCAGTAAAGAAAAGAGAAAAACACCATTGTTGACCATCATTATGGCTGAGGAAAACTCAAAGAAGATCAATACTAACGCTTCCGCTTAATGACTAACGATTTCTGCTCTTCAATTTGGATACGGAGCAGATGTGATAGAAGAGGAGTCGTGCATGGCTTGCAGGTTTCAACTTCATCCACTCAACACTCGATTTCGATTAGCGATGGCACGAGGTATTTTACGATTCCTGGTTAATTCCGCATTCTAGAATCGTTGTTGCACTTACAGTTGGTATCAGAGACAAGTTATACCGCTAGATTGCCTTTATTGAAATAGAATTTCATAACGGTTAAACAGAAATTCTGTTGTAAGTGTTGAGTGGATTGAGTTTTGTCTGATTTTCTTAATTATCTGAATTCGTGGATCATTATCTGAAGATCCGCTTATCCGATTTGAGTGAGGTTTTCGGAATTGGAAAGATCTCTGGGTCTACTTTCCAAAGAGACTAACATCTTGAAAATCAAGCGGGTGCACAGGGAGATAATCAATTCGCAATCACAAGAGGTCAGAATGTCAGGGTTCTGAAATTTCTGACCTTTAAGTAATACGGGACATTTTTCTCTTAATTGGTAATTCGGATTTGCATGAAATTTTACTGGGATGTAGATATTTCATATATCTTTCCATAGAATATAAATTTGTAAAATTCCAATAAAGTATCAGTGAGAAATGCTGTCTGCAAGTTAAGTCTGTCTGACAGTTTGTCGATTTTTCGTCTGGGATAGTATGTATTTCGAGGGCTATACCTTTTGATCTATAAACTTATTTTTGATGAAACTTATGTCACTGGAAAGATTTTTGAATCTAGTTTCCAGGATGATCAAGAACACAGAAAACGGATCATTATAGAGAAAGTTATCGTCAGATTACCAGAGAGTGTTCGGGCTGTCTGAAAGTTTTTGGATGAACTCTGGTCGCACCTTTTCGTGTAGGACGACCCGTCCTGGGTTTGGAACGACCTGTTCCAACAAAGTGTGGTCCAGAAATAATTTTTATGACAAAATTAAGGTACAATCAGACATATTATGGTTCTCACTTTTCAATTGAACCTTGTAGATTACTTAATTATTATGTAAATCTATAGAATAGTCACAATTTGTTCAGAATACTGAATTTGTATATAGATGGTTGGCATCTTTATTGAAGGTTGGTTAGTCAATAGTGATATGCTTGAATATACTGTAGTTGTAAAGTTATGCATATGAATAATTTAAACCATACTAAGTTACTTTTAATAATTTGGTCATTATCAATTTTAATAACTTTAATTATAATTATCATTTTATTAAAAGAAAGTGTGTGATATTTTATTTATATATATCACAATAAAGCTTTACATTTAATAAATTATGATTGTCAATTTTAACAATTTTAATTGTCATTGTAGTTTATTAAGTGGAATTTTATTATTATTAATTCAATTTGTTTCTGCCCAACGGTGATGCAAATTGATTTCATGGAACAACTATTTTGTCAAAATTGAAATTTTTAAATATTAATTTCAGTTTAATTAAGTATCATTCCTCATAGTTGTTTATTTATATTATTATGTTATTTGTGATATATTAGTTTATGTATCACTATAATGTATATATTTAATAAATATTAAGGATGTCAATTTGAACAACTTTAATTGACATCATAGTTTATTAATAGAATTATCTCATTATCTTCAATTTATTTTCTGCCCAACGGTGATATAAATTGAAAATGTTAAGAGCTTTATGTTAAAACTGAAATATTATTTGGCGTTTTTATTATTCATTTCAGTTTAATTTTATTATGCTATGTGAATATTAGTTGACTATTAATCACTTTATATTTCCTGAATTTTACAGCATTGAATAAAACTAATTATTCCAACTTGAAAAGAACCAATTGAGATTTGTCTTGGTATTTTGAAATTAAACCAGACATTATGAAAAGATTCTGCTGCAATTATCAATAAAGGAAGCGATGATGAAATACTAATTTTTTCTTAATTATATCTCAAATTTGATGAGGTCAAGTTTGGATTTAAAGAAAATATTATAAATCAATGTATATATCTCAGGGTTAGTGGGAGTAATTTATCATTCTCATTTTGTACGTGGTTGATATTTTATTAGTCAATAAGAAATTCACATTAGGTTATTTATCTGTGCTTGTATATATAATGATTAATTTTATGGAAGAATGCTGAGCAGTTTATAATGTCATCTTTCACTATGCAAGCAGAATTTTTTGTGGCATATTGTAAGGTCACTTATCTTATTTTTGTAATAACGGCGACTGCTATTTTGTGTTTTAATAACAACAAATTAAGTAACATGTCTAATGGATTGACATTAAATATCTTGTTGTTAAATACAAAGTCAAAGATATGACTATACAAATACAACATATTAATTTGAGAGTTATGCTAAATGATTATCTCACTAAAGTATTACCACCCATTTTTGCCGGCATGGGTTTGGTCGCTAAATTTTGATTTTGTTGTATTGAATTATGTATTAAGTTATAATGTGAAGCTTCAAATTATGAGTTTGACTTTGAATTATGAAATTTGCTTATTTCTTATGTTGCGCATTATGTTTAATTTAAGCAAATTTACTTAAGTGGATCGAATTAATTATATTAATCATTTGTTAGAAATAATACCAATGCTATAATTAGTGGGGGTCAAATAACATTAATAGTTATTTTGATTTTATTAGTTTAGTTTGGTATTTCTAACTGAACAAGGTTTAAGATGTTGGCCAATTTTGAATTTGTGCTTAATTATGATGTTTTCAGCATAGGCCAAGTGGGAGAATGTTGGAATATTTAATGTGGCCTATGATAATTAATGTGTGAGCCAAGTTCATCTAAGATAATTAACTAAAGGGTGCATCATAATTTGATGGAAATTCTGATGGACCAGATTCATTGTACTTGATCCCTTTAGTTGCCTCAGCATTAAATACTCTATAATCTGAAATTTTAAGGCACTCTTTCCCATAATTCTGCCATTAAGAAATTTCAGTAAAGAAAAGAGAAAAACGTCATTGTTGACCATCATTATGGCTGAGGAAAACTTAAAGAAGATCAATACTAACGCTTCCGCTTAATGACTAACGATTTCTGCTCTTCAATTTGGATACGGAGCAGATGTGATAGAAGAGGAGTCGTGCATGGCTTGCAGGTTTCAACTTCATCCACTCAACACTCGATTTCGATTAGCGATGACACGAGGTATTTTACGATTCCTGGTTAATTCCGCATTCTAGAATCGTTGTTGCTCTTACATGAATAACATGTTTTACCTGAAAAATGTGATGTTTTAGCAAAGGATGATCAAATGCAGGTTGCTTTCGGATTTCAACACAATCGAAGAGGCCTCTGCCTTCAGTCTACATCATGACAATGTAAACAAAAAATGATCATAGATCCAAGATAGTGGAATTTCATGTAAAATTGACGATTTTAATTGTAGTGAATTTAAAAGATATATTACCTTGAAAGAAGTGACATATGGCTTATTGAGCATTCTCACTCGTTTCTCTATTCCGATGTCTTTTTTGCCAAGTTCACCTCCAACTCCAATACTTGCATTCATTTCAAGGACTAAGAATATAACGAGTATCACACTTGTTTTCATGACACTTCCCTTCTCTCCCATTGTGATTCCTCTGGATATTGGGATTTATGATTAATCATTTATCCTCAATCACTAAGATGTATATATACTACATAGGGAGCATTTCCGAGACCAAATCACCAAATGACCTGGATATTCAATCCCACTTTTTTGGAACAAAATGACGAAACGCCTATCTGTTAAAACCATTCACAAGAGGAAACTAATTAGTTTCCAGCCCATTGCAATGAAGGCAGGATGGTACAAAGATATTTTTCCATCCTTTTCCCGGCGCATTGATGTTTGAAAAATTTGTTCTAATCACATTTGTATGGCAAGGTCGGAAAATTGGACATATTTATACAAATACGCATGAAAAAATAATTAAATTGAACCCAATTTGATAAGTAACACATTAAAATAAAAAGAACCATAACTATGTTGATGTAATTACAATTGGTTCTTTTATTTACTGATTGTATGATATTCTAAAAGACTCACAAAAATAGTGTACTAAATGTTTGTGCGTCCAATAACAATTAGCGTGTTTATGCAGGATTCGGTAACTTTAGTTTTAACTAAATCGGCTGTTCGGTTGATTTTGTTTGGTTCAGTTTTAAAAATTGTACATGTGAGTTTTTATTCATAGTTCCATTTTGATTATTACTTACTGTAAAACAAAATATAAGTAAATCTTTTGTTCATATTGTTAATACATGTATTTACTTTTATAAATTAAAATTTTATATTCATTCGGTTTTAAATAACTACTGTTTGATTTATAATACATTAATGTAATTATTTAAACAGCTTAAGTTATGTTAATACAAAATAATAAAATATTGTTTGGCCTAATCAAACTGAATGAATAACCATTTTCAAACAAACATTGGAAAGGTTACTGTGATTAACAGTACAACCCGTCTTTTTTTTTTTTTATTATAGTTAGGCAGCGTAGCTGCCAGACGTAATTAACATAACAACCTTCATTCGCCTTAATCTTCTTTGAATGTAAACTATATTGAATTTTCTTTGTTTTTTTAGGAAAATTTATTCTACGCCTTTCATTTATTCTCAGTTGCCATATCTTTTCCATGAAAAAGTCTTCATTATTTAACCAATTTCTTCTACAGTATATCTAATTTTTTTGTTGTTATGATTCATATGACTAGATACATATAATACATTGAATTTTTTGAGATTGAGTATGAAATGAGCAATAAAAGTATCATTTTATCATTCACTATAACTTTAACTAGTAAGATCATGTAACAAAATAAATAATAATATTAATAATACTAGGATTTGGTCTGAGACAGAGGTTTAGTTATAGAAGTATGTTATCATGTTTATAAATTGCTACTGAATATGTGTTATTTATTAAAGAAGAGAGAAAACAAGCTTCTATTTCATACCCCTAAATATGTATGGGTGCGTTTGGATAGGTGTGGGAAGAAGGGAAGAAGGGAAGAAGTGGGAAGAAGTATTGGGAAGTGTGTAACTTTGTGAAGAATTTGAATTGTTTATAATTTTTTATTGGCCTTCTTCCTTCTTCCTTCTTCCAACCCCATCCAAACAAAGGCTATATTTAGGGGTATGACATAGAAGCTTGTTTTCTCTCTTTAATAAAAAGAAAAATGATTACTAGATCAGCAGGACGATAGATGAATTTGGTTAGGCATCGTCAAGTTGTATTTGGAATTTAGGAGAGGAAAAGGAAGTGAAATGCAAAAAAAAAAGAAAAAAAAAAGAAAAAGAAAATTGGAGAATATTTGCTCTTTTATTTGCATGTTTGTTTATTTACTTGATTCTTATGGCCGAATGATGATCAATCACAAAAATAAAATAAACTACTGCCATCAGACATTTCCTCCTGGGCCACCAAATGAAAAAATATATCCATTATTCCCTCCTTGATTCTCAGGCTGACCGATACCATAAAGGTGAGGATTAGAATTAAATGTTTCAACACTACTGTCAGCTGGAGGATGAAATATTCCATTTCCACTCATATAAGCCACCTGCTTGAACTCGCAAGCACCACCAAAAGCATTTGGTCGGATGCCACTTCCCATTGGTGGGGCAATTTTTTCATTAGAAGGCGAGTAAACAATTCCTCCCAACTCAATTTTATCGCTATCTGCTAGGTTGTTGAATATTTCATGTGGAAAGTATCCCATCAACTCATCATTAATGCCATTCATGGATATAGCTATCCACCAATCTAATCTAGCAGGATCCTGGATATATAGAAAAACCAAAATGTTTATTAATTTGTATTATCAATTATATAGCTACTATCAATGAGTAATATTTGCATTTGGGATTGAAGCCAGTTAGATTCAATTAGGCTGAGAATTATTAGATCCTCGAGGAGGTGCTTGCTAGTTCATTAAAGCTGTATTAGACATTAAACAGGATATCTCCATTAAAGGCCTTGTGAAAGTTATAGCATGGTATCATTAATCAGATATTTAGAAGACTGGGTTCTTGATTTCTTTAGCTATGGTCTAATTAGGATTGCTCTTAGCCACTGCCTATATAAGGAGAGGCATACCATATTACCATTACCATTGTATTCATTGATTCAGTTTTAAATAATATATTCTATTGCTCTTCTATATTGCACCTAATCTCTTTCACCCTCTCTTCACTGGTACATGTTTACCAGTACATTAAACTACAATAGGTTGTTAACTTTTAAGCTGTATTATGTTTATCAAGTTGGTCAGGAAGATGTGTTCACAACTATGTTGCACGGGTGTAGGAGTGGGTGCAGGTATCCTACCCTATCAGATACAATACAGTGCGGGTGTGGTTGATAAGTCATTTCTCAAAAAGAATAGACATGACAGATATATAAAATAATAAAAAGGAAAAATTAGATTTGTGCCACTGGTAAAACTTGTTAATTAGAGAAATGCCATTGTTAAATTGATAATTAGATATTTGCCAATATAAAATTGTTAAAACTAGTTTTATGCCATTATTTTCTCTAAAAATGTAACAAATTATAAATATGCCACTCTCAAATCTACCATTATTTTGAAATATTCCCAAACTATCCTCCTTACGTTGTACCAAAAAGGAAGATAAACTAGAAGGAAAATTAAATTTAAAATCAGACTAATTATGGAAACAAATATCTATAAAAATTGATAAATTTAAAATCAGATTTCGTGGGCCGAAGCGTATATAAGTATATGTACATAATATATATAAAGTACTAATTTCGTTCTTACTGTGAACATGTTATCAATGCACATTATTTGGTTTTTTTTTGGGTCTTGTTATCAAATTTTATTCGGTAGGAAAAATGATTTATAAACCAAAAATCATATATATATTTATATATTATTTTGTTTTGCCAAAAAAAAATGTTTATGTCATTGTTTTAATGTACTAGTGGCATAAAACTAATTTTTATATTTTTACAGTGGCATAAAACTCATTTTGATTATTTGTCATGGCATAAAACTAATTTATTATTTAGTGATGGCATTTTTCTAATTTTAAATTTATGTAGTGGCATATTTAAAAGGGTAAAATTGTCATATTAATAGGTCAATGGCATAAAACTAATTTTTACTATTTTGTAGTGGCATAAAAATAATTTGTTATTTAGTGATGGCATTTTTCTAATTTCAATTTTTCGCAGTGGCATAAACCTAATTAACCCTAATAAAAATTATATATTTTTACAATTTATATATTTTTTTTAAAAATATAGCCTTGTATTTTATATATTTTGTAATTTTTAACTAACTTGTATGGTAAATAATTCATACCATTAAAAACAAGTTATCATAATTTTTATATAATATTTAGACTAAAAAACTTTCAAAGTGAATTTGGGAGGTTTAGACATCGTTTTTTTTTTATCCCGAAAATGATTGTTACAAAGTGAACCCTTGTAATCCGTGTAGATCTCGTCGTGAGCTTTTCGGATTGCAGTGATACGTAGTGATACGTCTAAAACACATTCTTATCAAAAGTTTTAGCAGTTTGAAGTTTTGATATTCAAAAAGTATCCGAGCCATATTTTAACTGTATCCCAGCTATATCCAAGACGTATCCTGACTGAATTTATTAATTCCAGAGCTTTTCTATTTTGAATATTCAAATAATTTTTGTGGTTTTAAAACCATATTTTATTTTTTAAGTAAATTATAATTTTGGGTATTTTTGTCAAATTTTAAAATATTATAAGTCATCTAATTCAAATAAATCAATGTATTTATTGTGCGACGGTGTCGCACTAATTTATCTTATTATATCAAATACTTTTCTATAATCCAATATATTATAATGTTTATATATTGTTAGAAATATCTGCACAAATAAAGAGTAGATAAAGAAAATATAGATCGCGCAACGCGCGAAGCCCCGCTAGTATATATGGAAATGTAATTTCTTTGATTGTGGAAGAAGCCCAGTTACGTACAGTTGTTTTCTTTTCATTTTTTAGCATAGAGGGTATATATGTTAGGTTTCATATGCCAGTAAATTTAGATGACAATGTGTATATGGATACCCAAATGTAATTTTTATTATTTTGTTCAAAGTCCGTCTCAAAGAATTACACGTGTCAAAATTACTTTATTTGTTAATTCAAATATAAAGTTATAAACTAATTTAGGACAAAATGCTGAGAGATAAGGAAAGGCAATTAAGGATGTTAGCTTCGGGCTATTTCGGTCAAAACATTAAAATTTACGTTATCCTTATTTGATTTATGACTTAAATTGTTCAAAAGGGTTTCTATCCAAACAAAATTGAATTAAAGGAGTTTATATCTAATTTTATAGATTGTAGGGGTTTATATCCGAATAGCAAAGATTAGAGGGGTTTATATCCGATTTTGACAAAAAGTTAACAGGTCTAAACGAAATGTTTACGCCTTTCAATTTATAGATAAATCTACACCACTGATCTGATCAAATCGAATAAATAGACGATTCATATTGCATTGGGTAAACATTTGTTTGCTCCTTTCGATTTAAATTTTAGATAGACCTTTGGAATTGTGTTTTTATAAGTAGTAAAGATAAAGATAAATTATATAATATTTAGCCTCAATTTACTCAAATTTGCCTTAAACAATGTCTAAATGTCAGTTTCATTTTGAATTGGCATATCCTCGAGTTGGATAAAATTTCTAAGATAATTGAAGTAAATTCTATGTTTTGTCTCAAATATATATAAATAAATAAATTGGATAAGACTACATATATACTTTAAAGGTTGTAGAAAAGAGGTACACTAAATACTTTAAATAAAATGTAGGTCTATAACTCTAGACGTGGGAAATGGTTGCTGAAGGGTGAAACTGGACTACTGGGTAACACAGCATTGGTAGACAGGTCCTACAATTTCATCTCATCTCCTACAAGTGGAAGTTTATTATACCCATGCCAAAAATATGATGTCCTGGCAACTATGTTGCATGAGTACGGGTACGAGTATCGTACCCGGTACGATTCAGATACGGCGGTACGAAATTTTTTAAAAAAA
This sequence comes from Rhynchospora pubera, assembly GCA_028095005.1. Lineage (NCBI taxonomy): Eukaryota > Viridiplantae > Streptophyta > Magnoliopsida > Poales > Cyperaceae > Rhynchospora > Rhynchospora pubera. Next base: position 81,347,924 of record CM051460.1, on the reverse strand, counting down.
GCTCTGATACATGTACGATTATATATATATATATAATTATATATATTATTTGAATATTTTATTGATCTATAATTATATTATATTATAAAATATATTGTGCATAGCACAATTATGTTTAACTAAGGCTTGGATTTGCACAAATAAATAGGATAAACTTTGAGTTTACACAAATAAATGACATAAACACTAATATCAACACATTGACCGTTGACCGTATCGGTACGTATCGAGTACGGTACTGGTATCCGATACGAGTACGGCTGATGTTCCAAAGTACCGGGGTAATCTAGCCTCGCAACTATTTTCGTACTATCAAAACATTTACTTGGTTCCGGACTTGAGGATTTTGCCCTAAATTTGCTTGAATTTTTTTTTTAATTTGTTTGAAAAATTTGATGGGATATTTAATTGTAGTAGCATGTATACATTCATATATTTTGGGGCGTTACCTAGAGGAATTATAGGGTGATCGTTTGATTGCAGTATCCCATTATGTGAGAGAACTCTGTAATTTATTTCTTTCCGTTCAAATTTGTAATTTATTTCTTTGTCAATATGTAACGGTTTCATTCTATACAGAGAACGATATTAATCCCTGTTACAGGTTATGCAGGGTTTAAGACAAATTAATTTTTAATAAGATCATTTAAATTTGAAATTAATACAGAACGTTAGCAGTTTTGAGCCGTATGTTCAGATTTTGTCTATATATGTAGAATCTCCTGTGAAAAAAATTTGTAGCACAATGCCAATTGTGGTATTATGATTTATACATTATATTTTTTTGAGGTAATTCTGTTGTTATTTTTGTTCAATCCGTTGTTCTGAGAAAACTTATAATGCTTACTATAAAATTTTATTTTCCTTTCAAATTTGCAGGTTACAATGTTCACTGTTTTTAGGTAATAAGAAAATTGTCTAAAAAAGTTTTCTCTCTTAGATAATAACACTTACATTAAAATTCAGTCAATTTTACTTTTTTCTTAACTCTACTTATTATGAAATATGCAGATGTTTCTTACAAAGAAACTGCTGATATTGAAGCCGCATATTGAAGAGATTAAAGCTTGATTCCTTCTTTTATACCGGTATAAATAACCACTTTTCTTTTTTTTCAAATTTAAATTGAATATTATACATCTATAATTTTAAAATTTGAGCTGTTTTATAAATTTCTATATTAAAATTTTAATGATATTTAACGCTTTTTTTCCCGCACATTGTTGATGTTTTTTGGACCAATACGAGCCACGACTTATCTGCAATCAGTTAATACATGTGCTAGATTATTTTTTTAATATGTTCATGAGTGTACCAGTCGCAACTTATATGTCACCACTCATCTGGCACCAGGATATGTACCAGATTAAGGTTGTACAATAACCCTAATGGATTAGTATTTTTTGTAAGTTTAATGCAATTGCTAAAGAACTTTATGATAGTTTATTTTCTTACTTCTAAAAATTAAAATCATGTTATTATATTGTCGATACTTACTTAAATAATAGATGTTATTTGTTACCGTGTTTAAGAAGAAATTAATAACTATACCAGATCGAGCTACTATAACCTACATGATGGATTACTGTTTTGTAAGAAATCAGTATTTCAGTATTATAAATAAAAAGTCGTGGGAGTCAGACCTGATTTTTTTAATCGAGAAACGACACGGCAATGTTAGTTGATTCGTGTGTATATATTTTTTTCAGTTTTGAAATTGAAAGTCTGTGTAGAATTATGTTGCCGACTCATTTCGTCATTGTTTTGACCCGTTTCAGCAGTTAAAAAAAGTAATTGGTCGCACCAATTCTTTCCCTTCCGTCCCTTCTTTATTTATTTATTTTTTGTCTCAGAAAAAAGGCCCGCAGCCCTAGGCCCCCCTTCCTTAATTCCCTGGATGAGGAAGCGGTTCCTTCCTTCCCTATATGATTTCTCGCCACCGATTCACGTTTTCTTCTCTTCTCTTCCACCTCATGTCTCTCTTCAAGAATCGGTGGCGAACTCTCCTATCTCCGCCTAGCGCCGAACCTCGCCTCATCCTTTTCTCGCCACAGCTTCTCCCAGCGCACACCTTCAACTCTGCTCACTTTAAAGGAGAGGTAAGCGAACCCAAAATCTTAGATTCGTTAATTGAGTATGATGCTGTTGAGGCCAAATTTGGCAATTGTGATGGTTAACTTTGAACATTTTTGCTTCCTAATTCCTGTCAGGAGGATCTCTGTGCAATCTACTGATTTTGTCTTTCTTTCTTTACTTAACCAATAAATATTGGTTCTAGGTACTGAATATGTTTAATAGAAATTGATTTCATTAATCAGTATGGTCTATAATGGGGTGATCACTCCATTGTTGCTTCTTGATTGTGTACTGGTAATTCGTTGGTTTAATTTGGTTAATTTTGCTATTTTGGTTAATTGTTAATTTGGTTTAATTTGTGCTTTTAATTTTTAAGCCTGATGTAGAGGGGTAATTTGTGTATAACTCGGTTGCTTTATTTCTGTATATGTTATTTATTTATATTGATATTAATGATTTGATTGAAATTTATGTGAAATATCTAAGGTCATTAAATTTTGTGAGATATGGTTTACAGGTTGTGCACGGCCTAAGGCCCTTAAAATCGTTTTAATAACATTTTAAAATTGTAATTACAGCAGAATGAATGCTTATTTTTGGGTTATGCTATTATTTCTTCTATATATATGATGGTACATGAGAAACTTTTTTTGTACCTTTCCATTTTTCTTATCTATATTCTTTATCAGTAGTGCTGCTCTTTTATAATGCAAATATTTCTAATAAAAATTAAGATACTTGAGCTAACATTGTTGTTTTTTTTATGTACAAGTGACAATGTCTACCGTTATAATGCAGCAGGAGTCACAATGCAAGGCCTCCAAAAAGCTATATGGCAATCCTCAAAGCACCACATATGTGAGTTTTTTCTACCTTTGTTCAAATTTTGCGGTGTTAAGGTAATTAATTTTTGAAAAAAATTTATATATGACCCAGTGACGGACACTTAGGCACTCAACGCAACACCGACGACTGCACATGAAGTCGCAGTGAAAGATAGAGAGCTTATGATACAATAGAGTAGCTACTGGAGACATTTGAGGCAGTGGAGTTTGCTGCTGAGGATGCTATGCATCAGAGGCTGATCGGTGCTTTCACCTGATTATTATGATGCCATGAAGGTATTTGAAGAAATGCTCGGGTTAGAACATTGTAAGAAACTTTCTCCATGTTTTACTAGATGTACCCATTTCTTATTCTTTTTTATAGTATTTTTTTTCATAGCTTTTCAATTTCCAAGAATATATAAACTGCGACTTTTGTTTACCAGTTTTATTAGTGGCTGAAAAGATGCTCGGCTTTCATAGAAACGCAGTATAGGATATGTCGAAGATAATTTCCTGCACAAGGAATTCTTAGAGTTGGGTAGTTGAGAGGCAAGCTGAATAGGGATATTGATATTGATGAACATAAGATTTGGTGTACTGTTTTCACTTTGACCCTTAAAGTGGGTCCCATTTTAACATGCTTCGCATAACCTATAACCGCTAACAACAAGCATATACAATTAGCAGAAAATAACCAAAAAACGGGAACCCTGCAATGAAGGGAAACTATGATGACAACAATAACAATTGATTGAACTTTTCTTTTTGCACAAGATCCTGAAATATTGTATTTATTGACCAAGTATTACTTGGATCAATAGTCCCAGTGTGAGCACCTATTTAGTGGTTCATTTCACCTAAATCTATTCATGGTGAAACTATATGAATAAATTATTATAAATTAAGCAGCTTAAGTACGGGCTCATGACTGATACATTTGTTGGAAAAAAAAAACTGTAGGTTTTCATAAAACACTTCTGGAATAGCATGTGTAGCCTTAGAAAGTATATGCTATGGCATTACTTGGTTGGAGATGCATTCCTCATGGTTAGATTGTGTATATCGATTCTTCTTGCATTTGCAAGGACTATGCTTTAGTTATTTTCTTCTATTATAACCATACAATTGTTGATGACAAGATTATAACCATACAATTGTGTATTTCCAACTAAAGGCTCAAAAATCAAAATAATGCAACAGGTGAAGCACTTGAGCGACATGAATCCAGTGATGCTCAGAGCAGACCTCCCTCAAGCATTTCCTCCTTTTCCCACTTACACTTATTTAAAAGGAGCAAGCAAAGAAGATCAAAATTGTATACTCTGCAAAGAGTCGTGGCAGCAAGGGACATTGTGACTCGGTTGCCAGTATACATTCATTCATTTCACAAGAGTTGCATTGAAGCATAATTAACAACACACATAACATGCCCGGATTGTGGACATAAGTTAGACACCCTTCCTTAGAAAAGTATTATTATAAATAAAGATGCGTGGGAGTCCTTGGTCCCTTTGGTTTTTCATTGGCGACACGATAATCCGTGCGTTCGTTTTAATTTCTCTCTCTGCACATTGTTCATAAATTAACCGAGTTCACCAGGTTAATATTCGGTTGTCAGTAAAAAATCTTTTTGATTTTGTTGAGTAGATCAGGGTTACAAATTTAATTGTTAGGGGCTCAACTTGGAAATTTTGCTTTTTTTTTGTTCCTAAGTTTTTGTAACGTTATCTAATTGTTCATTAATTATAAAATATTAAGCCATTATATTTCATATATCATGAAAAAAATTTACGTATTCTTTTAATTTTGTATTTCATATATCATGAAAAAAATTTACGTATTCTTTTAATTTTGTTGAGTAGATCAGGTTACATATTTAAATGTTAGGACCTCCAACATGGAAATTTTCTTTTTTTTTTTTTGGTTCCTAAGTTTTTGTAATGTTATCTAATTGGTCATTTATTATAACAAAAATTATGCCATCTTATTTCATAAATTATGAAAAAATATTAAAAATATATATTTATAAAAAAAATTCATAGATCGAGCGAAGCTCGATTACCCCACCTAGTATTGATAATCCTTAAATTATATGAATAGAGAAAGACATTTGTAATTTTTTATGACGACAAGTTTTTTCATTAGTTTTATTTCTTTTTCACCTTTTGAATTATTCTTTAAATTTTTACATTCACATTAAATTGGTGAAATTTTTGAAAAATTCGGTTTTCATTTCACTTATTTCAAAATAAATTTAATGATGATAACTTGACAACTTAAAAAGGGACTGAAATTTATTAAAAAAACATTGATTTGGTTCGGTTCCATCTTTAATATACGAGTTCTTCTTACTCTGTGCATTTCCTCTGGTGAGACGTATGTGGATTTCTTTTTTTGTTTTATTGCATTGTCGCTAAAATCACAATTCAATTTTGAGTTTAGTACAGGAAAATGGATTTTAATAATGCTATGATTTTTCTTATGCTTTTTTCTCTACTCTTATTGTGCTAAATTCAATCCAATATTTTAAAATTTTATAAGCAGTTTAATTAAAAAATTATTAATCATGCACTTTGGAACTTTTTTATTAATGGTTTTGAAGTTCGGAAACAAGGTTCTTTAGTTTTCAACAATTATAAATATAGTATAATCTGTATTAGTAACTGTAATTTTTTAACGAAGCTCGATATGTATTAAGGAGGCTCAGATTTTCAGCAATTATCATATCTTGATATATGTGTTTGTGTGTATATATATATACGGAGGGTCCCGTGCCATAGAGTCGTTTTTCGAGATCCAAACTTTAAATGCTCAATCCGAACCATTCAAGTTATTCACCATATTAAAATATCCTTGGAGACCAAATTTTACATTTTTTTGAATTTTTCTGTTTTTTATTATGATATTTTTTAAAAACGTTATAATTAGAGTATTTCAGACCCTCCAATTTGAACATATAAAAAAAATTTTAAAAATGTAAAATTTGGTCTCCAATGGTATTTCAATATAGTGATCAATTTGAACGGTTTGGATTGACTGATTGAATTTCGGATCTTAAAAAAATAACTCAAAAAAGAGATCTATGGCATTGTCATCTATGACACTTTAGCCCACCTATAAATATTCCGATGATGAATATTTAACTTTTATCTTTTCGTCATCATGGTATTCATATAGCGCGATTTTTCCTCTAGTTAAAATAAAGAACTATAATTATGTTGATGTTATTAAAATTGGTTCTTCTATATATTGATCCTATGAAATTCTAAAATCCTCACAAAATTAGCATTCTAAAAATTTGTGCGTCCTTTCATTAATAATGCAATATGGGTGCACATATCTGAAAAATATTTTAAGTTCGCCAACATTCAAATCGAGGTTCTGATTAGCATAAATTGTTGGATGAAGTATGCCCCATTTTTTCAAAAATAAATAAATAAATCTATAAATAGATGCCCCACTTAATTTGGCTGTACATGACCTGAAAAAAAAAATTCACTAATCTTTCTGTAAGATCCCAAACTTTTCCATTTGGACTCATTTGTAAAATTTCCAATATTTTGAGGTTTGGAAAAATTTCATTCCTCTTCAATAGTCATCTTTATCTGATTTTAATCTCATCCCAAGTAGAAAAACATTGAAACTATAAACCTTAAGCTCTTTTGCTAAATAAATAAATAAAAGAAAATATTTCGATTTTAAGAAAACTTCCATATATTCAAAGATAAGGCAAGAACTTTATTCATATTACACTCAGACTATTATATTTATTAACCTTCACACAATCTGATCACATTTTATTAGGAAGAAAAAATAAAAAAAATCATGATGGACATTGACTACAGCCGCAAGTATAGGGTTGAAGTGCACAAGTACCAAAGGGTTTTCCCGGAAGATTGCAATTTATTTTGAAGCAACAAGAAGTCGTTTGACAATTGTTTGAATTGCAACATTTACATGCTGCACATTTATGAAATGGCTCACTAGGCTGATTACTAAGCGGTTCATATGCTCCAATCTTTGTGTCACGTATATATATGGTTGATGACGGATGTGGCTTGTAGGTGGAGTCTATAGTTGATCCTGTTGGCATACATATAAAGTGGTTTCAATGAGTTATCTTGAAAAATAAAATGAGATAGTACTGAGTTATTCAAATGTTGCAAAATGACCCAATTATATTTGATATTATCGTCAATACTATTTATATGCTTGAGCAGGCCATATTATTCTGTTTATTTATCCAAAAGTATATACACTGTCTAAATTGTAAATTCACCGTTGCTAAAATTCTAAATTACCATTTCTAATAGTAATTTGATAATATTTTCAATACTATTGTAAATTCACCATTTCTAATAAATTTTTTTTGTGGGAAGATAATTGTTGGAGCTTGCTACTCAAACAATATTATCCTTGCAATTACTAGAAAGATAATATTTCAATTTTAATAAATATCCAACCTAATATTTTGACACATGTAGATTTAAAGTACAAATAAAAAGGGAGTTTTCAAGAGACTAGAGAATGTGTGTTTGCTCTCCACAGTTTTTACCTTCGTAGATTGGGGCCCACATGAGGAGATACAAAGCCAGCATGATTTGCACAAGTATGCGAGAATTCTCCATGGAGCAATAAGAAGCAAATAAGCAACTCGGACAAGCTGTTTTCGTGTTCCTTTGTTGAGGACTCGACAATCTAAACAAATGATATTTGTAAAAGGCACCAGAGAAACATATTTATACAAAATAATGGATGGAAATGGAAGGAAGGAGGAAAAGAAATCCTCAAAAACTAACATTGTTTAATTAGCGTGTTTATGCAGGAATTTTTTTTAAAACCTTTCCGTAACTTTTGATTTTAACTAAATCAAGAATATTTTAACTAAATTGGCTGTACGGTTGATTTTAAGTTTTCATAGTTCCATTTTGAACATTACTTCCTAAGTAAAAAAAAATATAAGTATATCATTTGTTCATATTATTAATACATGCAATTATTGTTATATAAATTAAAATTTTATATTCATTTGGTTTTAAATAACAAACGTTTGATTTATAATACATTAATGTAATTATATAAACAGCTAAAGTTCTATTAATACAAAATAAATAAAATATTGTTTGGCCTAATCGAACCGAATGAATGAACATTTTTAAACAAACATTGGAAAGGTTAGTTTGATTAACAGAACAACCCGCCTTTTTTTTTTTAATAAATATATAGATATAGAAGTAGTTAGGTAGCGCAGCTGCCAAACGTAATTAACATAACAACCTTCATTCCCTTAATCTTCTTTGAATATAAACTATATTCAGTTTTCTTTTTTCCTTTTTTAAGAAGATTTATTCTATACACCTTTCATTCATTCTCAGTTGCCATAGCTTTACCAGTTTACCATGAAAAAGTGTTGATTATTTAACCAATTTCTTCTACAGTATATCTAAATTTTTGTTTTTATGATTCATATGACTAGATACATATAATACATTAAATTCGTTGAGATTGAGTACGAAATGAACAATAGTGCATTATCATTTTATCATTCACTATAACTATAACTAGTAAGATCATGTAACAAAAGAAATAAGTAAAAAAATATTAATAACAATATTATTATTATTATTATTATTATTATTATTATTATTAGATTATTCTTTTTGTTAATAATTTTTTGAAAAACAATATCAAAGTTACTTTTCATCTCTCTGTATTATTCGACTGCTATCGAACAATTACTAATAAGATTTTCTGTTATCATACATAACTATAACTAAAGAAAAGGAAAATTTCTGATTCTCTTCTGATGCAAATATCTTCCCAAGCACAAATGAGAATAAAAATCTAAAATCTCCTAGATTTTAAGTCTATTCTCCAACAACTATTATTATTATTATTACTATTATTATTATTATTATTATTATTATTTATTTTATTTTTTTCCTTTTTTGATGTTTGAATGAAAATTTTTCCCCTTGCACTCAACTTTGGAATTGAATATACAGGGACGAAATTGTGCAGGATTTATTGCATTAGACATTACAACATCTCATGTCAAAATTCAATCTGTTTAACTCTGTTTAACAATTTATTGCAAAAGTTCGATATCATTTTAACATACTAGCGGTCGCGCCCACCCAATGTGTGGGTAATTTTTTTTTTAAAAAATATCTATAATTGAATTTTTATTGATTTATTGGATTATTTTAATTTTTGTTATTAATACTCATTTGAAATTCTCATGTACTAGTGGAGTATGATTTTAAATCTATCAATTTTATAACCAAAACTTTGCTCAAACCGTTGAATGGAACAGGTTTAAAATGAGACAAAAGGAATGTTATAGACAAAATGAACCGTTCAATGCACTCTTTTATTGAGAATATTTAGAGAGTGAAATTTATTGGATTCATTGCAATGAGACAAAAGGAAACATTTATCAATGGATAAATAGTTTGTGGAAGTAAAATAAAAAGAAAATAATAGCAGCAGTATAAATAAGAGAAGAATATATATTGTAGTTTTTAGAGGCACCAGCTCACACAAAATAAACAAAAATTAATTTCATATTCCGTCAAATGCTGAAGTTTCCATTTCTAATTGAGGAATTTATTTTTTTCTAAAGAAAAGAAATCCAAAGCATGGATTTCAAAAATGCTTGATATATGAACTTTCTTGTACGTATTCACTGTTCAGCCTGTTCACATCATATCATCATATATCATACCTTAAATTTTTGAAAGCTTGAGGGGCGAATGCAAAGAGACCAGATATTTATTGAAATGCTAATAATTCTGTACGTTGGGAGAAATAGAAAGAATTGCATATATGCTAAATTGGGTGCTAAATGGACAAGAGAATTTGATTGCGTCCATAAGTTTTCCATTACCGATATTAATATGAATATAAATCATAAATGAATTACGGAAATGAAAATTTGTGACCTAATCAAAACATTATTAATTATCTCATATATTATGTGAAATCCAAAGAAACATTTTCATATCTGCACTTGATGTTTCAAAGGTGATTTCGAAATTTGATTTTCACATAAAGGAAATTACTCATGTTAATTGGAATTTGGATATCAGATTTTCACAAAAAGGAAAATAATTTATGTTGATCGAAAAATCAAATTATCACAAAAGGAAGCCAGCGGGTAATTTATTTCCGTAATATTCACACAAGGGCTCCGTTTGGATGGGTGTGGGAAGAATGGAAGAAGGGAAGAAGTATTGAAAAATGCGTAACTTTGTGAAGAGTTTGGATTGTTTATAATTTTTTTTTCTTCCTTCTTCCTTCTTCTTCTTCTTCTTTCTTCCTATATCCAAACGCACCCAAGGTAAAGTATCCATGTCAAATCCTGCAGCCACATCACGTGCAAAGGCCATGCCTTGCTCTTTCCTTAGCACATTCCTAGTGAAAGGCAAAAGGGCCGGGACAGATTTTAAAGGACCGGACTTGACGGGTTTGATAGAAGGGCCGGATCGGACCGGGTTAAGAAAAAAGGTCGAGATAGCACGCGTTAGACGGGTTTATTTTTCGAAACACGAGACCGGCCCTTTGAAAATCTGGCAAGTCCTTGGCCCTTCTAGTCCTTCTAAAATAATACCAACATTTAAATTTTTTAATAGTTTTTTAATTTCTATCGTCCCATCATGATCAAATAGTCACTACTATTGAACGATTAGGTCGGATCCGGCTCTTCACATCCGTCTTTGAAAAAAATTAGACCCGGCCCTTTCAAAATCTGGCCCTTCTAGATCCTTGTCCATTGAAAAACCCTTCTAAGGACCGGTCCGGTCCGGATTTTAGACGGTCTTCCAAAGGGCGGGCCAAGGGCCAAGGATTTTTGGACTATCACTACACATTCCTTCTTGTCTCTAGGACCTTCAGTAGTTGAACCCTGTAGCAAAATTGAAGAGGTTGGAGCTAAATTAAAGTTTACTGAGGCTTATTTATCAAATGATTTTTAACTGGTTAATTGTGGGGTTGAGGAATCACATGAATAGTTGATAATTACCAACCTCAAACTAATTACCTCAGGCATAGTTTCACAATTTGAAGTTCATTTGAGCTTAATTGCAGAAATCCAGGTCTGATTGAAGCGTTATTATGCATAGCTAGTCATCTATGGGCTATGGCCACTTTGATTTGTAATACAGGATTGTAAATCCATTGAATTTAGTGGTTAGTAGAGGCTCAATTTGGGAATATAGGGCAAATGGGGCAACAATACCCTGTAGGAAAGATAAAAGGAGCTGTTGTTCGTGAGATATTAAGAGACGAGTGGTATACACCAATACAAACTAATCATCTAACCAGATCGGTACAACACTGGCATTGCAAATAAAAAAGAACAAACAAATAAATGAACATACTTAGTTTGAAGTTTCCTCTTGATTTGTGCTTCCATTAGATAATGCTACTTGTGGCTGTGATCCAGGCTGTCAATAACACAAAAAGGTAAGTAAAAATGAAAAATTACAATATGCTTTAGATTAACAACACAGACAAAAGGCCTCAGACTGAGAGTAAATACCTTGTAAACAACAATGGCCTTATCACCATCAACCAATAAAAATAAACACTACAACAATAAATATTTATTTGGAGGCTCTTTAAACCATTGAGATATACAAGATACTTATAATTCATAATCGTTCGTATTTTTCATAAAAAAAATTCTAATTCACAATCATTCTGTTAAATCTTCTATTTTATGTAGTCTGTTTTATGATTTCAATACTGTCTTTTAAATTTTTTGTTTTCATAATGGGTGCGTTTGGATCGTTGGAAGAAAGAAGAAGAAGAACGAAGAAGAAGAAAAAAAATTATAAACAATCCAAACTCTTCACAAAGTTACACACTTTTCAATATTTTTTCTCACTTCTTCTCTTCTTCCCACACCTATCCAAACGGAGCCAATAGAAGCTAGTTATCACTGCTCAATACTCATAAAAGCACGGATCCAAGAGTGTTAAACTTCAAAATCTGACGTCTGTTGTTCAATCGATTCGATTTTGAGGTTGGATATCAATTGATAGAGGAAAGGCTAATATGTTTTTAGTTTACATCTAAATGCATATTAAGTTTACATCTAAAATGAAAAGAGCACGGACTAAAATAATAATTATTTTTTCTATTTTGGAAATATGGCATATATGGAAAAAAATTATCACCTATGATGTTTTAATATCTTTGTTATAAAGAAATATATATTTTTCTTAAATTATGTTTTTTATGTTGATATGCTGATTTTAATTTTTGTTGAATTACAAGTATTTTCAAAATTCTTATTTGACTACACATTAGGTGGGTACGTTTTCTAGTCCTAGCAAGTGTACTCACCCAATTTGTGATCAAAATTTTTACAAACTAAAAATTCATAAAAATATAATTTGTCAGAATACTTTTGCAATGTATTTAATGAAATTTTTTTTGGAAAACATTTAATTTTGTAAAGCATATTTTCATTTTTTATATTTTTCTAATTTTATCTTCTTCGTATTAATTTATATTGACTAAAAAAAAGAAATTATATAGGATGAAAAGTATTTTTGCATTGCATTCTAGCTAGCATCTAGGACTTTTTTTTCATCTTAAGTGAAGAGCTTAATCTTTTCATTCGGATTTAAAATCGACATCCTTGATCAAATTAAATTATAATAATCAATGAACCATATTATTTGTAATCAAGGACATCTTTGGACTACAATGGATATATCTTTGAATTGGTGTTTTTTTTTTTATAAGAGTAGGATTTGATAATTTTGATGAGTTAATTTTTTATCGAACTATGTTTTTACAATATTTCGAGAATCAATAATGAAACAAAGCAAAATAAAAATAATAAATACCGCAATTTGAGAATCAACAATGAAACAAAGAATAAAAAATAATTTATAATTTTGAATTATCAATAATCAATAATCAATAAACATAAAAAAAGCCGTGAAATCAATTAGAATTAGTTGAAGTGGAAACGAACAAACTATTATTATTACCGTATTAATTTCCTCCTTGAAAGAGATTAAATTTTGTTGAAGAGGAAACAACTAAATCATCACTGTAGTAATAAATTCCCTGTATCATTAATATTCTCATTATATACCATCTAAACCAACTTTTCTTTTTTTTTTTTTAGAAAATCTAGATAGACAGCATCTAAATTCTAAACCAAATTACTATTGTTATCCGAGTTCACTTCCCACCATTTTCAGCTACACTCTCCTGATAATTAGCCGAAATCTCAAATTAGCAGGTGCCGCTATGGTCCCCTCGGCGGAGCCGGAGGCCGAGCCAAGGCCCCCTCGACGGATATCCGATGCTCCATCAGCCCGAGGCCTGAAGCCTCGCCATGTCTCGGCTGTCCGCCGCTTTCCCCTGGGCTGCGGTCGCTTCCCCTCTCCTCCTACTCCTCTGAATCCCCCCACTCCCGCTGAAACTGTTTGTAATTCTCTCTCTTTTCCTCTTTCTGATACAAACGAAAACCAGCTTCCTTCTCCTCCTCGTGTTGCTGAGGCTGATAGCGCAATTCAAAATGATTTGAGTTTACCAGATACTGATACTGGTGTGGTGGTGGAGGAGATGACAAATGGAAATGGAGTATTGCCAGAGACAGAGAAGGTGACGGATTTGAGCAATAGGAGATGGATGCACTCCAAGTTCTATCCGCCTCCCAAGAGAAGGCCTGTGTCTGCGAAACGCCGCTATCCTCCTGGCTGCGGCAGAGGTCCCGATTTCACTTTTGGTTCTATTCAGGTGGATGAGATTGGGAGCGAGAATGATGAGATTGTGCCGGTCGAGGAGGATGAGAATGGCAGTTCCCATTCCCAATCAGATGGTGGTGTTGAGAAGACAGCGAATGAGAAAATTAACACTGATGATGATGGTTCCCAATCACAAGGTCAGGAATTGAGAGGTGTTGAGAAGGAAGAGTTCATGGAGGAGGACTCTGAAATTGACCAGCCTGATACTGGTGAAGATGTTAGAATTGGGAAATCCAAGGCTGATGTAGTGAGCATGCATGAGACAACACTTTTAAATAGTGATGCTATTGCTGAGGGTCTTGCAACCCAAGAATTAGAGATTGATGGGTTGTGCAAAGATGCTATGGAGCTCAAGGTGAAGAACAGTCCTCTGAAAATCTCTGAGTTTAGGAAAGTTAACTCGAACCAAGCTGCCATGAGCAATGATGGGATACAAGATGCAAAGGTAGAGCAGCCATCAATGGAGACAGTGGTCTTTGAAGAGAGCTTGCAACAAACTGATCAAGATAGAAGTTCAAAAGGAAAGGAGAAAATGATTTTAAAGAAAAAGGGTATAGCAAAACAGAACACTGGTACAAAATTGGGTGGAAGGTCTGATGAGGCAATGAGCTCTGACAAAGACTCAGCAATTGTTCCTTTCCAAAGTTGCAATGATGATTATGCAGCAATGGATGCTTGCGACGGCAGGCCAATAACACCACTTCAAAAATGCCTCAGTGTCGGTGCAAAGAAGTCAGTTGCGGGTCCTTCACAGCCCCGTTTGAGCCTAACAGAAGGCAAAAGAAAGAATAAAGGAACCAGAGTTGCCAAAAAGAGCATCCGATCCCTTAAGGAGGATAGCCCAGGTGTACAGCTTTCTAATGTGATGACTCTGACCTTACCCCCAGTAACTCCCTCTGATGGTGAAAGACTGTCCAGTGCACGTGGTAAGGTGAAGAGAATTCTTCGTTTATTTCAAATGGTGTGTAGAGTGCTTTTACAGAAGGAGGAATCTGGCGGATCTAGTCAAGGACCGCAGGAGGAGCGCCAGCCAAAATCAAAGGGTCCCAAGAGGATTGACCTGAATGCATCTGATATTGTTAAGCGCTCTAGTGAGTATGTTGAACCGGGCAATCCTGTAGTGGGTCATGTGCCAGGTGTGGAAGTGGGTGATGAGTTCTGCTACCGGGTGGAGCTCCATCTGATTGGTCTCCATCGGCATCTTCAGAGTGGCATTGACTGGACCAAAATTAATAATGTTCCAGTGGCAACTAGTATCGTTGCATCTGGCGGTTACTCTGATGGCAGGGATGGCTCCGATGTGCTGATTTACACCGGCTCTGGTGGGCAACCTACTGGCAAGAAAGGCCAGAAGACTTTACCACAAGATCAAAAGCTTGAGAAGGGTAATCTTGCATTGAAAAACAGCATGGATATGAAAACACCCGTGCGAGTTATTCATGGGTTGAATATGAGCGAAACGAGGCGGCGGGTGATGACATTTATATATGATGGCCTTTATATGGTAGAGGATTTCAAGAAAGAACCTCAAAATTACAAGATTGATGACAATGAGTACACTGCCATGGTTTTCAAATACAAGCTGAGAAGGATGCCAGGTCAACCCGAGGTCGGTCTTCATATTGCTACAAAGTCCAAGAAATCAGAAGTTCGAGAGGGCGTTTGTGTGACTGATATCTCTCAAGGGAAGGAAAAGATACCAATATGTGCTATTAATTCCGTTGATAATGAGAAACCACCACAGTTCAAGTACATAACCAACACAATATATCCGTCCTGGTATCAGAAGACCCTTCCAAAGGGTTGTGAATGCACTAGCAGATGCTCTAGTTCAAAGAGGTGTGCATGTGCCTTGAAAAATGGGGGAGAATTGCCGTTCAATTTCAGTGGTGCAATAGTCCAAGCAACGACATTGATATACGAGTGTGGACCATCGTGCCGCTGTCCCCCTTCATGCTACAATCGGGTCAGCCAGAGCGGGATTAGAATCCCTCTCGAGATATTCAAGACCGAAACTCGAGGATGGGGGGTACGTTCTTTGAGCTCCATTCCATCAGGCAGTTTTGTGTGTGAATATGTGGGCGAGCTTTTGCAGGATGAGGAAGCAGAGAGGAAAGACAATGACGAGTACTTGTTTGATATTGGACACAACTATGATGATGCTGCCCTTTGGGAGGGGCTTCCGAGTTTTGTGCCGGGCATGGGGTCTATGGCGGAGAAAGGCAGCACTAGCGGGACCAGTGCATCAGAGGGTTTCACAATTGATGCAGCTGAAATGGGGAACGTGGGGCGGTTCATAAACCATAGCTGCTCACCAAATCTGTATGCACAGAATGTATTGTTTGACCATGATGACAGCCAAATGCCACATGTTATGTTCTTTGCAGCTGAGAACATACCACCATTGCAAGAGCTGACATATCATTACAACTACACCATTGGGCAGGTGCGTGACTCGCAAGGCAACGAGAAAGTTAAAGAGTGCTACTGTGGGTCTTCAGAGTGCGAGGGCAGGCTTTACTAATATGGCCTCTTCAGGTGAAAAACTTGATTGTAATTTTTTGAAAGTGAAAGAGAATTTGTTATGACTTCATAATCTGCAACGCTAGCTGTGGGGACTTCTGTATTTTTAGGCTTTTCCAAACTTTTGAATGATGTTAATTTAATGTTAGAAGAATAACTGCTGCTGTCCTTAATTTATTTTTCTTTTTCTGGTCTGGTAGAACATGGATATGTGCTTAAGTAGAATTATACTGTTGTTATAACTGGATGATTTACAAGTCTTACTTTTTTTCCCTTCAGTATATTGTGAGGTCTTGTAGTAATGCAGTGAACTTCAAGAATCCTATAGAGGGTGTCAGTGGTGAGGGGTTCAAAAATAGATAATGACTATTGTCAGGCTGCTTTACTAGTTAAGTCTGATGAAGCGTGTCTCTTCTGAGATGGTGTATTCCTCACCAAACAAGGGATTTTATATAGATTGGGTTGTCGCTTGTCTGTTTAGGCAGGGTAGGGAAGTGATACTGTGTGCTTAATTTCACAGGAATTTATAACCTATTTGGGGGGTCAAAATCAGTAAATTTCTTTTAAATTTAAATTGGAGATAAAAACAAAAAATATCAATTTTTTTATTATAATTGACTTTGAAGTATTATTTTTGGTAGTCTTAATTTTGGTACAGGGATATTTACATTTGTTCATGTTGTTCATGTGGATGGCTTCAAATCTGTTTAGTTGCACATTTGAGGATAATTTGAAGCTGAAGTGAGGACCTTGTGCCATCTTAAAGGGTATATTTGAACTGAAGAATTAAGTTGGTAATTGCACTTTTTGACCAGTACTACCAAAACGTACTTGTATACATGTATTGTATCACACCAACAAATGCTGAGGATGGTTCTTTTTTTGAATAACTGTGGGATGATTCTGGTATGAATGTTTTCTTTCTTAAATAATTGATTACAAGATTAATTTTTGAAATGATGATTTTCATATAATGCTGATTTTGGTCAGGGGCCGCAAGCCTACAATTCATGTATGTTTTTTTTTCTTTTTGGTGCAGATCTGTATTTAACTTAAATGTTCACTTTATAGTCCCTTTTACATCATGAGATTACAAATGTTCAGCTTGGTTATGGCAAAGAAAATTCACCTGTTCCTTGTTTGGTGGACAGTTACAGGAGTTGGGAGCAGATCCCTCATTTGATCTACTGGCTAATAGCAGTGCAATCACTCCTTTAAAGGTTGGTATCTGTATTGGATCCTACAGTTCTACTGTATCATTATCAACAAATTACATTAATAATGTTCACTTAGAAAACCTTTGGATCTCTAATGAAGCACCAACAGAAAGTAAACAACATAAGAAGAAAAATATTAAAATTAAATATACAATTTTATTAAAATAAAACAAGTTTATTGATACACTGATGGTATATTGTTTTATTATACTAAGCATATACCAAAACAATTTTCCTACCTCTTTTTTATCACAGAAACCTGCACTTACTGATAGATGCTCTCTTTGACTTTAATAGTTGCATGGAAGATCTGCTCAGTCAGGGCTAGTGCAATGATGTTATTTGCGATAGACAACCTGGGATTTCTCTGAATGTGGGACCAGTGCCCCCAGCCAACTGACAAAGGAGAATTATGCCTCATCAGCACCACCCATTCTCCCCTGCCAGTCCAGGACTTCCATGCCACACTGTAGTCAAAGTCACATGTGGCAACAAGCATGCGGTTGCAGCAGTAACTTCTGGTGAGTTATATATGGGCAGTGGCCTCATATGCTACTCCTGGGACAGCAACACACATGGCCAGCTTGACCTTGGCCACAAAGAATCCTCATATGCTACCTTCAATGAAGAGTCCCCTGGGAGGTTTATGAGATAGCACATGGAACTTACCACATAGCTATACTCACACAGAAGAAGTCATATGGAGAGGATTCGAGGTTGGTGCTGGACTTTTGGGCTGGGAGATAACTGGCAGTTGGGTAACGGTTCTATTATCAGTTCAGACTACCCATACCTGTCATTGGTTTGCCAGGTGATGAATTATTGATTTCTCTTGATTGTGGCTTATTTCACACAGCATGCGTCAGCAGACGGTAAAGTGTGGTATTGGGGCATGGAGAGGGATTTGTGATTTTGTCCTGATGCAAGTTATTCTGGTGCAGATGCAGACATGCATTGCATTCTTTATGGGTCAAATCACCTGAGACTAACAGATCCAAGTTCTTCAGCCCAATACAGATTGGCAAATTGCATGTGATGCATCCCACACTGCCTGGAGACGTGGTTGAAATTGTGTATTAGGTTTGGGTGTGACATATGACAGTATACCTCTGCTGTTGTTACCAGGCCCCCACTTAATGAACAAGATACGAACAAGAGGAGGAGGTGTTAGTAGTAATTTAGGAAGGAGTGAGATGGAAAGGGAAATGGAGACAAGGCTGTCAGAGACAATGAGAGGCTTGCTTTAATGGAGAGATGCTAATATGTTGTATATTTTGATATTTAAGAAGCAACTGGATGAGAAGAAGCTAAAAGAGTCATTTCCAGGAATGGTAGAGAGAATTTGAGAACTTGTTTGGTACTGCAAAATCGATTTTTGACGGAATCAAAAAGACATATCTGATAGAATCGTAACCATAGAATACGGCCCCAATCGAAATACATACATTTGTCTTATACACTACAGGAATGGTGAGAACAAACATATTTTACATCCCAGAGGGGTTATAATTGAAGATACCAATGTTTTTGGTACAGAAGTTACTATATCAATGGGAAATGCCCTAGTGTGGTTTGAACTATTGATTTACGTAATTGGATGGTGATGAGCTAATGCGCATGGAGGGGTTTTCCAGAAGCATACTTTTGAGTGTGAAGGATGAAGTTTTGAAGAGCCAAAGCCTTGGTTAAATATCCATGGAGAAGGCATGGTTAGTAGAAATTGTTGTATTACAAAACAGGTTTAATTTTCTAATAAATTGATCAGTTGGAGGGCTCAGGTGTTAATTATTTGTGATGAATAAGCTAGAGATATTGCAATAAGAAAATAAATTGACCTGTGGTTATATTCTGTTATTACCCTTCCAGATGTCAATGCAAGGACACCACGGTCATGGAATTATAAACATGCTCTTTTTATTATATATATGCATTTTTCAAACAACGGATTTGGCTAAAAGTACATCAGACAACTGCGTACTGCAAATGACTGTAAGCTTTCTTTGCAAATGACTAACATTTGAAATCTCTTCTTCTATTTCAAAATTCAAAACTATCCAAAATTTGCACACACATCCTAGTAACTTACAATTTTTTAAAATTGTAGCAAGTAGTCTTTGAGTATTTGGAAAAGAAGTGGTACTAGTGTACATTAAATTTTACAATTGATAAATTAGGCTAAAAAAAAAAAAAAAACCTACAGCAGCATCTGGAAATTCTCTTTTCGTATATACGATGTCTACCAGACTACCAAATACGAGAACTTCTCTGATAGGCATAGCAAAACGTTTTCGTTTCAGCCGAGTTTATTTAAATTAGTTATCCATATTCATGAAAAATGAAATTCTCAGTAACTTACAAAGGGAAAAAGGTCAACAACTCAACATCATGACCTTGTATGACATCGGTGCTTATTTGATGTCATGGGACACCGTGAATAATTTTACACATAAAGTCTAAGCCTTTTATCCCAAACAAGTTGGGGTAGGCTAGAAATGACACCCCGACCCTGGTCATTTCTTGTATATATGGCTGAGTTTTTACGCTGGCTCGCCAAGCCTATCGCAAGCATGCGGGCTTGAACCCTGGACCTCTTAGAAGAGAGCCAAGTGCTCTTACCACCTGAGCTACTAGACCACATGCGTGAATAATTTTACACATATAAAATAATATATTTTAAAATCAATATTATATATCATTTGAGCGTAACAAAATAATATTTATGGTTATCAGTTGTTTTACTTACGAGGTCCGTCCGAATTTCATCAATTTGGGCCAGACGTGTCGGCCTAGGAACAGCCTGTAAAGTCTTATCCTTTGTAGATTCCATCTCCTTCACCTTTCCTTATTACTCTCACTTCCATCGCAGGACGCCAGGACGAGAGCTGTTAGGTTGCACGACTACCTTGTAATCGGCATTTCAGGTGCGTCACTTGTATCAATTTGAGCTTTTCAGTTGATTCTACTAGTGATTAAAGTTTAGTAAATTTGTGATTTAAGGTATTAGCTGTATATACTAAGGTGTATCGGAATGCATACTGTTAGAAAACATAATTTCATTAATTAAGCCTCTTAATTTGTCCATCATCTAAACTTAATTATTGATTTATCTGTGCTACAAATGTACTGGTCCCAGTCATTGCCATATGTGCCACATGCTTTATACCAGTATATGTATTAGAACCAGCAGTTATGAAACCCTTGCATTTGTCCCTTTATATATAGACATTAGGAACTGTCATTGTTCTCTCTTCCCAACTTTCTCTTTTGAAACTATCCCCAATTTCTCTCTGATATTTCTGCTACTTTTTTATTTTTTCCCCTTCTTCCTTTGATTTCAATTTTCTCATTCTTTTCCCTCCATTGTTTGTGCCACCCCTTTCTGTCTTATGCTTAACTCTCAATGCCCACTGCATGGCATCCCCTCTCCTTCTGATATTGAGTCCACAGTTTAGGTTTGATAGTGCTTTGCTTGGTTTCATGAGGATCTGCCCCCTTCCCTACCCTCTCTCTCTCTGTTTTTTTTACAGCATTACATATTGTTGGCTATTTTATTTTATTTTTTTTCATAACTTCTTCAAATCCATTAAGTCTGTTCAGGTGTTATACAATTTTAAGAAAATATATCAAAAGGTACACTGTCTTGTAGAAATGTGTTGAATTACCCCCAATACAGTATGTCGGCACAAGATGGATATGATTGTCTTTAATAGATGGGCTACATCTTTTATGAAATTTGATTAGTGGGTGTATAGAGCAGATTTTATAACTGTTAAAAGATTCAGATTCCTCCAGAAGATGGCTAGATTGGACTATTAAAAAGTCTAAGCCTTTTATCCCAAACAAGTTGGGGTAGGCTAGAAATGACACCCCGACCCTGGTCATTTCTTGTATATATGGCTGAGTTTTTACGCTGGCTCGCCAAGCCTATCGCAAGCATGCGGGCTTGAACCCTGGATCTCTTAGAAGAGAGCCAGGTGCTCTTACCACCTGAGCTACTAGACCACATGCCTAGATTGGACTATTATAATAACCAAATTGCATTGTTTTTCACAATCTGTGTTAATGATGGTGCTGTTTATGAATGCAGTGGCAGAAGAATAGACGGGCAGATTGTCACTTCGAGAGACGAGTGAAAACCACATATGTTTAAGATGGTGCATACATTGTCTCTTACCCCCTTCTCTTCACTGTCACCTACAGCTTCCCAATCCCAATCACAGTCCTCACTTGCCTCTCGTCATAGCCCCTGCCTTGTCTGCTGCTCAATACCCCAATCCAAATCTCAATCCCCCAGAATCACCAAGAAACCAAAACCACCATCCACTACTACCAACTACCCTAGTAAGAGAAATCTTGGGGAGATTCTGATGAAGCCGAAGAAGCTGCATTGCAAGGAGAAGGGGGAGCTGGAGAAGGAGGAAGGAAAGCAACACTGGAAGACGGGTCCCATTTCTACTGAAGAGGCCATTAACCAGTTGCAGTTTCATTTGGCTCCGCCAAACACTCCAACATCCATTTATGCGTTCAATCAGCTCCTGTCCACCTTGGTACGTGCCAAAACCTCAAGACGTTACCGCTCCATCTTTCCCCACTACAATCATTTAACACAAACCCTAGGAATTAGTCCAGATAAATATACCTATGGGTACATGATTAATATCTGTGCCCAGATGAATCAGCTCAACCTGTCTTTTATTTTTCTTGGACGACTTTGTAAAGAGGGTCACAGACTTGATGCCAAGATCTTTTCTCCAATACTCAAGTGCCTCTGTTCTGAGGATAGGATCTGCGAGGCAGTGGTCATGTTGCTTCACAAAATGCCTAAGCTGGGAACCATGCCCAACGTTTTCTCATATAACATTCTTATCAAGGGACTTTTATCTTATGGTAAGACTGACTTAGCCCTTCAGTTGTTTTTTAAAATGGTTAAAATTGGTGGTGAGTGTGAACCTGACGTGATCACATATACAACTATAATTGATGGGCTTTCTAAGGAGCGTGATTTCACTAAGGCATTTGTTTTGTATCAACAGATGTATTACATGAGGGTTATACCTGATATTGTGACATACAACTCATTAATCAACGGTTTCTGCAAGAACGGTGCACTAGACAGAGCAATGGAACTGCTACATAGCATGAAATCTGAAGGGCACAAGCCTAATGTGGTGACTTACAGCAGTCTTATAGATGGTATGTGCAAGAATGGTGAAATTAAAAGGGCCATGGAACTGCTGCATAGCATGAAATCTGAAGGGCACAAGCCTGATGTCGTGACTTACAACAGTCTTATAGATGCTCTGTGCAAGAATGGTCAAATTAAAAGGGCAATGGTACTGCTGCATAGCATGAAATCAGGAGGGCACGAGCCTGATGTCGTGACTTACAGCATTCTTATAGATACTCTGTGCAAGAATGGTGAAATTGAAAGGGCCATGGAACTGCTACATCGCATGAAATCAGAAGGGCACGAGCCTGATGTCGTGACTTACAACATTCTTATAGATGGTCTGTGCAAGAATGGTGAAATTGAATAGGTAAAAGAATTGGGTATATGATGATTCCTGAATGGTAGGAACCTAATGCGGTTACTTACAGCAATCTTATAGTTAATCTGCAAGAATGGTGAAATTGCAAAGGCAAAGGAATTGTTGTATAACATTATTTCTAGCATGATTTTTGAAGGGCAATGCCTCGTGTCGTGACATACACCACTCTAATGGATTATCTGTGCAAGAATGGTGAAATTGATGGGGCAAAACAATTGGTGCATTGCATGATTTCTAAAAGGCGCAAACTTAATGTCGTTGCTTACAACACTCTTATAAATGGGCTATTATGTAAAAATTGGGAAAGCCGGGAAATTAAGGGAGTTGTCAAAAAGTGAATACTATGATTTTTGATGGTCATGAGACCTTAATTGTGACGTAAGGCAGTTCAAGAAATGTCATTTTGAGGATGCAATGATTTGCTGCGTAGCAAGATTTCTAAGGAGCACGAGCCCAAAGTAATAACATATGCCACCATTAATAGATGAGCTCTATAATTGGTGGGCGAGGGTAAGCAAAGATGACACTATTTGGTTGATTCATTGATAAATGCCAATGATAGTTTGTTGATAAGATTTTTTTTTATTGATAAATAGAGGACTCGGAGAATGCAGAAGCATTTTATCAAAAACAATAATAGAATTTTTCGTATCGTTACAATTTTGTGTAATTGAGACTTAAATTTTTTTATTTTTTGACATACATGCACGTTGTACATATGTTTTCCTTATAGTAATATAGGTCGGGCCGAAATGGTTACTTGTTTCGTATAATAAATGTTCTCCTCCATTCTCCGCTTCCCTTCAAATTTTTAGTTTGGGATAACACCCTTGGGCAGGAAATGGGCAGTTGACATTCTCTTCCTTTCCCCTTCTGGAGCAAAGCCAAGGCATCGTGATGGAGTTCATTTTTTATAAAAATATATCAACAATGTATTTAAAAAAAAAAACTAGCAATTTCTATATGGACTAGTATGTTTATTATAAAAAAACTCAAAAGGGTAAACATAAGAATTTGAAATAATATTTCTCAATGCATGTTTTCGCCATATTAAAAAAACTGATAAAATGGAAAGTAAGATCTTTGCAAAAATACTGATGGCTGAGTCATATTTGTAAATGTTTCTTCATTTATATAGTATCGTTCCTATTTTATAAAAGCAAGCCGGATCTCACTTTCCTTGGAGGACTCCTACAATAGGCTTTCTTTGTTCGTATGATTTTTAATAATACTATATATAAGAAGCCACTCCTGAAAATGGGCTGGCTGCTCGAACTAAATATTGAACTTGCTCTTTAGCTCCCTAGCCTGCACCTTAAATTAAGAGATATTGATTGCAATCTAATAACCGATCAGCTTAATATAATGCATATAAACATTGATTGAACTAGAATTAAACGATTACTTATTGAAATAATTTGATCTTTTTATACCACCTAGCGAACACCTTCAGATCCGAAAATTTGCTAAAGCCATGGATGAAGAAGAGTAGAGGAAGAGAATGGACGCTAGAGTGGCGTCGGAAGGAGAAGGCGAGGCGATGGCGAGAGGTGAGAGAATGAAGCTGTTCCTTGAGGCTTCATTCTTGCGAGCGAGATCGCGATGGTCGATAAGATCTGAAGAGATGGCGCGTGGAGGTGGCAAAAGAAACAGCTGCGTTTCAAAGGCGGAGAAGTGGATCGGATCTGAAGAGAGGGAGAGGGAGAAAGAGATCAGATTTAAAGAGGAGAGGGCAAGGGCGAAGACAGAATTTAATGACAAGGCAGGCCGAGGTCAAACTTCGAGTTGCTCGGTCGACCAATCAAGCTTAAATATGACTGTATACATCAAAACTAAAAAAAAATAAAAAAAATTACTTTTTGTGGCATACAAGATGTAACAATGGAAACCATAAGGAAAATATAAACTTATGAGTATTGAAATATAGCCCTTAATCACTGATTCAATTTCTTGTCTCAAAATTTACATCGAACTAGTGGGCATCTCACGCGTTGCGCGATCTTTTTTTTTTAAATTTTTTGACTTAGTATTATAGTGATAATTTATGAATATTTCATTTAGATTAAAAGATTAATTCAACGGTGACTACTCAACCAATAAGACAAAAAAAATTACATACTTTCTTAGATTTTTGATATAATAATACATCAAATGAAACATTCACGATTTAGTATTACAGTGGTAATTTATGAATATTTGATTTAGATTAAAAGATTATTTCAGCCATGACTACTCAACCAATAACACAAAAAAAATTTACATACTTTATCAAGTTTTTGATATAATAATACATCAAATGAAACATGCACCTAACACAATTTGTTATTCTAATTGAAATGAAATGCTAACAACTCAAAACTTGTCAACTTACGTCTATGAATTTTAGAACATACAAAGAATAGCGAATATCTTCTCTTTAGATGTCCGTGCACTCAATATTGCATGACAAACAAACCTAAAAATATATTTCTAAATAAGATAAAGTAAAATGGATGAAATTACAAATTAAAGTTAGAAAATGAAATCATTCAATGGAACTAATATTGATAAATCGAATAAGATTAGATTTAAACCTTTTGATGCCCTCATGTCCAGTAATGTCGTTCAGAATCTTTTGATTGCCATGTATCAATTTTGGTAAACTGTTTTGACCCTTTTCATCATGCCTATGTACTGTACTGTAATGCCATTGTAGTTCATCATAATTTATTTTTCTGTGTCCTGAAAAATAACAAACAACAAACAGCTGAACAACAATAATTCTAAACACACAAATTACCTTGCACTGCGTCACTCTCCAATACTCCAATATAGGTTGCTTAATTGTTGATTTCAGGAATTTAGAGCCTCCATTTTTAAAGCTGAGATGAAATATTGGAAACAAAATCAAAACATAAATACAAAAATCTATAAACATAACAAAGAAAACTAATCGATAAAGAAGAAAACTAATTGATATTAATATTGTGTTGAGCAGTATCAAGTGATTTTGGTCATGTGCTGAGGAACAATGGCAGAAAAGAAGATTAAACACACAAAGCAAGAGGAAAAAAGAACTCACATGTACATGGAAAGGCATGCTATGTGGCCATACTCATTGCAGTTCCAGGACATAGTTTATAACAATTTCAAGCAGCATCTTAAGTCTTGCACCAAAACCAAGTAGGACAATTTCAGCTAGTATGTTTGCAGAAGCAAGATCTGCTCCAGTGCAAATTAGTCTCATGCTAGTTTGTATGTATAATTTTGTGCGTGTGCTCTGTGCGTGTGTGTGTGTGAGAGAGAGAGAGAGAGAGATATATTAGCTATTCCAATATAGAAAAGAAGAGAAGGAAATAAGCAAAAGAGCGATACCCTGTCAAAAACACTCGTTGCAAACAACTTCATTGTGATATTCTCTTGCAAAGTGTCCAGGCTGCTTGCTCTTTATGTAGATCAAATCCTTGAATGAGTTTAATAGAAAAAAGAAAAACAAAAAAAAAAAAATGGTCATTAAATTTCTCATCATAGAAGGGAACAATTGTCAACCAAATGTACTAAAAAGTTTATTTTTATTATCCATATCAAAATTACATGATTGGGAGTCATATTAAGATGGCAATTGCAACCAGAAAGAATGCTGACGATTCTGTGAGTATATGCCAGTATGTACCAACCAATAATGGGACTGCTGCATTGAAATGTATAACCAACATTCAGTTTCTGTACTTGACTACTTGCATATATATATATGATATTAGTATACTTGAGAACAACTGGAAAAGAATTTCATGTATCCTGATGTATCTTTCTTTAGTAAGTGAAAATAATAAAATATATTACACGAAATAAACAAAAAAATGCATTGCAATAACACCTTTATCAGTAATTTGCTATAGAATTGCTCAGTCGCTATTATAGATCTGCCATCTGATACTTAACGTTCGATCAGAGGTGCAAAATAAGTACAAAAGCTGGAAAGAGAGTGAATTATAAAAAAAAAGGAGGAAAGAGCAGTCAACCTGGCCAGCTTATGATCAAGCAGGTCGAAATTAAATGTTCTTGCCAAAAAACAAAAAATCATGTTGCTATGAAGGATTTTCAGAACAAACCAGCCAGTATACTGGTAAAAAAAGTTGACTTCTACTAAAACAACATGTATTGGTTGAGCAAACTCAAATGGGTTCATTGAATCTCCAATAGACCCTAACAAAGACAAAATTTTAAAATAACAGAGAATATGAAGTGAGAGGCAAGTAGGGTGCACGTGTCTTGGTGTAGCGGTCATAATAGTAAGTTGGGCAGTGGGGACTTGTTCTCCTGATACTATCGTCTGGGAAGCAGGCTAAGGGTCCTACTTCTAGTCCTGCTCATGGTTGGACTCATGCTTCATGTCCAGCTTGTGCTCGATCTCAAAGTCCTACTCATGATCATTCTTCAGCTGATGCTCCTACTCCTTGTAGAGCTCCGGCTCCTGCTTCTCATCTTCTCCTGCAGCATTATTGGAAAATGAATGAAGCATGAGTCCAAGAATGAATGAATATGCACCCACTTCCACTCCCACTTAGTATTGTATTTATATATGCCGCCAATGCCGATAATAATTGCCAATACCAGTATCAATCAACACGTAGCACATGTCAGTCAAGTGTACAAGTAAAGTAAATTACCATATAATTAAAATCAAGGCAAGAGGCAACATCAAATATTGCATCTACTCATTGGATGGTTGCTCCTTCATAATAGGCGAATGTTCTCTTTTTCTTACTATTGTAAGTGTCGTTCCTCTACTATCTGAACTGAATAGAAACACACCAAATTATGACAGTTGCTTATGCAGCCTTATACATTTTAGTATTGCAATGTGGAAGTTCCTTCCTATTGTACACAATTTGTTTTCTATCAACCTCAATCTAATACCAAACAAAATCTCCGCAACAAAAAAAAAGTTGAACTCCTAGGTAAAGGAACATATAAGTGTGACTGTCCAATACTCTTAACACTTGAGGCAAGACATTTTTGTAGAAAATAATTTAAAAAAAAAGAATGAGTCCATAAATACAATAGGGATATCTTAATTTTAAGCACAGGCTGATGAGAAACCAAAAAAAGAAAAATTTATCAAGCACCGGAAATCTAGATACGATCTAGCCAGATAGGATAGTAGCATCGTACCATAGCAGTATCTTCTAATTGCAATTGATAGTGTAATCATGCCTGCAAACATGGTTCGGATCATCCCACTCCTCAAATCAAGTAATAAATCCTGTGTAAGAAAAAATTAAAGCAATAAATCACTTATAAGTGTAATCGTCTATTTAGAAAAGATCAGCTAAAATTCTAGTATACCAATAATGAAATCGATAGTGCAATCGTCCCCTTCATTTGGTCCCTTTCCACAAATATAGAAGCAAAAGGAAGAAATTTTTGGATTGGCATTATAGTGGAATCGTCCCCTTTGCACAAAAGAGAAGGCAGAAAGAGGAAACCCAAAAAAATGAAGGGAGAAAAGTAGAAAACCTAGAAGAATGTGCAGATCGTCCTTGACACTTCAGAAATCGAAGAGGCAACGTACGATAGTCGATTGCTACACTGCAAATGAAAAAGAGATAAAGCGAGTGGTAGATGCGTCAGGACTCAGGAGCAGCCGGCGAGGATCGTCCGTACGCGACACACATGGGAGAGCAGATCAAACCGATCCGTCAGGGGGGAGACTATGTACGCACATGGGTCTCGGAACTGTCCAGAAGAAGAAGCTCAGACGGAGAGGAATAACCTGTTAGAGTTATGTGTTAGAAGTCAATAATTTAATGACTTAATTATTAGTTTATGTTTTGGATGAGATTTTATCATCTGTTCCTAGGTTTATTATTGACAGATCATTCAGGTTGAGGATCTGAATTGTAGATCTATGTTGATCATTCTTTAGAATGACAATAATAAATCTAAACGGTCCATAATCTTGATAATTAACAAGGAACATTAATTATCATATAAGATTAGTATGCAAGTTAAGTGATGATTAAGTTCTACTAATCATAGGTAAAGAGTTACCAACTTAATTGCATATGTGTATGTTATGGAACATAGCACAGGACTTGACCCATCGAAATAAACATATGGATTGTGTTATGTGTCATTGTTTATTTCGTTATAATTTTGGTTCTAAGTTTGAGATGTTTATCTTTTCCACATGAGGATAGGTTCAATAAATATCGTTTACCGCTGATTCCCGATAAGGGCTGCTACACGGACTTTATTTATGTTCTCTTGAATTGTGCGGGGAAAAGTTAATCATCAAGAAAACCGTATGTCCCTCATTAATTCACTTAGTGAGTGACGATATCTGTTTGGGCCCCTTGATGGAGATAGATTGTTTGTATGCAACTTTATACAATTATCTCTAGATCAAGAAACGTATAATCTGCAAGAATGACACATTCCTATCTTGGATTATACGATGATATCGTGTGACATAAGAATCAAAATAGGGAAATACATATATTCTCTTATGCAGGATTTAAATACTGTAGCAGTACACTATTTATGCGAATTGGGAATCATAACGTGTTGCTAGATACCGCTTATGATTATTGGAATTAAATAACGATTTAATTCCATGTCCAACATAGCATAAATCCTCAAAGGGTCACACAAATAGGACTTTAACCATACAATGCATTATTTATTTATTCGCAACAGTGTGTATTGCGAAAATATGATAGTTTGATTAATTAATTGTATAGCGTTGTGGACCATTATAATTAATTAAGTCAAAGGGATCGTATAGAAATAAATTAATGCATTTGCTAATCCCAAATTAATTATTAATGAGTTAATAATTAATTATGTTCAACTCATTTAAATTAATTGAGCTATTGGGTCTTTATTTAATTAGTTAAATAAAAGTCCAATTTGAGGTTAGTTGAAAGAGCAATTAAAATGTTTGAATTAATGGGCTTGTAATACACTTAATGTAGCCCACAAAAGCCTCCAATAGGGGGCCGGCCATATAAGGGCAATTTTGTCCACAATTAGTTGTGGTAGGTAGGTCAAGAGAGCACGATATAAAGGGGTCAAGTTTTGGGGAAACCCTAGCCTCCACATCTTTCTCTCTCACCTCCTCTATGGTCGAAATTCACCAAAAGGGAGAAAATTTCAGAATTTTCTCCATGCTCTCTCTTCTCTCCTCTCCTCTCTAGCTCATGGGTTGAGCACTCCTCTCCACAAATTAAAGCAATTAATTGCTAAATGAGAGAGGAAACCTAGAGGGATTAGCTTGTATCTTCCTCTTGCTAGCACAAGAGTAGAAGATTATGGTTAACCTCCTTGGTGGACTCGAGGCCGATCAACCGACGAAGGAGGAGGCGCATGGAGGCTCGCCACCGACTCCCATGCCGTGGTCGAGCCCCGCGAATACGATTTCGCGGGAGGTACAATTTCCACCTATCTCTTTGTGTCGAATAGCTTTGTACTAGATCCCTTTGTTGCTTGTGTTTTAATTGGATTAATTAAGGGTAATTAGTCACAAAATTAAAATTGAGCAATTTCCTAACAGTGGTATCAGAGCACATGGTCGTACTTAAGCTATTTTGACACTTAAATAAGAGAAATTAGCTAATTAACGAATTAGTAGAGATGATGCGTTTGTTTGCTGTCTGGAAATGGTATTTTCTGTGTTGTTTCGCGTTTTTATGTGATATGTTCTCTGGAAGATCTTTCTATCTACATGAAAGTTGTAGATCTTTGGATTGTGATTCTTTTGGCGTTGGATTCACATTTTTCTGAATTAGTATAGATTCATTGTGAATAAAACGGCGACAGTGGGCAGAACCAGTTTCTGCTCGCACTGTCCTGTTTGAATGGCTTGAAAGGTTTATATTTTGAATATAAGTACCAGTGTTCTATGGATAGAAATAAAGAGGACTTGAAGCTCTTTCTGAGCATGTATAAATTGTTGCATGACTCGGATTAATTTGTGGGTTTTCAAGTATGAAAAGGAAGATCTTGTCAGATCCAGTTTGTTGAGCAAATCGATTGTTCTAATAAACTGTACAAACTGAGAACTCCTTTAAAAATTCTGTTTAAATGGAGTTGTTCTATTTTGAGTTAGGATTCCAGGAAAATTAGTTTCATAATTCTTCATGGAAGTTTGGACCTTCAACTAGGTTAAAACATTTCGATCGACAGTCTGTTCCAGTACAGAATTTGTTGATTGTTTAGTATGTAACTCGAATTTTTTGAACTGAACTTGGTTATTTTCTTTCATGGATGGATAGCCTATAGTCTAAACTAGTTTTTCTATGTATATTTTATATATAAAAACTGGATAGAAAATTTAACTTCGAGTAGAGTTACGACGTATAAAATAAGGTGGTCTAACAGACCAAATGGTTGAGAGGATAAGCTGAAAATCTCATAACGGTGTTTCGTGCACTTGTAAGAGATTTGTCATTTTTTATTCTCCCAGATGGTTTAAGATCTCTTCTTGAAATTTTTACTGATAATCACAATTATGATAAGGAGCTTAAGTAATTTATTTGAGAATTTTTGGAGACAAAAAACTGTTGATTTTGTTGGATTCCATTATTTACGTTTTTTGTTAAATTACTGTTTTTCTAAGTATTCAAACTAGTTGAAAATAATTAGAAAACTCCTTGTTTGATCTCCTTTCAGTTATGGGATGTTGAAAGAACTTTCTAAATGAATTTAAACAAGTTTGGTTGTTTAAAATTGAGAATTTGTACACGGAATTTACTTATAGCAAACGATACGCAAAGATGCTTGAAAATCGTTAATTGGAAACAAAGTGCTTGTATGTGCTAACTTTGTTTTGTAGGTGGATAGTGGGTTTAGTATGGCTCAAGACTCAATGCCTTGTGGTTGTAAATTGAATGCATGTGTGAATGTTTGTAATGCGGCCTTTGGTGCCATTAATTAATTAATTTGTTGATTAATTTTTTATGTAACTTGTGAGGCTTGCATGCCCCTAAGGCTAGGATGGGAGTAGGATATTTTTCACATGTATTTTGTTCCTTTATTTTATAGGATTTAGATCCTTATAGAATTTAGTGGGAGGGACAAGGATTAGATTAGTTTTGCTCCATGGACGATGTGGCGAAACTAATGCAAGCGGGAGCCATACAAACCCACAACTGTGAGATGCTTATATGTGATTGCTTGTGATTGCTATGAATTGTCATAGGCTAGGTATGGGTGTATGCTTACATGACCACCAAACAAGTGTCACTTAATTGATTGTCCCAAACAAAACATGATTAAGTTAAATCGCCCTCCTTCTCTCTATCCCCTTCTAACGTGTATGATCGTTCATTGATGCATTCTCGCCGACGCGGGACATCGTGTTCCATCATCCGTGTCGGGGTGTAAATCAGATTTACTAGGAGCAAATAGAGAAAGGTTACTTAACGATGTTTTCTAATCGGATTGGACATCGGGGCAAAGTTTGTGGATGTACATGTGATATTTCACAAACCAAGAATCATATGGAATGATTGGTTGGAGAACCTACTCTATCTAGTTGTTTTTGGTGTCACGCCGACGCTAGCACCATCTCAACGAAAATAGGGATCTTGAAAAACCTACTACATTAGGGACATTAAATAATTGTAGTGGGAGTTTTATTTGTTATAAATAAAACAATTGCATAAACTAAATGACCGTAAATTGATTTTGTTATAGATGTTTAAATTGTTAATTTTGTTGCGATCAATCTTTGAAAATTAACAAACTCGTTTCTAAAAGTATTCACTTAAAGAAGTAATACCGATTCCTAAGACACGATCTTAGTGAAGAGAAATTTGAGTATATCAATTCCCAAAACTTTCCTCAAACTACCCGAACGTAGCAACGCGATGATTGATTGACTTTTGGCGAAAAGTTATTCAATAAAGCATATGCTTAATATCCACATTTGAAATTTCTAGACCTTTGAATTAGCGAATTCATATGGACTAAAATTAACTCGTACGTTCTCATCCGCTTACTCAAGAAAGTGTTCTTGGAGAAAGTAGATATTAACTCCATCATTTATGATTGAGTATAAAGAATATGAGTTGACCAAGAGATTCTTCTTTTATAAGAAGTTATATGAATGTTTCATTGGCTTATAAATCGAAAGATTTAAGTAGCTAATTGACAACTAGAGATATTAATCTCCGATATCAAGGATTGTTGATATTGTCATACGATCTCTTTGGAATCATGAAGGATATAATGTTACCTTTTTCGCACGCTTGTTAATGCAAAAAGGTGATTGATTAAGTATTCAAGAAATACTTCACCAATGTATGAGTTGAAATTTCGAGACTCTCATTGATGACCATGTGTCACATGAGATGTTTCATTTGCCGTTTATGGGAGGCATTTGAAAGGTTGTCCGAAATACCATGATTGTGACGATTAGAAATATTCTAATCCTAAAGTGTATTTGTCGTTCAAATTATCTCACTATCTTTAATTCACACTAGTAACTTGATACTAGTTCATATGCTCGCATTTAAAGAAATGTGTTAGCAATGAAGAATAAGAGAATGTTCGAGAGATGCAAAGTTAACTCCGTATAGAAAATGACTTATTCATTTAAGTCATTACCATTGAATACGTAGAGTTATCTTTATTAAGAGTTTGTTTAGGAATTGAAGGTTGCATACCTTAATTCTAAAACCTCTCATAATATCTCCATTTCATATTCAATGATGGATGATTATGTTTTGTAAAAGACAAGATCTTTTATTATAGATTTGTTTATATGATCTCATGCATCTTGATTGAATTTGCTTGAAATAGATAAACAAATTTTGAATGACAAATAGGATGCGTAAGACTTAACATAAAGTATTTTGACTTTCATGTTATATATAACCGCTTAGTCACATACATAAACGAGAATCGCATTACGAGAGTCTACGTAACATAGAGCTCGTAATTCAATTCGATTTCAAATCGATTGGTATGCGAATCATGTTTGTTAAATGACATAAGCGCCTTTTAACCTATGAAGGTTTAAGGACAAGTGAATTAATTAGGACTTATACATATCGATGTATAAAGACCTATAAGTACTTGTGCAATGAAAGGTTGTTGATACTTTAGTACTTAACCAATGATCATTGTAGATATTAACATATCTATTTGATAAGGTATAAGTATGAACCTTTTGACTAGTTCAAAGGAGTTCAAGAGTGAAGTTTAAAAGACCGTTCAAGAAAACTAGAAGTCTTACAATTAATCGTGGTAAATAAGGAGTTAAGTCGTATAATTTGAAATATTATCTAAAGAGTATGAAAATAGTTTCATAACTCGCTCCATGAGGAATAATATGTCCAAGAATGGAGGTATCGAACAATATTTTGATCGATCGATAATAATTCAAATGGACTTATTCAACTCGTATTAAGGAATTATGTTTGAGGATAATATTGTTTACACTGAATGGTGTTCCATCGAAGTCTATTGAGGAATATATCTTACGAGATTTTGATCTCTAAGTATAATGCTTCTTAAGATTTGGTGTTGATAAGCTTATTTCAAGATCGTTGATAAGCTTGTACCCAAATAAGACATTTAATATTTGTAGGATGCTTTATATTAAAAGACACTACTTCCACGAATATGATAAGAACAAAGTAGTTGTTGCTAATCATAATGTAGTCTTGATGAATTGAAATTCTCAAGAAGAAGTAGTGGGAGTAAAGTGAGCATTAAAATAGTTTATGCATCACTACAAGAAGTACTCTTATGGGAAACTTGTCACTCCATACATGATACTTAGTGGGAGTTGAGCGAAACTTCATTCACAAGTTATTTTGAAAGAAGTTTAATAGTACGCTCCTTCCAATGAGGACTCAACCATCTCACGAGTTGATGATGTTCGAGAAACTCATGGAATATATGAGGAGTCAAGAACTCGTTCAACAAATCGTTGTAGAAGAAGTTCATGAACCTCAAGTACCAATCTTACAAAAGATCAACGAGAGTTGATTGCCTAAGCCGTTTGGTGCATTGGCTTCACGACATTCTCAAACTTAGCATATGAGAATCCGTTGATAAACAAGAAAAACGATGGAACGATCCGATTCCACATATATGGTTTGAATTCATATGATCTTTAAATAAAATCCATGTATAACAACAAGGTATAGACCTTGGTTGATGTTCATGAAGGAGCAATCCATCAAGAACGTTTTAGATCTTCAAAAGGAAAGATCGACATGGATAACAAATCGACTATGTACAAAGCGCGGCTTCTCGCTTGTAGCTATGTCTAAGTCGATGACTAGTTGACTACGTACAAAGCACCTCTTGCTTGTGGCTATGTAAAAGTCAATAAAGATCATTCTAGCAATAGTTGTATTTCATATATATTGATATATGGAAAAACACATAAAACCGCCTTCTTCGTATGAATAAAGGATGATGTTGTGCATTTGACACAAATCGAGGTTTTATGTATTGCTAAAAACATACGCATGCTTCAAGGATCCATAAATGGATTAAAGCAAGTGTTGTGGAGATTGGAATAAAAGTTTTGACAATGAAGTCAAGGAGTTGAACTTCGTCAAAAGTATCTTGTATAAACAAGATATTCAGTGGGAGCATAATTGTATTACTTGTATTGTTCAAGATAACAATTCATTAATTGGGAATAACATTAAGAAAATGAATATTGTCAAGATCTCTTTGGAGAATGCTTTCTCAAATGAGAACTTGGGCGAAATCACCTGATCCTAGGAAACAAATCTATGAAGATAGATTATGATGGATGTCAGGTTTGAACAAATATGCATATATTGACGAAGTGTTCTAGAAACACGAAAGTTACACTCTAAGAAAGGATGTCTAACTGTACGTCACATGGCATGACTTGAGTGTTTTAACTCGATCTATTGCAACTCAATTCAAGAAAGTGCATGAAATAGTTCAAGCATTCTTTCATTATGAGTTTCATTGTGTACGTCATATTTATGCATATGCCCCGATGTGTAGTATCCAAAGGATATGACAAACAGTTGTCAAATGGATACAAGAGAGACACATTAGGATGATAGTCAAGGATATCCTCGAGTACCTTATGAGAAAGAGTGATATAATGTTTCATCTCTTAAGATGAAAGAGAGCTCGTGTAAGTTAATTACACTAATGCTAGTTTTTCGAAAGATTGATATAATCACAGTTGAAATACATATTTTTGCTAAAAGGTGGTGTTGTAAGTTTAGAAGGTGTTCTAAATGAAATATTACAACCGTTTCCGTCACCAAAGCAAAATACATAGCAACTTGTGAAGCAATAAAAGAAGTTTATTTCGGATCGATTTCTTAGTTGAGTTATTATGGTTCTAAGCATCTCGAACTATAACTTACTCCTAAAGAACCCAATGTTACATTGGAGATTCAAATATGATCTATAACGATATCACTTGATATCATATGATGGTGATCAAGAATATATATAGGAGAATATATATATATATATATATATATATATATATATATATATGGTCAAACAATTTTTGGATAGGTTCGCGAACACAGCGAACACTCTAGCACGACCTCTACCTTGAGCAGTATACGAGATGCATTTATGCATCCATACGTGGTGGACGTATGAGTAACTAGCTATAAGCGTATTATTTATTTTGAGGTCCGAGACATGTATATATGTAGATATATGACATTGTTCTCAATTCTTCGTTGGCTAGAAGTCACTACTGATTGACTCTAGGCCAAGTGGGAGATTGTTAGAGTTATGTCCTAGAAGTCAATAATTTAATGACTTAATTATTAGTTTATGTTTTGGATGAGATTTTTTCATCTGTTCCTAGGTTTATTATTGACAGATCATTCAGATTGAGGATCTGAATTGTAGATCTCTGTTGATCATTCTTTAGAATGACAATAATAAATCTAAACGGTCCATAATCTTGATAATTAACAAGGAACATTAATTATCATATAAGATTAGTATGCAAGTTAAGTGATGATTAAGTTCTACTAATCATAGGTAAAGAGTTACCAACTTAATTGCATATGTGTATGTTATGGAACATAGCACAGGACTTGACCCATCGAAATAAACATATGGATTGTGTTATGTGTCATTGTTTATTTCGTTATGATTTTGGTTCTAAGTTTGAGATGTTTATCTTTTCCACATGAGGATAGGTTCAATAAATATCGTCTACCGCTGATTCCCGATAAGGGCTGCTACACGGACTTTATTTATGTTCTCTTGAATTGCGCGGGAAAAAGTTAATCATCAAGAAAACCGTATGTCCCTCATTAATTCACTTAGTGAGTGACGATATCTGTTTGGGCCCCTTGATGGAGATAGATTGTTTGCATGCAACTTTATACAATTATCTCTAGATCAAGAAATGTATAATCTGCAAGAATGACACATTCCTATCTTGGATTATACGATGATATCGTGTGACATAAGAATCAAAATAGGGAAATACATATATTCTCTTATGCAGGATTTAAATACTGTAGCAGTACACTATTTATGCGAATTGGGAATCATAACGTGTTGCTAGATACCGCTTATGATTATTGGAATTAAATAACGATTTAATTCCAATTCCAACATAGCATAAATTCTCAAAGGATCACACAAATAGGACTTTAACCATACAGTGCATTATTTATTTATTCGCAACAGTGTGTATTGCGAAAATATGATAGTTTGATTAATTAATTGTATAGCGTTGTGGACCGTTATAATTAATTAAGTCAAAGGGATCATATAGAAATAAATTAATGCATTTGCTAATTCCAAATTAATTATTAATGAGTTAATAATTAATTATGTTCAACTCATTTAAATTAATTGAGCTATTGGATCTTTATTTAATTAGTTAAATAAAAGCCCAATTTGAGGTTAGTTGAAAGAGCAATTAAAAGGTTTGAACTAATGGGCTTGTAATACACTTGGTGTAGCCCACAAAAGCCTCCAATAGGGGGCCGGCCATATAAGGGCAATTTTGTCCACAATTAGTTGTGGTAGGTAGGTCAAGAAAGCACTATATAAAGGGGTCAAGTTTTGGAGAAACCCTAGCCTCCACACCTTTCTCTCTCACCTCCTCTATGGCCGAAATTCACCAAAAGGGAGAAAATTTCAGAATTTTCTCCATGCTCTCTCTTCTCTCCTCTCCTCTCTAGCTCATGGGTTGAGCACTCCTCTCCACAAATTAAAGCAATTAATTGCTAAATGAGAGAGGAAACCTAGAGGGATTAGCTTGTATCTTCCTCTTGCTAGCACAAGAGTAGAAGATTATGGTTAACCTCCTTGGTGGACTCGAGGCCGATCAACCGACGAAGGAGGAGGCGCATGGAGGCTCGCCACCGACTCCCATGCCGTGGTCGAGCCCCGCGAATACGATTTCGCGGGAGGTACAATTTCCACCTATCTCTTTGTGTCGAATAGCTTTGTACTAGATCCCTTTGTTGCTTGTGTTTTAATTGGATTAATTAAGGGTAATTAGTCACAAAATTAAAATTGAGCAATTTCCTAACATAACCTATCGAAAGAAGATGAAACGGACGACCAAGAATAACCCACAGTATCGGATGCGGATGGTAATGGATTAAACTCGGCCCGACCAGTCAGTCAGACTGTTTCAAACACTGTACACGAACAATAACTTCGGAGGCAGATCCAATTCTGCCGAATAATATATGTTTTGATTGATTTCTACTATATCCAAAAATTAAATATTTCTATTACATCAGAATTCTAATAAGATCATAGTTCAACGAAAGATACATCATATTTCTACTACATTATCTATAAAGTTACACCTCTACTAATTTTAATTTAGTCCTACAAGAATCTAAAAAGTCATACAAATCTATAATCTCATCTGAAGTAAATATTTTAGCAATTTCCTTCTTAATATAAACAATCATATAATCATGAGTATTTCCATATTAATAAATACTAGTTGTGTAAATTGACATTAGTAATTCCAAATTAATAAATACTAGTTGTGTAAATTGACTAAATTAGAAAATTTAAAATTCAACCATGAGATGAATCACATAAGTACATAACGCATAAGGCCATAAGTCAGGGGCGAAGCCAGGATTTAATGACAAGGGAGGCCGAGGTCAAACTTCGAGTTGCTCGGTAGACCGATCAAGCTTAAATATGACTGTATACATCAAAACTAAAAAAAAATTAAAAAAATCACTTTTTGTGGCATACAAGATGTAACAATGGAAGCAATAAGAAAAATATAAACTTATGAGTATTGAAATATAGCTCTTAGTCACTGATTCAATTTCTTGTCTCAAAATTTACATCGAATTTCTACTACATCCAAAAATTATATATTTCTATTACATCAGAATTCTAATAAGATCATAGTTCAACAAAGGATACATCATGTTTCTACTACATTATCTATAAAGTTACATCTCTACTAATTTTAATTTAGCCCTACAAGAATCTAAAAAGTCATACAAATCTATAATTTCATCAGAAGTAAATATCTTAGCAATTTCCTTCTCAATATAAACAATCATATAATCATGAGTAATTCCATATTAATAAATACTAGTTGTGTAAATTGACATTAGTAATTCCAAATTAATAAATACTAGTTGTGTAAATTGACTAAATTAGAAAATTCAAAATTCAACCATGAGATGAATCGCACAAGTACATAATGCATAAGGCCATAAGTACAGCTCTAATAATTGCTTCCAAAGACCAAAATTAGATTTTATTTCTCAACAATTGTCTATTAACTTTTTAAGAATTTAAGATTGGACTATATAACTCAGTACCTCATACCTGAAACCTAGAACAAAATGCTCTCAAATGATATGTGAAATGGTACTAGAAAAATTATAGCAAAAAACTGAGATTACCTAACTAATAGATTATTGTTTGCCTCTAAATTTTCCTGCATGAAACCATAGAATAAATAAAACAAATCTCATTCCACAAATAAAACCAGACTCCATAACTCCAACAATTAAACAAAATGGCCTTGACAAAGCGATCATGGAGCATGAAAGGAAAATACAGAAATTCCTAAACAACGGACGGTAAATTAATTATGGGAAATGCCATTATGAGCCTGTGATATCCCTACAATTAATTACATGAAAGTCCTATAAATGGAAAATTTGTAGCAACCATATTCCTTACATCTTTATGGGGAACCCTGCAAAGTTTCATGCCAAACTGACCTATGGATGGGTACCAAAAAATTTTTCTTCAGACATGCAGTAAAATCGATCTCGAAACCACAACAAATGGACAGGTCCAATACCACAACAAATAGAGGCTAGATGATGTTTGCCTTCAAATTCGGCTACAAGTTGATAAATATGGGAATACAATCAAGCGATACCTAAAAAAGGGGGTCCAAATAAGATTATCTAGAAATTGTATAATTTTGGGCTCTATCAGTCATCTGGAAATCATACCATTCTGGGACTCTGTCAATTAAAATATCGGACCTAGACCGACATGTCTTAAAGAGAAGATGGCAACATACCAATGGAAAATGCTCATGTGCAATGCAAGTGGCTAAACTGACTGTCAACCATTCAGTATGATTATTTGCGAATATAGCATCAAAGGGAAAATATGAATATACATGTACATGGGCCTAATATTAACTAAGTAAAATAAAAGCCCAAAAGTGAGAGAGGCCCAAGAAAAAAAAATAGAATATAAAGGCCCATACAAAGACCCAGCCCAATTCGGATTAAAATCATCCATCTCACTGACAAGTGGGCCCCGCCTATTTCTTTTATTTTAAATCCACAATCCCACGTGGCGTCTCCCTGTTGGCTCAGGCCGTGGTCCCCGCTGGTTTCCGTTAAAAGAAAAAAGAATTAAAAGAGAGAGACAGACCGTACGAAGGAGCTTTCTTCTCCGGCGTAAGGATGTCCCTCGCCGCCGCTACACGCTGTCTCCGCCTCGACTGATGGTACCGCTGAGTTGACGATACCCTCACGAATCCAATAACACCAAGCTCGAGCAGCCAAGAGGCCTGGGATGGAACAATTTCAAAGGAGAAAAGGTGAGTGGCTGACGCGAATGCACGCGAAATTACACCAAATTGAAGGGAAATTGAGCAATTGCAACACCTGAGAGGCTTCTCTGGAGGTATGAGAGGAACTGAGGATGGTAGTTTGAGATCAATTTGATGAAGAAAGGATGGCGGCACCATTCACCAGAGCTGCAGTGATGAGCTCCGAAAGAAGGGGCGTCAAGTGGGGGTGTGAGCCGAAGGAAACCTGACAGGTTGGTCCTAAGGCATTCAGGTAAACTATGGAATATAAATGGGGGAGAGAAGGATGCTCAGGACGGAGAGAAGAAGCATAGTGACCCACCAATTGGAACTGTCCAGTATGAGATGTTGCAAGAAAGACAAGAGGGCGCAAGGAACTCGAAATTGAAGGAGTCAGTACACTGAAACGCCAATTGTCTGGCTATTACACATTCCTGAAGATATTAGAATGATTACAATGTGACAAATTGTGGCCAGTTCATGGTCAGCAAGTGGGGACACTAGTTTAGTGACATGACACGGCTAGGAGGTTAGGTGCTGATTCAACAATGCTTAATAGTCACATACAGATGCAATTAGCCTTAAATACAAGTCAAAGAGAGTGCCTAAATGCTATAAGTATGTGATATGATTACTAAAACATTTAAAATAAACTGGAGAGGAATTGGTTTCGGTTACACTTGAGAGGAAATGGAAAAGTAAAAAAATGCAGGAGTGCATGTCTTCTCACTGGTCCCCTCCCTCCAAAGAGTACTCTCAGTGCCAATAGAGACAAAACTAAAGGAACTTGCTCCCCAAGGAGCATCCTACAGCCGTCAGATGATGATCAAAAGGGTCACATATGTGTTGATAAAGGAGATAACATACAAATCATACCACATCAGCAGCATGCCAATTATTGAAGGCACCCTCTCTCCATGAATCTCAGCCCTCAGATGCTAACCAACCATTGGATGCTTGCCACCACTTGTACTCCAATCCTGGCGCCGAAAGCCAGCATGAGGAATAAAAAAAGGCAATTGAAATTATACTGCCTTTTACTCAAAGGAACAAATGACATGTAACCCCACTTGTCAGGCTATGTCAAGTCCAATTGCAGACTGCCACAACATCAATAGTTAATCATTTTGATGATAGCGTAAAATCAGATCTTAATGATGGACTAATGAAGATGAAATCAAATTCAAAATAGAGAAATATACCAAAAATTAATTATAAGTCTAAGAAGGGCAAAATGGGAAGTAGCACATACAGAAAGCTATATGGAGCCCTCTAGACCATGGAATCAAGCAATGGAATACAGAACATGGTTGGGAAATGCCCCTCATACCCTTGTTGCCTCCCCTAGCTACTACATCACCAAACATGCCAATTGAAGAGCTTTGGCGCCAAGTCAGAGAGTGAAATCGAGTAGAAATTGATGGCAGCTACTTCCATATGGCAATGAACCCCTTCCCCAAGCCCATTTGAACCAATGAAATACTGCCACTGCACTCGCTGATTCCTTCAAGTTGAAATTGGTAAACTTAAGTCAGTGGTGTTAAACTCAAAGAGAATTGAAACTAAAGACGCATATGAAGCAGCAACAATCGAATCCACATAGCCAACATGGCATAAGTGAGAAACACAAGTCCAAATCAACATGCCACCTCCCATGCTTGGTGGACATCAATTGACATGTGTCAAAGCATCATTGGAAGTGTAATTGGCCAGTAAAAGAAGAGAACTGAAGGAAGATTACCCATGGCAGCTATATGCAAACCCTTGGATCAAAACTCTAACTCCATGGCTCATCTTCACCACACAACGAAAACCATCGACAAATTTTCAATACCAGCCCATGGTTTTGCAAAGGAACTTGCTCCCCACGGCTCTACATCAACCACTGGATCGAGATGAAGGGTGAGATGTGCATGGCTCAACTCCATGGAAACCCTAACTTCAAGCCTATATAAAGACCTTAAATCAGAAGAAAAAAGGCCTCCACCAACCCCAAGCTTACCCTACATACTGAAGCTCTGTCTCCATCCTTGGTTAGGTTAGAAAGAAGAGAGAAAGCTCTGTAATTTCGTCGAGCAGTTAGCTTGTAATAGGAAGTAGAAGAAAAGAAGAGAAAAGAGAGAGCCTAGGTAGCTTGAATCTATAAACCACCTCTTCCATATATCA
The DNA here is from genome assembly GCA_028095005.1 of Rhynchospora pubera. Classification (NCBI taxonomy): domain Eukaryota; kingdom Viridiplantae; phylum Streptophyta; class Magnoliopsida; order Poales; family Cyperaceae; genus Rhynchospora; species Rhynchospora pubera. The sequence goes on along the minus strand of CM051460.1, from coordinate 81,304,763 downwards.
ATAAAGAAGTTTTGAGAGTTCAATTGCTGTTTTGATTGGCGTTCGAGTTAGCCCAGCCACCAAACAGTGGTGGTCTGGTGCCATATTGCTATTTCATGTTTATTTCCTGTTTTTGCATCTCACATCTGCATTTAAAACAATAATAAAAGTGACTTAACATGAATAAAAGGGTTTGTGCAATCATAAACGTACAAGGACAGCAGGTTGAGACACAGCCGCCATGGCCAGACCTCGAGTTCATCCCACCGACATGATTGAAGAGAAAGCACACCCTCCAGTGGCTCAAATCGACAAAAGGAGAGAAGTAGGTGTTGTGCAACTCGCCTGAGAAGAGAACAAACTCCTCAGAAGGCACAATTTGGCGGAGATAGCCGAGCATGGTGAAAATAGCAAGCCAAAGTGGGCCCAATCAATTGCAAGTCCAATGGCGAAATTGAAGGCACAGAAGAGAAGAGGAGAAGAAGACGACGCTGTTGAAACAAACCATGAACGAAATAATGGTCAGACGGCTCAAGTCAATGGCGGAAGACCTCAGTAGCTGTCGAGTCAAAGGCAACAGAAGAAAATTGAAGGAAACGAAGGAGGAAAAAGACCTCTGTTGACCCCTGCACGAATCTTGAAGTCGATCGACGGATGGATAGACATCAGAAGCAACGGATAAATGGAAAACGCCATGTGTTGATTTTCTGTGGCGACAAAACTGCTAGGCACTATACCAGAGTCAAGATATGCACAAAAATGGAGGCGTTGTACAAAGGGCCATTCCAGAAGAACCACAGAAAGAGGGAAACCGAACCAAACAACAGGCCAGCCTAGATGAACCTGGTGCACCAAGACCACATATGGACCCATCGATCGGAATCAGACCCAACCTGAACCCACATATGGTGCATAGATGCGTGCATGAACCAGTCGACCGAACCGACTCAACTGGTTTTCTGTGATCCGTATAGTGTGGCCAGCGTTGCGGCAGGACTCAAATCACACCTCCTTGCCAACGTGGACCAACCAGGACTTGACACCTCAGCTTCTCCAAAGACATGGACCAATCAGAGAATTTGCAGCAAACCAGAACTTCAAAAATACATTAAAAATAGCAATGAAATCAGAAAAATTCACATAAAATACCAAAATGTCTAGAAAATTATGAAGAACATTTCTATCTGACATATTATATACAAAAAAACAATTTAAGAGTCACTTTTATTTAAAAGTCCATAAAACTTTAAAAATATCATAAAAACAAATGATAAATAAATATAAACATTATTAAAAATTAATATTGTTATTAAAGGACAGGAGGGATTCTTGGATAACAGGTATTCTTCAGAACCGGATACTCCAGAGCCAATCAAGCTAGAACCCCTATCTCAAACTCAAAACTCAATTCCAAGTCCAAACTCAAATGAAGATCCAAAAGTCAAGTTCAAACCTAGAGGCCAATACCAAGTCAAACACCAAATCGAATCGAACAAGATCCTAAAGCTCTATATCCTGGCACTACACAGAAAGCCAAATCCACATCAAGATAACCAAGACCAACCTGTGATCCAATGATCTGACTGTCTTATGATAACAATTTCAGAAGCAATAAAAGTTATATAGATAATAGCATCAAAGTCTGCATATCACTTAAAGTCTAAGTCAGCATAGCATGCATATGCATTCTGCATCATAACCACATTCTGCATGTCACTAAGCCATTATATCATATAAAACTGACTCCAATTGCTTTCAATACCTAATCACTTGATTATTCCCGATCTAGAGGTGCTCTTGCCTGGTTTCCAACTCGGATCTAGACCGGAGGTAATTAACAGCAAGGGCTTGCGCCTGCTGGAAGGAAAGGACCTACACACAAACAATCAACTCTTGAGATCCCTAGGGTCGCATTGCTATCTTTCGTTCGTAAAACGGGTAGGGATGTTCGAATTCTAGGGGACTCAAGGGGTATCTGATCCGCATTTTCTTCGGCCCATAGAGGACTATCTGATCTTCTGTGGCTGGACTGAAAAAGTGCGAGACAGATTATAGATACCACGGAGCGTGGAAGGTCGCAAAATTTGAGCAGAATTATGGATGAATTTTTCTTTTTTTCCGATTGAGAGAGGGGGGGTTGTGACAACTGACAAGGAGAATAGGAATAGGTTTTTCCAATTTCAACATTTACACTGACGGAAAAAAAGGCTGCTGGGCTTATTTTTGTTGGGGGGCTAAATCATAAAATTTCATATACTAAGCATCTTTTTTAATAGTCGGTAAAAAAATTTTCAAAATCATGCGTGAGCCAGGCCCTCCACGGCCCCTGGGAGAGGGAGAGAGGGAATGAGAAAGGAATCAAATTAATTCACTTTCTATTTTTGAATGGGATGATACATGATGACAAATTTTGGGATTGCTTGAAGCAACTCCCAAACTTATTTGCTAGTTCTTACTCGTAATTGTTTTTTAGTTCCTGCCACAGTAAATGTAATATGCACCTTAAGTTCCAATTTATATCTTATTAGAAAGAAAATAGAAGGAAAAATAAGTGAATTGGAAGCCTAAGAGAAAAAAAAAGGTTTATGTCGATATCTCAAAATCAGCACAGGGTTCAAGAATGAAGAACTCAAACATACTATTAGTGATGTCAAGTTCTGAAAAACCAAAGAAAAACAACTCAGTTTTAGCTGGCAATGGCAAAAAAAGAAAAAAAAAAGTAGAAAAGCTCTTTGACAATATAATTTGTCAAATTAGAAATCTATTTGAGCTCATAAATCGCTAAAATCATAAGTACCTTTGTTTGGTGGTGCTTTGCCTTTCCGTCAGATGCCCTTGACTCTCTTTTCCTGAAAATTAAATAAAAAAAAACCAAAATCGTGATAATATTAAAAAAAAAAGGAAACGTTGAGAACCAATGATCATTTAAAATTCATCTTTCTTATCCAGCAATAGCTATACGTACAGAACATGTTTTCTTCAAAAAGAAGACACAGACCCAATGCAACAACAAACTCAAAGACTAATGTTATTGCCAGAATTGTGTCAGACAAAAATTTCTTATTTGGTAAGATTTATTTAGGCTGAAATTTTTAAAGTTCATAAAATTTCAAAAGAAACATTTCATTCCTATATGGGAATGATTCATAGGCACACGACACGTTAAGTGCACATCAGATTACTTATTTGAACAATTGAAGGGTAAACAAAATGAAGCTTATTAGCCTAAATCCTTACTGTACGGTGATCGGTATTTGTTCATTTGGTATGCTGCGAGAAGACCTCCGTATACCTCTGCAATTTAGATGAAAAACAAAAAAGAAATGAGGGGAAAGGATTTGTAAATAATAATCTTCTCTAAAGTGAATGATAATTGTTGATATTCCTGAACAGTTCCGCAATAGTGTTTCCCTAAAAGTTTATGTCAAATGCTGAGAAATTTAAATTATTATTGTGTCAAATATTCTCACACAGTAAATTTTAAGTTGTTTTAAAACAGTAATGTCATAACTTTAGATATAGTAAAATTTTTAAATAAGATATTACAAAAATTGTCAGCATCTGCTTCCTTGTTTTTTCCAATTAACCATTAGTTGTTTAAATTTTTTTTTCTCACAAAATGTTATTCTTCTCGATTATACTAAAATAACACGAGCTCTTTTTACTGTTCTTTGTGCTACTACTCCACACATGGGGAACCTCAGCGAAAGTTAAATTAGAGCAATAATCATGTAAAAAGATAAATGAAAACAAAGACCATTATAGACTTATAGTATTGCTTTGCACTAATAGGGAAAATTATAAATGCACGACAATAGTTCTTATAAAGAGAAAATTGGACAAAAAATTGAATAGTTTTTAGTGCATCAAAATAGGCTCGTAGAGCATCAAAACTAAGGTGTATGCTTCATTCAATATAGGTTTTCCAATATTATGGGATTCCAATTTAGCGAAACACCAACAAACAAATTAGTTGTTTTATTTAATGATTTTGGAGGAACAAATTCCAAAGGATGGTAGAAATGATGTGCTGATAGTTGTATTTGGCATTGTTGTACACCATTACATACAAAAAATAACCTAGTTAAATGAAATGGCACGAATAATCTTAATTGAATGAGAGCTAATTATTCAATAAGTCGATCATGGACTATTCATGCTTTACAAAAAAATAACCTAGTTAAAAGAACCTTATTTTTTTTAATTGCTAAAAAGAGCCTTAATTTTTTTTTGAATAAAGAAAAAATGTTCTTATATGGCCACAATAAAACATTTTTGACAAAGTGAAAAGACCAAAACTTTTTATCCAAGCAAGAGTTGAAAGGGAAGAGCCCTTTGCTGCCTCTGACCTCCAATTGGGAGTTTTTGAACCACTGTGTTTCATTAGGCGATCACAAAACTCTAATGGACCAATATCTTTGACGATTTTACAATATTAAAGAGCGAATTGGAAATTCAAGAGTTAAATATGTCTGATTAAAACTCAAATTACAACACGCCCAACTTCTGAACACGCCCCCCCCCCCCCCTCCCACATATGTACCTCTGGTTACAAATCCCAAGGAGATAATGTGGGCCCTTTTTCAATAGAATGAAGGAACAAATTTCAGTTATATATAATTTTATTTTTCCTCACAAATTTCCTTACGTTTAGATTCACCACTTGCAATATATTTATTAGTTCCCAAAAAAAAAAAAAAACTGATGGACCAACTACCAGCCTTTTTTTATGAAAATACCAGTCAGTAACATGAACTACATAGCTGATAGCTCAGACTGTTCTAACGCAACAAACTCAGCGTTTTCCATGCCGTTTTGTTTCAGAATTAGCACATCATACAATTGAAACTCTAAAAAAAGGTTACAAAAAGTAAGCAGAACTAAATCTACTAACAAAAAATCTTTGAGACAAAAATACCCAGTACATGAGAGTATCAACATAGCTGAGAAGCATCTTGAGCTTACTGGCACGGTCAGAAGCAATACGGATGTTTCCTGGTAAGGGGGGAAAAAAAAAGTTGGATTACAACTGGTAAGGAACAAAGCTGCAATACTATAAATTAAACATAATATTATTAATTTGGTAGCATCAGTAAAATTTGGTAAGACTATATTACATAACGTCCAAATTAAAACAGAATGCAATCCTCAGAAGAGAAGAACTTGGTACACGTCAGCATATTAGCTTAGCACAATCCGTGTACTATCACCTGAACATAATAACTATTTGTCTCATCTGAACATGTTAGGTAATCATATGAGTGTACTATCACCACACATGTTTTAAGCGAGGACGACTAACAATCGTTAAAATAAATTTTCATGTTCGTCATTGAGAATAGTTGAAATCAAACTCATGCAAGCTATACGTTCACTATTGAATATCATGATATGATATATATCAATTTCAATATTTTGCTTTAAACTTTAGTCATAATATACTGAACTAGAATAAACGGGTCAATGAACATGTATAGATTGCTCGACTCCGATCTATCCCAAGAGTCAAATGTCAGAAAGTTGTTTTGATAGTTTGGATTGATCTTTGGAAGTATTTACTTAGTCTATAAACATTTATTTCCAACATTAAAAAGTCAGACGGCATATCTATTATGAATTCATTCATAGTAAGAGTCGTAAATAATCAAAATTTAATATAGCGGCTGCTTATTTCTTTCATGATCTATTTAATTTTCAGGTAAGATGTTATACATAATAAAATTCAACTCATAAAAAATAAAAATGGGTTACCAGAAATAACTGAATCATCGTTAGTAATAGCTCAATGGAACATAATCAATTTTTTATTAATAAGTAATAACAGTCTAACCTGGCCGTAATTTCCAACGCTCAATCACTGACGACGACGGCGATGGCGAATTCTTGGTATAGAGCGTCTTGGAACCACATCCTCTGTGGAGGCTACATAGCAGCAGACCATATATGGGTTGTCCAATTGATGATGGATATTTTGTGATTAACGTCAGGTCCGTCGATATTCGTGTAGTTTGCGAAAATTTGTCCGTTGAGATTATATGATGTTTTTCATCCAGATGGTCCATGCCATCAGTTTCTAACCATCGGATTGGCTGAATGATTCGTGCACAGATTGAATTGAAGGACTTGGATGGAGTCGCTGAGGAGAGTACCTGAGTTAAATTTTCCCCTCCATCTCTGTCCTATTTCGCGTCTCCTTCAAAACCCGATCATGGAGGTTTTTCTCTCCCCGTCTCTCTCTCATTTCCGAATTGCTCTCTCTCTCTATCTTATTTCTCCCTCTCTGCTAGTTTACTCGCTTTCTCTATATCCCCACCATCCGGACCTTCGCCCCATCTTCTCTACACATGGCTAGCTTACATTGCTAGAGCCCCGGGTCCTGTTCTGTCTCCGGTCTCCTCTAGGTTTGAGCTTTCCTCAAGCCGTCACTGACGGAAGAGAAGCCTTTCTCCATCAATTCCTCTGCGAAATGTAAACAAATATTTTAGCCTATACTTTATTTTTTTTAGTTTCTCTCTGTTTCTCCTAACAAACTCGGCCACTGAGGCAAGAATTGCTATGGTTAGAATGAACTTGAACTAGAATTGTTCTATTTTAGTCAAATTGGATTCTTAAATTGAAAACCCAGCTATAGTTCTGTGAAATCAAAGTGAATAGCCTGGGATATGGTACACGATGTGGAATTAGGAATCTGAATTTCGTTTTTTTATTTTTTGTTGTACTGTATACAAATTAATAATGGATTATTTATACATGGATTTATGCCCAATTGATGTGATCTATTTTGTTTAATTAATAGTTTTGTAACTAGTGAATTTAAATTGTATAGGAGCTGATTTTATTTTTACAATAGAAAACACATAATGTAAGGCTAATGAGTTAAATTCGTGCTGGATCAAACCAGTGCATCAAACTGAAACAAACTTCATTTGTCTGCTGTAATTATCTGTCGGTTTTACATAAAATTAATTTTTTTTTGTTTGACAACAGGGATATCTTGTCTGCTTCATTTGTTGCACTAGATGCTTCTATTCATCATGCAACTGTCACCAAAGCACACTAAGACGGAATATTTATTAGTCAAAACTCAAAAGCATATCCTATTAGCTATTCCGATCATGAGAGAAGGTTTTATCTCAGCTGGGGAAGGTTTTATTAGTCCAGTCCCTTGGCAGCATGTCCCTTGGCACCTCTGCCAAGTTTTTACTAAAGAAGAATGAAGTACGTACTATGGTTGCTGCAATTAACACCTTCCCCAAAGTCCATTAGACCATTTATCTTTAATTTTTCTGATAAAACAGGCAGGGTTGAACCCCTGCATCAACAAATTTAATAGTTGAACTCGTGATTTTTTTTTTCTACATTTCCCCTAATATTTTAGGGGTAACATGATGTGTAGGTTTATTTCCTAAAAAGATATGCTTTTTGATTTACTTTACTCAGTACTTTACTGAAAGGATCTCAATGCATTTTCAATGAACTTGAAATTTCCAATGCTCTGCTGCTATGCATCATAAAAACAGAAAGAAGTCCCTACCAAATCTTTCTTTCTCAGAAGTTCTTTCCAGTGAACTGGCAGACCAGATATATGATAAACATGAGACTAGAAAATAAAAAGAAAAAAAAACAAAATCTAGATTTATCTTCCACAATATGTCAAATGATTGCTTTGTTTAACCCTTCCCTTCTATTCAACATTCTACTTCGTCAGAAAAACATCCGTCAGCACAGTCTTCGATTGTAGTGAAGCTTTGACTAGCTTTAAACCCTTGTTGGACAAATGAAAATTAAGAATACACAAGCGTTGGTTAAAATGTATTTGATAAGTTCTCTTTTAAATAAAAGTTGAAACTATGTAAAGTCCTTATTAGCATTTATTGAGTGGTATTTTTATTTGCATTTGTTATCATTTTATGTTATTTAAAATTTATAATAATAAAATAAATCATGTGAAATTCGTTAATTCATGGGGTCAAATTTATCTAAAGAAATGAAAATATATAAATTCTTTGAAGTGCAGATCAAGCGCACATCTATAATTCTAGTGACAAAGGAAAACAGCATATATAGATATAGATACCTCTTGTGAGCCGAGGCAGACTGTTTTTTCTTCAATGCAACTCAAGTCCCTGATACCCAACTTGTTGACGAGAGAAATGGTTGATGCTGTTGACATCGGCACAACTGATAGATCATCCTTTATAATGTATACCATGACCCCTTTTACAAACCCTTGTTCCCGTTTGTCAGCAGATTGTAATGACGAAGTCATCTGCCCTTGGCATGATGGGCAAGTAGACCCATACACACTGCTGACATAGCCATGATGATAACACTTGTAGTATGTCTTTCCTACCAAGACCGGAGCACTAGGTGCAGAAAGAAGCCAGTGATTGGTTGGACCGAGGTTGGAACTGTCGGGGTTGAGAAGTTTGGATTTGATTCCAGTTCCGAGAAAATAGGTATCATCGAGTTGCTCCAGGCTACTATATGTTGCACTGAGGCATCCAACCATGGCTTCTTTGGTTAGGAGTTTAATAACGGACCCAATGGGCATCGACAAAAGACTGAAGAGGAGATCCACCACATCTTTGCCAACTTCGGCGAATATCACTTTCTGAGTTTTCTTCTCTATCAGAAGTTTCAACTCCAGCTTCTTCTCGCTTGCCATGGTCTCCAGATTTGGCATCTAATTTTGGGTATACTTAGCAGTGATATGTAATTGATGACTGATGAGTGAAAATATGGGATGTGCTCATGTGCATATGCTTCTTTTATATTTTGAAGGGGATGGTGTGATGCAATTAATGTTATTGACGATTCAGTTCCCACTCCTGAGAAAACAAACGGTCAAATTGCAGCTGTTCCTTTAGGAACTCTTCGCATGAGGAGCCGGACCGTCTTTTTGGAAATGACTAATAGTAATTAGTAAATACAATTCAATATCTTATATATTGACAAACACGCATTGGGTTATTACATAAAAAAAAAAAGACTAACACGCATTGGGTTCTTACTATTTGCTGCCCAAAATAGTTTTAAAAAACGGAATAGTATATATGTTTATTTATTTTACTATATTTTTTAAAAATATCTTACATGATATAAGAACTTAGCGATAATATATATATCATGCCTTGCGCGATCATTTTAATTTCTGGTGATTGCGGTTGATTATAAATTATTTTGGGGTTTTTTTTGGTGAAGTAATGAAATTCATGAAATATATTTATAAAATGGTATGCGATCTTATTGGAAATTTTTGGTATTATTGTATTTGCCATAATGCACATGCAATTTCATAAAAATAAACTATTGAAAAATCTCAAACAATGTAGAAGATATATAGAAATCAATATGAGATTTGAAAACTACATAAATGGGAAGTAATATGACATTGAAAACTATAAGAGATTTAAAACTACATAAATAAAACAATTAATATGAGATTCGAAAACTATTAAAACTATTTTAAACGTTGAAAACTTAGAAAATTTGATTCAGCTTCTCAATCAATGGGGAAACAAAGCAATGAGAAGCGCAAGAAAAAGCAGATTAAATAGGTAACGGATAATTAATGGAATTATAAATATGAAAAATAGGAAAATAAATTTAGATTGTTAGATTTATTTTTAAATTGGTTATTTTAAAATTTAAAATGAATCTCAAAGATGCACGCTATTTGATTTGATCGAACTACAATTGGAGACCTCTTTATTTATTTTTCTTTGACGTGCATTAGCTATTTAATTCTTCAGCTCAAATTTCAAAATCTAATAAACAATTAAGCTGAATCCAAAACTTTTTTGATAAATAGATTCAGCCGTCACTAGTCACGTAGCTCCAATTTGAAAAATCGAAACTAAATCAAATTGAACCTCACGAGTTGAAAACAAGGACCCAGCTTCGAGCCTCAACCAATGGGAACTTGGGAAGCGAAGTGAACGTTGGGCCTGTCAGTCTCAGCCAATCAGTGCCCTCTCTCTCTCTTATTTTAATTTCGATTTATGAAAACCCTTCGTCTGTAAGTTAAATGAACTGGGCGGATTTAAAAGTTTAAACTTTGAAGGTCGATTCACTTGATTCATTTTTTTTTTTTCACCTAAGCGATTTTGCTCTTGCATTAGAATTCGACGTTGTACGTATGTGGCAACATTATCTCATTTTCTGTATTTTGGTCTCTCCTGCACGAGTGTCATTGTGGGGAGCATAGTTTTCAAATATTGACACGACACATATGTCCTCTTCAACAAAACTATATTTCGACTCCAGCGCTGTCAAACAGATGCCGTTTCGTACGTTTTTGTTCCGTTTCGTCTGAAAACCAAAAAAAACGGTAGAGAAAATGAGTTTTGTTTCTAAAAAACAGAACAAAAACATAACCTAAATTTATGAACGTTACTGGAACGGAACAAAACAGAATACGAAAATGGGCTGAAATTAATGGTAAATGAAGGACAAAACAGAAAACGAAACAGTTTTCAATTTCGTTTAATGAAATGGAACAGAAACGAAACACTTTTCTATTTCGTTGACTAGAACGGAACGAAAACGAAATAGAAATATTCGATGTCCGTTATGAACGTTTGACAGCGCTGCCATGCTTCTCTCATAGAAACACCATATTGCAAAGAAGCATTGCTGGGCAAATCTCCTTTGGCAGTGACTTTATTGAACAAATGCACAAACTAGCGGGTTCATCCATGCATTGTGTAATAGTCTCTGCCAGAGGAGATCTCGCCCGGTAATGCATTTCTTGCATGCTACCATCTTAGAGCTCCCAAAAATTAACAATTTGGCTCGATCGATAGATGATTGATTTTAATTTTACTTATTTATAGAAGTCACAATGAACTTAATTTCGTGCCATCTCTAGACGTACAAAATGCCTACTTGATGCACCAAATATTCCAAAATAAGCAGCATATAGTAGTCGCCCACATTTTGCTCGTGGTCCTGGCATAGAGTATAACTTTAATGGGATATGTTATTTTTATTCCTTTGTAACTTAGCATATCCATATACGTCAAAAAATACCTTAGTTGAATGTGGCAATGTGCACAAACACAGTGTTGAGCCTAACTAACAAAAGTATATCTTAAAAGTTTTGTATCCTATTGTATTGATAAATAATCCAAATAATTTTATGCCACTGGTCTTCTTAATATTTTAAGTATACATTATCACTGGTCCATACTAGATATAGCATTTATATAATCTTTTGTTCAATATTATTAATTATTTTATCAAAAGATAAAAGTATATAGACCTTGACACCATCCTGTCATTTCCACACCAAAGCATCAAATTTCAGTTATCACTCTTGAATGGAAGGAACCTACTAGATCTTGATGCCCCAGACAACAAAATCGAAGTAGGAATAAAATTTGGAAGATCCAGGGGAATGTACCTCATATCCCTGATCATGTTAAAGGGATCAAAATTTATTTGGTACTTACCCTTTTGGAATAGACTTATAATTATAGTCTTGTTCCAATAGTCATATTTCAAAAGAAAAGGGTTTGACATCAACTATTATAAATTAAACTTTATAATTGTACTCTTGTCCCTAACGGCTTTTGCTACCAAAAAACAAAAGTTTATAATTGCACTATTTCTCAATGCATCGACTAGCTGATAATTAAAGTAAGAAAGTCTTTATAAGCTTTAATTAGTTCGCAACTGATAAGATAGTGTGGGTATTAATCAAGCACAGCTGCACAGGATTCTATGATCCAAAATCCCAAATGCAAGACAAAATTAATGTTTTCAATCAAATATATTTGATTCAATTAATATATTTGTCTGAATTGATTTTTGGGAAATCAACCTAAACAATCCAATAGAAGTTGGTCAGCACAGATTAAGATATCACTATCTTTCTAAGGCATGGAATAATTAATTTACTTCGAATGACAAAGTCCTATAGATTGCTCGATGAATGTGAAAGTAAATTTACTTTACGAAGATATTATATTCAGAGAAAAAACATTCTCTCATCCACAAGAAAAGGAGACAATGACAGAGAAAAGGGACCATGCAATTGTGGAATAAAATTCCTCAAGGAATAGTCGTTGCTACCCAGCATGTGCTTCAGTATATCCAAACTTAGAAACCATCTCTGTTTACTATAAAATGAGGGTAACTGTGAGTAACAACTTCAACAAGTAGCACTGCATGGATGAAATGCATAATGTTTGTGAGGTATGAGAATAACAGTGCATTTCTCCTCTGGCAGGAAGGATGCAAGCTTTGGCTATTGATCTTGCCAAAGGAGAATTGCCCTGCCATTTAACCTCACACATTTGGAAAATCTGTGACATCTGCATTGAGGTTTAGATGTAAAGTTTCAGTGAGCACTCTACTATAGTTTTCTTTATCTAATTGTAGGCTGTTATATATTTTGTAATGAAAATACTAAATCTTTTCACTATACTATAGTTTAGCTAGGCATGGTTCCATACATTTTCTTTCCTTTCCCTGCTGTCCAAAATATCACTTCTCGATCCATTTTTTTTCCCCTAGTTCGAATCCTGATCCTTTAAATTTCGAATTTCTATCACGTTGAAGTATATCTGTATTATTACTAATGGTTTGTTCGCTGAGTCGATAGGAAAGTGTCTTTTGTTTTTTTGTTTATGCAAATAATTTGATCAAGGGCCCAATAAACGACACGTATTACTCTGCTAAGCATCGCTTTTAAATATAAAAAATTCTGTTGGGTTTTGAATCTTTGATTAATGTCTGGTTTGAATCATTGAGTGTATATTTTCGGCTAGTATAGCTGCATAACGTTCAAAACTACCACGAAAATGGTCGGTTTCGTTGACCGTTGCGTTTTGAGAACGAAATTGACTACCATTTGCGTTAACCGGTTCAAAACGAAACGGTCGAAATCACAAAAATACCACGAAAATACACATGGACGAAACTATTTCAAGCTTTCGTTAACCGTTTCGTTTTTAAAACGCAACAAAAATCTTTAATCATTTCGTACGAAACGAAAGGACAGTCGAAACGGTGACCGTTTTCACCCCTAGTTGCTAGTGCATTACATATTTTATTTGGGCCGAAATTTTGAAGGCCTTTATACAGTCCTTTTATAATTTACCCAAAAAATAATAAATAATATTAAAAATTTAAAATATTCAGAAATTTTTGAAATATTATTCGAATAATCCGAATAATATAAATAATATCACAATTCAAAAGTTCTTTCTGGATCGGGGTCAATCGCCCCAAACGGATATTTCTATCAAAAGTTATGCACGTTTGAAGTTCTAACGTTCAAAAATACGTTTTGAGTGATTTTTCTGTAATTATTTCTAATTTTTTTCATTTTCTATGATATATATGTGGTATGTAATATCTCTGTGATATCAATTTCAAAAATAATTGTATATTTTATTTTCAAAAATAAATACATTAAAAAAATAAAAACTATACTGATTGGAGGAAATACAAAATGACTATCTTATTTTTATAAATTATTTATATTAATAAATAACTAATTTTTAATGAAATAATGAAACTATATCTGAGAAATACAAAGTAACAAAATAAAAATAAAATGCATTAAAACAAATATATATTACATTTTTCATTAATAAAATAAATTAAAATTTATTTAAAAACATTAAAATAATTAAAAAGGCGTAATAGCTATCGTTAAAATTTATCAGTATCGATTTTTTCAAAACACGATATTGTGAACCTGTTGTTAAAATTCAGATTAAATTAGTAATAAAATCGAAATTTTAATAATATTTTTATAATTTTTTCGGTATAATTTACGCATTATCCAAGATCCATCGTCCTAGAGAAATCTTTAAACTGATTAAGTGGTTTGTAGATGGAGAACCTTGGAAACCAATTAAAATAATTATGACAGGTTAAAGGTTGCAGAACGCAGATACAAAATCTAGCGTGATAAATTTGTGCCTACAAATATATCTAAAAAAAATTGTGCCTACAAATATATTTTATACCTAAATTAAACAACAATGGAAAAGCACTACTAGTGAATCTTGTCGGCACATCTCGAACCAGTCAAAAGTAAATCCTGTTTATATTTTTAGGAAACAAACATACATGATGATGAATTCATGATGCCATTTACTTGCAATCTTGTTCTAGAAATACGCAAAATAAAATTGTCGTTTTAATAATAAATTGCGGTCAAAACTTGCTACTAATGGGTGCGTTTGGATAGGTGTGGGAAGAAGGGAAGAAGGGAAAAAGTGAGAAGAAGTATTGGGAAGTGTGTAACTTTGTAAAGAGTTTGGATTGTTTATAATTTTTTTTCTTCCCATCTTCCTTCTTCCTCTTCTTCTTCTCTCATCCAAACGCACCCAATAAAAAAGAATTTAGAATTGTTTACGGTTGGTAGGTTCTGCGTGTTGGTCTTCCACTTCAAATATATTATAATCTATAAAAAAAGTGTGTGCAATATGTGGGTTTCGAGTGATAAAGAACAAATAATCTTGGTGAGGCTTCGAATATATTAAGTCTAAATGTTATTATTTTATATGAAAATATCACATTATCAATTGTAACCAAAACGCGTTCAAGGAGTAGCATGTCACTAATAATCAATATCCACTATTTTTGGTGCTTTTGTCTGAGAGGCCAGCAAGACTAGTCTTGATTTAGCTTTAAAAATAATGGAAAATAGAAGGTATCATAACGTATTCTTTGGGTGTGTTTGGTATCATTATTGAATAAGCTTTATTCCGAATAAGACTTATTCGGGATGAAACCAAACGCGTCCGGAATAAGCCTTATTCCGAATAAGGTCTTATTCTAATTCCACCATATAGATGGAATTAGAATAAGACCTTGAATAAGCCCTTATTCGGAATAAGGCTTATTCCGGACGTGTTTGGTTTCATCCCGAATAAGCCTTATTCGGAATAAGGCTTATTCTAACATTATTTCTAATCAGCTAATAGAGAAAATTCTTCGGAACTCCATCATATATCCAAATATCCATGCTGCACATTATACATGATACAACGATGTAACATTACTTTAAGATAATGATGCAATTGCTACGTTTTAATTTTTTGATTATAGTGCATGACTAATTCCTGTTTTCATCATTAGTATTAATTGTGTTCTTGTTGATGTAATTATTGTTGTGAAAGATTATAACCATTCGGAATCAACTATTGAGAAAGATTATTCTGTTGATTTGTTATTTTTAATAATAAATCTGGCAAACTGAAGATAATAACATTTGAAAAAATTATGCATATTATATATATATATTTTTAAATAAATTGGGGGTCTAAGCCACCCGACTTATTTTTAATTATGCATATTATAATTGATCGCCAAGATAATCAAATGATTCTCAATTTTTTATTTTGCTTGTGCTTAATGATATATGTACAAGAACAATGAAAAAAAAAAGAATCCCAAAAATATATTACGCATCTTTTTATAAGAAAACAAAAAACTAAAGTTGGGTACATTTAACATATAAGGTAAATTAAACAAAATAACTGGCTAGCACATGAGAATATTAATATATCAACCACGGAACACATGATAGGTAGATGTGAGGAGCACAACCTTCTTGACTTTATAAAATACTACAGTAAGCTGATTTAAGAAAGAACAAGGAATTAAGATACCCCTCTCCTCTACCATCTTAGCCAAAAGTGACAATTATGGGGATACTCTACTGTTCATCCAATGGCTTTTCTTAGAATTGCAGTTTCGTATTTGCCCTACCAATTTTCATAATTTTCTTTTAATCTCTCCTAAATTTTTTTCCTATTTTTTTTCTCTCTTTCATTGTTGTTTTTCTATAATTTAAAACATCAATTTAAGGAGGAAATACAAAGTATTGAATCATCAAACCTATCAGATATTGGGCTAGAAGCCTAGAACCAATGTAACCCAGTTGGACATCAAAATTTTAGTTTTAGCAGTTTGGACTTACAATATATAGGATCTAAAGCTGATACTATAGAAAAGACCATAGTAATCTGATGACCAGCGCGTGGACACAGTGTACATGTCATATTCAAGGCTCCGTTTGGATGCGTTGAGAATAAGGTAGGAAGAAGGAAGAAGGAAAAAAAATTATTGAGAAGAGGTAAATTTATTGGGAAGTGTGTAACTTTTATGAAGAGTTTGGATGGTTAGAAATAAATTTATTGGTAAAAAGTGGTTATTTCTTATTTCTTATTCCGGGAAGAAGCCATCCAAACGGAGCCCAAAGTCCATATGTGCGAATTACCGAGCAACAGATACTAGCAAAAAAATTGAAATCATATAATTAAATGAAAGTGAATAATTTATAAGAAATATATATTGTTTTTAAAACACCGAGGCATTTAACTATTTACCATATAATTCCATGTCCACAACATAAAATACTTCCAATCGTAAGCAAATATTAGATAACGGTGTTAATTACGTCATCTTTTAATTTCGTAGTTGCCAGATGATTATCTTTATGAACACTTTGAGAAGTACAAATTAAGCTATTGTAAAATGTACACCGGTTCATTATATGATGTGCACTTGTTTACGTGTTAAACTTCCAAGCTAATTAATTACAATGCACACTTAACTATTGAAATACGCACTTGACTATTGTAAAATGCACACTTTTTCTTTTTAAATTTCAATATTTGTTATTTAAACCATCCCTAAAAACACAGTTGATTGTTGAATAGTACATACTTCTCTATTAATTTTTTTTTCTATTTGACTGAAAGTAATTTAAAATATAATTGCGCACGAAAACTCAGGAATGGCCAGAATAAACTTTAGGAAAAAAACAGGGGAAAAAAGTGGGTAAGAATCATTTCAGTAGGGTGTAACCACAAAAAGGCATTAACATGATAACCTAATCGCTAATTCAGTATATTCAAATACAACTACTGTACCAGATGTGAAATGGAGAAAAAGTGGGCGAGATGTCACTCTCGCACCTCCCCTTTTATTTTTTATTTCTACTCCAACATTCTTATTTTTTTATTTTATTCTAATTTAACATTTATGTGCTCAGCCATTTCCCCATCGGTCCCATCTTCACTTTCACACGCAGAAATGTTTGGTATTCTATTCTAGAAGAAATTCCGAAATACTCCCAAGACCGTTTGGATCGCTTAGAAATAAGAGAAATAGTCTCTTTCTAGGTGGAAATTTATTCCTAACTATTCGAACTCTTCACAAAGTTATACACTTCCCAATATTTTTCGCCTAAAAATAAACTATTCCTCTTATTCCTAAACGATCCAAACGCCCCTAAAATTCAACTTCTCAAGCAGTAATGCCCAATAAAAATAAAAATAAAGTAAAGAAAGACGAAAGATTAATTACTAAAAAAAAAACATTCGGCAAAACTGGTCCTAAGTAGTGATAGTCCAAAAATTTTTTATCTTAGCTTGACCCATCTTTTGGAAGACCGTTTTAAAATTCGGACCGGACCGGCTCTTCGAAGGGCTTTCGACGAAAAAGGGTCTAGAAGAGCCAAATTTTGAAAGGATCAGATCTAATTTTTTTCAAAGAGGGATGTTGAAAGACCGGATCCTACCTAGTCCTTCAATCTAGTGACTATTTGATCATGATGGGACGATAGAGATTAAAAAACTATTAAAAAAATTTAAATGTTAGTATTATTTTAGAAGGACTAGAAGGATCAATAACCTAGAAAGGCTGGTCTCATGTTTTAAAAAATAAATCCGTCTAATTCTTCCCATCTCGACCCTTTTTCTTAACCCGATCCGATCCGATCCTTCTACCAAACCCGCCAAATCAGATCCTTTGAAATCCAGCCCGACCCTTTTTGCCTTTCACTAGTCCTAAGTTTTTATTTCCGAGGCTCATTTCGGTCTTCTAATAAGACATGCCATATATATCTCTTCAAATAATAAAAAAAAATATATATATATATAATATTATATATCATCATAGAACTATGTTATTTCATATACGGTAGGTGCATGATATGTATATATATTAATGAGGAAGCCAAATTTAGATATTTTTTCGCACACCTCAAACAAAGAAAAAGAGTTGAAAATTTTAAACCTTAAAACTAGACAAGTAATTACGACTAACCTACATAGATAGAATAATTTGTTCCTCAAATTATGATTTTACGCCACCCGCCATTTGGATCCGAATCCGCTCTAGCGCATGACAGCGTGTAGCGCGCGTACGAGCCGTCTGATCTTGATCGGACGGTTCATTTTTTACAGGCCTACCAATCTAGGTTACATATATAGACGGGGCTCCCTTGTCCATTGGATCTTGATCAGACGGCTAGGATGACGCGCTACACGGTGTGCCGCGCGGCACCAGATCTGAATTCCCCGCCATTTATATAATAGTAGTAGTAGTTGTTGTTATTGTTATTATTATTATTATTATTATTATTATTATTATTATTATTATTATTATTATTATTATTATTATTATTATTATTTATTTTGTTGTTGTTATTATTATTATTGTTGTTGTTGTTGTTGCTATTATCATAAATCTATAATTATTATTTGTTATTATTTTGCATGGTAGTCATTTTTTTTTAGAAAATTCTACACATAATTTAATTTATTTTTCTTTAGTGAGAAGTTCAGTTTCATCGATCCTTGGCCATTATCAAACGCATATCACCATCACTATTGATTTATTTTAATCTTAAATAAATTCCCATGACATATATTTTATTTCTAGATTAAGGTATACATGCGAACAATGACTCTTAGAAGTTAGAACTAATAAATTGCACCTTATCTTGTCCCTATTAGCCCCACTCCCCCTTTCTCCATAAAAACCAAAGCTGCCGTACCATACCTTACATTCTCTTTTGTTGTCACTGAATGAATCTTGTGTTGTTCCATAAAAGTTGATGAACTTTTGTTGGATATACATCTGAGAAAATTGTAAAACAAAAGGCAAGGTAGCAACGACTCGCCGGCTTGCAACTATTTGATCAACAATAAGATCATGGACGGCTATTGTAGCAACGACTCGCCGGCTTGCGACAGTGATGAGAGCCAAGGAGGGGCCTCACTACCAGACACACCTACTGAGCAGAAGCCGACACACCCGCTTCCTCCGCCTCCCTCTCCATCTGCAAAGAGAAGGTTTGCACATGCCAAGATCATACTTTTTTACTGATATATGTTAAAAGAGATCTTTTTCTCACCTGTACTTTACAATTGATTATAGTCGGCGATCTGTGCAAAAGAGGGTGGTCTCCGTGCCGATAGTTGGAGAAGGTGCACCACCATCAGATTCATGGGCTTGGAGGAAGTATGGTCAGAAGCCCATCAAGGGATCACCATACCCACGGTATGTTAACATTGAATAGGGAGGGAAGCAATACCTCTAATAATACTTGCACTATGACATATTGACATATTTTGGGGGGAAAATAAGGCAATATTTGATGAACTCTTACGACTTGGCAGTTGCATGGCTCCTTAAACCCATAGCTTATAGGGCAAAAAGTTTGTTTCCTTTTTTTTTTTAATTTTTCAGAACTTGCTTTATCTAAGTGTCGACCTTACAGAACCAATTAATCATTAAAGCGCTTTCAAAAATTTTGAATAATTGTTAACACAAAACATCAAATTAATTTCTCATAATTTATTTCTTCAATTTTGAAATTCATAATTAACATCTTCATACATGCTGTGCAATATATCCTAATCCTATCAACTTTACTGTCAAAACGAGCAGGGGATATTACAGGTGTAGCAGCTCAAAAGGATGCCCGGCACGTAAACAGGTTGAGCGTAGCCGGGTCGACCCATCAACACTCGTTGTGACCTACTCTTTCGAGCACAATCACGCATGGCCTCTCCCCAAGGGCCCCAAAAATCAATCCTGCCCCAAGGAAGAACCAGCAGCCCCACAACCTGAACAAACCACGACTGAGCCTGAGGAGATCAAGTTCACCGATCTCATCGGCGATGACTTCGGCTGGTATCCCAACGTGACAGCATCTCCTACATCCACATCACCCACAGCCGAGTCTGACGAGTTCTTGTTTGGATCTTTTATTAGTGTTTCTGTTGATGATGTGACTATGATTTTACCACCAGAAGGAGAGGGATGTCTTGGTGGCAGTGGGGGTGCTAATGGTGAGGATGATGCACTTTTTGCCGGGCTAGGAGAGCTTCCGGAGTGTGCGATGGTTTTCAGGCGCGGCAGCTGTGGTGTAGCGACAGATTGAAGAGTTCCATATATCTATTCATGTGTCGAGATTACATCAATTTTCCTTCTTATTTTGGGTTTTCCCTCTAGTTATTGCTGCTTGACGTACATATAAGACAGGTTTAAAGGTTTCTTTTCCAAATCCCTTTAACTTGATTATGTCTTATTGGGATTCTTTTGTCTTCTTTTACTTTTTGAACTCATTATTTTTTGGAGCTTAATTAGTATATTGAGTTACAGACAGGAAAAGGAATCAGTAGCAATTGTGAAATCTGTTATCCTTGATGATGTTTTCTTCTAAAGAAAGAGATAGTTTAAACAGGCACTAATCATGTCATCACGTTCTTAGTAGGCCCCAATGTTGAATAGTTAGTGGCATTTTATTTAGTGCTTGAACCTCATCTGAGTTTCAAATAGTACAAATCATGCTGATCATCTTCTAGGAATATCTTAGAATTGTTCAACCTTTAAAGTAACAGCTTGCATATTTTATATTTTCTTTTTATTTTTTGTGAACTTGAGACAGCTAGTTTATAAATTCATACTTCCAGCAGAAACATATATAGTGCCTAGTGGTGGGTGCATAGTAGGCTGAATATACATTATTTATGATTAGGCCACGGGAATCTACAAGAAGTTAACATCTCTCAAGTTTCAACAGAAACTGAAGAGGTCCCAACATCTTTAGAGGTCTTTAGAGGTCGTTTTGTCTTTCTGAAAGCGTTCGATCTAAATTGAACAAACGCAATACTGATAGTTGATCCCTAAGGCTATGTTTGGATCGTATGAGATTAAGGATAAAATTAGCTATTCAGGATTAAGATTCTTAATCCTAAATTCTTAAGAATAACTTTAATTTCAGATTAAGACTTTTTATTTGGATGAGGAAAAAATAAATAATGAGCTTTTCTTTTTAATCTCAATTCTTATTCTAACAAAATGTCGGATTAACTAATCTTAGTCTGATTAAGAATAAGCTCTTAATCCTAGACTGTTTGGATGATTTCTTAGTCCCGAATAGCTATTTAGTCTAGAATAGCCCTTATTCCTAACTATCCAAACAGGGCCTAAGTTTCTACAACGCATGGAGAGAAACCAACCGTGCCACACCCAATTGCCCCCCTAGTTCCCTACGTAATTGTTTGAGAAGGAATATCCCTACATGTCAGTCATTATCCATGACTTCATGCAATCATGGGTTCATGATTGTTCCACTTCCTCATCAAGTCTTGTAGTTGAGAGGGCATATTTCTTTTCTATTTGATTTAATATACGTAACAGCTTAAGGCTTTGAGCAAATGATGCCCCAATGGCTGTGAAGAAACATAACATGCTAGAAATGATTAAATATCAACCCTTTCCTTTTTGTAGAAATTTGTTAATTTGCACCTGATGAGAAAATGTTTCACTAAAAAAATGTTCCCTTTTTTTAAACATGTTTTCAGTTTGAAGCAGTGGTTACCAAACTCAAAACCTTTAATATTTCCTAAAAATAAGTTATGTTCAAGGAGGAAAAGGAAAGAAAGTTCCTCCATATATAAGTTAATACATCCTATAGTTTGTTACATTCATATAAAACTTTATATTGTCTTTAGATCGTTCTAAGTTAGAACAATAGTTCATAAGATGAATAAATCAACTAAACTATAGTAGGTACAAATTTCTATGCTCATGTTTTCTTTGTACAAACAAATTTGAAAAGAAAAAAAAATGAAATTCTACATGGATTTTCATTCATGAAGATGTAATTTAAGTTTTTAGTTTTTACCAATATATGATCAAGACTTCTAGGAAAAGATTTTGCCTTCACAAAGGATCTGTTTACATAAATATGATCAAGAAATTCTACGTTATTTCCTTAAGTTTTTTCTAGAAGTTTTTACCAATATACGTGGGTTTATAATGTTTCGTCTGTTAGAACTGGACAATGCTTTTCTTTCTTGAAGGATCTGTTTGATTTAAACTTCTAGAAAGACAAATTACCAAGGGGGCTGTTTGGATTCTCCAAAGAATTCTATCCAAAGAATTTGGAGAATTTCATCTTCCTACCATAAATTTATTATAAACAATCCAAACTCTTCACAAAGTTACACACTTCCCAATAAATTTATTCCTAAAAATTGCAATTTCCTCAAATTCCTAAGCGATCCAAACGGCCCCAAGGATAAGTTGGGATAAAAACTTCTCGACTAAGGAAATAACGAACCAACACATATAACTAGGAAAAGATTTCATTGACTAATAAAAGGTTCACATCAGTACTTGTTCTTTTCATAAGAATTGATAATGACAGTATAGAAATCACCAAAATATCTTCAAGCATGCATATTTTATACATAAATCATTATATGGGTACATAAATTGAAGCCATAGCTCTGGTCCTTCATGCTATTTGTACCGTCATAGACTTGTCAATATTAACACAAGGTTAATAGATAAGAGTATAATATCTCACGACTATATTCTATAACCATACCGAAAACAATAAGACGGTAAAAATTTCATGTTTCCTTTTATAAAGGATTCATTCTCATCTTTAATATTGTAACCACTAACAAATTAGTCTTTGTCACGTCTCGATTTTCTATCCTTATTTTAATTTTTCTTCCTTTTTCCTCTTGAATCCAAAAAATGATTACTTCAACTATCAGTTACACTCGTTCGACTCCGAACATTACAGGACAAAAGAGAACAATTACATTGTAATGAGGGAATGAATAAACTTTCACTACAAGGAAGTGAAAAGAAGTTTCACTTCTAAAAATGTCCTTCAAACAACACTCCCCTGTCGAGGCAAAAGATACAAGAAAGAATCACAACTCCCAGAAAAAAAAAAACAAATACTAGGAGAATAATTTTAAATAAAAATTGACTAGTCCACATCCAATGAAAGGAACTTCCAGATTTCATTTATTTCAATAAGTTGTTGCTTGTTCGTTTAAAATTCCTGCTAATTTTAATTATATTCATGTTATATGATGTGCACATAATACCTAAAAAATTTTGTTCGCGTTAAAAAACAAATAGACATCTTGCTAGCTCCCTTACAATTGGAAAATAAAATAGTTCAAAGTTGCATCCTTATTTTTTTTTCAAGACATTCAATCCTCTAATTCACAAAAATCCAATCAAAATGAACAAATCAGTAATTGTAAGAAACCTTGTGGGACCCCCCCCCCCCCCAAAAACAAGTCTTAATTACAGATCATTAAAATACAGGTTGTCCGGCACTTAAGAAACCTTGTGGTACCCACTCGTCAGTAACTGTAAGAGGAGCAAACCGCCCGAGAACTAGTAGAGACCCCAAAAACCAAGTTCAAGGGTATTGTTGGCACTGTTGAAATTACTTATAATAAGAAAGAAGGGCTATCACTCAACCATAACCCATGTTTCAAAGAGGTTAGCCAAGTTTAATTTGCCTCCCCAGGCCAAGACTTCTGTTTTATGCAAATTAGGTTGCTCCTTCAATACTTCTCAGAATGAACCAATATCTGGCATCCTATGCTAGGTCAGCAACAAAGTGGATATTCAAAATTACAAGCCATTTGCCAAACATTGAATAGAAGCATTTTGCAGTTTTTAGAAGCAATTGAAATTTTATCAAAGGCAAATACTTTGCAAAACTCATGCAGATAATTATTATGAGTTCAAGTTTCCAATAAACTTTTGATGTCAATTAATGGAACCAGTAATTATTGCGAGATAATGTCACATATTAACTATATTTTACATGCATAACAGAATATGTGACCAGGTGACCTGATGCCGAAGAATAAAATTGATGACCTTCAGCAGGGCAAATTTATTGAATGAACAAATTTTAAAACATGAGAAATAGTCAAGTGTCCCTAGCATGGAAGTTACCATAAAATAAAAATAATTGAATAAAAGAAAGATTTCTCACCTGAAAAAAGAAGTGAGCAGAAATCAACAATTATCATGGTATCGGGGCTAACTTTATTATTTGCTCATTGTTGATGACAAATAAAAGTTCCAGAAGATGGAGCATGATGACATAAATGCAACACGAGCAGATAGAGGGACTACCCTGGAAAACATGTAGCAATAAAAAATTGGAGCCTTTATATCTTCTGGACAACATAGTTCAATTTAACATATTTACAAGTATGCATGAGAAACTAAGTGTAGAACTTAACAACTATTAAGAGTTACATTTGTAAAACAATAACCAGAGATGATATAAGCTAAAAACATTATATAAAAAAAAAGTGATTGATCCAAGAACCCAGTGGCATAACCTGGATGAAAAATAGAAAGAAAAACCCAGAGATTTTTTTATTGATTGATGCTTCATGCTAGAACTAAAATGTATTCTTAACAAATTGTATTTGATGGCCTTGACTAGACAGTGTGATTGCCAGTGATAACACCAACATGCTCTCCACCATTCCAAAATGAAAAATAGGAAAAATTGTGAATCTACATTTGCTGTTATCCAAATTATTAGGATGAATGCTAAATTTGCTAAAGTTTTCTGAATTTTTTATCACTTATTTTTACCCGACGCATAAATTGTACTAACATCAATATACATGAAATTGATATAAATGTTGGATTTTGTGTTTGCACAAGGCACCATGCATATTAATTTTGCAGATATGAAACTTTCACAAACAAATTTTAGTTGTAATTTTACAAGAACTTGAAAGTAACAATCACAATAGTGAGAAGGGTTAGGTGTGATCTGCAAATATTGTGAAACATTGAGAACAGTTTATTGACAAGTAGAATATAATTTTCAAGAAGAAAACCGAGATGTTACCTGAAATTCAGTACTGAAACTGGGACCCAAAACCTAAAACCTGCAACAGCACATCAACAATTGATCACATAAAATGTTTCTCTTGACTATCTTTCGGCCAAATAAGAAAGTATTAAACAGGGATACCATAAAGAAGTGTAGGAAGTGCATCCTTCTGATACTTGGAGGGCAATTGGGACAATTTCCCCAGCCATAAATTATTCCATGCAAACACAACCGCAATCACGCATGGACCAAGCACAATCTGGTTTAATATAACCTAGGGAGAACGAGTAAACTAACTTAGAACAATCCAAAAAATTGAAAGGTCTACTTGCAACAACAAGAAAAAAATTCTAACTTTTCCAATCAGTACATCAGTTTTCTGGCGTATTTGCAAACGACAGATGAGCTAAACCCATGGTTTATTTTTCCTATTTTTGAAAGTATGTTTTCCAATTTTTTCAATCCTGTTAGCTTAAGGAAGTAATTAGAAAGATCTAAGAAGTTTTGCTGCTTGCTTAGACGCATCAGATCTGACAAATTCTTCCTTCACTTGTCAATATCTTACTGTTCAAGGTATTAAACTCTACTCTAGTATGAGGTTTATCATAGATAATAACCAAACGGAAATTAAAATATTTTAAAAAAGGAACTTTATTGCCCCCACCTCCAACTAATTTTAACTATTTAAAAAGATTCATCATCTACCACTGCAATTTGCTTGTAAATCTTTTATTTAAACTTATATTATCCTTATCTTTTTGTCATTCAATTTGGGCTATAAATGCGTGTCACAAGAGCAAAGAAATATATGTTACAATTTGTAACGACCAAAAATTACACCTTTTCAAAAGCAATGGCAGCTGGTAAAAAGCTCAAAAAGACAAAACAGTGGTGCGAATCACTGCATAAATAATGTAATATTTGCACACACAATAACCCAACATTTGTCTGCTGCAACTGCCCAATACTAACTAATCCAAAATATAGGTTCTCTACCTTTGCTGAGATGTTAACAAATGATGGCTGAGGCATACATCTGTCAAGGAACTGGTACCAGGCATGTGAACCAGGTCCATAGAGAAAAAAACCATATGATGCCATGCGGAAAGCACGGAGCCAATCATGGTCTGATAAGAGAATTGAAGCAACCTCCTGATTGTTAAAAGTCAAAAAAATTAAATAAAACAACAATAAGAGGACGAAGATAATGGAGGCCTCGTTGTTCAAATTATAAGGAAATTGTATGTACAAAAAATACATCTAATTCCAGACTTTCAAAAGAATATTTAGAAAATTCTATCAGAGATTCTTTTTGTTTGTATGTGTGTGCAGAGATAACACCCAACATTCATAGATAATAGATAAATAAATGCAAATAGCATGCATCCTTACATTATTAGTGTAATGGTCAGATAAATCTTGACAGTTTTGAACCAACAGACTTGATAGGCTGAAAAGCGAAAATTCACTCGAAAGACAAAATCATATTGAATTTACCCTTGCAGTTACACAAACTTCTCTACAACAGATGTGATGAATTGAGGAGAAAATGTTAACAGAAATTTTGATTATTTCTCCTTAAGTTCACCTTGATTATAACATCTGCATGCCATTTGCAAAAAATACCCAATATAGTGGGTACATACTGAAAGAAAAGTAAATATGAAGCATGTCCAGTACATATAACAATTGGGATTGACTCATTAAAACCCAAACATCACATCACCCTTTTTTTTAACTTATTTCTAGTTCATATCATATTGCATAATTTCTAACTTGAAGCACACAAGCTCATTTTTTTATTTCTATAAAATACAAGAAATGAAAACATATTATTTTATCTAAAGCATGCATGTGGTCTAGTAGCTGAGGTGGTAAGAGCACTTGGCTCTCTTCTAAGAGGTCCAGGGTTCAAGCCCGCATGCTTGCGATAGGCTTGGCGAGCCAGCGTAAAACCTCAGCCATATATACAAGAAATGACTAAGGTCGGGGTGTCATTTCTAGCCTACCCCAACTTGTTTGGGATAAAAGGCTTAGACATGAATGGTGAATCACAAGAAAAGGACTTAATTTTAACAACAATGATAGCATATCATCACTTCTTTTCAGCAGAATTTCATGTATACTGTGAAAGACCACAATTGCATATCCACCTATCAAATATTGAAAAACATGGTATATAACCTTCCAAAACTAAGAAAACCCTAAAAACTAAAAACTCCCACTTTATATCCACCAACTCAAGCTTTGTGCTGCCCCTGCCCCCACCATCCCCATTTAAAAAATATTGCATCCATTTCAGCAAATATAGAAATTTTTTTATTTCTTCTTAAACTTAAAATGTTGATTATCTAAACCTGGGTTGGAAAATACTGTATAAGAGATTACATTTCTTTTTCAACACAAATCAGATTCATAAAATAGGGAGAAAAATATAAGACCTCTGGTTTAATTTTGCCACTAATTTAAACTCAAAATTCAATGGTTTGGCAAGTTAGAAAATTTTCAAGTTTTGACAAATGTGGGGACATTTCTTAGTCTTGAAAGGAAAAGACATCATATTGAAAATTTGCAAGGGTATGCATGAAATTCTGCCCCCTTTTTGTGGTCAAATGGAGAAGGCAAATAAAAATATCCCTCTCCATCACATACAATGACTCTATAATTAATAGTAATACCATCTATCCTACACACACCACAAATAAACACCTCATAAAAATAAATAAATAAATAAAACTACAAAAGCAACCTTTTCATCGAAATCCGCATCGCCACTCTTCTGGCGCCACCTGGAGAATTTATCACGGCACTGAGCGATGGTGTCGCCAGTCAAGGTGAGAGAAGCGGCCGTGGCGGCCTGCTTGTACGGAAATTGAAACCCTTCCTTGGCGAGATCCATGGAATCCGACGACGACGAATTGGGGCGCTTCGAGCTCCTCCTTTTGTTGTTTCGACCTCCATTTGGGGGAAAATTCCACCATAGACCCCCAGCTCGAAGCGCACCCATTTGTTCGTGTGTGTGTGTGAGAGTGAGATAGAGAGAGAGAGAGAGATGAGTGAACGCAGTTCGAAGTTAGGTTTAGCGCCGATGTGTTGTCTGTTTCGTTTATTAAATGTTCTTTTCTCGTTTTGTGTGCCAGAGATATTAGTGGGCTATAGCATCTGGAAGCCCAGTGAAGAAGATATCAACCCAGGAAAGAAATATTCGTCTTTTAATGGGCCTTCTGTTGATTGGGTTGGATTTTAAGCCTGCACAAAACCACAGGCTTGTATGGTTAAGAGTGTTGTTTGATTGTCTAGTAAAGCTCGCATAATTTTACTATTTAAAATGAATAGATGGTATGTCCGGGTAAACAATTTTGTAGATCACTATTAATTATTAAAATACGAATTGTATTATATATATATTTTTTAGGTGTTGATGTCGTGTCTTATTTTATTGGTAGATTGAAACTTGAAGCACAATTTGATAAGTTATATGAGGTTGAGAGACTGTGAACACAAGGAAGCTCTATTGGTGAAAAAATATTGGGACAAATCATATACAAAGTCCTACAAAAATAAATTTGTACCTGTTAATTACCAATGCTCAAGTTAAACTTTATGTGTCCATATATGCTCTTTCTTGTATGAGTTTTTTTTTTTTTGACAATTTAATGCCCGTAGGCTTTCTTGTATGAGTTTAAACAAAAGCAACTATACATTCCGTTACTCAATCTCTGATGCCACTATCACATATGAAAAGGACTGTCCACCTATATGCAGTGTTTTAAAACCGTATCGTCATCTCTACCGATTACCGGCCAGTTGGCCGAAATCCGGTATTTTCCGATATTCCCTCTCACAATACCAGATACCGTCATTTCGGTCACTGTTTTGGTTTCTGGTATTATCAGAATTTTCCAGTATCCGGTACGGTTTTCAAAACAGTGCCTCTATGTATCAATAAAAACACACATGCAAGCGTCTGAAAATAATAAGGTGACGGTCACATTAGCAATTAGTTGACTAGCTATGCTTGTGTTTGTGTACGAAGGATGTTGCATTCAGGTAAGAGCATGTGCATATGATAGATTGATAGTGCTTTTTATAATTAGTGAATCAGTAAATGACAGAAGAAATTATTCTTACCTTCCTTCTATATGGATTTCTTCGGATGTATGCACATTTCCATAAAGGTCCACACTTAATAAAAAAAAAAATTGTAGGTGAATATCAGGGCAATTCTCCTTTGGCAAGAAATGCATTTTACGAAAGGTGGCATGGATGCTTCCATGCCGAAGGAGAACTGCACTGTTATTTCACATGCTACATGTTACATGTGCTTATCTATATATTCTTCTTTTCAATTTGTTTCGAGTTGGAAGCTCCAACTGACCCGAAGCTTATATAGTGTGTCTGATAGTGTGCTCCTAGCTTGTCGCTGAATTCCTCGAAAATGATATGTGGCTCTGAAATTTGGATATACAGTAGCATATTCTAAGACAAAATCTAATCCTAAAAAGCTTCTCTCCTTCTTGTCTTGGTGATCTTTCTTTCTCCCTTTCTTTTTCGATTGTGTGGACGAATAGTTCCTTTTGGCTTCATCTTGACAAAAATTGTATGGCCCTTGTCAGCATAGTAAGGTCATCTTTTTTCTGTTAGCTCTTCCAACCATTTAAGGAATATAAACAATTTTTTCGAATTATAATGAATTAATGACACATAAAAGGTTGCTTTATTTCTAAGGAAATTGTAAAATTCTGATTATAATTAAGTACTTACTGCACAAGATTGTTTCGTTTCATGCCAGAGAGTGAAGTTAATCATCTTTATTTTGTTATAGAATAGTGGCGATCATCTTATTCAATTTCACTCAGCTATATATATCAGCTTGAAATTTTATAGTTTAGTTCGAGCAAATGTTGCATGCATGAAATGTAAGTTGTCTAAGATTTACTCACAAAAAGAAACTTTGTTCTTTTTATCATGAGACTTGCTACTAAAAGTTGCATAAATCTCTAATGCAATAAAGAAAAACAAAAAGGAAAAGAAGTGGGAACTTTACAAAAGGAGAAATGCTCAAGGACAAAGGAATATTTCACCCATGTGGCTAGATGATAGTACATGCTTAGGGATCTTCTCCATATATCTGATGCTTTTCCGGTGATGTCTAATGACTTAAGTAGAAGTTGGTGTTAAGTTACATGGTTCAAAATTGGACCTTGTTGTATAGAGTGCTTGAGTTCTTGTAAATAGGGAAAAGATTTTTTTGTGGTACATATTAATCTGTCCTCTTCGAGTCTTGACAGAGAACGCATTATTATGCTGAATATGTAGTTAGAATTTTTTAGCAATGAGTCAATGACATATTTTTTTTGTAGTAAGTTCATGAAAACAAAGAGAATTCTTCATATAGCAACAGTAACTATAATGTAAAGAACTATTATGGGTTCTTATATATGCAGCTGTCAGTATGTGTTTTGGAGTACCTTTTGCATAATATATACAAACTACCAAGTACCAACATGCAAGAAGACTTATATTTTTTATATTTTTTAAAGAAATGATTATGAAATGAACATGCCTCATTAACGGTTCAAACTAAACAAATTCAAGCTTCATATAAATATGCATTCTAATTATTTTCAAAGAAAAGGTTTTTAACATTACAATTGATGGGAGGCTTGACCCCCAATTTATCCTCAAAAGAAAACATTACAATTGATGATATGGTATTAATAGAATAGCTACAAATTACTAATGGAAATAAGATGACATATGAAAGCATCATGAGTACATAAGAACATCATATAGATGCAGAAATGCTGATGTAAATGATGTCCATTTTCAAGTTTCATGTTCCATTAACTTGATGTTTATAAAAATCAATTTAGGTTTATTCTATGATTTCATGTTAAATGAGAAAACACATTAAAAAAATAAAAAAAAGTTGATACTAGAGTGTAGACATGTGAATGTATATTGTATACTATTAAATATTAATAAGAGTCAGAGCCTAGCCTCACTCAGAAAGAGAACTACCAAATTAAGATAGTATGCCATGTATTGTGAAAGGAGACAGCAGAGTGGAACTAATGAAGTACTACACAAACAGAAAACTCATCCTGACACACAGTTCTAACACACCAACAAATTTAAGAACTCATAGACATATAAACAGCCTGCGCATTCGGCAATTGATTTATGTGTCTTGACATCATGATTTTGTGCTAGTAAGTATAGAATATGCTACAGAACAAACAAAGCATATCCTTATCCTCCCCAAAGCCACATGCCGCGAGAGAGCATAATACGCATTAGCCAGCATGCCATGCAACGTCTAGTAGAGGAGCCTATAAAAAAAGAAGATAAACTAAACCAAGGATGCATCGATCAGTGAGCAACACCCAAATATCACCAAACGTTGAAAATGCAATGGTGCATTACTGGGCAAAATCTTGTTTTGCAGCATGTCAAATTGATATTTACAGTTGAATAAATAGATGCTGCCAAATGAGATTTGCCCAGCAATGTACTAATACAAATCCTGGTAAATTAACTGAGTTTTCATTCAACAAAGCAAACTTGCATTACCGGGCCAAGTCTCATTTGGCAGCAACCTTTACCCATGTTTTGTACTTATGAGATGCTGCCAAATGAGATTTGCCCAGCGATGCACGATTGCAACTTGCAAGTGATAGAGATATAATTAAGCCACTACTTATCTAACAGACTAACAGTAACTGACGAGATGGAAATGTGGAAACAGTGCAATAAATATTGCCAATTTGTGTTAGCTCAATACGGCAAGGCAGGAAGGTTTACAAACATATGATAGCATTTTTATTCCCAAAGACGCTACCTTATGCTTATTAGGCTATCGGCATAGTGTGACATACAAAGTTCATTGGATAATTGTCATTTAATACTTCATGTTATTCTGTTTAATGATTTTAGGATAAACTTCAGTAGTTCAGTGCTTATACTAAATCAATAGTCATCTTTTTTTCTTTTCATATGTGGAGTACCATTCGTGATTTTCACTATTATAATTAGCTGCAAGGAATCAAGATGATTGCAGTTTGACCTTTGATCATCAGTATCTTTGCACTAGAAGACTCTCTCATCTTAGCACTTCTACACAGACTGTTGTTATTCTCTGACACAATACAAATGTACTGACTGATAGTCAAGTGCAATGCATGATAAATTAATAATTAATGTCGACAATAGCTAAAAAGCAAGGAAATTCAATTTTTCTTATAATTATATATTAAGATATTGCATTTAGTTTACAAACACTACCAGGAAAGTCAACCATTAGCTTAAAACATGAGTACATAATTGAGCTCATATCTTACAAAAACCTCAGAATTCACAATTTTCTAATCATATAAGTATAAAAATTTATACTATTTTGAACATCGTTTAATAGTAATTTTCAAGCCAAAATTTTTTAACGTGCCAATTTGTGGAGAAGATGTGTTCTTTTGTTGGAGAAGAAACTAGTTTCTAGAGGTCTCAAAATTGCTGAACAAAGCACATTTAATTTGTAATCTGTGAGCATAGAGGAGAACATTCGTCTGGAGAATGCAGTAAAAATGTTCAAATATCTCCTAAGCATAACAAAGACAGTATGTGCTCATCAAATAAACAATAATAATCAAAAAGTCTTGCAGCATGTCAACCAGGTAGGAGACAACGCAACATAGTCGACACTCCGCGTTTCAGCCAACCATTGAAGTTCCTATGATAAAAAGCATCAGAATAAAGGTCCTAAAATCTCCTTTCCATGAATTTGAGGTCAAAAGGTAATGATATAAGATATAGAAGGAACATGCTTCAGAATCTCCCATTTTTTTATCTGAGTCACTCTCAAAGGGAACCATAAAGTACTTCAAACTTCTAGAGATTTACCCTAATGACAGAATATTTTTATCTCCCCTTAATTATGTACTTCATGTTTTCCTTTTCTACTATTTTATGTATATATTTTTGTTATTATTTTGAGCTGGATCAAGCACTTTAACAATTTTGCAGACCTTCTTCACTAAATTAATTAGGAGGGCAGATCTGGGCCATTGCAGAAATTCAATGACAAAAACACATAAGCTAGTATATCATTTTTGCTGGAAGTGCGGAGGACCAATCTGCCAAATATAAGAATTGAAGGAAGAGAATAAATGGAGCGGTGGTCACACATAGCCCAGATAATTAAGGTGGCAATAGCATGGTCCTGGATGCGATTGTGCAGTTGATTACATGGACCAATTAGGAATTCGATTCTAGTTAGCTCAATGATTCACATGAGAAGTAGAAAACAATTTCAAGCTTCACATTGTACATTTTACAGGTAGTACGTACTATTTGAAGGATTGTATGTTTTTCTTTCCTATAGGTGCAAGAAGCTTTTCTTACTACAGAATACAGAAGTAATTAAAAATAGTTCCCGAACAATATGAACTCACATTAGCTTGCAGCTCGGGTATGCATGATCTTTCATGAGATATTGTGTGTATTATATATGATGCATTAATTAGACTATTACTGTAATCAATTAAAATGATCAATTAAAGGACAAGACATTGAACAACATTACTTACCTAATTTTGAATATAATTAAATGTATGTAGCACCAAACTAGAAATTAAGCTTTTGTTCCAGCTGTCTTCTCTTAATTTTCCTATGTAAACTTAAAGGTTTTTTTACGAATTAATGAGTATGAAAAATTGACACTTTTCTATCCTTGTATGTATGTCGGTCCACAATAACATGATACATAGTGGTCTGGTGGAATAGAAGATGGGTGATTAGAGGGGGAAGAGAAAGATCAGCTTCTCTAATTGATGGTTATGATATGCCTGACCGGCCATTCCGTTGATCGTGTAATAGCATTAATTTATTAAATTGTTGAGAGTACAAGAACCTAAAATTTCACCTGCATACTAAGCATTCATAGCATAGTAATAAATTAATAATTTATTAAATTTCACCTGCAGTTGTAGTAATAAATTAATAATTTCTACTTAGCTTAGGCTCCGTTTGGATGCGTTGAGAATAAGGTAGGAAGAAGGAAGAAGGGAAGAAATTTATTGGGAAGGGGTAAATTTATTGGGAAGTGTGTAACTTTTGTGAAGAGTTTGGATGGTTAGAAATAAATTTATTGGTAAAAAGTGATTATTCCTTATTCCTTATTCCGGGAAGAAGCCATCCAAACGGAGCCTTAGAGTGCGCAACTGATTAAGCTATATATTAATTAGTTTGATTGTTATGTCTCATGCTTTTGTTGTTAATCAAGTTTAAGGTGAATATATTAATCATGGTATCTGAATAACTGAGATAATCATTCGTCATTTGGTCGTCTCATCTCTCAATCACCTTTTATCTCACTTTAAATAGGCGGCATATATTTTATGTTAGACTAGGTATCTCCGTTTGGATATGCCATCCTCTTGTTTCAAACTTTTTTTTTTTTTATTAAATTTATTTCAAACTTTCAATACCTCACTCCAGTAGACCTATTTATATCCTGCACAGTAATGAAGTTCGGTGTGCAACTTCCTAAGCTAGCTTAAATCTAAAACATGGAAGTAATATTATATATATATAGATCCATTCATACAGAGTTTAATGTGTGCTCAGAGCCTCAGATTCAGATGTATGGTTGCATCACCGGGCAAATTCTCCTCTGGCAGTTAGCACATTCTCTTATATATATTCATTTAAGTTTGCAATGAATGCCCATGTATATGCATGAAGCATGCTTACTGCCAAAGGAGATTTGCCCGGCAATTCAACCACACAAGTTCTTCTTCTATAGCTATATACAGCGCTATAAGGTTTTCTGCTCCTTTGATATATTTTACTTGTTACATGGGATACTGATCGTTTAATTTCAGGCAATATGATTCGTTATTTGTATAAAGCTCATGCGCATATTAAATTAATATAATGACTATATATATATATATATATATATATATATATATATAGTACGTACACTAAGCGCTGAGTGTAAAACCTAAAATTTTCTTAATATACAAACACAACTCATTATTCATTCAACCGTTTTCTACAGTTCCCCCTCCAGGCTCAAGGTCCTTCCATGATTTTCTATGCCACTACGCGAAATTTTGGCTTCTGTAACGGTTAATAAAAGGCATTTGTAACGGTACACGAAACGTTACTGTAGCCCCCGTTACAGAATGTCTAATAACCGTTACAGTAGCCCCCTCTTCTGTAACGGTTATTATCTAATAACCGTTATGATATTATGCAGGGAAAATCTGGTAAAACTTTTTGGAGAACATGTGTAACGGTTATTATCTAATAACCGTTACAGAAGACAGTCTTCTGTAACGGTTATTATCTAATAACCGTTATGGTATTGTGGACGGAACACATTTGGAGAACATGTAACGGTTATTAGGTAATAACCGTTACAGAAGCCAATCTTCTGTGACGGTTATTACCTAATAACCGTTACAGATAATGTTTATAATTAAAAAAATGAAATTATAATATTCTGTAACGGTTATTCCTTAATAACCGTTACAGAAGGTCCTTTTTTTTTGGGATTCGCCTGTTGGATTGGCTAGCCCAATTTGCTAGCCGAATTGGTACCAAATTGGTATTCGCCTGTTGGTATTCGCCTGTTGGTACACGAAACATTTACAATTCAAATTAAAGCACGCAACTCTTCATATTTTCAGTTTCAAACTCATTTCTCACTATAAATGACCAAACTGTAGATCCCCACGCCTTTTCAGTTTCAAACAAATTTCTCACTTCTCCCTCCTATCTCTCTACTAAAAAACCACCATGGAAAACCTTGATCCCATCAGAGTTGATGAAGACGACATCACTACTCCGGCCAGTGTAGAGATCACCAAATCCATTGTCATCCAAACCATGGAAGGTGTAACTTTGCTTGATGTCATGATAGAGATGAGAAGACGCCTCCCTCCAGGACAACACAGAGTGACTACACTCCTAGAAAACCGATTTCTCATAATCGACCCCTCTGAGCAATGGCGCGATGAGATGTTCAGAAAAGGCACCATTGAAATCACATATGGAAACAACATGAGGCGGCCATTTCCCATCCTCATTGATCCTCCAAGGGATCTAGACCCCAGAGCAGACAGTGTGAGGCTATGGGTAAGAATTGCTAATCTTCCATTTGGATGGTGCTCATGGTATGGAGCAAACATCTTTTTCCCTTTTGGTACAGTTTTACATGCTGATGCACCAACATACATGGGTATAGATGCCAGATTTGCTAGAGTTGAAGTAGTGGTTGAACATAGGGATAGAATACCAGCATCTCGTGCATTTGAATTACACAGAAGAAATGGAAAAATTGACCTACTTCGGGTTCAGTACGTAGTTGAGGAACCACAAATCAGAAACCCACGTCATGAATACATCAAAGCTTTGCCTAGGATTGAATGGTCCCCTGCTGATGAGGCAAGACTGCAAAGTATCAATCCACCTGTTAGGGTTGATTCTGGCAGTACTACAACCATGCGACAGAGCAAGAGAAAAGCAAAGAAAAAGGCTGCAAAAACCACAACCCCCAATAATACTCAAGCAAAAAAAAGGAAGATAGATGAGGTCATCCCCTCAATGATCACTAGATCACAAACCAAGGGAGGAAGCAGAACTAAGGAGACAGGAGTTCTCATTGGAGACACCAGGGTAATCAAACCTACAAGCTCTAGTTCTAAAGGAAAAGGAGTACAAGAAGATCTTGAGGCACAGTTCAGGAAGGAGATGAAACAGGCTAGGAAAGAGAGCCACAGAGCTCAACATGAGGGCCCAGGGCACACCAGTGGGCCCAGTGTATCCCCTGGGTTCAACCTAAGCTCTCAGGAGACTGATACTCATGAGGATGAAAAAACTGACAATACAACCCCTACTAAGGACCAATCAGTCGATGAACTCATGAAGACACCCTCGGAGGAGCCCAGCAAGATGTCATTCTCCACAGAAGGTAACTCTACAATCACATTTCTTTCTAGTAACAATATGTGCAGAAGTCTTAAATAGCTTAGAGAATAGCTTCTTTCTAGACAATATGTGCAGAAGCCCTAAATAACTTCTTTAGTTTAGAGAATACATAAATCCTAGTTTAGAGAATAGCTCTACATAAATCCTAGTTTAGAGAATAGCTTCTTTCTAGACAATATGTAAGGATCATATTCTTTAAATTCATTTCATTCTTTACGTGTATTATAAGATCCTTATTTTGTTTATCCTTGTATAATCTTTACATAAATATACATTTAACTTTTTCAATAATTGCACTGACTTGAAAACAGACATGGAAAAAACCTTCATGGATTTGGCAAAGAAGCAGGAAGCAGCAAAGAAGAGCAATGGCTCCACTGATGACACATCCTCTACCTAGATGCTGCTATTTTTTTTACTTCTCAGTTATTTATTTATTTTAAATTCTACAAGCTCTAGTGTGTTTGTTGTACTGTTAATATTACTGTTAATGGCAAGAATTGTGTGAATTGTGTGATGTTTAGATGTATGTTTGTGATGTTTAGATATAGAATCAAGCTTGAAACAATATAAATTGCTCTTGAGTAGAAAGGTTTCTATTGACATTTGATTTGTGGCCAACAGGCAACTTTTTTTTTTTGTAATTTGGTTCATGCGCATCAACCAAAATAGCATTGTTTGTCAGCCTATGTAAATTGCATTGTTTGTCAACCGTAATAATCCTTTTTTATTTAGCTCAATTATTTATGAACTTAGCCTTATTACAGTTATTTGTCAATTAGAACTTAAAAGCAAAAGAAAAAAAAGAAGTTAACAAAACTCGCAAATATATGAAAAAAGAGGAGTTTATGAAAATACCGAAGAGATATAAAATTATCCAGTCGAAGCATGACTTTCGATCCGTTGAATCTGCTGTCCTTCTTGTCTTTCGATCCGTTGAATCTGCTCTCCTTCTCGTTCTTTCGATCGATCCGTTTAATCTGCTCTCGTTCTCATGAAAAAACCGAAATAAATAAGAAAAAAATATGAAAAAATACGGTTCAATTTTTTTGTTTTTTACCTCAAATTTGCTCTCCTTCTTGTTCTCTTTCTAATTATTATTTTTTCAGAATTTTTACAAATTTTTTGCTATTTTTTGGAGTGAAACAGAAGAAAAAAGAGAGGTATTTCTTTGGATATCGCAATAAATGAAAAGAAGAGAGAAAGGAATGCGGCTGGGAAGTTAACCTAAATACATAACCTTTCTGTAACGGTTATTAGGTAATAACCGTTACAGAAAATGTTTATAATAAAAAAAATGAAATTATAATATTCTGTAACGATTATTGCTAATAACCGTTACAAAATTCTTTTTTTTTGTGTTTCGCCTGTTTGATTGGCTAGCCCAATTTGCTAGCCGAATTGGTACCAAATTGGTACCCAATTTACATTAACACATGCAGCATATCACACATCAAACATATATATAATCATGCATATCACACAAACAATAAACAAAGTATTTACATATATCACAAGTATCATCAAATTAGAATCTCAATATCAGAATCGTACAATATCAGAATCTCAATATCATTAATAGCTTAGATAGAAGTGCTTGGTTTGTCTTAAATTTGGTCAGAACGTACCTGAATCATCAATATCAGAACGTACCTGAATCAAGTTGTAGTCTTCCGAAGAGGTGCTTGGTTTGTCTTAAATTTGGTCATAATTGTCAGAGAATGCACCTTCCCCTCCCCCATCTATTAATACTCAATCCCCTCTTGCTGCCTCTTTTACTTCTCCTCCTTTTTAGTTCTTTCTTCAGATATGGCTTTCAATCATGATTGGCAATTTGTGCCTATGAACAGTGCTGCTGAGTTTGAGGCTCTCAGACCTGATCATTTAAATGTGTTTTACTCTCCTTTACAAGATCTTGACCCTGAAAATGAAGTTCTGCACAGAGCGGCGATTGTTACTTTCCAAGCAGAAGGATTACTTCCGCCTGATCTTGAGCACCGCTTGGGATTCAGGCTTGCACGTCAGTTTAGTTTTGCAGTTCACCAGTATCGTCTCTCTCCAGTGCACCCAACCTCTGGAGATTTTCTTCTGGTTTGCCCAAATCAAGGAGTCAGGAATGAAATTTGCAGCCTAGGTGTCATTTACCTGCAGAATGTTAGATTGGTCCTAACAAGGTGGACTGAGCGTGCTGGTACAGTTTATGAACCTCCTCTTTATCGTACCAGAATCAGAATTACTGGTCCCCCTCTTCATCTCTGGAATAGAAGTGTCATTAACATGCTGGTGTCTGGGTTTGGTTATCCAGTTTTCACTGCTCCTCACTTCTCTGATGGGATCTTCCTTCATTTGCGTTTGCTTATTAAAGGAGCTCATCCCTCAGACATCCCTCATCATTTGGTCATCTCTGCAGACCCTCGAGCTGCAAGAGCTAGGGTACATATTGAAGGTTTTAAACAAGTTGGTTTCCCCACTGAACCACCTTTTGTAGGCCCCAGCAGGCCTTGGATGCCTCATCCGCCTCCATCACCACCTCCTCCACCACCATCGACTGACACCGATTCAACTTCTACTAAATCAGCTTCTGTTGCTCCTCCTACTGAATCAGCTTTTGTTGCTTCCTTGCCAGTACATTGTGCTACTGGAGATCCCTTTTTAGCTATTGCCTCTTCAAGTTTTCTCCCTTGGTTCTTTAATGCTATTAATGCCTCCTTTAATTTACAGCAGTTCTAAGTGCTTCTTCTCTAATTTCAGCCTTACACATTTTTGTTTAGCTCTGTATGCTTATAATTTTCTTCTTGGAATATCAACAAAGAGCTTTCTTCTTTACTTTGCCTTATGCACTCTCTTCCTTTTCTCACCTCTGTGTATTATTGCTACTACTTGATGACGTTTACTATATGACAATACGAAATTCATGCCTATATATATGCAAATTATTAACGAAATGCAAATAATTTAAATAAAGAGTAGTTCATGAAAATACACTTTCAACTTCTGATCCGTTGAATCCGTTGAAAAGTGCGGCTGAGAGTTAGATGAGTGAGGGAGGAAGAAATTTATACATAACCATTCTGTAACGGTTATTTCCTAATAACCGTTACAGAATCATTAAAAAAAATAAAAACAAATTATTTGCCTCTATGTAACGGTTATTAGGAAATAACCGTTACAGAATTACAGAGATACTGTAACGGTTATTTATATATAACCGTTACAGAAGATTATTATTAATTTCTTTTTTTCTTGAATCTTCTGTAACGGTTGTTGGATAATAACCGTTACAGATCTCTTTAAATCTGTAACGGTCATTATCCAACAACCGTTATAGAAGGTGGACCCTCTTTTTCCCTATTGCATGACGGAAATATTATTACGGTTTTTTAATAATAACCGTTACAGATTTGTGTCGCCAATTTTCCCGCCTTATGCCTCACTAGTCTGTAACGGTTATTTCAAAAACCGTTACAGAAGTCCCGTTACAGAAGGTCCTTTTTCCCGTAGTGTGCTCAATATAAAGGTCTATAGTATACCGAGTTAGCTTCAATGTATAGTATATATATTTCAATTCGCAACACAAAAATAATATGGAATCCGCTGCAAAAAAATAAAAAGAATCAAAGGGCACCATATCCATATGTACGGGAAGTGATTTTGACACTCCCTTGTTCATAAAACACTCCTCTATGACTAAAATACTCTTTTATTAAAACACGCCTTGCATTTAATTCCTGACGCGCAAGTTTTCTCTCTCCACTCCATGCTCTCTTCTTGTCTTGTTTAATCTCTTAGGCACAATTGCAACGTAATAAGATAATTCAACAAAGTTCAACTTTAGAATATTTTACATGAGTTGATTTAGGGTAAGCAATTAATTCGGTTTCTCTCACATCATATAACACATGAGTATATGATAACTAATATTAAATAACTAGCGGTCTGTCTCGCACTTTTTCAGTCCAACCACGGAAGATTAGATAGTCCTCTATGGGACGAAGAAATGCGGATCAGATACCCCTTAAGTCCCCTAGAATTCGAACACTACTACCCGCTTTACGGACGAAAGATAGCAATGCGACCCTAGAGACCTCAAGAGTTGATTGTTTGTGTGTAGGTCCTTTCCTTCCAGCAGGCGCAAGCCCCTGCTGTTAATTACCTCCGGTCTGAGTCCGAGTTGGGAATCAGACAAGAGCACCTCTAGATCGGGAATAATCAAGTGATTAGGTATTAAAAGCAATTAGAGTCAGCTTTATTTTATTTTATGACTAGCGTTTAGTGGGGTCTAAATGAAAG
This sequence comes from Rhynchospora pubera, assembly GCA_028095005.1. NCBI lineage: Eukaryota > Viridiplantae > Streptophyta > Magnoliopsida > Poales > Cyperaceae > Rhynchospora > Rhynchospora pubera. The sequence goes on along the minus strand of CM051460.1, from coordinate 81,263,548 downwards.
CAACACAAAATAGTCAAGAATTAAAATAGTGCAATGAAAACATTCAATATCAAACATAAACAATGCAAATTATCGCACTAGGTCAGGTTCTTTGGTCAGAGTTTTGAGGCACTTTGGGTCACTTTGGGTTGACTCTACTTTGCTGGGTTGGGCTTGGTGCCGTCACTCAGATTTTTGAGCTTGATACTAGGAAATTTGGGTATCCCAGATCAGTCCTCAATCGTTCGGGGATTTAGAGATTTTTGGGGTTTTCGTTCAAATCTCGAGTACAGATGCACTATGGCTCCTCTTGACAATAACTTTTGTGATGTCGTCGGTTGACTTTTCTTCTGGTCGCCTAGTCAACGGGATTTGACTTTTGAGTTTTAAATTTTTAAGTTTGATTTCTTGAGTTTTGCTCTTGGAATTTGATCTTTGCACTTTTAAGTTACCTTTTGGAGTTTAAACTTCTGAGTTTGGGCTTTTAAATTTGGACTTTTGAGTTTGCGCTTTAAGGTTCACACTTTTAAGTTTAGACTTTTGAATTTGGACTTTTGAGTTTGTACTTTTTTTTATTTTGGAATTTTAAATTTGGACCTTTAAATTTGCACTTTTGAGTTTGCATTTTGAATTTATATATTTTTTATCTTTATTGTGATATTTTTGTTGTTTGTTTGCAGACTATAGTGTTTGATTGTACCTGTTGTCTAGAAAATTTTTTTGTCCGAGTGTACCTGCTGTCAAGAACATAAAATATTCAAAAGATTTTGTTAAGAAATTTAATTCTTGACTTAATCATGTGAGTTTATTATTACCATTTTAAACATTCTTTTAGACTTTAAATTTAAAGTGTTTTATATTTTTATGTCTGACCATGACATGATATATCAAAATATTTTTCATATTTTTCTTGACGTTTTGGTATTTTTCGGGAATTTTTCTGATAATCCAGCTATTTTTAATGTATTTTTGAAGTTTTCTGTTTCTGGAAAAGGTTCTGATTGGTTGGCCCCTGGCTGTTCGCTATTCTGCTCGTCAGAGACTCGCTATACGATTTTCGTCACAGAAGATCAAAGGGCCGCTGGATTTGAGTTGGTTCAGTCATTTGGTCTTCACCCGTGTCTGTGCACCATGTTCATCTCCCTCTTTTCTGTTCGAACTCGTCTCCCTCCTCCGTTATTTCTGAGCAGCGATTCCTCCTCCGACTGGATGGTTCCAGTAGTGCGCCAGTGGCGGACTCCGGCTGTCGTTCCGCCTACAGTTAGGTCGAGGAGCATCGTGCTGGCACAATGAGGTTGGCTACGCTGTCCGTTTGAGTCGCGTTTTACATTTTGGGAGGGGTTTCGCCTCGAGTTGTGTCGGGTCTGACAAGAATCTGAGGCAACGGTGAACTGGTGGCTCCCGGCGGAGATTCTGGCCAGAGATGGCTGCTTGAGCATCATTGAAGTTCCTTGAAGCTGTTTGTGATGTCAATTTGAAGTTGCGATTTCCAATTTGGTAATGACTTGATGATTTTAATTTCGGGTCTAGTCTGGTCTGACAAGACTGCATTAATTCGTTTTGTTTTGCAAGTTTCCACATTGTTCAGTTCTGTTGTTTGTTGCTTAACCATCCTCAAGCTATACCATTGAGCCGTTCAGCAATTGAAGCATTTCATCAATTTCCTTTTCCGTTCCCAACTTCACTATTTTGATGTTTACATGGCCTGTATTTTCTTTGAATGGCCGAGTCATGCTAGGCTTAAACTAAACAAGTGTTTATTTGCAAACAGTGAGCTCATGACTAATTATCTGTTGGTCCTTGACACCTCTGATTTACCATATTGAGCAATATAATTTGTGTCTAAGTACAGAGCTCTTTGTCTTCCTCTTTATCATTCATCCTGTTTACTAAACGTGTACAGTTTGAGCCTTGAAAATCAGACCATGACCTCAACATTTACTTGTTCAAACAATTGAGATGCAACTTAAACTGGTGATGTTGTTCTTGCTAATATTCATTAGTGGCACATGTACAGGACCAACTTGTTCACTTTAGCCTTTGATATCATTTTATTTCTCGGCATGTTTTTAAGTTTATAGCTTAAGTGTTTTTCTTATGCCACTGTCAAGTTCATCCTTAGGATAACTTCATGTAACCCAAATTATGCTCAGGAATAGTTTGCTTTCATGTGACTATCTTATACTGAAATCAATTTCCTTTTTCTTTCTTTGTTAGTGCAGGCACAATTTCATACATCCACTGAACCTAATATCTGGACATTTTAGGGATGATTATTTTATGACAAACAAACTTGCTCGGTTACTAGTACGATGTAACTTGAACTGAAACCATCAACATTTTGACTTATGGGATGCAATTTTGCACATTTTAAGGGCATGCTAAAACTTTGACACCTACTGACTTCATTTCTACAATTTATTCTCCATGTTTTAGATGCAGACCCACTATGCCATTATTATTATATGACTTTCATATTGTTAGTTGAGTGCATAATTTTCATTTTATGATTAAATACTACTAATTATCCATAAACAATCATGCACAAACACGGATCTTGCACTAAGCCATTCACACAAGAGAGAAAGGTTCAAGGTATACCTCTCTTGAACTAGTAATCAAGAGGCTCGAACCGGCTAGGTTGTAGGTGGTTGTGCTCACGTCTAGCTCGCGCCTCCTTGTCGAATCGCCTCGAGTCCACTTGGTATTAACCAAATCCTCTACAAGTTATGCTAGTAACTTGGAGGAGATGCCTAATCCCTAGCTTTCTCAATTCTTCTAGCAAATCAACAAGTTATTTGTGGAAGAATGGAGGGCTCAACACATGAGCAATAGGGAGAGATGGGAGAGAGGGAGGCGCACACCAAGGGAGGGGCGGCTAGGTTAGTGGGAGAGAGAGAGAGGGGGATTTGCAACCATCCACATCCTTATATAGAGTGCAAACCCTACCTACCTCACACTAACTATTTACCAAATTGCCACCCCACCTACCACCTTGTTTGGCCGGCCACAATAAGGGCCTTTATGGGCCAATTGCATTGCCTCATGGGTCCACTTAATCATTCATTAAATGGCCTCTCTTGTTGCTCTCAATTTGGATCCCTATTGGGCCTTTAATTAATTATTTAATTAAAGCCCTATAGAATGCACATGTGTTAAAATAAATAATTATTAACTTAATAATAATTATTTAGGGATTAGATAATGCATTAATTTATTTCTATATGATCCCTTTGATTTAATTAATTATAACGGTCTACAACGCTATTTAATTAATTAATCAACTCATCATATTTTGCAATACCAATTATTGCAAATAAATAAATAATGCAAGCATGGTTAAAACACCAATTCTGTGTGACCCTTTGAGGATTTATGCTACGTTGGACATGGAGTTAAATCGCTATTTAATTCCAATAATCATAAGCGGTATCTAGCAACACGTTATGATTCCCAATTCGCATAAATAGTGTACAGCTACAATATTTCAATCCTGCATAAGAGAATAATAATATATCTCTATTTTGATTCCTATGCCTCACGATATCATCGTATAATCCAAGATAGGAATGTGTCATTCTTGCAGATTATACGTTTCTTGATCTAGAGATAATTGTATCAGTTGCTAGCAAACAATCTATCTCCATCAAGGGGCCCAAACAGATATCGTCACTCACTAAGTGAATTAATGAGGGACATACGGTTTTCTTGACTATTTAACTTTTCCCCGCACAATTCAAGAGAACATAAATAACGTCCGTATAGCAGCCCTTATCGGGAATCAGCGGTAGACGATATTTATTGAACCTATCCTCATGTGGAAAAGATAAATATCTCAAACTTAGAATCAAAATCATAACGAAATAAATAATGACACCAAAACACAATCCATATATTTATTTCGTTGGGTCATGTCCTGTACTATGTTCAATTAACATAAACATATGCAATTAAGTTGGTTACTCTTAACCTTTGATTTATAGAACTTAATCAACACTTAACTTGCATACTAATCTTATTGATAATTAATGTTCCTTGTTAATTATCAAGATTATGGACGCTTTAGATTTATTGTTGTCATTTACTACTAAATGAATCACAGTGATTTATAATTCAGATCCTCAACCTGAATGAACTGTCAACACATAAATCAAGGAAAAAATGATATAAAATCATCCATAACATAAAACCATAGAAGTAGCCAAATATGATTGGCTTCTAGGACATATCTCTAACAATCTCCCACTTGGCCTAGAGTCAATCAATAGTGACTTCTAGCCAGTGTATAGTACTCAATGTAATATCCAAATATACATGTCTCATACTAACGCCTAAATAAAAGATACAACTCAAAGCCAATCAGGCATACGCCTAATCCCCATGGATGCAACATGCAACTCATGCGCGGCTCGAGACAAAGGCTTTGTCAGAGGGTCCGCTGTGTTCGCGGCACCGTCCACCTTCTTGACCTTGACCCATCCGTCATTTACCAACTGACGGATGAGATGGAATCGTCGTAGAATGTGCCTAGTCTTCTGGTGAGACCTAGGCTCCTTGGACTGAGCTATGGCTCCCGTATTGTCGCAGTAGATATCCACTGGACCCGAGATGCTTGGAACCACCTCTAGCTCGGTCAAGAACTCCTTGATCCATACGGCCTTTTTGCTGCTTCACCAGCCGCCAAATATTCCGCTTCGGTGACGGAATCGGCCGTAGTATCTTGCTTGGAACTCTTCCAACTTACGGCACCACCATTAAGCAGAAATACAAAGCCGGACTGTGATTTGGAGTCATCTCGATCGGTTTGGAAACTAGCATCGGTGTAACCAGTTACAACGAGCTCTTGGTCTCCACCGTAAACGAGAATGCTCTCCTTGGTTCTCTTGAGAGATACTTGAGGATATTCTTGACTGCGGTCCAATGTGCCATGCCCGGGTTGGCTTGGTATCGACTAGTCACGCTAATCGGATGTGCCACATCGGGGCGAGTGCATAGCATGGCATACATAATCGATCCGACTACAGATGGATACTTGAATCGCTTCATGTACTCCCGATCTGTCTCCGTTGTCGGACCTTGAGTCTTGCTCAAGTAAATGCCATGTGACATAGGCAAGAATCCCTTCTTGGAATTCGCCATGTTGTGTTTTTGCAACACCTTGTCAATGTATGCATCTTGGCTCAAACCTAACATCCTCTTTGATCTATCTCTATAGATCTTGATTCCTAGGATGTAGGCGGCCTCGCCCAAGTCTTTCATTGAGAACACTTTCTTCAATGAATCCTTGACTGCATTCAATTCGGGAATATCATTCCCGATCAAGAGTATATCGTCAACATATAGAACAAGAAACACAACCACGCTCCCACTAAACCTCTTGTAGACACAAGGTTCCTTTTCACTTTGAGAGAAGTTCAATTTCTTGACTTCCTCATCAAAGCGCTTGTTCCAACTCCGTGATGCTTGCTTCAATCCATAAATGGATCGTTGAAGCTTGCATACTTTGTTAGCATTCTTTGGATCCACAAAACACTCGGGTTGTGTCATATACACATCCTCTTCCAAATTTCCATTTAGGAAGGCGGTTTTGACATCCATTTGCCAAATCTCATAATCATAGAATGCGGCAATTGCTAACATGATCCGAATTGACTTGAACATGACGACGGGCGAGAAGGTTTCTTCATAGTCAATACCATGAATTTGCTTGTAACCTTTCGCTACAAGTCGTGCTTTGTAAATGGTCAAGTTGCCATCCATGTCGACCTTTCTCTTAAAGATCCACTTGTTCTCAACGAGTTTTACTCCGTTGGGAAGGTCAACCAAGGTCCATACCTTGTTGTCATACATGGATTGCATTTCGGATTCCATGGCTTTTAGCCATTCCTTGGAGTCGGGTTTCTTTCTCATGTCATCAACGGTCAAAGGCTCATCGTTCTCCATAACGAGAACGTCGTGCAAACCTAAATATCTTATAGGTGGACGACTTGGCCTTGCCGATCTTCGTAGGGTAGAAGTTTGAGGTTCTTGAACTTGTTCCACAACGGTTTGTGGACTTTGTTCTTGAACTTCAAGTGAAGGTGCTTCCTCAACATCATCGACTCGCGATATGTTTGAGTTTTCATTTGAGGGAGCTTGTTCGTGAACCTCTTCTTCCACAACAACTTGTGGAATGGGTTCGGCTACAACCTCATTTGGTGCATCCACATTTTGTGCAACCTCATTTGGCACCACATTGGGAACAACCACATTGCCTACTTGAGGCATGCTTTGTTGTTGCGGTTCTTGAATTTCTTCAATCACCACGTTGCTCCCACTACTTCTTCTTGAGAGAAACTCCTTCTCCAAGAACACACCATAACGAGCAACAACTATCTTGTTCTCGTTGCGGTTATAGAAGTAGTAACCCTTCGTTTCCTTAGGGTATCCTACGAAATGACATTTGTCCGATTTGGGTCCAAGCTTATCGCTCACTAGCCTTTTCACATAAGCTTCACAACCCCAAATCTTGAGAAACGACATGCTTGGTTTCTTCTTAAACCAAAGCTCATAGGGCGTCTTCTCAACGGACTTTGATGAAACACGGTTTAATGTAAAAGTTGCGGTTTCAAGGGCGTATCCCCAAAAGGACATAGGCAAATCGGCTTGGCTCATCATTGATCGAACCATGTCAAGCAAAGTTCGATTCCTCCTTTCGGACACACCATTCCATTGTGGTGTTCCGGGTGGAGTGAGTTGTGGAACGATTCCACACTCCTTTAGATAGTTGCCAAACTCATGGCTCAAGTACTCACCACCTCGATCGGATCGTAAGACCTTGATCTTTCGACCAAGTTGGTTCTCAACTTCATTCTTAAATTCTTTGAACTTGTCAAAGGATTCGGATTTGTGACGCATCAAGTAGATATACCCGTATCTACTATGGTCATCGGTGAATGTGATGAAGTATGAATAACCACCACGCGCACAAATGCTCATAGGCCCACATACATCGGTATGTACAAGGTCTAACAAGTCATTTGCCCTTGTCCCCTTGTTAGGAAAAGGCGCTTTGGTCATCTTTCCCATCAAACAAGATTCGCATGTGTCAATTGGCTCGAAAGCGAATTGATCCAAGAGACCAACGGTTTGTAATCTCTTGATGCGTTTCTCATTGATATGACCTAAGCGGCAATGCCACATCAAAGTTGCATTCTCATGTGAAATCTTACGTTTCCTATTGTCATTCTCAACACTCAAGATAAGTCCGCTAGAATCAAGCAAATAAAGACCATTCAATAAATGCGCATCACAAAAACGAACTTCATTTCGAAACAAGGTCAACAACTTGTTCTTTATTACAACATCAAAACCATCCATGTCCAAACAAGAGATAGAGATAATGTTTCGAGTGATAGAGGGAACTAAAAATACATCCTTTAGTTCCAACACAAAACCGGAAGGTAAAGTTAAATCCACGCTCCCAATGGCCATAGCGGAGATGCACGTGCCATTCCCGACGCGGAGTTGAACTTCACCTTTCTCGAGCCGCCTCCTATTCTTTAGGACCTGCACATTTCGACAAATGTGAGCACACGAACCGGTATCGAATACCCAATCGGTGTTAGAGGTAGCGAGAAGGGTTTCGATGACAAATATACCTGAAGAAGAAGGTTGGACGGTTCCCGCCTTCTTGTCGGCAAGGTACTTGGGGCAGTTTCTCCTCCAATGACCCTTGTTGCTACAGTAGTAGCAAACGGTCTCGGGAGTGGCCGGGTTCTTCTTCTTCTTGGAACCCATGGGAGCACCCTTGGCCGAACCTTGGGGCGTCACCGGGCCTTTGCCCTTCTTGGCTTTACGGCCTCGCTTCTTGATCTTTTTGCTCTTGTCACTCACGGCAAGAACATCCTTGGGGCCCTTCTCCTTCTTGAGACTATCCTCCGTCTCAACGAGCATGTTTTGGAGATCATCCATGCTCTTGTCCATGCCATTCATCCGGTAGTTCACAACAAAACCGGTGAAGCTTGGAGGGAGGGAGTTGAGAATGAAATCTTGAATCGCACCCGTAGGAAAGGGCGTATCAAGCTTTTCGAGCTGCCGAAACAACCCCGCCATCTTCATGACGTGTGGCCCGACTTCATGACCCTCCGCCAAGCGAGTGTTGGCGACGGCCTTGATGAGACGGGCCCTTTCGGTGCGGGCCTTGGTTTGGAACATGTTCTTGAGACGAGTGATCATCTCAAACACTCCATATCCACTATCGATGAACTCCTTTTGGAGTTCCGATTCCATGACCGCAACCATCAAGACCGACATCTCCATGTCGTCATTGACGTGCTTCTCATATTCCTCTTGCTTATCCTTTGGATCGGTGTCCTTAGGAGCAGAGGGAATCGGAGTGGAGAGGAGGTACTCCCTTTTTTCAAACCTAAAGGCAAGCCTTAGGTTGCGGTGCCAATCCAAGAAATTAGCACCGTTAAAGGCGAGTTTCTCTTTCTCAAGAAGAGAACGAAGCGTTAAAGAGGAGGAAGACATCTACAACAATTATCGAATTAAAGGTCAATTAGTTTTATGTTTTTAGTTTTAACAAAAGTAAAACTTTCACTACACTTTTAAAGTCCCTAAGTATAGTGATTTCCAAGACCCCTATTTTCATCAAAATGGACCTGCTATGGCACGTCATCCAAAATGATTAGATAAGGTAGGTTCTCCAACCAATCATCTTACCATGACTCTTGGTTCGCATGAGCGAACTTCGCCCCGATGTCCAAACTCTAGTTGGGTCCATCGAAAAGTCACTTCTCACTATTTGCTCCTTGCAAATCTTATCTATTTGCACCCCGACTACCGAATTGGCAATCATGACGTCCGCTTGGGCGGACCGCGCCATGAGTGACAATCGGCGTGAAGGGGATAGAGAGAAGGAGGGCGATTTAACTTATTCGTTTTAGTTTGGGACAAACAATTCATATGACACTTTGTTTGGTGGTCGTGTAAGCATACACCCATACCTAACCTAACAAAATAATCATATAAGCATCTCATAGTTGTGGGTTTGTATGGCTCCCGCTTGCATTAGTTTCGCCACATCGTCCATGGAGCAAAACTAATCTATTTCTTGCCCTCCCACTAAATTCTATAAGGATCTAAATCCTATATAAAATAAAGGTGCAAAATACATGTGAAAGCATCCTATTCCCATCCTAACCTTAGGGGCATGCAAGCCTCACAAGTTACATAAAAAATTAATCAACAAATTAATTAATTAATGGCACCAAAGGCCGCATTACAAACATTCACACATGCATTCATTACAACCACAAGGCATTGAGTCTTGAGCCATACTAAACCCACTATCCACCTACAAAACAAAGTTAGCACATACAAGAACTTTGTTTCCAATTAACGATTTTCAAGCATCTTTGCGTATCGTTTGCCATAAGTAAATTCCGTGTACAAATCCTCAATTTTAAACAACAAAACTTGTTTAAATTCATTTAGAAAGTTCTTTCAACATCCCATAACAGAAAGGAGATCAAACAAGGAGTTTTCTAATTAATTTCAACTAGTTTGAATATTTAGAAAAACAGTAATTTATTAAAAACGTAACTAATGGAATCCAATAAAAGCAAAGGTTTTAGGTCTCCAAAAATTCTCAAATAAATTACTTAAGCTCCTTATCATAGTTGTGATTACCAGTAAAAATTTCAAGAAGAGATCTTACACCATCTGGGAGAATCAAAAATGACAAATCTCTTACAAGTGCACGAAACACCGTTATGAGATTTTCAGATTATCCTCTCAACCATTTGGTCTGTTAGACCACCTTCTAATTAGTTTTTATATATACAATATACATAGAAAAACTAGTTTATTCTATAGCCTAACTATTCATGAAAAGAAAACCACCAAGTTTAGTTCAAAAAGTTCGAGTTACTAACTAAACAACCAACAAATTCTGTACTGGAACAGACTGTCGATCGAAAAGTTCTAGCCTAGTTGAAGGTCCAAATCTCCACGAAAAATTATGAAATTAATTTTCCTGGAATCCTAACTCAAAATAGAACAACTCCATTTAAACAGAATTTTTAAAGGAGTTCTCAGTTGGTTCAGTTTATTAGAACAATCGATTTGCTCAACAAACTGGATCTGACAAGTTCTTTCTTTTCATACTTGAAAACCCACAAATTGATCTGAGCCATGCAACAAATTTTACATGCTCAGAAAGAGCTTCAAGTCCTCTTTAAATCTAGCCATAGAACACTGGTACTTATATTCAAAATATAAATCTTTCAAGCCATTCAAACAGGACAGTGCAAGCAGAAACTGGTTCTGCGCACTGTCGCCATTTTATTCACAGTAAATCTATACTAATTCAGAAAAATGTGAATCGAACGCCAAAAGAATCACAATCCACAGATCTACAACTTTCATGTAGATGGAAAAAACTTCCAGAGAACTTATCAAAGCGAAAAACGCGAAACAACACAGAAAATACCATTTCCAGACAGCAAACAAACGCATCATCTCTACTAATCCGTTAATTAGCCAATTTCTCTTAATTAAGTGTCAAAATAGCTTAAGTACGACCATGTGCTCTGATACCACTGTTAGTTGAGTGCATAATTTTCATTTTATGATTAAATACTACTAATTATCCATAAACAATCATGCACAAACACGGATCTTGCACTAAGCCATTCACACAAGAGAGAAAGGTTCAAGGTATACCTCTCTTGAACTAGTAATCAAGAGGCTCGAACCGGCTAGGTTGTAGGTGGTTGTGCTCACGTCTAGCTCGCGCCTCCTTGTCGAATCGCCTCGAGTCCACTTGGTATTAACCAAATCCTCTACAAGTTATGCTAGTAACTTGGAGGAGATGCCTAATCCCTAGCTTTCTCAATTCTTCTAGCAAATCAACAAGTTATTTGTGGAAGAATGGAGGGCTCAACACATGAGCAATAGGGAGAGATGGGAGAGAGGGAGGCGCACACCAAGGGAGGGGCGGCTAGGTTAGTGGGAGAGAGAGAGAGGGGGATTTGCAACCATCCACATCCTTATATAGAGTGCAAACCCTACCTACCTCACACTAACTATTTACCAAATTGCCACCCCACCTACCACCTTGTTTGGCCGGCCACAATAAGGGCCTTTATGGGCCAATTGCATTGCCTCATGGGTCCACTTAATCATTCATTAAATGGCCTCTCTTGTTGCTCTCAATTTGGATCCCTATTGGGCCTTTAATTAATTATTTAATTAAAGCCCTATAGAATGCACATGTGTTAAAATAAATAATTATTAACTTAATAATAATTATTTAGGGATTAGATAATGCATTAATTTATTTCTATATGATCCCTTTGATTTAATTAATTATAACGGTCTACAACGCTATTTAATTAATTAATCAACTCATCATATTTTGCAATACCAATTATTGCAAATAAATAAATAATGCAAGCATGGTTAAAACACCAATTCTGTGTGACCCTTTGAGGATTTATGCTACGTTGGACATGGAGTTAAATCGCTATTTAATTCCAATAATCATAAGCGGTATCTAGCAACACGTTATGATTCCCAATTCGCATAAATAGTGTACAGCTACAATATTTCAATCCTGCATAAGAGAATAATAATATATCTCTATTTTGATTCCTATGCCTCACGATATCATCGTATAATCCAAGATAGGAATGTGTCATTCTTGCAGATTATACGTTTCTTGATCTAGAGATAATTGTATCAGTTGCTAGCAAACAATCTATCTCCATCAAGGGGCCCAAACAGATATCGTCACTCACTAAGTGAATTAATGAGGGACATACGGTTTTCTTGACTATTTAACTTTTCCCCGCACAATTCAAGAGAACATAAATAACGTCCGTATAGCAGCCCTTATCGGGAATCAGCGGTAGACGATATTTATTGAACCTATCCTCATGTGGAAAAGATAAATATCTCAAACTTAGAATCAAAATCATAACGAAATAAATAATGACACCAAAACACAATCCATATATTTATTTCGTTGGGTCATGTCCTGTACTATGTTCAATTAACATAAACATATGCAATTAAGTTGGTTACTCTTAACCTTTGATTTATAGAACTTAATCAACACTTAACTTGCATACTAATCTTATTGATAATTAATGTTCCTTGTTAATTATCAAGATTATGGACGCTTTAGATTTATTGTTGTCATTTACTACTAAATGAATCACAGTGATCTATAATTCAGATCCTCAACCTGAATGAACTGTCAACACATAAATCAAGGAACAAATGATATAAAATCATCCATAACATAAAACCATAGAAGTAGCCAAATATGATTGGCTTCTAGGACATATCTCTAACACATATGACCCTAAAACTTTTCCTAAGGATGCAACTCTTTTTATCAAGAACTTACAGTATTTCCTATTTACTAAGTAAGACAAAAACCTCTTGTTCTAAGGGAATGAACCCCAATTTCAAACTTATTCTTACAGAGAGATGACAAAAGGGACTACTCACTATATATATTACTGGGAGATACTGACATAAGGACACAAATTTCATGAAATAAGGGACTCCTGCATATATGACTCAACTTTCTACATATTATAACTTTTCTCTATCAATGAATACAGGTTCTTTTGCAAACATACCTTGGACATTCATTCTATTATATTTTTACTAAGTTCAGCTACTTATGTTATTTAGTTTGCATATGACAGTTAAGGCAACTAAACATATATTGGAACATGACCAAAGACATGAGTGTGCGCTCTCTGGCAAGCACCCCCCATGCATAAGGCCATGCTCTGTGATATAGTTTTATTTTAGTCACTTTTAGAGTATTACAGAACTCATCGACACTTGTGAGTGTGCGCTCTCAGGCAAGCACTCCTCACTCATGCCTCTGAACCCCAAAACAGTGTTGACAAGTGATCTACGTAAGGAGTCTTCTAGGAACTAGTTTGTAGCTGTAACAGAAACAAGCAAAACAAAGAAACAAACAAAACCAGAAAGGAAGAAAAGAAGAGAGGAAAGAAAATTTTTATTCATCAATAAAAGAACAGTACAATTGTTTCCTTTCTACCTTTTTCTTCAAAATCCCTTTTTTTTTACAAGTCTTTTCCTAAAACGATTTTGGCAGCACCTTAGTGTGTTTCTCCAAAGTGCCGCCCCTAATCTTCCATCTGAGACTTCTTTTATAGGCATGAGTTAGGTTTTGCTTCTCAATTGACCCTGCCATGTGGCCTCTCCTCAGATTTTCGAAATCTGATCAAGGGCTGAGATGTTGTGATGGAGAACCGCCTTACTTTTCCAAGCTTTGCTTCACTTCTTTCTTTTACTGTTTGATTATACTCTCCAAAGGGTATTTGACATTTGGCATTTAATGCTTTGTTTCAGCTGGGTCCAGTGGCATGCTCCCTTGACTCACTACTCTTTACTTGCGTTATGTAAGCAATTGGCTTTGGTATTGAGTGCTCACAGCTGCTGCCTGTTTGTTTGTGATTTCAGTTCATTCCTGTCTCGATCTAATAGCACTGGTGAAGGCTACCCATTTTTACTTGAAAGCAATCATGAGGTGTTGGCAGCTTCCTATTGGCCTATCTTGATATAACAAGTGGGACCCAGTGCCATTTGGCAATTGAGTAGAAGGCAAGCATCCAATGGTTGGTTAGCATATGAGGGCTGAGGTTCATGGAGGGAGTGCCTTCAATAATTGGTAGGTTGCTGGTGTGGTATGATTTGTACGCTGCTTCCTTCATCAACACATATGCCTTTTGATCATCATCTAATGGCTGCAGGATGCTCCTTGGGGATCAAGTTTTTCTACTGGCGTTCAAGTCACATGGGGAGGAGGGGGACCAGTGAGATAACCTTCTTTTCACTTTTCACTTTTCTCCTCTCAAGTTCAACCAAAAAGCAACATTGTCTCCAGTAGATTTGGTGGCAATTAACATTTGTTCTCAGTCATTACAGCATCTAAGTACCATGTTTAACATGCCTCCTTAATCAATTGAATTTGTTGACCATTGTTATGCCAAGTTTGACCAACAGTTGTCTGGTTATGGCACCAATTGGCATTTCTCATCACTTAGGCATAATTTGATTGCAATTGGCCACATAGAATACATTGTTACACATCCAGGAAGGTGTGTGAACCATGGATTTGATACTTCACTCATCCAATTTGCTCAATTTTGAGTTCTTCTTTCTCACTGGCTTGATCTTTTCTTTTGAAATTGGGCGCCATAGAGTTCACTATAGGGGTCGGGAGTGGTACCACCGTATTCTCCTCATCATGAGCTTTCCAGCGGTATCAAGAATTCCGACAATGGTGGAGGGAATCGTCGGATTGGGTTTTGTCAGAGGCGGAGAAGAGCTTCGTCTCCGATTCCTTTTTCTTTTCTTTCCGTTTAATTGTGGGGCCCATGGACGAGACCCAATGGCAGCTTGCCATTTGTGACTTGTGAGGAAGTGAATTGCCGACAGGTGGGGTCGAGTGCGAGAGAATGGGAGAGGAGCCAGTCGTGGCTCGCCAGCTGTGCGCGAAGAGGTGAAGTTGGACAAATCGGATTGGAGAAGGAAGCTTCTAGGCCAACTTCTCCATTTTCATTCATAATGGATCCGTCCATTTCAGAGAATTTCCATGATTTTACATTAAATTGTTTGGATGCCCTCTCTTTATTATTTGATCATGTAAGTTTGCATGGATTCTCATAAAAATATGAGTAACATAATAGTCATGGATTTTCTATTTTTTGGATTTTTAAACTAATTAAATGAATTTTCTAAAGTTTATAGAACAATTCATATAATTAATTAATTTATGCATCCTTGTTGCATCTTTCTAGCTTCTTGTTTTGTCCAATGATCCATGATGTTTATGTCACATTTTCTCCTATTAATATTGAATATTAAACACTAAATTAATACAGTCATATGGTGAACTGTATTAATATTAATATTAATATCGATATTATGGCTTTAGTCCATGCGCGTCTTTTGTTTAAAAAAAAATTGACCCCTTCCCTCTGAGAGTCAGGACCCGTCATGCATTCATGGGCCCCACTTCAATCGCCTGTGAACTGTTGAATTTTTCTTATGTGGCAAAAAATAGAGGTAAACACGGTCTTAAATGGGTATTATTAAATAAATAATCTTATAATAAACTTTCTGAAAAATCCAATAACTATCCAACATTTTTTCCTAATATAAATAAAGATAACAAAATTTAATAACACTAGAAAATAAAGCAACTGATACAACATTTATATCAGCCAGCATAAAATAAATAGTTATAATAATAAATTTAAAATAAAAAATGAATTTGCATTGAGCTTGTATACAAATCGTTAGTTTGGTCCACATGAAATATCTTGAAATAAACAATAGATATCTAATATTTTCTTTATTATGGTATAATATTTTTTGCATCATTAAATTAACAAGCGACCATTTATATACTCTCTATGCACCTCTAACTATAAAATAATAATAATAATAATAATAATAATAATAATAATAATAATAATAATAATAATAATAATAATAATAATAATAATGAAACTAAGGCTACAGATTAATCATTAATTAAATATGAGATTTTAACCAATCTCAATTATCCTAATTCTATAACCCGATAAATAGGTTTTTTTAAATTTATATACTTTCATAAACTAAAAAGAAATTGAAAAAGTTTCATACCTCTTGCGATAATCTTGTAAAAATCAAGAGAAACTGAAAGTATTGTTTTTTCCTTCTCACAGTATTTGTGTGTGCGTGTGTTTTCCTTTTTCTTTTTTTTTTTTGTACTCAATGGCGGCTAGGAAAATTTATCAATTATGGTAATTTCTTTATTACTTCAATAGTTCAATTGTCTAATTGACAGAGGGTATTTTAGTCTTTAGAAAAATATTAGAAGTGTTTTATCAATAAAAGGAGTGTCAAAATCACTAGCACATATGTACGTGCACAGTTTCAAGATCTGGTGTGGCAACTTGTCATGTTTTTGTGTGTGGTTAGCCGACCCATCCAAATCTATTTTAGTACGCAACACAAGAAATTACACAAACATACATGCCAAAAAAAAAAAAAAAAAAATCCAGCGCCAACATTACATAGAAGTATTGAATTTTTTTTGTTTGACCCCAAATTATGTTACAATTTCATCCAATTTCTTTCTTACTTTTTAGCCCATCTATTTTCTTTTATTACATAATCAATAATCTTCAAAAATTTTAGATAGTCGAATTACATAAAAATACAAGATATCGCACAACAATAACAGAAGAAAATACATAAAATATAAAACATTATTGTTCGTGCATTTTAAATTTAAGTTAAACAAAGACATTCTTAAAATTCTAAAGCAGTATTAATTATCCTTTTTATCTGATTGTAATATAGTGATGTCTCACCAAATTGCCATGGGCATATATTTTTGCCACATCCTTTAATATGTTTCTTTTCCTCCACAGCAAATTGTAATATTATTCTCCAATATTTTTTTGAATTGGTATTCTCCAATTGATTAACACGTGAAAAGTTTACTTGGATGACTCATTTCTTCTCGGTGTAGACTGTAGACGCATATTATTATGGGTGTCAAACGTTAACAACGGAAGCGGAACAGGATGTTCCGTTTTCCGTTCCGTTCTAGCACACGGAAATGAAATCCATTCCGTTTTCGTTCCGTTTCGTGAAACGGAACAGAAAAATGTTTCGTTCCTCATTTTCCACTGATTTCAGTCTATTTTCCATTGATTTCAGTCATTTTTCGGTAAAACGGAACATTAACGTGCAGTACCACCTGTTTCGTTTCCGTGGAACCCGTTCCGCTTTCTGCAACGTAACCAATTTTCCTTCCGTTTCCGTTCCGTTCCGTCCGGAACGGAAACGTTCGAAACGGTACCAAATTGACACCCCAACATATTATATAGACCGAGGTCAAACCTCGACTTGATAAAAAAAAATTCCTTTCTGGCAAAATCTTCTGCTCTTTTATGATCCAGTCCCTCGAAAATAGGAAAATTTAAAACATCTAAGCAACATCAAACCCTTCTAATTAATCAAAGTATACGTTTATACTTTATACTAATAAATTACCTGAGAGAACATTCCAAATCAAACAGTGCCAAAAAATTGTTAGGAATAGAAATTTTATATCTTCTAATTTCTTAAAAATATTTTATGAAAATTAGTAGTGCTGTACAAGAAATAATAAAACCCGTCCGAACCAATTAACCCATCCAACCCGACCCATATTTTAACAGGTTCAAACATTATTCGGGTTGGATCGGGTTATAATTTTACTAACCCGGTTGTATTGGGTCGGATTATAATTCAAAGGTTCTTAACCCAATTTGTACCCGACCCGTCTAGATCCTTTAATTAAATATTCCTTTTCAATTTTTTATTTTTTCCACATAGTTTTTTCTAAATCTATGTTGCAAAATTTTCCGTCAATCTTTAACTTTGAGTCATTTATACTGTATTTTCACAATGAATTATGAAGTTCTATAAAATTTAAAATTAGCTTAAATAAGGTCGTTTATATAAGATAGTTGGACTTATTATAATTAATGTATTTATAGATTCCTTGATTGCTTAATTTTATAGACTTATAATATTGTGTGAATAAGCTAACAAAATATAAAATTTACATGCAACCTATCTAATAAAAAAAAACGAAATAACAACAGAGGTATTCGCATAACTTATTTGAATTTATATTTTTTGAATATATTGAAACACAATTTAAAATTATGTAGCCTTAAAGGGAACAAAAATATAAAGTTTAGTATTGATAGCTTTTTTTCCGCCAAATTCTATCCTTTATGTCATAACCCGTTTAACCCAAAAATCCATAAAAAATCCATAAATAAAAAATTATATGGGTTGGGTTGGTTACGTGGTGGGTCAACTAAATAAAATTTTTAACCCGGTGTAATTGGATTGGGTTGAAATATTGATAAATTATTACAAATCCGTCTGTTGCACAGCTCTAGAAATTAGATTTAATTTATATTTTTTTTAACCGTAAAGTTGTATTTGCAATGAGAAATTTACCTTACTGAATATTAAGTTTGTTGCTAGTTTTAGCTGTGTAAGTTAAACTACGAGGATTATTATAAATGTTAACCAACATTAGAGACCTCAGTTTTCTTTAGCAATGTTTGACCTGTTTTGCAATTTTCCAAAATTAATTAAAACTAGCTATAGTATCGCGGTTAACACGATGAATGTTAGATTAAAGCCGAATTTTCTATTTTTTTAACAAAAAATATTGGCCTTTTAAAAGTTCGTACGACCCAGAACATCAAAAAAAAAATATCAATCTAAAAAGTTTTGAACGAAATTTTAGAAGTCCAAAATAAAAAATATATATATTATTGGATTGAGTGAAATTTTCTAAGAATATTCATAACATTTAATTCATAAATAATATGAAAAAATTGCAAACAGCCCAAAAAGATTATGGAATATATAGATTTTTTTTAATAATAATTATATATAGTTGGATATTCAAATATGATTCATTCGAATGAAGGTTCTCCAGAGCGAATCCAGTACCTTTATGTAAACGACAGAGTAGATTTTCATGTTCATAAAAAAATATTATTAATTAAGGTTATCAGCCACGCAGCCTACTACTCTAAAAATGAATAAATAAATTAGTAGAAGGTTTTATTATGTTTATATTCATTTGGTTCGATTTTACAAACATATATTTGCAAAACTAAACAGAATGAGTATAAAATTTAATTTATAATAATACTTACATTTATTAACTTCATAATTACCAATATGAGTATATATTACACTTAATAACAAAAATATTTTACACGAGATTTAATAAGTTATTAATCGTCCGAAACTGAACTATAAACCAAAACTTAAACAAACAAAACCAAACAACCAATTTCGTTAAAACAAATTTGAATATGTTCAAATCAAAGTAACAGAACGGTTTTAAAAGTCTGCATTTTTTTCCTCCATGAATTAAGTATGATACATCAAAATTAGACCAATCATACGAAACGCCGAAAAAAAATGATCATCCCATTTTCCATGCATTCAATAACATCATCTGTTCAAAATCCACCGCATCCTAACACACTTAATTAAACAAAATTTGTTTATGAGGAGTTTTTTTTTTTTGTTATTTCCTTCCCTTTGCATCCATTATTTTGTTATATAAATAAGTTTCTCTTGTGCCATTTACAAATATCATTTGAAGCGCTAAACAAAGAAAAGGAACACAGTTAAACAGTTTGTCGAAGTCGCTTCACATTGTTCAATGGCGTATTCTTTCGTATTTGTGCCACTCATGCTAGTTCTGTCTCTCCTCTTGTTGGTCCCAATCAACGAAGGTAAAATCAATGGGGAAAACACATCCATTCTAGTGTCTTGAAATTTTTCTTTTCCAATTATATTTCGAATTTAATATGTGAAAACTTTAGTTTTGATATTTATTAAAATTGAAATAATTATCTTAGATAATATTTTCTGAGTAGGATCTCCAACAATTACTTCTTTTACGACCAAAAATTTATTAGAAATATCTCTTAATATATCATTCGTATGCCGGCCTCAGATATTTGTTGTCGTTTAGATGAAATTAATTCCCCGATTACCTCACCCATGCAGGTAAATTTCCTTTTGTTAATCATAAAACATACATAGTATAAATCATATATTTTAGTAATGGTAAATTCAGGTTTTTTAAAATAATGTATACTTTTGGATAAATATGCAGAATAACATGGTCTGCTCAGGCATATAAATTGAAAATAATATCAAATCTAATTGGGTCATTTTTTTCAATATTTCAATAGCTCAATATTATCTCATTTTATTTCTCAAAACATAATTCATTGAAGCAACTTTATATGTATGCTAACAGGATCGACCATAGACTCCAGCTACAAGCCACATCCGTCATCAACCGTATATATACGTGACCCAAGAATCGGAGAATACATGCCATTTTCTAATCAACCTAGTCAGCCATTTCAGAAATGTGCTTCATGTAAATGCTGTGAAAATTCAAACAATTGTCAAACGACTTCTTGTTGCTTCAGAATAAATTGCAATCTTCCAGGAAAACCCTTTGGTACTTGTGCATTTCAACCCTATACTTGTGGTTGTAGTCAATGTCCGTCATGAATTTCTTTTTTTTTTTTCTCCTAATAAAATGTGATGTGACTGTGTGGAGGCGATTATTAATAGTACTCTGATTGTAATAAGAATAAGGTTCTTGGTGTATCTTTTAATATATGGATGTTTTCTTAAATAGAAATGTTTTTTTATTTTTTATTTTTATTTAACAAAAGAGCTTAAATGACATAATTTCAATGTCTGCACAAAATATTTTGGTCAGCTTTGAGCTTGCATCTTCATATTATTTCATAGGAAAAGTATTGTTTCGTCAAGGTCAGTTACATTTTTAAATACATTTACTGATGAATGAAAAAATATTTAATATCATCTTTGTCCTACTGATAAAGGTTTTAAAAAATTCCTAAAGATCAATGGCCTATTTGGTGTGGTCTCAAAAATGTAGTTGCAACATAACCCGACAAAATTAAAAATAATACTAAAATATTCATATATTTCGAAAATATTACTAAATTAATCGGAATTATATAAATAGTATCACACTATCATTCTTTCACAGAATGATATTAGCCATTCACTCCCTAACGCACTTTCTTTCAGCCTTTTGGAGTGTTTTTTTAATATTTTTTTTAAACCTTAACATAATAAAGTACAATACTGATGATATCTTAATATATATATTGCACCCATTCACATTTGTTAGTGAATTTTAACTAAGATTAACAAAGAAAAAAAGTAAAATGCGCACAAAGTTTTATTTGCATTTGTCTATCGGGTTCAAATTTTATGCAGGATTTCATTTAATTTGAATTTGTTGTTTGGATTCCGTTGGATCTAATAGCATACAAATTCCATCCAAATGATACTAAATTTGTTCATATTTTATAAAATAAAATTCTAATAAAATAAAATGAAATGAAATCCCATGTTAAAAAAATAATTGATCAGGCCTTAATGTTACTGGAACTAAAAGCCCCAAAAAAGAATTGTCGCTCTTACCCGACATATATATTCCTCGTTCCTCTCAGTAATTTATTTACTCCCACTTTTCAATAATTATGATTGACGAACAATATTGGTCAGTTATTAGTTCCACCAGAGAATAAATCACATTTCTACGGCTAGTTAAAATATACTTTAGATCATATCGATAAATCTACGGATACAAATACACGAAAGGTTGGGTTCGAGTTCACAAGTAGACCTGTCAAACGTTAGAGGTGGAAACGGAACAGCCATTTCCATTTAATGTTCCGTTTCGGTAACGGAACGAAATGACTGTTTCATTTCCGTTTCGTTTCGCCAAACGTAACAAATTTTTGTTCCATTTAACGTTCCGCCTCACATTTCCTATTGATTACAGTCCATTTCCGTATTCCGTTCCATTTACGTTAACAAATTTCGGTTCCGTTTTCGTTCCGTTTCTGAAAACGGAATCCATTTCAGCTTTCATTTAACGTTCCATTTCGACGGAACGGAACGGAACAACGGAACGGATGTTAATACTGACAGGCCTATTCACAAGATGAAGCTGAATATATGAATGGAACAATAAATGCGACGACTGTTAGATTATACAGCAGTTGTAGTCTTGTAGAGTTACTGTTACTTTATTAAAGTCAAAACGAAACGGTCAAGACTCAAGACCTCCATAGACCAGGTCTACAAAAACTTCCTCTCCCCAGACCCCAGTTGGTCACAAACCGAGGTGGATTCCAACCTGACAGTCATGAAAAGCTGAGCAATAGAGCCGTTGGGTTCCACCAACTAAATTCAAATTACTTTCCAAATACCTTCCATCTCCAGCTTCCAAAGAGAGGCTGAGAGAATGGATGACGAATTGTTTGAATATCTGGACTCCCTTTGGTTCTTCTCTTGTGTTCTCAAGCCATCTTCCCAGCTTCTCCCTCAAAATGCTCAAATTAGCAGAACAACCCATGACCATGAGTATACCAACGCTGAGAAGCAAGATCAAGCAGTAGAAGAGCAAGAGATAGAGAAGGAACCATGTCAAGTAAATTCAAAGGTAAAAGAAAGTTCCAATTGCAAGGAAATAGTAGTTCTAGAGAAGCATAGGGTGAAGAGAAATGGTAAACGAAGCAAGAACAGGGTACAGAAGTGGGTACAACAGAGTTCTGCTGCAATGCAATTGGAAAACAGAACGCCATTTTCTGTGATTTATGACGACCAAATGAGAAATGGCGCACGCAATGAGCGAGATGGTATAGGCTCGCATTTTGGGAACTTGATGATGCCTCCAGTTAGGGATGATTTAGAAATGAAGGCACAACTCAGATCATGGGCTCATGCTGTTGCTTGTTCAGTGAAGTGAGGGTTTTTAGTTATAGAGTATTTTTTCCCTAATTCAAATGGGATTGTAATTTGGTTTGTAATTTTGTATTATTTTCCTAGATGTTCTTTCGTTTGTAATGTTAACTATATTTTTTAAGAAATGGTGATATCAGTTAAGAAAATGATTAGAATTTTTCCTCCTGAATTTTACATAGCATAAATCCTGCCAAATTTGGTTAATAATGCCCATGCTAGCGATTTATAGCTATAATGTAAGAAAATGGTTGCCCCTTCTTGCAGATGTGCCACACCCACAAGGTACGAATATAACATGCATAAAAGAGAAAAATTTACAGTATGTAAAATTACAATATACTATATTGCTATGCTGTAGTGCTGTTAGTGGTTTTCTTATCATTTGTTTTGCATTTCCTCATAATAGTATGTTTATGTTTTTAATTTGCTGACCACACCTTTCCAAAATGTCGTACTTTTTTTCTGCATTGCTCAGCTTTCAAAATTAATAGCAGCCATCATTTGTCTTCCTAAAAAATTTCTGTACTAACAATCAAGCAATGAATTCTCTAAATTCCAGGAAACTTCAATGGCAAAACTAGGTCAATCTTAATGGATTCAGTTAAAAAAAATCAAGTATCGAGGCGGATTTAACAGCAAAAACAGGACCATAGTTTAATATCAGTCTTTGCCTCTTTGGGCAGGATTAAGGGAAACAAACTGTTGAGGCAACAATTTCTGTGGATATAGAAAAATTTCGTGACTTGCATTAACCAATTGTAAGGCTAATAGTATTTCATTTCTATATCAGACAAAAATAAGAGAAATTCCAGAAAATTTCAGAAACTTCACAATGACTACTTTTTTTAAAAGATTTTTTTTAAAAATATCAACCAACGAAACTGGCTGTGCTTTTTTTTTTCATCTAAACCTTCCTTCACTGAAATTGTTAAACAGTTGTGAAGTTTAAGTTCTTCAAGAAGAATATGGTATAAACAACTATGTAAGAATGTTGAATGTTTTCTTATTTACACTATTATGGTGGGCTATAGTAAAAGCAAGAGAGCAACAAGGAAACTAGAATTTGAAGCTCTCTGCAACTAATGAGCATTTTGAATATCAGGAACAAAATAAAAGAGTTTCTATACATTAATTACTACAAAACCTTATTATTCATTTGTCTTTGGAGGACATGGCCTCGGGAAGTTTGAAAGTTGGGGGCCGATCGGCACCTTTTCTGGAATATTCTCTCCACCTCCTCGCTGCTTCAGCAGCTCTTTTTGCTCTTTCCTTTGTCTCCTCTTCTGGTAAGCATACATCATTTTTTAATATTAGTCAAAATTTTAGTCCATAACAAAAGAAATTTGGTATATGTATGTATATAGTAAAGGAATTGAGGAATAAACAAAGAAGTTTTGAGTTTTCAATTTTGAAATGTTAATAACACCATAAACTTGTGACATTTGAAGTTTAGAACTCTTCTCAATGAAGAAATATGTAAATAAACAAGGTTCAAATTAGCAGCTTCAAGACAACTCCCAAATTTATTAATGCATGTTGAAAAATACCTGTATTTTGGTAACCCTTTGGTTTTCCCCAAACATCACTCCAAGACCCGGTCCACCATTCCTCTTTATCTGAATCCTTTTGCTTCACCATCTTAGACCTCACCTTTTCCTGCAATGGTGTTATACATTTTAGATTAAAATAGAAACCCAATATCTCAATTTAGCACCACACCAAAAGACATCAATTGCAGATTTACAAAATTAGAAAACAATAAAAAATTGGCAAAGGAAACCTACCAAGACTTTAGCCTGCCTTTTTTCCCATCGCGAGCTCGCCTGTCATTATTATAACAATGTGCAATAAAATAAGCAAAGCAACTTCAAAAAAATTAACAATAATGGGCATCTACCCCAGATTAACAAACTCTGTGCTATTTATGTAATATATAAAATAAGCTGGAGAAGTATCCAAATAGAACATCTTAAGCTTTATTAACGTAACAAACAAAAATGTTATGAAACACGTAGCTTCCATGTTGTATAGTTTGATTCATTTTGACATGTAGAAACATTAAGAACAGAAATTATGGAAATGTCACTATTAGAAAGGAGAATTTAGCATGGTCTTAACTTCTGAGTTTTATTTTTCTTTGGAACATTGAACTGCAACATACAGTTTTCAGCAACCAGGCAAAAGTGATAGAGGAAATTCTTAAGTTTTGTGCAAATAACAAGAAGTCAAGAACAATCAAGATTACCATTCGAAAAACATCAAGTGTACCTCCCATTCCCGCTAGCATTAGCCCAACCTGTAAAAAACAGAGGGAACAATCTCCTTTTAATTCTAGAATCCATAACGCATAGTTGTTTACAAGGCTCTCAAATTCAAGACCCAGGAGCATAAATTGAAGTCTAGAGTCAAAAGTGCAAAAGAACCAACTACTTAAAATTAGAAACAAAATAAGCAAAATCAATGATTTCAAATTGAACAAATATTATCTGAGCAAAAAAAAAGAAAGAAAAATGTGAGGTAAAACGACGATAGAACTTACATTAACTCTCTCCACTCTGCGCATTTCATCTTCTAAAAGAGAGATTTGTGCCGCTGATGTCCAGTGAATACAATCAACAGGGCTGATATTTTCAATCAATTAACACAAATAGATTAGCTTTATTAGTTCTATGTATCAAATGTGTTTACTAACTTTTATCAACTCGGTCCTCATTTCTTAAGGTTATACCATCTGAATAAATCCATTATATCCCCAAAAGTAATAATCAAATCCCAGAATCTGTCTTAACAAGTATGATAGTAGACTAGTAGGCCAAGTTAATGTATACTGGATTGATCTTGAGATAATTTGTACTAAATAAAAATTTTAAAAACATTAAAGCCTTTGAAAGTTTGTAATAACATACCAACTCTCAATTGCTTCTTGAATTAAATTGGGATTTCCAGATTGACAATGCACTCTGGCTCGGCCAAAGTCTTCTTCAATTCGAAACACGTCAGGGCAAATGTTTGCACAATTTTTACATCCTATTTAGATATAAAGGCAAACTATAAGACATTCATATGGATAATTCATTATAACCGTACAAAATGATATAAATTGGTGATATAAAAATTCTAAATTGTTTTTCCTGCTTGTTTACTCAATCGGCAATTATTTACAGTTTCCAAATATAAAAGTATCCAACATTAGCCGTCTTCTCTTCTTAGATTTTCTTAAAAAGCACATCAAATAAATGTGGTTTTAGGCAACTAAAAATTAAGAAAACATTAATCAGTTCCTGTTAAAATTTGAGGTAAACATTTAAGAAACTATTTTACTGAGATCAATAATAGTAATTATTAATTCATTTCACAGGAGATTAAATAATCAGTTCTTTTAATTTGGTTTCCAAGTTACATACTAGCACCAAACTTTTAAAAAATCACAATATATCAATGAGAACCGAAAAAATGATGAAGTTACCTATGCAACTAAACTCGTCAACAAAGGCATGGTCCTTGGTGGCAGTGTCATCTAAGAAAGGATTGATGGCAGTCAATGCATAACCATGTATCTCATCATACACCATCCTTTGGACCGGATCACTCAATACCTGCTCCAATTTATCTTATTTATGTTAAAACATTTCCTCACGCATAACTAATCAGAAAATTTCCCTGTGCAACACTGCAAAACCTTGATATTAAAATGCTACCTGGATAAATGGGACTTATCTTCTCAGCATATTCTTGCAAAATTTGCCCAACAACCTTCATACTTGAACCTTCCCAAATTACCACTCTAAAAATGCCAAAACTACCCCTCATTTCTCACTAATATACTTAAAGACATCCCATATACAGCTGGGGAAGATGAAAATATCAACATTTCTAGCTGTAGATTTTATACTTTATCAAGAGCTAGCACCCAAAAGGCCAAAACAAAATCCAGCCCCTTGCTCAAGAGTGCATATTATTAAGAATTTGAGAGAGAAAATGTGGATCAATGCAGTTAGAATGTTCTAAGACAAATTAAATTCAAAATATATTGACATATCTTATTTACAGGGGTATACATGCAAGATGAATGTCATTCAGTATGGGTATGCATTATAAATTGAAATTCCGTAATACGCAAAGGAAACTTTCTGATAATAAATTAAATCACCAATATCTATGTTCTGAAGAGAGCTTTGAGTACTGTACCGTATAGATTTCGTTGATGAACATACAAAAGTTGGTCACATCAGGGTCATTCCCACTCAAATCGGGATGGCACGCTTTCATGCAATTATAGTAAGCTTTCTTTATTTGCTGAGGTGTTGCATCTGGCATCTAATTGCACATTTTTATCAATTAATTAAAATTCATCTGAAATAAACAATACTAATCAATGTTTATGTACATCACTAATAATTCTGAACTAATACTGGACTTCAATGTGGAAACTATTACTTAAAAAGGAATCACTTCCTTCTTTATAAATCTCTTTTTTTTAATCGCCAAAAATATATGAAGAACAACTAGCAATTCACAACAATTTCCAATAAAGCTTTTAAAATTGAAACAAACTAGATCCAGTACCAATAGAACAAGAAAGTTGACCCAAGCACTTATATTATTCACAAATCAGTGTGAATTATACAATTTTTGTTCCTAACATGAAAAAATTACAAATACTTACCACACCAAGCACCGCATAGTAGTCATCCGCAACATCATTCGTCGAACTGGCCTCTCCAGTGACAGCAGCCATGGACACATCTCTCCTCCTCCACCTGCGATTCAAGCTGAGGGGCCCGCTTCTGACAACAGTCCGCCATCGGCTGATGGAGGGAACGAAATTCCTCGCTTTGATTAGAGAATCGGCGCACACTGGCGAAAGAAGCTGCGCCATGGAAGAAAGAGGAGGTAAGAAGATCTAAGATTTTTATTTGTATTTTGTTTTAATTTTCTTTTTTATGTGTTTGCTCTCTTCGCGCCTCTTCTCTCCTCCTGCGCCACTACTGCTGATTTTTTTTTTTTCCTCTGCGGTCGTGTAAGCAGAATTTACGACTAATTACGTACTCCGTTGAGGGAAGTGATCCACTAATTCCTTGGCACGTCAGAATTTGTAAGATGAAGTACATTGTTATGTGACGGTACGATGATTGCGCAGTTTGTTTTCTCCTTAGAAATCTGCCTTTTACGTTAGAAAGCCCTTTGGGCTTTTGTACAGGACCGAACTTGCTTTGAAATTAAATAAGGCTTATTCAGGATGAAACCAAACGTATCTGGAATAAGTCTTATTTCGAATAAGGGCTTATTCAACTTCTTATTTTAATTTCACAATATTGATGGAATTAGAATAAGGGGTTGAATAAGCCCTTATTCAGAATAAGGCTTATTCCGGGTGCGTTTGGTTTCATCCTGAATAAGCCTTATTCGAAATAAGGCTTATTCATTAATCATACCAAACACACCATAAGTACTTGACTGAACTTGATCCAATTGATGTTACAAAAAGCTGAAAAGTGTTACTATTAACTTTAAAACAATCAGATCATTTTTCAAAAGCATTTATTCAAGCACAATTAAAGAAAAGGATTTTAATTATGTTTTAATTATAATGATTAAAAAACAAAAACTATGCTGCTATAAAAAAATTACAAAAAATATTTAGGAAAAAAAATCATAATTTCTAAACAAAAAATGGTCATAAAATGTTGTTGTCCTTTCTGGAAATTTTTTAAAATATTTATATATTTCTATTGTTGGGGGCGCTATTCAACAGTGGGTACGGTCCCACGGAGTTCTGTAGGGACAATGGAATCGTCAAGAATAAAGATGGAGACGACAGACGAGACATGAAGTCTCCTCCCTGCTGACATGGCACCTTCAAGACCACCAGTATTTTTTTTTTTTTAACAAAAATGAGGGTCAAGCCCAAGACCACCAGTATTACTTGCACGAAACAAATACTGTACCAACTCCTGCCAAATTTTGTGGTGCAGCTCATTTCTTGCGACCCACAAATATCAAATATTGAAGGATTTTATAGACGGCAGCTTATTTTAGCTTTTTATTCGCCTCTCATTGAATTATTTTATCTACTGATCCTTTCAAGGATAAAAAGCAATAAATTTAAAAAAAAAAATCAGTTCTCGTTTTTCACCATGTATTTCTTCGGTTTATCCTTGTAACTGCACTTGATTTTTTGTTTTAAATATCACATAAAGATTCCCAAGATGTCATTGATAATATCTAAGACATGGATTTATTTAGAATAACTACTCTCATATTAAATGTGCCACTATCTTCAACTCAGGTAGTACAAATCATTGTTAGCTCAACACTTTTTCATTTATTTTTAAGTTTTAAAATTTCGTATGTCGAATCTAAATATTTTATCTCATTTAATTTCTAAATTTGGTTGCCATAACATGTTGCAACTTTTTTTAGTTTATTTGTTACTCGTTCAAAATGTCAAAATAATTTGACCTATTAAATTTAGTTAACAAGATTCATGAATTTTAATATTTGATCAATATCAAATTACTTCAAAAAATTACAAACATTTTTACAAATGCGTATGTCATCATTTAAAAACAAAATAATCAATAGTTTAGATTTGATATTTAATTTTAAATTTTAAAATATAAACATAAAAAAAGATGTTTGATGAATTAAATCTAAAGATTATGGATATCAATTGAAACCACCACTTGTTTTATTATATGTTTCTTTAATGTAAACTTTTGTGTGCCTTTCTTGTTTAGTAAGAAAATAATATATGAAATTGAGAGAAAGGTCACCCTGAATACAAAACACAAAATCAAATAAAAAAACACATAGGCATCGCCCTGTACATGAATCGGCAATGGTACCCCATAATCTCATGTACCACCTGCACTATCTATGAATTATTACATGTATCGAAAACCATATATTTTATTCTCTATAGATTCCTAATAACAATTTACTCAAAGGAATTACAAATACTCCAATTTCCTTATGATATTATTCCAATAATTATAGAATATTGTAGGAATAGACTTTGTTTGAATGGAGCAGCTACAATTTTAAAACCAATTGAGGAATAGTTAAAGATGTACATTCATGCCTCTTCCATCCCCTCGTCTCATCTGAATGGAACACTTTTAATCGGCACAGGTCCCCTTGAGCGCACAATTAAATCTTGTTGGGACAGAATTCAGGCTGGAACAACTCACTGGTCGGCTAGCTTCTACGCTACCAGTTTGAAGAAGACCCCTCCCTCTTATTTCCATATTCTTGTTTTTCAATTTGTTATGTTGTTTTGATTTTACTTCTATTTAGCTCCTAGCTAAATTGTAAACATTTCTGACTTTAATTTCAATGAAAAGATAAGGGCCAAGACCCTTATTTTTGTGTCAAAAAAATAGGATATTGTAGGAGTTTTTCGTTAAGTTCTCTCATATGTGACTCAAAATAAAACAACTAGCCATACATAAGGACAATATACGTTTAAATATAAGTTACTATCCTATATAAATATATTTTAATAATATTATTATTTAATATTATAAAATTCTTTTATTAATAAGTATTTTTTAAATATTGCTTTACTTTCTCTTTTCACTAATATGAGAGGCCTAAGATTATTATTATAATTTTTTCATTTTCTCTAATATCCCAAGCAACTTCGAAATTGATCAATATGTCGTTCTACTTTGAAAGATAGGAGGAAATTTACTTTCTTCCATGCTTTTATATCTGAAATAATTGATTGAAATCTATTGTAGATTCTTTTTAACTCGTGGATTTGATATTTTATTTCATGGATCATGAATAGCGTGTGATGACCCAACATAAAATGTGCCTAAAAGAGTAAAAGACGATACAAAAATTAATAAGTAGGAAGAGATATCGAGCAGGCAGCAGTCCGACCATGATTCTCAATGGGCTTGTTTGAAAAAAGTAACTAACAGCCCAAGTTCTATTTCCAACCTACGAAGTGGTCCAATGAACTTCTCTTGCATTTTATTTTTTATTTTTTTTCCCTTCTTTACTCCTTTTTTTATCAGATCAAGCTAAATAATGGGGATCAGGGATGTCGGGATCAGCTTGCGTTTGAACTTTAGAGAGATGAAATTAGTTATAGTAGTGTAGTTCTAATTTGGGATTGAAGTTACGTGCAGTACATCTAAAATTTAGCAAGCCAAACAGCCCTAAATGATTTAATTAAGCATGTGAAAGACCTTCTCTGTTAATTTTGACATATCGGTAATGTGCCCTGGTATACTAATTGTCAGGGTAATCCTGTAATTCGAACCTGGTCATATTACGGAATCCCTTTTTGAAAGTTTAATAGAGTAAAAGTTGGTTTTCTAACAGATCGCTTTATGGCGAGAAGGCAAGGAAGCTTCCACAGAGGACAAATGAGCTGACTGGACATATGCAAGGATGGCAAAAAGAAGAGATGCCGATACCATGCATGGATGTATGGTCTGTTATGCAACAAAAAGAAGGATGGCAAAAACTATTCTTAACGTTTCTTTCACCTCCCTTATATCTGGATGTGTCCGTTACTGGTAGAAATGGCACCAATTGTACTGGAAACAGTAAACATTTCCTAATGTCATAATCCCATCCTTCACTATATATACCACAACTCCAATTAGATTACGCTACATGTACCAATTTGTACTAATAAAAATTAACTATACAAGTATACATTAGTACCTGGCACATACTGTCACATACTGATTTTTTAGACTCTAATTTGCAGGGATGGGCTGCACTTGACAGAAGAAGGCAATGGAGTGGTACACAGTGAAGTGTTACGAGCGCTAAAAATGGGGCTGGTTTAGTAGCAGAAGATATGCAGCTCGACTTCCGACACCACTCTGCAATTGATGGAGCACATCCAGAGATGGCTTTTCAATCACAAGGTAGTCTTGCTCTTTCCGTTGACTTGTGCAAATTACACCCAATATTCTATTGCATTAACGTAAGGAACCCAACATTTCTCATATTTTGCGTCTGATTTCCTAAAATGTTTTGCACATGTGAGAAGCTTCTGCTTTTGTATCATTGTATATTTATCGTACCTTCATACATTTTATGCTCTTTTACAATATCCCATGTACCTTTCTTTATGCATGTATAGGGGCCAGAAATTATATTCTTTACGGACATAACTGCGTGATATTTTGGGATACTAGTTTGGAAAATCTCTCCCATTAAATATAAGGATACTGCTTTTTTGTTATATGCAAACAGCTGAAAATTGTCACATACCCCCTTTCCAAATCATGAATATCAAGTACACTCTAGAGAACATGGCAATTATTTGTTAATGCAGCCCTTATTGCTTACTTTGAAAAACGGTTTGAAATTGATAGTAAATGGACAAATATATGAGATTTGCTCTTGCCGTTTAGGAAGTATGAATAATCGACAATGTTTTGTGATGGTGTCACTAATTGTTCTTTAATAATTTTGTGACCGTTTAGTGAGGCATGGTACAATGAAAGAACCATCCTTTCAAGAAAAAGGTGCCTATCCGTATGTGAACTAAGGGGTTGTTTGGATTTCTGTAAGGCCCTGGTCAAAATAATTTTTACGTGGGATTTCATTTCGTTTGAATTGATTTCATAGAATGTCGTTAAATCTAATTACATAGGAATTCTTACCAAATGACATCGAAACTCTTCATTTTGATAAAAAATTTTCCATCGAAATGAAATGATTAATGAAATGAAATCCTATGTTAAAAAAATTAAATTTTGACCAGGGCCTAAGTGAGGTACGTATTTGGTAAGAGAATTTGTAGTAATTGAGTTGTCCCCCAGACGTTTGTATATCTGTAGTTAAGAGTTACCGTTGTTTGAAAACTTCCCAAGAAACCAAACTGCTGAGCGTCAACCTATCTTTGTCGTCGCTCATACTTGGAGCCATTAATTGCTCCTTGCATATTAGTTAGTGACCTGGTCAGCGATTGATCATGCATTTGTTATAACTTCATGGTGTGAGGCTGTGAGCTGATCAGCTTTTTTTTTTTTTTTTGAGGGTAGGGTGGTAAATCCACTTCTAAAGAATTTTGTTAATTAAAGAAAAATATTTACAAAAAGACTTCACAGAAAGATCAAACTGAAAATCCCTGAGCCAAACCTATATCTAGAGCCACTCAGTGGCCTTGTATGCTACCTATACACAGGCTAGGAAATTTAAATCAAGAGTAAACATTCCACAATATTGAGTCTTGTAATATCAATTTGAATGTATTTTGTAAGTTCGGTTGCTTCCCTTCGAAGATCAATTCATTCGTCGTCTGCCAAATTCTCCAAAGAGCCGCCATCCAAAGAGTTTGCTTATTCACTACTCACTAGTATCGAGCTGTTGCGTTCCCACAAGTCATGTACCTCATCAGCCGGCTGATAGATCAGTGAATTGGCAAACAACCTACTCCAGACCTCTCTAGCAAAAATGCAATGCAGAAACAAGTGTTGAGTGGTTTTCATTCTGATTACATAGGATGCAAGCTTGTAAAGAAGGCCAACCCCTCTTCTGGAGATTCTCTTGTGTCAGCAACCTATTCAATAGAAACAGCCAACAAAAAAATTTTGTTTTCAGAGGAGCTTTGAGCTTCCATAGCCAATTGTGGAAAGGAGAAAGTACTCCAGGGTTCCTCAGCAGCATGTAAGCACTCTTGGTCGTGTAGGTGCCATGAACTGTCTAATTCCAAATGAATTGTCTGTCCTGGGTTGGCTTCATCTATGCCAATGCAAGGTCTACGCCTTGCAATTCATCCTTGAGGCCGCAAGATAAGTGTGTAGACTCCCTCAGTAGTCATAGGTCTGTTGTACCATGCAGTTCAAGTACCGTTTTTGACGAGCTGATCAACTATTAACCCATTTGCTAGAACTTTAGGTTTCGTCGTCGCAAGCAAAATCCAGCAGCAATGGTCTTGAGTCAAGATGCATCTAATAAACTAATTAATCAAGTAAAATTAAAAGTTGATGCCCTCAGTTGAGGTTGAGAACATGCTAGCTAGAGTATAAACTGTTTGAGCACTTTCTTTTCCTTTTTAGGGTTGAGATCAGAGAGTAAAATTTGGTATTTTTTTTTTCCAGAAAGTGGTCCAATAAACTTCTCTTGCATTTTTTTATTATGTTTTTTTTCTTTTCTTCTTTTTTTTAAGATAAATTGGAGGTCTAAGTCATCCAACTTATTTTTAAATTAAATGTCCATGAAAGATCCCCAGCCAGGTTTCGAACTTACGACCTTTCATTTAAGGAGTCAAGGTGCATTTCTCTTTGCCACTAGACTAAGAACTGGTTCTCATGCAAGATGAATGCAAGATGAATGCCATTCAGTATGGGGCATAAAGTGAAATTTCGTAATACGCAAAGGAAACTTTATGATAATAAATTAAATCAGCAATATCTATGGGTGCGTTTGGATGAGAGAAGAAGAAGAGGAAGAAGGAAGATGGGAAGAAAAAAAATTATAAACAATCCAAACTCTTCACAAAGTTACACACTTTCCAATACTTCTTCCCACTTCTTCCCTTCTTCCCTTCTTCCCACACCTATCCAAACGCACCCTATGTTCTGAAGAGAGCTTTGAGTACTGTACCGTATAGATTTCGTAGATGAAGTTACAAAAGTTGGTCATATTAATCAAGGTCATTCCCAAACAAATCGGGATGGCACGCTTTCATCAATTATAGTAAGCTTTCTTTATTTGCTGAGGTGTTGCATCGGGCATCTAATTGACAATTTTGTCAATTAATCAAAATTCATGTGAAAATAACAACAAGTAGTAGTACATCAATTTTCCTGTACAACACTAACAATTCTGAACTAATAATACTGGACTGTGATGTGAAAATCGAAATTGAAAAAAGGATCATTTGTATTTTCTTTTTTTTTTTATATCGCCAAAAATATGAAGAACAACTAGTAATACACAACAATTTCCAACAAAGCGTTTAAAATTGAAACAAACTAGATCCAGTATCGATAGAACGAGAAAGTTGAGCCCACACTTCAATTATATTACGAATTCCTTCTCAAACACTTATTATCGACGGATCAGTGTGAATTATACAACTTGTGTTATTAACTTAAAAAAAAAATTACACATACTTACCACACCAAGCACCGCATAGTAGTCATCACTTATCAGCAACATCATTTGTCGAACTGGCCTCTCCAGTGACAGCAGCAATGGACACATCTCTCCTCCTACACCTCCGATTCAAGCTGAGGGGCCCGCTTCTGACAAGTGACAACAGTTCGCCATCGGCTGAAGGAGGGAACGAAATTCCTCGAATTGATTAGAGAATCGGCGGACAGTGGCGAAAGAAGCTGCGCCATCCAAGAAAGAGGATGCGAGAGAGGATGTATGATTTTTTTTTTCTTCTCCCCTTTTTAGGTGTTTGCTCTCTTCGCTTCTCTTCTCTTCTACTGCACCACTCTTACGATTTTAAGTTTACGACTAATTACGTAATACGAATGACAGACAATTATTACCTGATTCTGAAGGGATACCTTCATCTCCTCTTTGCCACGTCAGGATTTTGTAAGATGTATATGTTGTTAGGTATAAAAACAATGTTCGCCACTTTTGCTTCTCCAAAGAAATTTGCCGTTGCTGAACATTTTTTCCCCCCAATTTAATGTTACAAAGATGCCGAATGCAGCCTTTGTAGACTAAAAATAATCATAACAGTAATGATTTAGAAACGAAAATTATTTTTTCTAAAAAATGATAAAACAATGTTCTACTCTATAGTAAAATGGTTATCATTATTTTATTTTATTTCAAACAAAATAAAATCGTAAGGAAAATACTATTCTACTTTACAGAAATTTTTGTAACCGTGTATTTTTGTTATAGATGCAATTTACTAATTTTTAATCTTTGGATCTACTTTAAAATTTTTCACTCGGGTCTCTGCCTGTCCGTTTCAACATTTTATATTCGGACAAGTGTACCGAGCTAAGGGGCGAAGCTACATGAAAATTGGTGGGTACATGGACCCACCTCAAAAAATAAAATTTATTTGATATTATATTTGTTTGTAATTAAAAAAATCACAAAAAATTAAAGACCCATCTCAAAAATTTGAAGGACCCAGCTGGACATGTCGTGTTTGATTTGAATTGCATAACGACACTTAAAAAATTGCATAAGGACCCATATAGCATTTGTTCCTGACTAATCGTTTTCTTTCCTCCTACCAAATGAATCTTATTAAGACAAAACTTAGAATAAAATGAAATATTTAGATGAAAAATTATTTGTAGCATATATATACTAGCGTGAAGCTCGTGCATTACATGATTCATCTGATTCATCTATATAATATTTTGTGAACTTTAAGACATTATTAATAAAAACTACCACAAATGATCAAAAATACAACTCAGATATTATATAAAAACTACCACTAAAAATAAGAAAAATAAATGCTCAATGAGATTTCTAAAGAACTTATTACGCAAAATTATGGGAAAAAAATCATAGAAAATTATTTTACTTTTTTGTTGTCCTGACATTTGAATTATTATCTTGTATATTAAATATATTATTTTAGATTTTTTATTATTATAATATATATTTGATTTTTCATTATTTTTTTTATCTAACATTATTTTAGAGTTGTATATTTAAGAATTATAATTATACTGTGTCTATATTAGACGTTACATCATACATATATTTTTAGAAAAAAAAAATTTTACGGACCCTGCTGACACGAAATTCTAACTTCGCCGTGCCGGGCTTTTAGAAAAATACAATTTATTTTAAAAATATTTTAAATATGGAATGGCAAATTCTCAATTTTTCACCCAAGGGAATGGGAAGGGAAGGGATGCCGTTCAATAGTGGGTCCCACAGGGTTCAGCGGGGACAAGGGGATCTTCAAGACAGATGAGAGAGGAAGTCTAATTCTAATTCTTATTCATCCCAAATTTCTTATTCACTCCTTCCAAACACACCAAATAAATGAGATTCATGTACAGATGAGATTAATAAAATTCCCAAAAATTAATTAAAATGGGTCGGGTTACAAATCGGATTATCAGAATAATAGTATAACCCGACTGAATAAAACTGGGTTAATAACATTAAAACCCGACCGAATAAAATTGGGTCAATAACATTAAAATCCAACCCAACCCGAATAATGTTTGAACCCGTTATAATCACTATAAGAAAGATGGTTTTTACATAAAATTTTATTGCTAGAATTTTTTTATTTATGTTGGATATTGATCTATTGCTAGATTTAATTGATGTACTAAATCTAATTTTTTTTTTTAGCAAGACTCGATTTTCTATTAATAGCTCTTTAAAAATCTAACAATTTATTTTTGATAGACTTTTCTAATCTTGAAATATCTAGTGTAGCAATATAAAAGGCCTAGCAATTTATTTTTACTACATTAGATATTATAAGATTCAAAAAGTCTATCAAAAATAAATTGCTAGATTTTTAGTGAGCTATTAACAGAAAATTGAGTCTTGCTAAAAAAAATTATTAGATTTAATACATCAAATAAATCTAACAATAGAACAATAACTAACATAAATAAAAAAAAAATCTAGCTATAAAGTCTATGTAAATGTCATCTTTTTTAAAGTGAATACGGATCGGATCAGATGAATTTTTGTTTTTCTTGTATAGTCCTACCCACATATCAAATATCGAAGGATTTTATAGACGGCAGCTTTTTAGTCGCATCTCATTGAATTATATTCTAGAAGTATTATAAAAAATATATATAATATCTTAGACTTGGATTTAATTCCATCGAAAGTTGATTGGAAAGCTCAGAATTCTATATCTTTGTAAACATTGTTTTAATTTTGAGAGACAAGATAGTAAAGTGATTAGATCACATCTGATTCAACGTGGATGGATGACAATGATCGATCAATGAAAAAATTATAATACTCTAATATTCTAAAAAAAAAATTATCCTCTAATATAAATTGGAGGGCTCAGATTGCATGTCTATTAGAGGATAAATTTTAGACTTCCAAATATATCTACCTTAGATTTCTAATGATGAGTAGAACTATTTTTAATATTTTTAATTAAAAGTCAATGCATTCACAGCTTTTAATTAAAAATGATAAATTTCTAGCATACATTCAGGTTGATTGATCAACGATAGATTGGATGGTTCACATTCACATTGCATGTCGTATGAGGGGATAATTTTTGCATGAACTACTTTAGACTTCGAAATATATCTACCTTAGATTTCCAAATATATTTAATTTTAAACTATTTTTAATTTATATAAATAACAGTGTAAAAAAATAATTTTAATTTTGACCGTATTTTAAATTTTTAAATGCGGCCACAGTTTTAATTTATATCTTAATCTTATAATTATAATTAATTTTGTAGCTTTTACCTAAAGCGACTGTGCTAAAGCTTGATTTTTGAAATTTCAAACCTGTAGGTGATATTCCTAAAGATTGAGGTTTCTCAGTTCTTACACATCATCTGTTAGCGAAAACAGTAAAATCCAAAATAAAATATTCTCTATTTGTAGACCTAATTATAAGAAAACAAAAACGCGTTGGCAATGGCAGCTCCTGGTCAAGCTTAACTGACACGGTAACTTGGTGATGGACTGATGGTGGGTATCCCATAAAAGAAGTGCTTGCATAATTCTTTTTACTCTTTTCACCTGATGTCCCGATCAAAATTATTTGTTTATCTTTTTAGTTAGGAGGTGGTGTGGAAAAAGTTGATTAAGCGTGCGTATCCTGCTGCTTTTCCTCTTCATCCCTTGTCCTCCGTATGTATCAGATTACGATCGGACCGTCTGATTTCAAACAGAGAGCTAAATCAGAGAATCCGCGATCCCACCACGTCAGTCCCTTCTCATGCAGTTGGAGCAAATCCGCATTCCCCAATTCCCAGACAATCAGCTCTTTTACTTCTTTCTCTTAATTTGAATGCACCGGAAGAAGCTTTATTCCGGAAGAACACTTTTCCCCGGAAAAAATGGATCCAAAGTAAAAAATAATTGTATGTGCACAAAACCGAATAGAATAAATAAAATAATGTTGGAAATGTTAACATGTTGTATCTATTCTTCACGCCGTTAATTACCATGGTCGATCTCCACAATTTTAGCTTTAAAATAAACTCTATTGGATACCACTAAAGTTTATCCGTTTATTTTTTTAATGTAAATAAAAGTTAATTTTTTTTACTGTAACAAAGTTTTTCTTTTTCTTTTTGGAGCTATACAGTATGCACTGTAAGAGTAAAAAAAAAAAAGTATGAAAACTAATGGATCCAACTTGTGCTTAATAAAATAGAATAAATTTGTGATATCCTATTAATTAATTAATTAGTTTTCACTAAACTGTGTTCAGTATGCATTAAATTGTTATTATAATATTATAATTATTAGAATATTCGATTACATATTTAATTACTTTGATTATTAATTATTTAATTATAATATTATTATGTTATTATAATGTTACAATATTGAATATAATAATAATAATAATAATAATAATAATAATACTATTATTATTATTTAATATATTATTCCTAATATTAGCATTTAATAATTATCACTATTTTATTTTACAATATCAAATATCAATAACTTAAGAAAGAATAATAAATCAGAAATTGGTTGGAAAAAATAAAAGGAATGATTACTTTATTACCTTCTTCTATTTTTATTCTTAACTCACCATCCAAATAACATTTCTTCTTCTCGGAATAACACTTTTCTTAATTTTTATTTCTGGAAGAGTTCTTCCTTGCTTATCCCCAAATCATCCAAACACACCAATTTTTTTTTTTTTACAAACTACCCATTCCCCGATTTGAATAATACTAGCATAAGATGTGTCTTCATGTGTAGACAAATAAAAAGACAAAATAATGTTAGATAATAAAAATATGTTGCTCAATCTACCAGGAATACAAATAGATATGTTATTCCGTTTGTTTCTTTATTAGACGAAAAATCAAAATATATTGTTGCTTCATTTGGCGATTGATATTCAACCACAGATCAAATCGATCAAAGAGCAAAAACACATGTTTACATGCTAGATCTAGCGTGTTAACATCTCTTCGATATGTGCGTAGGGCTGTCAAACGTGCAGAACGTACACTGAAGAAGGTACTTACTTTTATGTTCCGTAGTAATTAACGTAACAATATACATTTACGTTTATGTTTCGTTATTAAAATGTAATTATAAATTATTGTATTTTCTGTTCCGTTTCTTAACAGAAAAAATGTTAAAATTTCTTACTGGTGCCCACTAAAATAACTAAATTTGCTAACAAATAAAAATAAGAACTACTGAAAATAGAGAACGTACTAGTAAATGAAACTAAACTACCCTTTC
Source organism: Rhynchospora pubera (assembly GCA_028095005.1). Taxonomy (NCBI): domain Eukaryota; kingdom Viridiplantae; phylum Streptophyta; class Magnoliopsida; order Poales; family Cyperaceae; genus Rhynchospora; species Rhynchospora pubera. The sequence continues at coordinate 81,223,775 of CM051460.1, read as the reverse complement.
AACCAGGAAATAAACAAGTACTGAAAAAAGAAAAAGTCTAAAACATATAGCACCTGTTTTTACCAGAAAAAATAACATTATAGAGGAGCTTCCGTAAGATTGTAACCCTTTGAAAAAATCTGTCTATGCAGCTTGTTGTTGAGAAAAATTGTAACCCTTTGAAAAAATCTTGGTTTTGCATTACTAAAAACACAAGTAGTCTGTAAAATGCATGAAATTTAGTAGCTCGCAGAGATTCAAACCCCATGGTTCAAGTCAGACATTCTGACTATAATTGGTGCGGGTCTCTATGTTCGAGGCATAAAGAGGATGCAATAATGGACAATTTGATCTTAATCTCTAATACTTGTGAGCACAATTAGACCACATGACACACCTTATATTTTGTCATTAGTCCATATTGTCACACCCCAAACCAAGCCGTAATCTGGGGAGGACAGCCCCGCCACATGTGCGCACTTTACTGTACACACGTAAGGCTATAAATAGTGTCACAGATACAAATAATCACAAATAAAATATCACATAATAAAGACATTGTTTGTTTATACAACAAAAAGGGACTGGTAAAATATACACATATCAAAACCTCCAGTCATCATACAAACAAAACATGAATTAATGCACAGCGGATAAATACTATTTCAGCTCGGCTTGGTCTTCTGGCAAAATCTCCTCTGCTAAGTCTGCCAAACCTGAACCTACACCACAAGCATGTGGGCTGAGTACATGAATACTCAGTGTGGTAAAAGAGTGGACCTACAGTCCTTGTTAACTCTAGCTAGAACTAAACCATACTTTTAAGTTAGTCACTTTTAAGATTATGGACGTTTTAGATTTATTGTTGTCATTTACTACTAAATAAAAAACAGAGATATATAATTCAGATCCTCAACCTGAATGATCTGTCAACAAATAAATCAAGGAACAAATGATATAAAATCATCAATGACATAAAACCATAGAAGTAGCCAGATACGATTGGCTTCTAGGACATATCTCTAACAGTTTGCACAGATTTCTAAGATCATGGAGAACGAGTTGGCGTAGGGGAGGTGAAAGTACAAATCTTAGAAGTTTTCGATAGTGTGAGACACACGATAGTACTTTTTCCACCTCCTTACGCAGATGATCAGCTTGTTGTTCTTCAAGGTTCATTTCTAAGATGACCGAGTCATCTTGTAGATTATGACTTGACAAAATTGGTAAATCTTGATTTAGATTATAAATTTCGCAAAGTTCTAATCATTATATATATTGCTATATTTAAAAATGAGAAATATATCATTTTCATGACTAATGTGGATTTTATAGGAGCAACTGAGGCAAATGACGAAACAAACTCCACATATTCCTCCGCAAGATGAGGAATAACAGGCGGTACAAGAGGATGGCGAAGATGATGAAGCGAGTGTGGATCAGTTTTTTACGGAGGAGCAAATTGAATTGCACGATCCGTTCGTCTCCGATGTTAAATTGGCATAGATTGGACCAAACACAATGAGAATGCACGACTATATGAGGATGTTTGACAAATCAGTTAAAGAATTCGCCGATATTCCTACTGCATTCGAATTTCAAGATGTCAAGACATTCATCCTCGAACTTAAAGACATCTACCATGTCTTTTATAGGGATGAATTCTTCGTTCAAGTGATCAAAGTTTGGGTCTTGTAAAGTATTTTGCTAACTTTACCATATTTGATTATTAGTTATATGATATATCTAATTAATTAAATAGAAGTATAGAAATATAATTGAATTGCACATATATACATACAACATGCAGGCGGTGCAGGAAATATTGAGCTAATACCTTGATGAAGTAGTGGGTATTTTGGGATCCGGAAAGATGCTCGGGTTGATGTAGAGAGAAATGAAATCGGCACTATAAGCTACATATTGAATCTTTTAAAGAAGTATGCAAAAAAGGATCACTACCATGTTTTAGTGCATCATAATTGGTTAGTTATAAAATCTCTAATTTTGAATTTACTGTTTAATGTTAATTTCACAAACAAAGAGATAATATGTATGTAATTACATGTCACATTTTGTGATTATTATCACACAACTCTCGACACGAAAGATGTGGATAGTAGATTCACTCCAATCAAAGCAATGCTACCAATCTCCAATTTTAAGAAATTACGATCAGTAAGTTTAGGATTAACATATATAATACATGTATACATTATTTAGTTATATACTAATATCTACAAATGAATTTTTCTAACTTTATATTTAATTTTGCAGAGTTTTGACAAGATTGGTCCAAGTTCCCAAGTTTAAAGTTCAAATGATTCCCGTACATAGTTCCAACTAATATATATAGATTCATTTTATTTGTAATTTATTGAATTTAAACTTAAAAGTATTAATTTTTCTTGTAGAGTCCACGACAACCAAACGATAAAGATTGCGGCTTTTATGCGATAACATCGCTATGTAAGATTCTTGATCACTGCACGCTACAACAGGACCTCCCATCGGTATGAATTAAGTTTAATTAATCTTAATGCATATGACCATGTTTTAGGGTTTAGAATTTAGACTTATTACTATTGTGGCGTAGTTTGAAGTTTAGAGTGTAATTAATCTTAGTATCTAATTTTCATAGGTTACTAATTATATGAAATGTTAAAATGCAGATTTTGCAACCGGTGGGTAAGCGTTATAGTGAGGACGAGTTTAATTTCACTGTAAATGAGTGGTTTGACTTTTTACTTGGACATTTAGGTGCTTATAATAATTGATGACTAAAAAATTTGTAATATTAATATATTATATATACGTATATGTTGTGATAAATGTTAATTTGTATGTGATTTGATAAATATTATTGTATGTGATTTGATAAATATTGTTGTATGTGATGCATGCACGTATATACCGCTGGTATATATCGGTACTATTAATTGATGGCTGGCAAAAATGACGCTAGCTCCAGAAATAATATTTTTTATATAATGCTCTTTAGTACCGGTTTTTACTTAAAAATTGGTACTAAAGAGATAATTAGTACTGGTTTTTAGACTAAAAATCGGTACTAAAGATGGTAAATATTTTTATATTTTTAAAATAAAATAGGCGCCTCACTTTAGTACCAAGTGTCAATTTTAGTATCGGTTTTTAGTATAAAACCGGTACTAAAGTAAGGCGTCTAATTCCCCCGTGAATTTCTGCCCATTATTAGTACCGGTTTTTAATGATCTTTAGAAACTCTATTATTAGTACCACTTGAGAACCGGTACTAAAAAAAATGGCGTAGTGTAACGCAACAAAAAACCGTTCCGTTTTCCTTCCACTTGGACCGAACGGAACGAAAAACGTTCGAAACGAATGATTTTTGACAGTCCTATATTTGAAAAGTAGACTCCAAGGAGGCTGCATTATATAACAAATGCCAAAGTCTACAAATAAGGTCATAGCAAAGATGACCTATAATATTGCTCCCTAGCGCTATCGGGGAGTATTTCTAAAGTGCAAATTTGCAATATTCCAAAAACGATTAGAATAATATGTTGTCCCCTCAATGTCGTTCCGTTTAGAAGTTTGGTACTGACTGTGTCAGGGTTTATCATCTTCCTCATATCAACTTTATCTTTATGTGGATGAGATGCCTTTTGAGTAATGTTACAATTGTCACATTGGTAAAAATTTATATTAAAAACATTGTCCCATTGGTAAAATTTCCACACCAATTAATTGTCACGTTGGTGTTCCAATCGATCGCCACCTGGCCCTAAAAAAATATATATTAAAAACATAATACAGTTTTCTTTTTTTTTAAATTAAAAGCTGCCAAAAACAAGTAGCATCAGTATGCATGCTTTAAGTGATGCTCAGAGTTTAAAAGTACAGAACCCAAAGAATCACTACATTTGATCGCCTAAATGAGAAAGAAATTAATAGAACCGAAGGAACCAAAAAGGCCAAACTTCTAGGGTAATTTTTGTCCTTCCCAAGATCCGATAAAGTGCCTTCCCCTCCAATTTTTATTTTGAAAGTGCCTTCCCCGGCCTCCAAATTCTTCCATGGCCATGACAAAGAAATTTTTTTGTTACATGGCAACAATCCGAAGTATAATGCCACTAAAGCTATAAGCTACTTATTTTTTTTTAATCAAAAGCTGCCAAAATCAAAAAGCACGCAAAACAATTGTATCAGTATGCTGTATGGAACTATGCATGCTTTAAGTGATGCTGAGAGTATAAAAGTACAGAACCAAAAGAATCATCTGATCGCCTAATGAGAAAGAAATACATGCAAAAGAACCAAAAAGGCCAAACTTCTAGGGGTATTTTTGTCCTTCACCTCGCCTTCCTCTCTAATAAATTGAACTTCTATTTCTTCCCATAAATTGCGCTTCCCCTCCAATTTTTCTTTTGAAAGTGTCTTCCCCTCCAAATTCTTCCATGGCCACGACAAAGAAAATTTTTTTGTTACATGGCAACAATCCGAAGTATAATGCCATTAAAGCTATAAGCTACTTTTATTCCTCACATCTCACATTCATTCAATAGAAACAAGTTGCATCGATCGACCTCTTCACCTTTCACTGTCATTTGAGAAGAATGTATAACAACGCACAACTAGATTATATTTCACTGTTGTCTCAGATCCCCAAGCGTTTATTGGTTATGACCACAGCTCTGCCTCGCCAAAAGCTTCCCTACTTCGAGAAATTTTTTTCCCAATTTACCCAAAAAAGTAAGTACGATTAATTATTGAAAGTAAAAAATAGTATTTCTAGATGATCAAGAATAATGTTTTTTTTTTTGAAAATCTATAGTGCTATTTCTAAGCTGTCCAACATCTAGAATAGATTTTTATTTCTAGGGTGTTTGAATCATCTTCTTAATTTGAATTAAAAAGTTGTTGGCTCCTTAAATATAATAAGGGTTAATGCTTTTGCAATGGCGTTGTCATTTTTACTTCCTATATAGTTCCTAATTATCATAGCATCTAGTACACATGTAAACAATTTTAGATTACTTTTATAATTAGAAATGAATTAAGTGTCATATGCATACTAATGTTAAGTTGTTTCTAATATATATATATATTTCTCCGACCAATCCTTTCGTTCTCAGTAATTCCTGATGAGGGATGATCATTTTGTATTCAAGTTTATTTTTGACAGATGAAATTTCTAATTTTCTGTAGTGCCTTCTTTTATTTCGTTTAAATTCATTTTAAATGGTAATTATCAATAGTAAAAAACCAACCATAACTCACATTTCCTAAATTATTCTTCTCTTTATTCATTGAATTTTATAGCTATAATTAATTCTAGATCATATGAAAGCCAAGTATCAAAATGCAATTAGTGATTCATGTTGCCAACACTGTAAACAGGAGGATACACTGCATCAGATCAATCCTGCTCACGTGATAAGTTTGATAAACTAATAGAAAAGTTCGGTAATGGGAATATTTATTGTTGGTTTATAACTATGGCAAACTCGAGTCGGAAGGCTGACGATTATCATAGGTGGCACAACAAGGGCAAAAAACATGAAGGCGCTTGGACCCGAAGAAAGTACGTACTGTCCCATTGCAAGAAACCATGCAGCAAATATGGTTATGGATTTCATCTATTTGAGTTCAAGTACGCTAAGCGAACTGTGAGTAATTTCTAAACATTGCAGTTGTTATATATAGTTTATATATATATGGCCATTACTTATTCATTAGTTCATCCAAATATCATAGATAAAGACACGGTCAAGCTTTCCAAATTAAAATATCATAATTTGATGAATTATCATAGATAAAGACACGGTCAAAGCTTTCCAAGTTTAAAATATCATAAGATCTTCCAGCCCGATTTTAAATTCCTGATTCCTTACGGGGTGCTCTCAATAATTTATATATGCTTAAGATATATATACTGAGTTTATTGAGAGATTTAACGTTTTTTAGTCTTGACTTGTTCCTTAATGAAGTGTATTTACCAAAAAATTTTAGTAACTCAACTTTCCTTCTAAATATGTAACTTGTTTCATGTGACTTATTTTCTTGTTTTATCTAAATGTCGCCAAGATTAATAAAACACCTTATTAACAAAATTATTGACGATAGAGAACTAATGCTTTTCATTCCATGCTTTCTTTTGGGCTAAATCCGTAAGCCTTGTCATAGGCTCATTTTGTCCCCTTTCTTTCAGGGCCAGCAATCAATCCCGATTAGCCTGCATGTGAAAACGTCAAATTATTCTTGCAGATAGTTTGGGGAAATTTTTGTTTACTATGCAACCAAGTTGGATCCTAATTTCGTATTGTTAGCCACATTAATTATTTATGCAAGTTACCTAAGTCTATATATATATATAACTCCATATGCTATATTTGTACTATGATCCTTCTCTTTCCGAAATGTTTTTATATCTAAACAAAAAATGACTGGAATTGAACTTGGCTGTGATATTCCTTATGATTTATATAGTTATATACACTTTAACTGTTCCTGTTCTTTTTATTGTATCAGATCAATAGAACATAACATTTTATTTCCATTAATTTGACCCTCTTAAAGTGATCATTGTAGTGTTAAAATTTCTTGTAAACAGCTATTTTCATCTTTTCTTTACACCAGATTGCTTACATGATGATGAAGCGTCAAGTATGTGCCCCACAAAAAAGCGCACGCACATCAGTGGAAACAGGATCTGGTTCACATTCAATTATGCACCAAGGAAATCTATGGCCCATCATTGTGAGATTTCACTTGCTCAAACCCTGAATTCTCTAGTTAGTATATTGTTTGTCCTTGATGATAGGTCATTTACACTTTTACAACACCACAGGATAATTAGGTCATTTACACTTTTACAACACCACAGGATAATGAAGAAGTACCTGGCCACCAACTATTGACTTCAACTGATTATCAGTCCAAAATTGCACCTACACATGGTAAGCTCTAGAACCTAACTCTTTTTAATCATAGTTTCAACTTTCAAAAACATGCATTCTGTTAGGTTATGCAAATTTAAATTGTTCAACAATCTTGTTTGGTACGTACGGCATATTAGAGGCCTCTGAGCAGGGGCATACAGTGCAAACTGCAAACCTCACAGACCTCTGAGCAGGGGCATACAGTGCAAACTGCAAACCTCACAAGCCTCTGAGCAGGGGGCTGTTTCAAGGATTCAAACCTGTAGGATTTCTTGAGGATTTTTTCATTTTTTTGTGTCACACCAGTTTAGGTCGTGGTTAGAGTAAATTCATGACTGTTATATAGTTAATCCACACAAAAAACCAAGTGTGTGCACTTCTGTTGTTTTAGGTACCCGCCATACCATTCTTCGTACTACAGATGGTGAAGGATTGTGCTTCTCAATGGATAACGCACCACTTGCAGAATCAACGTGTGAGCCAGCTGCCAATAATATTTACTATGGTGAGTGTGTTTTAACCCCATATTCATTTACCCAAATTCTTTTTTTCTTGTAGCTTTTGTACCTGCGTTCATATACTATAATCTATCATCCTAAATAAAGAAGGATTGAATTTGCTGTTATTGCTATTTTCTGGCATAGTAGTTGATCCATCTAGTGGCTTTAACTTAAGTAAGTAGTTTCCAATAGGGCTGTCTAACGTCTGCAACAGATACAAAAATATTCGTTTCTATTATCCGTTCCGTTTCAAAAACAGTACATACTAACAATTTCGTTAGCCGTTCTGTTTGGACGGAACTATTAAAATTCAACTATACCACACAAATGAATGATGAAACCGTTCCGTTTAGCCCTTTCATTTCGAAAACGAAATAAAAAAAATTATACCGTTAGTCTTTCCATTGGAACGGAACGACCACGGAAACACGTGGACGAATCCACCATTGACAGCCCTAGTTTCCAACTCTATGATAGCATTGACTATTATATGAAAGTCGCTACATAATTATTATCGCTCTCCCCCAACGGAAAAATAAATTCATCACACATGTTTAGTATTATGTCCCAATAAGTAGAGAAATCTAGCTATTCTGTTCTTGGTAGCTTTAAGACCACTTTGAACTTCTAATTAACGGCTAAAGCATAAAAGAATCCTAGGTTCCATTTTAATAATGTCTCAACATTTTTTACTCTTAATTTAAGATTAGATAGTAGTTTATCTCGTGCAATTTAATAATTGCTTTTTTTTCTTCGCCTTCTTCTTCTTCTTCTTCTTAATCTTCGTGATTTTTTTTTTAAATAGGTGGGTAAAAAGCCCATTATTTTTCATTTCAACAAAAAATAATTACAAAACCACAAAATCAGGAGCAATCAAAAAACAAAATACCTCTCCCTCAACTCCCCTAAAAGAGCCATCTCATCAAAGTAAATTTACTATCTATCTCCATATTAAAACACTTATTAGAGTTTTACTTTACTCTAATTTATTTAATTAATGTTAATTATCTGATATAGTACGATATATATATATATATATAGAGAATGGCTAACGTGCCATCGATGGCACGGAGGGTTCCGTGCCATCAAATCATTTTTCGAAATCCAAAATTCAAATGGTCAATCCGAACCGTTCAAGTTGTTCTCCATATTGAAATATCTTTAGAGACCAAATTTTATATTTTTTCGAATTTTTTTGCTATTTATTATGATATTTTTAAAAACATTATGATTAGAGTATTTTCAGCCCCTCCAATTTGAAAATATCATAATAAATAGCAAAAAAAATCGAAAAAATGTAAAATTTGATCTCCAAAGGTATTTCAATATTTTGATTAACTTGAACGGTTTAGATCGACCGTTTGACTTTTGAATTTAGAAAAACGAGTCAATAGAAAATTGATAGCACGTGCCATCGATGGCGCTTTAGCCATTCTCTATATATATATATATATATATATATATATATATATATATATATATATACAAGGAAGGTTTACATATAAATAACAACCAAATGATTTAAGTGGATCACCAAATTAGCAAATAACTTCCAGCTTTGGTTATCCTGGTTAGTCATCAATAACATTTTTTAATTATTTTGTTAGAATTGAAAAAAAATATATTGAAGGTTTTACATTTTCAATCAAATCTTGACAAAACTACATTGGAAAGGATAGCCCAAACTAACTGTTGTTTTAGCTTTAAGACCGTTGTTATTCGGCTTAATAAATAACTATAACAGCCATTAGCTCAAAACATGCGGGGGTGTTACTCAAAAATCAAAACAAGCATGATTGCAACTTGGAAAGAATGAGTTCAAAACATATTAAGTTTGCCTACTTCTCAAAGAATATAAAGTATGAATTATGATAATATATGACTAATGGTTACCTTTCGTGTTTCTGTACCCCTTCTATTTCTCTCTTTCCAATTGAGCTAGCTTATTATGCTTCAACTTTCTTTCACTATATAAAAAGGAAATAAAAATTTGTCATTATTTTTCTTCAACCGTTACATTAATACTATGGAAATCATCTAATACACTAGCTTTGACTTTTTGCCCATCAGAAGATTTGTTTACGGTTTTTTCAAGCAAAATCAAGCTAAGTAAATTTGATGTTTCACAACTGAGTAGGAAAAGAAAATGTTTGTCCAACTGAATAGAAAAAAAAAATGTTTGCCCAAGATCATAATTATTTCCTCATAGCTACAAAATAGGTCAAATCAATCTAAGTAACAAAGAATTATTTCCTCATAGAAACAAAATAGATCAAATCAATCTAAGTAAATTGGATGTTTGGAGATTATAGCTCTTACCTAACCAAAGAGACGATGTGGACCATGTGGTGGGGGCTAGAGAACTGAAGCTGAAGGATGACAGAGAGATAAGGAGAGGTATATATATATATGTGAAGTAGAGATGTTGAATTTGGCAGGAGTTAGGGAAAAAAAGAGCGGGAAATTTAATTAGTTGTGGTCCCTGTTTCATAGAAAGGAGAGTTTTTTTTTTTTTTTTGAAAAAGGAGAGTTCAATGACAATATACGAAGAGAACTTTGTTTCCTGTTCTCATTCTTTACATCTTTTAAGAATGTGATAATTAGATTATAATACGTTTCCAGAGTAAAGTAAGGTTGCGTTTGGATCGGGAATAGGAGGAATAGTTTTTTCTTAGACGTAAATTTATTATAAACAATTCAAACTCTTCATAAAATTACACACTTTTCAATACTTTTCGCCTAAAAATATATTATTCCTCTTAATCCTAAGCAATCTAAATAGAACCTAAAACCCTAGGTGGGGAGGCCTGCCTGCGGTGGCGGCGGCCTCTCACCAACCTTTTCCCACCTCCCCCCTCCCCCCTCCCCTCTCGCTTCGTTGTCCTTCCCCCTTCCTCCACTTCCTTTCATCAAGCCTTATGATTTTTTTCTTTTTTTCTCTCTCATTTTTCTCTGGCGTCAATTAGCCGTGGGCCATAGGCCTGTGCTTTAAGCGGAAGAGACAAAGGTGGAGGCTCTCAAAGTTAGAATCGTGGAATAGAGGTTCGTCCGGTCGTGTCTCAAGCTTGATGTTGAGGCTTCTCAATCACAGCTTGAAAAATTTTGTTTGGAGAGGTGATAGAGGCCGAGGTTTTGGCGTCGGTCATTTACAATGCCCGTACGACAAGCAGTGTTCTTTTGGCGGTGAGGGTGACTTCCGTTTTAACTGGTTTGGGTGAGGACTTCGGTTAGAGTTCTTTGTTTCTTTTTTTAAAAAAATTATTCATTATGTACCGGTGTTTTTATTGTTACACTCTAGGGCTTATTGTTGCAAGCAGTGTTTTCAATACCCTATCGTTTACCGGAAAAATTCGGTAATACCGGATACCGGAAAGATGGCCGAAATAGTGATATTCGATATTTAGAGAGAAAATATCGGAAAATTTTGAAAAAATATCAGGTTTCGGTCACTGATCGGTATAGATGCTGATAGGATATTGAAAACCATAATTGCAAGCTAGCAGTGTTTAATATACCCGGTCCGGTTCAATCGGGTAAATCGGTAACCAGATCTTGGTCTTAGGATTAAATACCGGATGGGGATGTTTGAAGAACCGAAAAAACCCGTCGATTATCTGATAAACCGGGTTTTACCCGTCTACCGGACTGGACTGTTCGCCTTGGTTGCTGGTGTAAGTTTTCAGCGCCTCGATTCATCCGAGCAAGAAACAAGAAATATCACGTGATTCATGCACAATACCCAAAACTGCCCCACGCTGGTCCTTCCTTTCAGATTTGGTATTAATGTATTATAATAATCATATTCATTTTTGGCTTTTGCTTTATTATCCTTTCTTAGTCCAATTCAATATAATTTAGAATATTCCAAAAATAAAAAATTAGGAGAGCACAATTCACGTAGCTATTCTCACAAAATGTACCAAAACTCCTTTAAACCTTATGCCTCCGATTTATATAGGCCTACAGGTGCTTAAGAATAAAATGAAATAATAATAATATGAACGTGCTTTCTTATTAGATTAGATGTTACATCTTTTTCATGTCACCCCGTTATTAGTAATATATGAATTTGGAATGGAAGGATGCATGCACAGTGATGCCATCATGTGCATCCATTAATTATTTAATTTGAAATATGTTACATGAGTACGTTCTACATGTTTGCACCTACGAAAAAAGTGATTTTGTTTCCCTGTTGATTCGAATGAGCCGATCTTATGTGACATGGATCAGTATATATCCTCTACGTGTTTTTTTTTTAAACACGCACTGTGTGTCTTTTTATCTCGGTCGTCTGATTTAATCTTGACGGGTAGATTTGTACAGCCTGCACAAATTTCGACGGATTTGATATTAATCACGAAGCATCTATTAGTGATCGGACGATCATGATTAAAATTAAGACGTCCACAGGATTTCATTCCTACGTGACATAGGATGAAATTTTCAGAATTTAATGTCCCCATTTTATTTGTTGAAATTTGAGTGACTGAAAATTTGATTAGTACGGTGATTCGCTACATACTTTCTAAATGAGGTATATTCAGTTATAGGTGCATCTCTAATTAGGAATTCTTTTCTTTAGAAAAGATGCTTTGACAAAATAGAAATTTAGAATCACTTTCATAATAGAAAAAAAATATATAACAAGTTTTGATCATAATATCAATTCCAGATAGTTAAAGAATACAACACAACAAGAAAAAAAAAAAAAACTAATGCGATTCATGCACAACATCCTGCAAGTAAAAACATGTAACACATGATATATCATATGCTAGAAGAAGTCATTTTGACTGCAATCAATTTTATTTTTATCAAATTATTAACGTTCATGTAGTATCCGAGATGCAAAGCATAAAGTCGCATTTTAATTAAACAGTTTCTCAAAATGAATAGTGGCTTCTCATAACTAGAACTTAACTAGAAACATTTTTTTTTGAGGCACGTTTATAGAAAATCGGAATATACCATGCATTCACCTAGCACAATTTGATAGTTAAAAAGAAAATGGCTGAAGTTGTACCTAATTATTTGGAGATTAACATATCATAGAATAGAATTAAATGAAAACTATTAACCGGCATGAAATGGGTTGGCAATACAAGTATATGTTCCTGGTTGGCAATCTTTTTAGTTCATAACAAAAAAATAACATAAAATCTATACCCTAGAAGAAAATTTTAATTACACCGTCTAATAAAAAAATATTTACATTATGTACTAAATAAAAATATTAATATATATATATATATATATATATATATATATATATATAGTAAATCTATTGGGAACCATGATGCATAGAGCGTTCCGTGCACCACGACCGTTTGATCGGTGATTTTAAAAATTGACAAATCTAAATTAACCAATCTAATCTATATATTGAAATCTCATAACAAACAAAATTTTACAATTTTTAGAAATTTTTTACAATTTTTTTCGAATTTTTTAAAATTTGTCATTTTTTGCTTATAAATTAGTATATTTATAGCAAAAAATGGCAAGTGTTAAAAAATTCGAAAAAAATAGTAAAAAAATTTTAAAAATTATAAAATTTTGTTTGCTATGAGATTTCAATATATAGATTGGGTTGGTTAAATTAGATTTAACAATTTGTGAAACCACCGACCAAAACGGTCATAGTGCACGGAAGCTTATATGAACCATGGTTCACAATAGATTTACTTTATATATATATATATATATATATATATATATATATATATATATATATATATATAGAGCAAATCTATTGTGAACCATGGTTCATATAAGCTTTCGTGCACCATGATCGTTTTGGCCAGTGATTTCATAAATTGTCAAATCTAATTTAACCAACCTCATCTATATATTGAAATCTCATAACAAACAAAATTTTACAATTTTTTAAATTTTTTTACTATTGTTTTCGAATTTTTTAAAGTTTGCCATTTTTGACTTATAAATATACTAATTTGTAGCCAAAAATGGCAAGTTTTTAAAAAATTCGAAAAAAATAGTAAAAAATTTTTATAAATTGTAAAATTTTGTTTGCTATGGGATTTCAATATATAGATTGGATTTGTTAATTTAGATTTGTCAATTTACAAAATCACCGATCAAACGGTCATGGTGCACGGAGCCCTCTATGCATCATGGTTCACAATAGATTTACTCTATGTATATATGGTTAACGATGTATGTCGCAGTAGAGCCGTGACAAAATAATCTAGTAATAATATAATATGCATGTGCTCCATTGCTTATCTTTTACAGGTTTAATTTGTTTCTTCTATTTCAGTAAATGACATTGTAAATTTTAGTGAACATGACTATTATATTATTGATTTTTTAAAAGTCTTTTATGGTTTCAAAATTACATCTATTTTTTGCTGAATTTTATTATAGATATTTTAATATATTCTAGGTTGCATGGGTTCGGGTACTAGTACCGTACCCGATACGATTCGGGTACGACGGTATGAAAATTTATAAAAATCTTCGGTACGGGTACGGCGATATATATATAGAAAACCTATGGTGCATACTAATATACTGAAGCTTCGATGCATATTGATGCATACTAAAATGTAAAATTCGATCGGCAAGGAGATTTCAATAGGAAGATCATATTGGACGGTTTGGATCGGTCATTTTGAAATAAATTCAAGAGTTCGGATCAGTATGCACCGAAACTTCCGTACATTAGTATGCACCATAGGTTTTCTCATATATAGAAAACCTATGTTGCATACTAATGTACGGAAGCTTCGATGCATACTGATTCGAATTTTTGGATCTACTAATATATATATATTTTTTTAATTATGATGACTTATGAGAATTTGACAATTTTTGTATATGAAATATGCTTTTATAATGTGGTCCAAGTTCATATTTATTTTTTTTTTATTACTTTGGTGATTAACAATTAATGTAATATTGTGAGATTTGACCCGTTTATCGCAATTAATGCATGTGATATTCAGCCCAAGGCCCAGTACATGATTGTGGTTTTCCGGTTTTGAAATGCAACTTAGTCCCACAGAGAAAAATGATCTAATACAAGGATAGTATATAAGAAAAGAGTAATGCTGGGACGCTGTAAATTAATTAATCTGGTACGCCACGTGACATTTTCGGTTCGTACCAGTATGAGGCATTTAAAAACATTGCATGCTAGTGTGATGGTGCGGGTTGTGAGATTTATTTTGCTTTTGTTATGACTTTGTAGTGCTTCACTGCTTCTTTTTCTTCTTTATTGAAAATTGCCAGCGCTTGACTGGCCTTAGGGAAAAAAAATTTAATTAGGCTTTTCTTTTCCATCTTTACTTCTTCAAATTGGTTTAAACCTTAACATGCGTGAAGCACTTCTAATTTACTAAAATAGAAATGTGGGAGTTCTGATAATATACTTTAATAGATATATTTTAACTTAATTTGCTATTCAGGTGATTCAGCTGGCTTTTCTTGGCAAATCGAGCGCACCAATATAATGCCGCCACTGGGAGCCATCAACAATGATTATTACAATGCCATGAGCAATATTGGTATAGGAAGTGAGGGTTTTTTTCCTTACGGTAATCACTCCTTTGCTTCAACCGGAACAATTGTTGAGTTTGCTTCTCCGAATGTGTCCGAGGCTTACAATCACGAGTCAGTGCTAATGGTACCTTTACCTACCAGTAACTATCACGGCACTTTATGTGCTGCACAAGGTACCTTTCCTCCGAATGAGGTTAAAACTATGAATTCCCTTAAGTTTTTTCTCATTTCATTTCACTTTTCTTAAATTGAATATTTATTCGTCAGTTGGTGATCACCAATTAACCTTCAAACAAGGAATTTATTGATGCCTTCTCCAAAGTTATGTTATGACATGCCAGTTCGAGGGGTGCAAGAAGTTCTTAATTCTGTTAATTAGTCAAATCTAC
Source organism: Rhynchospora pubera (assembly GCA_028095005.1). Lineage (NCBI taxonomy): Eukaryota > Viridiplantae > Streptophyta > Magnoliopsida > Poales > Cyperaceae > Rhynchospora > Rhynchospora pubera. Next base: position 81,208,457 of record CM051460.1, on the reverse strand, counting down.
TCTTGATTGTCACTTCTGTTTCCAAATACTATTTTAGATTAGTAATTTATTATTAGTTAAACAAGACATAATGCAGATATATTTGTGATATTGTCTCAATCACTGCATTCCAAGGTACTGTAGTCTGTAGGCTGAAGCAATTCTGCTGAAACAAATCACAGAATACCATTAGATAGACTATCCAAAAAAACTGTTCGCTATTGCAGGTGAGGCCACCAAGCTGTTGTATAATGAAAATTGCTAGTGCTTGCCTTCAAACAAAAAATAAAAAGAAATTAATTAGGCTTTTATTTCCACTTTTACTTCTTCAAATTGCTTTAATTAAACCTTAATGTGTGAAGCACTTCTAATTTACTATATAGAAATGTGGGAGTTTTAATATATACTTTAACAGATAACTTTTAATTACTTTATTTGCAATTCAGGTGATTCAGCTGGCTTTTCACCAATTCAGTGCGCCAACATGCCGCCACTAGGAGTGGGAGCTATCAACAATGGTTATTACAATGCCACGGGCAATAATGGTATAGCAAGTGAGGGTTTTTTCTTTAACAGTAATAGCTCATCTGCTTCAACTGGAAGGACAGGTGAGTTTGCTTCTCTGAATGTGCACGAGGCTAACAATGACGAGTCAGTGGTACCTTTACCCCCCGGTAACTATCACGACAGTTTATACTCTACACAAGGTATGCTTTAGTTCCAGACAGTACATGAGGTTAAAAGTAAAACTATGAGTTTATTGAGGTCCCTTAAGTTTTTTCTTATTTCATTTCACTTTTCTTAAGTTTAATGATCTGCATCTCGAATGATTTTTAAATTGAATATCAATTCTTTAGTTGGTGATCACCATTTGACCTAAAAAAAGAAGTTATTGAATCCTTCTCCAAAATTATGTTATGACATGCCGGTTCGAGGGGTACAAGAAGTACTTAATTCTGTTAATTAGTCAAATCTATTCTTGATTGTAACTTTTGTTTCCAAATATCATTTTAGATGAGTAATTTATTATTAGTTAAACAACACATGAAGCAATTTCCAATCACTGCATTCCAAGGTACAGAAGGTTGATGCAATTCTGCTGAAACAATTCACAGAATTCCATTAGACTATCCAAACAAACTGTTGGTACTGCAAGTGTATAATGAAAATTGCCGGTGGTTGCCTTGCCGGTGGTTGCCTTCAAAAAAAATAATAATAATTTGAATTAGGCTTTAATTTTCCAGTACTTTTACTTCTTCAAATTGCTATAAAGTTTAAACCTTCAAATGCGTGAAGCAATTCTAATTTACTGACATAGAAATGTGGGAGTTCTAATATATACTTCAATATATAAATTTTAACTTAGTTTGCAATTCAGGTGATTCAGATAGGTTTTCATCATGGACAATGCAGTACGCCAATAGAATGCCGCCACTGGGAGCTATCAACAACGGTTATTACAATGCCATCGGCAATGGTATAGCAAGTGAGGGTTTGTTTCCTAACGGTAATTACTCCTCTACTTCAACTGGAAGGATGGGTGAGTTTGCTTCTCCAAATGTGTACGAGTCGGTGGTAGCTTTACCTACTAGTAACTACCACAGCAGTTTATGTGCTACACAAGGTATGCTTTTGTACCAGACAGTGTCTGAGGTTAAAAGTTAAAACTATGAATTTATGGAGGTCCAGGTCCCTTAAGTTTTTTCTTATTTCATTTCACTTTTCTTAATTTAAATGATTTGTATCTCATGTGAACTTTTAAATTGAATATCCATTCGTCAGTTGGTGATCATCAATTAATCTTTAAACAAAGAAGTTATTGAAGCCTTCTCCAAATTATGTTATGACATGCCGGTTCGAGTGGGGGAGAAGTACTTAATTCTGTTAATTAGTTAATCTGTTCTTGATTGCCACTTTTGTTTCCAAATATCATTTTAGATGAGTAATTTATTATTAGTTAAAAAGACACATAATGCAGATATATTTGTGATATTGTCCCAATCACTGCATTCCAAGGTATACTGTAGGCTGAAGCAATTCTGCTGGAACAAATCATAAAATTCCATTACACTATCCAATCAAATTGTTTAATTTATCCTGTTCGGTACTGCAGGTGAGGTCTCCCAGCAGGCGTATAATGCAATCCCCGCAGTGTCCCTGAGCACCTTCCCCAATGGTGATTACATTGCTACTCCTAGTGGTACAGCAGGGAACTTCCTCAAGTATTCAAACCTCTGTGATTCTGAATTGGACATGGGCGACTTTAATGTAGAGGCGCTAGAGGGCTGCTTTGACTTTGAAGGGTTAGGATTTAATGAGATAAGCACTTTCAGTTTGGTTTTGTTTTTTTAAATCAATGATACTTCTGCATATATGTTCACTATATTGATTGGTGTTTTGATAGATCCTTATTGGTATCTGTCTCTTGTTGCCAGCGTATGGAGACCACAGTCAGACCCTGACCTGATAAGTGACCAGATCAGTCCAGAACTAACAGATTGAGTGGTTCTATCATACATAAGCTTGTCAACATGCAAACTGATAGTCTGTTTGCCATCTAATCGTACATATGTCAGCTTGCAAATTTTGTTACTGGTCTCTAGCGTCAGCTTCTGAGTAAAATTTTATCTGAATAATGAATCTAAAATTATATATATGCAGGGACTTACCTAGCTAGAACCTTTCTTAGCTTCCAATGAAACCCAGGTACGAAGAATGTGTCAGCATGGATCAAGACAAGCTGTGTATTAGTGAAAAGTTGTTTACAATTATCAAGGAAAAGCATGGATCGAGGAAGTTGTTTAGAATTAAAGAGTCTTACCTTTGAATATCTTGTTGTGCCATTGTGTTCTTTCATTCTGTTGTATTAGTGAAAAGTTGCTACAAGGTAACTTCTCTGTTCCTGTTGTTTTGTTTAACATTCAAATATATTAGAGATTTCAACCTATTACAGTTCTGCATGTGTCAATGTGATTTTCCTTTTTGTTTAGTTCGCTGAATTTGCTTAGGGTGTACTGTTGTTTTGAGTTTCCTCTATTCTGTTGTTAAACTCTTTTTGAGTTTTTTCTTTTTTTATTCGGTAATGACTATATTTAATATATTTTAGAATTCTTGAAATTGAAAATATTAGGATAAGAAATGCCATAAACAGGGGCTATTAGGTAATCAATTTAGCCTTCACTGAGGCTATTGATTTGAGCACTTGTAATGTCAGATTTACCAGTTGCGTTTGTATTTCTCACTAAACAGCTAATCAAGCGTTGTAATATTTGCTTGGCTTAAAGTATACAGGCCTAGCTAGTTCACATCTAAATGTCAGATTTCAACGGCAATTAATCCTCTGTGACTTTATTAACGTTTTTTGCTCAATAGATATTTTGCATGCGTTGGATTTTGATTAAATTTAATCTATTATTTTGTCGTTGAATGGTTGAATTATTTGTCTGGTCAATTTGGTAAAATCCCAAGTTACTCAATCGGAAAATTATTAAAAATAATGAAAAATAAATTTAAAGAGCATTCGTTTTGGCACTCTGAATCGAGTCCTGAAGACAGATATGATATATGCTGACCAGTGGTTCTGCTCTATGCCGCCAGATCCATCTTGTTTTAGGGGTGCGTAACGTCTAAAACGACCATGCAAATGGACTGTTGCGTTGATCGTTGCGTTTTGGACATGAAACTGACTATCATTTGCGTTAACCGTTTCATTTTGGATGAAACGATCGAAATTATGAAAATGCCATGAAAATACACATAGACGGAACCGTTTCAAACTTGCGTTAACCGTTTTATTTTTAAAACGCTACCAAAATCTTTAACCGTTTCATTTTGTTTTGAACGAAACGAAACGGAAAGACTATCGAAACGGTCACCGTTTTCAGTCCTACCTCAAAACAAAACGAAACGAAAAAATTTGTCGAAACGGTCACCGTTTTCAGCCCTACTTGTTTAATCTCACAAGTCACAACCTTGATCCCACGTATCAGAGTCGCACATTCGGCCCGAAAAAATTTAAAATAGTATTAAATTAATATAATATATTAAAAATAATATCAATATAATAATATTTTTTTAAATAGTATCACGAGATCGGAATCCCAGATTCCGAACGTAAGATCGGATTCCTCGATTCCGATCTTAGCTAAGATCGGAATCCCGGATTCCGACCTTAGCTAAGATCGGAATCCCGGATTCCGACCTTAGCTAAGATCGGAATCCCGGATTCCGACCTTAGCTTTTTAATTTTTTTATATATTATTTATTTATTTATTTAATTTATTAATTAGTTAAATAATTAGAAAAATAGATAATATATTGTAAAAATATTGAAAAAATATGGAAAAAATCAGGAATAATTAAATCAGGAATAATTAAATTTATTTTTATTTTAATTAATTTATTTAATTAAAATATAAATTTTTATAACTTATTTAATTAAATGAATTGTACCATTTAGAAAGGATTATAAATTTTCAGAATTTGCAGGGATACAAATGCATAATCCTTTCCTATCTGAATGTTCAAAGTTTTATTAATCATTTCTGCATTTGCAGGGATACAAATGCATAACTTGAAGAATAAAACTTTAAACAGGCTTAACTTTTGATAGGAAGGTCCGTTTGGGGCGATCGAGCACAATCCGGAAAGCTGGCGACGAGATCTACACGTTTTACGGGGGTAAACCCCGTAACGACCATTTTCGAAACTAAAAAACGCTCTCTGGACCTCCAAAATCCACTTTGAAAGTTTGCAAACCTAAAATCCACTCTAAACTACTAAAAATATTTTTTAAATAAAAAATTAATCATTAAAAAGAGAAATGCAGTAAATCAAGTGAATTTAGTTTTTCTTCTCCGTCTCAGTAAAACATCAATCTCGTGTGATTCCTTTCTAACGCAATCCAGAAAGTGCTTCCTTGATCATGAGACTCGATATGATTGTTTAATATATAATATGAAAATAATATATATAGAGGACGACATCCGGGACGCATATCAAATGGTTGTTTAAAAATTTATAATTTTAATTTAAATTAATTAAAAATTTATACTTAATTATTCATTTTTTAATTAAATAAATTAATTAAATTTATATTTAATTAAATAAATTAATTAAAAGGAAAATAAATTTAATTTTCCAAAAAAAATACTAAATTACATATAAAATTTTGTTTAATTATTCCTGATTTTTTTATATTTTTTCAATATTTTTAGAATATATTATCTATTTTTCTAATTAATTAACTAATTAATAAACTAATAAATGGAAAAAAAATAATTTCCCCAAAAAATACTAAATTATATATAAAATTTAGTTTAATTATTCCTGATTTTTTCCATATTTTTTCAATATTTTTACAATATATTATCTAATTTTCTAATTATTTAACTAATTAATAAATTAAATAAATAAATAAATAATATATAAAAAAATTAAAAAGCTAAGATCGGAATCTCGGATTCCGATCTTAGCTAAGGTCGGAATCCGGGATTCCGATCTTAGCTAAGATCGGAATCCAGGAATCCAATCTTGCGTTCGGAATCTGGGATTCCGATCTCGTGATACTATTTAAAAAAATATTATTATATTGATATTATATTTAATATATTATATTAATTTAGTATTATTTTTTAAAATAATACTAAATTATTTGTCCGGCCCAGTTTGGGCACCGGCCCACCTTCTTACAGGATAATTTGGGTTGGGATTTTACCATCAATTGAGGATTCCAGCAAGCATTTCTTTTTTGGAAAATTTGATTTATACCGTTACAAAACATTCAAATTTTAAATATGCCATTACAAAATGACTAATTGTATATATGCCACTACAAATCTATACAAATTTGACATCTACCACTATTTTAATAAAAATATATTAAAAATAATTTCTGATAACTAAAAAATTAAAATTTTATCCCATGTTTAATTTTTTAACAAGTAATAATTGATTTTTTTTTATTATTTTTTTTTTATTTAAAGTCATCAAGTACAACATACATACATACATACAGATATTCATCTTCCATTTTATTTTTCAATCATCCAATTGAACTCTGTTGTCTCACAGTTCAACAAAAACATACCCAATATTCAACAATGTCAGCCCATACGGACTCAATTTGTTTATACCTTGGGTTCTGTAATTGAAATTATACTCTCTTATAGGTCGCCGCTGGTGCCAGCATGTAGCCAATTCATACTGCTACTGGTGGTTACTTGTTCCAATAAACTTCTCTTGCATTTTTATTTTTACTTCTTTACTCCTTTTTTATCGGATCAGGAGAAATAATGGGGATCAGGGATGTCGGATCAGCTTGCATTAATTTGGACTTTAGAGAGATGAAAGTTATATACAGTAGTGTAGTTCTAATTTGGGATTAAAGTTACGTGCAGTACTTCTAAAATTTAGCAGGCCAAACAGCCCTAAATGATTTAATTAAGCATGTGAAAAGGCTTATCTGTTAATTTTGACATATCTGTAATGTGCACTGGTATACTAATTATCAGGTAATCCTGTAATTCGAACCTGGTCATATTACGGAAACCCTTTTTGAATGTTTGCAGAGTAAAAGTTGGTTTTCTAACGGATCACTTTATGGCGAGAAGGCAAGGAAGCTTCCAGAGAGGACAAATGAGGTGTCTGGGACATATGCAAGGCAATGTGTCGAGCTAGTTGAAGAGATGCAGACACCATGCATCGATGTATGGTCTGTTATGCAACAAACAGAAGGATGGCAAAAACTATTCTTAACGTTTTTTCACCTCCCTTATATCTGGATGTGTCCGTTACTGGTAGAAATGGCACCAATTGTACTGGAAACAGTAAACATTTTCTAATGTCATAATCCCATCCTTCACTATACCACAACTCCAATTAGATTACGCTACATGTACCAATTTGTACTAATAAAAATAACTATACAAGTATACATTAGTACATGATACATGTAAGTTCAGCCGATCAGTCTCGGGTCCTTTTCTGGCGGGGTCGCCAGGATCCTGGCGGGATCGATAGGATTCCTGGCGGGGGCTGCCAGGTTTCTGGCGGGTCGCCAGGACGGAGACTGCATCTGGACAGAACAAGTGATCTCAGCGCCTATTGGATTCCACCGACCCTGAGGCGCCTCCTGAGTGATTCTGTCATATTTTAATCCATGTTCTGATGGAGAACATTATTCTTTTCACATCCTATCACTCTATTCACCAAAATAGAGAGGAAGATAGAGATTGGGGAAGACGTGATCTAGTCCGACATCCCGGAAGTACGCCATCACTGTAAGGGAGGCCGATCGGACTAGTAGTGCCCTCTTTTCCTGCAGGAACTGGTGGTCATGGAGTGCTTGACGACTAGAAGTTCTCTCTCAGCGAAAGCGACTCATCCACAACACTCAAGAACAAGCAATGGCTGGAGGTAACCTGGATCCTGGTTATTTTCGCATTAAGATCGTAGAAACACTTACAGTTGGTATCACAGCCTATAAACCTCTGTCTTGTTTGTTAGAACTGAATTTCATTAAGGTTTAATGAGAAATTCAGATTAGTAAGTGTTATGGATGAGTACTGGTAGAAAATTAGGGATCAGTTATACTTAATTTCGTGTTTTGATGGAAGAATTAGGGAAAACCCTAAATTCTAATTTGATTGTCTGACTTCGTAAAGCGATATCTCGAGATTCGTATATCTGATTTGAGTGAGGTTTTCGGAGTTGGAAATATTTCTGAGTTTACTTTCCATAAAGTCCAAAATCTCAGAAATCAAACGGGTATACAGTGAGATAATCAAGTTGCAAGCAGAAGATGTCAGACTGTCAGTTTCTGAAATTTCTGACCTTTTGACAGTGCGGGCCAGTTTTCTCTCACAAGATAATTTGATTTTGCATGAAAATTTATATGGATGTAGGTATTTTACAGAACGTTCCGTAGAGTATAAATTTGTAAAATTTTGATAAAGTATGAGAGAGTTATGTTATTCACAATAAAGGTCATTCTGATAGTTTGTCAGAATTAGTCTGTGATAGTCTGCCTTTCCAGGGGCATAGTTTTTTATCTATGAACTTGTTTATGTTGAAATTTACATTTTTGGATATATCTTTGAATCTAGTTTCTGGAATGACCAAGAACGCAGAAAACGAACAAGTATAGAAAAAGTTAATGGTATTTTATCAGATGGTGTGCAGTCTGTCTAGGGATGGCAATGGGCCTAGCCTGCATGTAAAATGTCAAGCCCATGCCTGGCCTGTTAATCCCAAAGTTTAAGCATGCCTGCCTGAGCCCAACGAAGTGGGCCTAGAAATTTACACATGCCTGCCTGACGGGCCAATTTCTTAAGCCCACGCCTGTCTGACTTGCCTGTGGATACCTGAGGGCTTTCTTACCTGCCTATGCCTGCCCAGACCCGATATACATATTTCATTCTAACAAACAACGTAAAGATTAAACAATACAAATTACATTTCACAAAGTACCAAATAAACAAGAATTTTAACAATATAATTATATTTTTTGTTACAAACAGCCACATCCGTAAAAATTAGCACAAATATATCAAAGATTTTCATATGATCCTTACTGCCTTATTGAACAAGTACCAACATTGCAACATAATTTTAACAAATTATTCTACAGAATAGTCAAGAACCGAACCAACATGGCAACACAAATTGTAACAAATGAGAATAAAAACTAAGTAGTTAACATCATTCTAGGCACCATAATTAACATAAAACCTAAATTAATAACAGTCTTTCCACCTCCCAGCAGCTGCTTCGCTTCAAAAGATAATAAGGAAAACAATGTAACATTTTAGACATTTGATAAAATACCGATTATAATACATAGAAACAACAAAGAGAGGGTAGGAAATAAACCTTAATAAAAGATTTTAAGTCCCTATATTGCTCTGGTAGATAATTAATCTACAAAAAAGGATAATAAGGAAAGATAGAGAGAACCATTTTCATTTGTACACATGTAGGTTTTCACTGATCATCATGAAAACAGAATAAAGGAAGAACAACCACTTTCATTGCATTTTGAGTATCTATTAATTTCATGCTATTTCAGAATCTAAAAAATTAATGAGTTGTTGCTTGTGTCTAAATCCTAAATTACACTAAGTGTGAGACATGCCAATATGAGTGCTTACTCTTAATCATGTTAAGACATGTAAACAATATTTATTGTGCATGCAAACAGAAGACTACAGTGAGAAATTTATAAGTAAAAGTAAAGGAAAATTATTCAAACAACTAAGGTAATACAACTTATGACTGGCATACAACTTACGGTAAGAATGAGTGGAGCGTATCTTATTCTATGTCAAGGACTGAAGGGAAATAAACATGCTGATTTTTTTTTTTTTTTGAAAAAAGGTGGGAGCGCCACCCAGTTTCATTTGAAAAATGAAACAGAACTACAAAATAATAGAAAACACTACTCTACTCATTCTAATTATTCCCTCTTTACTACCCTAAACAATCCTATGTGTGACCTAAAAATCCCAGACTTGACAAAAGGAATTGTTTTCCTGGTATTTTTTCATCTAACCATATGACATGCTTGTAACTATATATCTATTCTGTATCAAAAAGTATTAAACACCAACTGCTATCATAATTGCACTTCTCCCTTGTCACCTTCTCAGCACATCTCGTTTCCACTCTACTCTTCAAGAAGCCATCTTCTCATTTATTCTATTGGTTTTAATCTTTTTAACTCTGTTGAGACAGGCCACCTGAGGTTGCAGACTCTTTCTAGGTCTCCTCTTACCACCAATCAATAACTGCAGTGCCAGTTTTTGAGATTCGGTGATGTTTCTTGGTGTGTCTTGAAGATTGAAGCTTTCAGCTGGTCTCACCACACCAAGAGATCCATTTTCAGACCCACCCTCCTTTTGAGACTTTGTACCAGATATCTCCCCGTCTATGAACACAGGCTCAACACTTGTTGTAATCTCACTAGTATCAATATTATGATCTGTTTTTGCATTGCTACTACTAATGGCTTTTTTATCTAACTCAATTTCATGTGTTCCAAACTCATAGGTGGTTCCACAATTGCCCCCAGACTCAATCTGAATTTCAACATCAGTTGTTTGCATCACCTCCACTCTATTATTGCCCATATGAGACTCTTTGATTTTGTCCTCAGTGCCTATTAATCTCGTTGAACTACCTAGATCTTTAATGTTTTCATGTTGAGTGTCAGGTATCTGGGTTTGGTCACAATTCTCATCAATCGCTATATCAATTTGTACACCATCCTTGGAAATTCTGACTACCCAGTCATGGTGAGGTATTATCTGACACAATGCTCTCTGCACTTTTACCATTCCCCATTGCTCAGCATCCAGGAGAAAGGTCATTTGAAGTGTTTCAGCTGGATTCTTGATGCCTGGTGTCAAGTGAACAGTTCTAATTGGGTTTGTAGCAGTTAGGTTTGCGTACATCGAATCTGAAATGACATGAGTTCTAGGTTTAACAGGTGGTAGAGTCTCAATCGGAGTAGCCTTAATAGTGTCAAGTTGCATCTCAGTGCTTCTTGTACATTGAAATGCCTTATGCCCAAGGCAATTGCATGCGAAGCATGAAATCGGCTTATAACACTGATAAGAAAAGTGACCTTTACCAGTACAATGAAAACAAACGGGGGAGGAAGGAGAAGAGGCTGCTCTAAGCTCTTCAATTTTAGAGTAGACCAGTGATACTCTGTCAATTGGATCCGAATTAGGAAACCTTGTTCGTCGCCAATTCATCGGCTGGCCCATCTTGATCTGGTTCGTCGCCATTGCTGACATCAAATCTACGCTTAATTGAGCCTTGCAAGGTGCTGAATCGCCTCAAGAAGAGAATCTCTAGGGTTTGATCGCTTGTTGCTCCAGTGGCTCGCCTCTTCGATCTCACCTCTCTCCTCTGCAATTGCCTCAGAATCGCTTCTTTGATCACCTCAGAATCACCTCTCCGTTCTCACCTCAGAATCACCTCTTCGATCAAACCTCTTTCTTCTTCGATCGTCTCAGAATTGCCTCTCGGATCACCTTAGAATTACCTTTTCGCTCTCCCCTCTTACCTAAATTTTGTGGATTTTCTATGATTTTTCTGTAATTTTTGGATTTTTGATTAATTAATGCACAATTAAATAATAAACATGCTGATTTGACCAAATTGTAAAATTTTAATCAAATTAATTTTTGCATAAAGAAAAATAGAATGAACTCACTTAAATGACTACGTTGTATGTACAAGATAAACCTGAAATTTATAATTCTAGATAGTGATGTATAGTGAATCAATATTTCAATTTGATTTTAAGAATAATGCAACAAGATCGAGGGACCGACAGAGGCAATGAGGCCAGCAAAAAAGAAAGGGAGAGAGAGGACTTTAGGAAGAAAAAGGCTTGCCGTTGTTGAGATCATTGAAGGGAGGCTGCGTCGCCAACTCGCAGCCGATCGCTGTGACGATGTCGCTATCTTCTTGCGAGTGAGAGAGATAGAGAGCAGATTTGAGCGGACAGATAGAGATACAGAGATTGGATGCGGCTAGGTTTTTCTATTTATTAAGAGTCATTCAGTCACATGACGAAAAATTAGAAGGCCTTATTCGCAGCCCAATATCCAATACACCACATATAAGCCCATCGGGCGGCCCATGGGCGCCCCTCAAGCCCAAGCCTGGCCTGGCCTGACTCTAGGTCTGACCCGATCTGGCCTGTTACGCTCCGGGCCAGGCAGGCACAGCGTTGGGCCGAGTAGACTGAGGCGGGCTATCGGACTATTGGGCTTTAGTGACGTCTCTAAGTCTGTCAGGAAATTCTAGTTGCTCTCGGCCAGATTTCTGGCGACCCGTCAGAATTCAGACGGGTCAGCCAGAAATGGTCCAGAAATGAATTTTAACACAAAAATTAAGGTATAAGCATGTAGATATTGGTTCTCTAATGTTAGATAAGGCTTAATGATAAATTAATTATAAAGAAAGTTTATAGAATAGTCACAAATTGCTAAAATACTATAAATTTGTGTTAAAGATGGTTGGCATCTTTTGTAGAAAATTGATTTGTCAAAAGTGTTATGATTGTTTGATGCTATAGTAGTACAGTAATGATGTAGTCCACTGACCATCATACTATAAGGAATAATCTATAAGTATTAATACTGCTAGCATTCATTTGACAAATTTAGATAACTATACATATGGTATAGTGGTATAACACAAATTGTATTTATAAAGAATATGGCAGGAATTGTGCATATGGTAATTATTCATATATAGACAATTATAATTATATAATCTATGTTAAACTTGAGTCTTATAAAGCAGGCGGATACGAACCGTATGGGTCTCTAATAGACAGTTTAGTTCATGTCTGCATAATGATCAATACACCTCTCGGACCGGTTTCAAGCGGATCCGCTTGAAAGGATTCCAAGGTGTACTCTTGGGACAATTCCTGGCGACCCGTCTGGATTCGGACGGGTCCATCTGAAAACTGTCAGAGATAAGTGTGCTATCGGGAGAGTTCCTGGCGACCCGCCTGGATTCTGGCGGGTCCGCCTAAAAGGTACCCGAGGAGAGGTTTATGTCCAAGTGATTAATATATATAATAATTAATTGTAGAGTAGCCACAGCATCTCAATTACATTCATGTATATATATTATATAGTGTATCTATGAATCACATTGGGATGAATAGACATAATTTGTGTCTCGTGATGAATATACTTTAATTGATTAAGGTTTAGTCACAGCACCCTTAAATATATTAAGGCTATGTATATATAAAGTTTATAAAGTCCCATTTGGATTAAAAGGACACAAAATGGTAATACATTGGAATGGTGAAGTCAATATCTTTCCACAGGACTATCGATGGAACCAAACTAATGTATTAGGATATAATGGTTAATTATGAATGCTTAATTTGCCCACAGAGATTAAGTATAGGAATATAATTAACTAGTTATATCATGAAGAGTCACGTATAATATTTAGCCCACAGGTAATATTATGCATGAATTGACTCATGAAGGTTAAAACACTTAGTTTGCATTGGTAAACTAAAGTATAAAGTTATGTCTCAATATAAAGTATAAGCACGTATCGGTTTTACTTTCATAAAAGAATAGCAGATTCCCTTTAGATATGATAAGTTCAAATGTTCCTGAGTTGAAAATAATAGTTATAAGTCCTGGAAGGACGCTGTTCTCCTTCATTAAGATTGTAAGGATATTGAATTTGCCATCTGAAAATATCAACCGATAGATCTACTTTTGATGATGAACTTATAAACATGGGTTATTAAGAACAGTGGGAGTAGTTTAACTGCTTATTTATCATGTTTATGTCGCAAAAGTTCTTTCAATGTTTTGTAGTTTCGGTTGATGTGCATTTTCAATGAAATCCTTACTTGAGGCATTATATGAGTAGTTTGCCTATTAAGTTGAAGGCATATATAGAAATATTAGTCATGTAATTATCACTTGAGCTTACTATCATTAAAGTTGTGCGATAGCACATAATGCAAATGAGGGATTTAGTTATTCAACTAAAGAGTCTATACGATATTTTTCAGTCATTACTTGTGTATTTTATTATGAACACTTGGCCAGTTTAGTATAATCATGTCAAAAACTCTTATAAGGATAACAACGCACATAAGGATCAATGGTCAATCAAGGTTTTTCTGACCATGTGTGTTTGGCAGAAGAAGGGACATGTTATGGACCAAACTGAGAGTGTTCATAGGATTAAAATATGATTAACAAGTAGGAAATGACTAGCAGGTATCAAGGTAAAGTCTGTTTGTATCTCTTAATTGATGGTTACTCACAATAAATGTATCTCTACGTACCTTCAAGATATTCTGGGTGGAAGTAGAGAAACAATGCGGTATGTAAATAAAGATTGTGAGGTCAGATACTTGTAAAAGAGATAAGAAATATGACTAGGATTTTGAAACCTAGAAATTTTAATTTCTAGAGGATGTTCAGATTAGTGGGAGTGATTAGTTTTTGGTCATAACACATAATTGGATGATATTCATAAAGGATTAACGAATATTGAAAATTCAATTATTGACATTCGATAACCGACGTATAATACAAGAATTTAGATCAATTTGAGTATTAAGATTCAACATTAAGGTGATCTAATAAAGGAATAAGGTCGGTTAATCCTAGTAATGATAATGTAATTTATCTACAATACTCTTATGAAGATATCTATGTTGAGCATAATCCTATTGCATTTTTAGAAGTGATGACTTGCAATTTATCCATGTAAAGGTTTAATGCCATGTAAGATGAATTGGAAACACTAAAACAGTGATGTAGTAAAGTCTGAAATTTAGTTACCTTATGGTTTAAACCTACTGGTTGTAGTGGATTTACTAAACCAATAAGGATTCATAGGTAACATCGTGTGACACAAGATAAGACTTGTCATCAAATGATTTATTTAAGAGAAAGAATTGACTACGTGAAAGTTTCTTTCATGTATTAAGAAAGATTCACTTTGTGTAATATGGCATTAGTAACTCATCCGGTTTCGAGTTACATCAAATGGATGCAAGGGGTCATAATTTTATTAGAGGTAGTGAGCATTTGGTTAGCAAGCTAAGAAATTTCATATAAGAATAAAACAAATATCTCACAAATGGTATTTGGAGTTCTATGACGTATTTCTTCATATGGTTTAGAAGAAAATTATCATGAACTAGTACGTATACCAGGATCAGTGGGAGCATAATTTATTTTCTTATTTTATATGGATGGTGTTTTACTTGCAATTAGTGATAAATGACTATTTTATGAGGTGATACACTTACTTTCTAATATACTGATATCAGAATATGGGTAAAGCCTTGTTTGTTATAGGCATAAGGATCCATACAGATAGGAGTCAAGTTATTCTTGTTCTATCTCATCAAGCATATATCAATAAGGAATTAGAAAGATTCCAGATGGAAAAGTATTCAACAAATCAAGCACCTGTCAAGGTGATAGATTCAGATTGAATTGATATTCTCAGAACAACTCAGAAAAGGAACGAGTAGTGAATATTTCAAGTTTTTGGCAATTTAAAAGCATAAAGTATGTTCAAGTTTGTGCACAATAACTAACATAGTTTTTTGCCATTTGGAATACTTGAACTGATATCATAATAATAAGGGAAATAGACCACAGTTAAATGCTAAGAAAGTAATGATTTAAGGTACTAAAGATAATGTACTTATGTCTCAACAAACTTATAAGTTGAAGGTATTTGAGTACACAAACTGGCTGTGTCGATTTTGTAAATCGAATTAAGGTTACATGTAAGCTAGTAGGACAGTGTCATCTAGAAGTGTCTAGTAGACATTGTTTATTACTTCAGCATAAAGTGTAGTTTGTTGAGTGTTTTGAGACTGGCTCCCGTGGTAGTTGAAGAGTTTTGTTTTGAGGCTTAGAATCTCGGATTCTATATCTAAGCCATTAAGGATTCTGTGTGATGATTCTATTGCGGTCTTTCAAGCCCAGAAAGATAAAGGTAAAAGTCGAGGTTAATATATCGACATTAGGCATCTGGTTTTGAAAGAGCATTAAGGAGAATCAAGTGGTCATTTATTTGTTTTCATACAGAATAGCCGCTGACCGATCTTTGAATATATATTGCGGCTAAAGGAATTCAAAGATCATGTAGCGGATTGTAGGAGTTGGTCCTATGAATTAAATTGATCGTACGATTGTAAACAAACTCTTCATAAAGGTATAGATGTTTTTCTCATGTTGATTGTGCGCACATATATGGAATATATATTAGATCATACTGTTGAGCATTACATCATAAAGTTAGACCACGAATACACGTTGGGTTTATTCCTAAAGAAATTACAGATAATCACATAAAGGGTTGAATTGCGAGTTTCAAAGTACATTTGTAATACATGGAAAGTAATATTTGCATTTACTAATTGTCACGGCATTAGTAACTATAAGAAGACTTACTGCCATGATTCGTGTATTTTGTCACTATCATTCAGCATAAGGTAAACTGGAAGGATTATTGTTGAATATGGTGGAGGCTGAGATCAAGTGGGAGAATGTAAGTTCAGCCAGTCAGTCTCGGGTCCTTTTCTGGCGGGGTCGTCAGGATTCCTGGCGGGGCCTGCCAGGTTTCTGGCGAGTCGCCAGGACGGAGACTGCATCTGGACAAAACAAGTGATCTCAGCGCCTATTGGATTCCACTGACCTTGAGGCGCCTCCTGAGTGATTCTGTCATATTTTAATCCCTGTTCTGATGGAGAACATTATTCTTTTCACATCCTATCACTCTATTCACCAAAATAGAGAGAAAGATAGAGATTGAGGGAGACGTGGTCTAGTCCGATATCTCGGAAGTACGCCATCACTGTAAGGGAGGCCGATTGGACTAGTAGTGCCCTCTTTTCCTGCAGGAACTGGTTATTATTAAAATTGGCGCCACAAATCTGTAACGGTTATTATTAAAAAACCGTAATAATATTTCCGTCATGTAATAGGAAAAAAGTGCGTCCACCTTCTATAACGGTTGTTGGATAATA
This sequence comes from Rhynchospora pubera, assembly GCA_028095005.1. Classification (NCBI taxonomy): domain Eukaryota; kingdom Viridiplantae; phylum Streptophyta; class Magnoliopsida; order Poales; family Cyperaceae; genus Rhynchospora; species Rhynchospora pubera. The sequence continues at coordinate 81,191,917 of CM051460.1, read as the reverse complement.
ACCGTTACAGATTTTAAGAAATCTGTAACGGTTATTATCCAACAACCGTTACAGAAGATACGAGAAAAAGAAAGAATTAATAATAATCTTCTGTAACGGTTATATATAAATAACCGTTACAGTATCTCTGTAATTCTGTAACGGTTATTTCCTAATAACCGTTACATAAAGGCAAATAATTTTTTTAAATGATTCTGTAACGGTTATTAGGAAATAACCGTTACAGAAAGGTTCTGTATAAATATCTTCCTCCTCATTATGTCTCATCTAACTCTCAGGCGCACTTCCCAGGGTTCTCTTCTTTTCATTTATTGCGAATTTTGTGGTGTCCACTTCACTTCCAAAAAATAGCAAAAAATTTCTAAAAATTCTGAAAAAATAATAATTAGAAAGAGAATAAGAAGGAGAGCAGATTTAAGGTAAAAAAAATTAAATTTGAACCGTATTTTTTATTTTTACATTTTTTCCTTATTTATTTTGATTTTTTCATTAATTTATGGTTATTTTTGTTTTTTTTATATATTTTAAGATCTCATTGAATAGGAGAAGATCTTACATCGGCCGGATAAGTCGCACGATTCAACGGATCGGAAGTCACACGATTGAAAGTATATTTTCATGAACTCCTCTTTTTTTAAATTATTTGCATTTCGTTAATAATTTGCATATATATATAGGCATGAATTTCGTATTGTCATATAGGAACCAAATACCGGAACTCAACTGAATTTAGGTCATTGTCCGTCCGAGATTAATCCATTAGGGATTAATCTCGGATAGTACTCCTGGTCGGGAGTACTGCTCTTTGGATACGATCTGTCTCATTTAGGACAGCGAGTTGTACGTTAGATGCAATGTGTTGTCTGAGAAAAATTCGGCGGCATTTCCCTTGTGTTCCCACGGATACGTACGCACGAGCAATCGTGTGTTGGCGTATTCAGGGAACATAAGGGGAAATGCTGCCGAATTTTTCTCAGATAGCACATTGCATCTAACGTACGCTCGCTAATGAGACAGAGTATCCAAAGAGCGGGCTAGGATGGTGACCGATCCGAAAACCTAATATGACAAATTGGTCCGAAACCCTAATAATTTACATAAATTTTATTGTTCAGATGGATCGGACGTGGATGTACTTAAGTAATCGATGCTCGTCTACATTTTTTAGAGGACTTGAAGAATTTATGGTTTGTGCTAAAGAGAATTTGAAAATGAAAGAAGATGATAAAATGTATTGTCCTTGTCGTGTTTGTCAGAATTTGTTGAAGTGGTCTAATTTTGAAGAAGTGAAAGCTCATTTGATTATAAATGAATTTCAACCGGATTATGGTCGGTGGACACTCCATGGAGAGAATGGGGGGGATTGTTGTAATATCACAAATGTATTGGATTGTGTATGAGGAAGAAAATGTATCATTGGATGATGAAATTGATGATGTCAATGTATTTGATGATGAGAATGTAGATGATGATAGAAATGTAGATAACTCAGAATTTAATGCTGATTTAGAAGAAATTGTGAACAATGTGGATGATAATTTTGTTGATAATGTTGAAATTTTTGGTATGTTACGTGAAGAAGATAAAATAGCTTTATATCCTGGTTGTGAATTGTCAAAATTTAATGTTGTTTTCAAACTGTTCAATCTTAAAGCAAAAAATGGATGGAGTGATGCAAGTTTCACATCTTTGCTCAAACTATTACATAAAGAATTTCTTCCAAAAGATAATCAGTTGCCAGATTCAATTTATAAAGCTAAAAAGATATTATGTCCTTTAAAAATTAGAGTTGAGAGAATTCATGCATGTCCAAATGACTGCATATTATTCCGGAATAAGTACGGACACTTGCATAAATGTCCAAAGTGTAATGCTTCACGGTATAAACCGAGGGACGATCAAATTGAAGATGATGGTAGTAAGGGACCAGCTGCGAAAGTGGTGTTTTATCTACCAATAATACCAAGATTCCAGCGGCTTTTCTCTAACGCGAAGGATGCCAAATTGTTAAGATGGCACGCAGACTGCAGGAAAAAAGGCGATGGCATGCTCAGACACCCAGCAGACGTTCCAGATTGGATAAATATAGATAGGGAATTTGAAGATTTCGGCAGTGAACCTAGAAATCTGAGATTGGGTTTATGTACAGACGGGATGAATCCTTACGGCAACATGAGTAGCCGGCAGACTACGTGGCCGGTCTTATTGTGTATTTACAATCTTCCTCCCTGGTTATGCATGAAAAGGAGATACATGATGATGCCCTTCTTGATTTCTGGTCCCAAACAACCAGGTAATAATATAGATGTGTACTTGGCTCCATTAATAGATGACCTTGGTGAATTGTGGCAGAATGGAGTGAAAATATATGATGCACACTCTAGAAGTGAGTTTAACGTCCGTGCCATGATATTTTCCTGCATACGGAAACCTGTTAGGGTATAGGAATAAAGGAGCGAAAGCGTGCCCTATTTGCATGGAAAACACCTATTCTGTGTACCTGAAAAACTCTAGAAAAAATGTTTACTTGGGACACCGGAGGTTTATTAAGAACCGCAATCACCCTTACCGTCGAGACAAGGAAAGGTTTGACGGTACTGTAGAAAAAGACAAGGCCCCAATACTGTTATCCGGTTCAGGGGTGTATCGACAGGTGAAGGACATTAATGTAAAATTTGGTAAGAAATTTGCAAATAAGATACCCAAGGGGATATGGAAGAAGAAGTCTATATTCTGGAATCTTGAATATTGGCAGAGTTTGGAGATTAGGCATTGCTTAGATACGATGCACATAATAAAGAACATATGTGAAGCTTTGATTGGTTGCATGTTGGAAATTCAAGGGAAAACTAAAGATGGCATAAATGCGAGGAAGGACATGGTTGAAATGGGGATCCGGCAAGAACTAGCGGCACAAGATAAGGGAAAAAGTCGAGCTTGGCTACCTGCAGCACAATTTAATTTATCAAAGCAAGAGAAAAAAAAGCTTATTAGAATGCCTGAAATCTATTAAGGTTCCTACTGGTTATTCCTCGAATATATCAAGAAAAAGGTTTCTATTAAGGACAACAAATTACTTGGTATGAAGTCACATGATTATCACGTCCTACTGACCCAGTTACTTCCGGTCGCAATTCGAGGAATTCTAAGGGAAGAAGAGAGGAAAATCATCACTAAGTTGTATTTTTTCTTTAATTCCATTTGCTCTAAAGTGATTGATTCGAATAGTTTGGACAAGTTACAAGAAGGTGTTGTACTAACCCTATGTGAGCTGGAGATGTACTTTCCGCCATCGTTTTTTGACTCCATGGTGCATTTGACCATTCATTTAGTTAGAGAGATAAAAATATGTGGTCCTGTATTTCTACGGTACATGTATCCTTTCGAAAGAGTCATGGGTCAATTGATGGGGCTTGTTCGTAGCCGATCTAAACCAGAAGGAAGCATAGTGGAAGGATATGTGGCCGAGGAGGTTATTGAGTACTACACCGATTATTTGCAGGATGTACAACCAATCGGTCTTCCAAAGTCTCGACATGAGGGTAGACTTGAAGGAAAAGGTTATATATTAACTTCCAATGTTCACCTTATTTAGCACAAATGTTCACTTGAAGCACAATATTTGTTCACCTTATTTAGCACAAATGTTCACTTAAAGCACAATATTTGTTCACCTTATTTAGCACAAATGTTCACTTAAAGCACAATATGTGTTCACCTTATTTAGCACAAATTTTCACCTTTCAGGTACAATTGGAGCTAGTACTCATATACCGGATCTTGCAATGAGAACCAAAGCACATATGAAAGTTCTCCAACATCTTGCTATTGTGGCGCCTTACATCAATGAATATCTAATCGAGTTACGTGAACAATACCCTTCTTACACCGAAAACTTGATTACCATAGAGCATGAAATAAAATTTGTCCAATGGCTTGAAAATAAAGTACAGTCCCAGTTGAAAGAAGGAACAAAGGTCGATGAAACCGTGAAATGGTTATCAAGACGTCCTGATGCCGTGGTCGAGACATACCAAGGGTATGACTTGAATGGATTTACCTGGTACACAAGGAAACAGGATGGTAAAAGTGCCGTGCAAAATAGTGGAGTCACTGTTGTAGCTTTATCTAGTGATAATGTTAGGTCGGCTACTTATTATGGGTGGATCGAGGAGATTTGGGAACTAGATTACCTGAAATTTAAGATACCCTCATTCAAGTGTGCATGGATCGACAACGGTCACGGTGGAGTTAAAAAAGACAAGATGGGGTTTATAACTGTTGACTTCAATAAAAGGGCTTATCGAGACGATCCCTTTATACTTGCAAGTAAGCAAGCAATGCAAGTTTTTTACATTCAAGATCCGGCGGATAAGAAAAGACATGTTGTGCTTCAAGGTAAATGTTCATCTTATTTAAGTACAAATGTTCACCTTATTGAGTACAAATGTTCATCTTATTTATTACTTGCCACTTTCAGGAAAAAGACGTATTGTCGGTGTTGGTGATGTCGTAGATGAAGAAGCATACGACCACTTCGAGGAAATATCTCCTTTTTCTATCGGTATCGACGATACATCACAGCCAGTATCGATCAGTTGTAGGCGTACAGATAACACCGAAGGCGTGTGGGTCGACACACGAAGGAAAAAAAAGAAAGTAGCTACATAATCACATGTGAGTTAAAAAACTGTTATGTGCTAATATAAATTATTCTTAACATAGATGTGCTAAATTGTTATGTTAATATTTTTATTTTTATTTTTTGCAGGTCATTAATTGGTGAAATATTTTGTTAACAAGGAGCTAATTTATTTTTATTTTTGGTTAATTTTCTAAATTGTAATTTTATTTTGTTAGAAAAAATGTAAAACAAAATTAAATTCATGTGTAACCAACACAGAAATTAAATTCAGTCAAAACACTTAATAACATGTATGGATAAACCAACACCGAAAATATCAGTACTAAATGAAATTAAAACAGACACAAACTTTAAAAGTTCAAAAAAAAAATAAAATTAAACTAATCTGTAACGGTTATTAGCTAATAACCGTTACAGAATAGGCTAATTTGTAACGGTTATTAACTAATAACCGTTACAGAAGGTTATATGTAAAAAACGTTTGACCTTCTGTAACGGTTATTAGCTAATAACCGTTACAGATTAACCTCTTCTGTAACGGTTATTAGCTAATAACCGTTACAGAAGGTTCAAACCCTTTTATTATCTCTGCCTGCAGGCGTCTGTTCGTCACTTCTTTCCAAACTCGAACTTGCCTTTTTCTTAAAACCCTACCTCTCTCGACACAAGCTCTCGCGCCTAGCTAGCTCTCTCGACACAGAAGCTCTCGGCGGCTCTCGACGGCTCCCCTCTCTCTCTCGAAAAAGGTAAATCCCTCTGTCTCCTCTTCCTCCTCCTCTCACCCCCTCACTCGATCCCCTCTCACTCACTGTCTCTCTTTGTTACAGCTTCGATCCCTCTCTCTCTGCCGCTCTCTCAACTCCTATAGCCAGCAACTCCCCTCTCTCTCTCGAAGGTAAACCCCTCTCCCTCCCTCGTCTCCTCTTCCTTTCCGTCTCTGTCTCCTCTTCCTCTCTCTCTCACTGACTCCCTTTCACTGTCTCTCTGTTGCAGCTCTCTCTACCGCTCTCTCAACTCAGACAGCCACCAACCCCCGACAGCACTCTCTCGAAGGTAAACCCCCTCTCTCTCAAATTTTAATTTAATAGGGACTGAAATGCTAGAAATTGATTAAAATGCAAATGCTAGGGGCTGAATTGATTGAACTGTGCTTGGGGCTAATTTAGGGCTGAATTGATTGAAATGCAAATGCTAGGGGCTGAATTAGGACTGTTTTGCATAATTTGAACTGTTTTAGGGACTGAATTGATTGAAATGGGTCCTTCTTGTTATTAATGTCGAGAAGCGCACCATTCAAATAGCAGATTCTATCGAGCGCAAGAATCCAAAGATATTGATTAAGGGATTCATAACCCAGTAAGTTTTCGTTTCTAAATCAGATTCTGATATTGAGATAAGGACTACGTACGGTTCTATCTAAGCTATTAATGATATTGTATGCAGGATATACAAGCGATACCTTATGGAAAATGGAAAATATAACGCAAGGACCCAAACAACATTTGATTGGTACAAAATTCAGGTACGAGACTTAAAAAATATATTAGCTACCTAGGGTTTCTGAAACTATGCAAAATTTTAACTATCTTTCTTGTTGGATCTTAATTAGTGTCCGATACAAAAGGACAGCACAGAATGTGGATATTTCACAATGCTCGCCATGAAAAACGTATTATCTTATTGGATAGCAATTCAGAAAATACCTCATGTAAGTAACTTATTCTTTTAACTAATAACATTTGATCAAACAATTAGATTTTAGAATTTCATGATCTAACTAATAATATTTTTGACTTGTTTATCATAATATGCAGATGATCGAGCCGGTTGGAGTACCATACAATAAAGAAATGATTGATGGTATCGTGACAGAAGTTATGGACTTCATGCAAGGGGTATTATTTTGATTAAAATGTGTTATTTGATGACTTGCCATGTTTGATGATACTTGTGATATATGTAAATACTTTGTTTATTGTTTGTGTGATATGCATGATTATATATGTTTGATATATGTGTGCTTTGTGATATATATATATGCTGCATGTGTTAATGTAAATTGGGTACCAATTTGGTACCAATTCGGCTAGCAAATTGGGGCTAGCCAATCAAACAGGCGAAACACAAAAAAAATTAAGAATTTTGTAAACGGTTATTAAGGAATAACCGTTACAGAATATTATAATTTCATTTTTTTAATTATAAATATTATCTGTAACGGTTATTACCTAATAACCGTTACAGAATCCAGTCTTCTGTAACGGTTATTAGGTATTAACCGTTACAGAAGTTCTCCAAATACCGTACATGTTCCGTCCACAATACCATAACGGTTATTAGATAATAACCGTTACAGAAGACTGGCTTCTGTAACGGTTATTAGGTAATAACCGTTACACATGTTCTACAAAAAACTGTACCAGATTTTCCCTTGCATAATACCATAACGGTTATTAGATAATAACCGTTACAGAAGAGGGGGCTACTGTAACGGTTGTTGTCTAATAACCGTTATAGATCTGTAACGGTTATTAGACATTCTGTAACGGGGACTACAGTAACGTTTCGTGTACCGTTACAAAAGTCTTTTATTAACCGTTACAGAAGCCAAAATTTCGCGTAGTGGGTTAAAGCAATGAACCGATAATGAAAAAGCAATATGCTAGATGTGTTTTGTAAAGTTTAGATAGATTGTATATTAAAATTACATGTTTGTTGCTGATCAAGAGCCAATAAAGCATATCAGTTGCTAGATGATCAATCAATTTTCAAATTGCACCAAACAACCTATGTAAACTATATTGAACACATGTATTTTACATTTTGATCTGTGATAATTGTTTGTTGCCAAATAGATTTGTTGTCAATATAACCCAACCCTTTGAATATATATATGATACTCGACTCGAGTATGTGAACATATTTTCAGAACTAATATTTGTTGCCAACGCAGTTCATATCCATACCATCACTAGTATGTGTGAAGATAAGAGTGAAGTAGGAGTTTAATTTTATAAAAAAAAAAGAGTAGGAATTCAATCAGTAGACTAACTACTTGCTGGTTGGTGTATATTGTGCTCTGTTCAGTTCTTGGAGCTGGGATTTTCTTTCCTCCAGGTAGTTTGAATTTTCTGTGTTCATGTGCGTGGTTTCTAAGTACTTAGTATTTGTTTCATCCCTCTATGTATGATTTTTTTTTTAGTTGGTTGAAGGTTGGTTCCAAATGAAGGTGACGGAGAGTGCAAATCAAGTGACAGTAAATGAGACCAGAGAAACAGGTCAAAGCCAAAGCCGAGTAGGTGCTGACATAGATAGGCTTGCAAATAGTTTATAAAAAAAAATAAATAATTATATTCTCTTTTCTTTTTTGTTTATATTTTCTCCTTTTCTTTTGTTCATTCTTGTTATGAAGCAAGCATTCATAAATATCTACAGACTTGGTTAGGTTGGAAAATGCAGCTCGCATTTGATATGTGGAATTATTGTTAGTGATGTTGGGATTTAGCTCGCATTTGAATTGCGTAGTAATATCTACTGACTGCATTTTCCAACATTTATCTAGGGTGTCGCTTTTCACTTTTCTCTTAGCGGAAAGTGATCCCTAATTACGTGGCATTTATGTTTGCATTAATGCATTATATGCTTGGACTGGGTTGGGTACGCAAAGGCTTTCTCACATCACAAGTCACAACTAACAGACGTATTTATTGATTTTGCTTTGTTTAGATTTCAGTTCAAAGCAAATGATAATAATAAATAAATAAATTACCTCGTCTCAACAGATCATTTGATAGTGTATAATGAATATCTTATTCTATTTATTTATTTAGTATTATTTATTTTCTCAATCAATTCGGACTTTCAGCCCTACAACTTCTGTTAAAAAAAAAGCAAAGGATACATTTGTCAAAACACAATGGATGCATCTCAAAGCAAGATAACACTAAAGCCATCTGCACTAGCACACACCGGTGCACATACGTTCTCTTTCTATTACACTAATCAAACTCATAACATAGAATTAATTATTAAGCAAAACCTAGTACAGGATAGTGAGATGGTCAGAATGATACATGTTACTATTTCAGAATGATACATGTTACTACTTACTAGGAGGTTTTGAGTTTTTGAAAGGGTCAATAACACGAAATTCTGCCTTAGGTGCACAAAGCAGTCGTCTACTGGTCTGGAATCCATGCAGAATGCCTGGTCACTGCAATCATGTGGTTCTCTCTGGCATGTAGGAATTGTTTCAACATTCAAAATGTAAATAGATGAATAATAAGTGAACCATATCAGTACTATCTTTGGCATGGACACCAACAAGTAAGACAGTCATCTCAGTTTTTTAAATAGGCTGTTGCACTGGTTTCCTAGGAGAGTAATTCTGATGAAATTACACCTGATAATTGAAATTACAAGATTCCAAATAGATTGCAACTAACCTTCAGATCAAATAATCCTTCTGCTTTTATGCTAACGTTTGAAACATCTCGAGTCACAAGACCCTCTTACAACCGTCGCATCAGAAAAAGAGAGGCTCTGACAAATTCTTTCATTTCTTTCCTTTCTAATGATCGCATGCAATAAGGAAAATTCATTAAAGCCAGATTTGGAAATTTATAAGCCATAATGTGTCACTGGGAGAGAGACTAACAAGATAACCCTGCCCTAATCAGTAATATCTGTTTGTACAAATTGATCATTAAACTGACACAAAAGAAAGCAAGCAAGCAACACATGTCCATTTTCCTGTTACATTTGTACAGCTCCAGACTCCAGAGTAACCGCATTTTTCTGTAATGAAAAGACAAAAAAGAAATAATGGATGAAAAGAGCCATGTAAGTTTGAATAGGAAATACAATTTACATGGTAAATACCTTAAAACTACTGTACTGATATAATATGGTATCCAAGTCTGGTTCTTCTGTAAAAATTGTGAGGAAATACTAATATACTATAGAAATTACCTTCAGGAAAGAGTTTGGCAGGACTGTCAAAAACACAACTGTCATAATTGCTCATATTTCTGTTATAGAATCTTCTTCAAATTTCATGTCATGTTCTTCAATCAAGTCTCCACTGTCGTTATCTTGAGACCCATCAGAGGAAAAGAACAACCCATTAAACCATGATCTGTTCAAGTTTCCATTGCCACTCTCTCCTGTTCCTAATTTTAAGCAAGATAACATTGTTGAAAGTTGGTACAGAAACATGCATGAGCTCAACAAAACATCAAATGAAGGTTTATTCTTTCATTTTAATGGAGGCAAACAAGCTTTGTTCAAAAAGTGAAGTGAAACTCAGAAGTTGGATCACCGTCACCACTTGTTATTGACAAATTCTCATATTTTTCTTCATATTTCCCTCGAACCGCAAGCAACTCATTGCGCAAAAATTGAGCTTGTTCTTCATTTTGGGCCGCCTTACCACATATTGGTGTTATTATATGAACCAAATCATCATTACGGTTTCTAACATCCAATAGAGGATCTTCAATCACCCTTTTCCCCTCTACATCCACAACAATAACATCTTTTGCCGCTTTAGTCCAACGGTTGAAAACATACCTCGGAGGTATCACCTTAATATCCTCACGATCCAACACCTTCAATGCATGCCAACACAAAATACCTTCTCTTTCAAACTTCTTACAAGAACATAACACCGTTTGGTCCTCTCGAGTCCAAACAACTTGTCCCCTCTTATATGGGGTTTCATTATCAATATCACACATAACAACCGTGTATGTATTAACCTCTAGGCATTCTATGTTAGCTGAACAGGATAACTCGAACTCCGCTTGAAATAATTCAAACACTTTGGGTGTGTACAACTTCCTGGCTTCACGAAGAATAGGAACATTCCACTTGAGTTTTGGTAATTTGCTTGTCACATTGTACTCAGACTTGACTTCCTTGTCACGATTTTCATATAGAACCCTATCAAAGTGTTCCAAAAACCTATGAATATCCAACTTGCAGGCTTTCAAGTCCGATTTGATGCTTTCACTTGCTTGCGTGCTACGCATTCCCATAGTGTAAGCATCTTTCATAAAGCAATGTGCCCACTTTTCTTTGCTACCATATATGAAATCTAGCCACGTTACTATGACATCCACGTTTCTCCTAAGAGCATTAAAGGCATCTTCAAACTCCTTTTCCTCCTCGTACCTGAACATATAAGCCAGAAAAAAATCAATGACATTAATAACTGAAATAAGTTCCGGCAAATTACAATACACTATATTACTATGCTGTAATGCTGTTAGTGCTTTTCTTATCATTTGTTTTGCATTTTCTCATAATAGTATGTTCAAGTATGTTTTTAATTTGCTGACCAAACCTTTTTCCCAAAATGTCGTACTTCTTTTTTCTGCATTGCTCAGTTTTCATAATTAATAGCAGCCATCATTTGTCTTTCTAAAAAAATTCTGTACTAACAGCCAAGCAATGAGTTCTCTAAATTCCAGGAATCTTCAATTGAAACACTGGGTCAATCTTAATGGATTCAGTTTAAAATATCAAGTATCGAGGCGGATTTAACAGAAAAAACATGACCATAGTTTAATACCAGTCTTTGCCTCTTTGGGCAGGATTAAGGCAAACAAACTGTTCAGACAACAATTTCTGTTGATATAGAAAAATATTGTGACTTGTATTAACCAATTGTAAGGCTAATAATATTTCATTTCTATATCAGCCAAAAATAAGAGAAATTCCAGCAAATTTCTGAAACTTTGCAATGACTACTTTTTTTAAAAGAAAATTTTTTTAAATATCAACCAATGAAACTGACTGTGCTTTTTTTTTCATCTAAACAGTACTTCACTGAAATTGTTAAACAGATGTGAAGTTTTAAGTTCTTCAAGAAGATTATGGTATAAACAACTATGTAAGAATGTTGAATGTTTTCATATTTACACAATTATGGTGCGCTAATAGTAAAAGCAAGAGAGCAACAAGGATACTAGATGTTAAAGCTCTCTGCAACTAATGAGCATTTTGAATATCAGGAACAAAAAAGAAGAGTTACTATACATTACTAAACATGCTTCATAACTCTTCAAATTACAAATTACAAGTATGAATGGAGAGAAAAATCAAAATAGAAAAGTACCTGTACATGCAAGCATTGAAATCTCCCATTATGTTCATCCCATCCTTGTTGTAGCACGACAAATGCTTTACACAATTTTGTTCAATATGCCATGTACATAAACCATGCCTTGTATCGGGCATTATTTTCTCTAAAGCAAGTCCCATTGCACCATCTTGAGTGGTAAATATGGTGATGGGCTTTTTGCTGCCATGTGCCTCAAGAAATTTTGTAAACACCCATTCAAAAGACTCTTTTGTATGGTCACACATGAGAGCCGAACCAAAAATCACAATCTCTCTAAAATGGTTAAAGCCAACAAAAAGACCAAACACGCCCTTTTCATTATTGATATCAAATGTTGTATCAAATTCTACTACATCTCCAAACCGGGCATAATCCACAATCATTTTTGCATCCGTCCAAACGACATTCGCTATCTCTCCTTCCTCGGTGGTATCTTCAAATATTTTGAAAGATGGATCTTCCAAACTGCGCTTTGCAAAATACTTCGTCATAGCAATGGCTGACCCATATTTCATTGCCTGCTTTCGTACATCCCTCAAGCCATTATTACAATCTACTTTTGGTATTAGATAACAAGCTCCGGGTGGTTGGAGAGGATGGTTGTGCTGAGAAACAAATTCCACAACTTTGTATTTTTGGGTTTTTCTATTTAGTTTTATTTGTAGACGAACTTGACAACCGGTCCGTGTCTCCGGTCGAGGCCTCTTAGTCATATAATCTCGCTTATCTGCTACTCGTTTACCTTCGCAAGAGCACAAAAAAATCTTCGAAGTAATTACACCATCTTTCTCGCTCTTATGACCGTAGCTCAATCTTACTCCAAAACCAATTCTTCCACCATAAACTCTCCAAGCCGACCATGCTTCATCCAATGTTTGATATTCTCTACCCAAATGAGGTACAAAATCATCTTGTTCTTCTTCCATAGCCTTCATGAAAGTAACAGATAAGCAATTAATAGATAGATTAAGGATGCTATTGATTCTAACACAATACGTATACGAGATTCATATTTTTCCTATCAATATGTTGACGGGATCATACTTTTAGAATCGTAAAATGTATCGTGTATCGATGGATTTAGTATCGAACCGTGTATCGTGTATCGTAACGAATCGTTAAAGATACGTTAACAATGATATGTTCATCCATTTAGTCATCATTAGGTGGAAGTATTGGTTATTACTGTATAATTTGTCTAATTTATTTGAGTAACATCATCTGCGTAATTTATAAAATTATATTGTAAATTACTGTATTATTATTAACATTATTATATCATTTTTACTATATAAAATATAAAAATTGTAGTCATTTTAATCATTATATTTGTACTTGTATAATATTATATTATTATTATTTCATATTCATTACTAATTATTATATTGTTTATAAAATATTATACTATATAATATATTAGATTATAATTATCATAATTATTATATTGTATTTTATATATTATTAATTTATTATACTATGTAACTTATATAAATTATAATTAGTATAATCATTAATGATTAATAATGTGGATTATATAATATAATTATAATTATAATATATCTGAAAGTTAATTGGTATAGTTGGAATATAAATATCTATAAGCCCACTTGAGCCCATTTCTTATGTCCAATTAATATGGGTCCCACCTGTCAGTTTCTTCTCTTTCCCATTCACATTTCCACCCTGATCGGAACCACAAAAATAAAGCGGTGGGAATTGGATTTCACGGGATTTCGTCAAATCTCGTGATCGGAATGAAATTAAAAGGCAATGAGAATCGGATTTGACGGGAGTTTTTATCGCCCAAATCCTATTTGCAAATTCTCTTCAAAATGAAGAAATTTGATGGGATTTCCCGTAGAGAGGAGCACAACCATTCGATTGGAGCATGAAGGGATATAGATGACCTTCGAACTCAATTCCTGTGATTCCTTCTCTCTTCGTTCCAATCACGAATTTGATTTGTGAAATCAAATCGAGTCTTTTCTTTTCCATTCCAATCAAATCTTCTCCTGTCGGTATTGTTTCCGATCAGGGTGTTCTTCTCCTCTGGGCTCTGGCGCACGAAGAAAGGTTACTACCGTATCGTTCGTATCGCACGATTCGATACGATACGCGACTCGCTCTCCGTCTCGCTCGCGATTCCGTCGATTCCCATCGCCATCGATACAAAGCTACGGTTCGTCTCGATAGGGGTTTGACTCGTAACGCTACGTACGATTCGCACCGTGAATCGTACGATACTAAAATGTATGGACGGGATTCATAGTGTTCCCATTAAAGATATATTTTTTCCGTCTATAAATTATGTGTAAATTTCAAGCTGTTTAATTCAAACATGAACTAAACATGAACATGTACATGGTTCAGGAAACATGGTACTAATTACAAAACAACCTGAAGTTTTCAAAACATGATACTGATTCCAACCAGTTTAATTCCCATCAGCTTATATTATTATTACTCATTGCAAAGCCAATTTTAGGTCATGTAGTCATAAAGTTTGGTTAATTGCATCTATTACTCAATTAACAAGGTATTCAAGGTCAGCTCCAATTGCCTAGGAAGATGTCAAATTGCCTCTAATCCTAATGTGCTTACCATGTTGAATTAAAAAAAGGACATAAATAAACTAAGATAACATATATCGTGGTAAAATTACGAACAAGAGGCAATTTGACAGTTGCCTTTTCTGTTGCATAATCAACCTTTAAACCCCTAATTTCATCAAAAACTACACTCAACTATAAATAAAATCTGTTCTGACAAGCTTTAATCCAATGTCAACCGGAGCATTCTGAATTTTTAAAAAACGCAAAACAGTTGCCTTTTCTGTTGCATAATCAACCTTTAAACACCTAATTCATCAAAAACTACACTCAACTATATTACACGCTACGCAAAGTGGTTTTACTAGGCAATCAGTATAGTTAAGTCCAGCAACTGAAGTTGCTCTTAGAGAACCATAACAGTACAATCTACAGCAATAAATAGCAAGCAAAACCTAGTTCAGTGTTCAGTGTTTGTTTTATGCCTAGTTCAATTTTGTATACCAGTTGAGAAGTACAAACCTGGTTCAGATGTTTGTTGGATGTTGAAGCTATGCCCTAATCGCAATGTATGAACCAGGTCCAGTGCTCTTTTTACAACGAAGCGGATCCTCGAGTGGGCAAAAGAAAACCCTAATCAAGATAAAAACTGAAAAGACAAGCACTTTAGACCTTTCATCTTTCAGAAATTGGTAGTTTTGAGTTTAGATAAAAGGGAAAAGATGTGTACTCTCATAATAATAAACTAAATAAATATATTTTATTTTAGAAACATAAAGGGGGCAAATTGATGAAGAAAACTGAGAAATTGCTTATTTCACCACAGAAAAATTCAATAATGAATACGAAAGAAACTTGGAAATCGAGAAAAGTAAAAAAGTCCAAACCTATTTCTTCTTCGTAGGTTGTACTAGTCTCGATTAATTTCTCCCTTGTTTCGCTTCCAAAATAGTTAGTTCGGGGAGAAGAGAGGCGAGAAAGAGCTGAGAGAGAATAATCCACGAGGAACTGATCTGACGGCTGACGGAGATAATTAAAGGGATCAAACGGATAGGATGTAACAGAGTAGAACCGACGGCCCAGATGGATTGCGGTTCGGACTACAGTGTTCTGCTCATACAGTAATCATTACTTTTCCCTTGCATATTTCTAATTCTATAATTAGTACATCAGTATTTAATTATAATTATATCTTATTTATATTTTTATATTTAATTAATAGAGAGGATTTTGATCAATTAATTAAAGAGATGCCTAGATCAATTCCCCCTCGCAATGTTCGGAAATTATCAGACCTGAAAAAAAATTGTGTTTCTATTCGAAAGAGATCATTAGTTTTATGTCATTAATCATTATAAAAGTTTGTTAATTGGAGGTATGTCATTGTTAAATTGCTAATTTGATTTATGTCGCTATTGTTAAAATTAGTTTTATGTCATTATTTTTTTTCCAAAAACATAATAAATTATATAAAAAATGTCATTCTAAATTCTGTCATTATTTTTAAAAATTTCTAAAATACCCTAATTTAATTAAGCCCTAGAAAAAAACAAAATGAGGGACGCTGAAAATATGCAACTACTCATTGCCCCAATTTTAAAGGAACATACGATAATCTTGCGTCATGTTTGATATGACCTTTATTTTCATGTTATGTAACGTATGTTATAAATACTTATATCAAGTTATGTAACATATGGTTGGTTATGGAATAAAGAGGATTAACATAATATTTCATTAAAATACCATAATGTTCTTGTTATCTTTAAAAGAATCATATAATGAGAGGGTATTAATTAATGAAATGATTATTTAAGATTTTTTTCTTTCTTCTGTCAGGGACCAGTTACATAACTTTCTAATTAATGGAAGGATTGTTAATATAACTTCCCTGAATTTCCGTGGGAAATGACTATAAACATAGAAAAGAAGAGCATAGAGCATGATGTCTTTTTATAAATAATATAAATACTTTTTATATTGAGTTAGTTTCTTATTTAAGTCACGCACGAAATATACATATTTTGCATTTTTATGGATTTGCCTATATAGAGTATTTACTGGTGATTATATGGGTACAAGAATGGTAGGATGGAAATATATATTATTTGATATTATGAGAAAGTTTAATATGCACCATAATGCATATGGCATTCCGTGCACCGCAGACTTTTTCGAAGATATCTTTGTAAATTGAAAAATCTAATTTAACCAATCTAATCTACATATTGAAATCTCATAGCAAACCAAAAATTACAATTTTTGAAATTTTATTATTATTTTTTTCAAATTTTTTAAAATATGACATTTTTGAAATGTTGTACTATTTACAATATTCCAAAAATGACATGTTTTAAAAAAATCAAAAAAATAGTAATAAAATCTCAAAAATTGTAAAATTTGGTTTTCTATGAGATTTCAATATGTAGATTAGATTGGTTAAATTAGATTTGTCAATTTATAAAAATATCCCCGAAAAGTTCGCGGTGTACGGAATACCCTATGCACTATAGTGCATTTTAAACTTTATCTTGATATTATTTAGTAAAATATTCATGGTTGTTTAATATATTTTATTAATATAGAATAATTAGCAGCTTTCATGACATAAATAGACCAAGGTGATATAATGTAGAAATATTCTAATATATAACAAACTAACTTGTCGTAATATATAACTTGCTAATTTCAAACATGCCACCGTTTTTGTGCACTATTTACATAAAAACTAATTATTACTTTCTTAGTCGCATAAAAAAATTTTACTGATATGTGGTGGCATAATTAAAAGGACATAACGGTCCTATAAATTGTCGATGGCATAAAATTAATTTTTTATTTTTTGTGATGGCATAAAAATAACTAATCATTAATAATGGCAAATCTCTAATTTCAAACTTTTACATGTTGCATAAAATAATAAGATATATGAATATGTAAAATCATATTCAGATATCTCATTACGATTCAATCGCTCTGTGTTAAGAACTCAAATATCATTGATCACTTTGCAATCTGTTTTCACATGTAACAAACTCTGGTACGGAATAAGAGCTCGAAATATTGTTGGGGTTTGCCTACGGGTAATTTTAAAATAATAATAATAATAATAATAATAAGTTGGGGTTTCATGCAAAGTAAAATTCAAGCCAACAAGTTTTATGTATACTAGATATGGCAGTCGCGTTATATCTTTTTAGATTGACAACAATTCAATATGAACTATCTTAGATTTTCAAATATGTTTGATTCTTAAAATTAAATAATGATTAGTATTTTAATATATTTAAACAAGAAAGACAAAAATATTTTTAATTAAAAAAATGCAAAACTAGAAAACTATTTTAATTATAAAAACAGCGGTCATTTGTCCCAAACATACGTTCCTATCAAATTTTATGTCTGTTTGAAGTTCTAATGTTAAAAAAAATATTTTGTGTGATTTTCTGTTATTTTTTATATGATATATTTTACTTTATTTTTTTATAATCATTATTTATAATTAATATATTTAATATGTTTAAATATTATTTTTATTTTTTTATGAATTCCGAGAAACTGTTCTTATAATTTCTTCAGTTTTTTATATTGAAAAACTATATGAAAATAGTTCCAAAAAATATTAAGAAAAATCATGTTGTATAAAGGAGCGACTGTAGTTTCATACCTATGATTTTCATAACATAACTCCAAACAGGAAAAAAAAACATAAAATTATCAAAAGTACCAAACAAATCAATTGTTGGAGTTATGTCCTAGAAGTCAATGGTTGATGACTTAAATATTAGTTTATGTTATTGATGATATTTGATCATTTGTTCCTATGATTTATTATTGACGTACCATTCAGGTTGAGGATCTGAATTGTGGATCTCTGTGGATCATTCATTAGAATAGCAATAATAAATCTAAATTGTCCATAATCTTGATAATTAACAAGGAACATTAATTATCATATAAGATTAGTAATTTAGTATGCAAGTTAAGTGATGATTAAGTTATACAAATCCTAAGTAAGGTGTTACCAACTTAATTGCATATGTTTATGTTATTGGAACATAGCACAGAACATAACCTAATGAAATAAACATATAGATTGTGGTGTGTTTCATTGTTTATTTCATATGAGTTTGATTCTAAGTTTGAGATGGTTCAACTTTTTCACATGGGGATAGGTTCTATAAATATCGTCTACCATTGATTCCTAATAAAGGCTGATGTACGGACTTTATTTATGTTCTCTTGAATTGTGCGGGGAAAAGTTGTTCATCAAGAAAACTGTATGTCCCTCATTAGTATACCTTGTGAGTGATGATATCTGTTTGGGCTCCTTGATGGAGTTGGATCGTATGCATGCAAACTAGACGATCATCTCTAGATCAAGAAATGTATAATCTGCAAAAATGACGCATTCATATCTTGGATATACAATGATATCATGTGACATAAGAATCAGATAAGGAAATACTTTAGTAGTACAATATTTATGTGAATTGGGAATCATAGTAGTACAATATTTCTTATTGGAAAAATAGTGCGTTATATACTGTAGTAGTACAATATTTCTTATTGGAAATACTTTAGTAGTACAATATTTATGTGAATTGTGAATTGGGAATCATAGTAGTACAATATTACAATTATTTTTTATGCAGGATTAAATACTGTAGTAGTACAATATTTATGTGGATTGGAAATCATAGTGATACCGCCTATGATTATTGGAAATAAATAGTGCTTTATTTCTATGGCCAATATAGCATAAACCCTCAAAGGGTCACACAAATAAAGTTTTAACCATACAGTGCGTTATATTTATTCACAGCAGTAAGTGCAGTGGAAATATGATAAATTGATTAATTAATTATATACCGTTATGAACAGTTATAAT
Source organism: Rhynchospora pubera (assembly GCA_028095005.1). NCBI lineage: Eukaryota > Viridiplantae > Streptophyta > Magnoliopsida > Poales > Cyperaceae > Rhynchospora > Rhynchospora pubera. Next base: position 81,172,706 of record CM051460.1, on the reverse strand, counting down.
TAGTTAAATCAAAGGGATCATATAGAAATAAATTAATACATTTGCTAATTTCAAAATAATTATCAATAAGTTGATAATTAATTTTATTCAACATATTTTAATTGGATGAATTGAGAATTCAGCTTAATTAAAAACATAATTAATTGGATCATTAAATGAATGATTTAATGTGTTAATATGAGAGCTAAATATGTAAATGAAATGGCCTAATTGTATCCATTTCGTGGCCAACAATTAAGGGGGATTTTTTGTCCATATAGGGTGAAAGAAGGATGAGGTTTGGATGCCTAAATATAGGCTGTTAATTAAGGAAACTGCACCGCTATATATAGGATCAACCTCTTGTCTCTTTCTCCTCATAAGAGGTTCGAAATTTTCAGAGAAAAATATGATTTTTCTCTCCTCCATTGCTGCCATAATTTTGCTCATCCATAGGAATTTATGTGTTGAATATTAACCACAAATTAAATAGTTAATTTGGTGAAAAAAACAAAGGAATTAGCCCCGTTCTAGAATTTGCTAGCACAAACCTCTAGAAGATGGTCGGAACTTTTGGTGAACTCGAGGCCAAAGCCGAGGTGGTGGTGAGCACGCCATCGACTACAAAAGAACTAGGTTGAGCCTTCCAATTGCGATATTGGAAGAGGTACACGATTCTTCTCCCTTTCTCATGTGTGCTTGATGTCTAATTACTAGATCCTATGATTGTGCTTGATTAATTGATATTAATTAGTAATAAAAATTAAAATTGCACAAGGACTTGAGTTCCTAACATCAATTTCGAGAAACTATTCATTTAAATAAAAATATTCATTGCCATAAATAATAGATATTTTCTTTGTAATAAATATGTTCAAAACAAATATATATTATCTTTTCCATTAATCAAATATATTAATTTTTATTTAAAATTATTTGAAATAATAAAAATAATCAAAATTTTTTTATTTTGAAAATAGCAAAAAATAAAGAGAAGACTAGTATCGGTTTTTGAAAAGCTGATATTGTGATACTATTTACATAATTTTGATTATTTTAGTAATATTTTAAAAATTCATGAATATTATAATTTTATTTATTATATTTTTTTCGATTTTGTATCGCCTCTTAGGCACATTGTATGTTGGGTCATCAGTCATCACACACTATGCATGAAATAAAATATCAAATCCATGAGTTCAAACTTGTATAATAGATTTAGATTTCAATTATTATTTCAGAATTAAAGCATAGAAAGAAAGAGAATTTTCCCTTCCTTTTAAAGTAGAGCGACATATTAATCAATGTTAAAGTTGCTTCGGATATTAGAGAAAATGAAAAAAATTATAATAGTATACTCCTCTCCAACTGGAATAAAAATTAGAATAAAAATAAAATAAAGCAATATTAAAAAATAAGTTGGGATAATAAATACGTTTATATAGTTTAAATGTAATCCATGTAAATGATTAAGAGACTTGTTTGCTTGTTATTTAAGGGTTTATTTGGTAAAATAAGGTTAGTAGGGTTATTTGTGTAAAATTAGTATTTTTTGGGATTTTCGAGGTACTTTTGAGATTTTCGAAGTTGAATAGTGAGGAGATGGGATTTTCGAGGTAGACTCACTAACATCCCTAACCCCACTAACACCACTAACCACATCTCCCACCATATTTGCTTTGTTGTAATCTAAGTTTACTTGCTCATTGGATGCGTTTGGATCGTTGGAAGAAAGAAGAAGAAGAAGAAAGAAGAAGAAAAAAAATTATAAACAATCCAAACTCTTCACAAAGTTACACACTTCACAATACTTCTTCCCACTTCTTCCATTCTTCCCTTCTTCCCACACCTATCCAAACGCACCCATTGTTATGCATGATCGAATAATATATCTTCTGCTAACAATTACAAAGTTGTGATTACACGACTTGACTTAACCATTGCTTGAATTTTCTTAAAAGACTTAACCAGTATCTGTATGAATTTATAATAAACTATAAAATTAAAAAAGTGTAAGGGTCCAACATGCATAATTTTTTTTTACTGAAATTATAGTTTCAACTAAATAAATTTGATTAGGCTCTCTCTGTCTTTGTTTCATCTCACTCACAAACACACACACGTGTATGACCAACCTTGTGCTTGTATAATTAAATTACTTGGTCGTCTTCCTCAGACGCATTATATAAGATTGTCCTTCACCTACGTCTACGTGATGATGAAAACCAAGTGGGACGTGTCATCAGAGCAGAGTTTAATGTAAAACCAGCATATACTAAAATAATAAAGTAGTTTGAAGACAACAAAAAAAAAATTTGGGGTTTACATCCCTGTCAGCACAGAAGGAACACTAAATTTGTATCGAAACCATACTTACACAGTTACGTTTTCTAGCTTGTACCAATACAAAATGAAACAGAAGAGTGAAAGCCACTTCAAACAAGACTCCCACCGAGGAACTTCTAAGTAGAACTAACAAAAAGACCAATAACATATATATATATATATAAAGAGTGAGAGGAAAACAAAAACAAAATCATACACGTCGTTTTGCATGAACAGGTCGTCGACTCAACCTAAGCCTCGCCGAGCTGATTTCAACCCAAACTTGTCGAAAAACCTTCACAATCACATCATGATACTCGTCGGAATTTAAAACTAGGTAACATGCCAAAAGATTTTCAAGGTCCTCTGGCCGAGTAATACGCTTCAACCGTATCATCCTGACCATCGATTCCTTAAAATCTTTCTCAGGATTGCTCGATTTCTTCGCAACTGCAAACCCTTCCAAATCCTTCTCTTCCAACTTAGTCACCTTCAAACCTTTGCTTTGTTGACTCCGAACCATCGGATCGAGACCATATATGACTGCTGGACCATGGTAACTTGGCGGGTTGTAACCAATTTTTGGTCTCTTGGTTGTATCAAAAGTGCGCTGTACCGATCGAGTTTGGGGCTGAGGTGGGTCCTTTGAAATTGGGTCTTCTGTTTCCGGATTTGGATCATGTTTGGGAGATTGGGGTTTGGGGGGGGATTCTTGATTTAACACTTTGGAACCTAAGCATGGATTGGAGATGCATAATAAATTAGATAACAAACATGAGAGAAAAGACACCTGTTTTTCTCGCAATTCCTCTTGATTTTTCTCTGGGCTAATTTGCTTTCTCCTTCTTCCCCACCTCATATTTCCCTTTGCTATTTGAAAATTGGAGCTGGTTGTGCTTAAATAAAAGGAAGATGGGAGCTTACAGAGACAGAACAATTAAAGATTGAATAGAGGGGAGAGTGAATGAGAGAAACGAAGAAAGAGAGGAAGCGTGAAGGCGCGTCTTCAAAGCTGACTTGCGGTTTGGAGTGTGTGCGCCAACTCGTGTGAAGAACTTGAAGAAGACGGAGTGAATTCAGATTTCTTGTGACAATTGAAATGCCTGTAACTGTGTCATAATGAACTGACGAAGGAGTCTAGAACAAAAGGTTCTTGAACTATGTTGGTCCTGGATGTAAAGCACTCGCATTACAATATGGAGGTTCATATAGTTCAGATAAGACCAGCACTTGGGAAAAGCGCTCTGCGTGTGACTGTGTGAATGTGGTTTGTTTGAATTTACTCCCGCCATTTATTTTACCACGCGTCCTGATCTCATGTTTTTTACGTTCTGGAGCGCTTTGTGTTAATTCGGCCGTTATTCCGAACTTATTTGTAAGGTGATGATTATCCGATATAATCAAGCTTTTAAATTTCGGTTTTTTCGGTATGACGATTCAGGTCCTCATATTATTTCGGTGTTATTTCGATGTTATAACGGCGATATAAAGGTGTAGTGTTTTTTTCAAAGTTTGACACACATCAATGAGAAAGTTTAATATGCACCATAGTGCATAGAGGTTTTTATGCACCGCGGACTTTTTCGGAGATATTTTTGTAAATTGACAAATCTAATTTAACCAATCTAATCTACATATTGAAATCTCATAGAAAACCAAATTTTATAATTTTTACTATTTACAATATTCCAAAAATGGCATGTTTTAAAAAATTCGAAAAAAATAGTAATAAAATCTCAAAAATTGTAAAATTTGGTTTACTATGAGATTTCAATATGTAGATTAGATTGGTTAAATTAGATTTGTAAATTTACAAAAATACCCCTGAAAAAGTCCGCGGTGCATAGAAAGCTCTATGCACTATAGTGCATATTAAATTTTCTCTACATCAATTCTATAACTATCAATTTATATGTTTATACATCTCCAATACTCCATACAAATAGCATACGGCCATACCAAATTCAATATAGTCCAGTGTAATATTGAGTAGCAGTAGCAGCTTGTACCAATTTTACAATAGTTCAATATTGAATACACAATTTAACAATAGTAGCAATAACAGTTTGTTATTTCGCCGAAATAACTGAAATAACGTGTTACGTCATTTTCTCAATTAAGACTGTAACGTTCATGCGATTTGACACAGAATACCGCTATTTCTGTTATTTCGCCGTTATTTCGGAGAAATTTAGAAGCTTGGATATAATATATTATCATAAAATTCTTTTTTTTTAACTTCGAAAATAATTCCTCCTAATGAAATTGGAATGTCGTTCAAATGCATTAATTTTAGATTGGACGAAGCAAAGATCATGCAGTCAAATATTTGGAAAAATAAATATCATTAGTATAAATTATCCGTTTTCAACATCAAATACATCTATGTCGTATTTTAAACATTACTTATATATATATATATATATTTTTTTTAAAACACATATTTGAAATTTAAATATGGTCATTGCCCGTTGTTGACTCCAATGACAACATATTATTTTTATATAGTCATACTATAATAATATCGCCATTTGAAAAAAAAATAATTATATTTTACCAAAACCTTATTAAAGAGAAATGTTGGCTCCTTCCCGATAGGTGAACATGGTTTTCAAAATTGGTATTTGTTTATGCTCTATCTGCTAAAAATATAAATTGAATAATAAACAAGACTACAATCATATATTGCCGAACTAAGGCTCCGTTTTGGATGGCTTCTTCCCGGAATAAGGAATAAGGAATAACTATTTTTTATTAATAAATTTATTTCTAACCATCCAAATTCTTCACAAAAGTTACACAATTACCAATAAATTTACCCCTTCCCAATAAATTTCTTCCCTTCTTCCTTCTTCCTATCTTATTCTCAACGCATCCAAACGGAGCCTAAAAGGACAAAGGTATAAGTATAAATTGATCCAATATAATAGTATTGTAGACTTCATCTATTTTTTTTTAATTTTAGACTTCTAAATTGATTGGACGAAGCAAGATCAGGCAACCCAAATTTTGAAAAAAAAACATCATTAATTTTTAATTAACTTGGGAAAAGTACATATATGAAACAGAAGACATTGTCGGTTTTATAGATCGAATATATTTATATAGTGTTTTCAGTATTATATTTATTTTTTTACTTGAAATTTAATAGGATCATTATTTCGTCGTTGACTCCAATAGCAACAAACTATATAAATAGCTATTATGATAATTCCAGCATTTTAAAAATTGTTATAGTTCACCGAAACCTCAATAAAAAAAAAATTGACTCCTCGGCATAGGTGAACATGGTTTTTCAAAATTGGTATTTGTTTATGTTCTATCTGCTAAAAATATAAAATTAAATACTAAACGAGAGAACTAGTATCATATATTTGCCGAAATAAAGGATAAAGGCTACAAGTTGATGCAACATAAAAGTATTACAGACTGCCTCTAACATTTTTTATTTTCAATTATAGACCTTTACATTGAAGATATTAAATTATCTTCAATTATTAAGGCATAATATATAAAAAAAATTAAAGGCATTTTGACCCTTAAAAAAAAAGGCCTGAGTGCATACTTTGAGAAAAGGCTTTACACAGGGCAATTGTATAATAATCTAGTTACCGAGACCCAGTCTCCCTAAAAATGGCCTTATTACATGCATTTCCTTTCATATAATTTTAAATACCTCGAGTAAAAAGTAGCGCTAGGCCGGCCGGCGGCCGCAGCAGCACTATAATCCAATTATTAACTCTTACTACCTCAACTACCTTATTAGTGAGATACAAAAGGGCTTTACAGAGAGGCAAAAGCACAACGCATTATTTTTCTCCTGTCCTTCTTTGTCATTTTTTAATTTATATTTTCCTTTTTGTCTTATTTTTACTCCAAGGGACGTCATGAACAGAATCAAAGAAAATTGCATTAATGATCCGCAGAACGTAATAGTAGAGATCTATTCACAATAAATAAATTTGATAATTTTAACAATGCCACTCTAAATTAGTTTAAAAAAGATTAAAGAAAAAAAAGTTAATAAAACAACATTGCTTTCCTTGCTTTTTTATGTGAATAAAATAAACTAAATATCGTTCGGGTTTCAAGTATTATATTTAAAATAAAAATAGGTAGTTAAATTATAATTAAGTACGGCTCTAGCAAATTTTTAATAATTGTTACAAGTTTTTAATAATTCTTAACATTGTTACGTTTGCATACTATCAAGATATTCTCTAATTTACACCCTTTACACGTGATAAGCTGGCGGAGCTAGCAAACTGATACGTAATAAAGATGAATTCTAAGTTTTGAAATAATTTACTGTAATTTATATATACTTCGAATGGAGAGCGGCCACGGTGCAATATTCTTATATTCTCACTTAGGAGCTATATTATAACATATAATTAGCCTAGTCGATCTAGTTAGCGTTATCATATATTGTTAATATATATATATGATTGTGTAACAATTCCATTCTTAAATATGTCTAGTTCAAATGGAACAGATAAAATTGATAGTAAGCTTATTTGACAATTATAATAATTAATTCATAAGATAGTAATTATGAAAACTGAAAGTAAAATTGCATATACACAATTAGTTGTTCCTCTAAGTTTAGTTATATAGGCTCCGTTTGGATGCTTTGAGAATAAGGTAGGAAGAAGGAAGAAGGGAAGAAATTTATTGGGAAGGGGTAAATTTATTGGGAAGTGTGTAACTTTTGTGAAGAGTTTGGATGGTTAGAAATAAATTTATTGGTAAAAAGTGGTTATTCCTTATTCTGGAAAGAAGCCATCCAAATAGAGCCATAAGTAGTATATACAAAAGCCGGTACAAATAAAAAAACGTTGATCACCCGTCAAGCGATTGGAAAGTTTAACAATTCAACCTTTTGGCAATTTATCTATGACGAAATTAAGAAAAGATGGATGCTAACGTCCATTTTTCAATAAATTTCAGCAAGTTTACAAATTATACGATAACAATATATATTTGGTGCACACAATTATGATGTAATGCACTTACAAGTTACAACTCGTATGGATCTACTCATGCATTTTTTATTCAATTCATGTAATATATAGAATCACCAAAATCGATAAATATATAATTCGGTCTCCTTATTTATTTTCCTTTGTATTTCTTTATTTTTCTTTTTTTATCACTAAGGTCCACAGGCTTTTCTTTTTTACTTTCATTATGTATTGAAACGGACTTCTCAAAATTGTATAACTACATGATTTATAAGAAAAAAAATTCTTATATTTTCTGACAAAATATACTTGGTAGATACCTGTAACTTTTGCCCCAAATGAATTGAAACCGGACATCTAAACCTCTTGTCTCTAGAATATCCTTTACAAAATGGAACCAACCGCTGGAGAAATTCAAAATTCTACAATAATATTCTCGAAGAAAAGATTTCTCAGTTCACACTTAACTCAAAATTGTTTAGGAAATCAGTCTAGTAAACACAACCAAAAATCAACAGGTAGTCATGTCATGTGTAAACACTGCACTTTCCCTCTTGACCGTTCATTGCTAAATGCTAAATAAGAATTTTCAAAACCATTCAAAAGCAGAGGTCACTTTTTTGTTGGGTTTCATCTCCCATTTCAAAACCAATCTTTAACTAAACCTCACCCCGACACCACTTCCAAATTCCCTTGGTCTAGGATCCTGTCTACAAATCTTTAAAAGCGCATAGATTCACGGAGGACAAATTAACACTTGCTCTTGGCTGTTTCAATTATTAATTTCATCAAAGAAACATATAACCCATATTGAACCTTAATTTGTTTGCCACTTAAAAACACTATTTTTTGTCAACAGGAGGTAGTACCGTAGAGATAGATATCATTAATTAAGAGATTAGTTAGGTTCAATTAATATTAAAAGGAACAAGTTGGCTTTAGCACCTCGTTAATCAGAATTCTACGAAGTACGATCTACAGCGAGTCATTTTTATCTCCTAGTCATCACTCGTTACACAAAAAGTTATAGAGAAAAATACAATAAAGGATCAGAACCGGATCTTAAGGTACGCCGTGCGGCAGGGTGAATTTAGACCGAGCACATATATCCACCGAAATGCAGGAGGTTTTTGTTTTTAATTCAATTAAATTTGGGGCTGATACCAACGCATAATTAACGCAACCAAAAAAAAGGGACACTTTTAATAGCTTAAAGTATGTAAAAGAGTAGCGAGTTAGAAAAAGAAAATATAGATAAATTTTGTTGGGGATTGCCTAGTTTGATATGAGATTCATTTTCAGTCACTGAACTTCGAATTATACATTTTAGTCAACGAATTTTAGTATTTTTCAATTTTAAATTTCATTTAAACAGTAAGGAATGTTACAAAATTTGGATGGGAAATTAGTTCTGTATATAAAAAAATCGGAGTGAATAAATATAGATAAACATGGAAGTTGACTAAAAATGAATATTCAAAATTTAGTCACAAAAAAAATAATTTTCATATCAAATTTTATTGACTGTTTACATTTTTTAAAAAAAAAACTAGAGGAATACATTATACTATATCGAATAATGCTAAAGCAAGGAATACATTATACTTCATCTTATTTATTTTGGCATTCACAGTAAGATAACTGATAATTTAGGAAAAGACATGCATAAGCATTAAATATTGTTGTCCCTAATGGAGGCGGCTTAATCAAGGTTTAGCGGAAGCGATTTAAGGTTTTGGACCGGTTTGGTATGAACTACCCTAACACAATTCAATTGGTACCCAATACAAGCAAGCACACAAGCAATTCAAGTATAGCAAGATAATAAAGAGAAAAAAAGAGAGAGAAATTGAACACTCGATGTGATTACGGAGTTCCGACCCGCTAGAAGAAGCTAGCCTTAGTCGTACGTCTCCGGGAGTTCCGCTACCACGAAAGGGCGCGCTCCGTTCAATTCCAACAAGAACGGGACTACAACTTCGAACCGAATCACCTCGTCACAAGGACACTCGAGGCGGATCGGCCTAACTCGAATGGCACAACGGCCTCAAAGGAGAAGAGCTCTCAACCTATTCCAACCTACACCTAGCGACAATGTCGGGGCGGTGGTGTTTAAGGCTACTAAATCTCTCAAGATGGTCTAGCTATGAAAAGCTCAAGTGGGAGAGTATCCCTGTGCTCAAAGGCTCAATTCTGGTCTAATTTTGCAAAGTGAAGCTCTTCATGGAGAGAGAACAAGGGGTGGATATATATAGGGCTCGAAATGAGCAGTTCCCCAGCAATAACAGGCCACAGCGTTGTACAACGCTGAATAGCGTTATACAACGCTGGAATATGACCGTTGTAAATTCTAACGGCTCTTTAATATAGCCGTTGGTCTGTCAGAGCGTTGTGCAACGCTATTTGCCGTCGCACAACGCAGGAGTGTAAAACCAAAGGAAAGCTCCGACAATTCCGTTGGAAATTGTCAGAGCGTTGCTTGCCATTGAATGGCGTTACACAACGCTAAAGGGAGACAAAAGGAACAACTCTGACAGATTCAACAGAGCGTTGTACAACTCTATATGCCGTCACACAACGCTAACGTTACCCAACGCTGAAAGACGTTGGCTAACGTCTCCAGAGACTTTTGCATGTAAAAACATCACAGCTAACTTGGGATTTTTGTGGCGTTGTACAACGCTATATGGCGTTGTACGATGGTACTCAGGAAATTTTCCAAGTTTTTAATCTGCAGCGTTGTACAACTCTGATTAGCGTTGTACAACGTTGTGAATCAGCGTTGCCTAACTCTATATAGCGTTGTGCAACGTTGATTCACAAAAGTATGAATTTAGCTGTTCTGGCGTTGTGTAACTCTATCTAGCGTTGTACGACGCTAGGTCACAGAAAACAGGATTTTGCTGGTTTATTGAGCTTTTCGCTATCTAGACCATTTTAAGGATAAACAAGGACTAAAGTATACCTTCTATCCTAGTCTAAACTAGCCTACAAGCTCTCTAATGACTTGATCTTGATCTTTCTTAAAGCTTTTATCCAAGTCCTCATAAATTGTATCTTCTTCCTATAAAACTCAAAGAAGATTGTTAAATGCCAAATGATATTGTTTTGCAATCGACAAACCTAGAGACGTTTAGTACAACAAATATCTTGCTTAAATGATCACTCAATCATCCCAAAACAAATATCTGCAATTAGTTCTGATTTTGTTCTTTTGACAACTTATTCAACAAGTGAAACATGTAGATCTTACTTATGCTAAAAAAAGGAAAAGAAAAAGTAAACTAAAATCAATGTTTTTAACTTTCAACTGTCAAATAAAACCAGGAGGCCTATGTAAATTCTGCAATAAAAGGAAGATAAACGCAATGAACAATAAAACCATCAAACTATAGATTTGACACATATGTATCTTGCAATTGATCTCTTGCTTGACGCTAAAGATTTCTAATATTTGAATAAATATATACCAAGTATCACATTAATGTGCTAAATGATATCATGATACTATTTCAAGACATACTTCAGAGAGAGAACAAACTGGGGCAACATTTACGCACAACATTCTAAGTGAGGGAGAATAAATCAAGGATTAAATTTTCAATTTTGAGAAACTATGACTTCAGTTTAGCAAGTAATCAAAGTGGCAATTCTATCCTAACTAAAGGATAAAAGCTGCACATGGAGTTGAACAACAGAATTGGTGATGGAAGTAGTTGTGGCTGCTGGAAACATTTCTCACTAATTAAATAATAAATTTTTAGAAGATTTTCAACGGCCCAATTGGAATAAAGCGGAGTAGAAGCAGGTAAACACTGACGCATCCAATTTGACTGCGCCTTATAACCAACTATTAGCCCCACACCTCTCCTCAAGTCCAAGCTCTTCTCTTCCTTCTCTTGAGACTCTGGTTTCTATTTTTTTCTCTTTCATTTTTAGAATGAGAGCGCATCAAAAGAAAGAAGCACTTGGCCTTGTTATGATTCATGTTATGTTGATATTGAGCTTTGCTCAAGGAAGAATGCTTTTGGGTGTAGAGGAGGAGGCTAAGGTGCAGTATTTCGAAGGCGGTTTGGTTCTTCGCTTATCTTCTCCTAGCTATAGGAAGACTGGTACGCACAGGTCGAGTGATTCTGAGAGGAATCTAAGATCAGTACCGAGTCCAGGTGTTGGGCACTGATATTTGGATTTTGAAGGTTGTATGATCAATCTCTGTGTATGCTCATTGTTGTAGAAACTAGTCTATTTTATCCAAAAAAGAGAGAGAAACAAAAGAATATGCAAAGGAATAAAAAAAAAATAAAAAAATAAAAACAGAAAGGTCTTCTACCAAGGATACCAAAGTGTGCATACTAAGCTGAGGTATTGTAATGTTAGAATTTTCGTGTAATGTTGATGGTAGAATTTTTTGTGTCATGCTATAATTTCCTTAATTTTCTTCAATGTAGACATGCAGTATCAATATTTGTCCAATGTAAAATTACAGAGCCAACAGAAGATGTATTTATGTCATATAGCTAGTCCAAATTTCATGAGAAATAAAATGGCTTCAGTCTTTAACTTATCAACTTGGATATTTGATGGCTCCACTTTCATATTTTATTTTATCTGTTGTTGTTCATGATCATGTCATGCACATCAGTACATAGATTGATGTCTTTCTTTCTATTTGAGAAAGAGTTCCACGACCACTTGGAGTTGGAAATCTGGGAACAAACAAAGACCAAGTCTTACCCTTTTCAAGTTTCTATAGTGTGTTTGGATGAGCGGGAATAGAGAATAAGAATAAGAAATTTCAGTTTGCGTGCTTATTCTTATTCTTGTGCAACCCAAACAACACAAGAATAAGGAATAAGGGCCCTTATTTCTATACTAACAAAACCATGGTATAAGAATAAGGAATAAGGATAAGCACGCAAATTAAAATTTCTTATTCATATTCCCTATTCCCGGCTTATTCCGTTGCATCCAAACACAAAACAGGACCATTATAGTTTGCTTACATAGTTATATGTCAGCTTGAACTATTTTAACTTTTTAAGTTCCATCGCACCCTATGTGTTTGGTTGGAGTGGGAATAAGGAATAAGCCTCTTATTCTTTATTCCGGTGAAAATCAAACAACAAAGGAATAAGAAATTTGGATTTATTCCGACCCTTATCCATATTCTAACAAAATCAAGAAATTTGAATAAGAAATAAGAAATAAACTTTTTTCTATTCCTATTCCCTATTCCCACTCCAACCAAACACACGTCTGCAGGTTCAACTTACAAAACAGAATTCATTGTGAGGCAGCCAACTAAGTTTCTCCAAAAACCCTTTGTTTTCTTTCTTTATTTTAGAAAAGTCAGACGTAAAGAAAAAGAAAATACAATTTAGTATATAGAGCCAGGGTGTATGTATAGAAAGATGCCGTAGAATTTAAAACTAAATAAATAAGTAAAGAACAAGAAAATCCAGAGCTAATGGCGTGATAATAGACAATTTCCTTTCCTGTGAACCTACAAAAATGATAATATCATAACATATTATACAATGAATCAGTAGTAGATACATAAATACAAAACAACTCAAGAAAATCACACAAAAAAAAAAACCTAAACACATAATTGCATTAATAAACAAAGCCTCTGTTAGGCTTGTCCCGCCGGTGTGAGATGTCCCAATTTATCAATAATTCGATCCACACCACTCTTATTCGACCAAATGCTGCCGATTTCAGACATCATTCCTTCACAACTCTCCTCTGATTTCACCTCAACACAAGTAATCGGGTTATCGGTCAAGAACTGCTCCCAAAAAGTATCATTTGTATTTGCGCAGCCAGCGACTCTGTCCTTCTGTAAGTCCACCTGTCTAGTACCGACTTCAGGCTCTGTATTCATGTCAATTTCTCCAGCTTTATTACAACCCAAATCCCCCTCCTCTGGTAACTCTGTAAGAGGAACTGTTGGACTGGGGGCATAACTGGATGCCTCCACTTCAGGAGCGGGACCCAGTAGAAACTTGTCAGCCTCAGCTGGCTGCACCTGAATTTCAGTTAAGACAACTGAAGGGGCACATGGCACAGTGTTATCATAGTAACAAACATCCTCACCAGAAGCTTGGCTTACACCTCTAAAGAGGTTTTCTAGGTAACTCAGTGACGACTCCATTTTTTCGAAAGCTGTGAAAGAGGTGACAATCTGTGTTTGGTCATAATGCGACCCAACTTTTGGGAGACGTCTTTTCTTGGCATGGTGTTCAAAATTTGTAAACATGCCAGGTTTCTGTATCGTTTGGCTGACAAAATTTAAAAGGTTTCGCTGTCGCATTTCCATGGATTGGAGGCGGTTCTCCAAATATTGCATTCGCTGATCCATGTTTTGTTGGGTTTCGGTGTGCTTGTGGAGATCAGCAATTAGAGAAATTTTTTCACGTTTTAGTCTCTCGATTTCATCCTCCAGTTCATGCCTCTCTTCCTCGGCTAAATGTGAGTTGTTATTTACCGAGTGGCTGTGCACCGGTTTTCTTCTATGGATGTTTTTCAGGAGGTGTCTTTGGCCGCGAATAAAATCTTCGTTGGCGAATTCCCATTGGTCAGGGTCAATTTTCCTGAAACCCTGAAACAAGAGAAGAAAAAAACTATTCAAGAGGCATGAATTATTTTATTCCTTTTGATCATTTATATGTATTTTTAGGTTATAATAATACTTTGCTCGTTTAATTTATTCGTTTTAGTTTTCTTTGAGGTCCAAAGTCTACTTTGCAAATATCATGAGATTGATATGGCCTGCGTCCATCCCACCAACACACACACAATATATAAAAAATAAGCAGACCAATTAAAAAGAAAAAAAAAACTTAAATAATGTTCTGTATAATAAAAAGAATTCTGAAAAGAGTTCATCCATTGTATCTTTTACTAGAATAGAATAAAAAGGATAATTAACAAGAATATATCTCAATAGAAAAGTAATGCATAGGCATATACTTTATTGAAAATTCTGTTAATTCAGATAAAAAAAACACCTTATTGTTTTTTGTGATTTTTTTATTGTTGTTATTAAGATATATTCACAGAATTACCAATCCTGAAAGAAGAAGTGTAGAAAGGGTAATCGTGCTGGCAGATGTCAAAAAGTCTTTAAAAGAACTGCATGATATTCACAATTCAAATACTGAATTTTCTTTAAGGGTATGTCCTCCAATGAATTAAAGGATCTATTGTCAACAAACTTCATTTATTAATATAAATAAGTCAACTACGAATTTGTTCATTACTTCTTGTATTTATTCCTTTCTTGAGCTATAAGGCACAAGGAGACATGCCAATTATATTTAAGCCGAAAAAATTACTAAAAGTTGAAAATAATAAACACGCTTTTTAGCTATAATAAAATTTGTATTAAAAACTATAATTTTATAATTAGTTGTTTCCTGTCCCTCTCACTGACTTGTCAGATGGAAATAACAAAACCACATGGAATAAGTTAATAAAACCATTTGATGGATTCACATTTCACTACTGAATTTTAAATTATATACTTCACTTTGGCACTTGATGTTATGTGTGCCATTTTTTTATCCTCTGTAACCGAAATTTGCTTTATCCTCTTAGAGCTGTTCCCAATTTAATTATTATGAGGAGTAGTAACAAGAAGAGAAGATATACTTCTCTTTCCAAAACAATTCTGTGCAAATAGCTCCAGCATTATTCTGTATTTGCAAACATCATCCATCTTTCCTCCATTTGAACTTATAATGAGAAATTGTTGATTTTTTCAGAAACAACACTAAACCATCACATCAAATACTAACTGAAACACAAATTTTCAAAATTGTCAAATTGACCCTAAAAAAAGTTCTTCTTATGCAATTAATTATCCAAATTAACTAAAATGCAAAGCAGCTGGAACGATCAATAGAGAATTTGGCACACTTACATAGGTGTTGAGCTGGCGGATGAAGCTGGAGAAGTTATTGTGCTTGAAATATTTTGGAAGTAAATCTCTTGAAAACTCTGGTGGGTTCCACACAATGAAGCTCGAATTGGTGGGTCCCCAAGAGACGACGTCATCAGTCGACGGATCCTCCACCATCTCATATGTCTTCGTCAGAAACGGCGGGGGACCGCCCGATCCATTCTGCGAGGTATCCATTTCAGCAATTGTTTGCAAAGAGTAGAACGGTGCAATTTCCTGATACGCCGTGTTTGCGAATTGTTACTTTCTCAGCTGAAAATGAACCCCAATTTGCCTGAAACTCCCTGAGAAGAAACCCCAAAAAAAAAAAACAGAGCAAAATAAGCTGATTTTAGAAAAAAAAACATTGACTGACAAAAGTTACAAATTGGGAAAGTTTGAGAAAGATTCTGGTAATTATGCAGCCTTTTTTGAATGATGGCTGATTGAAACAAGAGAGAGAGAAACAGAGAGAAAGGAATTTTGTGAAGCACCTACCAAATTCACAGTGCTTTTTCTTTGGTCTGAGCTGAATCGAGAAACAGAGCACGATCTTCAACCAATTCACCAACTGGCGCCAATTTCCCAACCGCCAAAACTGTAATTCAAGTTCCCCTTTCGATTCTCGTCGACCCAAGAAGATAGCTTGAACTCAAAGGTGAAAGAGGAATTTCGTCGAACAGTTGGCGAGCATGAGAACTTTTCTCTGCCGTTGGAGTGTTATGTATTGAAAATCTGAGATAGCAAGGCGGCGATGTTGTCGAAGGCGTAACGACCAATGGGTCTTTATAAGTAGTGGGAAGCGATCTCCTCTGCTTGGTTTTTCTTCTAAAATTTTAATTGCAAATTGCAGAATACCTGAAATACCTTGACAACATGTATGTTTGGTATACTAATTTGGAGTCAAAGTCATGACGCTTGGATGAAATTGTGATGGCAGCGAAAGAAATGGGTACTGTGGCATGCAATAATTGGTCCAATTTTTTCTTTATTTTTCTTGGTTTGGAAGAAATTTTATTTTTGTTAAAAAATATTGAGAGTGTGAAGGGAACCAAGGAATCAATAATATGAAGTGTATAATAGCTTTACAATTGAAAGCGAAAAAAATGAAAATTAATATGGGGGTACGTGGCATTCATTCAGAACCTTTGCATAAAAAATTACCAACAAAACTTAAAAAATGTTAAAATGAATAAAAAACAAATAGAGAAACAACATGCAGAGTATCTGAACCATTAGTGAGGGTACCGGGAAATGTTAAAACTTCTAGAAGATTACGAATATAATATAGACGAGTTTTAAAAGCTTAGAAGCTAATTGTTATAACTTTTCATGCAGCGGGTCAAACGATTGATTTAAACCTGACCCGCACCAGTATTTGTTGGAAACAAGCTCCATAAGTGGGACCCAGAAATAGCGCATGAGTCTCTTCTGAATGGTTGACTTCTAAGCAAGTGACTGCGACTGTGTGGAAAGTTACGTAAAGCCCTCATACTTTCTGATAATTGTTTTCCTCAATGCCTACATTATGATATTTTGCCTTTTCATTAGCATTTGTCCCCCTGAAATAATTGAATTTCACTTTTATCCTTGTGTTTGAAATCATCAATTAGCATACTTGAACTCATGTTGGAGAAGTTAAAGGGATTTAGTAAATAAATAATTTTTGTTATTTTGATGGCGAATCAAGGTTGAAACTTCGTAGTAATCAGAAGTAATTTTAATGATTTTTATTGGATTAATAAACTACAGATACAGTGTGATGAACAAAGTTTTTTACTATAAATAAAGGGTAAAGAGTATGTAATGAGAACTTTCCACAATGCTCTCCTTTTCTTTAGAAAATAAAAGGAACTTTACAATATAAGATAGGAAGATGAAATTTTCCAAAATCCCATGGAATCCAAACGGCCCCAGGATGAATATATTTCGGATAGTCATTTTTTCTAAATAAATTTGAGTTTCAACACGCCCAGTATCATACGAACACTTTGTGATTCAAATTGTGATCTACGGGACTCCAATGTTGTGATTCAAAAAATATAAACATGGAATGTCATTATGCTATAACATAGCTAGCTAAGTATGAGTGAATAAAGATTATTTTTTGTCGTATCTTTTTAACAATGGTTTTTAGAATTCTGTAAAAATTATAAGAATTAGTATTTCAATGTCTGTACGGTATTTAGGTCACTTAATTACACACACACACGTGATAATTATCAGGGCGGAGGCAGGATTTTAGAACAAGAGGGCAAAAGAGTTACTTACACTAAAATTTCAAGATTGTGAGAGGGACAAATTGAATAAATCATATACAGATACATGTAAATTTAATATTTTTTTAGGAGTTATTTGTAATTTATAGGAGGACAATTGCCCATTTTTCATTGCATGTGGGTGAGTTTGGATCGTTGAAAGAAAGAAGAAGAACAAGGAAGAAGAAAAAAAAAATTATAAACAATCCAAACTCTTCACAAAGTTACACACTTCCCAATACTTCTTCCCACTTCTTCCCTTCTTCCCTTCTTCCCGCACCTATCCAAACGGAGCCGTGGCTCAGCTGATAATTATCATTCTTTGATAATTCAATCTGCGGGTAAGGGTTAATATAATCAAATTTGCATAATATTAAAGGGTTCCTTACAAAGTTTACCGGATCAATATGCAAAATATTAACTAACCACTTTTAAATTGATTATTTCTCCATCTGATTTTGGCACGTCCCTTTTAATAATTTCAACAAGCATTGTTGCTACCTCTCGCAAGCTTTACCTGATGATGTTTGTTACCTGTATCTGTAAGTTCCCAACCTTTATTGTAAATATATTTTTGTTCTTTTGTTTCCGAGGTGAAGTTACAACTTTTTAATTATTGGATGAGCAAGTATTTCTATTTACGTGTTTAGTTTTAATTGGAGAAGCCAAACAAAAAATTAATTTAGAGTCTTTCAACCTAATCATTTATTGATGTTTGATAACAATTGCTGACAAAATAGTGTCACCAATCGTGCATTGTATACCTAACTTATAATATTATAAAACATATTTTCCTTATAGGAAATATTCAATTTTATGGTATAATAAAAAACAATATATTGTACAAAACATAAAATTTGTGAAAAAAATAAAGAATGAAATTTATACGAGGCAGAGAATTTATAACATAGATAAATAATCATTTTGTTGACCACAAAAAAAATGAAATATGCACTGCATCAACCAATATATGTACATTTTATGTGGTAATCTGATAAAAAGTGTATAAAATCATGCTATCAAAGTCATCCTCTTGTAGTTCATGAACCTTGGCTCATTCCAGTCATGGAATGACCTCAGTTAGTAAATACTTGAGTAATTCATTCAAAATTCACATCCAATGCTCACTCAGCAGTACATCCAATGTCATATTCTCTGATACTATCCGATAGTTCTTTTAAAAATAAAAATTATAATCTGAATAGATGCTTGGCTTAGTGATTGCCACTTGTCAAGCCTAGAGGTGAGGAATTGTTATCAATAAGTATCTTTGAAGGAGCAGAGGAGGCAAAGCTTACCTAGTCTCAATCAGAGTATAAAAATTTCAATGGTCTTTAAAAATAATAATAAAATTAAAAGTGAAAAACTTCGCTAGAAATTTAATACCTTACCCTTTTTTCATCTAAAAAATTTTGGCTATCGAATAAGCTAATTTCACTTGCAATATTACTGAACTAAAAATGGGATTTGCGCAAATCCAACAGGCTTCCCATTGCGAATTCTTATCTTTTAAGTTTTTTTTTTTTTTTTTTGAAGAAAGAAGGAAGTCTTTGCCATTCAATTTTTTGGCTTGAATTCTTAACCTCTTGGAGTCCAGTCTAGTGCTCTTACCACTGAGCTACTAAGCCACATGCTTATCTTTTAAGTATTTGAATTATATAGAAGTCATTATGTTGAATGTCCCGAGGCTAACTACTAGGTGGAGGATTAATTCACGCACATGAGGAGAAATTATTGTGCGCTAAAGTTTTTATGTTGTATACCAAGACCAATGATAGATCTATCCAAATTGTACCAAATTTATACCTCAGATATTTCACTTAATACTTTGCATGAATTTTGCAAAATCTAAAAGCAAGATTATTGCAACTGCGGAGAAGATAGTGCGATGTATTATCATAAAATACTTCAATAGAAATACTAGATTAAAAGATAAAACTAATAAGAACTGAATCTGGTATTACAAGAAGTCAAGAACTCGATGATAATTATTTTTCTTTTATTTTCTTTTGGATATCCAATTATAATCTGTGCATTACTAAAAACTACTTATCTTCATTAAATAATGTTTATGCAAATGCCATATTCACTAAGTTGTATACGTAGAACAATTAAGGTAAGGATGTTAATCCAATACCATAGAAAGCAAATAGATTATTTTTTTTTAATTAGAACATAGAAAATACAAAATATATCTATATCAAAGTTTGTGTTAACTGTTAAGCTATTTCGTATTGTGAATTCTTTGAGGCATGTAATAGAATTAAGAGAGATGACATCTAGTTTTTTTTTCTATTATTTCTTTTTTCTGCGTTATCAATTAAAATTGTGAATTAGCATTTTTTTTTCTTTTGTTTTAAACTAAAAGGAAGATGAAAAGTTGTAACAAATGTTGAAATGTCCATCTACCCAATTTCAAAGAACAAAAAGGGAAAAAAAATTAAGGTGTTTACGTTTTTTTTATACAATATAAAAGCCAATGAATCTATACTAAAGAAATTTTGCTAACTTGAATTTGACTACAATTGATTCAAATTGGGAAAAAAATTGACGTATATCGAGGTTGAGAAAAACTATGTCATAGTTTAAGATGTACTATGACAACATTTCTTTATTTAATTCGAGGGTTTGTCCACTTTATTTAATTCGGGTCATTTAATCTGTATAAACTTAATGTTAATAATATAGAGTCATAGCAATGAAAATATTTTTGTAACTTTTTTCATTTTTTCAATAGACATTTAGGTGACCCGAATGCTTACCATATTAAGAATCTATTCTTTTATCTCTACTACTTATAAAGCATCAGTAGAACAGGTATAAACTTCGAGATAAAAGGGAGTTACACCCCTCTAATATCAAATATAGATCATTGATTTTGTCATTGATTTTGTTAATCTACTGTGATCTACGGTTCAGATTCAAATATCAGACAAAAAGGTTGACTTTTTATCACCAACTGTCTAGACGCTGCGTTGCTTCGTCCGCTAAAACGCGAGGGTTTGAGTCCGTCCACTGTACACTTTTTCTTTTTCTTATTTCTTGTGTGAGGGGTTCAGTTGCTTTCTCTTTCCGCACAGAGCACCTCATTCATTCTTTTTTTCCTTTCAATTCCATCTCGCTAAAAAAGTAAAAACTTCATCCTCATTTTGTTCTATATCTTAGTGGGATCTAGGATTTTGGTGCAGATACAATCATTCCCCCCCTCTCTCTCTCATGATCGATCGATCGATCGACCAATAGCGACCACCTCATCCGCACGAGTACCACTCCACACCTTGCACCACCGCTATCTCTTACTAAACTCGCAGGCCGCTGCACTTTTCGGAGGAGAAAAGAGAGAAATCATGGTGTCGATGGAGAGGAGAAAAAGCTTCGTCAAAATCTTACAAGTGCTTCCCTCTTCTACTCCATTATAGATCTCTTTTTTTTAATGATTATTTACGGTTTATCAGGTTTATTTTTTGTTTTTTTCTTCCTATTAATTTTTTTCCTTTATTTGGAATTAGTGCTTAGTATTATGCAATTTAGGCTTTTGATCGGCCTTCAATTATGCATTTTTTGCTTGATTTTTGTTTCAATTGTTCTTAGTCTAACCAAATGAGTGAGTATTTTGTTATTTATTCTTACTTTTGATATTATTCGGCAGCAAACAAGTTAAGCAAGTATTGTGGTAAGTATTCGGCAGCAAACAAGTTAAGCAAGTATTGTGGATAGTTACTTCTTTTTTTTCTGTTTTTACTGGATAGCAAAACAATTGTCTTTACTTTTGACCTTGGGCAGATTTGGCATTTCAAAAGGCTTGGACTCGAACTTAGCAGAAGAAACACTGTTTGTCGACAATCTTGCTAAAGGCAACCTTAAGAATTACCAGATCTGGTAAAATCTGCACTATGAATTTAATAAACTTATTCACTGTTTATACTGAGGAAATTGTAATGTTTGCACATATTACACATTTTTATAATTTCCTTCCATGATATGTAGGCACGACGAGAGATGGGTTGCTGAGAAATTGGGGCCTGAAACAGCAGGCAATGACCATAATTACAAGGTTTATATTTAGCCATGATGCCAAAAACTACCATGCGTGATCTCATAGACAGGTTGGTTTATAATTTGTTATTTATTTTTTTTTGTCCTTTGTATAACTCATGATTTATGCCAAATCCGATGCTAGCATTTATCTACATGTAGGGATGTTTCTACTATTTGTCTGCATTCTGGTTTGCTTAATAAAGCATTGATTTAGTTGGATTAATAGCCATAAGTATTGCACACTTATTCAATAAATTATAATTTAATTGACATTGATTACATTCTATTACAAATTATTTGCCAAATATTGAATGCAGAAGAAGAGATGAAGAGAAAGATCAGTCAACCTCTCCTGACATGTGGGCCTATCACAGTGTTGTCAGAAAATGGGTCGGATGCACCCTCTGCGAGTAGACCAGGTCCACCCAGAATAGGTCCAGGTTATTTTTAGTTGTTTGCTTTTCAAAATTATGGTTAGTCTGGTATTAGAGATCCTCCTGTTCAGATTCAAATTTTGTTTGTGCTAAAGTCATGTGACTTTCAAAATTCTCAGTTCAGGTTGGCTTTGGGTAAGTGTTGGTCTGTATAATTTAGCCATCTCTACCTAATAATTTATGTATTCATATGGAAGCAATGGGTTTGACACGTAGTATAGTAGCAAAACCTATTTCCCTGTATTGCATCCTGTAAATATTATGTATCGGAATGGATCATAACTACTATTTTACAAGTGACTTGTACAACTGATAGTAATGTGGTGAGATAGATGATGTATTTTAATTCTATTGCTATATAAACTAGGAAAGCTAGCTCACAGTTTATGGAGTTATGGAGGAGGAAGCACGGAATAGGCCAATGGGTTGAGGTGGAAGCAATTGACACCATGTTCATGCAATCTGAGTTATCTCCATTCAACATGACTGAAATTCTACTTGCTGGAGATCATGCAAAACCCAATTTGAATAGCACTGACTCAAACTAGAGGCAATCCAGTAGAGGTTGAAGGTGTCAGAGAGTGAGCGAGTGCGCCGAGTGGGAGATAGCTGGCGTTATCAGGTGGTCGCATGGTCGAAGCACGCAAGCTCCTCGAGAATCAATTCAGCTTCATTGAGTAATTGTGCCAGTAGAATCAGTCTGACAGTAAGTTGCTCTTGCTTCTTTCCATCATAGTTTCTATTCCTCTTTGTTAGAATTTGATCATTAAGTAAGCTGATGCGATTAGGATTGCATTTGCACAATACAATTTAAGAAGAATCTTCACATTTCGTACTGGTTAAAGAGGTGATATCAACAAAATTTTGTAATTTTATGACCTGATTAGCTGCTCTAATATAAGACATTGAGTACATTTTAGAAAAGGACCTTTTATTTTACCAGCTTAGCATGGTACTTGTATTCAAACAAGTATCATATCAATACCTTTTTCCTTTATCCTTTGGCACAATTTTTTTTTTAGCCATCTTTGGTACCATATGATGCTTAGAGTTGAACTAAGTAATCATGTTCCAAATTTCCTTAATTTTGTTTTCCTGCTCTAATATACAGGCCAATAAAATTATATTTCTTATTGAAAACTATTTTTCTGGCCATAATTAAGGCTTTCTTAGTTGCCAAGGACTTTGGTTCATCTGCAGCGTATTTTTTTGCACTTCTATACCCAGATCGAACATGAGGTATAGTATCTATTGGAATGCCTTACTCACCTGTACTCTTCTCATATGATTAGCTTCCAGAGGGTTTATATATAAAGCGATGGTAGGTAATTATAAAATTGGGTCTCGTGCACTAGGTGTTGGTACCATATCGGTACTGGAATGACCATATAAACATTTTACTATTTTAAAGAATTTAATCAGATTTTGAAACCTAAATTAGTTAGGACCTGTACAGAATAAAACTCGCAAAGTCAATGACAAAAATCATTGGCTCCCATTAAAATTACAGATTTAATGCTCGAAACTTATTTATATTTTTATTTTTGTTGTGTCCGTATAGGAACCTAGAGCAAAGCCAGATTTTGACAGGTATGATGTGAAGAGAGCGTGATACGTACCTTAGATTTTGCAGGAAAAGGACATGGGTTCTTCGACTTGTAGATGCAGACTAACCTATCTCAACTATCAGTATCACAAAAAGAGTAATTGACCTTGAGCAGGTTAGAGGTGTGATAGCTTATGACAACAGCTCTTACTGTTGATCCATTGCAATTTGCAAATGGGTTTGTCATATGTTGGCACATCTATTACAAATCCAAATCCTGTCGCGCACGACACAGCGTGTAGCACGTCACAGGCCGTCCGATCAGATCTCAATGGATGAGGGAGCTCCGTGCATGTAACAGATTGTAAGGCTCGAAAAAATTTAACCCGTCCAGATCTGATCGAACGGTCCTTGTGGCGCGCTAAACGCTGTGTCATACGCCACAGGATTCGGATTGCATCTATTACCATCTGTCATGATTATTTTTCTGGTTTAAACAATTCTATGTTAATATTAGACAATTATTTGTTCTAGGACATAGTGATAAGTTATATTGTACATATGGATGAAAAGATTGCATCATGATAAAAAAAGGGAAAAAAAAAACTGGTCGAATTTGCTATCTACTTATAAAATAACATTAACATGCATATTATTTACGAGAGACGAATAATATTATATATTCTTGAGAGTGTAATTGTACTGCAAATGTTTTTCGTTTCTGATTTATAGAAGTTCCTATTATGTGCAAAATGGAGATAATTCTTATCAAAAGTACCACGTAATTATCCTATATTTGACAAGTATTAGAAAAAAGGAAAATAATAAAAGAATGTACTGTATCACTCATGAATGCCTCTGGGCCAATATTTAGTTGTTTTTTTAAGAAAAAGAATTACAACTTCAGAGTATCTTCAAAGAATGATTGTGATAATAAAAGTTCTTAATAGAATCATGTGTAGCACAATTCTTTAAGAACAAAAAAGTTCACATCAAAGGAATATATACTAAAAGTCTTTTAATTTTTTTAAAATATATAAAAAAAATTGCCCGCACATTGAGCGGGCACTGCTGCTAGTTTAAATAAAATAAAAGAGGTGTGAACGGAGAGCAAATGCAGTGCATCTGCAGTTCTGCACAGTCATGTTTGCAAGATGAAGTGTACTCACCTGCCTCAAACCATTGTGTTGTAAACCTTACATCAACTATCAATCACCGACTCGGTACATAAAAGACTGTTTTGAAAGTACATCAAACAGATAACAACTCAAAGACTTGTTCCCCATTTACAAACCAAGGGTAGCCACGTGTCACCACGTGAAAGGTCAGTGCCCAAGAGCAGTTGAAGTAATAGCGCTTTACGCTAAAGATAATTTGTTAGAATTAACTAATTTTGTCATTAGTCATCTGATGTTGACAGCCATCCATGTTCTAATAAAGTAGTTAATATGTTAATTTGTATATGGTTGCTAAAGATTGTTTAAGCGTGTCGCAAATTATTGGCAATGGATATTCGACAGAATCATTTTATTTGATTTTTTTTTTTTACTAAGGATTGTTTCATTGGATCAGAACGCACTGTCAAGCCCCAAGTACAGTTTTCATGGGGGGCAAATTTACAAATGTCAAATTTACAAATGGTTGCTAAATATTAGTCCGGAAATGGATAGGAACAACATTTGAAAGTAAACAATATTTTAATAAGAAGACGTAAAATTTTGAAGTGGTTTTATGTTTTTAATTTATATAATGGTAATTATCATTTCACGAACTACTATTATTCATGATGTAATAACTATATTAGACACATAAAGTTAGACGACTTTGATTTTTTTTTTTTTGACATTTCTCCAGAAATTGCATAGACAAGGGCAGTATGGTAAATCTTTTTCTTTTCTTTTGGAGAAAATTATTTAAAAAGGACTTGTATGAAGTAACTTAGGTACACTAAAGATCTTAAAAATAATACCTTCTCCTTTACTATGTTTTTTCTACATTAATTTTTCACGTGACTTATAATGTTTTTCTCAAAATCTTAGAATAGCATAAAACTTTAGTTAAAAAAATATATATAAATTTCGATTTTGTATTAGATTTCAATATGCAAATCACATTGAAAGGTTTCGATTAATCGTTTGAGGCTTGATCAAAGAAATGATGCATTGGACGAAACCCATCTGTACAATATATATCAGACTTTAGCCTTCCTATGTTTTAGCAAGCCTAAAGTCCAATAAATTGCATGGAAGGGGTTTGTCCAATGCGCTCGTTCTTGAATTTTGAGTCTCAAACAATCAATCCAAATCGTTCTATTTGATCTCCACATTGAAATCTAGCATGAAATCAAACTTTATTTATTTTTTAAAAATTTTAGTATTTTTTTCGATCTTTAGAAAATCATTAATCTAAAAAACACATACACCATTTAAAATAATGATTTTTTTTTTAAAAAAAAAAGCAAAAAAAGTTTAGAAAAATCTGAAACTTGATTTTGTGTTAGATACTTAGATGGAACCTTTGCATTTGAAATGATTTTGTGGTCGTTTAATTTTCAAGCATTGAAATTCGAGAACATTTGCATTTGATGGAACCTTTCGTCTAATGTATATGACTTTGGCCTTGCTCTTTATTTTTAACATTAACCAAAATTGCTCGCATATTTGCATCTGAACTTAGGTTTTGCCAAAGTCTAAACATATGTCATTTCAGATGGAAAATTACAAGCACCTCCTCTCCATTCTAAGGCGCAAAAAACTGTTGTAATTTGTATGTTAAAATCAGGCAAATATATATAAATATATAAAAGATCCAAAACAATATCTCGCTTAATTCGCCGTCTTTTTCTATTCATGCCGTCAAGATTAGGACGTTTTAAACCAAAAAAAAAAAAAAGATAGAGACCATCATAATTATTGTAGCACCCATTCGCTTGCAATTTATTTCAATTTTCAATAATACCTCATATTTCAGAAGGAGAGAATTAACAAAAGATACCCAGAGGTACTTGAGATTTTTTTTTTATTAAAAAAAAAGAAGGGGTTTCGGTGTATCACTCTATATGACTTTGAGGGACAATACCACCAAAAACGCGAAACAGCATAATCTGCATAATGAAAATGATTATAATTCCTTGAAAATTTATAATTTGAAAATTATATATGACAATAAAACAAATTACTTAAAGTACGCCATATTAGTCGAAACATCTTGCATCAAGAATGTTGAATGTATTGGCCAGTAGGTATATACCTCCAATTGTAATGTGCACTGAGTGATCTTATCTTTAATAATTAATTAATTAATAGACCGTACTTCAAACTTTTTTTGTGAACTATAACTTCCAATTGGAATTATTGAAGGATCTGGCATGTGAATCTGTTAGCCATCCCAAAAATTCATATCCTGAACATTATTCACAAAATTTAAGAACAATAAAATGTACATTTGTCTAATTGTTTCAAGACAGATTTGTTAGTCAGGGAACACTTAAGGATTGAGCAATATGCCATTAGGGACTATTCCGGTGCTATACTTTTAGGATTTTCTAAATACCACAACTTCTTTTTTAGTATCTATATTTTAATTTTTTTTCCAATTCAAATGTCGAACCAAACTATTTGTTTTGTTTAATTTTACAAGAAGTACATTGCCATAAAATTTTATAATTTTTCAATTTTAAAGATCCTAGATCAAGAGGTCAAAAAATTTTTTTAGTTAATTATAAGACATTCATTTACGACATTTTAATCTAGTAGAAAATAAACTTCAAAAATAAAAATTTTGTGTTAATATATAACTCATTAAATTGAATAAGATTAACGATTTGAAAATTAAATTTTATATTTCGAAGTATAAATCAAAAAGTAAAGTTGCGGCATGCCTACAAGTGAGATATCCGAACTGTCCTCTTTATTTATTTTGCCAATATACGCATACTAATTTTGTCATTTCTAAAAAGTTAACCCCCCCCCCCCCAAAAAAAAAAAGTTCGACGAGATTTAGGGTTGAGGACTGAGCAGATCAAGTAATAATTGCAATTTGTAGTTTTACCATCGCTTGAACAAAATGAATGTATAATACAGATAAGATGAACAATTAAATAACCAAAATGAACACATAGAAACAAATAAATTATATAAAAATAAGTTGAATATGCATATAAAATTCTGAACAACAATATAAAAAAAATAAAATCTAACTCATAATTAAATAAAGTGGACACGCAGATAAACAAATTGGATAGATAAATGAATAAAGTGAACAAATACAAACAGGATGGCACGAAATGGTGCGTAGAGAGATGATCAATAGTAATTCCCGAACTAACAGGACAAGTATAGTATTTTTTCCATTAATAAAGTACTTAACTACTTATATTGATGTACACAGAAAATGTATCAGAATATTTCCAACAAATATATTTCCGAAATTATTTTATATAGGAATTCATACGCAAAAAATTTTAATAGAAAGAATTATTATTATTTTTTTTAACAAGAAGAAAGTTCGAACGCGTTTTATAAAAGCGTACAGTCTATCTCCTTCCTACCTGTTTATAAAACGCGCTCGAAGGCTTCGAACGTGTTTTATAAACGGATAAGATGGAGAGAGACTGTACCGCTTCAGTTACGCCTCAAAAGGCTGGTCAGACTTTCGTACCCGTTTATAAAACGCGTTCGGAGCCTTCGAGCGCGTTTTATAAACGGGTAGGAAGGCGTAAATTTTTCGAAATGGAGTTATTACCATTTTTTTTTCAAAATTAATAGGAAAATTAATGTGAAAATTTAGGTTAAATTCATTTTTAAGGTTAAATTTACAATTTTTAAAATATCACATTTAATTTCATATTAAATTTATTTAAAAATGACATTAGAATTTTAATTTTGACATTAATATCAGTTTGTTTGAATAACTATCAAGAAAAGTCACTTGATTTACTGCATTTCTCTGTTTAATGATTAATTTATGATTTTAAAAACTTTAGTAGTTTAGAGTGGTTTTTAGGTTTGCAAACTTTCAAAGTGGATTTTGGAGGTCTAGAGAGCGTTTTTTTGGCTCCGAAAATGGTCGATACGGGGTTTCACCCCGGTAAAACGTATAGATCTCGTCGCCAGCTTTCCGGATTGTGCTCGATCGCCCCAAACGGACATTCCTATCAAAAGTTATGCCTGTGTTAAAGTTTTAATGTTCAAAACTTTTTAAAAATTTTATATTTTAATTATTTCCATATTATATATTATTTGATTATATATGGCTAACATAAAATAAAAAAAGGAGAGACTACAATGCAAAAGATAAGTTTGTAGAATTAAATAGTAAAAATATAGGGTCATCGGCGAATAATTATTCAAACAAAATGATATTATACACATGTTAAAAAAAAATATGTGCAATTAAATGCATATAAAATATGTGTGATATATTTTTTATATCTATTTAATACATCTTTAATTGGAAATAAAATTTTTGAGAATTTTGTAAATATGAAACATGCAGGGACCTTGTTGCAAAATATTATTTTTAATAAGTTAAATGTTGCGGCTTGAATGAAAAATATGAAAAACTAATAACACGTTTATAAAACGCGCTCGAAGGCTCCGAACGCGTTTTATAAACGGGTACGAAGGTCTGACCAGCCTTTTGAGGCGTAACTAAAGCGGTACAGTCTCTCTCCTTCTTACCCGTTTATAAAACGCGTTCGAAGCCTTGAGCGCGTTTTATAAACGGGTAGGAAGGAGAGAGACTGTACGCTTTTATAAAACGCGTTCGAACTTTCTTCTTATTAAAAATAATAATAATAATTCTTTCTATTAAATTTTTTTGCGTATGAATTCCTATATAAAATAATTTCGGAATATATTTCTATATTTAAATTAATCTATGTATTCGCATGAATGTGTGAATGCGGATTTGGATTTTGAATTGTCAAAATAATGTGAGTATTCGAATTGTTCGATCTGAAACAAACATGAGCTCATGAGCATTCATGAGATAATGGAGATATATATGTACTTTTCTTTTTTTGCAATACATGTATCAAAATACGTTCTGTTAGCACCCACTTATCATAATTCCTTAAATAATATCAAGCATACATGTTCCTAAATAATGGCAATTTTTTAATTAACAAAGATGGATTGTGTTTCCATTTTAGGGTTAGAATACGGTCTAACGACATAATTCATAGAAGCTTCTAATGACATGTTCCTTTCCATTTCCACAGACTCTTTAGACAGTTGACTGATTAGATTCATGTACTTTTCTCCTTGCCTCACGCCAGTACGCTCGTCATTCATTTGGTTAAACTAAGTGGCAAATTTTGCGTAACTACCCTAATACTTGTTAATTTTTGTTTTAATTGAAGAATTTAATTTCGCAATGGCCATTAGCCCATCAAATCAAATCAGCCTAGCCGCAATTCACAATTCCCGGTTTCCAGATGTCAACTTTGTTATCTGTCTAGTTTCTCTTTAAAAAAAAAAAGGAAAATTGGGTGCACGTATACCCCTCTAATCTTTTAACTTGGATATTTGTCCCTCAATCATGTCTATCAGGGATATTTCCCTTATAGTTTTATTCTTTTTTACATGAGAGAGAGAACACAAGCAATGAAGTATAGCAACATTATGATTCCTTTTTTAGTTTTACCTCTGCATAGAATGTATTCAGCATAAAAATCTACGAAAACCGTAAGATATTATCGTTCCTTTGAACTAACAAAAAAAAAGTGAAAAACCGTAACACTTCTCATCATATAAAAAATACTTTTCCTGTAATTTCTCAATTCTTTGGTTACTGGAAATACTGCAACACAACTTCGCTTTATAAACTTACTCCGTTATAAGTTCTATCTTTTGTTTTTAAAAAAAAGGAAAAAATATATATATAAGGCTAGCTTAAAGTCTGGTTTTGATTTGATTAAAAAATTAGTAACAACTTTAATTAGAAATCAGAGCACTTTAAAAGATAAATGCTATAAGAAATTTATATACCCAATCTTCTACTTTTCTGAAAACGAAATAAGATACTAATTTGCATAGAATATAATTAATCGGCTTTGCAGTACTGCATCACCCAAAATATGATCTCTTTGCACAAATATGGTATTAGCCTATTTTAGAAGCAACTTGTTTTTTGAGGGTCATTTTAGAAGCAACTTGTTATGGGTGCGTTTGGATCGTTGGAAGAAAGAAGAAGAAGAAGGAAGAAGAAGAAAAAAAAATTATAAACAATCTAAACTCTTCACAAAATTACACACTTCCCAATATTTCTTCCCATCTTCCCGCACCTATCCAAACGCACCCAATGAGTGAGTATACCTTATAAGTTGTAATCAATTGTAAAATTATCGCAACACTACAGAAAATTGAATAGAAAAAACTCAATTAATTTGGCTTGATTTTATCCTTAAAGAAGGAAATAATAATCAGAATTGGTAAATTAAAAACGCTTAAAAAAATTTATAAGTGTTCTCCCAGTGATGTATGAAATTCAAAACCGTGTTGGCGGCAAAAACAAATCTCAAATTTTCTCGAGGTGCTTTTGTTAAGTTACAGACACTGTACTATAATGTCCATATATGAATTATTAATTAAACTGGATAAAGTTTAGAGTTGTTTTTTTTTTGGGTTTTTCTGATAATTGGTATATAGTGTGGTTAGGAAGAAATGATAGTCACGTTCATTTTCATTTTGTCAACATTTAATCCAAGAATACTTGACACTGTAACCAGGAGAGACCTTCTAGAAGGAAGACTTCAATGACATCGTACCAAGTTGCCATTTTACGTATCAAAATCCTGTGGTCGACACTCGAGTAATGACTCAATGCAGTTCTGTTTGTAGAAATAAAAAAATTTGACAAATCAAACAACAGGAGAGTCAAGAGACTAACGCAAACACGTGCTGACGTGCACATTCCTTTCTTCAGTTCTTCTTCTTCTTCTTCTTCTTCTTCTTCTTTATTTATTTATTTAATTTTTTTTTTGGGGGATCGGATGGGATAATGGGTTCGAATTTACAAGCTCATTTTTTTAAACTCAAAATTTATTTATTTACTATATTTAGAGAGCTATTACCAGTATATGTATATATTATTTTATTTTATTTTGTTCTGACGATATTTAAACTTATTCTTCTGAAAAGAAATTAATGCAGCATCATTCATGACCTTTCTACTGGACTTGACATTCATTTTGAAAATCCCTGTTAACTTGTAGTCTTCTTTAGTTTCCAACAGAACAAATTTATTCAAAAATCAATAATCTTATTTTTTTTTCTTTTTATTAATTGTTACTAACAATGTAATACAACTTATTTTTTGTACAGTATAATCTGAATACCCATTCTTATACGAAAGGAGTCATTATGGTGAACGTAATATGGAAAATAAAATATTTTCTCCAACATATTTTGCGAGCGTGTCCATCTCATAGACAAGGCAATAGGAAGAACGATAAATGGTAACATTGTATTAATAATAAATTTTATATTTATAAGGTTCACATTTTACCCGTTTATGCTGCACCCTTAGGACAAATTATAAATAAATTTGTTTTCCAGTCGTGGTTATTTATTTGAAGTTTCTCAAATTGTGTTTAACCTGGTAATTGATTATCAAAATAATCGAAACTCGAAGATGAAGTGCACTGACATAGAATTCAAAACGAGATCTTATTGAAAATGAAGCGTACTCACAAGTCACAAAAATGACTTCACAAATTTAAAATAATCATTAGAATCACTGACGACGACGCTCGTCCCAAACCACCGGTCCGCCTGAGGAGGCCGGCGATAAATGGTTTAGTGGAATTAGAAAACACAAAGAAATGCTAAATAGCAAAGTGAAACTCAAAGAGCCCAAAGGAAAATTTCATTAATTAATCAACTATATTGTTTACAATGACAAGCACCCCTTTATATAGGAGGCGGCGCCTTAGACAACAAGTCAGTATATTTTCAGAAATAATACCCTAAAAAAAGGAAATTTGTAGAGAGAGAAAGAAAATATAAAATTACAAATATAGTAATGTCCTAAACTAAAGCTAGTCCTCGTTAGATTCTGAGATAGGTTCGGATGAGATTCAGTTCGCGTCGTGCTCGGATGCAACATTCCTGGGTACCCTGGGGAGAGGTCTCGGTGAGATATCCTCGGGTGAGGGTGAGGTCTCGAGTGAAATACCCTCGGGTGAGAGACCCTTAGGTGAGGTATCCTCGGGTAAGGTACCCTCTCGGATTGGGTTCGCATTATACTCGGAATCCCAAGATATCTCGGGAAGTATGGAGCGCTCCAACGTACTTCGGGAGAATGACTCGCGTCATGTTCGGATTGAACAATCCGAGGGACCTTGGATGAATTATTCGCGTCATGGTCCGATGAAACATCCCCTACATATCTTGGGTGAATAGGAAGCACTCTGAAATACTTCGGGAGAATTACCCACGTAATGTTCGGATTAAACAATTCAAATGACCGTGGGTGAAATACCATAAGGTACCTCGGATGAAATACTCCGAGATATCCTCGGTGGGATTCTTGTATTGCGTCAATCTCCTAGGCTACGTTTGGATTCCATTTGGGAAGAATGAAAGAAGGAATAAGGGAATAAATTTATTATAAACAATCCAAACTCTTCACAAAGTTATACACTTTCCAATATTTCTTCTCACTTCTTCCCTTCTTCCCACACCTTATCCAAACGGAGCCCTAAAGATTTTTTTTTTGGAAATTGATTACTGTCGTGTTTTGTGCCATTGCTACCATCGCGATCAAAGCAGCGCTCTATCCCCTCTACTTACTCAGTGCGTATTTTTTGTTCATTTCGTCATTATAAGTGTTCACTTTATTAGGTACAAATGTTCACTTTGTAGAAGAATTATTCACTGTTTTATAAGTGTTCGCTATGTTCACTATGTTCATTTTGATTTTTTTTTTCCAAAAAGTTCAGTTGGGTCAATACAAATATTCAGTTAATTGAGTATAACTGTTAAGTTAGTTGCAACAGAAAATATAAATGTTATGAGCAAACATTTTTATTTTATTAAGTATAAATGTTTAGTTTAGTAAGTATGAATGTTCAGTTTAATAAGTATAAGTATTCTGTTATTTACATATAAATGTTCAGTTAGTTGCAACAAAAATAGAACTGTTAGAAGAAAAAAACCAAGCGAAGGGGTCACGAACTGGACAAAAAACACATGAAAAAATTAGAAGTGGAAATGAACCGATCCGGTTCAAATTAAATTTTTCCGATTCTACCCCTGCCTTGTAGCGCACCTCTTGACCCACGCGCGACTCTGATTCTAGCGTGATTCTGACGCATTTAACTGAATACTTCTTATTATTAAACTGAACACTTTTTATTATTAAACTGAACATTTGTAACATACAGCAGCGATGGCAGGGATGGTTTATTTAGCAATAGTAGCTATAATAGTTGGTTTTTTTTCGAAAACTAATCCCCTAGGCTCTGTTTGGATAGTCATGAATAAGAGCTATTCTGGACTAAATAGCTAATCTGGATTAAGAGACAATCCAAATAGTCTAGGATTAAGAGCTTATTCTGAATCAGAGTAAGATTAGTTAATCTGATTAGATGTTAGAATAAGAAGTGAGATTAAAATTTTGGTTTGTTAACTGTCAAAGATAAAGTTCATTGTTATTCCTACATCATCCAAACAAAAACTTTTATTCTGAAATTAAATTTATTCTTAGGAATTTGAGACTAACAATTTTAATCATGAATGAATAATTCTATTCTTATTATCATACGATCCAAAAGAGCCCTAATCTTTAGCTGAGGAATAATAAATAAATAAATATTGAGCAATAATTTGCCTAACAAATACTTTTACGGCGGATCAGCCCATGGGCCTTTAGTGATAGTTTGCTGGGTAAATCTGGGAATTGATTTGGACACCACTTAAAAGTGATACAACACCATTAGGGGTGAAAACGAAAATCGTTCAAACCGTTTTTTCGTTTCGTTTCGTACAAAACGAAACGAAACGGAATGGAATTTCGGTTTCGTCTCATGAGCGAAACGGTTAAACGCAAATAGAGACAGTTTCGTCTGTATGACGAAACGATTGGCGAAATTGTACTGTTTCGTTTCGTTTCAATCATCTGTTTCGTGCCACATTCTACATCATTGTTATTATTGATATATAGCAGGGAACGCAGCGGAGAAAACTAAGAAAACCAAAGTTTTCCACCGCTCCAAGTCAGAACCAAATTTCGCTAGGGTTTCATCTTCTCCCTGCGCCGCTCAACTCACAGCTCACCCCTCCTCCGATCCCTTCTTTCCTTCTTCCCTTCCACCAAGCCGAGCAACTTCATAACACCTGCTTCTCTCTTCACCCAGACCCGAACTCTCTCTCTCTCCGCCGTGACCTCCTCTCATTCTCCTCGCTGATCGCCTCCATCAGAGACCCCCTCTCCTTCCTTCACTGCCTCACACCCAGGCAGCTCTTTCGCTTCGACATAGGAGAAGGATCCATCTCCGCCTCCGCTTGCGCCATCTCAAGACAGTTCCTCCTCTACCTTTGCTTGCACAGTCAGATTGCTCCTAATTACATGGAGAAACCATGGTGCGACATCTTCCTCTTCAACTTCCACTTCAAATTCCATCTCATTCTCGCTACTCATTTATTGAATTGATTCTCGAGCAACCCCACGCTTAGAAGCTATGAGCTTGGATTCTTCTTCGTTAAGTTCTAAAGGCCATGTATTCAAGCTTGATTTCCACGAGCACCTCTTCTGCTAGGTAAGAATATGAGGAAGCTTTTATGCAATTTTTTGTAATTTGAGGAAGCTTTTCTGCAATTTTGGTGACATGATTTTTTGAGATGCTTTTTTGAGATGTAATAATTAGATAGTTGTTGGCAAATATGTGCAATTAGATTTGTCAGCTTGAACAGTTTGAAAAGTGCTTTCTTGAGATATAATAACTCATGGCTTTGTCAGCTTGAACAGTTTAGTGAGGGTTTACGGATTTTGAAATTAGCTTGAACAGTTCAACAATTGGATTTTGTGCAATTAGTAATAATCTCACAGCTTGAGCAATTTACTATGAGTTTTTGTTTTACTGGAAAAAATTCAGTTTGTACCAGTTTATCAGTTTTTCAATGAATCTGGTTCTGTGATTTTGTGCTGGTGCCAGAAAAAATTAGCTTGCACCAGTTTACCAGTTTGTTGTTTTATTGGTTTTGTTGTTTGTACCAATGAATTTAATGAATCCAGTACTAGAAGACATCCAAATTTGTACCAGCATTCTTTTCTGGTTTTGATTTGTACGTGTAGTGGATTTTCATTTCTTATGTCGCCTATTT
Organism: Rhynchospora pubera; assembly: GCA_028095005.1. NCBI lineage: Eukaryota > Viridiplantae > Streptophyta > Magnoliopsida > Poales > Cyperaceae > Rhynchospora > Rhynchospora pubera. The sequence continues at coordinate 81,136,888 of CM051460.1, read as the reverse complement.
AAAAAATTAAAAAATGGAAAAAGGGTAAAACTTAAAAGATGGAAAAACGGTAAAACAACTGACACGGTTGAACCGTTTTGATCGCTTTAAGTTAACGAAACGACTGACGCAATCATTATTACTTGCGTTCACACGACGAAACGACTAACGCAAGAAAGAAAATTTTCGTCCCATAGAGCGAAACGATCAACGCAAGAATGCAGTTGCGTGATCGTTTAGATCGTTTTGCAGCCCTAAACACCATCAAATTTTTTCAATGACCAATATGTCCTTCACGTCTATTAATTGAACACCTCTTTTCTGAACATTCCCATCTTTATTTCTTAGGGAAGGCCGAAGGCACACTCCCAAATCCCAACTCATTTCATTTGATTTCACTTATCCGATCACTTTACTGTCCGTACAACCTAACCGCCATTGAAACATCATATAAGGAAAAAAAAAGAAAACAACAAGTTGAAAAATAAAAAATTTTGATTTCTCAAATTCATTTTCAGAGGTATGAATTGTTAACTTTGCAAAAGCATACAAATGGTTAAGGTAAGCACAAAGGGTACTGGAAAAAAATTTAGTTGAAAAGTCAAATTTCTAGATCATGTTTGTGTTTTTTATTCAAGAAGAGGCTATGCGTTATCTATTTTTTGATCAACGATAGAAAACTGTGTGGTATTGCGATGTGATAAAGGCGGTCATTATCGAAATACCCACAATATTTCAGAGGACCAAAGAAAAAAAAAATTACAAGCTTAATTAAAGAATTTCCATTCTATGCATACGGACCAGCATAAAGCCAGAATTTCCTATCTCTGCATAGTCGAATTTAGTTGGACCAGCATATATTTTGCAACTGAAATTCTGACATATATCATGCAATGGACCAATATTTAGCCAGATTTTCCTATCTCTGCGTACGGACCAACATATATTATGCTTAATTAAAGGAAAATTAATATATATAGTTTAAATTAAGAAGTGCATATGGACTGATCCATTGTGTGGTCTAACAGGAGTGTTTAAAGTATATGGTCAATCAGAGTCAAGCTTTCAATTGACATAAGTAGAGGGTATATTGGTCATTGAAAATTTGTTTGTGGTGTTGTAGCACTTTTAAGTGGTGTCCAAATCAATTCCCGTAAATCTGTTGCTGTAATAATAAAAAAAATTCTAGGAACTGGTGTTTCAATTTTAGAGCCCCAAGCGTCCTCTGCCCTTGTATTGTATGTACATAATTCAATAACACATCTGAACTGTCAATTTCAAATTGCACGGATTAGATTTGTCAATTTCAAAATTACACATCTAAACTGTCAAAAAAAAAAAAATAAATTGCACGTGTTGTTTGACCTCGCAAGAACTTCAAAATTAGTTATTGCATGGACACTTCTATTTTATCATTCCACGCTTTTAATTTCATCATCGAATTAAAGAAAGACGACCCTTCAAAAATATTTCATAATATTCATTTCAATCTAATTTAGTACATATCGCTTATTTGTTCCATTAATTAATAGTGTGTAATCTAAAGTTATAAACTTTGACACTCTCTTAATTAACATTCAAAGTAACAACCCAATTGTAATTTTCGTCACCGATTGAGAAGGGGCGTTGCTTTATGCACGGCATAGAATTGCAATACACGGTAAAATTAAATAAATGACAAAATTACCCTTATCTTTGAACTCTCCGCCTGACCACACATCTGTCTAGTTTTCAATCCTACTAAAATCCTCACTAGCCTTTCGTCTCTCCATCTCCCCCATTTCCTATTCTCCCTTCTCAGTTCCGACAAAAGTCGCTCTTTGTCCCTTCGATTCCTCACTTCTCTCTCAGCCCTCGACCCTCTTCCCTGCCTCTCTCCATCTCAACTCCTTAAACCCTGAACCCAAACCCGCCTTTCCTGCCTTCCGCCGGTAATTGTTGTTTGACTCCGTCTCGACTAGCCCACATAATCGTTCACCCTTTGGAGCCAGCGGCAGAGGCGGTCTTTGGCTCTACCCGTTACGTTTGTGCCACCTCCTAAGTGAGTGCGAAAGAATGTGCTCTTGCTCTATTGCGAGGAGATGAGAGGTTTCGTGAGACATGTGGTCGCTTGCCGAGAGCGATGTCATTGAGCTCAGATCTATCTCTTGGAAGTAATTTTTCTCTATACTTTGTTCAATTTGTCTTAATATTGTTGTTTGTTTTTTGTATTGTGATTTGGCTGCATAGAAGTTGAAAAATATAAAGTCAATGTAAGTTGCAAAATTTTTTAGATATGTTGGCTACAAACGTATCCTGTTAGTTTCTGTTAGTTCAAATTATTGGTATTCTTCACAAATATCTCATGAAATGTTCGAGGAATTGCCTCTTTGAAATGTCATGTGTGGTACCAATCTTTATCCTAAAGTTTATTCACTCGTGAAACTTTAACTCCTTTAATTGCCAACTCTAACAACTAGCCATACTTTTAACACGCACAACTATAGGCAATCAGTTCACACACACATAAGTAATGAGTTCACAGGAAAAATAAAATAATTCACTTGCAACATATCATCCAAAATTAACATCATCCAAAAATAGTTTACTAGCACAATATAGACAATGAGTTCACATGAAAGAAAAATAATTCCCTACCAACAAATGACAATAAACCAATGGTCTAGATTAACTTGAAAAATATGATTAATATTAATAATAAAAGAAGAAAAAAAAACAGCAACAATACTGATGACATATTTTTTTTACCATCACATATTTAAGTCAATCCAATCGATGACACCGTCATCTGATATTGATACAGGAACTTCAAATTCTGCAGTAGTTATGCTAGTTTCTTGGTGCATTTGGATAGCATGAGTAACTTCATTTGAAGAACTAGATTGCCATCTTGCTTCGACGATCTCAAAATGTGACGGATCCCGTCTGGTAGAACTCTTCACTTTTCTTTTCTTTTTTTGCAACTTGAAATCTATTATCACGGGATGCGATAGTTGATTCAAAATGCACATCAGATTGGTTGGTAATCTGATGAATTTTTTCTTTAGCCCAATGTTTTTTGTCAAGAGGCCATGTTTCATACTCCCTATGAAAATTATCAAGTATATTGTCTATTTGGTCTTCATTATGGGCACTTGAATTACTATCAAAATTATTCAATTCTCTATTATCAATTCTCCATTGTGGGTGTATTTGATCAAGAGATATTGTACCAGTTTTTCAATTTTTCATGTGATGTGCACACGCCATGCCCATTGTTGCCTTGAAATGACCAGTACAAATAGGATGCATTGTACCTGTTTTTGCCATCTCATATTGTTTATGCAACTCCTTCAGTGCAAAGAGTGAGATATTATATATGAGGTTTCTGAAAAATGGAGTATTGCAATCATGAGGTACTTAGTGTTTTTCTCTAGCAAGTTGCACTTTTATCTCATTAAATTGATTCTCAATAGCTAGGCATATCTTCTTCTTGATAGTTTGCAGATCATCTATTAGAATGTAAATGTACAATTATTGAGTAAACAGATTCACATCTTCCTGTGATACTTGTAATAAGTAAACAATTTTATTGAGTACACATATTGAAATCAATAACTTATTATCTTTTACCTGTTGACACTTGTAGATACATTTTTAGCTTATTGTGTGCTCCTTCTGTTTTTGATGATACTCGATTGCGGACATGTAAATATATCTCTGTCCATGCACTAACAAATTTCTCCTTCAATGGCAACCAAGGATTTTTTATATATGCTAGAACAGCTCTCTTCTCCTTGTATATTGATTCAAACCTTTGCCAATTATCAACATAGTTTTCAAGTGAAGATGAGTATACAACTGTTCTCCAATCAGACTCAAATTCATCCCAATTCTCCTTAGTTTCAAAATATGGTTTGCACTTTGCAGTTATGTTTTTGTTTATATGCCATATACAAAGAAGGTTAGTTGCTGATGGAAAAACAGTTGATATGTTCATTAGAGCTTGTTCTATGTCTGTAATGATAACTGATGGTTGGTTATCATGTTGGAGAGTCTTCTTGAACATTTGTAAAGCCCAAACATAGTATTCAGTTGTCTTCTTCTTTAGGAAAACAAAACCAGAGTGAAATGTCGTGTTGAAATTTGTAATACCTACTATATCAAGTAATGGCATTTTGTATTTATTGGTCTTATAGGTACAATCCATGACAAACACATGTGGAAAATTTCTGGCTAACATGATGGATTGAGGATGAGAGAAGAAGAAGTGAGTAATATGGCCAACTTCATCTTGTAAAAGGTTAAATTTGAATCCACCTCGCCCGAGCTCTTCACATAATATTTGAATCATTGATTTACCTAATAAAATGTAAATAAATATAGTTATTGAGTAAGCATATTTAAAATTTTCAAGCTCTTAAAATTATACTTAAATAATTGTTTACCTTTCAAATTGTCCTTTTGAATTTTTCTCCTAGCATTGTAGATTGTTTTGGCTATAGCTAGTGTGGTTGGATTGCTTTGTTGAAGGAAGGAGAGAATTTGCCTTGGTTGAATTCCAGCATTTGTCATATGTTTTACAGCCTGCAATTCAATATCGGCTAGCTGACGGAGTGAGGGATGCCCAAAAATATCATTGGAAGGCTCGTGATTGTGTAAGTTGTTCCTTATCTCAATTGTCCAGTTACCTTCCTCCTGCTTTTTACCATATAGCTGAAATGGGCATTCAATCAAACGAGTTGTTGTAAACTATTTATTTCTTTGGTCATTTGAATTTGAATGATTGTGGGTACTCCGAAAGCGCCCTCCTCTATCACATTCCAACGTCACATACTTTTCAGCTTTTGAGTGAAGGGTAGACAACGCATAGCCTCTTTTTGAGTAAAAAAATACGAACACAATCAAGCAATTCATTATGAATTTTAAACTTCAAAGAAACTAGCTGATGTTCATTGCTTGGATCCATCTGTACATGAATAAAGATGGAAAGATTGATTATAGATTGGATATGTATCAGGAACTTTCGGCCTTCTCAATTATTAATGGCTTTAGGCTCTTTTTCTACTTAAGAATTCTCCAATAATCCACAACTAGATTGGGCAAATACTAAGAAGATACTAAATTACAATTACTTGCAAATGTGTAAAAGCAGGGGTTCCTCTGCAAATTTCTCATTGAAAAATATTGTGTGTTAATTTTTACTTTTTATTGTTTTATCTAGTTGACACAGGAGATGCATAAGGCCTTGTTAAAGCAAGTTAGGAGCCTCACGCCTGAGCAGATTAACATGTTGCCCCCTGATCAGAGACAACAAGTGCTTCAACTCCAGGACAAACTACGATGTTTATTTCTAGCTGAATATCAGTCTCTTATAAACTAAAAGCATGGTGATGGCTTTGAGCAACAAATGTTACATTGTCTTTTTTTTAATTGTAATTAATATAGGTTGGAAATCTTCAAATTTCCTCCTAATAGATAGTACTTACAAAAAGATAAAAATTTGGTTACCTGATGGAGAGAATCTAGTGTTATCCAAATTTTCACTAATTGATCATGTACTTTTTCTCAATTTCTTGATGCGATGAGTTCAGATTTTAGAATGGTAGGGTTTTATTTTTATGGTAGCTATAATGCATGGGAGAGACTTGTGGTAAGAGACCCGCGAAGGAGTCCCGCCAAATTTAATATTTCGTTGTGTCAAAAAAAGAAAGAAAATCTTCATAAATTTTCACAGCAGATTATTGCGTAAAATAGCATAAGGGTATTTTAGTCTTCATTGATAAATTTACCGTGTATTACAATTCTGTGCTGTGCATAAAGCAACGCCCAATGAGAAGTTGAGAACACAAGCCATCTGATTTCCATTCTTCTGCCACGTGGCATTTCCAAGAAACCAGAGTGGCAAAAGTTGTGGCTGAAATTAACTGCCGTCCGAAATGGAAAATGTGCAGGGTTAATAACTGCATTCCAATGTGCTAATTACATAATCATTTCGGAACTATCTAGAAGGTCAACAACATAATTCCCATCCAATTAAAATTTTAAAACGAGCATTTTCATTAAGAAAGGTGATTTGATGGTTTTCCGCTTTCCTGGTCTCTTCCTGAGGAGACGTGCATCAGCATCACCAACTTCAAATAATGTCTCTAATTCTAGAGACCAGGACCTCTTTCAATTGGTTTATGATATTTAAATATAACACAAAATGATGAAATTAGTAAACCCCAGCATTTGTTTAATGACATCAAGTTGACCATGTGTTGTAATGAGGGGGAAAAAATATTAAACCTGAATGTGGTGCATGTATTTGGATTCTAGGGCTAGATGTACGTGTACAAAACAAGTTATCTATAATTGATGTTGATCTGTGAGACTGTGATTATGAACTGGAAAGAAGCGGCTATATATTTTGTATTATTATTTTCAAAGTACAATAATTTGTGTAGTTACTTATTGTTTCTTTTTTGTGTTTCTTCTAGAAAAAATAATATACGCCTTTTTTTTGTGAAAAAGTTGCAATAAAATTCCATCTTTGTTGCATTAAACCGTTGAAATAATCAGGATTAGGCATCATATATCATATATGCATGGGGAAATTTGGCTACGAAGAATGATGCACCATCTTACGAGCTGCTGATTACCGTTAATTGATAATGTGTTTAATAGAGGAGGTGAAGAAAACGAAAAAAAAAAAGAGATAATTAATTAAATAATAAATAAAATTTACGACTGTTTTATCTTAACAGAACATTAATGCAGCGGGATTATGTTTGGAAAAAAAATCAAAGCCAAGAGATTTCGATATATTGAAGTAAATTTATTTTTGAAGCAGCATAGTGTCAAACACAACTATATCAGCAGGTACACACTTTCCGTCAAATATGAACCTTGCAAAAATATAAATATAAAATATTAAACTTTTTACAATTAATATTTATGCACATTTTAACAAGATATATAATATGACACAGCCCCAAGAGTTGTACGATCCAAAGGTGAAACGCCTGCAAAGAGTATTAACATTCCTTTTTTTCTAAAAAAAAAAAGTTGTGCATTTAAACATGTGATGCCAAAAGGGAAATAAATGTTGAGAAATAATAATCTCATCTATGTTAATTAAAATCGACACGGATGGGCTGAAACTGTAAATGACTTGTAAAACTGTATGACGAGACTTTAAACAGGAATTATAAGTGCCATCGGCAAATATATCATTCCAGCCATCGCTGCTATGTGTTACAAAAGTTCAGTTTAATAATAAGAAGTGTTCAGTTTAATGCGTCGGAATCGCGCTAGAGTCAGAGTCGCGCGTGGTCAAGAGGTGCGCTAGGAGGCAGGGGTAGAATCGAAAAAATTTAATTTGAACCGGATCGGTTCATTTCCAATTCTAATTTTTACATGTATTTTTTGTCCGGTTCGTGACCCCTTCGCTTGGTTTTTTTTTCTTATAACAGTTGTATTTCTGTTGCAACTAACTGAACATTCATACTTATTAAACTGAACATTTGTACTTATTAAACTGAACATTCGTACTTACTAAACTAAAAATTTATACTTAGTAAAATAAACATGTTTGCTCATAACATTTATATTTTCAGTTGCAACTAACTGAACAGTTATACTCAATTAACTGAACATTTGTATTGATCAAACTGAACTTTTGGCAAAAAAAAAATCAAAATGAACATATTTGGTCTAGCGAACACTTATAAAATAATGAACAATTCTACTACAACGTGAACATTTGTACATATTAAAGTGAACACTTATAATAACTAACTGAACAAAAAATACGCACTGGATGAGTAGAGAGGTCAGAGCGCTAGTTGAGGCGCTGTGCAGCGCGATGACTCGGATGACACGGAGTGCGATGGCACTAATCAATTTCCGACTTTAAAACCACACCTCACATACATTAAATACGGCCTCGAAATATAGTTAGGCAGGATCGGCCTGAAAATCTTAGAAGTTGATAATAATAAATCATGTAAACCCCAATCATTCTAGGCCTAAAGTTTGGACAATTTGAATGTTTTAGCTTCTTTAATCTTTAATTGTAACCATACAGATTGTACAAGTAAGCCTGCACCGGTAGGTTGCACGCTAGATGGAGGCCCACGGTAAGGAACTAGTAACTACCCTTGTACTTAAGATGTACACAAATTAATATATTGCCCACGTATACGAGGATGGACCGGATGGTTGGCAGTTGCCACTTTGAATTGCCGAATATTTTAAAAAATCAAATTTACAAATAAATGTGAAGCATCAGTAAAAAAGATTATTGTTTTATTAATATTTTCAAAGTCAGAATTGCATTATTCTCACAATTTTAACTCTTCATCCGATATTTTTTCGTAAAGCACTTTGATTTCGGGCAAATTATTCAACATGCAAAACATAAAGTACCAGGACAATGGATGGGTTAGCACTTGTAACAATTCTTTACATTGTATTAAGTGACGGTATTGACTATAAAAGATTTCCTATTTACTGGAGCCAACAAAATCAAGTTGCAACAACAATTCCTACCATCAATGTGACATAATTTTATAAAATAAACGCACACCAACAAAAACAGAATCAAATTACATAAAAATACATACAAGATATCACAAAACAATTACAGAAAAAAATACATAAAACATTATTGTTCGTGCACGATCGATTTTGCCTAGGTAGGCTTGCTTATTTAACAGTTCCCAAACAAAAATAAAAATTAATTTATTGTACACATATTCAATCCAGCAATAACTAAAAAATATGAATTTAAAGAGAAAAACACACATCTTAAAAGCTGTCAAATGGAATAAAATCTCCAAACGCCTCCCGCAACCCACCCTGCAAGTGAGGTCGTTGCTCAAATATGTTCCTTATCGCATCCCGATTGTCAAAATATAGAGAGGTTTTGATAACTGTACAGGTCAGATATTCAAGGCTGTCTAGCTGTATTAGTTCAGGAGGCATTATGAGCAGGGGACAAAACCTAATGTTGAGCCGTTTTAGCTTAGGCATGCACCCACCTCTATTTTCAATTCTTTCAATCTTAGTGATTCAAGCACCAGCTCCTCTAGCTGCTCAAACCCTCCAACTCAGCACCTAATACTCGTTAGTAGATTGTTTCTAATATCTCTCGCACCACATATTCGCAGGGTATTCAATTTTTCTAACTTCTCCAACACTGGCATTGGATCCAATCCAAATACAAAACCAAGTTCAAGCTCAGTAAGGTTGGGGGGCAACATGCCATCCCTGAGATCCAAGGTATAATCGCTATTATAATCATCATTTATTAAAACCAAAGATTTTAAACTCCTATAGAATGGAAACTTGTTCATGGGTATTATTTGTGAGTTGGCCGCCCCTTGTATCTTAAGATAATCAAGATGCTTAGACTTATCTAGTAAACTCGCAATAGCTGCAATCCTCTTGGGTTTTCTATATATGAGGATACCTAACTCTCGCACTTCCGGCGTAAAAAGTGACATGGATGTCACCCCTGATTTACTCCAACTTACACCCGTTAGAGTTTGTATATTTTTATGATAATATGCTGGCTTTTGAGGCCGTTGAGTTTCCCCGTAATGTTCTGATAGTAAGACATGCCTGAGTGTTTTGACTCGCCATATCCAACTAGATAGATCACCATGCATTGATAATCGAAGGTCTAATGTTTCTAGATTTTTCATGCCACATATCCATTTCCCAAAATCGCGCTCCTTGAAGGTAGTATTAAGCTGAAGATATCTCAAATGAGGCGATCCTCTGAAACTCTCTAGTTTTACTTCCCCTCTCATGTTACCCAATACTCTAAGCATTTTATACTTGGAACAATCTAATCTTGATGACTCACTGAAAAGAAGCAGAGATCGAAGATTTTCATAATTATCTGTTGGTTCATTATCATTTGAACAGTGTACAGCCACACGGTATGCATTGCCGCATTTACGCCAATCATCTCGGTTTGAACACACCATGAGGAATTTTATCTCATTCGATATCTGGATTGCTAAAGATCTTAGAACACTAGGAATCTGACAATACTTGATGGAATCATCAGGAAATCTATGTGATGCTTGAACCATTTTCCTGCATGAATATGCAAGAACAATATATTTAGAGATATTTTAATCATTAATATTAAAGCACATATAGAATGAACCATAACGTATACTATTGAAATAATACTTACTGTTAAGAACTTATTTTAGTATTTTATGATGTAGCATGGTGAAATAGTTAAATTAAATTTTGATAAACAAGTCTGAAGTACCAAAGAGTTGGAATTTGTCAGTTAGTCTTGATTTTCAAAGTATAATAACAATCAGCTTAATAAAAAATTGGGAAAGTTGGATATTACCCCGTAATATTTGCCAATTGGAAATAGCCCTGTAAACTTTAAAATTGGAAATAACCCGCTCTTATCTTCTTAGTTTAGGACATAAACCCCTCTTGTTGTGTTTTAATTATATTTTAAATTAAAAAAAAATATTAACCATAGATGACAAAAATACCCTCATCTCTACTTCATATTTTATCCATCGTCTTCTCTGTTTCTTTATTCTCTAGTGTTATGTCGATATTAAAAAGGTTTATCTCAAATTCATGTTAAGTTATTAACTGTCACTCATCATGCACTCTGTTTCATAACTCACTAACCTAAATAAAAAAAAGTATAAAGGTATAGACGAATGAGCGAGACAAAACTAAACAAAAAGGAACATCACGTCACGGTAAAAATTTTCTGAATTTTACTAGTTCAGTTTTAGTCTAATTTTCCCGCATTTAACAGCTTCAAATTGGAAATACAAATATTTCAATTTTACTAGTTGAGTTTTTACAAATATTTTCTCGCTCTTTGCAATTTTCAATTTGGAAATCTGCATCCCGCATTTACTGACAAGAGATTTATAAAAGTGATCGAATACTTGTCTTGGTTCGTCTTTTTTATTTTATTTTTCTAAACTGGATGGATAAAAATTAATTTGTAACTATCTGCAACGAGCCAATGAAAAATAAAAGAATACTAAAATCTCAAAGCTGTTTAGATTCCCAAGGAATTTGGAGAATTTCATCTTCTTACCATAAATTTATTATAAATAATCCAAACTCTTCACAAAGTTACACACTTCTCAATAAATTTATTCCTAAAAATTGCAACTTCTCTAAATTCTCCAAATTCCTAAGCGGTCTAAACGGCCCCAAAGAGGCGAGTAGAAATTATTTGGGCATCAATATTTAAAACGTCAGTTTGCCCATGTTTCGCACATTAATTGAAAGCTAGCAAAACTCATTTATTTATCAATATGGTTTTGCACTATCTAAGATATTGGTGCTATATTGTAGGAGCAGATTCACATGGCGGGGAGATGAAAGGATTTTTGCTAGAAGATTGGTTTGAAAATGTAAAGGCATTTTCCTCCACATATGTAAGTCTAAAATATAATAAATAAAAATGATCAAAAGGACTTATATCCTGAACTAACAAGATTGGAGGAGTTATTTCTAATTTCAAAGTTTGCAGGAATTATTTCCAATTGGCAAAAATTAGAAGGGGTTATATCTATTTTTTCCTAAAAAAATTAACTACTATTCCTTGTGAAGAATCTATATGGAATTAGAATAAGATATTGAATAAGTTTTTATTCGGAATAAAACTTATTCAAAATGCATTTGGTTTCATCCCGAATAAGCCTTATTCCGAATAAGACTTATTCAACATTTTGTCAAACACACCCATCATTATATTAAGTTTAAGATGACATTCTTCTAATTTAGAAGTTTTGAGTGCCATGTACCCAATTTTCCCCAAATTAAAAGTAGTTAAAATTCTTTAGGCGCACGTCATTAGAAGTTACCTTTGCACGAGATCTTAAGGCACTCGGCTGTTTCCTCTGCTCCCTCCAATGTTTTTTTTTCTGAAACCTTGCTCCCTCCAATGTTTCTTTTTTGCTTCCTCAAATATTTCACGTTCTTTATATGGCACCGTTTGGATGCGTTGAGAAGAAGGTAAGAAGAAGGAAGAAGAGGAAAAATAAATTATAAACAATTCAAATTCTTCATAAAATTACACACTTTCCAATACTTCTTCCCACTTCTTCCCTTCTTCCCTTCTTCCCACACCTTTTCTGCAACCCAGATTCGAAAAAAAAAAAGCTTCAATTTTAAAGTCTCTGGGAAAAGCCGCAAAATACAGGAAGCAACGCTTCATACCCAATGACAACTTGTTATAGCTCATTAATTCATCCCTGCTCATCGATTGCAGAAACTGATCATTAATTCATGCACTATTATTTTACGAAATTTAATTAGGATGATAGCATGCATAATAAAATTACAAAGGCAAAGAGACAAGCCCTTACATCTAGCGGCACATATTTTTGGAAGCTTATAATGCACGGTTTTATTATGTGCTTCACGCATTTACCGGTTAGGTGTGATGACTTAGCGTTTATTGTTTTATGTATCGGTGATAAAATAATCCATAAACTACCATATTGGCATTTTGAATTTTAACACTTTTATAAAATCTTTTCCATATCAATAACACAGCAAAGACTTCTATCAAATTTTTATCTCTGAACACAATAGAAAAAAAATATATCGCAAACAATTAACTTTCAAATATTCACTTTAATTAATCATATAATTCTGGAGCAAAAATTTGTGTTATTGTCTGATAATCAAGCCAAATTATTAATGATAAAACAGTTGTGTGGTATAACTGAAAAATGCATAGATAATTTAGTTTTATCGGTGATTAACGGAGCATTTTTAAAAGCTTTCTATAAAGGGAATTGGGTAGTTAGATTGTTAGAAAATTGGGTTTTTTTTCTTTTTTAAGGAAATAATCTTAGAACGCTTTTGGTTAGGGCATGAATTAGATAAGCCATGTGTTTGTGTTAAAAAATACGAACGTTTGGTTTAAAATCTCAACCAGTAATCCAAAAAAATCAATTTCGCTCAGTAACATCACTATTTTTCAACCAAACAGATCCTTATTGCGGAATGCAGCAGAAGGCTAGCTACACACATATGAAGTCTATTTTACTGTTGTCTTTTGTTTATGTTGATTTCGCTTTTGCTCCACAGATATATGATTATTCATGTTTAGATTATTGAACAGTTTATAAATATTATTAATACTGCCCTCGTTTTTCGACACCAGATACAATTTATATAGCATAAATTTATGCTTTCAAACGAAATTTGTTTAGTTTATCTTGGACTAGGATATAAGTTATATAATATATCCTAGATTTCTGCATCACTGATGATATCAATTGAAATATTGTCCCTTTTTTAATTCCTTAAAAATGTGCATTAATTTCAAAAATCCTTTTCATATATATATATATATATATGTATATATATAACTAGTGGTTTTTTCGCGCTTTGCGCGAACTATTTTTAAAAATTTTATATCAATTATTGAATTTTTATTTTTTAAATTATCAACATGTCTTATGTTCTCTCATAGCAAACTACACAACTTACATGGACGGCAAAAATATAATACGATAGAAATTAAGAGAACATCTTACAAATGATATAAAAATTGAGAAAGGGTGGCTGACAGGTGAGGCCCTGTTCCAATTATTGTAATGTGATCTGTTTTTATTTTTGTTATTTTTTATTAGATTTACTATCACAGAGCTCTTTCCATAATCAGCACAATCTCTTTATTTGTCTAGTCATTTGCTGCTACTAAACGATATTTTGTTATATTTCTGCGTAGCCAATAATTTTTTTAAAATTTTATATTAATCGTTAAATTTTTTGAATTATTAGCATCTCAGATGTTATCATAAAAATTATATTTTTTTTACCATGAATTAACATAAATATGATAGAAAAAATTTTAATGTTATATAGCAATAACGAAAACAAATGTTCGGTAAGCATATACTTTTTTTCTTTGAGTTAGCAGTTAAGCTGATGTCTTTTGGTTTAGGATTTTTTAATTTACGCTTTGTATGGTTGTTTTTTTTACTTTATATTATTTTTTTCCTCTGCTCGCTGAATTTGTGGCTTTAGGTACCAGTACCTCATTAATTTGGGGCACCAGTATGGCAGTATGTTCATTCAATTTGGTACGAAGGCCTTGTAATCTGACTCGGATCCCTATCCTGTGCCGCGCGGCACCATGCCGCGCATCAATCCGAGCCGTACGATCCGATCTCGACGGTTAGATTTTTTCAGGTCTTACAATCAGGTTACATACACGGAACTCCCTTATCCATTGGATTTAATTTGAACGGTCTGAATTTCTGCGTTGCACGGTGTCGCGCGGCACAGGATTTGGTTCCATCTGACTCTGGTATATTTTCGTGCTATGTGCCCACGGGCTGTTGTGGGAAAAAAAAATTTCCAAGCATCACTGACACCGCCCTCGTGCTGTACCGTCTGCACATGATGACTGTCTCGCGAACACTTAGCCTGCGCAACGGGTCAAAAATAAACTGTCAAAGATCCGATTCGCGGAGGCTGTTTATGAGCGTACGCATGGGATCATGCTGACACCCATGTGGTCTCGATAGGAGAAACGGCTAAGTGGCTAAGTGGACTTTTTATTTTGGTGCGGCAAACTCTTGTATGATTTCGTATGTCTGTCCTTTATTATGTAACCACATACTCAGCCACTGCAACAGAAAATCCGACTAAAAATACTGTTTGAAGAACTGTTCGCAAACAGTGTTAGATCCGGATTTTGAACCCGATCCTCACTGCATATTAATATATGTTTTGATTTTAATGGCCAGCACGTGCCATCAATTTTCTATCGGCTCGTTTTTCGAAATTCAAAAGTCAAACGATCGATCCAAACCGTTCAAGTTGATCAAAATCAAAATATTGAAATATCTTTGGAGACCAAATTTTATATTTTTTCGAATTTTTTTGCTATTTATTATGATATTTTCAAATTGGAGGACCTGAAATACTCTAATCATAATGTTTTTAAAAATATCATAATAAATAGCAAAAAATTTTGAAAAAATATAAAATTTGGTCTCCAGAGATATTTCAATATGGAGAACAACTTGAATGGTTTGGATTGACCGTTTGAGTTTTGGATTTCGAAGAATGACTTGATGGCACGTTAGCCATTCTCTCTCTCTCTCTCTTTCTCTCTCATATATATATATAGTGAAAGTTTAATATGCACTATAGTGCATAGGCAATTCTATGCACTGCGAAACTTTTCGGAGATATTTTTGTAAATTGACAAATCTAATTTAACATATCTAATCTTCATATTGAATCTCAATGCAAATCAAATTTTACAATTTTTTAGATTTACTTACTATTTTTTTCGAATTTTTTAAAACATGTCATTTTTGAAATATTATAAATAGTACAACGTTCCAATAATATCATTGGAGAATTAGAGATGGAATGGTAAAGCGTACCTCCATGACATCAATCCTTGGAAAATCTTAGGGCGAAAATATAAAATCAGAACCATAAAAGAGGGCAGAAAATGGGTTAACGAACGAAAAAAAGATAAAAAAGATCAAAGCTAGGATCCGCCAGATCGATGACGATAGAAAACAATTTGGCCCAAAAAAGATCAATGACAGTATCCAGCCGCACAGATACCCGAAATTATTTTATATAGGAATTCAGACGCAAAAAATTTTAATAGAAAAAATTATTATTATCATTTTTAATAAGAAAAAAGTTCGAATGCGTTTTATAAAAGCGTACAGTCTTTCTCCTTCCTACCCGTTTATAAAACGCGCTCGAAGGCTTCGAACATGTTTTATAAACGGGTAAGAAGCAGAGAGACTGTACCGCTTCAGTTACGCCTCAAAAGGCTGGTCAGACTTTCGTACCCGTTTATAAAACGCGTTCGGAGCCTTCGAGCGCGTTTTATAAACAGATAGGAAGGCGTAAATTTTTCGAAATGGAGTTATTACCATTTTTTCCAAAATTAATAGGAAAATTAATGTGAAAAGTTAGGATAAATTTATTTTTAAGGTTAAATTTACAATTTTTAAAATATCACATTTAATTTCATATTAATTTTATTTAAAAATGACATTAGAATATTAATTTTGACATTAATATCATTTTGTTTGAATAACTATCAAGAAAGTCACTTGATTTACTGCATTTCTCTTTTTAATGATTAATTTATGATTTTAAAAATTTTTTTAGTAGTTTAGAGTGGTTTTTAGGTTTGCAAACTTTCAAAGTGGATTTTGGAGGTCTAGAGAGCATTTTTTGGCTCCGAAAATGGTCGTTATGGGGTTTCACCCCTGTTATACGTGTAGATCTCGTCGCTAGCTTTCCGGATTGTACTCGATCGTCCCAAACGGACCTTCCTATCAAAAGTTATGTCTGTTTAAAGTTTTAATGTTCAAAATTTTTTAGAAAATTTATATTTTAATTATTTCCATATATATATGATTTGATTATATATGGCTAACATAAAATAAAAAAAAGGAGAGACTACAATGCAAAAGATAAGTTTGTAGAATTAAATAGTAAAAATACAGGGTCACCGGCGAATAATTATTCAAACAAAATGATATTATACACTTGTTCAAAAAAAAATATGTGCAATTAAATGCATATAAAATATGTGTAATATATTTCTTATATCTATTTAATACATCTTTAATTGGAAATAAAATTTTGAGAATTTTGTAAATATGAAACATGCAGGGACCTTGTTGTAAAATATTATTTTTAATAAGTTAAATGTTGCGGCTTGAATGAAAAATATGAAAAACTAATAACACGTTTATAAAATGCGCTCGAAGGCTCCGAACGCGTTTTATAAACGGGTACGAAGGTCTGACCAGCCTTTTGAGGCGTAACTGAAGCGGTACAGTCTCTCTCCTTCTTACCCGTTTATAAAACGCGTTCGAAGCCTTCGAGCGCGTTTTATAAACGGATAGGAAGGAGAGAGACTGTACGCTTTTATAAAACGCGTTCGAACTTTCTTCTTATTAAAAAAAATAATAATAATTCTTTCTATTAAAATTTTTTGCGTCTGAATTCTTATATAAAATAATTCCTTTATAAAATAATTTCGGCACAGGTACGCTTACCATTCCATCTCTAATTCTCTATATATTTAAGCCAATTTAGAGACGTTCATTTCATGTATGATTGTAATAAAATGTTGATCCTTGTTTAACTCACCTCATTCATTTTGAATTTTGATTCATAACGGATAAAATTCTGATCAAACAGCAATATATAAATGAACATTCATTTTAGTTAAGATGGATCGCATTTCATTTCACATGCGCAGTTCTACCTCACAAATCAGTTTAGGCCAGAAATGGGCCTCCTTTTATAAAATCAATCGATTTCCCGAAAAATTTTAAAATAGTATTAAATTAATATAATATATTAAAAATAATATCAATATAATAAGTTTAATATAAATAGTATCACGAGATCGGAATCCTGGATTCCGAACGTTAGATCGGAATCCAGGATTCCGATCTAAGCTTTGATCGGATTCTAAGTTTCCGATCTAAGCTTTTTAATTTTTTTATATATTATTTATTTATTTATTTAATTTATTAATTAGTTAAATAATTAGAAAAATAGATAATATATTGTAAAAATATTGAAAAAATATGGAAAAAATTAAGAATAATTAAATTAAATTTTATATGTAATTTAGTATTTTTTGGGGAAATTAAATTTATTTTCATTTTAATTAATTTATTTAATTAAAATATAAATTTTTATAACTTATTTAATTAAAATATAAATTTTTATAACTTATTTAATTAAATGAATTGTACCATTTAAAAAAGATTATAAATTTTCA
Organism: Rhynchospora pubera; assembly: GCA_028095005.1. NCBI lineage: Eukaryota > Viridiplantae > Streptophyta > Magnoliopsida > Poales > Cyperaceae > Rhynchospora > Rhynchospora pubera. Next base: position 81,119,130 of record CM051460.1, on the reverse strand, counting down.
GAATTTGCAGGGATACAAAGGCATAATCCTTTAAGAATGTTCAAAGTTTTATTAATTCTTTCTGCATTTGCAGGGATACAAAGGCATAATTTGAACATTAAAACTTTAAACAGGCTTAACTTTTGATAGGAAGGTCCGTTTGGGGCGATCGAGGACATTCCGGAAAGCTGGCGACGAGATCTACGCATTTTACTGGGGTGAAACCCCGTAACTACCATTTTCGGACCCAAAAAACGCTTTCTGGACCTCCAAAATCCACTTTGAAAGTTTGCAAACCTAAAAACCACTCTAAACTACTAAAAATGTTTTTAAAATCATAAATTAATCATTAAAAAGAGAAATGCAGTAAATCAAGTGAATTTAGTCTTTCTTCTCCGTCTCAGTAAAACATCAATCTCGTGTGATTCCTTTCTAATGCAATCCAGAAAGTGCTTCCTTGATCATGAGACTCGATATGATTGTTTAATATATAATATGAAAATAATATATACAGAGGACGACATCCGGGACGCATATCAAATGGTTGTTTAAATTAATTAAAAATTTATACTTAATTCATTTTTTAATTAAATAAATTAATTAAATTTATATTTAATTAAATAAATTAATTAAAAGGAAAATATATTTAATTTTCCAAAAAAATACTAAATTACTTATAAAATTTTTTTAATTATTCCTGATTTTTTTTTATATTTTTTCAATATTTTTAGAATATATTATCTATTTTTCTAATTAATTAACTAATTAATAAACTAATAAAAGGAAAAAAATTTTAATTTTCCCAAAAAATACTAAATTACATATAAAATTTAGTTTAATTATTCCTGATTTTTTCCATATTTTTTCAATATTTTTACAATATATTATCTATTTTTTTAATTATTTAACTAATTAATAAAATAAATAATAAATAAATAATATCTCGGATTCCGATCTAAGCTTAGATCGGAAACTCAGAATCCGATCAAAGCTTAGATCGGAATCCTGGATTCCGATCTAACGTTCGGAATCCAGGATTCCGATCTCGTGATACTATTTATATTAAACTTATTATATTGATATTATTTTTAATATATTATATTAATTTAATACTATTTTTTAAAATTTCGGATCGATTTCAGTCACCAATATTTTCTGAAACATAGAAAAAGCCCAAAATCTAGGCCCAATGTTCGGTTTACTGGCCCATAAGAAAACAAGTGCACGCAAAATAATGGAAACTGATAAAAATGGCAAAATCGGATATAAACCTCTCTAATTTGATTTTGTTCAGACATAAGAAAACTTAGTGTTATGACTGGTATACCCCCGATCTACACATGCTGCTGCAGCCACAATGACGATTCAGTTTCCCCTTCTCTCTTTCGTAGCAATTTATCTATCCAAATTGGTGATTTTTCCTTTTTTTTCTTTTAAAATTGATGAGGAAAGATTTCTGCTATTGCTAAATCCTAGATACGATCATCTTCATCTCTTTATCTCTATTGTTTTTATCTTTTTTTTTTTTGTCTCTGTCTTGCTCTATATGATGTCCCTTTGTCAAATAATGAAGACACAAAAGTCGAATGATGGTTTATTTCTCATTCCTGATTATTGAGCATGGCAATAGAATATTTTCTATTAATTTACTTGGTAAGTTTTATCATCCACACTTGCTAACACCCATAATAAGCATATAAGATTAGTATTTCAATATTGAATTTTAATTCCTTCTGGCATGCTTGGGCTATAGTAATGCTTGTATAAAAGATAATTATTTTGAAAGAAATTATACTTTAGATAGAAATAAAATTATCTAATACCATACTGGTTAAATATGACAGTATTCTAACATGATCATTTGGGTTTACAAGACAATCAATCTCTTACTTGTATATTTTATTTATTTATTTTTGACCTCTTTAATAGTTTGAATCAAGACACATTATTGCGCACAAGAGCAATATGGTCTTGAACTGGTTTATTATTTTTGCATGATAAAAACAGACCCATTTCAAACTTATCGACTTTAGGTTCAAGAGCTAAGTGATCTAACCGGATTGTCATTTCCTCGTGTGAAATCAAACTTGTTTCAACTTGTTTAGACAAGAAAATGAAGCACGGATTTGAGGGACACAAAGAAGAAGAGGGGTATTATTGTCCAAAATATTAAGAATTATTCTTTTATAATTAAAATATCATTAAAATTCATAAAAAGGGTTTATATCCCAATTTAATATGATTAGAGGGATTTAAATCTGAATTTAAAGATTAGAGGAATTTATATCCAATTGAAGAAAATTTGAGGGGGTTATATCCGATTTTCCCTAAAAATAATGACCATCTCAAATGGATAGGCATCAGCCCATGACCATCGCTGTGAACCACTAGGCACAGAAACACAGTTTTCTATTTTCCTCTCCCCAGTAAAAGGAAAAACCAATAAATAAAAATAATTAATTTTAAATTTTATAATTAATTAATGAACGCAGAAAATCCAAAATCTCAGGCTCCCTTCAACGCCTCGTATTAACACATAATCCCAAGATTTTTTTTCCCTCTCTCTCTCTCTTCCAAACCTAACCCTAGAATCCAACCCAACCCAATCCATTGGTTAATGGAGAGGTCGTTCGAGGCATGGGAGGAGGTACAGCGCCATGGCCAGGACTTGATGGATCGGGTCGCGCAGGGAGTCACTGGATTCATCCAGTCGCAGATCGTCGCTGCGCCTCCAGTTCCCTTCCACTGGCCTCCTGCTCCCGCTAAGGCGCCGTTTGTGCTCGACGAGATCGGAGGCCGACTTGGCCAAGCTGGAAATGAGATCGGGAATTACTTCAATGGCGTTGTGCAACAGTTCTTCAGGCAACTCCCGCCTCCTTTTCGACATGAGGATGATCGGCCGTTCATTGATCCTCGGTAGGTTTGATTTCTGTGGAGTTGTGTGAAAGGGAGGAGTGATTTGAGTTGATTTTGAGGAAATTATGGAAAATTAGAGAAGTGTTATGTTTATTATTTGTATTTATTGACTTGCCATTTGTCTGGGGGTTTTCTAGTTTTTAGTATATATGCTTACTGAAATGAATTATTATCAAGTTTGGTGAAGAACCTTGGGTATTCTCAATAATTAATAATAGGACTAGTAGCCAATCAGTGATTAATTAAAATGGTATTCTTTGTTTTTTGTATGAAAAGACACCAACCCAAATCATAACAAATTTGTACTTCCTGGGGATCCAGAAACTAATTGAAACAGAATTTTGCTTTGACATCTAGGTTTCTGACAAGTTCAAAAAAAAAAAATCAATTCTTAAATTCCTACTCTTTGCTTGGGTCGTGTTAGGTTGGTTTCTCATTCTTCAACTTCACCATCACCAGTAGAAAAAAAGTGGGATGTGGCCAATATGGGATTGGTTGTGGCACAAATAGGGGACCAAAAAGTTATTGAACCAGAACAGGTGGCTGATTTAGCAATCGGGACAGTTGGCGAGGTAGCTGAAGATGATAGAGATGAAGACTTGGAAGGATTGGATTCTGAAGTCGGCTTTTCAGGGCAGTTCAAGAGGCCTCATGTAAGATGTTTGATGGCAGTAAAATTAGAATTTTATGATATTATGATGTTCGCCAAATATGAAGGAAAACCTTTTTATTGCGACTTCAAAGTTTTTAAGAGTAGTTTTCTGTATGCTGGGTAATGGATGATTTTCTGCAAAATGACTTCTTTTTTTGTGTTCTAGCTATTTATTTCTTGCATGGTAAGCCCTTATTCTTCATGCTTGTCTCATATGGTGTTTGTGGTGTGATGGTTGTTCCATGCATGCATGTGCCTTAGAGTCATCAAAGCAACTAAAATTATATAAGACAAAGAAACATACCCTTTTGGGGAGAAGATTGATTAGACCAGCTGTATTTATTCAGAAAGCACCTGATAGTGTGGTCAACCATTTGTTGAAGAATTTTATGTTGGTCCCAACTCCCAAATATGAGTTCAGTAAAGTGTTGAACCTTATAAATTGTACAGGTTGTCTCCAAATTCAATCTCTTATTTGTCTTAGTTAAGCCTCAACACTCGATATTGGTGTGAGTTGCAAAAGAATAGTATCTTTAGAGCATGTCAGTTTTTTAAACTGATCACATTATCACGATACAGGGCACTGTAAATATAACGGCAACTTATGACAGTAGAAGCCGGGAAACAGAGACCTCTGTGGTTGCAAGAGGAGACTTATGGAGAGTTGAGGCCTCACGTGGTGGTAATATTACACCTGGCAGTGATAGGTCATCTCTTTTGCTTGTGCAGCTGGGTCCCGTCCTGTTTGTTCGTGACTCTACTCTTCTGTTACCGATCCATCTTTCAAAGCAACACCTCCTTTGGTATGGATATGATCGGAAGGTACAGTTTTTTTTTGTTCTTTAAATGTGATATATTATAATCAGTTAATGGCCAACAAGTACATTAATTTTGTGGTATACTGATATTTCATGATCGCTGTTAGTTTTTTCTGATGTGATATTGAGTTTTAATAATTGATCATGCTTCATCAAAGTGTAAAAAGGGGTAAATCAATACAGCTAAGAATAAAGGGGTAAATCCAACATGTGGTTAAACCAGTTGCCAACCTATATTGGCAGGTAACTGGTTACCACGCATTTTGTTGTTGTGGTTTGGGAATGATACCTTGAAGATGGGTAAAGTTTATTAATCTGTTTTTGCTAACTATTGATTTTGTTGCAGAATGGATTGCATTCTCTTTGTCCTGCAGTATGGTCAAAACATAGAAGATGGTTGCTGATGTCAATGATTTGCCTGAATCCACTTGCCTGTGTGAGTAATAGATTTTTCATTTATTATTATGTATTCTTCCCCGTGATAGGACTGTATCTCCTTTCAACTGCAAAATCAGGAATTTTTAAAGCCAAAGAACCAAATGCCTTCTTTTCATTTTCTTATTTATTTATTATCTATCATTGTTGTTTTGGTGGGGTTATGTTAGGGCAGGATCTCTTGGTTGATCTTTTGCATACTGCAGGCAATCATAAAATAATTAGATCTACATGTTGGCTTATTCACTTGTTTGACTGATTATTTTTTTTTTGCGTTTCAGTCATTCATGGATTTGCAATTCCCAAATGGGCAGTTAACTTATGTTGCTGGTGAAGGCTTCACCAGTAGTGCTTTTGTACCAGTTCTGGGTGGTTTGCTTCAAGCTCAAGGGAAATATCCTGGCGAAACTAGGATTAGCTTTTCTTTCAGGGTTAGTGTCCATACTTAGTTCTTCTCTCCATTTCTGGGTCTCCGTTGTTGTTTTTTTTCCGACAATTTGTGAGATGTTTCAAGAAAAATGAAAATTAACACTTTGCACCTGATATAAATCTGAACTTTTCCTTGTGGTTATTTAGTTAGAATAATTTTCTACACCTGTTTTGGTTTCTTTGTATATATATTGAAATTCTCTGATTTTTGGGCCCTATTCATAGATAAGACAACAAGAATAGGCTGTTTGAATTATATGTGGGGGCCATCATGAGAGACTCAAAAGTACAATTTTGGTTACAGATTTGTAAATAGTCCTTGTTATAATGTTGTGAGTGGTATTTGAAATGTTACTATGTGTCTATGAAGTTTCCTTCCACTTTTGAACCTTTTTTTTTTTCTTCATAGAATAAACTCGGTACGAGGGTAACACCCATGATACGATTGCCAGATAAATCGTTTTCAGTTGGAGTAGATCAACCTATGGCTTGGAAACAAACGGGCATCATGATTAAACCTAGTGTTCAACTCAGGTTTGTAGATGATCATACTTGTAACTGCTTCTCAAGTTAACTGTCTTATGTTTCACAGTTACATTAGTTGAATACATAACAAGTGTGATTAGTCCTTTCTCATTAAGCCTTTTATGAATCAGCTTATGTCGCACTTTTGGAGGAAGCAACCCTGGGTCTCGTGCTGAGCTAGTACACTCGATATACTCCTTGAAAGAGGATATAAATGTAATTTGCGGTTTTTCCTCTTCTACTCAGCCTTCTGTGTTCACTTCCTTAGCTGTAAGTTAAATTCACTTCTTAAAAATAATTAAAAGATATGATGGGGTTTCAGACTTCTTGTAGTTTAAATGTTTCTATATGGTCCCTAAAATTTTATTGGTTTGGCTTGTTTGTTGTTTTGCAGTCATAAATGTAATGTTGTGATTAATGTGTTCTGTACCCTCTGGCAGTAAAAAATGTGCTGAAAATGAGAAAAATGTTGAAAGTGCCAATGTAGAACTTTTAAAAATTATTATTGTTAGTTAAAACAAAAAGGTTTCTGTAATTACACCAGCATCTACCCAAGAACAAGTATAGGTGGAGTGGGGGCTGGGAATGGGGGTGTGGTAAATTCCTTGTAGGGTAAGCTTAAAGAGACCTTCTCTTCAATTTGTAATTTGGTACATGGATACAATCTTTGTCATCCTTTTCAGGAAACTCAGAATTTCAATGCTTAATCCTGTTTTGTGATTTTTCTGTGTTTACAGATTGGAAGGTCAAAATGGAACGGGAATGTGGGTAAATCAGGAGTAGTCATCAGCCTTGAAACCCCTCTTAATAATATGAGAAATCCATGTCTCTCTGTTCAGTTAAATGGTGGTTTTGAGTTTTGAAAACTGACTCACCAGCTGTACAGACTGTTGTATATATAGGGAAAAAGGTTGCACTAATAATACTGATGACATGACTAGCACTCTTTACAGTGCATGGAAAAGAAAAGTTGGTGTAAATAGTGATATGCATTATTATAAAATCCCACTTAAGCCTGGAGAATTAGGAGGGTTGAATTATACTTGGAAATTTTAGTGCATCTTCGTTACCGGATACAGCAACTCTCTTACCAGAGTCAACAAACAAATTATGTAATGAATTTTAGAATGTAGATGAGACGAGAAGAGCTGTTCCTGTTAGCATGGCAATGAGTGAAACAATGTTTTTTCTCTTTTTGTTTACTTGCCATTACAAGGATTGTAGCTCTGACAGTACATATATTAAACTATATGTTAATTTTTTATCATATTGTTGGTACCGTTGTTTATGGTGTGTTACTTGCTTTTCTGTGCTTCATGAAAATAATTGAGAGGCGGGTTCTATTCTACTAACTTGCAAGTTACAGTTCTAGATACTATTGCCACAAAATTCTTTAAATGAAACATGAGATTTTTGGTTGTTTATTGTTTTTCAACGGAGATCTAAAGCAGTTCCGATTCCTAAAATCATGTTAAAGGGTACTTTTGTTTCTGTAATATAATTGACTCTTGTAGCTGAGCACTTGTAAGTTTTGGCTTTTATATAATCAAGACTAAAATTTTACTATATAAATGGAAGTTTGTGCCAACTACTTAGCCCCTATTTGCAATATTAGAAAGTCGTATAATTTATCAATGGGACTATCGAGCAATGTTTTTAAAACCCTACCGGCCATCGTACCGGCGAAGGTGGCGGTATCCAGTTTTATCGGTATTACCGGTATTGTATATCACAGTACCGGATAATAATGATTTGAACTGAAATAAATATTATATTATTAGTTGAGCACATGAAGCCCCAGAAAACGTGTTGAGGTTGTATATCACTTTGGAACAATAACCATTTAATGGCAACTTATGGCTACAACCCTTCACGTGCTTTTTGCAATCAATTAAAGCTGAAAAGGCACAATTCTTTGATTCCTTTCAGCTATTCTTTATTAAAAAAAGAGAAAGAAAATTGAAAAGGAACGGGGACGTAGCAGTCCAGAGGGTAAAAACCATAAGAGAAATAAGCTAATGAAAAGTTCTTTTGTCTTTTACTCTTCTTAGCTCTACCGAAGTTGGAAAAAAGCTAATGAACTTTTTCTAGGAAAAGTGGAAAGGAAGAAACTTAGTAAAGGAAGAAATTAAGAAAGGCAGAACCGAATAGGAAATTTCCGATTTTTCCGGTTTTTGACCGGTTTTTCTCGGTTCTTGACCAACGGAAATTGGTGGCCTTTCCCTACCGGGTCCTTACCCGAAACCCGGTTTTACCGGAAAATTCCGGTACCCGATAGGATATTCAAAACATTGCTATCAAGTAGCCAATTAGATTAATCTGAAACTAGCTTACATTCTACGAATAATAAAAAGTGAACCGTCAACTAGATTGAAATATACTTATTATTAGATACTACACAAGAACATTCTTGAAGAAAACACAGGCGTGTTGTTTAGTAATACTATCTTCCTAGGTCAAAGGTCAAAGCCTACCCAATGACCAGATCCTCTGATGCAGAAGATTCTAGTTTATACCATGTGGTTGGCTTCTGACATTCGAGTTCTCATTTACCTTTGTATATTTTGTAGTTATCTAGGAAGCATATATAACGCTACAAAGTCTGGGTTCCATATAATCTTTCATTCATTATGAAAAGGATAATAGTTTCATCTAGTCTGAATAAAAATAAAAATAAAACATAAATTCTCATTTACCTCTGTAAGTATTGCCATGTATCAGATTCATAGCAGATCCAATAAAAATAAAACATAAATTCTCTCTCTATCCCTTCTCGGCTCTCGCTCGCTCTCTCTCTCCATTCCATATCCAAAAATGATACCTGGCGCCAAGCTCTTACTCCCTCTATGTCTGCTCTCTCTGATCCTAATCCTGTCTATCCACATGGCGGAGGCGGCCAAACAAGTGGGGCCCAAGTGCAGTGAGATCGGAACTATAAGCGAGTGCCAGATCAGATCTAAGTTTTGTAGATGGTGTCGAAGTGAAGCTCTCGACGATATGTGCTTTGATTTGGCCGAGGCACTGAGGTTGCCTCGCCAAGTTTTCTCTTGTGATCCCACCATTTCTTAGATCAGATCTGTTTTTTTTTTCTTTTTCTTTTTTTCTTCTTTTCTTCTCGTTCTTTTTTTATCTGCTGTCATTCGATTGTAAAAAGTTTGGAGAGGATAGTTTTTGTCACTTACAAGTGATGGGTCATGGGTTTTCAGAATTGGGACTGATACTAGATTTTGAGTTGAGCCTTCTTTTTTGTAATTTTTTTGGCGTAGAACTTTTTTAAGTTTTTATGACATGGTTGTATATGATCATTTATCTTGTTTCCAGTCCCTCTCTTCTTTCTCAGTACGCTATTGTTGAATTGATTAGATTGTGTTCTAAAGGCACCCAGATTCATATATGTGATTTTGGTAGTGAAATTACGCTCTAATGAAGATACCATGTGGGTTACAGTGAGAGCGTCAGAGCATCTCTTTTGTACTACTAATTTAGTAATTTTATGATCAAATATAGCGAGATCATTCGAGTCGCTTTCACATTTGGTCCATCACATGAATAGCGTGGCATTCAAATAGAATTCTAAGATTAGTTACATTACTTAATTGGGTACCTTTCCTTCTTTGGGAAATGTTTCAACTCACACGCTTGATGTGTTTTCTTCCAAAATCGGAATTGCTTAGGACCATCCTTCAGATTCTATCATCCCCATCATCCTCACGCGTACGTAACTAACTCGCGTACGTAACTAACTCCTCCCTCACGCATACACTCTCGCGCCTTCCCCTCCTCTATCCGCCCCTGTCCCCTCCTCCCTCCCACGTACACTGTCCCCCTCCCTCCTCCTCCCTCCTACATACGTCGTCTCCCCTCCCTCTCCTCCCCTCCTCCCTCCCATGTATACCGTCCCCCCACCCTTCTCCTTTTTCTCTACACACTTCATAACTGTTGAAGTTAATATATTTAAATGTTGAAGGCAATATCGTAATTGGTGAAGTTAATATATGTACTGTTGAACTTATATATGTGACTATTGAAGTTAATATGTTATATATGTAACTGTTGAAGTTAATATATATAACTGTTGAACCTAATATATGTAACTGTTGAAGTATATATGGATCTGTTGAAATTATATATGTGACAATTGAAGTTAATATGTTATATATGTAACTGTTGAAGTTAATATATATAACTGTTGAAGTTAATATATGTAACTGTTGAAGTATATATGGATCTGTTGAAATTATATATGTGACTATTGAAGTTAATATGTTATATATGTAACTGTTGAAGTTAATATATATAACTGTTGAAGTTAATATATGTAACTGTTGAAGTATATATGGATCTGTTGAAATTATATATGTGACTATTGAAGTTAATATGTTATATATGTAACTGTTGAAGTTAATATATGTAACTGTTGAAGTATATATGGATCTGTTGAAATTATATATGTGACTATTGAAGTTAATATGTTATATATGTAACTGTTGAAGTTAATATATATAACTGTTGAAGTTAATATATGTAACTGTTGAAGTATATATGGATCTGTTGAAATTATATATGTGACTATTGAAGTTAATATGTTATATATGTAACTGTTGAAGTTAATATATATAACTGTTGAAGTTAATATATGTAACTGTTGAAGTATATATGGATCTGTTGAAATTATATATGTGACTATTGAAGTTAATATGTTATATATGTAACTGTTGAAGTTAATATATATAACTGTTGAAGTTAATATATGTAACTGTTGAACTTGGCATATTTAAATGTTGAATGTAATATTTGAAGTGGGCATATTTAAATTATTGAAGTTGGCATATATATTAGGTTCAACAGTTATATATATTAACTTCAACAGTTATATATATTAACTTCAACAATTATAATCAATATATAGTGTCAATATATAGTGTCTGTGAGAGAGGGGAGTGGGAGGGGGAGCACACGCGGAAAGAATGAGAGGGGGACGAGCGTACGTAGCAGGGAGAGAAACAAAGTGATTTCCAGAAATAGAAAACGCGTAGAGCCAAAAATAAAAAAACGCGTGGGGATGATGGGGATGATGAATATCGGGGATGATCCTTATCACCCCCGTTCCAAAATGGAATATGTTCTAATATCATTAGATATAACTCTATGAAATCTAAATCATACAAATGCATAGACTTCGATGCCGACGTGCATTGGCATAATTGCGTTAACTATCTAACTCTACAGTTCACACAACCAGAGAAGAATTTGAAAGCGCTTAGGATATTATAAAATAAATTTCTAAAAGTCATATTCATCAGGCGGAAGCTTCAAAAAATTGAGAAGCTTCTCATCTCTAATCTCAGGTAGCATACATTACAGCCACCGAATTTTACGCAGCTCAGTACAAATAACGACAGCCGAAAAAAGTGGGGATAAGAAGGCGACTCTAGTACAAGCAGCTATATGTACATGTCGTGGCAGTTAAACAACCCAAGATTAGCTACTGATCAGAATCTGGATAAATTAAAATTGTAAAAAAAAAATTAAATAACATAATTCACAGGACTCTAAGCTGGAGAAGGAAAGCAGCACATAAGTCCATGAAGAGGAGCTGGGGCCCACTGAGCCTCTGCAAGTCTAGTAGGTATCTCTCATCTCTCGTCTTGTAAAGCTAAATTAATAGAAACATAAAAACAAATAAATAAGAAAAGCACAGTAAGCATGGCGCAAATAAGAATGCTATGCAGTAAGTGGAACACTGCTCCATGTTTTTATTATTTTTTGTTGTTGAAATTTTTATTTGAGAATCAGCTAAGGTTATTATGGCTTGATAGATGATAATTGAAGTTCATTTTTTTGATGCAGGCTTACCAAGAACAATCCATAGCTCAATAAGGTCAAAATTCACTTCAACTCATCGAAGCTTAGTCATAGAACAAACCATACTATAATAATATATTTAGTTATTTACTAATTGTAATCTTTTAGTCTTCCTAGGAAAAAGACAGCTCACCTGAATTTCAAATTTGACAACATTTTGCAAGTTATCGCTGCTGCAATCTTCATTTTCAATAATTCCAGTCTCCTCTACAAAACCATGATTCAAATTCAGCATGGTCTCGTTCTGGCCAGGGATGTGCCGGGCCCACCTGCACTTCATGTTGTAATGGCCTATCTTCTTCCAGTACACATTCAATTCTTGTAGTGCCTTCAACACCTCTGTCATGATTTCCCGAGGATGTGCTCGAGACTATCAAAATTGAAAATGTCTATAGTAAAGATGGATGGCAATTTAATCTTATTTCTGAAAAATTTCATACAGGATTTTACAGTGCATGTTGTTCATATCAGTAAGCATGTGTTGACATTGGGTTTTGTTGTTCAGTTTCCATATTAAAAGGCCTTCCCTTGTTTCAAAATTAATGCTTTAGGGTTTAGAATTCTAATTTATGAAAAATGAAACAAACAAAGAAAATTGTCACCGATTTATTTTTTTCCCTATTGAGTTTTCAGTAGATTAGGCATGTTGATATCTGGTCACGCAAACATTATATCAACTTAAAAGGTAAAGGTCTATAAAGGGAAATAATCTACAAATACAAACAATACAAACAAACAGACTTTTGCCAGCAAGGATCCTAATGCTTCATATAGTACTTCACTCTTTAGTTTGTTAGATACTTGTATTGGTGATCAGAGTGGAATCCAATGTAGATGCATTCGTCAAATATAGGGACAATAAAAAATAAAGATAAATTTTACAGAAATAACATACCTGCAGACCGAGTGCCCATTTTCTTTCTGAAGGAAAGTGGGGCCTCATGCCACCAGATCCTTGCGATTCCAAGAAAACAGAGGATCTGTGGGTAATTGTGGAAGTTGGTGTTTCATATGAAGTCATTCGAGACAAAGTCGAAGCAGAATCCTATGAAAAAATTAAACAATCAGATTTCATCACAGATTTCATCACAGATTTTAATCGGGCAAATAATTATATTTGTTACAGGTCTCACTTAAACCCATGAGACTCTCAATAGGACCTCCCCCATAAGCTTCTATCAGACAAATATAAGCTCTTTCTTAATGCAACGGTGCCACAATGAACTCTATTTAAATTTGTCATTAAGCTTCAGACTTATTTGATATATAATGCTCAAAGCAAGTCAATAAAAACAAAAAGAAAAGAAACAAAGAATATTCGTTTTTAATCTGTATATGTATATATTACAGCTGGCACATGTCAGTACCAGCATTGAGTTCATTATGGTTATTTGCCAAACTTCCTAGCAAATTAAGATCATATCCAATAACTATAAAATGTGTAAAGACAGGTTTAGCAAAAAGAGAACAAACCATGGCTTCTTGATACTCAGCACCAAGATATCCACTAGTAGCACGGAGGCGGTTATCTAGAAGTAAATAATATGCAACTGTTGCCTGCATATAATTTAAAAAATAAATAAAATAAGGTAAGAGAGAGATGGAGCGAGAAAGCAGAGAGGGGGAGAGAGAGAATGTTGCTATAACAAATACCTCATTTTGCATTCTGTTCTGGAGTGACTCAACCACCTGGTTCTTGTCATAGCCCATCTTAACAACTTCTTGCAGTGTATCTTCATCAATCTGCATTAAGCAAGTATAAAAACTTAGACATACCTAAAGGCTGAGTAACTTGCAAATATCTCAGCACAAAAGGTGCTAATTGCAACATGCAGGAACTATCTTGGAAAAAGTATATTACTGTGGTACCTTCTTTGCTTGTTGAGTGGTGTCGGGAGGAGGGACAGCAAGGTAGCGTGGTAGGCGGGCCTGGAACCAGGGATGCTCTCTTATCTCACGAATTGTGATTCGTTTCATTGGGTCCACCACCAGCATCCGAGGTATCAAATCACGTGCCAGTCCTGACAGGTGGCTCGGCAGTGTGTATATACCTCCCTGAATAATTATAAGAAAAACTAATGAGATAACATTTCTTCCAAAATGTTCCCATGAGATTGCAGATTTGCCTCAATTAACAATTGCCAATTTCAAATGTGATGTCATAATAAAACCTCACTTAACACACTTTATCCCAATAACAACAGTAACTCAGAAAAAAAATAATTCCATATTTGCATATTTGTAACATGTAATTGTAGAGAACCTATAGCAGATGTATCTTTTGAATTTATTGTTCATGCATTACAGAGTTAAACTAATGCCTCCATTTATCCTTTAAAGTGCCTCCACTTTAAGAAAAAACTTAATAGCAAAAGCTCTCAAATAACAAATGAAAATCACCAAATCGATATTACATATGTCAGACACATATAGAAAGTTATGGCATTTGCATTTCATTTTGATGGGAAACCATAACTTTAAAATCAACATCAAGGAATTGCCACCTCTGGATTCTTGCAAAAATTCTAAAAATTGCAAGAGCCAGTCATAACCCACTTCTGGGTTCTTCCAACAATGCCAAATTTACAATTCTTTCTGAATCATGCATTATAAAGGTTATTGCTTGAGTAAAATACGAGATGGTCGGTCTATATTCTTCCAAGGCATTGCAGAGAAGTAAAGAATTTGGAATTGCACCTTAAATCATGCTTCTATAGGAGTAAAAGGAATAAATTATTTCTTAATTAATGTTCTGCTCATTTACCTTTATTTTCTTGAAAAGGTTGGGGATATTCTCATCGTCAAAAGGAAGAGTGCCACAAAGAAGTGCATACAGGATGACACCACAACTCCACACATCCACCTCAGGCCCAGCATATAGTTTACCCGAAATCACCTTTACCAAAAAAAACCTCATGTAAATGACATAGCAATCCAGTAGTGTCATCTATATATTTTCCATTATCAATACTATATAGGATTTGTAACTTTTCCCCTTTTTTGGTTGTGTTTTAACATTTAGATCATGGAAATATTAAGATAATCTGAGCTTGACACACTAAGAATGTCGCCTAGATAATTATATTTCAAACTACAAACTGATATATAAAAAGAAAGCATACCTCAGGTGCAGCATAGTTGGGGCTGCCACAACTTGTCTTAAGGAAATGGCCATCGCGCATTACATTACTGAGGCCAAAATCAGCTATCTTCACATTGCATTTTGAGTCCAATAACAAATTCTCTGGCTTTAAATCACGGTGCACAACCATATTTCTATGGCAGTATTCCACACCAGATATTATCTATACAAACAAAATAAAATTGCACAAGTTTAGGACATTTTGGTTTTTGATCAATAATAACTTAAAAATTTACAGTAGCGGTAATAATGGAGGGCATTTGACTCTCCTCCATTCTAATACTATACTAAATAGTGGCAAATTCCATGCGAGGAGCGTCGCCAAAAACAAGTTTTCTATTTGGGGCTGTCTTGGTTCTCTTGAGCTAGTTCTAGTTCCAGAAAAATGAGGAACAGGAACTAGGTCGTGAAGAAGAATTCGCACTAGCTCTCGCATGTTGGGCTCTGCTTGTTTGTTCCTGTTCGCGAACTACGTCACAAACGAAACACACCCCAGAAATCCTCAGTCTTTCACTATTCCAAGAGAGGTTTAAAATAATGGAATTAAGAGGAGAGAAAGGATCCTCTTCCCAATTCTTTCATTGCCAAACACACTAAACATTGTTGCTAGGTGTACCTTTGATACTCTTTTCATTACTACTCTTCATACCACACTATTCGACTATTCCAACTACCACTTTTCTAGCACTATTTCGTGTATTGCCCAATGTCCTGAATCATTATGAGCCATACAAAATGGCAATCACTTGGCATAAACAAACAGGGAAGTTATATTAAAAGCTGGCAGACCTTATCTCTATGCAATGATGTGTTTAACGCAAAATAGAGATGGCTAATTAAACATCTATTAGTGAGGTTGTAGGAATAAGAAACATACCTAGGCTATTAACAAGGTTACACAGTGAATAATTTCTTTAAGGAAACATATAATAGACAACTTGTTTATGATTATTTTTTATATAGATGAAAAGACTTATTACTAAGCCATAACTAATAGTGTATACATAGCACAGACTAGGATTAACTCAAGCAAAACGAACTGAATTATGATCAATCAGGAAGCAACTAGGAACAACCAAAAATCTAGGTCATTAAATTCAAGTAACTGAAGAAACATGTCATAATACCAAAAATGCAAATCAAATGCACTGAACAGGCAACCTTTGAGCCAACAGACAAGAAATTGGAAGGCCAACAAATGTCACAGAAAATATTGAGTGGTATCACCAAAGTTTCTCTTAGGATATTTACAAACATTTCAAGTAACAGTGTGTGAGAGAGAGAATCCATACCTGTTGGAAAAAACGGCGAGCCTCATCCTCTTGCAACCTACCCTTCTCTACAATATAATCAAACAATTCTCCTGATTTAACATACTCCATTACCACGAATATATCAGTTGGTGTATCTATGACCTCATAAAGGCGTATTATATGCGGATGCATGAACAACCTCAATATCTTTATCTCTCTCTTCACTGCAACAAGGAAAGGCAAATAAAATTAATATTCCTTTTACCGGCGTGAATTTCCAGCTCTGATTCTATTAAATGAGGCAAACAATTGAAACAACCAGCCAGTCTAAGAATCAAATCCCAAGTGAAATAAATATGAATATTCCAGTTGAGATGTTACAAATACCTATGTTTCATTACCTGGCCAATTCTCCAATATTTGCTAATCTTGCATTCATGCAATGCAAGGCTATAAGCATCACATAACAAGGTAATAAAAATTTCCACATAGGTTCATCAATCTCTATGTGTTTACACATTTTGAATTGAAATTGGACAATAACTATCATCCTAAAAAATAAATGCATCAAAAATAGCTCATACTACCCTATTTTATACCTTCAAAGCTTAGAAAAGGTAAGTGAGGAGATAAAACGAAAAGTAAAAGAAATTATCATAAACTTACCTTTCTCTTCCATTTCCATGCTTTTGATTTTACGGCGGTTGAGCACCTTGATGGCTACCTTGTGCCCAGTCAAAATGTGTTCTGCGATTTTTACTTTACCAAAAGAGCCAATGCCTAAAGTTTTACCAATTCGATAGTTTCTCTGCAGTGTCTCAGCACCACTGTTACCTCCTTTACCCGATCCATCCATCTTTGAATCTACCTACCAGTTAAAAATTAAGTACATAAATTCCAGTACATGTTAAGACTTAGTAGATGTTATCATGCTGACCAGACCCCACGTAGACAAAATATAACGATAATTCCAGTAAACTTACTAGTAATTGCTTTAAATAAAGCACACTAAACAATTCCTCAATGTAACACCAATAAGTGGTCTAATCAGAACAATTCTTTCCTCAATTCTAACACAACAGAGTCTACAAACTAATCAGGAGTTCGAACGTCTCATAAAAGTAGAAAACTCATTTACAAATTCAATAATAAAACAGCACGAGTTATTAAGCTTCACTTCACAAGAAAAAAGTAATCCTAATTATAACGAATTCAACTTCTCATTGCGAATTCGAACCACTCCCAAACAACCAAATACAATCAGATCAGGATCTACGCGACTCGAAATGTTCAATTTTGTCACACTAAATCTATACATCCCATTGCAATATAATACTCGATTGCATTGTGCGAGCAACCACAAATAGATCTACTAACGAAACAACACAGATGCTCAAAAAGGAGAAAAAGTTCACGAAACAGCCAAAACTAACCCAAAACTAAAGGTAAAAACCTTACTAAATTGAAAGAAACAAGCGCAAAAATACACGAACCTGACGAGGAAAGCGAGGCAAGAGAACTAAGTCGAAGGCGAGAGAGGCGAATCTGAGAAGGGAAGGGAAGAGGAGGAAAGGGGAAAAAAGAGAGATGTGACGGAGAGAGTGATAATTATAACCCGATGCGATCTCTTTCACATCCTGATGCGTCTGATTATGACGTGGCGACACATCATCTGTTTAGTTTGAATAATCAGAATAGATCCAACGGCTCTGATGGGAGAGTTAGGTTTGGATGCGATCGCGTGCGGGTTTGACGTTTTTCGCTAGTAGAAAAGGAAAAGCGATGGGGTACAAATTGGTGCGGTGGAGCGCTTAGCCATTGTCGAAAGTGGAAGGCGGGATCGGGTGGGGCCCGCTAATGGGACCCGGATGTCGCCATCCGACCCGCACGGCTCCAGCCAATCATTAGTCGTCAGCAAGCAGCAAGTGACGGCCCGTTACATATTCTCTACGGATGAAATGGTCGTAGAAGATCAGAAAGCTTTCGTTGATCCTGAACTATGCATGGTCCTGGTCTTCCTGGACCTTTGGGAATTGACGAGGTGAAGTAGCTGTACGGTGTTTTGTTCCCCTCCGGTGCGTTCAGGACATCATTGTCTATTTGTCTGGACCAGTGGGTTAACTTACTGAGGCAAATTTTTTTTTTTTTTTTTTTGAGAATGAAAGGATGCGGATCCACTTCCAACGTACATCGTGTGGCATGTGCTCTTTTGTTATTTTTCTTTTTTAAAAAATAACATCTATTACCATTTTTATAAGGTTTCTTTTCAGCGCGATATTTTTTTAGGATGTAGTTTTCATTTTTCATTTCTCATGTTCTGACAGGGTTCTTTCATCCAGCGAGTTTCTATTGCTTTTTTTAAATAATTTTTTCACATTCTCTAGATTTCTAGATCATGGACTGCTATCTTTGAAAAAACTTAAAATATTTAATACATAAGAACAATTCGTAGAATAAGCAAACTCAAATGTTTCGTAAAGGCGCACGTCGTAATAATAACAATTTTATTCAATCAAACAATACTAAAATTAAATTTCAAAAAAAAATTGACACGCGAATTGATCCAAAAATCCAACAAACCAACAATTGTGTAGGCTACGATGGTTTGGAAAAAAAAATAATAATCTAGTTCACGCTATTTTTGAAAAAATCAGAGTCTGTTTGACCTATCAAAATAAACGTTCAGATTGTTCATCTATCTAAGTCTCATTGTCAACCAAATTTTACATATTTTTTTTAATTTTGAACTATTCTTTTTTATTTCAAAGAATTTTTTATTTTATTAGTTGACAACAAGATTTCTTAAAAATTTTATGTACCGTCCAATCATAATAGTTTTAAAAATTTTGAAAAATATAGTAAATTTTTTTTAAATATTAAATTTTGTTGGCAACAAAATTTCAATATGAATAACAAAATGGACGTTTCCAATTAATTATTTAAGAATCCAATTTTCAAAGACTAACATGAAGTAAACTTCCCATGTTACTTCACTACCATAGCCCTAATTACAAATAAATGAACATATATAAATTATGGTACAAATAAATAAACATACATAAAGCACGTATTTATAATTTAATTTTATTTTTGACAAATTTAGCATTTCTTGTCAGGGGTGCCAAATAGATAATTTAATGGAAAGACATTAAAAAAGATTGCGTGCGCAACTAAAATAATATACATCCAAAAATGCAAATTGAATACTCACTACGACAACTTCTCAAAGATTTTAATCCTTTTTTTTTTTGGGTGAACTCTACAAGCAAAGTGTAAGAGTACTAGATAACCTCTTAACAGGCACCGGTCAAAAAGGTGTCGCATTCCTCTGATTCGGCTACAAATCATCAAAGAATGAAGAAATACTTGAGCTCCCACCATTGCCTGACTTCTTCCTCTTGGATCCTATTCCAATACAAAGCAAATAACAAATAAAATTAGCATGGAACGGTTCTTCAGGAATTGAGTGATACAGAAAATCAATATTAAACTTCCACTACTTGGAGAGGATAATTGAGAACTGTTGACGCATTTGTTGATGCACAAACACGTAGAAGATAACACAGTTTAAACAGTCATGTATATCCATGCAATTTTTTTATATGATGCCAAATATATGAAGTTTAAATTAAGTTTCATTGTGAATTATTCTACATGTCATTCTTATAATAGGTCAGACCAGGTCATACAAGCATAGTAACAGGTTATAATAGGTCAGACCAGGTCATACAAGCATAGTAACAGGAAAAAAGAACTATTTGATGTATGCCCTTATGCAAATATATACACATTAATACCTCTTCATACTATATAAAGCAAAATGCATCGCATTCATTAGAAATTCTCATCTACAGTGAATATATGTTTTCATTTTTCAGCTTCCTGCATAAGAGGTGAACGAGGGTTCAGATGCCTCAATGTTTGGGGCCACCACTATGCCTCTGATCTTGAAAGTTTAATATCTCAAAATTTAGAGCTCAAGTATCAAAAAAAATCTAATGGATGTGATCTATGTTGCTTACCCTATGTACAAATACAAAATTATGACGTCTCGATATAATTTTGATTGGCATCGTGGACCATTTCTGGATGTTGAATGAAACTCTTGTTATCATCTTAAATGCCATATTCTTTTGTAATTATAACATAGATCACATCTATATTATAATTTGCTTAATTTCTTTTAGTTATTAAGAATTTAGAAGGTTTGCGCACAAAAAACAAGGTACTTGATATCTCTCCTCACCGTGAAATCACCCCAAAAAAACTAGGTCCTTGATCCAATTACCTGATGATTTAGGGGGTGCTATGTCAATATCCATCTCATCATCATCATCACTGTCAGCTTGAACAGCTTCATTTTCTTCCTGGTTATTCGCTTGAGGTGTATTCAACAGCTCCTCTAAATCCCATAACTGTAAACACAGGGAGTGAAAAGAAGGGTCCTTTGCAAAGTTAAACCCAACATTTGTCATATTTGCAGAAAACAGCCAATAGTTCTTTTGGTTCCAATTAAAACCCAATTGGCTTACTAAGCTAAATAGCAAGCAAATAATAACCAAATTATCTAATAACCACATCTTAAAACGAAAGATTTTCCTAACTTGTTCAAAGAGACATCAAGCCCCACATGTAAACCTATCTGGCATAATATTGCTTTAGACTGAAGTTAACTTGCTATCTTGGAACCAAAATTATTAATATTTAAGGAAAAAGGCCAATTCCAGCATCCTAATTTTTGTTTCATTGTATATTGCACGTCTCTAGATGTGTGGATTGCAAAATACAAGACATGTTCTGTTGCAACAGATAACAGAATATTTCTCATTTTGCAGGGTTACATCTCATTATGTATGCTCAGTAGGGGTACGTAATGTATTTCCAAGTAAATTTCTGGGAATAAAATCACCTTAAGCATTTGGTCATGAGAAATGCTTCCAATAAATTGTCTATCACTTGAAAAAGCTGCAGAATATAACACAACAAAAAATTATTGACCACACCAAATGTTTGAAATTAACATCATTTGTACCCTTTCGAATTTCAAATCTCCAATCGTGCATTGCAAAAGGACTGGAGTTAGACATTCACAGTCTTGGAAATATAAACTACCACACATAACCAAACAAAATTATGTTTTAGACATGCCCATCTCTTCAATAGTAAAAATCATTCTATCCACAATGGAACAGGGTACAAAGCAGAAATCTGGTAGCTTTATAACCAAAAATCAAGAAGCATGTAGTTGTAATTAATATATCCTGAGTTTTGTGGTGTTATAGCAAGTATTTCTCTCATTTGCAAGGCTATGTAGGATCATTTTGACAACTTGTTGGGAATTAAATCTATTCCTAAAAGACAAGAATAAAATAAGAAAGATAACATGAAGTTTTACAGAAAGTGCATATTACCGAGGCGCTCAATAGGGAATTCTGAGTGTTCTGCAAGAAGCTGAATTATTTTATTCGGTAATATTCCCACCAACCTGTACAAATATAAATATATCAGTGTCAAATAACTTAAGAAAATCAACCAAACAGAAAAAAGCCACAAGCCCACAACCATTAAATTATTTGTTTTAAATTAAAATTAAGAAAGAAAAATTGACGACAAATTTTACCTAATCACACCATCATATGATCCAGATATTAATCTATCTTCATCAAGCTGAAAATACAAGCAAAATAAGCAAAGTTCAAGAGTAACCGGGCGAAAAAAGTTCTTCGGGAAAGTAACAATTAAAAATAAAGTATCTTCACCTTCAATACTGTATCAACCAACATTGGATGACCTAGGAACCGGTCACTGAATAAACAAAAAACAACAACAACTACTAAGCCTTTTGTCCCAAACAAGTTGGGGTAGGCTAGAAAGAAACCCAACAAGAGAACACATCCAAGAACAAAAACAAAACATAAAAAATACTAACAATAAGACTAGCCATACTAATAATAATACATGTAATAATAATAGTAATAGTAGAAACCTAGACCTCGACCGTGACCTAATAGAGGGACCTACAAACCTATGGCAACGCTCCTACCCCTAAGTTCCTACGTCATGGCTCCGGTACATGAATTGCTAACTTCCAAGCGCTCCTATCGATTGCCAACTCTTTGAAGACGTTCCATTCTTTAAGGTCTCTTTTCACCGCTTCTTCCCATGTCAATCTTGGTCTCCCTCTCCCCCTCTGTGTGTTCTCGAAATGATTAAGAATTCCGCTACGTACCGGTGCCTCTCGAGGTCTGCGTTGGATATGTCCAAACCATCTCAAACGATGTTGGGTCAGCTTCTCCTCTATCGGTGTGACCCCAACCATCTCTCGTATGTCATCATTTTTAATCCGATCTTTCCTCATGTATCTCATACGCATCTCAGCTACACTCATCTTCTGGACATGTCGTCTTTTAGTAGCCCAACATTCTGCGCCATACAACATCGCAGGTCTAATCGCTGTCCTGTAAAACTTGCCTTTTAGCTTCTGCGGGACTTTCTTATCGCATAGGACGCCTGATGCTTGCCGCCATTTCACCCACCCCGCTCTTATCCTGTGACTAACATCTTCATCTATCTCGCCATCGCCTCTGCAGCATCGACCCTAAATATCGAAAAGTATCCTTCATAGGTACTACCTGACCGTCTAGACAAACATCTTCATCCACTGGTCGTATCCCACTAAACTCACACCCCATATACTCCGTCTTAGTTCTACTAAGCCTAAACCCTTTGGACTCTAGAGTTCGTCTCCACAACTCCAATTTCCTATCGACCCCCGTCCTACTCTCATCAACTAACACCACATCGTCGGCAAAGAGCATACACCAAGGAATCTCTCTCTGTATGTCCTTCGTGATCTCATCCATCACTAAGGCAAAAATATACGGGCTCAAAGCTGATCCCTGATGTTATTCTATTTTAATAGGAAAGTCACTAGTTACACTATCACATGTCCTGATGCAAGTAACAGCACCATCATACATGCCTTG
Organism: Rhynchospora pubera; assembly: GCA_028095005.1. Taxonomy (NCBI): domain Eukaryota; kingdom Viridiplantae; phylum Streptophyta; class Magnoliopsida; order Poales; family Cyperaceae; genus Rhynchospora; species Rhynchospora pubera. The sequence goes on along the minus strand of CM051460.1, from coordinate 81,096,130 downwards.
AATAAACAAAAAACACATGTGAAAAATGTAATTGCATAGATCAAAATTTTCAGAGTTCAATTTGACACAGTATTAGAAATAGCATACAAAAAAGCAAATTAAAATATGGTACCTGCAATCTTTAAAATGGCCCCAAGAATACAGCAACAGAGCTCCAGTCTGAGTTCCACAGATCACCTTTTTACCATTCTGAAGAAATAGAAAGACAACTCAGAAAACACCTACAAACCATCTTTTCAGAGCTTGAAGAACAAACAAAAAATATGTACATTAAATTACCTTCATCACAACGAGAGAGAGAAGCTCATCTTCTGAAAACTCAGATTGGGACTGGACCTGTTGTTAAAAAAAAAAGGAAGTAAAAAACAATAAAAAAAAGGGGTGATCTATATTTAAGAATCAGACTGATGTCTTAGTAATGTAAGGGTTATGAGAAAGGCTCACTTTGTTTTTCTTTATGCTACAAACAGATAAAGTTCCATCACCACTGTAGATGAGAGAATAACAAGAGATTAGTTAGGTACAACTTATTCAATATGTAAGCCTAAAACATCATAACAACATGCATTGAGTTCATGGATTTCTCCATGAAAATTTCATTTTACTTGCATACATGTATCACAAGGTCATTGAAGTAAACATGGGAGACCTCTAAAGACAATAAAATCTCATCCTTCAAAAGGTAAGACCTATTCTGGGTTGGGGGTTAAATAAGCACAGAAAGAAAATCTTACAAAATTGACCTCAATAATTCTCTCTAGACAAACAATAATAGAATCTACTTTTTGGTTCCTTAGAATGATAGCGAAAAAAACTGAAAAAAATAATGTATTTTAAGGACTATTAAAAAATACCCGGTTCCCAAGATTTGCATGGTATCTGGCACAAATGTCAGGTCAGAGACATAATCTTCATGGGCATCGAAGGAGTTACAACAAGCATGCTGTCGAGTATCCCATACCTATAAGACAGTGCAAATAGGTTATAAACCAACAAAGAACTAAAACAATCAGCCATAAACTCTAGAGAAATAAGATTTCTTCAATACACTTACCAAAAGGAAGGATCAATACATACCTTTATACATCCTTCGTCATCACCTGATGCAATCATTGTGTCTGTCAAATTAACTAGTCGGTTTATGGCTTCCCTGAAATATATATTAGCATTTTATCAAGTTTGAAGGTCAAGTAAAGGAATTCAACTTCATTAGGTGCCTTCAAACACTCCATGTCCTATAAAATATATCAGTAGAGAGATAACTATGAATTTTTCAAAATTTTGGAGGCCACACCAGAAACTCTACCAAACGATATATATTGCCCTTCACTCTGCACATGAATGATTGATTCACATTTTTCCTGACATCAGATGCTATATAATTTTATTTCTAATCTTTTCTTCGGCCAATTCCCAGAAGATCAGTGGTCCAAAAACCAAATGAATTGCACAGACTAGATTTGTAACTACATAGAACCAAAAAAGATAGCCAAAAAAATGGCAAAAATAAGTGCGCAAAGAATTAAAAATTTACTCGTGAGCATTTTCTAGGCGAGCAACGGTCTTTCCTGTCTCCACATCAGTTGCCAGAATCGAGCAGTCCGGAGAACCAGTAAGGATTACTACATAAATACGAGAGCTCAGATTACAAACCTGTAATAAAGATGACTGCTCTAAGTTAATCAAAGGAAAGTATATGATTGTATATATAAAATAAACAACACTACACGATTCCTCTCCATGTGCATTAATTTTAAACACTCTAGAAAAGAAACAACACTCAGTCTATATAAAATCTATTTAATTATTAAGAAATTCAAAACGATATATGATTGTATATCAGTGAATTTACCTCTCTGGTTGAGTTTCCGCTGCGCAGCGATACCTAGAAAAGACATATACGAAGTCAATTAGAAAAAATAAATAAAACAAACGTCCACAGTTTTGTCAAGCTATGTTTTCAGACTTACAAATAGAGATCGCCGTTTATGAGGCCAGAAGCGACGAGAGGAGAGGAAGGATACAAGTCGAGGTCGAAGGGTATGGCACCCAAGCTCACCTCCATTTCAGATTTTTTTTTTTTTGTTATATAAAATCTGATTTCGAGAGAAGTGTAGAGAGTATGTTTCTCCGGCTGCCGCTGGCGGGGAGAAGCTATGCGCCGTGGTGCCGTCGATTTGAAACTAGGGTTTATATGTCTTTGAGGGTATTTTCGGTATTTTCACAATGGGAACTATTAATCTATATAGGTACAGCAGAACGGTGGAATTTAATCGAACGGTTGAAATTCAATTGTTCATCTAAAATATTCACGTGTAGTTAAAGAGTCGTTGATTTTAACATGTGAAATGTGAAAATAAAAATAGAATCAATAAAAGTACACATGTCAACAGCTTAAAAAATAATTCGATGAAAATAAATATATTTATCGATAAAAAGTTTCACATAAAATACCTCGTCTCAAACAATATTAAAAAAAGAAGATAATATAACATGACAATGTTTTTGAATTGCTCTCGATCCATTGTTATAACAAATAATGATTATATTTAAGATGGACCGTCTTAAATATAATCATTACTTACCAAATAGTCCTATAAGGTAAAAATGATTATATTATCTTTTTTACCTGATAGAGTTTAACCATTGTTGTAATGAATAATGATTACCTGACGGGACCGTCTTTAAATATAATCATTAGTTCATTACTTATCGAATAATGATTTTATTTAACGATATTCAGCTTGGATAAACCCTAACAGGTAAAATTTTCAGAATCAATATCTCTCTTCTATTTGTTTTAAGTAGCTAATTTCAGTATAGTGCTTGAATGTGTGGCTAGCAAGTTTAGTGTTTGAATGTGTTTACTCAAAAAAAAAAAAAAAAAATCAACACATATTTAACAAATGAACAATGCTTATGTCAAAATTGATTATTTGCAGTTTACTGTGATTATCCAAATTTGGTAAACCTTGAATCAACTCAATCTATTAATTTATGTTTTACATTGTTAGGTTAACTGAGACGATCTTGGAGTTTATTAACAAAGCACCTGACAGCTCTATTGACCTCAACGAAGCTGCCGAGTATAATTTTCAAATACAAGGACTTTAATTATGAGCCCTCTATAATTTTGGTCCTAGGACTTTAATTTTAACATGGTGTGACTTGAGACCTTTAGTTCTATGATAATCAGAACTTTATATGAGCTCCGTATGCTGAAGGGTCAGGGTTTTTTATCTAGAGTTAATGCATTTCGTACTTGTATCGGCATAATTATTGTAAATTATAAATGTAGCCGCTAAGTTCGGATACATAGGTTTTATAAACAAATAATGCATGCTTCACTTTAGCCTTTCAACAATTGATAATAAATTCTCCAAATACAAAATATTATAAATAACGTGGAGGACGAGAAAACAATGAATCTGGTTGCGTACTATTCTATTCTAGCATGACATTTGATTGATTACCATATTTTACCTATATAGCGCTTTTTCTCGACACAGCTATTTTTTATTGTTTTACATGGCTAGAGATTGCAATATGCTGCTAGAAAATTGTAGCCCTGCTTAAGACAAAAATTACAGGTAATTCTTTTAGTCCATAAATTTTGCATATATCGTGACAAAACAAACTGCACGTTTTAAAATACATTCGTCATAAACTTGTCACTTGGATTATGCATTGTAAATTGTAACCAAATACCATAATAATAATATTATGCAACAACGGTGTGGGCCGTGGGCAACTGGGCATCCCAGAATTTTAACATAGCAACTAGGGCTGTCAAACGTGACTGATGGTCACGGAAATGACTATAACCGTTATCGTTTTGTTTAATAAAACGGCACAAATTAATTTACCGTTAACCACATCGTTTATTAAACGGCACAAAAAATAATTGCGTTAATCATTTTGTTTATATAAACGATATAAACGATTTAACGTTAAACCTATAGCTAGTAGAAGAAATTACTTTGCACAAATTCTCAGAAAAGGAAAAAATAGATGAACGCATTTTTTTGTTTTGATGAAATTAGTGGATTACTCCACCTCTTTTCTAATTAAGAAAAGAAAAAAAAACACAAGTCAATTACATACGGCACTGGTGTACCAGTGTCCCTAGTTATCAAAAATTACATACTGATTATGACAAAATAGTATAGAAAATGTCCAGCAATAAAAAATATATATATAAAAAAAACTCAGACTCCATAGAACTTGAACAACTCTTCATCCAAACAAACAAACTAGCATCCCTTCTTACAATCTCCAAATTCTCAAAAAAAAAAAAAAAAAAAGAGAAATAGATGAACATTCAACTTGTTAGATTGAAAATTGACACCTTTTAAGCAACAGCTCAATCCTCCAGTCGGACGACCTCTTCTCTCATCTGTACTTGTCGTCTAGGGTGGTGGACGCAGTGGAGAGGAGACTAGGGGCGAGTCCAGACAATTTTTAAGCATAGGCACTAAAATAATTTACTAAATTTAATTAAAAATTAAAATAATAATATTTTAATTTAAAATAATATACTTCAACCTAATCACTATACAATCTTGTCAAAATACTCATAATAAAGACGTAAATATAATTTTTAACTTAATAACTGATGAAAGTTATATCCATCTAATTAGATTATACTTACTATTTTAATTCGTAATATGATACATAAAAAAAAATTTAATACAATAGTTTTATTTAACACTGCTTCCTTATTTTGCTACCACTATACATAGATATTTTAATGTGATACAGCATCTAGTTCATTGTATTAATTCAAAAAGTGAATATTTAAGTACTTGTATTATTTAAATTCATTATAAATTATTTAAAATTAAATTTTATATTCTAACATTACATCTTTTGAATAGATAACGTACTAAATTTTAAAAAAAATATTATTCAATAAAATTAATTTGCGTGCAGTTTTATGTTGACCTACATCTAATTAGTAATTTTGTGATGTCATATTTAAAATTAAAGTGTTTTAGAGTGACATATAACTAAGTTTCTCAATAACAATTTTATTAAACCAAAATAAGCATCTCTAAATTAGTTTTATAATCACCAAATCTACTATTTCAATTAAATTACAATCTATTAATCTTTTATATTTTATGTCACCATATCAGAGAGTAACCAGTCTTTTGTGGGTTAACAATTACTCTCTCGGTCTCTCCCAAGTCCCAACTATGAGTCTGTGACCACATTATCCACATACAAACAAAAAGTGTTGGACAAAAAATAAATAAAAGAAAAGAAATAAAGAGGTACGCTGTACTCACATGCCATAAGCAATAAAAATTTAAAAAAGAAAAAAAATTAAAGAACGACAAGCCTAGGCACATCACCCAAGTTAAGCCTGGGCACCCAATTTTTTCTTCAAGTAAACTGCAATAAAAACTAATGATGAAATTTAATTTTTGTAAAACAAGCCTGGGCACGTGCCCAGGCTTGCCACTACTTGGACTCGCCGCTGGAGGAGACCAAGGCGGAGGAGTAGCCTGAGGTGGCGCTCAAGTCGCAAAGAAGGCTAGGGTTTGTACAGTGGGATCTTGACGGCGGAGAAGGCTGTCATGGGAGCGAATTGGAGGTAGAGAGAGGTACAAGAGAGGTTGAAAATGGGAACTGGAATCGGAGAGATTTTGTAAGAGAGAGACATTCGTTTCTCTGTTTTTTTCTTTTTCTTTTCTTTTCCCCAAGTTCTTCAGAGAGAAGGAATGCGAGAGATAGGGAAAAAAACAAGAGAAACATGATGGAGCGGCGCTTGGGGCTCCTCGTTTACTCCGCCCTTCTTCTATTATTTGAATAATTCTAAACCAGTAGAATACTATACGCGAAGACGAAATAATAGAAACGGCACACCCTATTTCGTTTATCGTTCTGTTTTGTGTCTCAAATACCGGCTTATTTCGTTTGCCGTTCCGTTTCATTAACGATACAAATTGTGATTTCGTTATTCGTTTCGTTAACCTTTAACGTAACGAAATAACGTGTTTTTTCATTCCGTTGACAGGTCTAATAGCAACTATAGTCTTTAATAAATAGTTTATAATCATTCAATATCCACGTATGAACTACGGCTCCGTTTGGATAGGTGTGGGAAGAAGGGAAGAAGGAAAGAAGTATTGAGAAGTGTGTAACTTTATGAATAATTTGAATTGTTTATAATAAATTTGAGCCTTCTTTCTTCTTACTTCTTCCTATATCCAAACGGTGCCTACAACAATCTTGTAAAGTGTCAATTCAATGAAAAGGTGCTGGGCTGGACCCGCATTTTTTACTCAAAAAAACAATATCTTGTAAAGTGATCTTTCCGAAGCAACAATTCTCATGTATCGGCTTTATTGTAGTATCGCTCCTAAACCCGGTACCCACTTCTTTTCATTTAATGGGTGACATTTAGCCGGTTTTGAAGCAACCTAACCCTATACAATATTGTAGGTTTGTAGTATCTGTTTTTTTTTTTTTCCAAAAAATGAGCCATACATTCGTATGTTTCCTTATTGTCAACTGCTACACCAAAATCATAGTTAAGGTACCATCAACCGGTTTCGGGTCGGGTATGTTTCTAGTTTCTGCTCCCATAATTTTAAACTCCCTTTCAGTAGGGAACCATATCTCATCAACTCCATCTTTATTTTTTACCTTAAGGTCCTTGGTAAAATGGCTAATTGATTGTCTCTTAGTTGATTCATGCTTCTCTACTAAAAGTACTAATGTCAGGAAACAAGAGAACCTCAAATGATATAATTAATTAACTAGTCTTTACCATTTTAAAATTGCTAGAACATGAACACAAGTCTAGCCATCTATTACCATTTACCAGCACCTGCATACCAATTAATTATATCTGCATCATCCAAGCTAATTTCAATTTTTTTGGGCGGGGACGACCCATGGAATTGGTAAAACCCGCTAATTTCACAACTTTTCTCACCTGTTCAATAGGAGCTGAAACCTTGATTTTAAGCTCAGCCAAATCATCAATTGTCCTCTTGGCATAACGTCTTTGTTCCTCTTCAATTTTACTCTCAGAATGTCCTTATTATGCTTGTATACTCTCAGAATGTCGACAGCAGCGAGCTATACAGCCGATGGGCTTATTTCCCAATATTGGCAGCATGCATGCTTTCCCTGTTCTCCACATTTGTCAGCTGTCTCAACAAAACAGTTATTTTCAGTTATTGTCTGAAGACTCGAGCTTGGATCAAAGCCGATAACATCTTAAGCTACATTACTTACCCATGGGTGGCTGTTGCAGCACTTTCTTCTTTCTTATGGCTCCGTTTGGATGACTTCTTCCCGGAATAAGAAATAAGGAATAATCACTTTTTACCAATAAATTTATTTCTAACCATCCAAACTCTTCACAAAAGTTACACACTTCCCAATAAATTTACTCCTTCCCAATAAATTTCTTCCCTTCTTCCTTCTTCCTATCTTATTCTCAACGCATCCAAACGGAGCCTATATACAGTTTATAGCATCTACGCACCAGTGGCGGAGCCCTAGCTGGGGGATCTGCCTCCCTGATGGGATCGGTTTCTTAATAATATATATGAGGTTATTTGATATAAATGGAGATAAATTAAAAATTTAGAAACTGAAATTCTTCACTCAACACTTCATAATTCTCTCTTACAATCTGATTTTTCTCTAAGTTCTACATCACAAAATAAACCTTACAGGTATGTATAGCCATCTGATCAACTACTTTCATTAACTAACCACGAGTTTGTATTCTCTCTAATACCTCCATTTTCCCATGCTAATGAAAGTTACGAATTTGGACTAAAGTATTTCTAAAAGACTAAAACAAACTTTAAAACCCACTAAATTAGTCTTCGACTAAGTCTTAATTAAGTTTATATTTCCAACATCCTTCCGTAAACTAAATTAAGCACTACTAGAATTTCGATTATTTTCATGCGCACTTTACATGGGTATACATGAACCCTTGATCATAATAAGGAAATTCTACTACTGAATCAGTGAATAATTTTTTTATCTGTATTCCTATGATTTGTGTACGCATGATTATAATGCTCCACTATACTGTCGTATGTATGCTAGAAATACCCATGATTATAATACTCCACTAGGTTGACGTCGTCGGATGGATGTAAAAGATATTGTCACACTCCGTATCCGAAATACAAGACGTAAGGTGAGACAATATCTTTTACATCCATCCGACGACGTCAACCTACGTCAAGAAATAAAATCAAAACGGGTCATCTACAAAGCCGAGTAACTGGTTTATATAACCAAGATATCAACCGATCAGATTATTCACACATCAATAATATATTTTATTTTTATAGAGAGCAACGAAACTAGGTTTTCTCAAATCACTCTCACATTAACATAGCGTGAATTTCTCTCTAGACGATTTCGTTTCACATTTCATACTACTTCACATTTTATATTATTTTTCCATTTCAAATAAAATCACGTTGGGACCCGTTGACTCGTAAAATACATCAGTCGGAATTTTCATTTATAAATTCAATCAAATAAATAAACGACTTTTAAATCAATCAATGTAAAAAATTAAATTATGGAGAAGAGTACCGGTGACTTAATGAGCAATTCAGAAAAAGAAAAAAAAAAAAGAAACGACAATGATCCCAATTCCCAACATAGAACTCGAATTCCAATCGGATGGTGGATCAAATTGAAATCAATATTTCAAAATAAATTTTGGATTTTGAATTTTATTTGGATTCGTATAAGAAACAGATCATTGAAGGGGTGTTTTATTTATTTATTTATTTTTTTCTAGGGGTTCATATATCCATGAGGTGCGTGCACCCAAGTTGCCATATATTTTTTTCCATTTGTTGCCTGAGAGAGACAATTATGGTCAGATTAAAATGCCCAGCGCTATCTATACCTGTCTGTTGGGACTTGGGAGAGGAGACTCTTTCAGCATTTACTACTACCTCTAATGAGTGTTCTAAAATAGCTTAGTATTGCGCTGGAATAAATATTGCCCAATATATAATCTCGCTCCATTTTCTTTAGACACTAACGCCATACAATTAAAAGAAATCATATAAATGCAGATAGATTTACTTGCTGTTATCTCACAATCGAAGATTTTCTCATTTTTTCCCCTCGAATTTCTAGGATTAATAATACATCATCTTATAGGCGAAGTGTACAAAAATTTCAACTCATCTTGTACCATCAGTAAATTTTTCTTTTTTTCTGATACATGTTGATGTTGTGATCACTTAGGTTTCTAAATCCATTGGTCCCACTTAGGTTGCTAAATTAGTTTGGACTGCTAGATTTCTGTTACCTGCTGGTAAATAATGTACCTCATTAGTTAAAACTAATACTGGTAGACTGGCAAGTGTAAAGTTAAAATAATGTACCTCACTGTCTACAAAAGAAGTCCTTAAGAAGCCCGAATTTGCAATGCAACCACTAAGAGAAAAAATGTGCTAATTAGCCTAAGTTAAAATAAATATAGACCAATAGTGCTAGGTCCGTCGAACATCTCAAGCTTATTTTTTATTAAATAGCTCAAGGTCATATGATATGTGACTGTAAATATATATCGTGGGAGAGATTATTGACCTTGATTTCCAATTACAAGCACCATCACCAAACTGTGATGATGACGACAAATATCAGATTATTTGTTATATACATGACAAAACAACCTACATCTTAGACCCAGCAAGCCGCCTCTTGCTTGCATTAGAAACAGCTAGCTGACCGAGCTTGTCAGATTCACCATCAAGCATTCTTTCTTTGACAGGCATGTAATGCCTGAGCCATATCCCTGTGTAAACCTAGGATATACAAGACCAAGAATTAGCAATGATACATTATATCTAGCAGCTGGTAATTCTTTCAGTACAGTGTGAACACAGGTCAGGCATATTGTGGCTATTTTCTGGCTTTCTTTACCATTCATAACTTACTGGTATGCAATTAATCAATGTTAAACTGAGTTTCCATAGAAAATGGGGTTAAATTGAGCTCAACTGAGCTTGATTTTCCCCTTAGTTTAAAATTCATAGGTACCACCATCGTATATGACAGGATTTATAATTTCAGGTTTGCAGCTGAAATTTAAATCCTGGAGGGAGAAGTAAAATTGGACTATAACTCCACAAATGCAAAGCTACAGAAAACCTAAAAAAGAAACAGCAATTAACACACTTGTTGAGGCCTCATTATCTTAGTATCAGGATCATCAAGTGATTCTCGCCAATGTGCCAAGTACCCAGCCATGCGCGGCACAGCAAATAGCACCGGGAAAAACTCAGTTGGAAATCCCATAGCCCTGGTTAAAATTGGAAACTCATTAATCACATTATTAATAAGCGAACATAAACATAATGTACAATAATCTACTTATGCACTGTACCTATAAATTAAACCAGAATAGAAGTCAACATTGGGATAGAGCTTCCTTTTCACAAAGTATTCGTCTGATAAAGCAGCCTTTTCCAATTCTACAGCTACCTAAAAACAACAGTTACTGTTTGTGATATTATATAATTGATACCAAATGAAAGGCTAGACAATTATATATACCTCAATAAGTGGATCCCGCCCAACAATGGAGAAAACTTCCTCAGCCAATTTTTTTATGATCTTAGCTCGTGGATCATAATTTTTGTATACCCGGTGGCCAAAACCTGACATCTTGCGTTTTCTAGCAAACAAGAATTAGAGAAAATGTCAAGAACTAGAATCTGTACTGAATGAATTTTCACTAAGGTAAAGCAAGAAAATAAAATTGCGAATTCATCTGTTCAAAAAGAAGAAAAAAAAAGACCTATTTTTCACTCCTTCAATGAAATTAGGGATGTTATCCACACTTCCAATCTCATTAAGCATTTTAAGTACAGCCTACAAAAAGAGGCACCACATGAGAGGGAGCAAAAAGTAATTAACTTTAAGGGTAAACCCATTTTATGTAAAGTTACTATGTTAGATTGACCTCATGGCCTATACATCAAAGGTAATTAACTTGCAATTCCAAAGTAGGTCAAATTCCTATTCAATGAAACTGACAAAACTATAAGAGAGAAACAACTAAAATATTTGGAAACAACCTCATTCGCACCGCCATGCAGTGGCCCATAGAGTGCTCCTACAGCTCCCGCAATAGCAGTGTACACGTCCACCCCACTATCAAAGTGTAGCAAAATAATAAGAAAAAGCAGATCACTAAAAAATTGCAATGATTTCTGCACAAACTCTACATACCTTGAAGCAAGGTGCCTTGCCGCGGAAGTAGAGCAGTTCATTTCATGCTCAGCATGTAATATAAAGAGAATATCTAGTACTCGAGCCAGCCTAGGGTTAGGCTTGTACGACCTATGACCCCTACATGCATTTAAAGAAATAAAATAAATAAACAAACAAAACAATAAATGCTCCATTAAAAAAAAAAAATCAACCATTTTTTGTTTTGTTTTTCAGTGCTTTTTGAAAATGCATACTCTTCAAAATGAAAAGAGAGAACACAAAAAAAAAAAAAAAGAACTTACAGTGAATCAAGCATATACAAGAAGTTCTCAGAATAAGAGAGATGGGTTGAAGGAAGAACAGCAGGCCTCCCAGCTAATCTCAGATAAGCTGCAGCAGCAATTGTAGGAGCCTGCAAAGGCAGGAAGAACCAATTTTTTTATATATATATCTAAAAAAAATTAAGTTGAAAGTGAAGTATCTTCCCTGTGATGTTGAAGGCACCAGTTGAGCAAGTAGAGATCTAAACAATTTAATAATTTTTTTTCCAAACGTCAGTCTAAACATTTTGTCTTTTTTTTTTCAATCAGACAACTCAGCTTTTGGAGTTGACAATAAGATACTTGCATCATTTAAGAAGTTCGATAAGATAACTGTATTTTTAGGGTTCACGGTAAGGTCCTCGCACCATTTATGCCAAACAAAACACAGGAACTGAACATCTGAAAGGCCTTATTCAGCTTTTGGTCTCCAAGTTGCTCCTAACACTTGATGTGTAAGCGCTTGTACCTTTGGTGTTTTAGTGCTGGTAAAGGAATCTACTGAACAAAACTAATTAAATGTTTATAGGCGTAAATGAACAAAATTAGGAGCAACATTCAGCAGAAAGTTGGATGTTCAGAACCACTTCCTTTCTCAACTCAAATTAATAAATTTATAATGTGTAAAGTAAAACCTTTGCAAGTATCCGCACAATCTGTTTGTCTCTAATTTGCTTTGACTTGTATAGTCCCTGGCCCTGCCAAAAGAAAAAAGTGAAATATTTACAAAAAAATTGAGAAACTAATATCTAAAATGTGCCTGGTCAGCACTCACCCTGAGTGCAGGATTGGCGTCTGGATGGAACACTGAAAGAGCACTCATTGCACTAATAAGAACGCCCATAGGATGAGCATCATGAGGCATGTTTTGTATTATGTTCTGTTCATAGAAAAAACAAATTTCAAAACAAAAACATTCCATAAGAAATGAAACCTTTCTGGAAGTAGCATTTCCTCGAAAATTAGAGACTTCCAATAATGCTTTTGGAAAAAGACCATACCAGCTCAAGCAAACTCTTTTAATGACTTAATTTAGTTTCCACTTCACTAATTCTCAAATACACACTGCCCAGTTTGAGTTCTTAGGGCCTGTGCTTACAATTTCATGGATTAAAGTAACAATTGAGAGCGAGCAACAATGAAGGAGATAGACCAGATAAAAGAGAGAACATACAGAGACAACATGAGAAAGGGAGAGGGGCACAAAACAGATACAGCACTTTAGGACAAACAGCCAGATATCAGTCTATTCAAATAAACAGTTTAGGTTGTTGCTTCTTGTACCAAACTCATGTTGGAGCAGCCAATTTTGTACTTTATGGGGTCCAAAGGGGCATGCTTATGTTGCTGAATTAAATTTGGATATAATTTTTAAGCACCAACTCCAAAATCCTAGTTCTAGGTTTTTGCTAGAATACAACAAAGAGAAATCATGGCTATTCTTTGCTTTGTGATATGGAGGGAAAGGTGTTCGAGAATTTTCAGAGGAACTGAACAACCTCCAAACTTACTGGTAGAACAAATCGTCTTTGAGTGGCAGACGCAACAGTTTACTGGCTGACACTCTACGCTTAGGACCTTCTTTTGCTCTCGTTTTCTTTTGTTTCTAGATTAGTTTAATTTTTCTTTTCTTTTTTTTGTTTTCGCCTTAGCCACTGGCTTACAGGCTGTAAATACTTTTTATTAATACAAAGATATGGGGCGTGACCCCCATTTTTATTCAAAAAAAAAAACAAATATGCAGCTGAATTAGCGCAAATTCCTAATCCGAACATGTAGAATTTTACATCAATTTTATAAGATAGATAAACGTGCTTACAAGGAGACCCTGAGGTACAGCAGAGTGTTGCGAAATGGCAAATTCCCAATCTGCCAATTGGGTCTCAGAAGGCAAAGTTCCATACACTACAGTAAAGAAAAAGAATCAAATATTTGGTTAAAATACCCTAGGAGTAAGTTATGTAGTACCAAAATTTTTTAGTCAAATACAAAGTTTGCAAACAAACAAAAAACAGTAAACTTCAAGTAGTCAACAATTGATCAAGAAGAGTAGGAGAGTACTGATACGAAACTTACTATTCGTACTTTTGTTGTTATAAGAGAGAACATGAAACAAGGACATCATGCAATATATAATTTGCAAAATTTTGAAACAGATGATATAACATGTCAATAAGATTAACATATTTGGCACTGACTAACCAGACATGTAACACCATGGAAATTTGGAGCATCACAAAAGTTTCCTTTATAGTACTTTACACTTTATAGATTATTTACAAGATTTTTGTAAATTGATTATTCTTTTATTATTAACTTTAATCCTAGTCGAATATTCATACTACAGATCGTTTAATTCTCTATTAGTAGACTTACAAGGCAACCCTGCAAGAATCTAATCTCTGAACTAACAAGCTGAACTAGATGCTCCTGTTCAGGTGAGAACCCCTAAACTAGTATATTTTATCATTGGCATGACTCCAATATCTTCCAATTGGTGTGCTACTGGCAGCCTGGAGAAGTGAGATTCCTCGTATTTATATTATCCATTCAAAGTTGATTCTTTCTGTAATGCTTTACTCAAGGTTGTTAATTAAAATTAACATAATCATTATTTTAAGAAAATTTATCCGCAAGTCAGTCAAGCAGAACTCTAGTTGTACTGTACTGGAAAACCTTATTTAAGAACCAATAAATCTTAACAAGGTTTATCTGGCATCAAGATGTCTATATGTTTTCAAAAATCAAGCACCTACAACACTCAGATGATAAGAGCACGGGTATGGACTAGTACCAAAATAATATAGTTTCTTACCTTCTGATTACACAGTTTCTTGGCTTATTGTCTGTTCAATTCACTTTTATGATCCTCAAATATAAGTAATCCAGACATGATAAAGTACAAAAGAACAAAGAAAATGAATTTTGTACTGTTAAATAGGCTTACTGAGTAAATATGCAACCTCCACAAAGGTACTATTCTCAGCCAACTCCTCAATTGGATAACCTCTATAGCGAAGAATACCCAAATCCCCATCAATATAACTTATAGAGGATCGAACTGGAGCTGTGTTGAGATATCCAGGATCATAAAGCTTAATTCCTTTGTCATTCTTCCCAGTTGTCAGCTGAAAATAAATAAAACAACTTAGCGGATTTCTTCTGAACAAACAATAAAACAAAGCAAAGGTCTTACCTTGTGATATGTCTTGAAACCCATTTTTTTTCCTATTTCATAGAAGATGATTATAATTCTGATACATAGAAAACCCAAGAGTTTTGAAGATTTGAAATGAACATTGCCAGTTTACACCCAGAAGATAAAAGTAATTGATGGTAAAGGTATATTCATCAAATAAAAACTTCCCTGCCTTGATGGGACCATGTTTTTAAGCCTCAGAGTAAAATAAAACAAAGCATGTCAATAAGATGTGTGTCCCTGAGTTCTTATGAAGAGATGTGGTTTTAATCAATTTAACATGAACAAGTTATGTCGTTTTTATTTGGTTTAGTCTTGTTACCACATCTGGCATTTGTTTGCAAAAGTGCGAAATGTAGGAGTTATTTGCCAACAAGGCTATGTACAATTTGCAATAAAGAAAAGAACCTAATATAGTTGGTCCGTCTCGTGTTGGGTTCTCAAATTCAGTTAAAATCTTCAATCAGCATCACACCCAAATTAAAAAAACAAATCAAAATTCGAGAAGATCGTGAGCCAAAAAAAAAAAACCTTCTTAAACTCAGTGGCCTTGATGGCGCCTTCTTCTGACACTTTGACCTCAGCGCGCTTCCCAGTTCTCCAGTCAATGACAGTCAGAGCTCCGGCCAGGTTCGCCGGATCGTCGTCTTGTGCGGAAACGGGAGAAAGCTCAACGATCGGCGTGACATCGCCTGAGAAGGAAGCAGCGTTGAGGTGGCAGGAAATCGCCGTGAGGCGAGCTCTAGCTTGACTCGACTGGTCTACCATCTTTCCCATGTGAAACTTCTCTCCTCTTCTCTTCTCTTCTCTTTTCTTTTGTTTGTTTATCTTTGTAAATTTAGAAAAAATGAACTGTTTGACGGTAGTCAACGAGCTGATCACGAGTCAAAAGAAAAAGGTTAGTTACTTCCTTGCCAATAATATAGGAACTTAGGAAGCGAGAGAGCTTGGCAACCTTCGTTTTCTCTTTCAATAATAATTTTAAATTTAAACGACAAAAACTATAAACTATTCTTCGTATTATTATTGGATTCATTATTCATTCATCTGATTTAAGAACTTTTTAAATAGTATTTTATTTTACGTTTGTTGAACTAAAAACTCTAAAAATATTATCTTATTTAATTTAAATATATATTGAAAATTAGATACAATATTTTATTATTAATAAATGATGTTTGACTAAAAATTATTATTATTATTTTATTTGATAGAGACTCATATTGTCCTGAAAATAGTATAATTGTATTAATTTATTGAACTTTTTTTTTATTGATGAAGAGTATTCGAGAAAGTAAGCATTTATATAAATGAATATAGCAATATCAGAGTGATGTTGTCATTTCAATATTAAAGAGTTAGTCTCATTGTCTGGGAAAAAAATATGAAAGTTATTTAAAGTAAATTCAAAGGGTAATTACTACTTACCATCCAACTTATTGTCATCCAAGCCATCCAAGTCCAGCGCTCTCTTTATTTTTCCGCATCTAACTCAGCAATCCGATCCGAGCGCACCTTCTGATCCGAGCGCTACCTTCCCCTCTCACCCATCGCTACCTTCCCCTCTTCCCTCCCTTCGCTTCAAGACGCGGCTCCCCTCTCCATTCTCTCTCTTCCTTCGTGAGTTTCCCTCACTCTTTTTATTTCCTTCTTCTTTCAGACTTCTTCTTTTCCAGGTGTGAGTCCCTTTGCTCCCTTTTTTTTCTCCTCTCCTTCTTATTGATTTTTTTTTGTTTCTCACTGGTCCTTCCTTTCTTTCTTTTTTCTCTCTATTCTATCTCACGTTATATCTGTTAAATTTATTTCATATAACTGTTCAATTTAATTGTCATTTATGTTCAGTTTATTTGCTCATTTTTATTTTTTATATGAGTCTACATTGTTGTTACATATGTTCAGTTTATTTGATATAACTGTTCAATTTAATTGTCATTTCTGTTCAGTTTATTTGCTCACTTTTTATTTTTTATATGAGTCTACATTATTGTTACATATGTTCAGTTTATTTGATATAACTGTTCAATTTAATTGTCATTTATGTTCAGTTTATTTGCTCACTTTTATTTTTTTATACGAGTCAACATGTGTTGTTATATCTGTTCAGTGTATTTGTTATAACTGTTCAGTTTAATTGTCATTTCTTTTCAGTTTATTTTCTCACTTTTACTTTTTTGTTTGAATTCATATTGTCTGTTACATATGTTCAGTTTATTTTTTATTTATGTTCAGTTAGTTGTTATATCTGTTCTATTTAAGAAGACATGATAAAGTGTGAGGGAGAGGGAGGGAAAATAGATCGCGAGGGAGGAAGGAGGGACGGAAGGGAGGGTGCTGACGAGCAAGGAAGGCGCATTAGGGAGGAAGGGGCACAAGGGAAGAAAGGTGCATGAGAGAGGGAGGGTGCGTGAGGGAAGGGGAGACGCCTCACCCAGGCGCGCTGAAAAATAACGAAAGTCAGAGGGGAGGGAAGGGATTGAATGACGCGGATGGTTTTTTGGTGGATGAGGTTTATCAGTCCTGAATTCAAAGACACCCTAGGCCTAGTCAGAAAGGCTTGCATACATTGTAGGAGCCCATATGACAATAAATTTCCAGCCCATTGAAGAAAAATAATCTTAGGGACAGCTCGTCAGCTCCTTATTCAGATCATGATGAATTTTAATTTGAAGTGGAAAGCTAACAGTCCTAGGTAATTTTGTCATTTTTATCTCCTGCTCCCGTACCAATGGATGCATGCGGTTCACCATACTTTATTCAGAAATGTTAATTGATATTTTTTGTATTATTTTTTATTGTTACGAGGTTTCCTTTTGTTTTTTAATCATATGTTCGAAGAAGATAATTGCGCACCATACTTTGTCTCAGTATCTATACGCTTGCTCCAAGATGTGGGACTATTCTTTTTTTAATGCTTCAAAAAGAATTATTTACTGTCAAAAAAAGGGATCCACCTGTTAGGGAGGGTATCCTCTGCCAACCTTTTGAGGTGGGTAGAGGGCCAACTCTTGATCCGAGCCGTTCGATCTAATCTCGACGGTTAAGATTTTTCGAGCCTATTAATTTCAGTTACATGCACGGTGCTCCCTTAACCATTGAGATTAGATCTAACGGTTTAGATCGAAAGTTGTCACTCTACCAACCTTAAAAGGTCGGTAGAGGATGTGATTCCCACCTGTTATGGCTCCCTAAATTGGAATCACATCATCTGCCAACTATTTATGGTTGGTAGAGGGCCAACGTTTTATCTAAACCGTTAGATCTAATCTCAATGGTTAAGGGAGCCCCGTGCATGTAACCTAAATTGATAGGCCCGAAAAATTTTAACCGTCGAGATTAGATCTAACGGCTCGGATCAAACGTTGGCCCTCTACCAACCTCAAAAAATTGGTAGAGGATACGCTCCCCCCTAAATTATGGGTGAAATAACCTCGCAAAAAGGTTTTCTCCCATTCATGTAGACAAGGTGCTTACAATATAATAAGAAACACTTTTTCTCTTTTTGTTCTTTTTTTTTTTATTGTGACGAGGTGGCCTACAAATATGGATCATTTTCGGGCAATTAGATTAGATAAATATTAAAAGCTTATGGATTCAAACTTCAATAGAGGTGCATAAAAGTAAGAATCAACTATGGTAAATGATAATATCTTGAGTGGAGGTTGCAGATTTGAAATACAAAGAAAATATTTCTAGGGATGTATAAAATCCGACAAAAATAAGCAGTTTTAATATTCAATTCTTATTAGCATATTGAACCTTAACCTCTTAAACAATATCGAATTAATATATTACTTAACAGTTAACAAATAGTCAATTTGAAATTTATTTTGAAAATTATCAACAATAAAAATCGACATTTCTACTCTTACAGCTATGTGCTTATGTTCCAATTGTTAATAATAAAAAAGAACAAAATCCATATACTATATAAAAGATTTGTTAAGAAAGAATTCATTGACAATGGGATTTCTATGACAAATTTGACAATGAAAAAAATATGTTTTAGGTTTCAATATCGACCAACAACCAATTCATAAGGTAGCACGTCAATAATTTTTGTTCTTTTATTTTTTTTACTTTAATTGAAAATCATCATCACAAATTCCCACCCTTAAAATAATCACTTAACAATTAAAAAATTTAACATTTTGAATGCAAAGGATCGAACAACGGTGATAATCACATCCCAAAACAATAATGAAAAATTGCACAACAAGATGATAAACAAAAAACACAAACCAAAAGTAAAATGCACCACATCTTTCTTTCCTACTATTGAAAACAATTAATATTCCTTTCCTAACATCACAACCATACAGGAAAAACAAGCACCAAAAGAGCATGCTACTATTACCATCGATTCAACCCCATTAATTACAAGAGCCAAGCCTAGTTCTAGCGCTGTCAATTATGTGCCGTTTCGCATGTTTTCGTTCTGTTCCGTTCTGTTCAAATGAACAAAAAATGAAAGAGGAAATGAGTTTTCTTATTGAAAATGAAACGGAAACGGAATGAGATTTTGTAAATGTTACTAAAACGAAGAGAAAAAAACACGTGTCCTGTTTCGTTGACTAAAACAGAACGAAAACAGGTATTCCGTGTTCGTTTCATACGTTTGACAGCCCTACTTAGTTCTAGGCCTGTTTAACGTTTACAACGGCAACGAAATGACCCATTCCATTCCATCAACAGTATGCCCTTTTCATTTCGTTTTTCATTTCGTTTCAGCAAACGGTATGCCATTTCATTCCGTTATTCGTTTCGTTTAGACGGAACGGAACGTAACAACATGTTTTTACACTAAAAATAGCAGTATTTGTTGAAACGGAAGCGAAATGGCTCGTTCCGTCTCAGCAATGGTATGACCTCTCATTCCGTTTACCGTTCCGTTTCAAAAAATGAAATGAAATTTGGTACCGTTAGCCGTTCCGTTTAGACGGAACGTGCACGAAATACGGAATACGGTATACCCTCGTCACCCCTATTTAGTTCAAACTCATTCAATGAGACAATGAACCGTGGTCTAGTCCATCTGGTCAGAACCCAAACTAGACTAAGCCCCACCCCACGTGCGAGTCATGTAATAATAGATATGTTTTTAGATTTGTTTCCTTGACCATGAAATGAAAATGAAAAATGAATACACTGTTATATGCTTTTGGCACCATCTCCTTGCATCGCTCTCACTTTCCTTTCCTAACAAACCAACCAGGTAGCAGTAAACCACCCGTGCAACCTGCCACTTTATTATCTCTCTCTCTCTCTCATTTGCATTGTTGGTTTGCCTTTTGCGGTGTTTCCTCAATAGTTCGTGGCGCGGAGATTTCTCTGTTGCTTTGCCTTTTTTCTTGCTTGTGTCTTTCAATTGGTACTTCCCTCTCAGCTGTTTCATTATCTTGGATCAGTTGGCAGTTGAAATTATAATTACGCAAACACAAAATGTAATTAGGAAAATCTTTGCAATAGGCATTAAGTCCTGTACATATTAGTTTTATATATGTCGACTAAAAAATTGATTCTATCTACTATCAAAATAAGAGAAGGATGTGTACAATTATTTTTATTAATGGTGGACGATATTATAAAAAAATATTAAAGGAATGCACATATTGTAATATATAAATGTATGTTAGAACTAACTTAAAAAAAAGAAAAGAAATAATTAACAAAAGCACTTAGAGAGATCATCTGCCAACCACAAAAGAAAATTGATCAAAAAAGTTAAATTCAAACCAAATGGAAATGGTTGGTCTGTTACCCCTCTTAATTTCCAGTAAGACTACTCCTTTTTATCAAATTATTCCTTCCAAAAACTTTGAAAATTCCTTTAATTGTTTGTGCCATATATTGAAAATTTTAACAGTACCTGGATTAATTTCGATGGTTTACTAACTTGAATCAAAGAACTTTATTTACAAATTTTCATCAAGTCTGTTTTATGCATTTCAATCGAATTTAAACAAAAATTTAAGTGTATTCCAGTTATGCCCTTCGCAGGAGAATATTTTTTTATCAGAAAAAAACAAAGCTTCAGATGCATTACAACATTAACTATTTAACTCCACCTTTAATAAGTATAATAACTCATTCTCTGTCACGTCTTTTTTCGAGTTAGCTTTTTGCTGTGCTGTGTACATTTCGTAAATAGTTCCTGCCAGAGCTCTCATTGTTTCTTCTGCCATTTTCTTGTACACCCCGTAGGTTTTCTGATACATGTCCACTTGGAACCTTTTTTTTTTTTTCCCCCTTTTTGCATCTGAAATGAGGCAACGATTTAGTGTACCGGATCATTTTTAAATCTTAGTCAAAATAAAGGTTGGCCTTTCGATATTTTTTTTTTATTGTGAACAGTTATATTATGAAATCGAACGTATATTTTTTTGGATTTTAGAAAACGTAATTTAAAAAACAAATGAATAATATTAAAAATATATAAAAATCTACTTAATTCATTGAAGGGAAAAAATTAGTGATAACGTCCGTCATATTTTTGTACTTAAATCCGTCCTTATTAAGAGATTTGAATCATTTGATATGCCGAACTCAAAAGGTTAATGAAGCTAAGTACAAAGTTGACAAACTATATACAATGTTTTTAATACCCTACCGGCCATCAAACCGGCGAGGAGGACGGTATGCGGTTTTACCGGTTCTACCGGTTTGTGCCGGTAAATACCGGTTAAAACTGATTTTAATATAGTACATATATTTTACAAGCAACACATTCGTATGTGAGCTATAGGCACAGTGGATAAGGCTCTTGGTTGCCACCCTATTTGCTTGGGTTCGATTCGATTCACCGAAACCTTTAATTTTGAATTTATACTTTGCACGTGGCCATGTGGGTGGAGGCAGTAGGCTCCATCTTTATCTTTATTCATAAAAAATTTGAGTGGAATGAGTGGAATTCCAACGATAACGTGGGAAAGATAAAACCGGATACTGAAATTTTCCGATATTTCCGGTATTTGACCGGTATTCGCCGGTATGTAGAGAGAACGATTTTACAACAATTCGGATATTACCGGAAATTACCGGTATCCGGTCCGGTATTGAAAACACTGACTATATATGCCCAGCTATGCAAAAGCCTTATTTGGTGCATGGTGCTGGACTATATGGAATGAGAGAAATAGTGTGTTTTTTAGGGACAAGGAAAATACATCCTTCTACAATATTTACATAAATACTTTTAACTATTTCACTAATTGGACCGACTTGAAAACAGACATGGAAAAAAGCTTCATGGATCTGACAAAGAAACAGGAACAAAGAAGAGCAATGGCTCCACTGATGACATATCTTCTACCTAGATGCTGCTCTCACTTTTATTTTACTTCTTTCTTTTGACACTGGAAGCTTTGACGGTGGTTTTCCTTTCAAGGGCATCATCAGTTAAACTTGTATGTTTGTTATACTGTTAGTCTGGTTGTGTGATGTTTAGATACTGAGTTGGAAGAAAGCCCTTAGCCATGTTTGGTAGAGGATTAAAGGTGGAGTAACTCATTTAATCTATTTTTATTCCACCAAACATGATTTAAATTTGGTGGATTAGTGTGGAGTAAGGGTAAGTAAATTACTCTACCATTTTAGGTGGAGTAAAGTTACTCCACATGATTAAGAATGGTTCTTATTATTTATCTACTTTTACTCCATCTTTTCATAGCAAACATGAAAATTAGAGAAGTAAAGTGGATTAACTATTTACTCTTCCTTAAGGGTGCGTTTGGATAGGTGTGGGAAGAAGGGAAGAAGGAAAGAAGTGGGAAGAAGTATTGGGAAGTGTGTAACTTTGTGAAGAGTTTGAATTGTTTATAATTTTTTTTCTTTCCATCTTCCTTCTTCCTCTTCTTCTTTTCTCATCCAAACGCACCCTAAGGCTTACTTCTAGTCCTCTTATATGTACTTTGAACCTTTTATAAATGAAAAAGCTGTTCCCTGCTTGGGGGAGCTTTTGGATAAAAAAAGAAATTGGGTCTAACTGAGACGGAAAAATAATGAATGCCGCGCGGATTGAAAAGCTAAACTGTTGAGTGTTGAATCCTGAAAAGTGAAAGTTATTTATTCAAACAGGGTAGATTGGAAGGAATTAGTGTTGCATATTTGCATGTACTGCATATAAGACCATTTTTGCTCATTGACGAAGGTCGCAGTCGCACCGAATTTAAACGCGCAAGGCCATATAACACCGTGAAAACCAAATTTGTACATGTCATACATACATAAAAGGCCATAAAAAAATGGATACTGTTGATCCACATACTTCTTTTTTTTATCTTACGTGGCCTATAGAGAAGGTGTAGCGGATCAAAATAATTTTGGGGGGCGTTTGGATGGGATTGGAATAAGAGGGAATTGTAAATTCTCAGAATTTCATATGCCAATTTTATTATAAACAATTCAAACTCTTCACAAAGTTACACACTTCCCAATAAATTTATGCCTAAAATTGCAAATTCTCCAAATTCCTACAACATCCAAACGGCCCCTAGATTTATATAGCACTCGCTACATGATATATACAAAGTTTAGGTCACAGAATGCCGATAAAAATAAAATAATTTTTGGATCTTCTGTGGAATGGGTCAAACTCGTGGCAGGTCATTTGGGTTGGAATTATGTTTAAATTCTGCTCGCTGCACAAATGGAAATATGCATGGAGCATGTAAATCACCCAAATTCATATAATAATGGTTTTTTTTTTTACAATCTTTCTGGCGAGATATTTTATTTAAGAAAAATATCTGAGATGACATGGATTCAAATATCTGAAGGTGATAAATTTGTTATGGTCAAAAACTTTACGCAAGTTGGTAAAGCTTTATCGATACTTTTCTTCTCCCATAGTCCCATGCACATATTCTCCTCGTCAAAGAACACAGGTCAAAAGGTTTAGGGTTGTTGTGTTTGCCACGTTCATAAACAGCTTTGAGTCAGCTTTCTAGCAGAACATAAATATATGACTCTGCGGATTATATTTTTTCCATCTGAATTTTGATTTTTAAGATTTTGGGCTTTAACTAAAATAAATTTAATTGAATTGATACATTTTACTTCGTCGTTTAAGTTGAGATTGCTTTCATATTTTTTATGTTGACTAATTAAAATAAATTTAATTCTATTTATTTGTTCTATCTCATTAAAATGTGAATCTTAAAGGTTTAATTTTATGGATATTAAGGTCTCATATTTCATTCAGATAATGGTAGCATATTTATTATTCAATCAAAGGTTATAGAGGGTTTCCTCTCGGATTTCATGAATTTACTAAACTCTTTTGTATGTTCACTGTTTCGTCAAAAATTGAATGTGGAAAATATTTATTTTGTTACTTCAGTCCCTCAAAGAATAAAAATTTTCAATGTTTTCCATTTACTCAGTTTGTTTCTCCAATTCCGTTTCAAAAAGCAAAAAGCAAGAAAATTTAAATTCTCGATTCAGCACAAATAAGTTTTTTTTTTAAATTTATCATAGACGCACTAAAATTTAGATTCTAGTAGTACGATTACCCATGTGTATATGATATATGTGGTAATTTATAAAAAGAAGCAAATTAAACAATTTTTTTTAAAACGAGGAAGAGATAATTGTGCGACTAGCTAGAGTGGTAACATTAAGATAAGGAAGACAATATGCCAAAATTGGATAGACGAAAGTATGGATGGCGTGGGGTTGAAATGCCTTTTGCATTATACCTGATTAGTCAGTATTTTAGTCTTAAATTTTAGTTGTCCAAATTTCAATTAGTCAAGAAATATTGGTCTACACATTACAATTTTGTTGAAAATAACATTTATATTTGCTAATATTTTATTTATTTATTTTTAATAGGGAGAAACCAATTATTCTATAAAAAATGAAAATATTTAAAATCAAAGAATTTCTTACTATCGCCTGCGTTTGGATCGTTGGAAGAAAGAAGAAGAAGAAGGAAGAAGAAGAAAAAAAATTATAAACAATCCAAACTCTTCACAAAGTTACACACTTTCCAATACTTCTTCCCACTTATTCTCTTTTTCCCACACCTATCCAAACGCACCCATCCATAAAATAATAAAAAGCATTTAAATTTTGAATATCTATAAGCTATGCAATATAGAACGCTTGAGTTTTCACTTTTCACAATCCAAATCTAAAACCAAAATACCACTCTGCTCGACTTATATTTGCAAGCCTAGCTAGTACATTTTATTTCCGAATCTTATGTTTCAATCGGTTTTAGAAAATATAACTAAACAAGCATTCTTATTTTGTGTTCAAATAACTCCGATTTTTTTTTTTTTGTGAGTACAAATATATTCATTTTTTTCTTTTTGTCATATTTTAATTCATTTATTATTTTTTCTTCCTCTTTTTTGGGTTTTGTCTTATGCCCGGAAAGCACAATAAAGATAAATTCGGTGTCTGAGACGTGCATGTGGTGCTCCCCACGAGTGGATGTGACACATGACTATAACTCTTTTTACGTAGTACCTTATTTACGAACCATAGCTCTCTTCACACTTTGACAAGTCGTCTGCCATGAAGAAATTACAGCGATATACTGACTTGATGAGTGAAGACGGTGAACAGTAAAAATTTATTTATCCAACTATGCATATGATGATATGACAACTAAATAATTGGTTGTCTACAGTATAGATGAGTACAAATTTGTTTTCTACAATCCTGTTGTAAAAAAAAAATTATTTGTGCATGGTAACTGTCCTAACAATTAACTCCGTCGAGCAAAGCTAAATTCAATGCATTGGACAGAGGGCATCCGTCCAATGCGTCCATTTTTGTATTGAGTCTCAAATGTCGATTCAAACCGTTCGATGTAATTTTCGTATTAAAATCTGGTATGAAATTGAATTTTATATTTTTTCCAAAATTCTTTTACTATTTTTTCAAATTAAAAAAAATATTATTTTAAACGGTTTGTGAATTGGCCTTTAACTTGCTCTTATTAGTAAAAGTTGGAAGTTATTTTAATGTTGTAAATTTAATATCGTACATACTAGATACCAAGTATAACATGGAATTATGGACACACAAAATTTATTAATTTAATAAAAAAATAACTTTATTGAAGGCAAAGTATTTGATGTGACTAGGGGCCGGCTAAAAAAGAAATGTTATCTTTTAGCCATGAAGTATTTGATGTAACTTTATCAATTTAATATGGTCGTATTTCTATTAGTAGAAAGATCATTAAATAATAATAATAATAGAAATACGACCATGAGATCGATTTAACCCACGTTCAAGATAACATTTCTTTTTAGCCCCTAGTCACATCAAAGAGTTGGCAGCGTCACTCACCGTCAAAACCATGTCCTTGTTCACAGGACCCAAATGTATGGAAGCAATAATAATTCACTTTAAGCTGGAGCTAGTTTATATAACATATTCGTGTATGATATGGGGCCTGGTCATAGAATCCTACGACAGAGGCAAACCAAGGACACGTGAAGAAACATGAGGCATCTGGGGCAGGTTTTGAAGCATCAAAGAAGGGTTCATATCTACTTTTGCCTCTGTCCGAACCAGATTCCTTCAATGTGAGAATGCTACAAAGGTGCAACCTAGTGAGGGTTTGGGATCTTTCAGCTTGGTGTTATGGTGTATGGATTTTAATTCAACGACCGAGATAAAGTGAGAGTTGGGATCCTCTACAATCAATGTCAGAATAGCAAATTAGCAAGGCCGCCTGAATTATTTGAGTTGAAGAAGTCTGGTTTGGTCATCAAAAGAAATTGTATTCGATCTGAGAATGGAGGGTCCAGATTTATTAGGATTGAAATCTTCTTAAAAAATGATGAACCTTGAACGGTGCAGACGTGCAGTAAGCCTAGATCGGAGGCAAATAGTAAATAATGATTGCTTTTCTTAAAACACTTTTTATTTGAATTTATCATTTGGTGAATTATTTAATTATTTTGTAAGGTAACTAGGAAAAATTATAGACACTTTTTTAAGCTCATAAATTAGGAAACGAAAGTAAAGCAAGGAAATTGCTCTCATCAAGATTGTTAAAAATATTAAATATCTTATGCAAAACTAATTAAATATATTTGCACAATTACTTGACGCTTTCAGCCTGCTAAGTAGATTAGATAAAATTGGGTCACCTCAGATTTTGTGCAGCTTTCTTGCATGCCATATTTTAAGATTATAATGTGATACAATATGAGCATATGTCTGATATAAAGTCATTTGTATTAGTTATTTATAAGAAGAAGCTTAATATAAACCAAAACGAGGGATTACTCCCTTTATTTTAACAACAACACATGAATAAAGAGTCTGAAAACTTATGTTACACCATAGACTAAAAATCGCTACTTGACCTTTCTAAAACCTTAAAATTTTCTTAAATTTAAATTTTAGCATTATACATTAATTGGGTCACCATAAAATTTCGTTAAAATTATGTATCATGTCCAAACAATACTGCTCTCATTTACTAAATATATCATGTCCAAAACAAAAACAAGTCTTATCTAGGTCAATGGAATCATCCTACGACTACAAGGCAGTGATTTACCTCACAGAAGTTAATATGGCACGAACAATATAATAACAATTACCCTCACAAAGTCACAATACTAAAATTCAGGACCTGATTTTCCACGGGCATAGAAATACAGTCAGACCGAAGAAACTCTCAAATTTCCAAGATCATTTTATTGTTAAATAATAGCACAGATTTGAAAAATAAAATGAGACTGCAATTCCCAAAATTTGGTCGGGTCGTTTACCTATTCAATCAATCGGTATGGGCCTACCCCAAGTTACGGTACTGTACCGCCCACTTGGGTCCAATCAGTTAAATGGTAACTTGGCGACCAGAAAATTAAAGCTAAGAGGTTTTGTGCATAAGCCCTTGGATTATTCAATATTAGTTTATATCAAGTTGAGTGTAAACTAGATTTACTGACCGATACAAGTAGTTCATAATGAAATTGTCTTTCTTTTTTTTTTTGTCAGTTCCCACAAAGATGTTGTCTTAACACTATATTGGAATGTTATTAAAAAATTTATCGAGAAATATGTTTTATACATATATGAATGATTCTTACCGTGTCAAAACTCATCAGTGCAATTTTAAAAGTTCTCTCTAAATACAGAGTGCTAATATTATAACTTGTTTAGTATGGTCCCTGCCCAGATTTGAATTCCTAAATATTTTATTATTTTAAGAAAACATATCAAAGGCGGATTGCAGATGCAAACTATAAAGAACTCTCCAGGGAACCTTAATTTGAGGAAAATATAACAGGACAAATTTAGTACCATAAATCTTAAATGGTGTTTTGAGAACCACCTAACGCTGTTCAACACAATTGTCTTTCTCTTATTCTTGAATAGTAGAGGCGAAGGCCCGAAGCACGCAATAATTGGGGAAAAAAAACAGAGTCAAAAGAAAAGAGAGAGATCAGTAATAGCAAATAGTGCAGAAAATACTGTGCTACTGCTAAGAAAATCTAAATTCAGATCCGCTGCCGCGCGACACAGCGTGTCGCGCGGTACGCTGGCCGTCTGATTAAGATCCAATGGACAAGGTAGCCCCGTGCATGTAACCTAGATTGATAGGCCCGTAAAAATTGAACCGTTCGATCAAGATCAGACGGCTCGTAGTGCGCTACACGCTGTGTCGCGCAACAGCAGAGTCGGATTGAAGAAAATCTGTTTCAAAGACCAAAAACAGTTGACAACAAATTGCCTTTAATCAGCGCTGATACAGTGTTACTATTATAGTATAGACTGGATCACTGGAACCAACAGTAACAAAATACCAACTACCCAGGAGCAATTGCTTGCAGCTCATGTTTACTATTATAAAGTGTTGTTAAACTATTAACTGGTCAAAAGGAAAATGAAATTACCTGTTACCAAATTGCCACATATATTTGTTCATTTGCCCTGTACAAACCTACTCCTTATAAAACAACAAAATTTATCTGGGACTTGTGCAGTTCAGTCACTGCTCTGGAAATCATGCAGTCAATTTTACTACATGTTCATTTCAACTAGTATTTCAGGATAAGCAATTACTACATATTCTGCAAATCCACAAGATGTAACGCAATGGAAATGTAGTACATCTTTACTGGGAAATTAATACATACTCATTCAATCAGCATTTTCAGATTAGAAAGTTGAAGCATACACACTGGACACTTTTCAGATAAAACAGAAACTAAGCATAGTCAAAGAAAAACGCAATAATACATAAAGAATGATGTTTGAGCACCTATATCACTGCAATTTCTCGTTATCACAAGTTCAGACTTCAGAACCTTATGACATTAAAACCAAAATTTGAGAATAAATATAAATTAAACATAATAATACCTTCCAAGTTGGAATCAATACTTTGTGCATCAACACTGCAAGAATTATGGTGCTGGAGACGTTTATCATGTTGATAGATAGCATCATTTTTTTTAACTACATTAGAGTAAGTACAATAACATATCCTCTCAATTTCATCACTGATGGCTCTTAACCAAAATCTAATTGTCAAATAACCAAGAGTACCTGAAGCTCTGATCATGAGGAAACAAACTTTAATTGGTGCTTGCTTTCGGCTTCCAAAATATTGTAAACTTCATGTAGGCCACTCTGGAGCTACTAGTGTCTAGTCAGGGAGCATAATTTTTCATTAGGAGCTATTAAAAGCTTCATATACAAGGGGCTAAGGGCATACACTGACAAATATAACAAACAATGAGCCTTCCTGAAGAAAATTCGAGAAAGAAAACAAACTTAAATTGTTCAAATTAAAAGGGAAAAAAACTGCACAAAATTTCAAGGTAAAAAAAAATCAATATTACACACTTTATAATATTGTTCACAGTAGATAACAACACAATCCCCAAAAGCCCAATGCACCCATTATATTAGAACAGATTCCAAATTGACAAAAGCCTAAAATCCTAATTGAACCGCCATTACTCTCATTCTCCACAGCAGAATTCAAACTGGTGCCGGTACTACTGGCATTACCCCCACACAAGCCAACTCCAACATCTGCTCGGTCATAATACCCATCTGACCCGTTTATGCACAAGCCGGTATTCCCGCTCAAATCCAAGTTTCTACCAAGCCTTTTCACAAATCCAGCGGTGAACGGTACCACCCCATTCAACATGTTTCTACTGAGATTCAAGTGGTACATCTTCCCGAGGTTGGTTAAGCCGACGGGTATTGCTCCAGTTAACTTGTTGTTCTCTAACGAAAGAGTAGACAGATTAGTTAACAATGTAAAACTAATGGGTATTGATCCTGAATAACCCGAATTTGCTAGACGAAGCTCTTGCAACCTTGTTAAGTTTCCAATTTCAGACGGTAACGGTACAAACATAGGGTTATCATCCATGATGAAATATTGTAGATTGTGAAGCTGGTAAAACCCATTCGGCAACTTCCCACTCAATTTATTGTTGTTTAATGCCAGGAATGAGAGGTACGAGAGAGACCGAACTGCTTCTGGTATAGTACCACTAAGCTTATTGGAGCTCAAATCCAATTTTTGAAGCTGACCCAAGTTACCAATTGATGTCGGTATTGATCCTGAGAGGAAGTTATAGCTGAGATCAAGACCAGCTAGGTTTAACAACTGACCTATATGTACTGGTACTGCACCAGTCAGTGAATTGTAGCTCAAATCAAGATGTACGAGAGAGGTTAAACTTGTTATGGAATCTGGTATGTTACCAGAGAAGTTGTTCTGAGAAAGAGTTAGAACCTGAAGAGATTTGAAAAAGGAGATTTCAGCAGGTATCCTACCGGTCAAAGACGGGTTCGACTTCAAACTTAGCTGTTGCAAAGAGTTATATGAGTTAGGAGAAGTGTCATTCAAAACAGGAAAAGAGAGAGAGGTTCTTCTGTTGTTGAAACAATTTAATAAGAAGAGAGATTGAAGGTGAGGCAACGTAAAAATAAGAGAAGGGAAGGTGGCATTCTGCATGCATTTTGGGTTGGCACCAAACCCAAAGTCAAGTCGAGTAACATGTAAGAAATTATCAGAACCGGGTTTGCACTCGATACCCGGCCAGGATTGGCCTGGGGAGCACGGGTCTGGATTGGAGACACGCCAGTCACGGTCAGACGACATGGATTCCATGACTTGGAATGAGGTTTCTGTTTCGGATGGTTGCATGGTCAAAGTAGAGAGAGAAAAAGGGAGGAGAGAGAGAATGGGGACGAGGACAAGGAGAAAGGTGGCCATGGTTTAAGCGAGCTGTCTGGCATGAAGAGAAGAGAGGGAGTGTATAAGAGCTTGAGAGAGAGAGAGATAGAGAGAGAGAGAGAGAGAGAGAGGTGATGTGATATGATAGGATGGGGAGGTGGTGGGGCCTGGGGTGTCGGGTGTGAAGTGAAGAGAAAAAAAGGAGGGTTCTTTTTTTTCTTTTTGGAGACAAGACAAATGTATGGTCCGAGTCAACAAGAAGAGTGGTTGTGTTTGGATCAGCAGTGCTGGTACGTACGGGTGCATGTTTGGTGATTGTTGAGAGATGACACTAGATTAAGATTAGTAAATAAATAAACGATAATAATTGTAAATTAGGGAGAAAAAAATATAGGAATTACCGTAGTAAAAATTAGGGAGATGTGTACCAACGGTACTCCTGACTCCTGTCGATATATAAGATGTATGTATGTATGTTATGTACCAACTAGGGAATTGCCTACTGGCATAATTTAAAAAAAAAATGAGAAATTTGTTTATGCATAGGAAAAAACTGAAGGATGAAAACGAAATTCCTTTCCATATCCCCCCCCCCCCCCCAACACACACTGACACACACACGCACACAAAACCCTTGACAGAAGCTGTCAAAAAATACTCGTATAAAAAAATATTATTTGGGCTGAAGAAAACCAGGCCAATTGGGCTCAGTACTAACTGAATAACTGATCTGAATCAGAAAATAAACTCAGAGCTGTTTCTCCCCGTGACAATCTGTTATTGCTCATCTCTGTTTTTGGTACTTAAAATTCCTTCAAGTATCTTATTTTCATTTGTTTTATAATTTTAATTGATATACCATTAATGCATTTTAGAGCTATCAATTTAGAGGAAAAGTTATCGTTGGCATGTCCGGTAATACTCGTTTAATTGAATGTTTATTATCCGCTAAATAATAATACTGTAGAAAAAGGCAAAATTCTGAGGTGTGTTTAGGCGTGCTCCACAATTAGGGGTTATGAGAGGAGGGAAGGTGAATTGTTGGTGACTGAACCCGCTCGAGTGAGTTAACCTTGCTCCACGGACCACAAAGGAGGCGAAACAGAATAAAAGAGGAACAAGTCAACCCTGATATGTAATCCCCGAATTTGGGGTGAGGTTGGTCCGCCTCCCGTTCCTCTTCTTTTTATTTGTGGAGCACATCCTTAGTATTTTACAGAGGCATTATTGGAAGCGCTTTATCTCCCTCTTTCTCTACCCAGCATGTTCGTTTCAATCAGAAGCATTTCTGGAGAAGCAAGTACTACATGTTCTACAAGATGTTAGCACATAAAAATCTAATGTATCTGTACTGGGAAATTGATACATTAGATTTTGTTAGCACATAAGCAAGGGGGGAAAAAAATTAGTTTATTGGTTCAAACTCTGAAGCAAGGGGGGAAAAAAATTGGACAAAAACTAATATTAACAGAAAATAATAATAATACTAACAAAACAAAAAGTTTATTGGTTCAAACTCTGAAGCAATACTTCTTGCATCAGCACTGCGAGGATTGTGCCGGTGGAGATATTTATCACATTGACAGCATCATTGTTTAACTACATTCAAACAAACACAGTAACATATCTTATCAATTTCATCACCGACAGCTTTTAATAAAAAGTAGTTGTGAATTAACCAATATAATTTGAGACAAAGTAAAATACTAACCCATTGAAAACCTTCTTTATCTTGTAGAACCGCCCCGATATAGCTTTCCGCAAAATTAGCAATTTGAGATGCTATCACACAAACCACAGCTTGCGGTATATCAACCTTCAGTAAAAAATGTGTTTTATCACAAACTGCACAAGAAATTGCAAATAATAACCAACTAGTGTGTTTCGGGCTATTCATGTTCTTTTGTGTTTGTAATTCTGGGGCTTCAACTTTTGTGATCAAGAGTCAAGACAGCATAAGTTATAGGCATTCAAATTATTTGCTACATCTGCTGCTTGACAATTAACAACTGCAAACAATGAAAGGAGGGAAAAAACATCTTTCTCTCGGAAATTAATTGTAAGAATTTGAAAAGAAATATACTAATAAACTAAGCTAACACTTTGCTAACTATTAATATAGTTCTTGCTTCAGAAACAGGAATATAGAATTGCAAGTATCTAAAATTCAGAATTCCTACTTAGCTAATGGTTGGGCGGAGGTGCAATTTGGAATGCACAAAATGAATAAATGAGAAGTGTTTGGTTTTATTTCAAAATCCAGTTAAGATAAAGGTTTGATTAATAACACACCAGATTTAGCGACATGAACGACAGAATTATTGACCACAGGAAGTAAGTAATTCAAGAAAGAGACCTCGCCAAGGTAAAAAGCGATAGCAGAGAGCAGGATGGAAGCGAAGAAACCAGCAACGGTACCTTCAATGCTAACAGCCCCCTCAGTACCCCTCGGAACAACTTGAAAGTTTGTCACAAGGTACCTGCTCTAAAGACAAAAAGGAAAAAAATTATATACTCTGAGAAATAATATTGTCAATATATTCCATATTTTGGTACAGTCAGTACTGTTCTGTTGTTTTTGGCTATAAATTGATCTCAGTTTGATTGCACATCAGAGAGATCACATGAAGCTAAATCTGGCTTAAGAGAGAGCTGGTTATTGCTAAGGCCTTGATTTGAATCCAACATTAAGACAAAGTTGATACTTTTCAGATTAGTCAATGTGAACCTGTTAAATTAATAAGTTACCAATAAAAATGGTTCCAACTTAAGGCAAAAAAAAGTTAGGTACCAGCACATAAAACTTACGCTGTCTTGCCATAAGCCTTTCCAATTTCACTGGAGGCAGTGTCACTCAACTTTGTACAGAAACTGGCAACAAAACCCAGTCGCCAGAGCCCCGCAAAAGCTTCCCCTCCGATACCAAATATCGTCAGAAGAGCGCACACACAGCCGGCCATACCAGAACCCACCACACTCCCAGGCCCCCTTCTGCCTCCTCTCTTCTCTGCCACTCCCATTGCCTCTTTCTGTGCTATTTTGAGCTTCGTCACAGCTGTTCCCTGTTCATCTAATTAAATTTTAATAATAAATCAAGGAATGACAAACCATCCTAAAATTCTGAATACCCAGTATTAATTTCAACTAACCAGAACGAAATAGGATGCGACGAGAAGAAACCCGGACGACCCAAAAGCGCGCCACGTGAGAGTTCCAAGAAGGAACGCAGCTCCAATTCCGGAAATGGAGAGTCCAGTGGTTAAAATCGGGGAGCCCAGAATGAAGATGACGAGATTGCTGCCAATGGAGGATTGCCACGTGGGAGGAGACGCTCGGAAGAGATCGAGGAGGGTTGATTGGAGCTCGGGGAGGTTGGAAAGAGAAACAGCGTTTAGGGAAATGGAGGGGGTGGGAGTGTGGAGACGACTGGAGAGGAAGCGGGGGCGAGGTGAGAAGAGGGGTTTAGAGATGAGAGGAGAGAGAGGGAGAAGAAGTCGTGAAGCCATTGGAAATGGAACGGCTTGGAAGAGTGAGTGGATAGTGGAGACTGCGCTTCGACTTGGCGCCTTGGCGGATCTATTCGACTATTCCTCGACGGATTCGACAACAGGAGGATTGCATTTGATAAAAATAAAATAAAAGCAGGGGCGAGATTGACAAAAGTTTTAGGAGGGATTATTAATTTAGGGAAAATTGGATGTATTATGTATACTTCTCAAATCATAGCTAATTGGAAAAATTCCCTCTAATTTTTAGATCTAGAAATATCCCCTCCAAACATACATAACATACCATAGATATTTACCCTTTTTCACTTTCTTAATTATGAAATATCATTTTTAGAAACATTTACATGAAAATGCCCTTTGATTATGACGATTTAATTGTTCATCTTCCTTCTTTGTTCTTTCTCGTTCTGTTTAATCGGAAACAAATATACAACATTACTAGACGATTTTGTTTCCTTCATTTACGAAGTTTTCCTAAAGGTTTATATCCTTTTGCCAAATATACATTATAAAGCTAGGCAAGTGAGAAAGAAAACTTGAAGTCAAATTTCATATTTTCTTTTTCTTTTTGAATAATTGTACGTGCACAATAGTAATTCATCTTTCACTCAAACTATAGGAGCTGTTTGGATCACTTAGGAATAGGAAGAATTTCCAATTCTTAGGCATAAAGTATTGGGAAGTGTGTAATTTTGTGAAGAGTTTGGATTGTTTATAATAAATTTATGTCTATGAATAGGAAATTCTTCAAATTCCCACTTGATCCAAACAGCCTCATAAAAACTTGGAAAACACATTTTGGAATATAAGAAGAGAAGCTAATTCCTCCATTCAATAGTCTTTTAACCGTCCTTGCGTATTCGACCAAAAAAGGATTTTGAAGATATGCAATTTTGTTAATCTAAATCTAAAATATATATTAAATCTCATGGTCGCTATGCCGCATTGCATTATTTTTTATTTTATTTTATTTTTTACATTTTTTATAATTAAAAATATTTTCTATTAAATATATTAAAAATAGTCCTACCAATCATTTTTAATGTAAGAAGTT
This sequence comes from Rhynchospora pubera, assembly GCA_028095005.1. Taxonomy (NCBI): domain Eukaryota; kingdom Viridiplantae; phylum Streptophyta; class Magnoliopsida; order Poales; family Cyperaceae; genus Rhynchospora; species Rhynchospora pubera. The sequence continues at coordinate 81,060,642 of CM051460.1, read as the reverse complement.
ATTTAGCAAGTATTTTTTTGGCAAGAAATTTATGTCAAATTTATATGATGACTTTCTATGGCAGAAATTACTAATTTTATCTAGAAATTTTAGTAAGTTTTTTTATGACATATTTTTTTTAATTTTACATCAGAATTTTTTATAAATTTGACGAAATAGATTAAATTATTCTCAATATAAAAAAAATATATAGCGCAACGAAATTATGAATACCATGTCTAGTTTAGATTGATATTGTATCAGAAACAAAATACATTGATTATTGTTAACCAACGGACTAAGTTTGTTGGTAACCAACGGATACACCATCTAATATAGTTTTGATGAACATCTTGTCAGATCCTTATCATTAGCTTTAGAATGCTTGAAGCATGTTTATTGAATAGAAGGACAAAAAGAGGGAAGATGAAACGTCCAGACTTATAGGCATTGTCAACTAAAAAAATTTATAAATTGTTTTTTCACAATTAAAAAAGTGACAAAAGGGTAATTATCAATAGTACATATGTTTGGAGGGGATATTTCCAATTGGCTATGACTTGAGTTGTATATGATTGATTTTCTCAATAATTTATTATATTATATATGCATACGTGCAAAAGTTTTAATAATTAGGCCCATAGATGATAATTGAATAAATACACATTTTATTGGAAAAAAAAAGACCAGGCCGAAATTAAAATCACTAATATTTTTTTCTTAATAGAAGTTGATTTTTAAAAAAAGTGAAGCTGTTTTGTACCTACGACTATAAATAAGTACATTGACATTGTATAATGTTAATATCCTTGAAATAATAAGAAAAAAAAGACATTTTATGGAAAATCAATTTTCTAAGACCAATTTGAATCCTCATTAATCATTATCGTTTATCGTTTTATTTCAAATGTACAATTTGTTTTCCAGTTCACATAAAATATGATTCACTAGTCACAACAAATTTGTCTTGAAAAAAATACATACAAACAATTTATCCATATGTTTTAGTTTTACTTGTTTTGATACAACGGCCCAACCTTTTATTGGGCTTTCACTAGTGTCCCACAAAACAAAACTTCTCTCTCGTTCCGGAATTCTTTCAGCTAGGGTTTCATTCTTGCCTCTTTTCACAGAACCGCCGAAACAAAACTTTCCTTGATTGTTTTGCCATTATATGGACTGAAATTCCTCTCTCTCACCTAGTTTAGTTTCTTCCTAAATGAATCTTTTCCGAAACAACCGATTTTCTCCTTCAAGCTTTTCATAGCCACAATTGTTCGCCATCACTGGTACTCGTTTTTAATTCCTTTTCCTTTTCCAAAGGTTGTCTTGCTTGATTAATCCTTTGCGTCTGATTAGTTAAGAAATTGTTTGTGATTTGATTGATGGTACTCGGTATATTTGTTTCAGTTGTTTTTTTTCCTTTTATGTTCTTTGTATTTTTATATTTTGTAGCTTAATCGGTCTCACATCAGGTTATAATGGCTAGTCAAAATGCTAAATTTTCTTTCTGATTTCTTACACTTAGTTCAAAGTTTTTTAATGACTCTCGTGTTTAATTTCTATTTGCCAAGTGATGTTGGGATTGCGCAAGGGCTTTGAGCACTTGTAGAGCTTTTCTATCAAGTGCTATGAGAAAATTGTATGTAAAGTTCCCTTCTGATGGCTCGTTTTTGTTGTTAAAAAATGAAGATTTAAGTACTTGTATCTGATAAAGTTATGATTTTTTTTGTTCACCTCTCTTTTACATGCTTGCATGCATAAGTACACAATTTTGGATTTTTGATTTGGCTGTGAAATATGGTATGCGTATGCCAGATGATGTTGAGAAAATTGGGATTTGAGCAACTTCATACTGGAAGCAGTGAAATAAATACATTTCTGTACCTTCCCTTCTGATGGAAATTTATTATTTGACTTTGGGGTTTTTTAATGGAATTTTGTGGATTAAAAGGACTCAGTCATATATGTTGTGTAACTACATTAATGCTTGATTTTATGGAGTGAAATCCCCCTCTCTCACTGGCACCTAGTTTAGTTTCTTCTAAATGAATCCTTTCCGAAACAATGGATTTCCTCCTTCAAGCTTTTAATAGCCACAATTGTTCTCAATCACTGGTACTCTTTTTTAATCCCTTTTTCTAAAGGTTGTCTTGCTTAAATTAATTCTTTGCGACTGATTAGTTGTGAAATTGTTTGCGGGGCTTCGTTTTCGCTTTTTTGGGTAACTGGGTTTCTAGCAGTTGTAATTTGGTTGCCGAGTTCCTAAACACTTCCTCTAAGTAATAGTATTTAGTTTATGAAGTGAGTCATTTCAGTACCGTCTTGGTAATTACCGGTACTGGCACGCACTAGTATTTAGTTATAATCGCTCGTCAAAATGCTAAAATTTTCTTTCTGCTTTCTTACACTTAGTTCAAATTTTTAATGACTCTTGTGTTTAATTTCTATTTGCCAAGTGATGTTGGGATTGCGCAAGGGCTTTGAGTACTTGCTATCAAGTTGCTATGAGAAAAATTATGTAATTTTCCCTTCTGATGGCTCGTTTTAGTTATTAAAAAAATTGAAGTACTTGTGTCTGGCTGTGAAACATGGTATGCCAGATGGATCGACTCAGCATTAGGTTACAATCAACTTGTCTAAATGCTAAATATTTCTCTGATTTTTCGCACTTCATTCAAAGCTCTTAACGACTGTTGAGTTTATATTTGCCAAGTGATGATAGCGCAAGGGTTTGAGAACTTGTAGAAATTTTTCTATCAAGCTGCTATGAAATAAATTTTATGTAATGTTCTCTTCTGATGGCTCGATTTAGTAAACTTGTATCTGACGAAGTTATGTTTTCTTCACTTTTTTAACTCTCTTCTACACGCTTGCATGCATGTACCCATAAGTACAAATTTTGTATTTTTTATTTGACTGTGAAATTTGGCATGCCAGATGATGTTGGAATAATTGCGCAAGGAATTTGGGATTTGAGCAACTTCATACTGGATGCAATGAAATAATGAATTTCTGTACCTTCCCTTCTGATGGCAATTTATTATTTGATTTTGGGGGTTTTGAAGTTTTTCTGAATGGAATATTTGTGTATTAAAAGGACTCAGTCCCATATATATGTTGTGTGACTTACATTAACGCTTGATTTTATTACCTTAGTGCTGATCGGAACAGTGCTGTGGTGAGAAATAATTTCAATTCAATGGAAAAGAGTTCATTGGAAATGATTTTAACTGAAATCCTACGATTGGAATCAACAAAAAGAGAAATGACTACGATTGGAAACTCAAGGAAAATAGAGAGTAAATAATTTTACGCTTTCAAATTTACTATTATGCTGTCTATCTCTTTGTGTAGAACTTGCGATTTATGCAACTTCACATTGCCTTTGAATTACCTTAGTTTGAAATATTATTTTCGTCCCAGAGAATTATCTATGAAACCGGACTAATATACTAGAATATAATGGTTAATTATGAATGCTTAATTTGTCTATAAGAATCAAGTATAGAAATATAATTAACTAGTTATATCATGAAGACTCATGTATAATATTTGTGTAGGAATTAACTCATAAAGTTAAAACATTTAGTTTGCATTGGCAAATTAAAGTATAAAGTTATGTTTGAATTATCTTGTTTCAAATGTTTTTGAGTTGAGAATAATAGTTAATAGGATGCGTTTGGCATTCCAAAGTTTAGTAGGGTTAGTAGTGTAAGGTTAGTATTTTTTGGGGTTAGAGAAGTAGAATGGTAGAGGTAGTGATTTGAAGAGGTTAGTGGTAGTATAAAATTAGTGAATGTTGTTTGATATGGTATGTTGAAATTAGTGATGGAGGGAAATAAATAAATTATTGATTACTTTTGTTTTTTTATAAATGTCATCAAAATGTACACCAATGTGGTATGTTGACGTGTACTGCCCCTTACTACATAGATTGCATGCGTTGGATGAAAAAAATATTATTTAATATATTTTTTTGTTTTTTATTGGATGAAGCTCCATAGATTGCATGCGTTACCTTATTATTTTCAAATTTAATAATTACAATATTAATAATTTGGAATTTATTAATTTTGATAAATAATTTAGTTAAAAAAAAACGTTGGACTACAAGTATGATTAATAATTTGAAATTGATTAATTTTGATAAATATTTTAATTTTGCCAATGTTTAAAGTAGTGAACCACAAATGGCACCAGTTGTGCTCGTGTCCTCTGCACCAATGCCCTTATACAAGAAAGTAATTTGTATGCTCTAAACCTACTCAATCGGAAGAAGCTTGCAATCCTCCGTGAAATTGAGGCGATTGCTGTCGGGAATGCTTTGTCCTTCTTGTCAATGCCGGTACCAACCCTCCTACATCTTGCGTTGATGTTTCGCAATCATCATAATAAAACCCTCCCAAAACGGATCTTAATCGAATCGTTGGGAATAGGAGACTTTGAAAATGTTGTTTATTTCAGTTATTCATTAATCTTGTGATGGTGATCAGAGAAATAATGGTGCTTGCCTCCATTTTTTTGTTTCACCGACGAGACTTAGCTTTAAGGAGAGAGAAATAATAAACAAATGTGTTGCAGCATATTTAAATCATTTCTCTCCCCTCCCCTAATTAATTTACTCATTTTTTCTTCACCCCACGAAGCAAAGATTCGCTAACTCACCCTTCGGAAGAGGTAGCAGGTTAGACTAAGGTTAGACACTAACCTAGCTAACCCTGTTTCATTTGGTAAACTAACCTGACGTTAGTTTAGTCACTAACCTAGGTGAAATACTAAATTTGGGTTGCCAAACGCACCCATAAGGTCTAGAATGATGTTTTTCTTCATTAAGATCGTAAGGATATTGAATTTGCCATCTAAAAATATCAATCGATGGATCTACTTTATAGGATGAACTTATAAATATGAGTCATTAAGAACAGTGGAGAGGTTAGGCCGATCCTCCTCGAGTCGTTGTTGACAGGGAGATTCGGTTCGAGCTTGTATTCACGTTTTTGTTGGAATTGAACGGAGCACGTCCTCTTTTGTAGTTGCGAAACTCCCGGAGACGTACGACTAAGGCTAGACCAATCTAGCGGGTCGGAACTCCGTAATCATATCGTGTGTCATCTCTTTCTCTCTTCTCTTTACTTAATTGCATTGTGAATTGTTTGTGTGATTGTTTGGCTTGAACCTTTTATTATTATTAGGGACAACAGATCGTATGATTGTAAACAAACTCTTCGTAAAGGTATAGATGTTTTCTCATGTTGATTGTGCGCATATCAGTATTATAAATAAAAACTTGTGGGAGTCCGAGATTGTTTTGTTAAAATTTATCCGACACGGCAGTATTTTGTATATTTCTGCAATTTTAAACTATGTAAATATTGATGTGGCGAGTATTATAGCTTATGCAATTGATCTGATTCACCGGTGAACATTTATTTGGCTGCACAAATTTTATTTTTCCATAGTTGCGTCCCCTATCTAATTCCATCGCCGCCTCCTCTTTTGCACTGGTCCGAGCCCCCTTTTCTGCCTTTCTTTTTCTTCTCCTCCTCCCTTTCCTCCCTCACTTCTCCGACTGAACATCACAAAACCCTATAATTTTTTTAGATCTGATCTTTTAAATCCTCCACGAAGCAGATAAATCATCTCTTTCTCTCTCAAGCCTCAACTCCAGTCTCTTCAATCTCTCTAGGTAGCCGCTACCTAGCTTGTCAAAAAAAAAAAACTCCAGTCTCTTCAAACCTATTTCCTTCCTTTTTTTTTTTTTGCAAACAGACGAGAAAAACTCTAGCATCCCGCTTGGCCTCGCGTTCTTCCTTCCACCTACGCCTCTATCTCCACTCCTTGCTCCTTTTCCTTTGTCTTCCTGGCATAGCATTTTCCTTCGCGGCTTCATCTCCCCCACCTGGCATGAATGTCGAAACGACGAAATTCGCTGATGATAGTCGCAGTGGAGAAATTGATTTCATGAAGAGGCTGATCTCTAGCCTGTCCTCCAAAACCCCCTTTCTGAAAGAGTCAAGTTCTCGATACTAATCATTTAATTAGATTAAATATTTTTTCTACACTAATTTTATTTAGTTCAACAAATTTATGATTTATTTTCTTTTTTGTGTTTAATAAAAAATTTTCGTTAGATATTTCTGACCGTCGATAACTACAAGAGAAGGTGAAACAACAATGGGAAAATTTTCAATAGAATACGATAGATCTGAAAATGTAGTGATTCATGTTTATTGTGAAATTTTGAAGGTGGAAGGAGCAGCTGTAGAGGATGGCAGGAAGCCTAGCATTTGGGACCCTTATTGCCATGTTGGTTAATATATATATTTCCTTTGTCCTGTTTTTTTAAAATTATTTTCTATTAATCCTCTCTTCTTACTTCTTAGTGGCCAAAAACATATAATTTGGTGAAAATATTCTTTTATTTTTTTTTCATGAGTTAATGAAAAAAAAAATGTTATGCCATACTTACAATTATAATCTTAATTGTCAAAAACATAGAATTTGTGTAGTGCAGTTTGAATGTGTTTTCACTTAGGGGAACGATGTTAAAAATAATAGATTTAAATGATAAATTTCGCTTCTTAACTTTGTTGATATGATAGGAAAAGAGAGACGGATAATGAGCCACAGAGGCAGTGCCACGGAGGCAGTGACGCGAAGGGCATGGCGAAGGACACTGCTTCTTCACTCGAACAGTCGAATCTAATTCGTGGCATGAAAATGAAGGTATGCAATTTTGTTATCGAATAAAATTTTGCTACTCCCCTTTCTCTCTGAGTCTCACGATAGTGAAGATTGGTAAGATATAGGCACTTTGAGTAATGTTTTTGGTCTCCAAGATAAACGTGTAAGATTTCTAAGTTTTAGCAAATTCAATAACAATATTACCCCGCCAAAGGTACTAACAAATGGACAAAATAGGTGTCCATGGGTACAAGAGATTTAAATAAAAAAATGTACGCTCATCTCTGAATGATAAACATTGAGAGTAATTTCTCTAGATTTATATCATTTTGGATAGGATTTAGCAATCTGTCTTATTATTCTTTTGGATTATTTTATTATCATTGGTATATCATTATCTATTATTAAACTAATATTAGTTTTGCAAGGAAAAAGATTGAAATAACAATATGAGGATGCAAGTATATTGTTAAACATATGCATGACCAATCATCTATTCCTTAAATAACGTTAATATTTCTTCAAAAATTTTTTTTTGCTATGAACTATATATGGTTATACTTGACCCAATAGTGAAAAAGGATTGTTAGTAAATGTGTTTGTAATACTTTGTTCGAATACACAGGCTTTCGATCTGCTGGAATACAAGTATGTGGCATGCAAACTTCCTGGATTAAATGCTCAAATAACATTCACAAGACCTTGGTTAATCGAAACATTGTAAGGCTTTGGGATACTTTTGAAGTTGACCATAACACCTTATGTACTGTCCTTGAGTACTGTAGTGGTAAATTTTCTGATTTTTATGTAATATTTCTTTTCTACTTTTATTTGGAATCTGTTGGTTTTCTATGCCTGAATTTGAGCACTTAGGTTCTTGATTTCTGTACTATTGTGGTATCAACACTGGTAATGTACCAGTTGGAAAAGATAACCATGCAGCTTTGTTCTACATACTGGTAGCATGAGGTGCTTCCCAGAAATTTCAGAACTAACAAAGGTAGTTTTTTTTAACTTCCACATCAGAGATGGCTGCAAAAGAATGAACTCATATAGTCATATCCTTCTCTGATCATGTTCACATGTTCTAATTTTTTTTTTGTGATAATTTTCATGGAATTTACTAATGAATAATCTAGATGTCTTACTTAGCATGGATATTAAAAAGGATAGAAGCCAGAAGCCCAGAACATATCGCCTAGATATTTTTACATTTATGTGTATCAGTGTATCCACTGGTGTTATTTATCATATGTTTTTTTTCAGAGAGTTTTACATTACTTGAGGGATGTTGTAAATTGTAAAGTCGTTCGCTCATGTATTTGATTTCTGTAATATATTAATATTTTTTTCTTTTTGTCTTTGTGAACGAATAATGATATTAAAATATTCTTATGATCTCCTTTTATCTTAGAATCAAGTTTTTTTTTGACTAAAAATGAGGGTCGAGCTCTCACCTTTAATTGAACAAAAATAAAAGGTGATCTGTACATAAATGCAATTAGCCAGTGCCCAGTGGCTAATTATTTTAAATACATTTAAAATTATAATTACTACATAATTGTGCATGCCTAATTAAACGCCTGCTATTATGGCTATTGCTGACAATAGTATTCCATGGCTAATTGTGCATGCCCTAAGGTCATTATAATTGTTTCAAATGCATTTAAAATTATAATTACTGCATAATGAATGCAAATATTTTTTTTTGTTTTGTTATTATTATGTCTATATATATGATGGTATGTGAGAAAATATGTTGTGTACTTTTTTAATTGAGGTTTTGTTATCTATATCTTTTTTATTATCAGATGTATTATTATTGTTGTTTTTGTAATGCAAAAATTTGTAATGAAAATTAAGATTGTTGAGCTAAAATTATATTTTCTTCTTTTATTGATAGGATTTATTTATTGATTTTGTTAATTTGCCTTTCCTGTATGATATTCTTCGTGTTTTATTTAATCATAAAATATAGGTATCGGACAAGATCAGAGTTCATGAAATGTCCCTGAGTTATAACCTAATTTTCAAATTTTTTTTTTTTGATTTTTCTGATATTTTTGTATGCTTCTTTAAATAGGAGAATGCTGCAAGAAAGCTAGGTGCATGCTAAGGAATCAATCCACTTGATCCATGGATCAGGTAAGAAATCAAATTTCTTTGCGTTTGCTGCTATTTTCTCTTATTTTTGCTCAATTTAATGTTTTTTTTTTCAAAATTTCGGTCTGATTTCCTAATTCTCTCATTTCCTAAATTAAAATGTTTTATCGGTATAATCCTCTTGGGTTGCCAATGAACTTTTTTATTGTCGGCACAAGTAAGGATTTGGTCTTATTTTTGTTGATTTTAGATGGTCATAAAGACGATAATTATCTTCATGAGGAAACAAATTCTTTTAATTTCTGCCTGATTTTCAAATTATTTTTACAAATTATCATAATTAATTTGATTTTAGATGGTCATAAAGAAAAAAATTTCTCATTATTTGCTGATTAGCAATCCCACAATAACCAATATTTAAAGTAATTTTTTCTTTCTTTTCTTCTGCCTCTTTTAATTCCTTTGTTTATTATATTTTGGGAGAAATTACTACAATCTTTAATGCAATCAATATCTTTTTTTTTTTTCAAAATCTGAATCCTACATATATCATTGTTTGAGAAATTAAGTGATCTTTCATCGATAAGTTTTATTTTGTGCCTCTTCTAATAATCATACAAATTATAATCAATTTATTTTGGATTGAGAAAAATAGAGGTAGTCAGGATCGAGCGAAGCTCGATATGCCCCTCTAGTATATGATATATATTTGATCATATGATGAGAATTACATCATAAAGATAGAAAAAAAATAAACGTTTGGTTTATTCATAAAGAAATTATTGATAATCACATAAAGGGTTGAATTGAGAGTTTCAAAGTGCATTTGTAATACATGAAAAGTAATATTCACATTTACTTATTGCCATGACATTAGTAACGATAAGAAGACTTATTGCCCTGATTTGTGTATTTTGTCTCTATCGTTCAGCATAAGGAAAACATGAAGGATTATTGTTGAATATGGTGGAGACTGAGATCAAGTGGGAGAATGTAAGTTCAGCCAGTTAGTCTCGGGTCCTTTTCTGGCGGGTCCCCCGCCAAGAGGATGGAGACTGCATTTGGACAGAATATGTGATCTCAACGTCTTTTGGATTCCACCGACCCATAATGCTCCTGAGTGATTTCTGGCCCTTTTAATAGCCTGTTCTGATGGAGAACAATATGAAAACCATATCCTATCACTATGTTCACCAAAATAGAGAGAAAAATAGAGACTGAGGGAGACGTGGTCTAGTCTAACATTCCGGAAGCAAGCCATCACTGTGAGTGAGGCCGATCGGACTAGTAGTGCCCTCTTTCCTGTAATAACTGGTGGCCATGTAGTGCTTGTAGACAGAAAATTCTCTCTCTGGTGAAGCGACTCATCCACAACACTCAAGAACAAACAATGGCTAGAGATAATTCTGAATTCTGATTATTTCCTCATTAAGATCCTAGAAGCACTTACAGAAACACCATTTATATATGGGCATTCTCGTCTAGAATTTTATAAATTATTTTTTTCATAATTAAGATGGTGACATAAAGGTAAATATCTATAGTACATATATTTGGACGGGACATTTTCAAATTTAAGAATTAAAGAGAATATTTCCCATTGGCTATGATTTGAGGGATATATAACTAATCTTCCCTTAACACATTCCTTTTTGCGTTCGAACTAATATGTTTGTATCAAATAAATGGTTCTTAATAACAGTCGGACAATATGTTAATTATTTTTGAAGTTTTTCGAGTAACAGTTATTTTTCTAATAAATGAATCTACTTTTAATGTAGTCAATGCGCATGAACATTAATGGAATGGATGGAGGAGGGAACGGTTGTCGAATTTGTTACCATCTTCACAAATTAACTCTATTTCTCACATCCTCTTCTTTTTCCGTTCCATCAGTAACCTTGCTGGCTGGAGCGAGTAACAGTTCGGAGATAGTAAGTTTTTCAATTATTTCCGTACCTTCCTTTTCTCTCCCTCCGAGATCTTGTTTTGGAGCAGACCCTAAATGTAGGGGTGTCAAACGTTAACAACGGAAGCGGAACATGAGTGTTCCGTTTTTGTTTCGTTTCAGCACACGTAAATGAAATCCATTTTGTTTTCGTTCCGTTTCGTAAAACGAAATATAAAACTGTTTCGTTAGCCATTCCGTTCCTCATTTTCCACTGATCTCAGTCTATTTTTCATTGATTTCAGTCATTTTTTGGTAGAACGGAACACTAATGTGTAGTACAACCTGTTCCGTTTTCGTCCCGTCTCTGACAACGTAACACATTTACCATTCCGTTTCGGACGGAACGAAACGGAAACGACTAAAACGACAGACTATTGACACCCCTAAATGTGCCAAAGTGGCCGCCAATGCGCATCTTCAAGGAAATTTACGTAATACTGTAATTTGTTGTTGACGACTAGCGAAGCATCAGGCCCTACTACGCTATGCCATTTGTTGTTGTTATGAAATATACTAGTTTAACTTTTGGACGGCTTAGCGAAACTAAACTATTTCGATCGATATTTCATGCTTGGCAAAAAAAAAAATTCTGAGTTTATAAATAATCACTAATCTTCGTTCACCCATTCTTTTCCAAAGTGTTCTTTGGAATTGCTCAGGACACTCCCAATTTTTAAAAAAATGATCAAAATATCCACCTCCAGCACTAAAGTATGAGAAAAACAAGATGGAAGGGAATGATATTTCGGTCATTTAAGAAAAATGGGGAGAGGGAATGAAGTCAATGAACAACCTGAGCAATTATAGGAAGCGAGAAGCTCGTAATGCTGAACGTGATGTTTTGAAATATTTGTTGGCCTATTTGACCTTGGTTGCTTAATCTAGAGTTTGTATGTTAGTAGAAGAAACAAAGAAGAGAGGAAGAAGAAAGGTGGCTGCTGCCCCTTCAATTGATTTTCTTAATTTTCTTATTAAAAATACATTGTTTTGGTCATACATATGCAAATTCCGTACTAGGCCTTACATGGGCCATTTACAACATCAATACTAGTCCAAACATATATCTAAACATCTCCAAACAAGGCCCAATAGTTATACTAACCATTAGCCTACTATTTTGACATACTAATACACAAATACTAAACAAAACATTAATTTCAACACTCCCCCTTAATGTTTTAGTTTTCCATCCCCAACAATTCTCTAAGATACACAAATTTATCACAAGGAAGTGCTTTGGTGAAAATGTCCGCCAATTGATCACCGGTCTTCACATGCTTGATCATAACCTCTTCATCTTCCACCATCTCTCTAATGTAATGATGCTTGAGGTCTATGTGCTTTGTTCTCTTATGAAACACCGAGTTCCTTGACATTGCTATCGCCGACTTGTTGTCACAAAAGAGAACCATGGCCATATCTTGCTTCTCCCCCATATCTCCTAAAACTTTTCTCAACCAAATCACTTGTTTAGTTGCTTCACTTGCCGACACATATTCGGCTTCCGCGGAGGAATGTGCCACCCTCTCTTGTTTCATTGATCCCCATGAAAAGATACCCGACCCGAGTGTAAAGCAATATCCGGATGTACTTTTCATGTCATCCAAACTACCGGCCCAATCGCTATCACAATATCCAAACAACTCAATATCTTCTCTTTCATTTCTCTCAAACATGAGACCATAATCTTTGGTACCTTGAATGTACCTCAACTCTCTTTTTGCAACTCCATAATGCATTTTGCTAGGTTGATGCATAAACCTTGACAACAATCCCGAAGCATACATAATATCGGGTCTAGTAGTGGTAAGATATAACAAACTCCTAACCAAACTTCTATATTGTGCCGCATCGGCATTCCCACTACCATCATCTTTCATCAATTTTTCATTCACCAACAACGGTGTCTTTACCGGATTGCAATTTTCCATATTGAATTTAGAGAGAATACTTTGGGCATACTTCTTTTGAGAAATAAAAACACCATCATCCCTTTGATCAATTTCAATACCCAAGAAATAATGTAGCATACCCAAATCATTCATCTCATATTTTTTCATCATATCATTCTTGAATTCATGCATCATTTTTTCATCATTTTCGGTAAATATCAAATCATCAACATAGAGAGAGACAATAAGCATACCGGTTTCACCATGCTTGACATAGAGTGTTGGCTCGCTAGGACTTCTCTTGAATCCCTTTTCGGTGAAGTATCCATCAATGTTGCCATACCATGCACGGGGTGCTTGCTTTAACCCGTACAAGGCCTTCTTCAACTTGTAAACTTTCTCTTCTTCACCTTCAACTTCAAATCCTTGTGGTTGCACCACATACACTTCTTCTTTCAACACTCCATTCAAGAAAGCCGATTTCACATCAAGTTGGTAAAGCTTCCAACCTTTATGTGCGGCCAATGCATTCAACATCCTTATTGTTTCATGCCTTGCTACCGGAGCAAATGTCTCTTGATAATCAATGCCGGGTTGTTGTGAATACCCTTTGGCAACTAATCTTGCCTTGCAATTTTGCACCGAACCATCGGGGTTCGTCTTTGTCTTGTAAATCCACTTCAACCCAACAACATCTTTCTCTTTTGGTTTTTCAACCAACTCCCATGTTTCATTTTTCACAATCATTTTTATCTCATCCTCCATGGCATTTCTCCAAACCTCCTCTTGAACCGCTTTTTCAAAGCTTTCCGGCTCAACAACACAAAAGTTGCATCTTTCATACACATCACTTAACCTTCTCAATCTTATCGGAGTTGAGCTTGGAGTAGATGAGCTCGATCTGATATGTGTTGTAGGAGATTGTGGTTGCTCTTCTTCTTCTTCTTCTTCTTCTTCTTCTTCATGGCTACCTTCACTTGCACCACTTGATCCTTCTATTGGATTATCTTCATGTACCATCATTGGCACACTTTCAACTCCTTTTTCTTTCCAATCCCACTTGTCTTTCTCATTGAAAATCACATCTCGACTTTCAATCACTTTGTTTCTCTTTAAACTAAAGAGCCTATAGCCCTTTGATTTTGTGCTATAACCAACAAACACACATTTCTCACCTTTATCCTCAAGCTTGTTTCTCATCTCTTTTGGAACATGAGCATAGCAAACCGATCCAAATACCTTCAAATGATTCACCGATGGCTTTCTACCATCGGACCATGCTTCAAATGGTGTCTTGTTTTCAACCGCTTTAGTGGGACAACGGTTCAACAAGTAAACCGCCGTGTATGTTGCCTCCGCCCAAAATGACAATGGCAACCCCTTCTCATTCATCATGGTTCTTGCCATCTCCATAATAGTTCTATTCTTCCTTTCGGCAACTCCATTTTGTTCCGGTGTAAAACCGATTGTCACTTGCCTTTCAAGACCAATATCCTCACAAAATTTATCAAACTCATTGGAGTTGTACTCACCACCTCTATCACTTCTCAATTTTTTTAATTAACTTGCCACTTTGCCTCTCAACCATTCTTTGAAATTTCTTAAAAATCGAAAATGCTTCCGATTTTTGTCTCAAGAAATAAACCCAACACATCCTTGAGAAATCATCAATGAAAGTGATAAAGTATTGATTACCTCCATGAGAGTTAGTGCTCATCGGCCCACAAATGTCGGTGTGAACAAGCTCCAATGGTGCCTTTGCTCTCCATGCCTTCTCTTTTGGAAATGTCTCCCGGTGTATCTTACCAAGAGTACATGCTTCACACACATTTTTTTTTCTTCAATGTTTGGCAAACCATATACCATATTCTTTCTACTCAACAACTTTAAGCTTTCAAAATTCACATGTCCAAGCCTCTTGTGCCATAACCATGACAAGTCTTCTACATCAACTTTTAAAGCAACTCCATTTGCGGACTTGAGAGTAAGAGGGAAATTTCTATGCCGCTCCAAATTCACCACGGCCATCAACTCTCTCTTATTTTCAACCTTATAAAAAATCTTACATGTCTCCCCCTCAAAGTGAACCGCATGACCATGCTCAATCAATTGTCCAACACTTAGTAAATTTTGAGCCAAATCCGGCACAAGCAACACATCATGAATCAACATCCTATCTTTCTTAGAATTAACGGCAATTGTGCCTTTTGCCTTTGACTTCACAACCGCACCATTACCCATTGTGATTTGAGTAGTGGCGGCCATGTCAAGCTTGCAAAAGATTGACTCATCACCGGTCATATGATTACTACACCCGCTATCAACATACCATACATCATCTTTCTTTTCAACCGCCGCTTGGCATGCATAAAAAGTACTACCATTACCTCCACCATTCTTTTTCTCTTCGGTGTAATTGGCTTGCTCTTTATTCTTGTCTCTACAATCCTTTTGCTTATGACCATACCTCTTGCAATTGTAACATTGAGGCTTACCCTTATTGTAGCAAGTTTCTTCTAAGTGACCCGACTTCTTGCAAAAATTGCAAAATTTACCGTCACCATTGCCTCTACCTCCACCTCGACCTCTACCTCGATCTCTTCCATAACCACCACCCCCACGGGATGTTTCTCCTTTATTCACATTTTGATTTGAGCCCTCTTTTACATTCACCTTTGATTGGAAAATACTTTCAAGAGAATTTTCACCACGCCTACCCAATCTTTGATCATGCATCTCAAGAGAACCCATCAAATCATGAACACTAAGTTTAGAGAGGTCTTTGGTTTCTTCAATAATAGACACAATATTGTCATATTTGGAGGTAAGACTAATCAAGATTTTCTCACAAACCGCCTTATCGGTTAGGTCATCACCCAAGCTCTTAATTTGGTTCACTAATTCAGTCACTTTTGAGAAATACTCATTTAAAGTCTCTTTCTCCATTCTCAAATTTTGGAAATCCTTTTTGAGAGTCAAGAGTTTTACCGCTCTCACTTTATCGGTTCCTTGAAACTCTCTTTGCAAAATATCCCACGCCTCTTTGGACATTTTTGCCCCAATTATTCTAGGAAAGAGCTTGCGGGAAATACCTTATTGGATGCAAAATAGAGCCTTCGCATCTTTCTTCTTGTTCTCTTTCTCTTTCTCATCAACCACAACGGTAGTAGTTATCACCTTCCCATCATTATCTTTCTCCTCAATGACTTTTGGAGGTTTCTCAACGAACCCTTCTTCTACAATATCCCACAAATCTTGTGAGATCAAGAGAGTCTTCATCATAATGCTCCAATAGCCATAATCTTCTCCGTCGAAGACGAGTTGCGCACCTCGCGCCGGCCATGCTTCTCCTTGCAACGCCATAGAACTCTCTCCAACTTCTATTTTGATTTTCACACTTCAATAGATGAATCTCACTTGTAATCTCACCTCAACCTACGCTCTGATACCACTTATGTTGGCCTATTTGACCTTGGTTGCTCAATCTAGGGATTGTATGTTAGTAGAAGAAAGAAAGAAGAGAGGAAGAAGAAAGGTGGCTGCTGCCCATTCAATTGATTTTCTTAATTTTCTTATTAAAAATATATTGTTTTGGTCATACATATGCAAATTCCATACTAGGCCTTACATGGGCCATTTACAACATTAATACTAGTCCAAACATATATCTAAACATCTCCAAACAAGGTCCAATAATTATACTAACCATTAGCCTACTATTTTGACATACTAATACACAAATACTAAACAAAACATTAATTTCAACAATATTAGCCTCTTGCTGTCTATTTGAACCATGCAAAGAGGCAGTAACTAATTTAAAAAAGAAATATTTTACTCAAATTTTTTTTTTAAAAAAGAAATATGATTCATTATAAAGTGAGCTATTTACAACAAACTTATCTAAACATTCACACTAATAAACTGAGGTAGAGATTTTATAGAGATAGAATTACCGGGAAGTGTAGCATGCTTACTCTTTGTTTAGAAAGCACTGTAAATTCTATCTCGACATGGCCAAGCTAACGCTACTTTTTTTTTTAATTATAATAAGTGTAATTACATGGAAATTATATTTGTTACTTTGTGGCAATTTGTTGGCATTGATTATATTAAAATTAGTTTTTTTTAAAAAAAGGGGCTTTGGTTGTGAAAATTATATTTGTTACTTTGCGGTAATTTGTTGGCATTGGTTATATTAAATATTTTTTTTTTAAAAAAGGGGCTTTGGTTGTGGAACCAATATCTATTACTGGAACAGCACATTCCATATTCTCATAAAAAAAAAAGGCAAAGCCTTTTTGTCTCGACATCTTGTAAGTTATAACTAACGACCCACCTTGTAAATTAAGTCCATTCGACATGGCCAAGTTGGCAAAAAAACATCCAGAAATGAAACGGTAAACTTAACAGATGTATTATTAGACCTATCAATAACATTCGGAGGTGCATCAAGCATTCGGAGCAATTTGACAATCACTTAATGGTGCATCAAGCATCAAAACTTTTTGGCTTTTGACCAATTAATGTATTGTCATAAGTTATGATTAGACCTGTCAAAAGCCGTTTCTATTCCGTCGAAACGGAACGTTAATTGAAAGCTAAAATGGGTTCCGTTTTCAGAAAGGAACGGAAACAGAATCGAAATTTGTTAACGTAAATGGAACGGAACACGAAAATGGACTGAAATCAATAGAAAATGTGAGGCGGAACGTTAAATGGAATAAATTTCAGTTACGTTTGATGAAACGGAACGGAAATGAAACTACCATTTCGTTCCGTTACCGAAACGGAAATAAAAATTCATATTTCCGCTTCCGTCATATACGTTTGACAGGTCTAGTTATGATAGCACATGCAAATACGATATTATGAAAGTGAAACACTAATGGGCCAACACTTAGGCTAATCTCATTGACATTCGATCTTAGTTTGAGCATCTGTGTAATATACTAAAAGAGAAAAATAAACAATGCAATTACAAAGGCAATACCAGTGAAAATCGTTCTTCTAAAATACCAAACAAACATTAACAAGCTGCTGGCAAGACAAATTTCAGCAATGAAGGCACCGTTACATTTTGAGAGCACAAAATATTCGCCAAATCGGAAATCCTATTCGAGAATCGAGACCTAGAGCCAAGAAATTACAACCAAGTTAGTTCCGGAAAAAAAAGAAAAAAAGGTACTAAAAAAAGTTAATGCCAATATAATATAGTCGTTATATTCTATTTTCTCTGTGAATTCCCACACTACAGATATATAGGATCTTGTGTTTGTTGACTGCTTTATTTACTTGTTTAGGCATTTGCAGCCTACAAGTGGGTACGTATATAGCTAAACTAGCAACCAGACTTTGCAAACACATACTTTGTATGATTTTCTATCAGCACATTAAATTCAGTCACTTTCAATAGTGGCTGTACTTACTATTGGAATTAAGCTTTGACAAAACATGGATGTTTTAAGGAGTCTCAACTCTCGAGCACCAGAAATAAACATATAAAATTATGAACAGGGGTGTGACACGGACAGAACCAAAACACATGTACTATCCGCTATGCTAACTTAGTCCAGACCTTCCATGAGGAACAGGATTAGGTACAACTTACAAAATATACCAACTAAACAAACGGCAAGCACCTTTCAAGTTTTTTTCAGATCTCAGCCCCCCTGACTCAAAATCCATTCACTGTCAAAGTTACACTTTGCCATTGTGCCCATTTACTTTGTTCTAGAGGTAGAAATATGCGAGTAATGAAAGACCAAAACTTTTAACACAACTGCTAACTTTAAGGGAAAAAAATTGATTTTGCAACCTTACTTTGCTTTCATGATCTGTAATTGCTTGATTGCTTGCATAGACTGGGGATGAACCAACTAGAGTACAATTCTACAGGTACCTGAAGCGCTTCAATTTTGCGATCTTTCATGTTGTACCTAAAGAGTTTATAGCCTTCATTTATGTTTCTATTTATTAAGAAGTAGATGCTGTTTCCTATGAACTCAGGAAAATCATCAACTCTGAAAGCACATCCATGTTCCTTATGCAGCAGAAAAAGGAATTGATGACTGATGTTATCAATCTTGATCCAACAAGGATTAATCACTTTCCCGTCTCTATTACCGAGCTGCAATCGATATATATCAAAGTAACTGGGCTCTTGTCGATAACGTTTGTTATACTGGCATACTCTAAGAATCTCTCCAGCTGACACGATCAAATAGGCAACCTGCTCTCTTAGCTCAGACTTTGGCCGTGGTACAACAAAGATCACAGTTTGTGTTGCAATATTTATAACCACTGTGGAACCAGTGCCTCTATCACTAGCATAGCACAACCCATCATAGCACAATCCCGGCCTATCAATTCTATAATGAGGGGATGACTCTTCTTGCATACGGGTCCACTCGAGATCGCCAAGTTTGCAGAAAAGCAAATCTGTGGTAACGACATACCTCGAGCTCAGATCAGGTGGCACACAGATAGGGAACCAAATATTAGCCGGAGTAGGCGGGAGGGAAATCTCTTCCTTTGTCAAAGGATTGACGAGAGAACACTCACGTGTTCGCATATCATAACTGAACAAGTACTTGTATGCCGATCCTGTTATAAATTTCTGAATACTCTTGGGAAAATTAACGTCGTGGATTTTACCTGTGAGTAAAGAGTAGAAACGCATGTAACCTTTTTCGAAGCTCTGATCAGAATATTCCATTATCCAAGGCAGCTGAGGAGCAAGGTCAGAGGTTTGGACAGCAGAACGCCATGTCTTGCAAATGGCGCGTAAACGAACGAAATAAAAAATGTCGATGAGTTTTCGGGAGATGAGAGAAATCAGTTCTGGAGGGAGATCTGACCAATCAGGTTCCTCTGGTAGATGTGTCACTGACAAAGTTTTGTTCTTTGAGTAGAGAATCTGCCGCTTTCCCATGGATACAGATGGGATTCAGAATTGCGCAAGGGGAGGAGAGGGGCACTTATTTAGTCATTTTTTCCCTTTTTTTTGTGGTAAAATTAGCTTTCGCCACCTAAACTTAGAAAATAAAAAATTACCACCTCAAAAATTGAAATTGAAATTGAGTACTGAACTTGTCACTCCATACTCCATAGTTTCCATGTAGAGATAGATTGACTACTGATCCTATCAATATACATGAAAAAAAAATTCTAATTATACTGGCGCACTCTTCAGAATCTCTCCATGCGACACAACCAAATAGAATAACACCTACGGCAACTTTGGCTCAGCCGGCTTATTGACTCTTTATAGTACTTGGGTTTTCATACGATGAGCCAATATTAGTACTTGGTTTTCATGTGAGTAAATCCCACCTTTACGGTACTTGGTTATCGTTATTCGTAAATATAAACAAGCGGATCCAAATTAATAAAATAATAAACCTCATTAAATACAAAATAAGAACACTTATATATTGTTATTATTATTACTAATTAAGTGAAAGAATCATGTGATACGAAAGAAAAATGGAAGGATTTTTAGAAAAAAAATTGGTATAAATAGAAAAGAATTCCCATTTCCGCTGTAAGTAGTATTTGGGCCCTCAAAACTCAAAAGAGCAAACGGTGATTTAGTTGCCAACTTGCCATAGCCACTTTTGATTTTCAGTATCACCATGTATCTATACCAGTTGCTCTATATTGGACCTATAAAGATCTAAAAAAAATGGTTAAACTGCAAGTATTGACCAAATCGAATATAGTATAAATATGGCTCCGTTTGGATGCGTTGAGAATAAAGTAGGAAGAAGTGTAAAAATTTATTGGGAAGGGATAAATTTATTGGGAAGTGTGTAACTTTTGTGAAGAGTTTGGATTGTTAGAAATAAATTTATTGGTAAAAAGTGGTTATTTCTTATTCCTTATTCCGGGAAGAAGCCATCCAAACGGAGCCAAAGATTTTAATCCTTTTTTTTTTTTTGATAAAAAGTGGTTATTCCTTATTCCTTATTTCGGGAAGAAGCCATCCAAACGGAGCCAAAATGATCTAACTAAATGGATAAGACTACGAACAACAGAATTTTGTTAAGAAATGGAGAAAGTAAAAGCTTTAAATAAATGAGTCCTGAGCCAACTAGTTATGGAGTGGAATGCTTTTCATCGGCACAACTAATTACCCCTGCTTAGGATGCTCTTTTCTCTATTTTTTTTTCTTTTTTCTTTCTTTCTTTTTCCGTTTTGGTTGGTAGCAGTAGATTCTTCTGACTTTTCACTTCGTTATTTGATTTGTTTTTTTTATATTTAACTCTTTTAGCCACTGGCTAAATTTGTAATCTTTAAATTTCAATGGAAAAGATGAGGGCTTGACTCTCATTTTTATTTCAAAAAAAAAAAAAAACAAGAGTCCTGAGCCTTCAACTTGATCATCAAATTATTTTACATAACAAGTCTTCCTTTGGAATTTTGTTCATAGTTCACCACCATCAAAATGTTTATCACCTTGAGTCGATTCCCTTTAACTCGGCTTCTTCAGATTTCCTCTTGACATCCAAGGGTGCGTTTGGATGAGAGAAGAAGAAGAGGAAGAAGAAAGATGGGAAAAAAAAATTATAAACAATCCAAACTCTTCACAAAGTTACACACTTCCCAATACTTCTTCCCACTTCTTCCCTTCTTCCCTTCTTCCCACACCTATCCAAACGCACCCCAAGAGAACTTTTCAAGGTCTTAGTAGAGGATGCACCATTTTCAATTTCATTTTGATTGTCAGACAGTAAGATTTTCAAAGTTATCAAGAACTACAACATTTTCAGATTGTAGTTGGTCTACTTAATCAATAATCATTGCCAAATCTTTCCACTATTGCAGCCTTAATTTCCTTGGGTGTATTATCGTTCACACTATTTGCTCGGTCTTGCTAAAAAATATCTAGTACGAGATCGAAATTAGATATATCCTTATCGCGAATTCACCACATCTTTAGATTTACCTAATTAAACGAATGAAGAAAGTTAGTGAGAATTGTTATAAACTAGCTATAATATCGCGCTTCGCGCGATTAATGGTGAAACTATATAGGCTTTCTTATTCTTATTTTGTTTTGCAAACAATATAAAATTGTTGATAGTACAATTCTGTTTAAATTAAATTCAATCAATATTTTACCATTCAACTCGATATGGCTCTGATATGCATTCTTTGTAGTCCTTGCTCAAGAGATTGGTCACCATCAGAACCCCTCCTTGGTTTGAAAGCCTTCCCATCACATTTCGCTGAGGGAGATGCAACCCAATCTCACTGCCTTGGAAGAAAAAGGGGAAAAAATATAAGTTTTTATTTGAGCCATGTAAACCAATAAGCATTATTCTTAACAGATCAACATGGCATCTATGAAATTAATTTTTGATGTAAACAGTAGAAAGAAAACTCCCCAATCGTTAATCAGTTCACTATAATAAAGTAATAACATATTTTGGCTAACATGAGATGTACAACCATCAAAATCTCAGAACTTCAAGCAGCTTAAATGCAAGCTAAGTCCTATGTAAACTTTACCAACGTCTACCACAATCAAGATTCTATCTAAAAAAAAGCATAAATTTGCACAGTTGATGTCATATGTGAAAATAAAACCAGTAAATTAAAATGATTGTGGAAGATGTGAGAAACTATGTGCATATAGAAAGCTAAAAAAAAATTACTTCTTTTTGTTTAAGACTGGAACAAACCTTCATTTAGAGCCATAGCCATAAACATCAGAATTGACAGGCGGCCTTCCTGCCCCTCTAATAAGAAATAACTGGAAATATTAGATGACAAATGAAGTAGATTCATTTGAAGGCATCATTTCAGTAAACAAAGCTAACTACCAAATCAATAGATAAATCTTTGGCTATACATTTCAATGAGAAGATCTAGAATTTCAAGAAAATGGTACCTCTTTTTGAGGCTGCTATTTTCTAAATTTATTTGTAAGAGGATCAATCATGAGTATCATAATGTGGTACACTGAAACTATCAATAAAAACTAATAAGAGCTTCATTGAGCAACTCAAATTTAAGTGGAGCATGTCATGTCTCAGATTCAACACCGTTTTGTATCACATCTACACAAACTTACAACAACCACACTAAAATGGTCAGTAAAAATTAACTCAATTTTACTATGCTTTATTAGCATTGATTTATGATTAAACCAATATTGACCTGCGATGTATAATTCTTCATGTATGCTTAACATCCTAAATGATCGAATATACTGGTGCTAAGTACATACTAAGCCCATAGTTCTCGTTCCTCATCAACTATATGCATCTTTACTATTTTAGTCGCCTTATTCTAAACTTTTTCATGCATAATTGAAGCATCTTTTATTATTACACTTTATCTATTGTAGGCATTATAAAATATGAACAATGAGTCAGAGTTCAAATATCAATAGAATAAAAAAAGACATAAATGTCATGTATAAAAATCCTCTACTATCAAATTTTATCGCATAAAGAATAGTAAAGAAAGATTAAAAAATGGTTCAGGATTGACCGTATTATCTTGTCAACCCCATTAGCTCAATTAAAGCACCAATTGTACACAACGAAGAATGAAGGTCTTGCAAACCTGCACTTGTAATATTCTTTATTAAAACTTGTGGAAAGAATTTAAATTGCCCAGCAAATTTTGAGACTAAGTAAAAAAAATACTAAAAATAATAAATTAAAATCAAAGATAATACTAACCAAGGGTATCCGCAAAGAGGAAGACAAAATCTAATGAGTATTGCAAACCTATAAGCATAGAGATTAGCATTAGCCAAATTGCACACTGTTCATTTAGTACCTACACAGAGCTGGCACATTCAAGAACCCTCAACAACAACAACTAAGAACCCTCAAAAACAAAAAAATTCAAACAAAATATTAAAAGCAGATGTTAATTTGTTGGCCAGTGATATGTCCTGATTGTAACAATTGGCAAATTTTGTTATAATAAAAAAAGTTAGAAGTATATGGAAAATCATTTTAGCTAAATAAAACTTCCACATACTTTGATTTAGAGAGGCACATGTTATTATAATGAGCCACTCTTTTATCTGTTTTCTTGTTTCATTGCTGATGTGTTTGTAAACAAATCAAAGTGCTGGGTGACACCAGATGGTGTTGTTTCCGCTAATATCGCAATATAATTATTAAAAAAAAAAGAAGTAATCAAATTAAACCTTATAAACTAAAGAAGATTAACTTTCATATTGGCTGAACTATGTTACTAACAACTTGAAGCAAATTCAGAATTAAATAAGACACTCTAAACTAAAGAAGATTAAGCGGAAATGGACGAAAATTTAGGCGCTTTATGCAAAATTCATATATTCTACCTAGAACGTAATTTGATCACAAAGGCAACATTAATTCTTGGATAGTTGCCTTAAAAAGAGAGAAGGAAACATTATGTCTTAATTGTATAGGTAGAGCTACCTTCTGAATGAAAGGAGATAACCACGACTGATACCCACAATGCCTCGCTTGGTGCTGCTAAGAAAGGCTCTGCACTCCTCAAATCCACCACTCCTCAGACCAGAGGGTCATTAGTCAGAAATTTAGAAATCAATTATAAGATAAGGAGATGTTTCAGAACTTTAAGGCACGCAACATCCACAAATCTAAGCAACCTTACAATTGCATAATTGTGAAAATTCATCGTTCATAATCCATAAAATGTAGTTTTCTTTTCTTTTTTTTTTTCTTTTTTTTGAGCCAATTTTGACAGTAGAACGAAGTAGTGCAATCAAAAGTAAATTGTCTGTAGACAACACAACTCCACTTTGTGTTGACCTTTCGATAAGGCATTTCCACAAACATCTATCAAGCAATCTAATTTGAGCAAAATGAGCCTATAAATATTATCTTGTTTTAAAATAATGCTGCAATTATATAATAAAAATAAATCTAAGATCAAGAACATATCGTACACGTACCAGGTTCTAAGGCGATGTAGGAGAGGTCGAAGAAGGAAGGGGGTTAAAGCTGCTGCTAACGGCGGTAAAAGACAGGCGAACGAAGATGGTGCTAAACGGAAAGGCTTGGTAGTCGATCAGGAGCGGAGGCGGAGGTGGAGGGAGAAGGAAGCATGCCTCGATACAATCGGTCCCTCGTCGTGACCACCTGTCTCTCTCCACCAATCGGTCCGTCGCCGTAACCCTCTCTTTCCCATTAGCCCTATGGCCGCTCTTTTCTTTTCTTGTTTTCGCTTATTTTTGTTGGAGGAGGAAAGTAGGGAAAAGGAACAGAGAGGTAACGAAAAATAAAGAAAAAAAATGAACAGAGAGAGAGAGAAGTGCAGAGGAGGAAGGAGACGGAGAAATTAAGGATTGTGTGCGGAGAGATCGAAGAAGATCAACTGTACGACACAGATCAGATCTATCGGAATAAATGAACGGCAGAGATAAAAAAACCCTGACGTCATCAGTTCACTGTAGAAAACACCCCTGAATATGGAGTATTTTTTGATGATTATAATATCAAATCAAGTACAATCAAGGTGCTATAGTGATGCATAGTTTGCCAAAAGGTTATTTTTTTTCTTTGAAATCCTTGACTAGTCTGCCAAAAGGTTTTAACTATGTTTGGACAAGCTCAGGTTCCCTTTTGTTCACTATGCAGGCCCTAATTAACCATTGGAATACTACAACTGCCAAACCTCAGAGTGGTGACCTCGTCTTTTTGTTTGTATTGAAAAGACTAACCAAGATTACATGATGTTTGAACTTTTTTATCCTTTTCCATAATATTTTTTTCTCTCCTGAAATAACACCATTATCTCAATCTAGGTACGATGATTTTTTTAAAATTGAAAAAAAATTGAGAATAGTAAAGGAGAGAGAAAGATATGCTAGTATACAGAGAGGGATAAAAAAAAGAAAAAGAGAGAGATTAATTGAAAAAGTGGAGATGGGAGGAGATGAGAGAAGATGAGATGAGATGAGAGGAGAGGAGATGAGGATATTTAATATTTTTATATAATAATTCAAATTAAATAATTCTAAATATAAAAAATATATAAAAAAATATGTAAAATATTGATGTGAAATAAGTGCTAATAAATTTATACCCAATTCTACTCAATATTAGCCGCAAGCTTATAACCTATCAAGCTTTAAATTTCGATTTTTTCGGTATGACGGTCCAGGTCTCCATATTATTTCGGTGTTATTTCGATGTTATAACGGCGATATAACGGTGTAGTATTTTTTCAAAGTTTGACGCACATCAATTCTATAACTATCAATTTATATGTTTATACATCTCCAATACTCCATACAAATAGCATACGGTCATAACAAATTCAATATACTGCAGCGTATCAATATTGAGTAGCAGTAGCAGCTTGTACCAATTTAACAATAGTTCAATATTGAATACACAATTTAACAATAGTAGCAATAACAGCTTGTTATTTCGCCGAAATAACTGAAATAACGCGTTACGTCATTTTCTCAATTAAGACTGTAACGTTCATGCGGTTTGACACAGAATACCGCTATTTCTGTTATTTCGTCGAAATTTAGAAGCTTGAACCTATGTTAAGTATAGTCGGGGTCGAACCCACTGGAATGATGTTACAACTAGTAGTATTTATTTAGTTCAATTGAGTGAAGACAAGGACACTAAGTTTATCCTAACTTGAGTTCGAGCATGAGGTTCCAAAATGAGATTTTAATTGTAGGGTTTATGGTGTACTTTGCATACTTAGTCTTTGTTTCTCGCAAAGATCTCTCTTGCAATCCATTATATTGTTAGATTGAATACCGCTTAAATCATAAATATTATTTTATTCTGGCTCCGTTTAGATGGTGTGGGAATAAGAGAAATAGGAAAAGAAGTATTGGAAAGTGTGTAACTTTGTGAAGAATTTAGATTATTTTATAATAAATTTGAGAGTAAGAAGAAGCTTTTTCCTTATTCACTCACTCATCCAAACACAACCTCTATGTGAACTTCTTAATTCTTTCTAGGTACCTAAATTTCATCTCTCGGTCCTTAGTTAAAGTACTTAAGTCAAATATAAGTTATTCCTAAACAATCCTAATTCTTCTCTCTCGGTAGTAGTTAAGGACGGTTTAGCTATTCATAAACTAAGCACAAATAACACATATTAACCTAAATTAAATACAAATTAGTTTAGTTTTGGAGCAAAATTCATACTAAAATGTATGCATAAAATCTTCTTATCAAACATATAAATATTTTAATATGCTTAAATATTATATATATTATATTTTAATTATTTTTTTCACAATCATAGGAAAAATATTAAGAATTCAAAATAAAGTATGTGGAAAAAATATATGAAACATATTAAAAAAATAAAAATACAACTTAATAAGAAAAATACATATTGACAATATAAAACTATACAAATATTTAAATTAGATAAAAACATTTAAAGTATTAAGAAATATTGAAAACATATCAAGCTTTTAAAAAACACATTTTTTTCGAAAATAGCGATATTTTGTAGCCAACCGCACGTACGTCACAGAAAAAAAAAGATAAAATAACATAACGTGTCATTTACGTTTTTTTTCCGATTAAACGTGTACAATATTAAAAGACACATTGTGTATTGAGAACATAGTGTATTTGGTACATATCGTCCATAAAATGCTTAGAGATGTTCAATATCGTGTACTGCTGTCTCTCTAAGTACAATATCATGTACCAATTGTCCATACAAATGTAGTACTGTACACAAGAATACTATAAGTTTGATACAGATGTTCGCATATACAAACCGTTTTTCACCGAAAAAATGCCGCACCGTTAACTCAACTTCGGATCGTCATACTGAAAAAAATCATTTTAAAAGTTGAAATATATTAATAAAATACTCAAACTACTTACAAAATAGGGGAATGGCTAAGGTCATTTTTTCATTGAAAGAACGATATTGGAAACCTAGTATTAAAATTTGGATTACTATGGCAACAGTTCTGAAATTTCATAATATTTTAATATTACTTTTAATATTTTCGGATGTTTTAGTTTTACTTCTTTTGATAGAACGGCCCAAAACTTTTATTGGGCTTTCACTAGTGTCCCACGAAACAAAACTCTATCTCGTTCCGGAATTCTTTCCGCGCACCAGCATCCTCTACAGCCATAAAAAGGACTGCTCCAAGCAGTCCTTTTTATTTTTTTTAATTTGTTTAAATTTTAAAATTCAAATGGAGAATCCAAACCGTTGATCTTGTTAAGTTTTATCGGCGATGCATTTTCATATAAGTTTTATAAAATTTGAAGTTGATTTGATACTTGATTAAGTGACCAAATTATGAACGTATTAGAATTAATCAAACCAGGTTCGTTCATTTGTTGACCACTTAATCAAGTATCAAATCAACTTCAAATTTTATAAAACTTATATGAAAATGCATCGCCGATAAAACTTAACAAGATCAACGGTTTGGATTCTCTATGTGAACTTCTTAATTCTTTCTAGGTACCTAAATTTCATCTCTCGGTCCTTAGTTAAAGTACTTAAGTCAAATATAAGTTATTCCTAAACAACCCTAATTCTTCTCTCTCGGTAGTAGTTAAGGACGGTTTAGCTATTCATAAACTAAGCACAAATAACACATATTAACCTAAATTAAATACAAATTAGTTTAGTTTTGGAGCAAAATTCATACTAAAATGTATGCATAAAATCTTCTTATCAAACATATAAATATTTTAATATGCTTAAATATTATATATATTATATTTTAATTATTTTTTTCACAATCATAGGAAAAATATTAAAAATTCAAAATAAAGTATGTGGAAAAAATATATGAAACATATTAAAAAAATAAAAATACAACTTAATAAGAAAAATACATATTGACAATATAAAACTATACAAATATTTAAATTAGATAAAAACATTTAAAGTATTAAGAAATATTGAAAACATATCAAGCTTTTAAAAAACACATTTTTTTCGAAAATAGCGATATTTTGTAGCCAACCGCACGTACGTCACAGAAAAAAAAGATAAAATAACATAACGTGTCATTTACGTTTTTTTTCCGATTAAACGTGTACAATATTAAAAGACACATTGTGTATTGAGAACATAGTGTATTTGGTACATATCGTCCATAAAATGCTTAGAGATGTTCAATATCGTGTACTGCTGTCTCTCTAAGTACAATATCATGTACCAATTGTCCATACAAATGTAGTACTGTACACAAGAATACTATAAGTTTGATACGGATGTTCGCATATACACACCGTTTTTCACCGAAAAAATGCCGCACCGTTAACTCAACTTCGGATCGTCATACTGAAAAAAATCATTTTAAAAGTTGAAATATATTAATAAAATACTCAAACTACTTACAAAATAGGGGAATGGCTAAGGTCATTTTTTCATTGAAAGAACGATATTGGAAACCTAGTATTAAAATTTGGATTACTATGGCAACAGTTCTGAAATTTCATAATATTTTAATATTACTTTTAATATTTTCGGATGTTTTAGTTTTACTTCTTTTGATAGAACGGCCCAAAACTTTTATTGGGCTTTCACTAGTGTCCCACGAAACAAAACTCTATCTCGTTCCGGAATTCTTTCCGCGCACCAGCATCCTCTACGGCCATAAAAAGGACTGCTCCAAGCAGTCCTTTTTATTTTTTTTAATTTGTTTAAATTTTAAAATTCAAATGGAGAATCCAAACCGTTGATCTTGTTAAGTTTTATCGGCGATGCATTTTCATATAAGTTTTATAAAATTTTAAGTTGATTTGATACTTGATTAAGTGACCAAATTATGAACGTATTAGAATTAATCAAACCAGGTTCGTTCATTTGTTGACCACTTAATCAAGTATCAAATCAACTTCAAATTTTATAAAACTTATATGAAAATGCATCGCCGATAAAACTTAACAAGATCAACGGTTTGGATTCTCCATTTGAATTTTAAAATTTAAACAAATTAAAAAAAATAAAAAAGACTGCTTGGAGCAGTCCTTTTTATGCTGTAGAGGATGCTGGTGCTCTTCTTTCCGCTAGGGTTTCATTTTCGCCTCTTTTTCACAGATCCGCCGAAATTCTTGCTCCCTTGCCATTACGGAGTGAAATCCCTGTCTCTCACCTAGTTTAGTTTCTTCCTAAATGAATCCTTTCCGAAACAACCCATTTCCTCCTTCAAGCTTTTCATAGCCACAACTGCTCTCCAGCACCGGTACTCTTTTTTAATTCCTTTATAGGCTCTCTTTGCTTGATTAATTCTTTGCCACCGATCAGTTGTTAAATTGCTTTGGGGGTAGGGGGGTGGTGGTGGAGGTGGTTCTTGTTTTCTTTGTTTCTAACAGTTGTATTTAATTTATGAAGTGAGTCATTTTAGTACCGTCTTGGTAATTACCGGTACTGGTACACACCAGTTCAAATTTTCTGGTACTTAATTCCTGGTATTATGAAGTGAGTCATTTCGTTTTGTTTTTAGAATGTTCATTGTATTGTAGTCGCTGAATCGGATCACTCGTCAAAATGCTAAACTTTCTTTCCGATTTTTTGCACTTTAATTAAAGGCCATGTTTGGTAGTAACTTAAATCATTTAGTAAGTTAAGAATTTGTAATTACTTAAGTCATCCTACTCCACTAAAATTAAGTTGTGTTTGGTATAAAAATTAAGAATTTGTAAATCTTAAGATAGTCATTTATGGAGTCCGTATAAAGAAAAAGACTAAAATGCCCACTCATTATTATTATTATTTTTTCTATGTGCTTGTTGTCACATGGCTTCCGCTGAATTATTTTTCGTAGCATATAAATAAGAGAGATCGCTTCCTGGATGACTATTTCATAATTCATCTTAAGTCATATTATTACACCGTCCAATTTCTCATTGCATTAACTTTTTTTTTTGTAATATACTATATTTTCTAAGTCAATTTAGGAAGATAGCCTAGAATAATTTGTTTCTTGCTAATACAGGATATCTCAGAAATTTAAAGTATTTGATAGGAAAGTTTTATTGCTCATAATCTCATATCACGTTCTCGATGAAACAAACAAAAAAGAAACACTGGAGATAAATAAATTTTAAGATGAACTAGATAGCAAACAAAATGAAAACAAGCTAATTACATGAAATACCAGTGCTGATACAAGTAGTTCCAACAAACAAAATTAATTGCATGAAAACTTAAATATCTCAAATAAGATATAAAATAATTAACTAATACAGCATAAAAAAGTGAAAATTAATTAAAATTTTCATTATTATCTGAGCTATCAAATTGGCTAATTAGGTCTTCAAGTGCAAGTGGTACACTGAACCTGCTGCATATTGTCCATGTGCCGTATTTTAATCAACTATCTCTGTCATTATATCAAGCCACTCAAAGGGTTCCAAATTGTAATCCACATGTCGGTTGTAATCGTAAAAATCATACTTTATTGTCTTCCATCGTGCTTGAAATTTGTGACCTTTGCGTTCTGGTATCGATTGTGAATTTATAACAATAGCTAATCTGTCCCACATTTGAATGGTGAATGTTCCAGGCCCAGCAACTCGAAATGCAAGTTGGTCTTCTCGTATCAAATTTAACAAGA
Organism: Rhynchospora pubera; assembly: GCA_028095005.1. NCBI lineage: Eukaryota > Viridiplantae > Streptophyta > Magnoliopsida > Poales > Cyperaceae > Rhynchospora > Rhynchospora pubera. The sequence continues at coordinate 81,029,465 of CM051460.1, read as the reverse complement.
GTGTCATTTGCTCATTACTCCAATTTGCTCTCCTAGTTTTAGAAGATGGTTCTACATTACCATTCTTCTTATTTCCTTTCCTTCCAGATTGATCCATGCTTAATTTCTATCATTTTTCTTTGCTGGTAATTTCATGGCAGTTAATACATATAGATAAAAAAATAAATATCTTACACAACATATAGGGAACCGTATGTCCGTCACAAAACACAATTTAACTTGAAAATATCCAAAACATTATTATAAAATCAAATAAAGATCAAGAAATTTTAAAACTTATATCAGTACCTATAATTATAAAGAGCTGCAATGGTTTAAAGGGCTGTAACAATTGAAGAGCTACTGCACTGTTCTGTTCAAAGAGCTGCTAGATGTATAACTCCTATACTAGAATAAAGAGAATTTATTAGATCAAGTCAAATTTTACATGCTTCTATTGGTGAAGCAAATTGCAGTTCAATAGTACTTTCAATTAGCCATGGTCATGAGTATACATGCCAAAATCAAAAGATATATTTGAGGAGTAGTGGTTTGCAATTAAACATTGAACTCATTTAATTTTTATGAATCTGATAATTAATTTTGGACAATCTGAACTGAAATCAGGAGGAAGAAATTCAAGATGTTTGGGATGTACCACTCAAAATGGGATCGGAAATGGGGATCTATGAATGTACAATATAAGATGCTTCCTTTGAATGTATCTCGGTTTTGTAGTATATGTTTGTATACTTAGCAAACTTTTTTATTAATAAAGTCTAAGCCCCTCAATTACAGACTGATATCGGCTGAGACAAGTTGAACTTATATTAATTTTTTACCAGTAGGAAGGAACTCAATATAACATGGGGCAGCATGAATTTAATATGCTGATGAAATCTGTTTGTGTAAAGTAAGCAAACTTTCAATTAATTAAGTTTAATAGAATTTAATACTCAAAAAAGTAAAATAAATTGATTTAGCCGATCAAAATGCTATAGTGAACTTAGGTCTAAAATAATAGGTAGTATGAGACCTTATTAATTAGTACTTTCAGACCACGAAAGGACATGAGAAAGTGAAAAAATAAGAGCTGATTTAGGAAAAATAAATCACATGACGACATTAAAAATAATTAGACCTAAAATAAGAGGAAAAAATATGTACCTTGTTTAGCGAAGCGGAAGAGTACGAATATGTGAGCAATTGATAAATAGAAGGGGGTCGTTAGGTTTTCATAAGAATCGTATTTTTATTCTTATCACCTTCATCAGCGATTAGTAACTTTGGGAGCATGTAAGAGGGAACCTTTCTTTTCGGAAGAGAGAAAGGAGCGGCCATTGGTTTCGGACGAGCGGCGCAAAAAAAATTAGAAGCGCTTTTTTCGGATGAAGGGCAACAATGTAAAATGACACTAAATTTTCCGCTTTTCTTAACTTAAGACACCACAGATGACGTCTTAATTTAAGATGCCATGTCAGCCGATGTTTTCTTAATTTTAAATCCCAGTCAGCATTTAAGTAAACTTACTAATTCAATTTTAAGACATGTTTGGTGTCTTAACTCATTCTTAACTCAGTTAAGAATGATTTAAGTCTCTACCAAACAGGGCCAAAGTTCTTAACTATTGTTTAGTTTGTATTTGCCAAGTGATGCTCTGAGGGCGCAAGTTTGAGCACTTGTAGAACTTTTTCTATCAAGCTGCTATGAGAAAAAAAAAATATGTAATGTTCCCTTCTGATGGCTCGTTTTAGTTATATAATTTTGATGTAATTATAATGTCTTCTCTGAAAACAAAGTAAACTTGTACCCGACAAAGTTATGTTTTCTTTACTTTTTTAACTCTCTTTTACACGCTTGCATGCATTTACCCATATGTACACAATTTTGAATTTTTGATTTGGCTGTGAAATATGGTATGCCAGATGATGTTTGGATAATTGCGCAAGGGATTTGAGCAACTTCATACTGGAAGCAATGAAATAATACATTTCTGCACCTTTCCTTCTGATGGCAATTTATTATTTTACTTTGGGGCTTTTGAATGGAATGTTGTGGATTAAAAGGACTCAAGTCCTATATATTATATGTTGTGTAACTTACATTAACGCTTGATTTTATTTCCTTTGTGGGTCTGTTTCAGTCCCATTGCTTGTGTTATCTTTTTTGGCAGATTCTAGTCTGTTCATAGTTAGCTTCTTTTGCTGTTACATTACTTCTGGTTCTCTTATTTCGTTAACATCTACCTTTTTTGTTTCAGATCAAATATGCCCAGAAACTCTACTCCTAGTTCTTCTAGCCTGTCCTTTGGGGGCCGATCTGATGATCCTGCTTGGGCCCATGCAAAGCCCGTTTCAGACTCTAAGAATAGCAGCATCTGTATTTATTGTGATAAAAGATTAAGTGGAGGCGGTATCACTCGCCTAAAGTACCACCTAGCCGGTGTAAAGGGTCAGGCTCAAGTTTGCCGAAATGTGCCTGAGAACGTTAGATCTCAAATGAAACGGCTAGTCGCAGGCTTAACCACCCATCAAACCCCAAGGAAGAGAAGAAAACCAAAAATAGATAATAATACTCACATTGATACTCCTATACTTGTGGATTCTGGCAACTTAATTGCTTCAAGTAGTAGGTCAAAGCCAAGTGGTTCCAGGCGCAACGTAGGTCTCCTTACTGCCCTTACAACCCCGCGAAGTGAACCTAAAGCAAAAAATGGATTATTTTTGGACCCAACTCACGAAGCCCAATTGGCCATAGCAAAATGGTGGTATGATGCGAATGTGCCATTTAATGCTGCCAACTCATGTTATTACGAGGCGATGGTGGATGCTATTGCAAGAGTTGGTCCAGGTTTTAAGGCTCCAAACTTAAATGATTTGCGGGGTCCGCTTTTGAAAGATATAGCTTTTGATATCAAGGAGCATATTTCTAATATGAAGAAAGAATGGGGGACATATGGTTGTTCTATAATGGCTGATGGGTGGACCAATCAGAGGCCAGAGCCCATCATCAACTTCTTTGCATACTCTCCTGGGGGTTCAGTGTTTTTGAAATCAGTTGATGTCTCAGGGCTTAGTAAAAGCAGAGAGACCCTGTTTGAGATTTTTGACCAGGTTATCAGGGAACTGGGGCCTGAAAATGTAGTGCAGTTTGTCACCGATATTGATGCAGCTCATAAAGCAGCTGGTACAGCCTTGCAACAGCGTTATGGTACATTCTTTTGGTCTCCATGTGCTGCCCGCTGTATTGATTTGATTCTGGAAACCTTTTCGAACCAGGCTTTCTTCCCGTTTATTGACGAAACCCTACAAAAGGCACGGAAAATAACAAAATTTATCTACAATAATGCTTCCATTCTTGCTATGATGAGAAAGGAGTTTACCAATGGTCATGATTTATGTCGTACTGGTGTCACCAGGTTTGCCAGTCATTTCTTGAGCCTCCATTGCATCTTGAAGTTTAAAAAGGAAATACACCAGATGTTTTCTGACAATAGGTGGGCTGAGTCACCTCACTCAAGTGGAAACATTGGTAAAGAAGTTGCTAACATTATTTTACAAGACAAGGAATTTTGGCCTCAGTGTCAGCACATAGTTGAGGTAACTGAACCGCTTGTTCGCATTCTTAGGTTGGTAGACAGTGAAGATAAACCGGCAATGGGTTACATTTATGAGGCCATTGAAATGGCTAAAGAGGCAATTAAATTGCGGCTAAAGAACAACACTTCAGCTTTTGGACCTTATCTGAGAGTGATTGAGGCCATATGGGAGAAAGAGCTTTGTATCCCCTTGCATGGAGCAGGGTGCTTCTTGAACCCGTCTGTTTATTTTAAAAATGAATACGGGAAGCAGAGTGATGTCAATAGGGCATTGCTTAGCACTATTACAAGGTTGGTGCAGAGTGATGAAGTTCAGGAGAAGATTGGGATTCAGTTGGAGGCATACAAGCGGTCAACAGGTGATTTTGGTTTGCCTCTTGCAATTCGACTTCGTGACAAGCTCAATCCAGGTACAGAACCCAAAAAGCAGTTAATTTCATTAAAAATTAGTCAAACTTTAGAGAAGTTATTTTGCAAATTTTACACCTGAATTTTTTCTGTATCTGCAATAACCTCCTCAATTTCCCTTAGTTGCATTAACATGTTTAATTTTTGAATTATTTAAAAAGTCCATTTACTGAAAAAGGGAAAAAAAGCATTCGTGAATTATAGAATTTTGTTTTAAAACTTCTTGTGGGGAGATAATGAAATAGGTTGATATGTTGTCAAGCATATTGCATCCTGACACATCATTACAATTGTGTCAGTGAGCTTTAATTGTATTTTTATATGGACTATTTGCTATGATTTAGCCTATACCAGATTGTCTCTATTTTACTTGCCTGTAACTCATAATTCTAGTGTCCACGGGTAAATTAATGTTAAAAGAGTCTGTAATGGTTGTTGGGAAGCATTTTTTTAATGGATATTTGAATTGAAAATTGTTGAGACGAAACTTGTTATAAGTGCATATTAATCATCATGTGTGCCGGTTTATTGTAGTTGCATGGTGGGAGCAATTTGGGAATGAAACACCAGAGCTGCAGAATTTTGCAATGAGGGTGCTGAGTCAGTGCTGTAGGGCAACAGGATGTGAGAGAAATTGGAACACTTTTGAGTTCCTTCACTCCAAAAGGCACAATCGCGTAGAGTACAAAAGACTCACTGACTTGGCTTTTGTTCGCTACAATTTGAAGCTCCGCGAAAGGTACTTACCACACTTGTTTTCTGTGTCATGCATGGGTCGTTAGATACTCGACTGTAGAAGACTTAATTCCCCTCAAAAAGGGGGTTAACTGTCACATCTCCCCCCCTCTCATCCAACTATCTTTAAAAAAATTGCACCCGGTCATCATATGCCGTGGAACCTTTTTTTTTTTTTTCACTGGGGCTATGTATGACATTTTAAAACTGGACTGGGGGGTATTGACATTTTTGTAGAAATTTCTGTTACTGTTATGATTGGGGATAAAGATCATGACCTTGAGGAAAACAGTAAAGACATCTTGCATACAGTTGCAAACATATGTTGCTTATAAACACCTCAAAGAATTGCATAGAGTGGGCCGTCCATGCCATGTTATTATATGCTTCTTTATTCCCCGATTTACTAATCATGATGTAGAAAACTATTTAGTTTTATATCTCTTTATCTTGCTTCAATTGCTCAATTTGGTGATCATATGGAATATTCTTATAGGTTCTTGAAAAAAGGTGCTATTGAATTGTGTGATCCTATTAGCCTCAATAACATTGACCTGTTAGGCGAATGGGTCAGTGAAGAGCCCGGCTTGCTCGAGGGTGATGATTTAGATTGGGAGACCATTGAGGGTCCTAGTGCATCTGTAAATCTAGACTATGAAGAATTGCTGTCTGGTGATGGCGACATTGTTGTTTATGACGATAATTCCTCATTGATGACTTACGCTATCACTTATGATTAGTGTTCCTTATGACTTGTAATGCACATAGTAGTAAGCCTGTATGTAGTGATGTTTTGGACGAGAGTAGTGTTGTTTTTAATAATTGTATGTAATGAAATGTTCTTCCTGTAGGCCTTAGTGTAGATCCTTACGGTCTCTAGTTTTAATTTCTAGTACGTTTGTATCTTCAAGCTTATCTCTAGCAATTTCTTAATTTTAGTCTGCCCTTAATTTTTTCGTAATTTTGTGTCATACAAAGCGAACAAATTCTCCAAAGATTGCACCAGTAAATGGATTTGGAGAAGTATTTCATTACGGATTAATTTTTGGGAAACACGTGAGTTGTCTAGAAAATAGGCTTTTTTAGGCATGAAAAGCCCATTAGATATGTGTCTCGGTCCTATAAAAAAATCACGCCATTTCAGTAAAGTCGAAGAGCAAAAAACATCCCATGCATGGGATAGCACACGTGTCTGAAAGTACCGACTATGAGCGTACACCTCCCCTTACTGTCTGGAACACTGGAAAGGATGACATCTCGCTTATCAGTATACAAAAGAGTTTCAAAGAAGCACCGAGGTACAGTTGCTACCACAAAAAGGGTCAGAAAAAAGGATATAAAGGAATACATAGCGTGCTATACTTGAATAGATCGATGGCCTCAAGTGATAAGAAGCCGAGCCCCACTCCGGCAATAGGACTGGGATCCACATTGCCGGGGAAGCCCACAACTCTAGGTTCAAAGCTCATTGAGTCTGGTGCTATGATGTTGCAATCCATGGCTCCGGTGCGGCAGATGAACCTGCATGCATGCACCTTTGCACTGTACGGGCACGATCTCAGCCGTCAGATCGAGACTCATCATTTTATTCAACGGATCAACCAGGATTTCCTTCAGTGTGCAGTTTTTGACTCTGACAAGCCCTCTGCACGCCTAATAGGTTTGTAATTTTTTTTGAAGTGCTGTATACTTCGTCCCTAAACATTTCTTTTATTCTTAAGATTTTATTTGGTATGTGATTTTATTTTTAAAGTCCAATTTTAAAGATTATAGTGGTATGTGATTTGTTTGGCCATTCCGTGCCTGTACGTGTGGAGCCATCAGGATTTAGATAAAAATTTGATTCCACACGAAAATAAGCCTGACCTCAGGAAATTCATCCCAAAATTTAAAAGATGGTCCTTTATAATGGATAAGAAAGTGTAACCCTGCTTAATATTTGTCCTGAAACAAGTAGCTCTGTCAATTTGTCTAAAGAAAACCAAACACTCTACCTTATTTACTGTTGGTACTAATTTCAAATTTCAAAATAATCCTGCTGAACTCCAATTTTCTCATTGGCATGGCAGGTGTCGAGTACATCGTGTCAGACAACATCTTTGAAACCCTACCATCCGAGGAACAGAAGCTATGGCACTCACATGCCTATGAAATTAAGACAGGTCTGTGGACCCTACCTGGTATGCCCGAGTTACTTCAAGACCCTGAACACAAGTCCCTAACCAAGACATATGGCAAGTTTTGGTGCACGTGGCAAGTTGACCGGGGAGATCGGCTCCCACTAGGTGCACCGTCCCTTATGATGTCGGCTCAGGCAGTGGACATAGCACGTGTGAACCCGGAACTGGTCAAAAGAAGAGATAGGAAGTATGGGGTTTCCAGGGGAGATGCAAAGGAAAGCAGGGTTGAGATGGCTGAGCCAGAGTGGATTAATCCCAATGCAGATTACTGGAAGCAGCATGGAAAGGGGTTTGCAATTGATGTGGTACCAGTAGAGATGAAGAGCTCTGGGGCACTAATTTGATATAAACTTGTTGATTTTGTCTTGCTCGCTCTTTAGGGGTTGTCTAGTAAAAGTTCTGAGTGTTAAATGTTTTTAAGTATGAGCTTTATTCTGAGAATAAGATCAACTATGCCAGTATGCCGCTTATGGTTTTAAATAAAAAAGAGTAAAAGACCCAACTTAAATATGCTAGTATGCCCAGTATAAGTTTAATTCTGAGAATAAGCTCAACTATATATACCAGTATGCCGCTTATGGTTTTAAATAAAAAAACGTAAAAGACCCAACTTAATTTAGCGTGATTCTTTTTCAAATTTGTTGATGAATTCGTGATTTGATCTTCTTTGAAAATGCTCTTTTCTATTGTACTACATGTCGTCAAATTATTATTATTTTTTATTTTTATTGTACAATCTCAACGCCGACTGCTGAATTTTTATATAAGCATTGACGCCAGCCAAGTATGATACTCGCATGCAAAATGAGTGTCATTATAATTAATATACTATACTTTTCATTATATTTGTTATGCTTCAGTCTTCAATTAATAGGAAATTTTGTGTCTGATTATCAATTTGGAAGGGTATTCAGAGCATCCATCAGATTCTACTATTCCTAATATAATAACGCTAGGTTTGGAAAGAATTAAGACGTTGCCTTTTATGTGGTCCTAGCTTTCCTAATTTGATTTGGAATAAAACTTTAGTAGTCTAATAGGTTCCTGTAAGGATATATTATAATCATTAATGCTTGTGTGGTTCTTTCAGTTCTTAAAATATGCCTTAAGGACCAAACTTTTTGACTTCATAATTCCCGACGCGCACCTTTGTTTGGAGGTACGAAGCACTATTATAAAAGTGCTTTTGTTGTAGACTTAGTCTCAAAGCAGGGAAGGAATCTGAAGTTTTTCTAAAAGCTAATACAATTGGTTTTTTGTTGCATCTGCGATAAGGTACACAAGTAACACAACAGTCATTTTTGGTTACTTTTTTTTTTCAAGGGAAAAACCTTTATTCCTGTTGCGGATGAGAGGGAAATCCTGGTTTTCTCTCTTGATTGATTGATTCTCCCCATTGCAAACTTTTTAGATATTCCCTCTTTTCTTGGTCGCTGGGTCAAGAAAAGAAGGCTTTTAGTAGCATATCCAAGAATGCTTTCCTTGTTTTATTCTACTTCGATCTGCAACAGATTCACTTTAAAAATTGAGACGCCTCCCGTAATTTATCTATCTCATTTTTCTCTCTGTATTCTTCAGAGATATTGAAGGGGTTTGAAAACATCTAACGGAGTTGTAGTGTTGACACTTAAATCATGGGTTTTCTCGCAACCTTGGTAAAAAATCTGCATGGTCTTGTTGGGTAAGATAGTTTATGACGTGCTTAAAATTTATTTTTTTCCCTTTTTTTTTTTCTCTTTTGAAGAAACTAAAATTTTCTGTATTGCTAGAGTGTTTCTGAATTCGAAAATTTAACTTATCTTCCTTTGAAACCTTTCAAGCGTATCAAAAAAAGGCTGAGTCCGATTGTAAAATAAATGAATGTTTGGAAAAGTCATCTTTTTATTTGGTTGAAAAGAAAGCAAAAGTGCCCGTTTCGTTAGATGAAACCAACCAGCTTTACAAACTTAACAAATTAAAATATCGTTTTGATTCCTTTTTGTCATGCTTTGCACTTTAATATGATTTGGCGCTTAATGCTGATGTTAACTTTATGTTTTGTGCATGTTGATGTTCTAGTCCGGGGGTGACTCTGCTATATCCACTGTAAGTTGATCTTTTTAGAATCATATAGAAATTTCAAGAACGTAAATGATAAAAGTTCAAACTTCACAGTGTATGTTGCGAATTAAATCAATTTCGTGCATTTTTACAGATATGCATCAGTTCGTGCAATTGAGAGTCCATCTCCAGTGGATGATCAGCAATGGCTTACATATTGGGTGGTTCATTCCTTTCTTACTATTTTTGAGCTCACCTTCTGGAATGTTCTAAGATGGTACTTATTAGTTGCTAATACAACATCATCAAAAGTCTTTTCTGGTTAATTTAGGTTTTAGAACCTTTATGAGAAAATTACAAATTCAATTACTATTTTCCTGAACAAATCATAATGCCTATTGCCATGTTACAGGTTTCCTCTTTGGCCATACATGAAGCTTCTGTTTTGTTGCTGGTTGGTGTTGCCAATATTTAATGGAGCGGCCTACATATACGAAAACCATGTGAGGAGGTATGTTAAGATCGGTGGATACGTAAGGTCGGGTTACTCTGAAAGACAAAGAACGGCAATGCAAATGATGAGTCTGGATGCAAGGAAGGCAGTCGAGAGATATATCGAGAGTCACGGACCCGATGCATTTGATAGAGTCATCCAAGCGGTAATAACAACAATACAATTCTCTGACTTTGTAACTCGAATATCTTTGAACTTCTGTAGGCGGTAATGATATGAATGATCTTGTAAATTCTTCTGTAGGCTGAGAGGGAGGCAAGGCGTTCAAACTGATAACTTATCTCTGATGAGAACTGGTGAAGGCCATTGGTTGATTTGGTTGGGATCTTGGGAAAAATAGAAGGGGTGGGGTTAAGAAATACATTGTATTATGTATTATAAACAAAATTGGTTATTCATTTATGAGTTTTAAGTTTGTGCTTTTACAATTGAGATTAACATCTAAGAGCAAATTACAGAGCCATTTTACTAAAACTTACATTTGCAAAAGAATATTTTTTTTCTAATTGTAAAACAGATTTCATCACTTAAATACCCACAGCTAATAGGCCTAAACTCGTGCAGTTTAACTGGAATTGTAGCATCCAAATTCCTATTGGGCTGAAGTCTAGTAATGTTACTTTTCTGATTGCACACTTAATTTCCCACAGCCACAGGCCATTTGTATAGTTTAAGTGGAATTGTAGACCAAAGCAGGCCCAACAGTCTATGAAATGTCATACGCGCAGCTATTTTTAAGCTTGTTGCCCATTATTTGTCTAACTCGGGTCTTAAAAAGAAACACATAACTACATAAGAAGAGAAAAAAGATATTTACACCAATGGCCAATGGGGTCCTTCAATATTGCAACCATATCACTTTGATCCTCTTGGTGTTCGGACTAAAATTTGTCCTGTACAAAAACGTTTTCTCCACCAGTAGTGTTTTCTACAGCATTTACCCGGTTACCCCTCTGGAACAATTGGTACTTAACAAAAATAAAGGACCAGAATGAAAAATTATCAAAATTTGAAATCAAAACAGATATCCGATAATATACAGCATGCTTCACCTTGTACAGTCACATTAATAAAAGAAGGATTGTTTGTGGCGGACATGATAAAAATTTCACAGTTCAAACAAAGTCCAGCGTCAACTATGGATTCCTTCTTTTGTCCAAAGCAAATGCCAAAAACTCGCCAGTAGATTCAAAAGTGGAAAATGATAAAAAGTAAAAAGAAACACAAATGTCTTATTCAAGTTCATACAGTCTAAATGAAAACATAACTTCCCCACAACATATGTTCACCTGTAGAAAAACACAAGCATTTTTCAAATGCATGCTCACACACACAATACATGTCAAATCTCTATTATATCTATAAAAAGAATTACTTAGGGTCGATCAAAAGGATTTAATACAGTACATTAGATCTGAGCAAGAGTTTTTATGTCCATTGGATATGCGTCTCTGTCCGATTGAGCTTGGTACGATCTTTTACCGATGATAATGTTGGCTGCCTCTGTGGGGTGGAATGCATCCCAGAAGAGATATTGCTCCCGATTTTGGCACGGTATTTGGTACGGGAGGCAAGTGTACTGACCGTTGTTCCTTCCAACTCCACAACATCCCCTATTTACGACTGACAATCCTGAAATCAATAGAAAAAAAATTCTTTAGTGTAGAACTTAATTAGACACAATTTAGAATAACACGCCCGTCCAAAAAAACAGGAGCTCAGAATTTTGAAACGTTTCATTTTCTAAATTAACCTCTAAATTTTTGTACAATTTAAGAAGTTCACAAGAATAAAGGAGCTTATTTTTATTCGCCTATGGGCTTGCTTGTAGGGGGAAAAAAAATCGAAAATAAAATACAGATTTTACCTTATAAAGACAGTAGAAAAACACAGTATTACTGAAAATCCCATTAACCATTGTAGAAATTTATTTGTTAAATTTATAAAGATGAAAATGGCAGGTAACAAAGTAGAATATATGTGTATAATAGAAGCTGGTGGCCTGACATTAAAAAGTATCTTATAAATTAATTCGTTCTTGCGTTTGGCTCCTTGTAATTTTTTTCTATTTACTTCTCCACTCTTATACTCAGAAATTTGAAAAATAGTAATATAGGATAGAACCATGTAATGATGCGTTGTTGTAACAAATTTGGAAACACACCGGCGTGCATCAGGAAATATGAAACTACCAATTGGCGCCAAAAGTAAAAGCCAGAGAGGCAGAGAGGGGAGTAAATGCGCCTATAGTAAATAGCATTAAATCAAAGAAACCTACCCATTGATCGTGGGTCCCTCAAGATATCTTCAAAGATGTGATAGGCATTGATGTATGTAAAATGAGCCCCAGGCAGGGTGTTAAACTGGTCCACCAGACTGATCAACCTGTTGTTGAAGATTTGAATCGCACTGTTGATGTTCCCGACGCATGTGGCGCCATCTGCGCTGTGCTGGGCAAGCTCATTCGGACTGCATCCGACTTGTCCGACTCCGATCAGGACCACCTTCCTCGCACCATAGTCGTATAGGCTCTACATGAACAGAATAGTTAATTACATCCTTTATCAATCGACATAATCTTTAAAAGTAAAATAATTTGTTTAGGAAGGAGTATAACTTACTCTAACAAAAGTTGTGTATCTTGTGATGAGATCTTGGGCATACTGCTCAGGAGTGTAACGTTGGCCACTGTTGTAGAACATGGGCATGAAGTAGTTGTTAAGGTAGTCATTGGATCCCATTCCAACAGAAAAGATGCATTTGCTCAGGTAGTTTGCCGCTGTATCCTCATCTCCTAGAATGTTAACCATTTGTTGCACAGCCGACTGGTAATTCCGGACCTGTCCACTGAAAGGTATCCTTGGACCCTATGAATTACCAAAAAAAAAAAAAAAAATCTTATCTGAAAATGGGGAAAAAAATATTCACACCTTTTTGTTCTTGAAAAGAGTTTTGGCAGTCCAAAATAATTTCATTGGATATAATGCAATTGAAAAAAATTGGTATTTAGGTAAATAGTTCACTTAGTTGTTCTTTGATCTTGGGCTATTGAAGGGTAGCTTATCTTTTTCTTTTGTCTAGTAACATATGGTTATCACACCGACCAGCAGTTTTTTTTAATGAAAATTCCCCCTAGCTATACGAGATTTTTGGCTATGATGTGCACGAAAGTGACAATACACTAATATTTAGTGATTTGATAAATGATTCTACCCACAAAGCATGTGTTTGCATTAAATTTCTTCTTTTCGTTTTTGTCCAGTGAGCTGACATCTCTAATAAATGTAATGTAAACTGTAAAGTTGAAATTAATTAACGGGCCACGACATTTTTTTTCCCTTTTACAAACGTACGTACGAGTCAGTTTTTCTCTTTTTTCTTTTGCATTTGTAAACTAATTACCAGCTGTTGACCGGTTTCTTCTCTGATCCCAGCAGCAGCTGATGCGAAATTGACGCCAGTCAGAAGTTGGTCTCCATTAGCATTTGCATATGGTGGAATGTAATTATCAAATCCCAGTAGCTTGGCTGTTTGTGCCACAAAAAAAAAAAAGAACGGTTGTAGGAGATCAATAATATATGGAATGATGAAGTTAATTTCTTTTACTTGCTGTAGGAAAAATAATATTGCCATTTGTTTTATGCATTTAGCAGCGAATATTTATTTTTTTTTATTGTTCATGCCTAGAAAAATTGGACACCATTGTTGAATCTGATTCTCAATATAATATTTTCATAGCAAAGTTTTAATCTAGGTCATCCAAAGAAATTAATCTGATTGGCACTCTAACATAAAAATTTGGCACTATGCTAGCTGGTTTCGAAACACATGGCATTATAGGGATTATTGTGATAACCTAGTACTACTACAATAATAATACAATACATCTTTGCCACAAGTTGGTTAATAAATAAACTCCCATCTCCATCAGAATATTGTCAAAATCAGTGCATAGGTGACAAACTAATTTTTCATAAACTCAAAAAGTTGTCAATAGGCCCAGAGCTACCGAAAACGACTACTAAATTACAAATAAGTTGGTACATAAACAACATTTTCAGTTATTAACATGCCACCTCGTACCAAAAAGTGAAGCAGAAAAAAAAAAACAAAAAGGAGGAAATATCTACCCTTTCTAAACCTGCTAATGTATTGTAAATCTGCTGGTACGTTCAATTAATAAACAATTTACTTATTTAAATCTGCGGTAAATTTAATTAGAAAATCAAATTTGAAGCTCAAAACCAATTTCGAAATTTAGAAGGTTAAAAGCTTACAGATAACATCGACTGTGGTTAGTCCATTGGTGAACCTCCCGGAGGAACCGCCGGGAAAGTCGATACCATAAGGCGGGTAATTTGCACGTGCAAGTGACGCCATGTCGTTGTTATTTCCATTGTCCACGAGTGAATCGCCGAAAATGAAGTAGCATGGGACTTGTGGCTCGGACCTAACTGAGCCCAAGAATAGAGCTAGAGCTAGTAATGGAACCCAACACACTCTAGTCATGAGTTCAGTTCTTGAAGAAGCCATTTTTGTTGTTTGAGGGAATGAGTGTGTGCTGCGAGAGGGATGGTGAGGTATTTAAGAACGCTTGATTGTAGACTTGGTCAATGCATAGTTACGGTATGGGATAATGGGACTTCAATTTGGTAGTTCTTTCGTTTTACCAAAAAAAAAAAAAAAAAAAATTGGTAGTTCTTTGCGTGTTTGTACATTGGTCATTGGTGTGTGTCTTTGTTTTTTTTTTTTTTTGTGGGGTTAATTGATTTTAGTTGGGTAGGAGGCGGTTGGGTGTGGTTTGATTTGATTTGGGGTGCATTTAATTTGTACTAAGGTTAATGGGGTGCATGTGTTGTGTAGTTTGCAACATGCTTTATGGCAGACAAGCAGTCTGTTTGGGTCATTTGTTCATGTCATACAAAAGAAGGGTTTGGTTAATTTTCTTGCCTACGGGCTTAAACGAACACCCCCACCCCACCCACAAAAAAAAAAAATAATAATAATAATAAATAAAAAATAAAGATTTTCTTTTTAATAAAATGGATGGGACGATCTGCTGATTGATTCATCAAGCGCACTTAACTTACAAGGATCACATTAAAGGCAATAGACGTATTATAGTTTGAAAGATCGTTCCACTAAATCAAATGCTAAAGTATAGTTTATATTTAGTTTAAAAAAACAATATGTCATAAACAGTCTGATATTAATCACGAGTTACCGTACATCCAGCACATATACAACAGATGAATGAGACTCTTATGATATATTGGATGTTCAAAAATATATATTATTTGACCTGTTAAAAAGTAAATTTAATTCCCTGTTATTTATTTAATTTTACTTTTTTTTTTGTTTAATATTAAAGATGAAGGTTTAATGTATTATTTTTTTTTAGCGCATACGAGCTTTGAGAGTACTATATATATTCTAAAGTTGGAACATACATCGTATGTTTTCAGTCGTCCTGGACAAATTTTATCCCATTTCTTCTTTTTTGATTTATCAAGGAAATTTTAAAAGGAATATATCACTCGACATTTAAAAATATATTTTAGAGTTGTACCAATAATTTGTTGAATATATTGGTAAACTAAAAATTATATTTTGTACAATTTGACTTTTGTTTTGTGATGTTTTAAGTCTGTAATTGAATTCCAAACTATTAAAAATTTTAAATTATTTTACGGACAATACTAAATGACATTTTTTTTTTCTATTAGTATGATATTAATTTGCTGTATATTTATTGCCCTTATAGTGTTGGATTTGAAATTTAAAATTTATTTTTTATGATTCTCAAAATTGTCAAGTTAAATAATTCTCAAGTGGTCTCTTCCACCATTTTTTTATTAGAAGAAATGTTAATAAAATGCCAATTTTGATATAGTATTCTGATTTGATTCACTCTGAAAAAAATTTAGATGTGTGAAGAATAGTCGCCGATTTGGATTAATGACAATTCCGAAGGTCTATTTTTTTTAATTATAACATTGTAGTCAAACTAACAATATTCCGTTTAATTCGTATATAAAATTTACAATAACACTTATTTTTTTATTAGTACTGTCTTCACTAATTTACTGTTAATCCATAGCTGTAGTGGATTTCCTCAGTCGTAAGTAACCATAATCAATAGGCGTATAAACCTAAGCATGTGCGACTAGTCGACTACAGCATGGGCAATAACAACGCATAGAAAATTATGCTTAAACTTCCCTTACTTTTTCTATTTCACCAAACAAAGGCATCATTTATGTCATATTAGCATTCCCTACTCGCTAAACTCTATCTTTGATGAAGATCCCCAAATAAATCGGCCGGGAATTATGATAGATGATGAAAGTTTGTCCGATCCACCTTTTCCTCTGATTAAGGTTAACATGTTAGTGGTGGTTGTATGCAATTCCCACCATCATGAACCTTTCAACATATCGTGTAGACTAGAGGCAAAGGCAAAAGCTGTAAGGCGCTAAGTATATAAAAGCACCTGTACCAAATTCAAAGAGGTTACAAAATCAGTAACAAAATGCATGACATGGATACCTGAGTCCACCATTGATATGTAAACAATAATTATCCATTTGTTAACTCAATGTATATAATTATAAACGATTAGTACTGTTATTAATAAAATGTTTACTCTGTCCGACATGTAACTTAATTGCTCCACAACAAATGAAAAGGGAGGGGAAAAAAAATAACGGGAAAGAGACACTGAAATTAGAAAAAATTTAGAGTAAACTTGCACACTCTAATTTGAAGAGTAATAAAAATAGAACAACTTTTCTCTCTTATACTCTCCGTTCCTTTAATAAGATAAGGATGTACTGGATGAGACTCTAAAGCTGGACCATTGTATGGCTCCGTTTGGATGGTGTGAGAATAAGAGGAATAAGGGAAGAAGTAGGAAAAAAATATTGGGAAGTGTGTAACTTTGTGAAGAATTTGGATTGTTTAATAATAAATTTATTCTCATCTTCCCTTATTCTTTTATTCTCACTCCCATCTAAACACAACCGTAGATACCAAACATGTACAGAAGGGAATAAATAAATCATTATTTATGTCGATTTGTTCGAAGGGGTTTTAAATTAATTATACTTTCCTCGAACTTTCAGTTTTACCTAAATAATAATAATTGTTTTAAATTCTAATGAAAATAAAATTTTTAGACCATGTGATTATACGTATCTATATTTGTTGTGATATTACAACTCGGACATAATATTAAAATTGTTTTATTTAAATAAAAATGCACTAGATCAATATTCTTAGAAATTTTTTTGGTATCTATGTGAAAGAGTTGTATACAGAGAGTTATCGCCGTAGTTTAGGATTTACATTACTTCTTTTAAATGAGGCGGGATCTAATAGGAGGGCTACATATGGCTAGTGAATTATAAATTGTAGCGTGTTTGGTGTGTTGACAGATCCGTATTACCACGACATGACATGTTATATGTACGGATTTAAAACGACACGGGTGTGTTGGTGTGGCGTGTTAAAACTGTGTTGTGTTGGCATTTTTAGAAAGTGACAAGGTTTAACACAACACGATACGATCTGACATGACACAACACGGCTCTATATATTTTTTAAATTTTAAAGTTCAAAATAAAAAAATATAGAAATATTAATGCATAAAAAAACTAAGGTTGATTTGAAATTTCTCATGTTTTTATAATTTTAAAATTCAAAACTTTCAAATAACATAGAAATATCAATACAAAAGAATTAATAGTGACATATTATTTGAAAATTTCAAGGAAAAAGGTATCATAAGAAACATACGATTTTTCAATCAAGATACTCATATTATTTTTTTAATAATACATTTTATCATGAAATATAAAAAAGAACAATTCTCGTGTAGACAATGAAACTCAAAATTTTAATTTGGATATTTTAATATTTTTTAAATTTTTAGATAATTTTTAATATTTTTTTGTAATCTTACATATAATAAAGATGTGTGGATTGTTTCAAAGGGTGCGACTGAAAATGTGTCTATTTTAATATATACTTTATAGAGTGTCATTTAAAAAATATCTCGCCAAAAGATGCAATCAAATTGATGGTTTAAAATGTGTGATTGAAAAGATGCATAACTTACATGGCGAGGGTATTATCTAAGGGATGTCTCGCCAAATGACACAATCAAATATATGCCTCCACCAAAGGGTATCTACATTTTATCTAGGGTATCTACATTTTATTTATAAATAATGCTCTTTTCATTTATAAAAAAAAACAGTTTGCTCATGGCACCCGTTCATGACACACTTTCATGGCATATGTCCATGAAACCTTTTCATCGCATCTTCTCAATGCAGCTCTTCACAATCACAAACAATTTGCTCATAGCACCCTTTCATGGCATATTTACATGGCATCTGTCTATGACACTTTTTCATCACATGTGCACATGACACTTTTTCATCGCATCTTCTCAATGCAGCTCTTCACAATCACACATTTATTAAACCAATTTCAATAATTTCTTACTTATTTATAGGCTACATATTTTCATCAAGACCTTTCAATGCATATGCTCATGGAATCCTTCCATGACATCCGGTCATAGCACCCTTCCATGACATTTGCACATGACATCCACTCATAGCACCTTTTCATCGCATCCGCTCATGGCATCTATTGATCGTATCTTCTCAATGCACATCTTCATGCATTTATCAAACTATTTCCAATAATCCCCCACTTAGATTGATAAATAATAATAAACCTTATTTTATGTATGGTACCAGTGCAACCAATGCTTTATGGAGAAAACCAATCTATAAAAATGTCAAACAATGACAGTGATAGAGAATATTATCCAATGGAACCAATACAACTATACCAATAAATATACTTTATAATAGGATCCTTTTCACTAAAATCTTTATTAAAAATCTTCTCATTTTAAAATCATCTATCGACTTGAAAAATAAAGACACAATTTTTTCATATGTTATTTATAATAAAATCCAATTCGCTCGACATACAAATTTAGTTTCTATAAAAAAATAATAATCAGATTCTAAAATAGTTGACACAACTGTGGCGTGGCGTGTTAACACGGTTACCATCCGTGTCGTGCCAATTACCGTGTTGTGTTAGTGTTTCTTTCCACTTAACACGACATGAAACAACACGGTTGCAAATATAACTCGTGTCAACACGACATGACACGGTGCTAAACACACTCATGCTTGACATGACACACCACAACACACTGAGATTTTTACAATTTTTTATCTTTCAAAAATTTTCTATAATTTACCTCCTTCATTAATCATGAACTACTTGATTTAGAAAAAAAAAAAAATTCTTCTTCACAAATAAATTTTCATTTAATTGTTCAATCTTAAAAAATTTGTCCCCTACTATAATTTTCTAGCTCCAAGGCCTTCTAAATTATGGATTTTTTTTACTTTATCTTGATAATAACCAATAATGAAAAATTAGCATCTCTATAAAATAAAAAAAAATCTCCATTTTGACGTGCGCGATACAAAAAAATATATATATCAAATTACATTGAGGCATAAAGAATAGAAACATTTTAAATTAAAGTGGTCAAATAGACACCAATGTTAACAGTTTAAAATTATTATTAGGCATATAAACATGCAATAAATCTTGTAAATTGTTATAAAATAATAAAAATAAAACACTGTGACCATTGACTTATCCAACAATCACTACAACCGTCATGAAAACTTGTCAGAGCGAACTGCGCTTTTAGTTCCAGAAATCACTAGGTAGGGAAAACTAATTGCCCGCAGCTCAATCAACTCGTTTATCAGATAAAAATTTTGTTGACAAATACAACTATTGCACCCTAACTTTATGCATTTAGCCTCTCTGGGATGCCACGTGCCGCAGCAACGGATCATATTTAATGGAGATGTGTACTACAGCTATGTAGTCCACCAAACTTTTTATTTCTCATTAATGTCTCCTTCCCAAATGAACCAATTTTTCATCCATTACCGGCTTGAACATTTAATTGTTGGATTGAAATATATTCACAATGACATTTTTATAGCAGCTAATTTTGATGGGGCCACAATAGATATATTATATTCCATTGGTGGTTTTTCAAGTAAACCAGAATAATAGTAAATAGTTTCTGTCTAGTTCTCGTGTAAGGTTCCATCCTTATTTCTTACTAGAAAAACAGTTAAAGAGGATTCACAACAGTACTGACTACTGACATATAGCTGTTCCATTTTGTTCCTAGTCCATAAAGCAAAAACTGTAACCCAAATGGAAAAATGTAATAAACTAATCCACTCATGTAAACTTATATTACAAAGTTAACAAAATGTGGTCATTTAAATAAAAAAACAGAGATTTAGTAATAATCATGAATTAGTTTAGGCTCCGTTTGGATGGTTGAGAATAAGATAGGAAGAAGGAAGAAGGGAAGAAATTTATTGGGAAGGGGTAAATTTATTGGGAAGTGTGTAACTTTTGTGAAGAGTTTGGATGATTAGAAATAAATTTATTGGTAAAAAATGGTTATTCCTTATTCCTTATTCCGGAAAAAGCCATCCAAACGGAGCCTTAATGATTTCAATATTATTATATTTTATTCAGATGAATTTTTAATTAGAAAAAGTTTACAGATGCATCGTTGGCCTTATAGATTGATCATATCTTAGAATTACATAATTTAAGTATGATATAATATTTAATAAAATGCTATTAAATATCGACCATTGTGAATTTAAGTTTCTTGATGAACCATACAATTTATTTCAATTTCATTATTTTAATGTAAATAATATAAATATAATGTAGTTTTAGATGTCGAATATAAAAATTTAATATAAATGATTATTAAAATTATCTATCGCTAGAAAATTTTCACCTCTAAATATATACATATATACCTTTAACTAATTACATTACAAAATGATTTGTTTATATGATTAAGACTCTGAGACTCAAAATTAACTATAACAAGGTTGGCAACATATAAAGCTAGAATTAATTAATAAATTAATTTAATAATTTAAAAAATTAATAGAAATTAGAGATAACATTAAATTCTACAATCAATACAACATTTATATCACAAGAATTGTGAACCAGAACAACCAACATTTTCTTCTATAATGAGAACTTTGGGTACAACTGTACAAGCTCATGTTAAGGCCACTAGCCCACTACCAATTCAGGCGAGCGCCTCTTCATAATGTGTTGAAGGATAAGATTTTTAGAGAGAGAGAGAGAGAGAGAGACCAAGCCAACTATTTCGAAAAGATGGAGAACTTCATTGGAGCAAACCTACCCCTCAATCCTTATTAATTAATTATTGCACATTGGAAGGCCTTTTTTCTAGCCTCTTGGCAAGTTGGAATCTATTTTTGTCAGAAAAATTGCATGATATTGTGTAGATGTGTGAATTTAATGTATTCAATGAGCTAAGAGAAAGTACACCGGTTTTGCATGTTCCCCTAATCGATTCTCCTCATTTCAAATCCTTTTCTTTTACTATAGTCAAAATTCAGTTTTTTTTTTTTTGGGTGCCTAGCTAGAGAGGGAGCTAAAATTATTATTTATTTACATTAGGGGTCAATTTAGTGGTGTTTAAATTGAGCTTTTAAAATTTCCACATTAATAAATGAGTAGAATATGTTTCATCTAAAAGGTAGTATATCCGATATTAACAATAACTAACAACAAAACTATGAATTATTAACTACCACAACACAATTTATTGCGTGAATGCAATATTAAAGAATTGATTTTTCGTGAGTACTAGGAATGGGAGCATCAAAATAGCATGATCTTTCAACTTTACAGAAAAGGCATCAACTACATATATATATACAAAATATACACGCCGTTAAGAAGCATAACATACAACTGAAAAAGTCAGCAAGTTCAATGTAACCTTTGCTGTATTAGAAGTAAAATACTAATTTTCAACAATTCAATTAATTAATCAAAATGGATTCAGTGGAATAAAACATTGGAGGAAATCAATGTTAGCGATATGGGTTAACAGATTTCTACCCTGAGGTGGTCATCCAATGATTTGGGCTGGTTTAGAAGATGCTGCAGTGAAGTCAGCTCGTTTGAATAGAACTTGGCTCCGTTTGGATGGTTGAGAATAAGATAGGAAGAAGGAAGAAGGAAGAAGGGAAGAAATTTATTGGGAAGGGGTAAATTTATTGGGAAGTGTGTAACTTTTGTGAAGAATTTGGATGGTTAGAAATAAATTTATTGGTAAAAAATGGTTATTCCTTATTCCTTATTCCGGAAGAAGCCATCCAAACGGAGAAGGATAAAGGGGAAGATATCGCGTTGAGCCGTTGAAAGAGATAATAAATGTAGATGTGATTAATTGAAACGTTGCTAATGATGGTGTGTCAAACTATGAATAATGCTAGTGCAAAGGGAATTATTAATTTTGTCGGTTGATATAATAAGCATTCTTGAGAAATTACAATTATTATAAAGTGCCATTATTTTATTCAATGATCTCGACTCTTGAGGCATCAGTAGTTCCTCCATGGAAATTTTGAGACGTCATTATAGTATGTAATGCCTCATGTGGAATTTCATCATTGTGGGAGTCATTTAAATATAACGAATTAAAAAGTCAGCAATGTGAATGTATGTTTAGGATCACGATGTTAATTTGCTAATTAATTTTATTTCGACATATACTATATGTTAATAATTTTTTTAGCAACTGGACGAGACAACTAAAAAAACAGTGAAAAAAATAAGATGCAATTAAGGAAAATAAAATTAAGGATATAATTTATACAATTTCAGATATGCTGCGTATTAAATTTGATACCATTTAAAGAATTGCTCATCCATCATGCTGTATGAATATTAACGGCACTTAAAATAACCCAAAAAAAATTCAAATAATATTAAATTACAATTTTCTTTTTTTCTTTCAAACTTGTTATTCTCGTGGTTGTCATATAAAAGTAATTGTGTTAATGTATTGCTTTCTTCATTCATTAATAAACATTATACGAGTTTCATTGATTATAAACTAAAACATTGGAAGAGGCCTCAATTTAATATACAAAATACAAAGTATGCAGCGTTGAATACCAAACATTTCAGTGAAATTCTGTTTTCATTCCTGCATATATACGTTTTTTTTTTTTTTTTTTTACAAAACTATGAAGTAAATACTACAACAGATCTTTTTGCGTGAATGCAATATTAAAGAATTGATTTTTCATGAGTAAACTACCAAGAATGGACCATCATAGTTGTGTGATCTTGTTATCTTTGATATAGAAGTCATCATCTACATCTACATATATATATCCTAAGTATGTACATACCAATAAGACGCATACCGAAAAATACACAACTCAATAATTCATCAGGTTCAATGTAGCCTTTGCTGCATTAAAAGTAAAGGGGCTATTTGGATTGAAGTGAAAATTTGGAGAATTTCTTATTTCTAGGTATAAATTTATTATAAACAATTCAAATTTTTTACAAAGTTACACACTTTCTAATAAATTTATGTCTAGAAATAGAAAATTTTCCAAATTTCCCAAATTCCTAAGCGATCCAAAACGGCCCCAAAGATTGTTTATTTAATCTTTTCAGTTTAATAAAATATTAGAAGAAATCAATAACAACAGTATGAACATGCTGAGTTGTGAGTTGTGAAATACCTTGAATATGTATATCCTGACAATTTTCGAAGGCACACAAATAAACCTGCACGAGATGGTCCGTAAAATAATCCAAGATATCAAAACTTGGATTGCAAACTGCTAAAATTTTTTGGAGACTTCTGTTAGAGCTTTTATTCCCTGATTTTGTATATAGATTGATAGCGCATTTCCTTATTGTATTGCCTTTTTTGTTTATTCTTTTTACCTTGTACAAAATTTATTCGTTCCATATAATTGTAGGAGAGATAATCATCTCACTACCTTCATAAAGCAGTATAAACTAGCTCATTTTCGCTACAGTGGCGGTCGTCTAGTCATTTTCGCTACAGTGGCGGTCGTCTAGTCATCTTGTTATCTCGGTGAAGCCACTCCGCTGAATCTCTCAGAATTTGTTCTAATTTATAACCGAGGTAACGTTGCTCAAATTAGTGCTGTGAAACCAGTGCCGAAGCCACATGCAATGAAAAATGAGCAATTGCTTCCCTATATATGATTACAATCCCTAAAAAGTATTAATTAATTTACATATATTTATATATAATTTATTCAATTTGTTCCCTCACAATCTTGGAATTTTAGTGTAAGTAACTTTTTGCCCCATTATTTTAAAATTCTACATCCGCCCCTTGAGAAACTTCAATAAAAAATATTATTTTGAGAACTAGCTCTTGGTGTGACAAAGAACAATGCATCTCAAGTGAGAGGTCGCATGTTCGAAATCCGACTGGAGAATCTTTTATAAACATTTAATTTTAAAATAAGTTGGAAAGCTTGACTCTCAATTTATCGTAAAAAAAATAACACTATTTTCAACAAAGTGAAAGGCTTCCAAAACAGAGTCAAGTTGATAGAAATGTAGCAAGGTATATAAATAGTCTTGCAAATTACAAGAACGGTTGGAATACGGATGACATTACAATTCAGAGGGTGCGTTTGGATAGGTGTGGGAAAAAGGGAAGAAGTGAGAAAAAATATTGGGAAGTGTGTAACTTTGTGAAGAGTTTGAATTGTTTATAATTTTTTTTTCTTCTTCTTCTTTCTTCCAACGATCCAAACGCACCCAGAATTCAGAAGTATCAAACATATTTTTTTTAGACGTCGAATTACAATTCAGAAGTCTTATACGTCTAATTTGTTCTTGATAGGAAGCATCGATGTATTAAAGACGCATCATATATTCGAGTCATCAATAGTTCTTCCGTGAAAATTTTTATATTTGTTTGTATTATTTTGGTGAGTGTCTTACTTCACAATCCTCCAAATTAATTTTACACAAGGTAAGTGTTTTACATTAAATTATTTTAGAGTATTAAAGACTGTTTTCAAAATTGTTGCGTTTGGATTTAAAAAGCGTTGTAGAATAATTTAGAAAGTATTAGAATTTAGCTTCAAGAAGCTGCACTTAACTTTTATAGAAAGTTGTTCATTAAATTTTGGAACAGAACGCGTCGTCAAACAAAACGACAATGGTTATTATTTCATAAACTCACAAAAATACCAGCTGCTGCTTCAATAGCTGTCTGACTCGTGACCATGCATTAACAGTGTTCAAGAATTATCACACAATTGTTTTACAAATTTAGTCGTGACCATTAACTGTTGTTTGTACATTGTGATCCCCACTAAAAAAACTTAATGCATCTACTAGTGAAATTGTTTAACAAGTTAAAACCTGACTAGAAGGATATTACATCTTTAAATGCATCCAACCTGTTAGCAAAGGGATAGGAGCCTAGGATCTATTAAAATACTAGGTCAAGAACTAGCATTTAATTGTATCTGTGTCGGCGGTGACTGTGCTATATGTATGATACGTCGAGTCAAACGGATTAAAAAGAAAAAATATATATATAGGGAAAGGAGCTGGGAGCAACCGAGCAAGAGCACAAGGTGCCGTGCCAGACTGCCAGTATGGACTGGGAAACATCTAACAATAAGTAGCCGCTCTTTGCTCTGTTTTGCAATTAACATTGCTTTAGGCACCTGCTCTGAGAATATACCTGTCAACGATATACCGTTTCGACATGTTCCGTTCCGTTCCGTCAAAATAGAACAGCTAACGAAACAAAAATTTATTTCGTTTAAAAAACGAAACAGTTAAACAGAATGGATTTACTGATAAGTTCCAGTGTAATACAGTTCAAATTTCGACGTTCCGTTACGTTCCGTCGAAACGGAACGACTAACGAAAATTTCGACATGTACCGTCACAGAAACGGAACAGCAAACAAAACGACCTGTTCCGTCTCCGTTTCACACGTTTGACAGGCCTATCTGAGAATGACCTCTCTAAGGACTAAGGCTCCCTTTAAAGTTTAAAGACTGTTACACTCAAATTATAACAAGGTGGAAAATATGTAAAGCTAGAATTATTAATAAGTAAATTTAATAATTTAAAAAATTAACAGAGATCATTAAATTTGACTTTAAATTCTATAATCATTACAACATCATATGATGAAGAATTGTTAAGTCTACTATCAACATTTTCTTCTAATGGGAACTATGGGTAGTCCCTGTTAAGGCAACTACCAGTTCAGGCAATAGCCTCTTCATAAAACCGTGATGTGTATAAGGAAAAAGTTTACAGAGAGAGAAGAGACTAAGCGAAACTATTTCAAAAGAGGAAGAAAAGAAAATCCATATATTGGCGCAAAACCTACCCCTCAATCCTCATTAAATAATGCACAATGCACAATGCTGGGAAGCCTTTTTATTCTAGCCTCTTGGCAAGTGGGAATCTAATTGTGTCAGAGCAGTTGCATGATCTTGTGTTATGTTATGTAGATGTGAATTTTATGCATTCAATGAGCTAAGAGAAAGTACGTACACCAGTTTTGTATGTTCCCCTAAGACTCATCATTTCCAATTTCTTTTACTTCAATAAAAATTCACAATTATTTTTGTGTGCTTAGAGAGGATTAAAGGAAGCTAAAGGTTCTCTTTAATTACATAAATGTAATTAATGGTGTTTAAATTTAGCCATTTAAATTTCCACTTTTATTGACACGTACGTAGAATATGTTAATTTCCATCTATGGTAGACAGGTAGTATCCAATATTAACGAGAACTAAGTAACTAATAACAAATCTATGAATTAACTACTACGTACAATACCAATTTATTGCGTGAAGCAATATTAATCAATTGAATTTTCATGATTAAACTACTAAGAATGAACCAGTCATATTTGCATGATCTTTAGATCTTTGATATAAAAAGTCATCATGTCCCAACTAGTATATATACCGGCCATTAAAAGACGAAAATACAACTCATGAATAAGTCAGCAAGTTCAATGTAAGACTTGCTGTAATATTAAAAGAATTACTCTGTTTTCAACAATTCAATTAATAAAAAAAGTTCAGTGGAACAAAATATTAGAGGAAATCAATGTTAACGATATGAATTAACATTATATGTCCGCCTTGGAGGTGGCCGTCCAGGGACGCTGGTTGGTATACAAGTTCC
The DNA here is from genome assembly GCA_028095005.1 of Rhynchospora pubera. Classification (NCBI taxonomy): domain Eukaryota; kingdom Viridiplantae; phylum Streptophyta; class Magnoliopsida; order Poales; family Cyperaceae; genus Rhynchospora; species Rhynchospora pubera. The sequence continues at coordinate 81,002,857 of CM051460.1, read as the reverse complement.
AGCGAAGTCACCGCGTTCCAACGGTGAGGTCTCGGTTCGAGATTCCAATGGTGAAGTCACCGTGTTTACGCGCAAAAAAACCAATTAAAACTGTCAATGTCACCCGAAGACTCAATGATGAGGTAGAATCGGAATCTGAGAATAAAGTAAGTATAAAGTGACATGTATAGCTTAGCCAAAGATAAGATATACGGATGAGATTGATTGAAACGTGGTTATTGAAGGTGTTTCAAACAATGAATATGTTATTAACTTCAACCATTTTCGAACACCTCATATGAGTAGTGGATAATTGATTTCAACATCAAAGCATATCTAGTTTAGATAGAGCATTAACAGCTCAATTGACTTTGACCCAAATTCTCCTTCAAGATGATCCGGGAAAAGAACAAACGCAAGCTCCGAATCTGACACAAACAGGAAGTCCAACCAACGCAAACAAGCTATGAGTAAAACTGAACTACGAATAGATACATACTGGAAATAAGGCTGAACCAGAAGATTTCTACTCGCACAGTTTCTTCTACTTACTCTGGGATCACACACAGTGGGGATATGGACCCAAGCCGCCGCATAAGGAACGTGCTTGCTCCTCCTTTGAATGAATAACTGTTTCGATATCAGCTACTAGAAATGCCTCTCTCGCCTTTCTAGCTCTAGCGGCACTATTTTCTTTATTATATCACTTCGGATGTCCTTCCTTAGACGCAATGCCGTACTCCCCACATTTGTTCCTGTTGCTGTTATTAGGGGTATTGGGAATGATTGAAGCATTTTCCTCCACTTGTTAAGAATAGAAAAGCCTCCACGCTCTTAACCCTGCCTAAACTTTAAGCAGAATCGCCGCTAGCTGAGCATTTTTGGAATCAGTAGACCTGAGTGGACATAAACATATAAAACTCAACATAAAATGACGGCACTAAGCTACCAGCTTCATTGGTCAAAGGGATTGCAGGTCCAAGTGTGTACGATACATTGGGGATTTAGGTACTATAATTTCATAATAAAAAGTCAACTTACTATTCGAAATACTTGACCCGGGTCAAATACTTTGCAACACTGCACGCACAACCTCCTTTGTAGATGAGTTCTATTAATTTTATCGGTATAAATTTTTTATACAAAAAGCATCCTTGAGAAATTACAATTATTAGAAGATTGTTTATTTAACTTTTCTATTTCAATAAAATATTAGAAGAAATCAATATTAACAATAGGAACAAGCTCATTTTCGGCACAGTAGCGGTCGTCTATTCATTTTGGTTGGTTTTGGAAACATCTCGGTGAAGCTACTCCGCTGAATTTTCAATAATTTGTTCTAGTTTCTAACGGAAGATGATACGGACAACATTACATTTGGTGGCACAATATTTTCGGACAAAAATACCCCTGTATTAATTCTGATTTCATTATATTTCTGTGAAGATTTTTTCTTATATCTTTCTTTAACTATATTATTTCTTAATTGTTATATTTTACTGCGAATACAAAATATTACTGTAATCCTTCATTACAAAATTGCAAATTTCAAATTTAGATACATTTAATTTTTAAGTTTGATACTTCCTTTTTGAATTGAATTTCATGAAATAAACAAGATTCAATTAGTATTGAAGTTATCAATATCTTCGAATATAATAATTAACTCAATCGAAACAAACTTACCGTGCAAATAAATATTAACAAAAAGAAAATGAACATAAATTAAGTAAAAATTTTAATGCAAAAAAATTGATAAATCAGATTGGGAACATGATATATAGGTTAGTTATAATTTAACGAAAAACGTTCAAATAAGGCAAATATATGATAAATTATAGTCCAAAAAGAGAAATTTTGTTGCTCGGAAATAGAAGGGTAGTAACGTCATTTCTTTAAATAATGATGTTGCTCGGAGATATTAACAGTTGTCCGGATCACCTCCCGTTTCTAACGGAGGTAACGTCGCTGAAATTAGTGCTGTGAAACTTCAATAAAAAAAAATAAAAAAAAAACATAACTTCCAACAAAGTGAAAGGGATTCCAAAACAGAGTCGAGTAGAAAGAAATGTACTAACAGCAGTAGCAAGGTAAATAGACTTGCAAATGACAATAACGGCTGGAATACGAATGAAATTGATTCGAAAATTATCAATGAATGTGTGATATCAAACATATTATATTTAGACGTCGAATTACAAATTTACAATTGAAAAGTCCTATAGTTAATTTTTTTTCTTGACAATCCTCCAAATTAATTTACACAAGGCAAATAAGTGTTTTATAAAATCAAAATGTTGTTTGAGTATTAATGACTGTTTCTAAAATTGTTGCATTTGGATTTAAAAATCAATAACTTTGTAGAATAATTTAGAAAGTATTAGAATCTAGCTTCTGGAAGCTGCATATTGTTTTTTTTTTGAAAAGGATATTGAACTTTTAATACTACTGACTAGTTAAGAAGGTTGTATATTAATTTCGGAACAGAAAGAGTTGTCAGACGAAACGACAATTTAGTATTTCATAAATTCACAAAAAAAAATACCAGCTGCTTCATCAATAGCACAAAAGAGTTAACTGTCTGACTAGCGACCATTAACAGTGTATGGAAGAATTATACAAATTTAGGCGTGATCATCAATTGTTGTTTCTACGTTGTGATCCCGTCTACTAATTGTTTAACAAATTAAAACCGGAGTAGAAGGATATTACTTCTTCAATTGCTTCCAACCTGTTAGCAAAGGGCTAGGAGCTTGGGATCTAATCATCTAATTAGAATACTAGGTCAAGAATTTAATTGTATCTGTGTCGGTGACTAGTGTTCTAAAAAAAACACAGCATGTCTGAACACGGTACGGTACGACACGACACGGAGGTGGTACGACACGGCAAGACACGGACACGACACGACAATTTGGACGTGTCGCGTCTTAACCGTGTCGTTTCCGACTTTGATGAAATAGACACAACAGGATACGACGCAAGAATTTTCCAGACACGACACGACACGACACGTTTTACCGACATGAAAAAGAGACACATATTAAAGTAATAGAAATATAAATATGACGAATTTCTCATTTATGTAGACGTTACATATTTTTTTCATAAATTTTGTCTAGAATACATTCAATCATAAAATCAACGATTTATAATAAGATTAAATTCCAAATAAAGTACTTTTTATTTATTAGAATTGGAAATAAAAATATTATATTTTAATTAGAATGATTTTATAATTATCGCAAAAAAAAATTAAATCCCAAAGATGCAAAGGCATTATCCATCTGTCGAAAAAAAAATAATTTTGTTATCTCTTGTACCAAATAATATGTCAAAATTTAAAATAAAAAATGACTCTATATTTCAATTCAATTGTAAAGCATGTTTATTTTCTTAATTATTAACATATTTATCAAACATCATTTTTAAATTTCATAATCAATTTATATTTATGTGAAAAGGTTAGACGTGTCTGAACACGTCACGACACGACACGTCTAAAGAAGACACGACACTGCACAACACAGGGACACGAGGCGTGGAGTGTCCTTAGATGTGTCCTGTCTATCTTTTAGAATTTGGACACAATACAACACGACATATGATCCAGACACGACATGTTTAACACGACACGGCACCACACAACACGTATTTAGAACACTATCGGTAACTGTGCTATATGATATGTCAAGTCAAACAAATTAAAAACGAAAAATAAACAAGCAAGGAAAGGAAAGGAGCAGGAGCACAAGGTGCCAGTGTGGACTGAGAAGCATGCAACAGTAAGTAGCCGTTCATTGCTCTGTTTTACAATTAACATTACTTTTGGCACCGACTCTGAAAATATCCTCTAAGGCCACTTTAAACTGAACATAGTAGAGAAATTGTAAGGATAAAAAAAACTATTAATTTTATCTCATGAAAATGCTGGAAACAATCCAAACTGGATTGAGAAATTAATTTAATTAAAAGAATAAGACATCTTAAATGAAAGGCCCGCATGTTCGAAATCAGACTGACGATTTTTTCATAGACATTTAATTTAAAAATAAATTGAGAGGCGTGATCCTTAATTTATCTAAAAAAAAATAATTATAAGACCATACATCCTCGATATGAGGATGAACAGTGCGCTTTCTTTAATTCAGGTCACTCATTTTCGATCCAACGATCCAAAGAAATTTCTGGGTTGAAAAGAATTGCATGATATGAAATGCAAATAGCTTATGCTCATAGAAACTTCATGATATGTAATTTCATCTTTAGATAAAGAACGATGTAACCAAACAAGCATATTGGTTTCCATATAAATCTCTAAAAAATAACTATTCATGTTTGTATATTAAATCAATACGGTAAATCGACAAGTAAAATGTTTTTAACTGTCATATACGATATGTCAAAATACGAGATATTTGTGAAAATCAATAAAGAGCTCAAAATCACAACATTATAAAGTTAATAAAGTTTGGACTTGGATATTTTACAATTGTAATTGGTAATTTTTCTTAGTATGTAAAGTTAATATAACTCGAATAATATATTTATGTATGTGTATTAAATTATTTTGGAGAACATTTACTATTGGAAACTGCTTCAAGTGCACGGAGAAGTTACAATTCAAGTCTAGCAATCAATATCAGAAAGAGAAACATTGCGGTTTTTACTTGTCAGTGATTATTCTTCAATAGAGAACCGAGAGAGAGAGAGGCAACTAGAGTGGAGGTTTTGATTTCTCTTATGACGGAGAGAAGAAAATGACAATATAGTACAAAAGTAATGTTAAAAGCGGTTAGTTGAAGGGTCTGTACATATGAAAAATTAAATGTGTGTTAATGAATTTGCTGCGTTTAATTAGGTAAAGATTTATTGTCTAATACTATGGAGAGAACATATGTAATTTCACTTGATGCAATTGAATAATGACTATTAAATTTTTAAAATTTACACTATTAGAATAAAAAATTAGTAATACTCTAGAATAAATGAGGGAAATATCTTTGGGTTATGGTGCTAAATTTTTTTTTTTTTTAGAAGCGTCAAAATATTCAGATTGACTTTTTTATAACAAAAGTTTGATATAATTAAAATACAAGTTTTAAGTTAACCACTACTTTAAGACATTCTTATTTTTTTCCCGATGAACTTCTTTATATATTACTAATGGGTGCGTTTGGATAGGTGTGGGAAGAAGGGAAGAAGGGAAGAAGTATTGAGAAGTGTGTAACTTTGTGAAGAGTTTGGATTGTTTATAATTTTTTATTGGCCTTCTTCCTTCTTCCTTCTTCCAACCCCATCCAAACAAAGGCAATGATTATGTAATAAAATGACCATCTAGCAAGGATAAAACTCAAAATTCGTGAGTTTATTCAAATTCGACTTAAAAAAATCTCGGTTATAATTTGGGCTAACAAAACTCGAATTGGCAGAAAAATACGACAATGACAAATTTTAACAATATTAATTTATAACTCGGGCCAACGAAATGCAAATCCTTTGAACTTGGGCGAACGAAATTACGAAACTCGAATTGGTAGGGAAATACGACACTGACAAGTTATCAGGATGTAGGTTACCACATTTAAATTTTGAACTGATTTATCCTAAATTGAGAGCAAACCAAAATCTAAAATTTACATTCTAGTTGAAAAAAGGTATGAAGTACAAAGAGCTGAAACAAGCCATGACTATACAAGTTCAGTACCAGGCTACCTACTAGTAGTGAGACTATACAAGCCATGCCTATTAATGACACTGGTCTTGATAACGCTAATTGTGTTAAGGTTCAGCTCTATAATTAGGGGTGTACAACGGACGGGTCGATGATATTTTAATAAAATTTGAACACAATCCGACAATACCGAATTAGAAAATAAATTTAGTTAACCACCCGTAACCCAAACCAACCTGTCAATTTTTTTGTGTACGGATTTTTACGGGTTAAGCGGGTTAAACGGGTTTAGTGAATTAAAATTTTGATCAAATAAAATTACATATAAAAATCATTTTGTGGCTATTACAATTTAGTTCGAGGCAAATTAGAGACGCATTTGAATCATTTTTCAACTTTCGAGTCATTGTGAGAGAAATAGAGGACGTGCATGTCTATGAAGGAGATCGAAACTTCATGAAATAAAAGATATTTGAGTAAGGACATGAGAAAAAATGAGACAAAGATGAATAAATAATGATAAACGGGTGGGTTGAACTATACACGAGTTTACTAGTACAAAATTCGTAACCCAATCCGAAGTAACGGGTTTGTCAAAATTAAAATCCGTACCCAAGCCAACATCATGCTAATCCGGTAAACAACGATTCGAGTCGGATGGGTTGAACGGATTGAACAGGTTCACGATTTTTTTGTACACCCCTATCTATATAATCCTGACAAACATTTATAAATCGAGAGAAAGTTTGAGGAAGGCGCCGAATCACCGACTCAGACAACTGCCTCAAACCCGAATAGTTCCAGAGAGCAATCCGCTCTGTCGATCCAGCGCGAGAAATTTCCGACACCTTCTTCACTAGACGTGTCATATCCTCTAGTGGCAATTCAAGAGAAGACGAATACTCGAATAGTAATTCCACACATAATTCCAGCTGAAAAGAGAAGATCCCGCCATTTCCTGTTAGGAGGTGGAGATTGGAGGCGAGATCGCGCACGCGACGTGAGAGACGAGCGATTTGGCGAGTTCCGGAAAGGAACCCAAATTGAAAAAAAGGTAACAAAAATTCACAGTACTGACACATAATAGATATTCCCTTCCGTTTCCTAGTCCTTTAAAAGCTAAAATAAAGTAACCCAAATTGAAAAAAAGTAATAAAACATTTTCACTTCCGTAAAATAATTTTATAGGATCGTTTCGATTACGATAGACTTTGTAGCTAGATTTCTTTTTCCAGAGAAAGCAGGCAAGTTATATAATGAACAAGGTAAAAAAAATGTGGTCAAAAAAATAAAAAAAAGAAGATTTATTGATGATGAATTAATTTAATGACTTGGTAATATCATTATTTATTCAAAAGAATTTTTAACGGCAAAAGTTTATAGATATATGTACAATCGGTCTTATATACCATTCAAAAGTTTACATAATTTTAGTATTACATTATTTTTTATCAAATAATATATATTAAATATTGACCATTGTTGATTTATATTTTCTTGATGAACCATAAAATTTATATCAAATTTCATTTTTTATGTAAATAACATAAATGTCATGCAGACTACTTATCGAATATTAAAATTAAAATTTATTTTTATTGATTATTAAAATGGTCTATCGTCAGAAGATTCTCACCCCTAAATATATACGTATGTACGATGTGCCCTTATCTAATCACAGTAGAAAATGATCAGTGTTTTAAAATATGATTAAGACTTTTAGACTGAAATTATAACAAGGTGGAAAATATGTAAAGCTAGAATTAACATTAACAGAAATTAAATTTGACTTTAAATTCTATAATTATTACAACATCATATGAAGAATTGTTTACTCTACAGTCTACAACCAACATTTTCTTCTAATGGAAACTATGGTCTATGGGTAGCCCCCAAGTTAAGGCAACTACCAATTCATCGTTAAATAAGTGAACATATACAGCAAATAAGGTGAACATATAGATGATCTAAGTGAACACTTACAAATAAATAAGTGTTATCATCATTTGTTCAGAATTTTACATGCATATTCAACTTATTTTTATTGAACTTACTTGTTTGTATGTGTTCATTTAGATCGTTTTTATATTCACTTTGTTTATTGTATATGTTCACTTTATATTTAGCGATAGCAGAAATGATAAAATTATAGATAGTAGTAATCAAATTCCATTTCCAAAAGAGGAAGGAAAGAAAATCCATATATTGGCGCAAAACCTACCCCTCAATGATCATTAAATAATGCACAATGCTGGGAGGCCATTTTTCTCTAGCCTCTTGGCACGTGGGAATCTAATTGTGTCAGAACAGCTGCATGTGTGGATGTGTGAATTTTATGCATTCAATGAGCTAAGAGAAAGTACGTTAGGATACCGGTTTTGCATGTTCCCTAAGACTCTTCAATCTTCATTTCCAATTTCTTTTTACTACAACAAAAATTCACAATTTTTTTTTGTGTGTGTGCTTAGAGAGGGAGCTAAAGGTTCTCTTTAATTACATAAATGTAATGGTGCTGAAATTGAGCCTTTTAAATTTCCACTTTTACTGACACGTAGAAGTGAAAAAAAGTAGGTAAGAAGGGAAGAAGGGAAGAATCTTAAGGTGTGTTTGGATCGTTGGAAGAAAGAAGAAGAAGAAGGAAGAAGAAAAAAAAAATTATAAACAATCTAAACTCTTCACAAAGTTACACACTTCCCAATATTTCTTCTCACTTTTTCCTTCTTCCCTTCTTCCCACACCTATCCAAACGCACCCTTAAGGCATATATTCAATCTTGAATCTTAAGGCATCAGTAATTCCTCCATGGAAATTTTGAGATGTCATTATAGCATGTAATGCCTGATGTGGGATTTTCACCATTGCTGGAGTCATTTAAATAACGAATTTAAAAGTCAGTAATACGAATGTGCGTGTAGGAACTTTTATCACCATGTTAATTTGCTAATTAATTTTATTAGCGACAGTAGCGACATATGCTATATTAGTAGTTTATTTCTTTTAGCAACTGTACTAGACAATCAATTAAACAGTGAATATAAGATGCCATTAAAGAGAAAAATATTAAGGATATAATTTATATATAAATTTAGATCGGTTGCGTATTAAATTAATTTGATTCCATTTCAAAAATTGCTCATCCATTATGCAATATGAATATTAATGGTACTTAAAATAACCAAGTACACAATTCAAATATATTATAGTACGTTACATTTATATTCTTTTTAAACTTGTTATTTTCGTGGTTATCATATAAAAATAATTGTTAATGTAATGCCTTCTTTATTCATTAATAAAATTATAACCCTACTTCCATTGATTATAAAATAAAAAATTGGAAGAGGCCTTAGTTTAATATTCAAATACAAAACTATGCAGGTTTTTCAACAACGTGCTGACTGCTGAATACCTAACATTTCAGTACAATTCTGCTTTTATTCCTGCATACGTTTTACAAAACTATGAAGTAACTAACAGAATTTATTGCGTGAATGCAATATTAAAGAATTGATTTTTCATGAGTAAACTACTCAGAACGGACCATCAAATTTGTATGATGTTTTTATCTTCAATATAAAAGTCCTCGTCTATATATATATCCTAAAGTATACAGGCCATTAAGATGCATGTACGTACGCACCGAAAAATACAACTCACTGACTCCGCAAGTTCAATATGTAACCTTTGCTGCATTAAAAGATTGTTTTGTTTAACCTTTTTAGTTTAATAAAATATTAGAAGAAATCAATATTAACAATATGAACTAGCTCATTTTCGGCACAGTGGCGGTCATTTATTCATTTTGGTTGGTTTTGGAGACATCTCGGTGAAGCTTTATACTCCGCTGAAGCTTCAAGGATTTGTTATAGTTTCTAACCGGGGAAACATTGCTCAAATTAATGCTGTGAAACTTCAATTTAAAACATAATTTCTAACCAGGGTAACTTCAATCAAAGTGAAACTGTGAAAGTGATTCCAAAACAGAGTCAAGTAGATAGAAATGTTGCAAATTGTTTGGAAAGATACGGTTTGGAAGTTGGGGGTATAAATAATGCTGTGAAACTTCAATAAAAAACAGAGTCATTTCTTAAATGATGGGGGTATAAATGTAATTTGGAAAGATACAGTTTGGAGTTGAAAGCCCCTCTCAAATGCAAATTGTTTTTTTCGGGTAGCTTTAAATAACAAGATTCTGACTGGGAGCAATTTGTTGTAAAAAGGATGGCAAGGGAATGTTACTTGTAGTTTTTGTAACTAGGAAGAAATAGTCGATCACATTTTCTTTCATTGTTCTCATGTCATTCCTTTCTGGAACTTAATTTTCAATGAGCACTGTTCTAGTACCACAAGTTTTTGGTACCATGAATGTAATGAATTTTCTTTTTCATTAATATTTAAAAAATTAAAAAATTAATTTTTAAATCCAAACCGTTGATCTTGTTCAATTTTACGAGTGATGCATTTCTATATAATTTTTATAAATTTTGGAGTTTATTTGATATTTGATCAAGATGCCAAAAAAATGAACAAATCTTGTTAATTATAACAGATTAATTTTAATATGTTCATGTGTTAGCCTCTTGATCGAATATCAAATAAACTCCAAAAATTATAAAAATTATATAAAAATGCATCACTCGTAAAATTGAATAAAATCAACGGTTTGGATTCGAAAATTAAATTTTAAAATTTTTAAATATTAATAAAAAAGAAAAGTTGTGGCATTTGTGACACTAAAAACTTATTGACACTAGAACCTTGCTCATTTTGGATAGTGTTCCTAATGGTCACCCTATTAATTGCACCTCCTTAACTAATTTTTGGAATTCTATTTCTTCTCTTTCTAAAGAAAGAAGTTATTTTTCAAAAATCTTTGTGCGGCTTGGCTTTGGGTGTTGTGGAATGGGAGGAACAAAAGAACTTTTAATAGTAGTAATGGTCAGAGTTCTGTCCTTTTATATTTGCAACACTGCACTTTTTTTTATCTCTGGACATGTAACAGAGGTCAGGGCTGAAGCAGAGAGTCAGGAGGGAGGGTACATTTGGCACCTCAAATCTCAATTCTATTATAATTAATATGATTAATTATAATTAATATGGCCTATATTATTTAATATGAACTAATTTTAGTTATTATTTTTAATTAAGGGGTGTATTGATTTTGATGGAAAATTAATGGATCAGATTCATTCATTTTTTATCCCTTCAATAGCCTTAGTCATTTATACAAAATTCTGTCATTTTAAGAAAGGCACCCCATCCCTAATTTCTGCCATTAAAAAAAGTGATTGAAAAGAGAAAAAATGCCACCAAGAAACCATCAATTTGGACTAAGGAATATTGAAGAAGGTCAGAAATTTCCGCCTAACGCTATGTCTGCCCTTCAAATTTGTAAGTTTCTATTACGGTTTATTATTTTATATGAAAATACATGATTTTGGGTTCTTAATTAAGAAATATTATTATAATTAATATTTTAATTTCTAACATTTGGTATCAGAGCAGTATGTCTTTTCATATAAAATACAATATTCAGTAATTTCGTATTTTACTGAAATTTTTCTGAAATTTACAGAATTAATTTCGTATTTTTTCTTATCTAAATTTCTGTAAATTTTCTTATGTGTACGCACTTTTAGAGAGGTTTATTGTTATCTCCATTAGTCAATTTATTTTCCACCATGTGCGCGCACACAAAGAGAGAGAGAGGTTTGTCACATGTGAAGGTAAAATATAAAATCTATTTGATTGGATACAATAAGGATGTACAAATCTCTAGTCCAACTGCCATCATATCTGTTATTTGCTGTAATAATTGATTGAGCGGTGTATGATTATTTACTGACAATAGGTTGGCTACTCATGACAGTATAAAATTCATGTCACTTAGGTTTCTATCTAAATTGATTTTCCTGTACGCATTTTTTCCTCTCTACATGTTATATGAAAATATTATTTTGACCAATTTAGGGACCTAAATATGGCAATTAATTCTTTTGATTCTTAACTGACCACGAGGCCAATCACGTGACCTTATTTGAATGGAATTTGTACATACGTCAATCAATTCATTTATGCATATGAATGGAATTTGTAAATAAACCAGTCACGGGACCTTATGTAGTGAATTTTGTTTATCACTTAGAAACATCTTACGTATATGATTAATTAATCAAAAAAATTGGGTTAATTAAATACTCTTATTTAAGCATTCGTTGATTAAGGAAAGATTTTCTTTACAAATCTGACAAATGTGCTATTCCCCTTCTAACTTTGGTTCACGTGGGATTCCTTTATTTTTAGGAAATATTCCTTTATATATATATCATTATATCATTTTTATTCATAGGAAATGTTTTCTTTTCAAGTTCCGTTAACGTGGAGTGGTTTGAATAGAATGGAATTAAGTTCTCCATTATCATTTTCCTTTAATAAATGGAATATGTTATGAAGTTTTCGCTCGTCAATCTGTTTAAACTGATTGGCCAAATTGTGAAATTTTAATTTTATGACTTAGTCAATCCATTTTGCTCAAGTTTTTATTTTCATTTGCAATTTAATTATGTGTTTGAATGGTTTATGTAATCAATTTAACATAAGACAGTATTGTAAATGAAACTGGTCGGATTGGCTCATCAAAGTATTGTATATATTTATTGTTATATGCATGTTTTCATATGCACTTATGTATACAAAGGTCCAACGGAAATTTGTTATAAATTTTGCATATGAATAATTCAAACCATATTAAGTTACTTTTAATAATTTGGTTGTTATCAATTTTAACAACTTTAATTGTAATTATTATTTTATTAAAAAAGAAGTGTGTGATATTTTAAGTTTATATATCACAATGCAGATTTACATTTTATAAACTATGATGGTCAATTTTAACAACTTTAATTGTCATTATAGTTTATGAAATTATCCATTATGTGACATTTTTATTATGTTCACATTTAATAAATTAGAATTGTCAATTTTACTAATTTTAATTGTCAATATAATTTATTAAATGGAATTTTTGTTTATGAATTATGATTCAATTTGTTTCTGCCCAACGGTGATGCAAATTGATTTTTATGGAACAACTATCATGTCAAAACAGAAAATTTGGTTTTTTATTATTGTTTTCAGATTGACAAATTATTATTTCTTTTATAGTTGTTCAATTCTATTATATTATTTGTGATATTTTAGTTTACAAATCACTATAATGTTTATATTTAATAAATATTAAGGATGTCAACTTGAACAACTTTAATTGACATTATAGTTTATTAAATAGAATTATCTCATTATCTTCAATTTATTTTCTGCCCAACGGTGATATAAATTGAATGTGAAGAACTATTATGTAAAAACTGAAATCTAATTGGTGTTTTATTAATTATTTCAGTTTAATTAATTATTAGTTCTTTGATTATACTATGTGAATTTTATAGACTATTAACCACTTTATTTTTCCTGAATTTGGCAGCATTAAATAAAACTAATTTTTCCAACTTGGATGATGATGATGATTTGCTGGGCAATGAATAGTTTTGATGTTTTCTGGTTAATCATGGTATCAGGGGTCGCTTATCTTTTGTTGTTGATAGTTTCAAAGTAGTAGGTTTGGTTTACTGGGATGTAATTGGCTTCCTTTTTAGATACCTTTATGTTTGTTTTTAAAATCACTTCCGGTGATTAACCTTTTGTTCGTACCTTATGACATCAATCGAAGTACGCAGGCTATCCCGTTTTTGGGTGGCTACGTTTCAAAAAAAAAAAAAATTGAAATTGTTATAAAATAAAGTGAAAGGTGCAAAAGACAAAGATAGAAGAGAGAGTAAATTTGTGCTCTGAATTTCTAATTCTCAAAATGTTCCATCTCCAGTATACAACTTACATTCACTATTATAAGCCAAAAACAAATCTTACAATTAATGCTAAAGATCTCATACAATTAATAAGAATAATGAAAATGGACAATCAATATATATAATTCTATTTATAACACTTCCTCTTTGTTCATCTTTCATTATACACTAGTAATATGATACTTCAGGATCAATATTAATATGATACTTATGGATCATTTATACTGCCTCATTAAAAACCTTACCAAAAAAACTCATTGGGATAAAAACTTGGATAAGGGAAAAAAAGTACAGTGTGTATAATGCTTCCCCTCGTTTTGATATTATTGGACATCCTTCAATCGGTGTAGACCTATCTTCTTTCTGAGTTGTTCAAAAATTCTTGTTGGCAAAGACTTCGTGAATAGATCGGCCAAGTTGTTGCATTATTGAATTTTTTGAACATCTATTATACCATCCTTTTGTAGATCATGTGCCGAGAAGAACTTCGACGCAATGTGCTTAGTTCGGTCTCCTTTGATATATCCTTCTCTAATTTGTGCTATGCAAGCTGCATTATCTTCATATATTGGAGTAGGATTTTCCTTAATGTTTTGAAGCCCACATTCTTCTTGAATATTTTGAATTATTGATCTCAACGAAACACATTCTCGACTCGCTTCATAGAGAGCAATTAGTTCAGCATGATTTGATGATGTAGTCGTTAGAGTTTGTTTTGTCGATCGCCATGAAATCGCAGCTCCACTATAAGTAAATATGTATCCTGATTGAGATCGTGCTTTATGCGGGTCTAATAAATATCCTGCATCTGCATATCCAACTAGATTATATTTTATATCATTTTCATAGTATAGTCCCATATCTCGAGTTCCGCAAAGATAGCGAAAAATATCTTTAATTTCATTCCAATGTCTTCGGGTTGGTTTGGAATTATATCTTGATAGTAAATTTACAGCAAATGAAATATCAGGCCTGGTATTATTTGCAAGATATAATAATGCTCCGATTGCACTTAAGTATGGCACTTCAGGACCAAGTACTTCTTCATCATTTTCTTGGGGCGAAAAGGATCATTTTCTATATTTAACAATCGTATGACCATTGGTATTTTCAAAGGATGAGCTTTATCCATATTAAACTTCTTTAGTAATTTTTCAATATAATTTGACTGATGGATAAATATTCCATTCTTTAAATGCTCGATCTGCAGACCGAGACAAAATTTAGTTACACCAAGGTCTTTCATTTCAAACTCCTTTTTCAACAATTTTGCAGTATTTTCAATCTCTTCAAGAGATCCTATAATGTTTAAATCATCAACATACACTGGAACGATTGCAAAACCAAGATTTGATTTTTTAATAAAACACACGAACTAATTGTATTATTCTTATATCCTTCTTTTAAAAGATATTCACTAAGTCGATTATACCACATTCGACCTGATTGTTTTAGTCCATATAAAGATTTTTCAATTTTATGGAGTACATTTCTCTAGGCTTTTATTTTTATGCTTCAGGCATTTTTAATCCTTCGGGAATTTTTCATATATATGTCACTATCAAGTGAACCATATAGATAAGCTGTGAGAACATCCATAAGTTGCATTTTAAGATTTTCTATGACTGCGAGACCTATTAAAAATCTGAGAGTTGTCGCATCCACTATAGGTGAATACGTTTCTTCATAATCAATTTCATATATTTGTGTAAACCCTTGTGCCACTAGCCTTGCTTTATATCTCACAATCTCATTTTTCTCATTTCTTTTAATGACAAATACCCATTTGTAACCTACAGGATTAACATGTTTGGGCGTTTGGACTACCTGTCCAAATACTTGTCTTTTATCAAGCGAATTTAATTCAGCTTGTATGGCATCTTTCCATTTATGCCAATCATTTCTTTGTCTACATTCTTCTATGGTTTTTGGCACATTATCTTCTTCGCTTATAACATCACTAGCTATAGGGAATGCAAAAACTTCATCAACTTGAGTTTTATTCCTATTCAATGTTGTACTATTTTTCACATAATTTATAGAAATTTCATAATAATTTGATATTTCGGTTTCTTCTGGAACTTCATTAATCTCTTCATGGATTTTAGTTTCTTCTAGAACTTTATTAATCTCTTATGGAGATTTAGTTTCTTCAGAAATTTTGTAAACCTCTTCTGAGGTTGTACCAACTGCTTTATTCTGCTCTTTTCTTTTTCGTGGATTTACATCCTTAGAACCAATTGGTCTTCCACGTTTTCTACGTTCATGAGATTCATTTGATAATTTTGTAATATCTATTCGAGCATGTGCATTAATAGCTGGAATATGTGATTTAGTGACTCTATTTATATCTGTGAATGCATCAGGCAATTCATTTGCAATTCTTTGTAAGTTTATAATCTTTTGAACTTCAAGTTCACATTGACCACTTCTAGGATCAAGATAAGACAACGATGAATTTCATGTCACTTGTCTATCCAGCTTTTGTTTTTCTTACCCTAAATTTGGGAATATTGATTTATTAAAATGACAATCAACAAATCTTGCTGTGAAAACATCTCCTGTTAATGGTTCTAAATATTTGACAATGGAAGGAGAGTTAAAACCAATATAAATTCCCAACTTTTTTTGAGGTCCCATTTTTGTGCGTTGTGGAGGAGAAATTGGAACATATATTGCACAACCAAATATCTTTAAATGAGATAAATTTGGTTCTCTTCTAGAGACCAATTGTAACGGGAAATATTTATGATCTGCAGTTGGTCTTAATCTAATTAGTGATGCAGCATATAATATGGCATGTCCCCATGCAGAAGATGGTAAACTAGATTTCATAAGTAATGATCTAGCTATTAATTGGAACCTTTTAATCAATGATTCTGCTAGACCGTTTTGTGTGTGAACATGTGCCACTGAATGTTCTACAGTAATCCCAATAGACATGTAATAATAATTAAAAGTTTGGGATGTAAATTCTCCTGCATTATCAAGTCGGATTCTTTTAATTTGATAATTCGAAAAGTTAGCTCTCAATTGGATAATTTGTGCTAATAATCTAGCAAATGCAACATTTCTTGTTGCTAACAAACACACATGTGACCAACGTGTTGATGCATCAATTAAAACCATAAAATATCTAAATGGTCCACATGACGGTGTAATAGGTCCACATATATCTCCTTGAATTCGTTCTAAAAATGACGGAGCTTCAGGTCCAACTTTATTTGGAGATGGTCTAGTAATTAGCTTTCCAAGAGAGCATGCTTGGCATGTCAATTCTTTTGATAACAGGATCTTCAGGTCCTTTAGGGGATGTCCGTTTGCACTTTCAATTATTATCCTCATCATTATATTTCCTGGATGACCCAATCTATCATGCCATAATGTAACTAACTTCTGGTTAGTCACCATATTTGATTCTATTGTACTTATATATGTACCATATAGTCCATTTGATAATGCTTGTAATTTCTCCATAATATTTTTCTGGCCATTTTTAATAGATATGATATGAAGATATTCGCAACTTTTCTCATTCATAGTTTCAATATGATAACCATTTTTACGAATATCTTTAAAACTTAGTAGATTTCTTCTGGATCTACTCGAATATAATGCATCATCTATTATTAATTTTGTTCCTTTAGGTAACAAAATACAAGCTCTTCTAGAGCCATCAACAATATTACTTGAGCCAGAAATAGTTTAGATATTAGTCTCACCGAGATGCAATTGCAAAAAGTATTTCTTACTTTTCAATATTGTATTTGTAGTTCCGCTGTCTACTAGACATGAATCTTCTTTACTTATCATTGCGTCAGTCATTTTTCTTAAAATAAAATTAAAATAAATAAACTTACTTCATCTCCGTACATGAAATTAAAGAAACTTTATTCATCAACATGATATTAACTTCATTCATTTTCCGTACATGAAACTTTATTTCCATCTTTTCTATATATTTTTTTCTATTTCACATATGTTACAAACATCTTCAAGACGTTTTTTTTCTTTTCATTGCGAAATCATATGACCATGATAATGTCATCTATTCATGTAAAATCAAATTCGCTTCAGGGAATGGATTTGATATCTCATATTTATATACATATTTTTGGCCAAACTTAGCATCAAAATAGCACTCAAACCATTATAAATGTCTCATTATTAATTGTGTTTTCCAGGATTTTTGTACTGCCGTCGCTTCTATCTCTATTTTGTAGAATTCCCGTAGAAATTGAAGACAAGACGCCTAAGACATGAAGAGTGGAGCCCAACCCTCAGCCAGATGACTCATTCCTGGCTCACACATGCGTGCCTAGACCTAGACTACATCACCATGGGCCGAGATAGATCATAGGCCCTGGTTTCAACCCATTTCACCCCACTTGATTTCCATTTCGGTCCGAAATCTGGTTATGGAAAGTAGATTTTGGCAAGTTTCAAGGAGGAAAAGCGCATTTCTTGCCCTAGCCGCCTCTGGACCGATGAGGGGGAGTATATAGGCACATGTTCTCGACCAGAGGGTCTCTCTTCTTCCACTTTTGATTTTCTCCACGATACACAACTGTTTTCTAGGCGTTTTTGGCTCTTTTGACGGGTTTTCTTGAGGAGCAGCAGTGTTTGTGTGCGACGGCAGCGATCTTGCATCTCCACATCGATTCCTTGGCCTTAGGACAGCGAGTATTTGCATTGGATATCTCGGTTTACTCCTTTATACTTATGTTTCGTTGTTTTATGGCTTGTATCTTACTTATTTGCATGATACTTGTTATTTCTGTTATGAGCATGTTAGGCTAGACCCCTTATGATGTCTTAGGGACAGTTAGTAAATTGATTTGGTTTCATGTGATGACTTGATCATTTATGCCATGCTTATGTGATGTGTTTTGTTGAGATTGATCACTTGCTTAGTTAATTTGATTACTTGCTTTGTAGTCTACTTAATGATGTCTGCAGCACCGTTAGGGCAATAGACAAGAATAATTAATTGATTAGCTGAGTATATGAAATAAACCAATCACTTGAAAGAGGAGGTTAGTTGTGACCGACATGTGCAATTTTTATTGATCCGACAGGACTTTAAATATTTCTAGAACCCCGATTTAACTCACTTAAACAATTGAATTAGGACGAAAGTATATGTTTGATTGTTTATGAGGCGAAAACCAAGTTCCAAACCAAGTTGGAGTCGAAATCAAGAAAGCTGAGGTCTCAACTTAGGTCTGGTTGTTTAGTACCCTTCGCATAGCATTGCGTAGAGATATCAAGTCGAAACATTTATTCTAAAGCAATTTTGGATCAAAACAATAAGGATTTCGGACCGAAATCCTTACATTTCGGACCGAAATAAGCCTCTGTCTGGATGAAAATCGAGGGCTGAGGTGCTTTAGAGCCAAATTAATTGAACACTGAGCTCCTAGGACATCGCTTGCATTTATTTGGACATCTTAAACAGAAAAACCAACCCAAAAATATTTTATAATTATTTTATTAATTTTCAATTATTATTTAGTTGTTTCCTTTAAATTAAATCCTCACGATTTTTACTTGTCTAGCTTTTAAGAAAAACTAAGTCCGGTACTCATTTTTACCGTCCCTTGGGTTCGACCCTTAGCTTTACCAGAACGATTAGTAAGGTAGAACAAGGTTATAAATTCATTTGACCTAGGTTTGAAAACCCTTATCAAATTGGCGCCGTTGCCGGGGACGGTTTTGATATCGAGTACTTATTTTAGTATTAAGAGACTAGATTTTTCTTTTTATTTAATCTTTTCGTTGTTCTCTTCTTACTTGTAGGTTGAGAACTGGCCGGGAAACCAAAGAAAGGCAAGTCAAAGCTCGAGATCGTGCGCTGGTACTTCATCAGGGGGCTTGACTCCGACCCAGAGCTCATTGACCAAGCGACCTCGATCCAAAATCACTCTGTAACTCAACCAGCACCTCTGAACACAGCAATTTCGGTCCGAAACCCCCTAATTTCGGTCCGAAATCCGCATCCAAAGGAGGAAACAACAAGCGAAATGGCAGCGAACCAGGGGCCCATCAACCCCAAAGCAGAGGCCCAGAGGCTTGAGAACCTGAGGATCCAACTTGAGCAAAGGGAGGCCAGATTAGCAAACGATCACACTAATCTTGAGAATCAAAGGCGAGCACTTGACGACGATCGACGGCGATGGGAGAATGACGACGAGAGCGTTCATGACAACTCAGATGGAGAGGAGCAAGGGGGGCAAAACAGATCTCTCATGGACTTTGCAGCTCCAAAAGTTAGCCACGTAGGCGGGCCAGTGGTGATCCCAGGAATTGAAACCAATAACATGATAATCGCGGCCAACCATGTGGCACTTGTGCAACAGAATCCGTTTTACGGAGATGATAAAGAGGATCCCCATGTTCATTTACAAAGTTTTATTGAATGCACTCGTTTAATTAAGTGTAACGGTGTCCCTCAACAAGCCATTAGACTTTTGTTATTTAGGTTTACTCTTAAGGACCGAGCCATCAAATGGTACAAAACTTTAAAAAAGGGGTCTATTAGGAGTTGGGACCAAATGGCACAAACCTTCCTTGATAGGTATTTCTCTTCTGACAGAGCAGACACAATTAGGAAGGAAATTAACAATTTTCAACAAAAAGACAATGAAACAATGAGGGATGCATGAGAAAGATTTAGAGATTTAGAAAGCTCTTGCCCACACCATGGTATCCAAGATTGGATGGTAATTAAGGCATTCCGCAGTGGTCTTTATGACAATATTAAAATTAACCTTGATTTCCTTTCAGGTGGAGCATTTAAGCGACTAGATGCAGCGCATGCACGTGACAAGATTGATGAATGTGCCAGGAACTATGAGTGGTATCCGATTCCCGACAATCGTCGCTCATCTAGCAAGCAACAAGTGCATGAAATCACAGCAAGAGACACGAGGATTGCCGAGCTCGAAGCGGAATTAGCGTCATACCAGTCATTTCAGGGCTCTCACCTCAATTCCAACACTTGTGGTGCATGCGGCGAAGAAGGGCATAGGTCAATTAATTGTCCGCTTGCGCGAGGAGGCAGCTAGGGGCATCAAGTCAACTCGCTCAACAGTGAACCTTCTTACTTTCCTGGACATATCTTTAGTCGCAGTTATTCTTTGAGTGATAGAGAGCAGGCCAATTGGGCGGACATGAACCACCCTAATTATCACAACAATGAAGATAGACCATTTGTGCCAAAGAACCAGTACAAAAACACCAACCCACCATCTTTGTACAAAAATAACCATTTTAACAATAATGGTCGTGACCAACCCTTTCAAAGAAAATCTGTTTACAATAGGGAGGGTATACCATCGGTTGTGCAAAACTTTATGCATGAACAAGGAAAATTTAATCAAATGTTGGTTAAGGAACTCAAAAATAACGCGGGAACTTTGACTAGGTTGGAGCAAATAATGGAGTCGCATTTTTCGAGGCAACAAGGGAAGCTGCCCAGCCAACCGGAGGTGAATCCAAATGCTCATCAATGCAAAGCTTTGCACACCTTGCGAAGCGACACGCAATACAAGGATCCTCCTATGCCAAATGAAGCCGAGGCGAATGACACACACCAAAACGAGCATGGAGGACCGGTTCTGGTGCAAGTGCTACCTTTCCCCCCTCTCCAAGACGCAGCAGGAGCAAATGGGACTCAAATTGATGAGCCTACTGCACAAAAGGGGCTGACAGAGCCTCCACTTCGGTCTGAAACCAACATATTTCGGTCCGAAATGGCAGCTCCAGAGGCCCAGAAAGAGCATCCAGAGAAGAAAAAGACCGCGAGTTCAAACCCAGAGGTTGCCTACCAACCCCCTATTCCTTTCCCCAGAAGGTTGGCTAAAGAGAAAGATGATGTTTTGTTCATGTGATTTTGGGAGATGCTAAAGAAGGTCCATATCACCATTCCTTTCTCTGACGTGTTCACTAAGGTGCCCATTTATGCCAAGTTTCTCAAGGAATTATGCACTGGAAAGAGATCCTTGGAAGAGTTGAAGGCGATAGTTCTGACAAGGATAAGCAGTGAGGCCCTAAAAAGTAAAATGCCACCTAAGTTAAGCGATCCAGGAAGGTTTGTCTTACCTTGTGTGATTGGAAAGGAGTTCATCAAACAAGCATTATGTGATATGGGGGCAAGTGTAAGCCTGATGCCCAAGTCAGTTTTTGAAAGAATAGGATTTGGTGAATTGTTGCCCACAAATATTACAATCCAGCTTGCTGACTCATCCAAGCATTTGCCTATGGGTGAAATCAAAGACATCCCAGTGCAAGTTGGTAAATTCCTTGTTCCGGGCGACTTTGTGGTGATGGACATGGAAGAAGACAGTGAGGTTCCAATTATTTTGGGGCGTCCTTTCCTGAGTACCGCGGGAGTCATGATGGATGCCAGAGAAGGCACGATCTTGGTTAGAGTGGGAGGGGAAACACTTCGCTTCTCCATCAAGCACGCCATGAAGTGTCCTAATACCACAAACGGATCATGCTTCATGATTGAAGAGATTGAACACGCAATTGAAGAATCCCTTGAAATCCAATATGAAACTGCTATTAACTTGTACCAATCCTTTCTCTCTGATATGCAGGAAGCCATAGGAGTCGAGGAGACCATGGAGGAGCTCGAACCTGACCGTGAACATGGAAAAATTCCCCTGTCAGAGGTAATTTTGGACCAAAATTTTCCAGTTTCGGACCGAAACCTGTCCCTGGAGGAGGCCAGAGCAGCAACAGCAGAGGATTTCGGTCCGAAACCAATCAATTTCGGTCCGAAATCTCCCCCTCAGGTCGAATTAAAACCCCTTCCAGCGACTCTAAGGTATGAATTTCTCGGCTCAGATCAAATATTCCCTGTTATTGTTAATGCTGGGCTGAATGCAGATCAAACAGAGAGACTGTTGGTAGAACTAAGAGCTCACAAGGGTGCAATCGGTTACTCCATCGACGACTTAAAGGGCATCGATCCCTCAATTTGCACACATAGAATTCTCTTGGAGGAAGGGCACAAGCCATCCATAGAAGGGCAGAGGCGCCTCAACCCCAATCTCAAAGAGGTGGTCAAAAAGGAGATTCTCAAACTCCTCGACGCAGGCATCATCTATCCGATTTCTGACAGCAAGTGGGTGAGCCCAGTGCATGTGGTGCCCAAGAAGGGAGGTACAACAGTGGTCAAGAACGAAAAAGATGAGATGATTCAAACAAGAATGGTGACTGGATGGCGGATGTGTATCGATTATCGCAAGCTCAACACCGCGACACGAAAAGATCACTTCCCACTTCTATTTGTTGACCAATTGCTCGAACGACTTGCTAATCATTCATATTTTTGTTATTTAGATGGTTACTCTGGTTTCTTCCAAATACCTATCCATCCAAATGACCAAGAAAAGACCACTTTTACTTGTCCTTATGGTCCTTATGCATATAGGCGTATGCCTTTTGGTCTTTGTAATGCACCTGCAACCTTCCAAAGAGCTATGATGGCCATATTCTCAGATTTTATTGAAAAAGAAATGGAAGTGTTTATGGATGATTTTTCTGTTTATGGCACTTGCTTTGATTCATGCCTTGCTAATCTTTCTAAAATCTTGCAGAGATGTGAAGAAGTTAATTTGGTCTTGAATTGGGAAAAGTGTCATTTCATGGTGCAACAAGGAGTCGCACTTGGGCATGTGGTGACGTCAAAGGGCATAGAGGTTGACAAGGCAAAGATCGATGTGATAAAAAAGCTTGATATGCCAAAAAGTGTCAAGGATGTTAGAAGTTTCTTGGGGCACGCTGGATTTTATCGCCGATTCATCAAAGATTTTTCAAAAATTGCCAAACCTCTAACTAACCTTCTGATTAAAGATAATGAATTCGTTGTCAATGATGAATGTCTTGATGCTTTTCGTAGGTTAAAGGAGGCTCTCATTTCAACACCCATCCTACAACCACCAGATTGGAGCCAACCGTTCGAGCTTATGTGCGATGCAAGTGACTATGCAGTAGGGGCAGTTCTTGGGCAGCGAAGGGACAAGAAACCAGTGGCCATATACTATGCTAGCAAGGTGCTAGACCCTGCCCAAGTCAACTATACAACCACAGAAAAGGAACTTCTCGCCATAGTTTTCGCGCTTGACAAGTTTAGGTCATACCTTGTGGGCTCTAAGGTGATCGTGTACACTGACCATGCCGCCATCCGATATCTCTTAAGCAAGAAGGACGCCAAGCCTAGATTGATTCGATGGGTGTTGCTTCTCCAAGAATTTGACCTTGAGATCAAAGACAAGAAAGGCTCAGAAAATTCAGTGGCAGATCACCTATCTCGTCTTCATTGGGAAGAAGAACCAGGTAACCCTACTCCTATCAATGATTTCTTTCTAGATGAAAAGTTGTTCTCTGTACAGGCACATTTCGGGGCGAAATCAGACCATTTCGGACCGAAATATGATGATCTGGTGGCAGAAATCATGGCGACAACAACCATTTTGGACCGAATTGTCCCAACTTCGGACCGAAATGAAAGGGGAAAACGCAGAATAGAGGAGCCCTGGTATGCGGATCTGGCTAATTTTTTGGCAAGTGGATATGTGGCATCTGACATGACCCCACAACAGAGGAAGAAGCTCAAATCCGACTCGAAGTATTACTTTTGGGAGGAGCCATACCTTTTCAAGCTTGGAATCGACAATGTCTTTAGAAGGTGTGTGCCCTATGATGAGGTTCGAGCCATTCTTGCAAGTTGCCACTCCTCTGCCTATGGTGGCCATGCTTCCTTTTCTAAAACCGCAGCCAAAGTACTCCAATCAGGTTTTTACTGGCCCTCTCTTTTGAAAGATGCCTATTCCTTTGTTTCTTCTTGTGATCAATGTCAAAGAACAGGCAACATATCCAAAAGGAATGAAATGCTTCTTAACCCTATTCTTGAAGTTGAAATTTTTGATGTATGGGGCGTGGATTTCATGGGGCCGTTTCCAAGTTCACATGGATTCGAATACATCTTGGTAGCTGTTGACTATGTCTCAAAGTGGGTGGAAGCAATTGCATGCAAGGCAGCAGATTCAAACTCAGTCATTTGTCTTTTCTCCAAAATCATCTTCCCTCGATTTGGTGTGCCAAGGGCGGTGATAAGCGACGGTGGCAAGCATTTCATCAATCGACACTTTGATGGCCTCTTGAAGAAACATGGTGTCATTCACAAAGTGGCCACTGCCTATCACCCTCAAACAAGTGGTAAGTTGAAGTGTCCAACAGAGAAATCAAAAGCATCTTGGCAAAGACGGTGACTCGCTCACGTAAGGACTGGGCAAGCAAACTTGATGATGCACTTTGGGCCTATCGAACCGCTTTCAAGACACCCATTGGCATGAGCCCTTTCAAGCTAGTCTATGGCAAGCCGTGTCATTTGCCAGTCGAACTTGAGCACAAGGTGTATTGGGCAACTCGAGCCATCAACATGGATTTGCTAAAATCTGGTGAAAAGCAAATATTGGACCTACATGAATTGGATGAGGTACGCCTAAACTCCTATGAAAATGCTAAATTCTATAAAGAAAAAACAAAACTTGTGCATGATAGGAGAATCTCAAGGAGAGAATTCAAGGAAGGCGACTTGGTGCTTTTATTCAATTCAAGATTGCGCCTTTTCCCCGACAAATTGAGATCGCGTTGGTCTGGACCATTTCGAGTGGTGAAGGTCTATCCTTTCGGTGCTATTGATATTTGTGACAAGGATTCGGAGCCTTTCAAAGTTAATGGCCAAAGATTAAAGCACTACATCGCCGACGAGGATATGGAAAAGGTTGCTAGTGTTTACTTCTCCGAACCTCCAAGAGAAACCTAGTCAACGACGGTCAAGCTAATGATCTAAAACAAGCGCTTCTTGGGAGGCAACCCAAGATCCTCCTTCAATCTCTTTTTCTTTATTTTTAATTTTCATTTTCATTTTCATTCTTTCACATTTATTTTTTCGAAAAAAAAACTAGGAAATCATAAAAAAAAAACATAAATATGGTTATTTCTTATTTCTAGTTTTAATTTGTTTGATTTTTGTTACTATAGGCAAATCACTGGTTGATTGGGGAATGACTGAGGACGCAACTCTTGCTAGAGCACCCCTGGTCCTGAATGATGGCCTACGCACGACCTTATGCGAGTTGCAACATGAAATGAATTAGGAAACACAAGAAGAGAAGAACCTTCACGTCAATTTTTTTTGAAATTTCAGCGACAAAACCAGGATTTTCTTTGCACCAAAATCTCCCTTATCTCTCTCTGCACTTACTAAAAAATTTTCTTTGCGAAATGACCAACAGAAATTCCAAATTGTGCATTTGATCATGCATTTCGGTCCGAAATGTCATCATTTCGGTCCGAAATTTAGGCTGTCTCGACTGTTTTGGGTTGAATTACTTGGAATTTTGGGCCTTTGATTATTTTCATTATTTTCTGGGCCTGATTAACTTGGTTTGATTGCCTATTTTGCAGGCCCAATCCGATATGAATACCCATCTCTTGATGGAGGTGATTTTCTCCAAACCCTAAACCCACTACCCATTAAACCAAACCCGACCCACTAACATTAAACCCTTTCTCTCAGTCTCCCTCTTTCCCCCCATCCAGAAAACCCCTCACGCCCCTCCGTTGCTCCCTCTTCAAACCGAAACCACACCTCCACTAATCACGCCCCCTCCTTCCCTACTCATTTCCACAGATCAAACCACCCATTTAACCATCTTGTTACCCTCTCTCCACTGGTATTCTTAGTTTATCGGAAGGAAGTGTATTGGAGTAGGATTTCAGCAACAAAAGTGCCGGGTTAGGAAGGAATTTGGTCCGAAATCGTCAAGTTTGGGTATTCACGCCTCATCTAGGCTACTCACCTGACTCGCTAGGGGCTAGGAAAGCCTTCTCTTTTTATCCCTCTCGGTTTTCAACATTTTTCAAGGATTTTAAGGTCGGATCCCTCTTTTTCCCTCTTAATTTGGACTTTCTGGACCAACTTAAGGGCTAAGAAAATTTGTACTGCATTGCGATTGTGTTCATTGGGTGTACCCGAGAGTTTGGCGTGATTTGCTAGTTTTCAGGGGCCTTTTGCACATTCTTGTCCCATTTCGATCCGAAACCGGCCAATTTTGGTCCGAAATCCCTTTCTGGATTGACTAATTTGAGACAAATGAACCCACCTAGGCGAGTCACTAGGTCCCAGGCGCGCCAGGGTGCAGTACCGCCACCCCCACCACCTCAAAATGACCCTATGGAAGAATATGACCCGGCGACCGCCCCATTTGAGCGAGAATATAGTTTTCACATGCCTACCAAGAGGCAATTTGAGAATTTCAGGAAGATTTACCGCCGTTCTTAGAGTTGACTGAGCGAGTTGGTTTTACACCGGATTTTTGGAATATCAATGCCAAGTCTTATAAGAGGCTCACCATGGAGTTTCTCTCTTCTTTGGATGTGTTTACTTTGGATGGCATTGAGTGCATTGAGTACAGGTTGATGGATAGGGAGTGGAGATCAGAGATAGACGCATTGAGTGTGCTTTTTGGGACAGAGGAGGGACACCCTGTTAGGCGGATTGCTCAGGTAGGAGGTCTTTTGGATAGGGAGGATGTATGGAGTGGGATTACACGGTCCCCAGGCTCAGATACTCTTGCCACATTGATTGAGCATCCTACCTTGCAACTCATGCATAGGTGCTTAGCCTCCACAGTCTTTGCTCGTGGGAAGATAGTCAGATGTTGCACTGTTAGTGACCTTGTACTCATGGATGCAATTATGAGATCGACTACAGAGAAGATTTGTATTCCTAGGTTGATGGTGGAGCACTGGCTTGAGCAGCGTGACGAGATTAGTTCTGGGGCCATTTCTATAGGAGCTTATGTTACCCTTATTGCACAGGCTGCTGGATTACGCCTCCCTGCTAGGACTGACTGCACTGCATGGTCCAGGACTACCATTGATAGATATAGGGAGATGCGTTTTCTTGATATTGTGAGGTATGTTTCTGATTGTCGGTATAGATGGCTCTTGAAGAACCGCCCTGGGTTCTTCTTGCCTTATCCTCACAGGGTTGATCTCAGGGACCGTCGCACATGGCTGGTCCCACTTGATTATGTTGAGGGAGCACCCCAGATGGGTGCAGTTCCACCAGCTCCGGAGCCCCCACATGCAGACATACCAGAGAACTCCCAGAGACGTGATGTTCCTATTGAGTACCCTCCGTGGTATGATGAGTGGAGTGGGATGATGAGGACCCTCGTTGACACCACCACGGCAACTCAGGCAGCGGTTACACGACAGGGGCAGCAGCTAGAGGAGTTGAGTCGCCTTGCCAATGCGAATCACCACTACTTTAGACATGGACAGTGGCCACCAGAGTGGATCTCCTCACCTTCCTCCTCGAGTGTGCCCTCTGCCCATTCACCAGCACAGCAGCCACATGACGGGCCGGTTGATGGCCCAGCTTCTCCGCCCTCTTGATTTGGTAATTTTCCTCCTTTTTCTCTTTATTTTTTTTGTGATGAATGTATAGCACTAGGGACAGTGCTTAATTCAAGTTTTGGGGGGGGGGGGGGATCAGCAATAAAATGGAATTCTGGATGTGTTGCAAAATTTTGGTAATTTTTTGTCTCTGTTTCGGTCAAACTTTGATTTTTTTCTGTCTCATTTCGGTCCGAAATCACCTTCTGGATAATGAAATTTTGCATAGAATTGCCTGGAAATTGTTGAACTTAATTTTAATGCGTGATTTGTCTTTGATCTAATCAATTTAATGAAGTTCTTCTCTGTTTTACACTGTTTGGAATTTTAAAAGCATTTCTAAGATTTCTTTTTCAAGGACTTTCGATGTTTAGAATGCTTTAACTTGACTTGTGCACCAATAGACCAAATTGGTAATTAGTTCAAAAGTCTAGAATCTGAAATAGGATGCTTGAAAAATGTCAAAACAATCTAAGTCAAGTCTCACAAGTTTTTGTCGAGTGAACGATTTTATACCTTGCAAATTTTTGTCTAAAATGGATTTTATAAACTTTGAAAATTATAAGATGAATCTGGATGTGTGTAAATGCTTGAATCACCAACGAGCAAAATTCTAAATTGACAAAAATTTAAATAGTTGTGAAAACGAGGATGCACCGAGGCCTTCTTCCACCAACTTAGCCACAAATTGGAGGGTATTGGGGTTAATTATAAGTTGTCAGGAATTATAACTCAAAGATCTCGAGTTATAATTGGGTAGTTTATAATTAGTTCCTATCGGACCCGGTGCGAAAGTATTGGTAAAGGAGTTGTTGAGTATTATGACCCAAGTGTACCGTGGCCATAGTCGAGCAACACCCGTCCAACCTCCCTAGCGCGACATGTGCTAGTAGCAAACTTAAGGCCAATGACACCGCATTATATCCTCTAGGGTGTAAAGCCCCACGACTCGACTTGCACAAATTTAATTGGTGAAAATGAAAATTGCTTTGAGAAGGATTCATTGTAAAATTTTCGACTTGGATAAAATTCTTTTTACAAACCTTTGTAAGAAATAAAAAAGAACGGATGAATAAAATTGAGTTTGCAATTGAATTGACATAGAGAAGCTAGGGTTCTTGACTTGACAAATGAAATCCATTAGGGCTAAGAGAGGCACAAGTTCAATCCAAGAGAAAACTAAACCCTTGTTCTTGATTTGAAATTTCAAACTTGCTTTAAATATTCCAATTTCGTGTGAAATTTTGAGTAAAACATAGACGATTGATTTGGTTTGAGATGATTCGATTTTTGGTCTAAGTATAGTGATTCTTTTAAGCTTAGGGTTTTGTTTGGGGACAAACAAAGATTTAAGTTTGGGGGGATTTGATATCTCATATTTATATACATATTTTTGGCCAAACTTAGCATCAAAATAGCACTCAAACCATTATAAATGTCTCATTATTAATTGTGTTTTCCAGGATTTTTATACTGTCGTCGCTTCTATCTCTATTTTGTAGAATTCCCGTAGAAATTGAAGACAAGATGCCTAAGACATGAAGAGTGGAGCCCAACCCTCATCCAGATGACTCATTCCTGGCTCACACATGCGTGCCTAGACCTAGACTACATCACCATGGGCCGAGATAGATCATAGGCCCTGGTTTCAGCCCATTTCACCCCACTTGCTTTCCATTTCGGTCTGAAATCTGGTTATGGAAAGTAGATTTTGGCAAGTTTCAAGGAAGGAAAGCGCATTTCTTGCCCTAGCCGCCTCTGGACCGACGAGGGGGAGTATATAGGCACATGTTCTCGACCAGAGGGTCTCTCTTCTTCCACTTTTGATTTTCTCCACGATACACGACAGTTTTCTAGGCGTTTTTGGCTCTTTTGACGGGTTTTCTTGAGGAGCAGCAGGGTTTGTGTGCGACGGCAGCGATCTTGCATCTCCACATCGATTCCTTGGCCTAGGACAGCGAGTATTTGCATTGGATATCTCGGTTTACTCCTTTATGCTTATGTTTCGTTGTTTTCTGACTTGTATCTTACTTATTTGCATGATACTTGTTATTTCTGTTATGAGCATGTTAGGCTAGACCCCTTATGATGTCTTAGGGACAGTTAGTAGATTGATTTGGTTTTATGTGATGACTTGATCATTTATGCCATGCTTATGTGATGTGTTTTGTTGAGATTGATCACTTGCTTAGTTGATTTGATTACTTGCTTTGTAGTCTACTTAATGATGTCTGCAGCACCGTTAGGGCAATAGACAAGAACAATTAATTGATTAGCTGAGTATATGAAATAAACCAATCACTTGAAAGAGAAGGTTAGTTGTGACCGACAGGTGCAATTTTTATTGATCCGACAGGACTTTAAATATTTCTAGAACCCCGATTTAACTCACTTAAACAATTGAATTAGGACGAAAGTATATGTTTGATTGTTTATGAGGCGAAAACCAAGTTCCAAACCAAGTTGGAGTCGAAATCGCGAAAGCTGAGGTCTCAACTTAGGTCTGGTTGTTTAGTACCCTTCGCATAACATTGCGTAGAGATATCAAGTCGAAACATTTATTCTAAAGCAATTTTGGATCAAAACAATAAGGATTTTGGACCGAAATCCTTACATTTCAGACCGAAATAAGCCTCTGCCTGGATGAAAATCGAGGGCTGAGGTGCTTTAGAGCCAAATTAATTGAACACTGAGCTCCTAGGACATCGCTTGCATTTATTTGGGCATCTTAAACAGAAAAACCAACCCAAAAATATTTTATAATTATTTTATTAATTTTCAATTGTTATTTAGTTGTTTCCTTTAAATTAAATCCTCACGATTTTTACTTGTCTAGCTTTTAAGAAAAACTAAGTCCGGTACTCATTTTTACCGTCCCTTGGGTTCGACCCTTAGCTTTACCAGAACGATTAGTAAGGTAGAACAAGTTTATAAATTCATTTGACCAAGGTTTGAAAAACCTTATCAGAATTTTCACATGATTGATTAATTTATTTGAATCTCGTTCTTTCGCATTATGATACATAATACTAATTTGAAGCATCTTTTGCTACTACCAGAGCAAATTTGAAACATAAAATATGGAGAATTGTACTAACAAAATTATAACGAGCTTTTTATTTTGATGGTCACATTTTTCTTTGAAAAAACTCTTTAAGAGTACTAACATGCTTTCATCATAACTTCAGGTTATTAGTATCGTAACTTCATGTTACAATAAATAAATAGAGATAAATAAATAAAAATAAATAATAAAATGAATGAATAACATACAATAACTTAATTATAACTTCAGGTTAGTAAATATTTATTTAATAACTTCTAGTTATTGAATTATTTGACTGCACCAGAAAAAAAAAATTAAATGAAATAACTTCAAGTTATTTTCTCATGCAATAACTTCTGGTTATTAAGAATAGAACTTCAGGTTGTTTGAAATAAAATTTCAACTTTGAATAATAACAGGTTATATAATAATATATAGTGGCGTTTCATAACTTCGGGTTATATTTAATTTATAATAGAACTTCATGTTCTAAGCAAATAAACTAAAATATCAAGAGCTTCAAGTTCTAAACAAATTACTTCAAGAGTATCAAGAACTTCAAGTTCTAAATAATTTTAATCGAAATATAAACTTCAGGTTGTTGATTTCATAACTTCAAACTATGATAAATAAAATAAATAAAAAAACTACAATATAATAAATAAAAAATATAATATAATATAATTCATATGATTATAACTTCAAGTTATAATACTCAATAACTTCCAGTTATTAAATTTTTTGACTACTCAATTAGAAGAATAACTTCACGTTATTTTTCATTCAATAAATTAGAAATAAAATTTCAGATTTTAAACAAATAAATTCAACTATTAAGAACTCCGTATTCTAATCAAATTATTTTAATAATTAAGAACTTCAAATTCTTCATGTAATAAGAACTTCGGGTTCTTGATAAACTCTCAAGTTTGAATAATATCATTAAATAATTATTTTCATCATCATTCACTTCGGGGAATGATTCTCATATATTCAAACAAATGGAATATATAGCAAAAAGTTTCGAATTTAATTCTTCGAAACAGAATAGAAATTAAGGAAGAAATATATTTATGAACATCTGGTCATATCGCATGTAGCAATTATTTACTAAAAATTTCAAGTCAACCCTTTACTTTCTTTCTTTCTTTTTTTTCTCTTAATACTTACGGATTACCTTTTGCAATAGATACGGGATCTAAACAGATCTAAACAAAATGGATCTCAAAAAAAAAAATATCTAAAACAGATATATACCTACGGAATAACATTTGCAAATATAAAAAAAAAATTACATCAATTTCAATTAGTTGTTACCTACTGTTTAGGTTTGTGTTTCCAGAGGAAAAAAATAGATACGAAAAGAAAAATAATCAATTTCAATCAAACCCTTTTATCTTTTCCTTCTGAGCAATTCGTGCTGATAACGTGTTATAAAATAAAGTGAAAGGTGGAAGAGACAAAGATAAAAGAAAGAGTAAATTTGTGCTCTGAATTTCTAATTCTCAAAATGTTCCATCTCCAGTATACAACTTACATCCACTATTTATAAGCCAAAAATAAATCTTACAATTAATGCTAAAGATCTCATACAATTAATAGGAATAATGAAAATGGACAATCAATATATATAATTCTATTTATAACAGAAATGTTACAGCAGTAGCAAGGTAAATAGTCTTGTAAATGACAAAAACGGCTGGAATACGGATGGAAATTGATTCGAAAATTGTCAATGAATGTGTGAGTATCAAACATATTTTTGTTAGACGTCGAATTATTAATTTACAATTGAGAAGTCTTATCGTTCTAATTTTTTTTTCTAGAAAGCATCTTTGCATTAAATACATACGCATCATTCAAGTTGTTATCAATAGTACTTCTTCCGTGAAAATTTTTCTATTTGTTTGTATTATGTTTGTGTGCATGTCATGGGATTTTCCATTTGTACTTGACAATCCTCTAAATTAATTTACACAAGGTAAATAAGTGTTTTATAAAATTTTGTTTGAGCATTAATGACAGTTTCTAAAATTGTTGCATTTGGATTTAAAAATTAATAACGTTGTAATTTAGAAAGTATTAGAATCTAGCTTCAAGAAGCTGCATATTAAGCTTTTAACACTACTGACTATTTAGAAGGCTGTATATTAATTTCGGAACAGAAAGAGTTGTCAGACGAAACGACAATTTAGTATTTCATAAATTCACAAAATACCACCTGCTTCATCAATAGCACAAAAGAGTTAACAGTGTATGTAGAAGAATTATACGCTACTGACTCGTGACCATTAACAGTGTATATATAGAAGAATTATACAAATTTAGTCGTGACCGTTAATTGTTGTTTCTACGTTGTGATCCCGTCTACTAATTGTTTTATAATAACAAGTTAAAACCTGAGTAGAAAGATATTATTTCTTTAATTGCTTCCAACCTGTTAGCAAAGGGGGCTAGGAGCTTGGATCTAACTAGAATACTAGGTTAAGAATTTAATTGTATCTGTGTCGATGACTGTGCTATATGATATGTCAAGTCAAACGAATTAAAAAGGAAAAATATACAAGGAAAGCAAAGGAGCAGGAGCAGGAGCAGGAGCATAAGTAGACCTGTCAAACGTTCAAAACATTCACGTAAATGATGTCTTACGTTTAATGTTCCGTTCATTGAACAGAAAAAAATTGTTTTAGTGTTTAACGTTCCGTTTAATAAACGTAATGAATCTTTATTCCGTTTAATGTTTCATCTATTTAAACATCATAAATGTTGATTAATCAGCACATACGTTATAAATGTTGATTAATCATGAACATTTTCATTTTAATCTCACCCCAAAACCACAAAAATAACATATTTTACATTATTGCCCCTAACAACAACAATTACCACAAAACAAAGCCCTCATATAAGTTCAAACAACTTTATGAAAAGATCCCTGAGACTAGAAATTTATTACAAATTAGCCCTACAAGCTTTGAAGTCATGCCAGAATGGTACATAACCTTGTACCGACTTGGTACAAGGTATAGAGGGGTCAAGCAGTCCACCACAAACCTCACACAAGCCATAGAGCGTATATTTTACAAGTCTTAATAGCAAATAACAACATCCTGGATGTAGCTAAAGGCAAAGATGTGTTCGACTCAGATTTCAATTTAGAAAATAAGCAATCAAAGCCAAGCACAACTCAGATTTCAATTTAGAAAATAAGCAATCAAAGCCAAGCACAACTCATATTTCAATTAGAAAATAAGCAATCAAAGCCAAGCACAACTCAGATTTCAATTTAGAAAACAATCACACATATTCAACTTTCAATCAACACATTTACAGTTTCAATCGACTCACTATTGTACTCTCCTACCAATCGAAACATTGTAAATAAAAAAAGTTCTCATCACACCGTATAATAAAAACACCTAACCTGATCAGTAGTAACCCGGCTTTTAAAATCTAAAATTGTAGAACCCAAGATACTTTTGGTCGTGGCTCGTACCAGCACTCGCCAATCGGCACAACAAGCTAACAGAATTGCAAATAGTAACAGATCACTCGCCAATTTATCGACGAGGTTGCACAGACCAGTGAGACCACAACACCCTTGTCAATTTGTCATGGGCAGTGTGCAAGAGAGATAGAGAGAAAGAGAGAAAGAGAGAGGAGGAACAGCTTGCGAGAGGAAGAGGAGATGTAGCGGCGCATTCTAGGTTTTACTCTGATCTGCTCCTCGTTGTCTCCACAATTTCTCTGCAATTCATCGTATTCCAAATATTTGCGATACTTTACGGAAAAACAGAAATAAATGAAACGTAAATTAGCTCTAATGTTTACGTTACGTTTAGCAGCGGAAATGGGCCGTAATTTCCGCTTACGTTACGTAGGTCCAGACTTAACAAAATTGGGCTTCGTTTAACGTTCCGTGAGCCTTATGCGGAACGTTAAAACGTTAAAACGTAGGAGTTTTGACAGGTCTAAGCACAAGGTGCCAGTATGGCAGTATGGACCGGGAAACATGCAACAATAAGTAGCCGCTTATTGTTCTGATTTGCAATTAACATTACTTTTGGCACCCACTCCGAAAATGACCTCTCTAACTCTAAGGCTACTTTTAACTGAATAAAGTAGAGTAATGTAGTAAGAAGAAAAAAGCTATTTATTTTATATCTCATGAAAATGCTGGAAACATACAAACTGGATTGAGAAATTAATTTAATTGAAAGAACACACATCCTCGATATGAGGATGAACAGTCCGCTCTGTTCTTAAAAAAAAAAAAAACTAACATTTCTGAGCTTACCATCTCTTCTCAACAGCCCATACGTTCTGTTACAGAAAGGAAAATAAAAAGAGTCGAATAATGAAATCTCTATCAGCGTATATACATTATGTTACAAGTAACTAGTAACTGACCACAACAAATATCTCTACGAAAGAAAAAACACAACAATTCTTCTTAAAACTTAACTAAGTTGTTGATTTTTCTTTTTTCTTTTTTTTTTTGAGGGCTAGCGATCCAGTATTTTTTCATTTTAAGAAAAAAACGAGTTACAACAAGTACCAGTATGCAAATTGATACCGGTACCAAAACATCTCAAATCCAAAATAAGCAAAAAAAACGAGTACTGAAATAGTATTGGTATCCCACTGGTACCTAACTGATACCAATAAACCCTAGCTTTCCACAACTAAACTCTCGATATATCACCTAAACCTATCGCCTGCAGCAAACACACCATTTACTGCACCATAACGACAACATGACTCGTCTTGAATCAAACGAACAAGACCAGATCTATATACTGCCTCCACAGTCATCATCGCAGAGACAGTAGAGTTGTTGCAGGCATTGAGCTCAGTTAGCAGAAGGGGGAAAAGCAATCTGCAATGACGACCATCAAATCTCTGCATCCGGTAATGACATTACCATCGCTTCTCAACCCCCCAATGACAAGGCAGTTAGGCACACAAACCTAGATCTGAACATAGATCTTGAGGATGACTATACAAAGAGTAGCTCAGTTTTTATTTTGGAAAGGTGAAGAATTGATTTTGTGCCAATTGATTTTTCCAAAAAAGTTCGAGGGTTAATTTGTTGCAAGAAAAGATAATAAACTAATTTAATTCTTTTCAAGAAAATTCAAAGATCAAAATCTTAATTTTCCCTTTAGAATGAAGAAACCACTAGAGCTGTCAACGGTGTGAATTTTCACGTGTTTCCGTTTCCGTTTCGTTTAAGCGAAACGGAACGAATAACAATACCAGTTCTTATTCCGTTCCAATAACGAAACGGTAAACGAAATACCAAATTGTACCGTTTCTACTGTTTCAGCTTTATTTCAAATCGTTTAATGTGTTATTTCTGAAGTGGAACGGTTAACGAAACGGAATTTTGTACCGTTTCAAAAACCGAACAGTTAACGAAATGGAATCATGTACCGCATTCCAAAACGGAACGGAAAACGGAACAGTTTGTTCCGTGCAATTCCGACACGTTTGACAGCTCTAGAAACCACGCATGTTTACTGCCTTAATAAGAAAAACACATAGAGAAATTCAAGTCTTCTTTTTGCCTTTCCAAAATTAGCCAACCTAAACAAAGGGGCAAGTTGTCATTTTTCATAACAAAAACAAACTGAACCATAACCCTATCAAATCAGAGCTCACTCTCAGAAGTGAATCCTGATGGAGAGAAAGAGCAAAAGAGATCCTTGCCTATTTGTACCAACCCAACAAAGTCTCTTGATCCAACCTCCAGGAAGTCCTTCAACAAATCTCCTTCTTCAATTTCATTTTTCATTGCCAGCACTGTGTCTCTGAGCGCTCCCTAGAAAAGAAAAATGCAAAGCATCTCAAAATTTGTTCCTATATTTATGGAAATGGTTTATTCGCATATGAAATATATTTCCGAACTACCGTATTAATTTGTATTAAACTGATTTCATGTTCTCAGGATGTTGGTAATCAGATTTGAATTTTGACCTAATCTATGTTAAAATTGAAGCAAACCAAGATCTAAAATTTTTATTCTGGTTGAAATGAATTAAGAACTACAAAGAGCTAAAACCAGCCAAGAACTATACTCGTTTGGTACCAGTCTACCTGCTGCTACTGAGATAAACTAGACTGGTACCAAGTTAAACCTCTGCAGTATAATCCATTGGTGCCTATAAGTTAGATTCGTCATGCATTCAAATTGCAAACCTAACAAATAATGGCTCAATTTTCAAACTTAAAAGCGCAAAGATTACACTACTGGTACGGCTCAACTCTGCAACTCTAACAAACACTTACAGATTGAGAGAAAGTTCGAAGAAGACCCTGGATCACAGACTCATATCACTGCCTCAAATCCGAATAATCCTCAATGATCCAAAGAGCAATATGTTCTCTCAATCCAGCACGAGAAGCTTCCGACACCCTTCTTCGGTTGGCGCGTCATGTCCTCCAATAGCAGTTCAAGAGAAGTAGAATAGTAATTCCACACATAATCCCAACCGAGAGGGAAGACCCATTAAGAGGTGGAGAATCTAGGCAAGATCACGCACTCGAGCGCGCCGAAGACGTCGCTCATGCGTAGGCGCGTAGCGCATGCTACGCGAGAGGAGCGATTTGGAGAGGGAAAGGTACCCAAACTTAAAAAAAGGAAAATTTCAACACATTATTAGCTATTCCTAAACGAGAATATGTAAAATATGTTTTCATATAAGGTAGACACAGGGTAGTATCCAATATTAACGAGAATTAACAACAAATCTATGAATTAACTACTGCAACGCGATTTATTGCGTGAATGCAATATTAATCAATTGATTTTTCATGAGCAAACTATTAAGAATGGACCATCATATTTATATGATCTTTTTATCTTTGATATAAAAGTCATCATATCTAAAATATACAAGCCATTAATTAAGACGCATATACGCACCGAAAATACAACTCTTAATAAGCCAGCAAGTTTAAAGTAAAAATTCCATTTTTTTCAACAATTCAATTAATAAGAAGGGATTCAGTGGAATAAAATATTAGAGGAAATCAATGTTAACGATATGAATTAAATTATGTCCACCTTGGAGGTGGTCGTCCAATGATTTTGGTTGGTAGGGAAGGTATTGCAGTGAAGTCGCGGCGTTCCAATGGTTTGGTCTTCGATCGAGACTTTAATGAGATCGTCATTGGTCTTCGTTTCAATGGAAAGGATCAGACGATTAATAACAGTAAGGATAAAGGGATTTATTGATTGATTGGTTGTCAAACCATGAATAATGTTATTGCATAAGAGCACCATTAATTAATTTTTATCGGTTTTAAGTTTTTTTGATGCAAAAAGCACCTTTGATAAATTACAATTATTATTAAGTGCCATTTATTCAGCCTTGACTCTCGAGGCATGAGTAGTTTCTCCATGGAAATTTTGAGACGTCATTATAGCATGTATAGTGCCTGATGTGGGATTTTCGCCATTCTTCGAGTGATTTAAATAACGAATTAAAAAAGTCAGTAATATGAATGTGTGTGTTGGAACTTTTATCACGACGTTAATTTGCTAATTAATTTTGTTGTGACATATGGTATATTAATAATTTATTTTTCTAGCAACTGAACGTACGAGACAATCGATTAAACAGTGTAAAAATAAGACTCAATCAAAGAAAATAAAATTAAGGATGTATATAATTTGAGTAATGTTAATATCAAACATATAGGACGTCAAACACGATCCAAACGTTGAACATTAAAATTTCAAATGGTCGATCAAAACCGCTCAATATGATATCTATATTAAAATATCCTTGAAAATCAAATTTTATATTTTTTCATATTTTCTAACTATTTTTTTATTTTCAAAATTAGAGGGTTCAGAATTTTTTAGATTGAGCATATTGAAAAATTCCAAAAAATAGTAAAAAAAATGAAAAATATAAAATTTGGTCTCCATGAAGATTTTATAACATAGAACAATTTGAGCAGTTTAGATCGGCCATTCAAATTTAAAAAAAAATTATCGCGTTGGACAAGTATACGTGTCCTATATGTTTGACACTAGCTAGTCCCTTATAATTTATATAATTTTAGATCGGTTGCGTATTAAATTTGATGCTGTTTAAAAAATTGCTCTTCCATTGTGCAATATGAATATTAATGGTACTTAAAATAACCAAAATATTTTTAAATAATATTATTATAATTTTGTTTTTTTCAAACTTGTTATTTTGGTGGTTATCATTTATAACTAATTAATTGTTACTGTAATGATTTCTTTATTTATTAATAGAAATTATATACCGACTTTAATTGATTGTAAGATACAAACTTGAAGAGGCTTCAATTTAATATACAAAATACAAATTAAGTATGCAGCGTTTGAACAATGTGCTGAATATCAAACATTTCAGTTCAATTCTGTTTTTGTTCCTGCATACGTTTTACAAACCTATGAAGTAACTACAACAACAGAATTATTGCGTGAATACAATATTAAAAAAATGTTTCATGAGTAATTAAACTACCGACAATGAACTATCATATTTTGCATGATTTTTTTTATCTTTGATACAGAAGTCATCATCTACATATATATACTAAGTTTATATGTAGAGGCCATTAGAACCCACGGACGCACCGAAAAATATATACAAATCAATAACTCAGCAAGTTCAATGTAACATTTCCTATATTAAAAGCAAGCTTTGAAATTTCGTAAATAATGCCCGTTATAACAAAAATATCGTATCTTAATTATTCAAAAATATTAGATTAAATATGGTAATTATGCATATAAAACAAAAATAATGCAATTCTAAATATCATTTGAGCGTTTCTGGATTCATTCCAAGTCATTTCATCATAATAATCTACATTTAAATTCTTTATACTGTCCAGGATATGATTCATATATTATTTATTCAAAACGATAAAATTATACAGGATAATTACGCATATAAAATACAAATAATGCAATTTTGAGAATCATTTAAGCATTTCAATCATTTCTGAATACATTCGAAGTCATGTCATCACAATAATCTATATTTAAACTATTTATAGTGTCTAGAATATGATTCATATGTTATTTATTCAAAAAGAATGGATTATTCAAGGCAATTATGCATATAAAGTACAAATAATTCAATTATGAGCACACTTGAGCATTTCAATTGTTACTAGATTCATTTTAAGACATTTCATCAAAATAATCTACATTTAAACTCTTTATACAGTCTAGAAAATGATTCATATGTTATTTATTAAAAAAGATTGGACTTTAGATGTTAATAAAACATATAAAGTTGCTTAGGAGGTCAGTTAGAGTGATGCATGTTTTACGAGCTTACTGTTTTGTACTTTGTTTTATTTCACAAAATGAAACTGGGTGGTGCCCCAACTTTTTTTCAAAAAGAAAAATAACGCATATACAATGTAAATAATGCAATTCTGAGTATCATTTGAGCACTTCAATCGTTTATGTATTCATTCTAAGTCATTTCATCACAAAAATCCTCATTTAAAATCTTTATACTGTCTACAGTATGATTCATATGTTATTTATTCAAAAAGATTGAATTATAAATGATAATTACACATATAAATTACAAGAAACAAAATTATGAGTATTATTTGAGCATTTCAATGGTTTCTAGATTCATTCTACGTCAATTCATCACAATAATGAACATTTAAGTTCTCTATAGGGCCCGTTTGGATGT
Source organism: Rhynchospora pubera (assembly GCA_028095005.1). NCBI lineage: Eukaryota > Viridiplantae > Streptophyta > Magnoliopsida > Poales > Cyperaceae > Rhynchospora > Rhynchospora pubera. The sequence continues at coordinate 80,962,108 of CM051460.1, read as the reverse complement.
TGTAGGAATTTGGAAAATTTGCAATTCCTAGACATAAATTTATTGGGAAGTGTGTAACTTTGTGAAGAGTTTGAATTGTTTATAATAAATTTGGCTTCATCCAAACGAGCCCATAATGTCTAAAATATGATTCATATGTTATTTATTTATATTCATGGTAATTACACATATAAAGTGCAAATAACGCAATTCTGAGTATCATTTGAGCATTCGATATATTATGGATTCATTCAAAGTCATTTCATCATAATAATCCACATTTAAACTCTTTATGCTATCTAGAATATGATTCGTATGTTATTTATTCAAAAAGATTATATTATACATTGTAATTGTGCATATAAATTGCAAATAATGCAATTATGAGTATCATTTGAACATTTCAATCGTTTCTAGATTCATGCTAAGTCACTTCATCACAATAATCTACATTTAAACTCTTTTATAGTGTCAATAAAATGATTCATGTGTTATTTATTCAAAATGATATAATTATACAGGATAATTACGCATATAAAATGCAAATAATGCAATTTTGAGAATCATCTAAGCATTTCAATCATTTCTGAATACATTCGAAGTCATGTGATCACAATAATCTACATTTAAACTATTTATAGTGTCTAGAATATGATTCATATGTTATTTATTCAAAAAGAATGGATTATTTAAGGCAATTACGCATATAAAGTGCAAATAATTCAATTCTGAGCACATTTGAGCATTTCAATTGTTACTAGATTCATTCTAAGTCATTTCATCAAAATAATCTACATTTAAACTGTTTATACAGTCTAGAAAATGATTCATATGTTATTTATTAAAATAGATTGGACTTTAGATGTTAATAAAACATATAAAGTTGCTTAGAAAGTCAGTTAGAGTGATGCATGTTTTACGAGCTTACTGTTTTGTACTTTGTTTTATTTCACAAAATGAAACTGGGTGGTGCCCCAACTTTTTTTCAAAAAGAAAAATTACGCATATACAATGTAAATAATGCAATTCTGAGTATCACTTGAGCACTTCAATCGTTTATGGATTCATTCTAAGTCATTTCAATACAATAATATAAATTTAAGCTCTTTTATACTGTCAAACATAAGATTCATACGTTATTTATTAAAAAAGAATGGATTAATGAAGGCAATTACGCATATAAATTGCAAATAATGCAATTCTGAGCATCATTTGAGCATTTCAATCGATTCTGGATTCATTCTAAGTCACTTCATAACAATAATCTACAATTAAACTCTTTTATATTGTCAATAATATGATTCATTTGTTATTTATGAGAAAGTTTAATATGCACTACAGTGCATATGGCATTCCGTGCATCGCGGACTTTTCGAGGGTATTTTTGTAAATTGACAAATCTAATTTAACCAATCTAATCTAAATATTTAAATCTCATAGCAAACCAAATTTTATGATTTTTTAGATTTTATTACTATTTTTTTCAAATTTTTTAAAACATGTCATTTTTGGAATGTTAAAATAGTACAACATTCCAAAAGTGGCATGTTTTAAAAAATTCGAAAAAACTAGTAATAAAATCTAAAAAATTGTAAAATTTGGTTTGCTATGAGATTTAAATATTTAGAATAGATTGGTTAAATTAGATTTGTCAATTTACCGAAAAAAGTCTGCTGTGCACGGAATGCCCGATGCACTGTGGTGCATATTAAATTTTCTTGTTATTTATTCTAAAAAAACATATTATACAAGGCAATTACTCATATAATGTGCATATAATGCAATTCCTAGCACATTTGAGCATTTCAATCATTTCTGGATTCACTCTAAGTCCATTTATCACAATAATCTACATTTAAACTCTTTTACACTGTCAATACTATGATTCATGTGTTATTTATTCAAAATGAATGGATTATACGTGGCAATTACGCATATAAAGTACAAATAATGCAAGTCAGAGTATTATTTGAGTATTTCAATCATTTCTGGATTCATTCTAAGTCACTTCATAACAATAATCTACATTTAAACTTTTTTATACTGTCAATAATATAATTCATGTTTTATTTATCCAAAAAAAATTGGATTACACATTGCAATTACGCATATAAAGTGCAAATAATGCAATTCTAAGCATCATTTGAGCATTTCAATCATTTATGGATTCATTCTAAGTCATCACAATAATTTACATTTAAACTCTTTTATACTGTAATTAATATGATTCATGTGTTATTTACTCAAAAAGAATTGGTTATACTTGGGAATTACGCATATAAAGTGCAAACAATGCAATTCTGAGCCTCATTTCGTTTCTGAATTCATTCTAAGTCACTTGATCACATTAATCTACCATTAAGCTGTTTTGTATCGTCAATAATATGATTCATATGTTATTTCTTCAAAAAGAATGGATTATACATGGCAATTACCCCTATAAATAGCATTATTTGAGCATTTCAATCGTTTCTGGATTCATTCTAATTCAGTTCATCACAATAATCTACAGTTATACTCTTTTATAATGCAAAAAATATGATTCATGTGTTATTTATTCAAAAAGAATGAATTATACATGATAATTACGCAAATATAGTTCAAATAATGCAATTCTTAGCATCATTTCAGCATTCATTCTAAGTCATTTCATAAAAAAAACCATTAAAACTCTTTTATGCTGTCAATAATATGATTCATGTGTTATTCAGCTACCAAGGCTGGTTTTCTTGCCTCGGGTCCTTTCTTTAGAGACATATAGAAAGAAGGTCATCACGCATATAATGTGCAAATAATGCAATTCTGAGCACGTTTGAGCGTTTCAATCGTTTCAGGATTAAATATAAATCAATTTAACACAATAATCAACATTTACACTTTTATACTGTCAGTAAACATGTGTTATTTATTCTAAAAAAAAGATTATACATGGTAATTACATATATAAAGTGAAAATAATGCAATTCTCAGAACATTTGGGCATTTCAATCGTTTCTGGATTCATTCTAAGTCATTTAATCACAATAATCTACATTTAAACTCTTTTATATTGTCAAAAATAAGATTCATGTGTTATTTATTCAAAAAGAATGGATTATTCAAGGCAATTACGCATATAAAGCGCAAATAATGCAATTCTGAGCATCATTTGAGCATTTCAATCGTTTCTGGATTCATTCTAAGTCACATCATAAAAATAATCTACAGTTAAACTCTTTTAAGCTGCCAATAATATGATTCATGTGTTATTTATTCTAAAAAAATAAATTATACATAGTAATTACGCATATAATGTTCAAATAATGCAATTTTCAGAACATTTGGGCATTTCAATCGTTTCCGGAATCATTGTAAACCAATTTCATCAAAATAATCTACATTTAAGCACTTTTATACTGTCAATAATAAGATTAATGAGATATTTATTCGAAAAGAATGTATTATACATGGCGATTATGCATATAAAGTGAAAATAATGTAATTTCAAGCATCGTTTCAGCATTTCAAAAGTTTTTGGACTCATTCTAAGTCTTTTTTATCACAATAATCTATATTTAAACTCTTTTATACTGTCAAAAATAATATTCATATGTTATTTATTTAAAAAGAATTGATTATTCAAAACAATTACGCATATAAAGTGCAAATAATGCAATTATGAGCATCATTTGAGTATTTAAATCATTTCTGGATTTATTTTAAGTCACTTCATCTGAATAATCTACCTTTAAACTCTTTTATACAATTAATAATATGATTCATGTGTTATTTATTTTTAAAAAATAGATTAATGCAAGGCAATTACGCATATAATGCGCAAATAATTCAATTCTGAGCACATTTGAGCAATTTAAACGTTTCTGGATTCATTCTTAAGTCACTTCATCACAATAATCTACATTTAAACTCTTTCATACTGTCAATAATGTGATTTATGTGTTATTTATTGTAAAAAGAATATATTATACATGGCAATTATGCATAAAATGAGCAAATCATTCAATTCTGAGCATCATTTGTGTGTTTCCATCATTTCTGGATTTATTCTTAGTAATTTCATCACAATAATATGCATTTAAACTATTTTATACTGTCAACTTTATGATTCATGTGTTATTTCTTAAAAAAATGTATTATTCAAGGCAATTACGCATATGAAGTGCAAATTATCCAACTCTAAGCACATTTGAGCATTTCAATCGTTTCTAGATTCATTCTAAATTACTTCATCACAATAATATACATTTAAAGTCTTTTATACTAACAATAATATAATTCATCTTTTATTTATTCCAAAAGAATTGATTATTCATAGCAATTACGCATATAATGTGCAAAAAATTCAGTGTTGAGCACATTTGACCATTTCAACCGTTTCTGAATTCATTCTAAGTCATTTTTTGACAATGATCTACATTTAAATATTTTATACTACCAGTAATATGATTCATATGTTATGTACTAAAAAATAATGAATTATACATGAAAATTAAGCATTTAAATTGCAAATAATGCAATTATATGCATCATTTGAGCATTTCAATCGTTTCTGGATTCATTCTAAGTCACTTCATAGTTCATCCCAATAATATACATTAACACTCTTTTATACTGTCCATAATATGATTCGTGTGTTATTTATTATAAAAAATAGATTATACATGGCAATTACACAAATAATGTAATTCTGAGCACATTTGAGAATTTCAATCATTTCTGGATTTATTCTTAGTCATTTCATCACAATAATCTACATTTAAAATCTTTTATACTGTAAATAAAAAAGATTCATGTGATATTTATTTAAAAATAATGGTCATACATGGCAATTATGCATAAAATGAGCAAATAATGCAATTCTGAGCACATTGGAGCATTTCAATCGTTTCTGGAATGATTCTAAGTCACTTCATCACAATAATCTACATTTAAACTCTTTCATCCTTTCAATAATATGAATCATGTGTTATTTATTCTGAAAAAATAGATTATACATGGCAATTACACATATAAATTGCAAATAATGCAATTCTAAGCAAATTTGAGCATTTAAATCGTTTCTGGATTCATTCTGAGTAACATCATCACAACAATCTACATTTAAACTGTCAAGAATATGATTCATGTGTTATTTATTCAAAACTAATGGATTCTACATGGAAATTACGCATATAAAGTTCAAATAATGCAATTCTGAGCATCATTTGAGCATTTCAATCATTTCTGGATTCAATTTTAGTCATTTATTCACAATAATCTACATTAAAACTCTTTTATTCTGTCAATAATATGTTCATGTGTTATTTATTCTAAAAAAAATAGATTATGCATGGAAATTATGCATATAAAGTGCAGATAATGCAATTCTGAGAACATTGGATTATTTCAATTGTTTCTGCATTCATCACAATAATCTACATCTAAACTCTTTTATACTACCAATAATATGATTTATGTGTTATTTATTTAAGAAAGAATTGATTATTCAAGGCAATTCCGCATATAAAGTGCAAAACTATGCAGTTCTGAGCACATTTGAGCTTTTATACAGTTTATGGATTCATTATAAATCACTTCATCACAGTAATCAACATTTAAACTGTTTTATACAGTGAATAATATGAATCATGTGTCATTTATACATGGCAATTGAGTATATAAATTGTAAATAATGCAATTCTAAGCATCATTTGTGCATTTCAATCGTTTCTGCATTTATTCTAAATCAATTCATCACAATAATCACATTTAAACTCTTTTATACTGTCAATAATATAATTCATATGTTATTTATTCAAAAAGCATGGATTATACATGACAATTACGCATATAAAGTGCGTATAATGCAATTATGAGAAGCATTTGTTCATTTCAATCATTTCTGCATTAATTCTAAGTCATTTTTTCACAATAATCTACAATTAAACTCTTTTATACTGTCAATAATATGATTCATGTGTTTTTTATTAGAAAAGAATGGATTATAAATAGCAATTATGCATATAAAGTGCAGTTAATGCAATTCTGAGAATCATTTGACTATTTCAATCATTTCAGGATTCATTCTAAATATTTACATCACAATAATCCACTTTTAAACTCTTTTCTACTATCAATAATATGATTCATTTGTTATTTGTCCAAAAACAATGGATTATTCATTGCAATTACGCATATAAAGTGCAAAAATTCAATTCTGACCACATTTAAGCATTTTAATCGTTTCAAGATTCATTCAAATAGATTATACATGACAATTACGCATATATTGTGCAAATAATGCAATTGTAAGCACATATGAGCATTTCAATCATTTATGTATTCATTATAAATCATTTCAACACAATAATTTGTTACACAACATATCTATGGCTATGAATAAATTCATAATATAGAATTTAGGGAATTAATTAATATGTTTTAGAAATATTTTCAGAATAGTAACTGAAATATTTTCGGTTGGATTATATTGCTATAGTTTATTTTGTACAATTAATATTTCAATGCATATTAAAATACAAGAGATTAAGTAATAATTTTGGTCAACGGTTTTGAATAAGTATATTTATTTGTTTGTGACAAGTTTAAGTATCATGTAATTTGTATAGCTTAAATAAATGGGAATGACAAGTGGGGCCTATTTACCATGTACCGTCCAAGATTTTTGCATTACTTATATGCCATGTTTAAACATACACAAATTGCTAAGGCTTGGCATATCATTAAATGTGTCAATGACAAATAGGGCCTATTAGTCATACCGTGCCTATATCTAAATATTTATTGGTGCACTCTGTTTATTGAAAATCTCAAATTCTACATAGTTCGTACCGCCCCATAAATCCTCCTTGATCGGTTCCTTTATCGAGTGCTTCACCAGTCCCCTCTTACTCCAAATTTCTTTTGTGAAATAAGCTCCAAAATCAAAAAGGAAAACTGAAGGAAATCAAAGCGTAATTCTTGTTGGAAAAATACAAAACCAATAGGATTTATAGATATTTAGTCATAACCCAAAATCAAAGTGTGGAATCATTTGAAGTTAAGGGACGGTACCAAAGTGAAGTTCACAAATGAAATTGAGAGCTATTGGATATAAAGGTATATTGAATTATTTGAATATTTCTTCTTTTTATTTTTCTTGGGTTGCAATTTCTTTGGTTCTTTAATTGGCCGAGCCTCCTTCAGGTTTTATTTGAAGTTTGTTTTAAAAGCTATTTTATAAGTTGTATGATTTCCTCTTGTATTTTTGGAATTATCAATAGTGAGTTTTTGTTAAAATAATTATATAGCCAGTCTTGATTATTTTGGCAACTTTATATTAATTGTGCTAATTAATTGTCATATAAATTATTTTACGTATCTAAATGCTAGCTTATACTTTTATATAACTTGGACCCGTCTAATTTAAGTCCAATTAGTTTGGTAGAAATGAAATTTCTCGTATTATAACATCAAGGCACTTCTGTTGAAACCGGCCTAATTAACTTGTATAAATATTTATACTATGGTATATATACATCACTAGTAAACCGACCACATGGATAAACTATCTTAAGGTCTGTTTATTAAACAGAATATTATAATTTGCAAATTAGAATAAAAACTTTGAGTTATTATTTATGTTGTTTAGAATCAAGTGGTCGCGTGTCGGGCTCGAGGATGGCCGATACGATCAAGCAGCCACTAGATTTGCATGTTTCTTGTGTGTTATACTTCTTATTTTCAGGTGCGGATTTCACATGAGCTTTACTTTCATGTTAGGAAATAACTATTTGCATTTCATGTCTGAATTAATTGTGTGCATATTTATATATGCTTGAATTGTCATATTGAACTATTATGAGTATTGATAAATGAATTGCATGTTGAATGGTTGCCAACTTGATTAAATTGAGAATCGGTATTTATTTCTGGTACACTTGTTCGGTTGAGAAAAAGCACTCCATCTGTTTGGAGTCGGAGTCATGACCCGTCTGGCCAAACACCGTGACTTAAGCGCTTATGATCCGGATCCCGATACGGTACCAGTCTAGAATGGTCCAAGGGAGGAGAGTGTTCCCGACTTGTCGTATATTTGTTATTCGAATTGTTATAGTGATATGATATTGAATTGTCTGGATTGTAAATGGAATTTTATGGCCGTTGGCATCCATCTTAAAGGTGGTTCGCGGTATCTGAATGGAATGACTGAACTGACTGATATGTGATATACCAGACTTGCATTAGATAGATGTCCAAACCGAGCCGGCTTTTGAAATTCCAAATTGTATTTGAATTGAAAATTGAATAAGTAGCCGTGCTCCTTTGCATTGCATCTGTTTTTTAAATGATTGCATTTGAAAACTGATTTGTTTATGTATGCTTATGTATTTTATCATTATGAGTTTTAATTTGGTACGGTAGTTAGTTCCTGAACATGTACAGTAGAAGTTCATGTGACTGGAACTAAAAACCGCACTGAGATAAATTGTATTTATCTCACTCTTTGCTTTTTGCATTGTTTCCACTATTGGTTGTGGGTTCCAGGTTTCAGATCGAGTGCTGGATAGCGAGACGAGTAGCGGCCCATTGGATCTATAGTTAGCGACCTGCATAAACCAGACTGTTAACCAATTTCTTGTAGAATATATATTATATTAAAGTAAATATTTATAAGTTTATATTTTTTTCTGAATAATAATTGTATATAATTAGATTTAATTTATAAATCAGACTTAGTTAAGACTTGCGGGTGCAGCTGGCATCCGCGGCGGGCACTCCGTCATGTACCGTGCAGTTACTGTATTTGACGGGGTGTCTCATGTGGTATCAGAGCAATGGTTTAGCTACCTAACCAGACAATCGTGTAGGACGTGCGAGTGGGGTTAATATAAAGGTGTATTTATCTAATTTAGTAATTTATACATGAAAAGCTTAAAATTAATTCAGCAAATGCAGTTGAACTAATTATTTCTTTATGAAATTGTGATGTGTACAACGTGTATTTGTACTTTATAGTAAGAAAATAACATAAGTGTAATTTCAGAAATAAGATTATAGTAGTAATATCTTTGACTTTTATTGTAGAATATATGGTACTAGTTAAAAATTGATAACTTTAATAAAAGTTTCTTATTGAGTTTGATTGCAATAATAAGTGAATTGTATTGGTTGTAATGACGTGTTGATGTGTTAATTTGAGATTTTATTTCTGAAATGAAATTATTGATTGTTTACACTTATTGAAAATATTTAGATTTAAATATATTTGATATAAAATTAAGTACAAAAGAATTTCGAGGACGAAATTCATTTTAAGGGGGGAAGGATGTTACACAACATATCTATGGCTATGAATAAATTCATAATATAGAATTTAGGGAATTAATTAATATGTTTTAGAAATATTTTCAGAATAGTAACTGAAATATTTTCGGTTGGATTATATTGCTATAGTTTATTTTGTACAATTAATATTTCAATGCATATTAAAATACAAGAGATTAAGTAATAATTTTGGTCAACGGTTTTGAATAAGTATATTTATTTGTTTGTGACAAGTTTAAGTATCATGTAATTTGTATAGCTTAAATAAATGGGAATGACAAGTGGGGCCTATTTACCATGTACCGTCCAAGATTTTTGCATTACTTATATGCCATGTTTAAACATACACAAATTGCTAAGGCTTGGCATATCATTAAATGTGTCAATGACAAATAGGGCCTATTAGTCATACCGTGCCTATATCTAAATATTTATTGGTGCACTCTGTTTATTGAAAATCTCAAATTCTACATAGTTCGTACCGCCCCATAAATCCTCCTTGATCGGTTCCTTTATCGAGTGCTTCACCAGTCCCCTCTTACTCCAAATTTCTTTTGTGAAATAAGCTCCAAAATCAAAAAGGAAAACTGAAGGAAATCAAAGCGTAATTCTTGTTGGAAAAATACAAAACCAATAGGATTTATAGATATTTAGTCATAACCCAAAATCAAAGTGTGGAATCATTTGAAGTTAAGGGACGGTACCAAAGTGAAGTTCACAAATGAAATTGAGAGCTATTGGATATAAAGGTATATTGAATTATTTGAATATTTCTTCTTTTTATTTTTCTTGGGTTGCAATTTCTTTGGTTCTTTAATTGGCCGAGCCTCCTTCAGGTTTTATTTGAAGTTTGTTTTAAAAGCTATTTTATAAGTTGTATGATTTCCTCTTGTATTTTTGGAATTATCAATAGTGAGTTTTTGTTAAAATAATTATATAGCCAGTCTTGATTATTTTGGCAACTTTATATTAATTGTGCTAATTAATTGTCATATAAATTATTTTACGTATCTAAATGCTAGCTTATACTTTTATATAACTTGGACCCGTCTAATTTAAGTCCAATTAGTTTGGTAGAAATGAAATTTCTCGTATTATAACATCAAGGCACTTCTGTTGAAACCGGCCTAATTAACTTGTATAAATATTTATACTATGGTATATATACATCACTAGTAAACCGACCACATGGATAAACTATCTTAAGGTCTGTTTATTAAACAGAATATTATAATTTGCAAATTAGAATAAAAACTTTGAGTTATTATTTATGTTGTTTAGAATCAAGTGGTCGCGTGTCGGGCTCGAGGATGGCCGATACGATCAAGCAGCCACTAGATTTGCATGTTTCTTGTGTGTTATACTTCTTATTTTCAGGTGCGGATTTCACATGAGCTTTACTTTCATGTTAGGAAATAACTATTTGCATTTCATGTCTGAATTAATTGTGTGCATATTTATATATGCTTGAATTGTCATATTGAACTATTATGAGTATTGATAAATGAATTGCATGTTGAATGGTTGCCAACTTGATTAAATTGAGAATCGGTATTTATTTCTGGTACACTTGTTCGGTTGAGAAAAAGCACTCCATCTGTTTGGAGTCGGAGTCATGACCCGTCTGGCCAAACACCGTGACTTAAGCGCTTATGATCCGGATCCCGATACGGTACCAGTCTAGAATGGTCCAAGGGAGGAGAGTGTTCCCGACTTGTCGTATATTTGTTATTCGAATTGTTATAGTGATATGATATGGAATTGTCTGGATTGTAAATGGAATTTTATGGCCGTTGGCATCCATCTTAAAGGTGGTTCGCGGTATCTGAATGGAATGACTGAACTGACTGATATGTGATATACCAGACTTGCATTAGATAGATGTCCAAACCGAGCCGGCTTTTGAAATTCCAAATTGTATTTGAATTGAAAATTGAATAAGTAGCCGTGCTCCTTTGCATTGCATCTGTTTTTAAATGATTGCATTTGAAAACTGATTTGTTTATGTATGCTTATGTATTTTATCATTATGAGTTTTAATTTGGTACGGTAGTTAGTTCCTGAACATGTACAGTAGAAGTTCATGTGACTGGAACTAAAAACCGCACTGAGATAAATTGTATTTATCTCACTCTTTGCTTTTTGCATTGTTTCCACTATTGGTTGTGGGTTCCAGGTTTCAGATCGAGTGCTGGATAGCGAGACGAGTAGCGGCCCATTGGATCTATAGTTAGCGACCTGCATAAACCAGACTGTTAACCAATTTCTTGTAGAATATATATTATATTAAAGTAAATATTTATAAGTTTATATTTTTTTCTGAATAATAATTGTATATAATTAGATTTAATTTATAAATCAGACTTAGTTAAGCCTTGCGGGTGCAGCTGGCATCCGCGGCGGGCACTCCGTAATGTACCGTGCAGTTACTGTATTTGACGGGGTGTCTCATAATTTACCTTTAAACTCTCTTTACTGTCAATAACATGATTCATGTATTAATTAGTAAAAAAGAATCGATTATACACGACAATTATGCATATGAAGTGCAAATAATTCATTTCTGAGCATCATTCGAGCATTTCAGTCATTTCTGGATTCATTGATAGTCATTTCATCAAAATAATCTATATTTAAACTCCTTTATACTGTCAATAATATAATTCATATATTATTTATTCAAAAATAATGGATTATACATGGAAATTACAGAAATAAAATGCAAATAATGCAATTTTAACAATCATTTGAGCATTTCAATCATTATTAGATTCAATTTAAGTCACTTCATCACAGTAATCTACATTTAAACTCTTTTATACTGTCAATAATATGATTCATGTGTTATTTATTCCATAAAAATAGGTTACACATGGCAATTACTCATATAATGTGCAAATAATGCAATTATGAGCACATTTGAGCAATTCAATCATTTCTGAATTCATTCTAAGTCACTCATCAAAATAATCAACATTTGGACTCTTTTATACTGCCAATAATATGGTTCATCTGTTATTTATTAAAAAAGAATAGATTATACATGGCAATTACGTGTAAAAAAAGTGCAAATAATGCAATTCTGAGCACATTTGACCATTTCAATCATTAATGGATTCATTCTAAGTCATTTAACCACAATAATCTACATTTAAACTCTTCTATATTGTCAATAATATGATTCATGTGTTATTTATTCTAAAGAATAGATTAAAGAAACACATACGCATATAAACTGCAAATAATGCAATTCTGAGCACCATTTGAGCATTTCATTCGTTTCTGGATTCATTCTAAATCAATTCATCACAATAATTTACATTTAAATTCTTTTATACTGAGAATAATATGATTCATGTGTTATTTCTTAAAAAGAATGGATTATACATGGTAATTACGAATATAAATTGAAAATAATGGAATTCTGAGCATCATTTCAGCATTTCAATCGATTCTGGATTCATTCTAAGTCACTTCATCACAATAATCAAACATTTAAACTTTTTTATACTTTCAATAATGTAATTCATGCGTTTATTTAAAAAGAATGGATTAAATATGGTAATTACGCATATAAAGTGCAAATAATGCAATTCAGAGTACCATTTGAGCATTTCACTTGTTTCTGGATTCATTCTAAGTTAATTCATTACAAAGATTTACATTTAAACTCCTTTTTACTGTCAATAATAATTCATGTGTTATTTATTCAAAAAGAATGGATTATACACGTCAATTACGCTTAAAAAAGTGCAAATAATGCAATTCTGACAACATTTGAACATTTCAATCGTATCTGAATTATACATGGTAATGACGTATAGAAATTTCAAATAATCTAGATTTAAGCTCTTTTATACAATCAATAATATGATTGATGTGTTATTTATTCAAAATAAATGGATTATACATGGTAATGACGTATAGAAATTTCAAATAATGCAATTCTAAGCATCATTTGTGCATTTCAACCATTTCTGCATTCATTTTAAGTCATTTCATCACAAAGATTGGATTATACGTTATTTATTCAAAAATATTGGATTATACTTGCTAATTATGCATATAAACTGCAAATAATGCAATTCTCAGTCTAATTTGAGCATTTCAATCGATTTTGATTCATTCTAAGTCTTAATCACAATAATCTACATTTAAACTCTTTATACTGTCTTGAATATGATTTATATGACATTTATTCAAAAAGAATGGTTTATACATAGGTTATTATGCATATAAAGTGGAACTAATTCAATTCTGAACATTATTTGTGCATTACAATCGTTTCTGGATTCATTCTATATTATTTCATAGTAATAATCAATGTTTAAACTATTTAAACTGTCTAGAATATGATTAAAATGTTATTGATTCAAAACTACTGGATTATAGATTGTAAATATGCATAGAAAATACAAATAATGCAAATCTCAGTGTCATTTGAGCATTTCGGTCGTTTCTGGATTCATGCTAAGTCATTTAATCACAATAACTTACATTAAAACTTTTTATACTATCAAGAATACGATTCATATATCTTTTACTCAAAAATATTGGATTATATATGGCAATTACTAATATAAAGTGCAGATAATGCAATTCTGAGTATCATTTGAGCATTTCAATCATTTTTGGATTCATTGAAAGTCATTTCCTCAAACTAATTTCTATTTAAATCTTCTATACTATCAATAATAAGATTCATGTTTTATTTATTCGAAAAAGATAGATTAGCATGGTAATTACGCATATAATGTTCAAATAATGCAATTCTGAGTACATTTGGCCATTTCAATCATTTCTCGATTCATTCTAAGTCACTTAATCACAATAATTTACATTGAAATTCTTTTATAATGCCAATAATATGATTCATGTGTTATTTATTAAAAAAGAATGTATTATTCATGGCCATTACGCATATAAAGTACAAATAATGCAATTATGTGCACATTTGAGCATTTCAATTGTTTCTGGATTCATTCTAAGTCACTTCATCATAATAATCCACATTTAAACTCTTTTATCATGTCAATAATTTGATTCATGTATTATTTATTCAATAATATTGATTCATGTAATACATGGCAATTACGCATATAAAGTGCAAATAATGCAATTCTGAGCATTATTTGCACATTTCAATCATTTCCGGATTCATTCTATGTCATTTCATCACAATAATCTACATTTATACACGTTTTTACCGTCAATAATATGATTGATGTGTTATATATTCAAAAAGAATGGATTATTCAAGGCAATTACGCATATAAAGCGCAAACAATACAATTCTGAGCACATTTGAGCATTTCAATCATTTCTGGATTCATTCTAAGTCATTTCATCACAAAAATCTACTTTTAAACTATTTTATAATCTCAATAATTTGATTCATGTGTTATTCATTCAAAAAGAATGGATTGTTCAAGGCAATTACACATATAAAGACCAAATAATGCAATAATGAGCATCATTTGAATGTTTCAATCGTTTCTGGATACATTCTAAATCACATCATCACAATAATCTATATTAAACTCTTTTATACTACCAATAATGTGATTTATTTTTTATTTATTCAAAAAGAATTGATTGTACATGGCAATTACGCATATAAAGTGCAAATAATGGAATTCTGAGCATATTTTAACATTTCAATCGTTTCGGCATTCATTCTAAGTCATCTCATCTCAATAACCTACATTAAACTCTTTTATATACTGCCAATAATATGATTCATTTGTTATTTATTCAAAAAGAATGAATTATACATGGCAATTACGCATATAAATTGCAAATAACGCACATTTGAGCATTACAATCGTTTCGTGATTTATTCTAACTCATTTCATCCCAATAATCTACATTTGAATTATTTTATACTGTCAATAATATGATTCATGTGTTATTTATTCAAAAATAATGGATTGTACATGGAAATTACGCATATAAAGTGGAAATAATATAATTCTTAGAATATTTGAGTATTTCAATCGTTTCTGGATTCATGCTATGTCATTTCATCACAATAATTTAGATTAAATCTTTTTATACTATCAAAGATACGATTCATATGTTTTATACTCAAAAATATTTTATTATACATGGCAATTACGCATAATGTGCAAATAATGCAATTCTGAGCATCATTTGAGCATTTCAATCTTTTCTGGATTCATCCTAATTTCTAAGTCATTTCTTCAAAATAATCCACATTTACATCTTTTATACTATCAATAATGTGATTCATGTGTTATTTATTCAAAACGATTAGAAGATACATGGTAATTACGCATATGAAGTGCAAATAATGCAATTCTAAGCATAATTTGAGCATTTCAATCTTTTCTGGATTCATTCTATGTCACTTCAACACAATAATTTATATTGAAACTCTTTTATATACTGTCAATAATATGATTCATGTGTTATTTATTAAAAAAAATGGATTATACATGGCAATTACGCATATAAAGTTCAAATTATGCAATTCTGATAATCATTTAAGCAGTTCAGTCGTTTCTGCAATCATTCTAAGTCATTTGATGGCAATAATCTACATTAAAAATCTTTTATACTTTCAACAATATTATTCATTTGTTAATTATTTAAAAAGAATAGATTGTACATGGCAATTACGCATATAATGTGCAAATAATGCAATTCTGAGCATCATTTGAGCATTTCAATCTTTTCTGGATTCATTCTAAGTCACTTCAACGCAATAATCTACATTTAAACTCCTTTATACTGTCAATAATATGATTCATGTTTTATTTATTCAAAAAGAATGGATTATACATGGCAATTATGCATACAAAGTTCAAATAATGCAATTCTGAGCATCATTTGTGCATTTCAATCGTTTCTAGATTCATTCTATCTCATTCCATCACAATAATCTACATTTAAACACATTTTTACTATCAATAATATAAGATATATGTTATATATTGAAAGAGAAAGGATTATTCAAGGCTATTACGCATATGAAGTACAAAATAATACAATTCTGAACACATTTGAGCATTTCAATCGTTTATGGATCCATTCTAAGTCATTTCACCTCAAAAATCCGCATTTAATCTCTTTCATAATGTCAATAATATGATTCATGTGTAATTCATTCAAAAAGAATGGATTATTCATGGCAATTACACATATAAATAGCAAATAATGCAATTCTGAGCATCATTTGAGTGTTTAAATGATTTCTGGATACATTGTAAATTAGTTCATCACAATAATCTCTATTTAAACTCTTTATAGTGCCAATAATATGATTCATTTGTTATTTATTCAAAAAGAATTGATTGTACATGGCAATTACACATATAAAGTGCAAATAATTGAATTCTGAGCACATTTTAGCATTTTAATCATTTCGGCATTCATTCTAGGTAATATCATCACAATAACCTACATTTAAACTCTTCTATATACTGCCAATAATATGATTCATTTGTTTTTTATTCAAAAAGAATGGATTATACATGGCAATTACACATATAAGTTGCAAATAAAGCACATTTGAGCATTACAATCGTTTCTTGATTTATTCTAAGTCATTTCATACTAATAATCTACATTTAAATTATTTTATACTGTCAATAATACGATTCATGTGTTATTTTTTTTAAATAGCATGGATTATACATAGCAATTACGCGTATAAATTGGAAATAATGCAATTCTTAGCATATTTGAGTATTTCACTCATTTCTGGATTCATGGTATGTCACTTCATCACAATAATTTAGATTAAAACTTTTTATACATTCAAGAATACGATCCATATGTTTTTTACTCAAAAATATTTGATTATACATGGCAATTACACATATGATATGCAAATAAGGCAATTCTGAGCATCATTTGAGCATTTCAATCTTTTCTGGATTCATTCTAAGTAATATCATCACAATAATTCACATTTACATCCTTTTATACTATCAATTATATGATTCATGTGTTATTTATTCAAAAAGAATGGAAGATACACGGCAATTACGCATATGAAGTGCAAATAATGCAATTTTGTTAAGTCAGTTCATCAAAATAAACTATATGTAAACTGTTTTATACTTTCAATAATACGATTCAGGTGTTATTTATTCAAAAAAAAAATTATACTTGGCAATTACGCATATAATGTACAAATAATACAATTCTGAAGATCAGTTGAGCATTTCAAATGTTTCTGCATTTATTGTAAAACATTTCAACACAATAATTTACATTTAAACTCTTTTATACTGTCAATAATATGATTCATATGTTATTTAGTCAAAAACAATGGATTGTACATGACAATTACGCATATGATTCATGTAACTCTTTTGAGCATTTCAATCGTTTATGCATTCATTGAAAGTCATTTCATCAAAATAATCTATATTTAAACTGTTTTATACTGCCAATTATTTGATTTATTTGTTATTTTATTAAAAAAGAATTGGTTATACAAGGCAATTATGCATATAAAGTGCAAATAATGGAATTCTGAGCACATTTGAGCATTTCAATCGTTTCGGCATTCATAATAAGTCATTTCATCTCAATAACCTACATTTGAACTCTTTTATTTATTGCCAATAATATGATTCATTTGTTATTTATACAAAAAGAATAGATTATACATGGCAATTACGCATATAAATTGGAAAGAATGCACATTTGAGCATTCAATCGTTTTTTGATTTATTCTAAGTCATTTCATCCCAATAATCTACATTTAAATTTTTTTATACTATCAATAATATGATTCAGGTGTTATTTACTCAAAAAGAATATACATGACAATTACGCATATAAAGTGGAAATAATGCAATTCTTAGCATATTTGAGCATTTCAATCGTTTCTGGATTCATTCTAAGTCATTTTATCAAAATAATCTATATTTAAACACTTTACTGTCAATAATATGATTCATGTGTTTTTTATTCCAAAGTAATGCATTATACATGAAAATTACGCATATAAAATGAAAATAATTCAATTCTGAGCATCTTTTGAGCATTTCAATCATTTCGGTATTCATTCTAAGTTATTTCAACAAAATAATCAACATTTAAACTCTTTTATACTATCAATAATATGATTTATGTGTCATTTATTCAGAAAAAATATATTATACATGGCAATTACGCATATAATGTGCAAATAATGCAATTCTGAGCATCATTTGAACATTTCAATCTTTTCTGAATTGATTCTATGTCACTTCAACACAATAATCTACATTGAAACTCTTTTATACTGTCAATAATAATATTTCTGTGTTATTTATTTAAAATAAATGGATTATAAATTGCAATTACGCATATAAATTTTAAATAATGTAATTCTGAGCATCATTTGAGCATTTTAATCGTTTCTGCATTCATTCTAAGTCGTTTCATTGCAATAATTTATATTTAAATTGTTTTATATTATCAATAATACTATTAAAAAAGAATGGATTATACATGAAAATTATGCATATGAAGTGCAAATAATGCAATTGTGAGCATCATAAGAGTATTTCAATCGTTTCTGGATTCATTCTAAATTATTTCATCAAAATACTCGACATTTAAACTCTTTTTTATTGTTAATAATATGATTCATGTGTTATTTATTTAAAAAGAATGGATTATACATAGCAATTACGCATATAAAGTTCAAATAATGCAATTCTGAGAATCATTTGAGCATTTCAATCGTTTTTGCCTTCATTCTTAATCATTTGATCATAATAATCTACATTTAAACTCTTTTATAATTTCAATAATATTATTCTTGTGTTATTTATTCAAAAAATAAATTATACAAGGCAATTATGTATATAATGTGCAAATAATGCAATTCTGTGCACATTTGAGCAATTTAAACGTTTCTGGATTCATTTTAAGTCACTCTAATACAATAATCTACATATAAACTCTTTTATACTGTCAATAATATGAATCATGTTTTATTTATTAAAAAAAAATGGATTATACATGGCAATTATGCATATAAATTTCAAATAATGCAATTCTAAGCATGATTTGTTCATTGCAATTATTTCTTCATTCATTCTAAATTATTTCATCACAATAATCTACATTTAAACTCTTTTATACTTTAAATGAAGATTCTTATAATCAAGCTTCATTTATTCATTTATAGATTATCAAAATGATATGATGCTAATTTTTTTAAGATAGAAATTTTTTTTTATTCTACTCTATTTAAGCATAACCCGGCCCTTCAAAGTCGACCTTTCAAAACTAGAAAGGCCTAAAAGGACCGTGCTTAGAAAATAGCTGGGCCTTACTGCTAAAATTTAAACCGTTTAAAATCTGGTCTTTCGTAAGTCTTAACCCGGCAAGGCCTTTGTATATGCTCTGAATTGTAGGGCCTAAAATAACCGTAGATAAAAATTTATATGGGTTTGATTTAGGACTGTCAACGATAGGTCATTTACTGTTATGCTGTTTCGTTTAACTGAAATGAAACGGTTTGTGGCATAGAAAATTATACCGTGTTTTATTACCATTATATTACCATAAATGAATAAAATATGAATAAATATTACCATTATATTATAAAATATATCAAATTCATATATCAATAAGAATAAATTTTGAGTCCGGCCTTTCATAAGCCGACGACCCTTCCAAATCCTTGATAAAATTTAAGTTGGAAACGTTTTAAGCCTGCCCTTCTATGTTCTTGATCCGTCTTAAGCCCTTGCAAAAGCGGACCAGGTTGGACCAGAATTTCAGAGGGGTGGTGACCCAAGGATTGGCCAAGACCCAGAGGCATTGGTACTTAGCGTTTAAAAAAAAAACGACGTGTACGAACATAGTACAACACGAAGACAGTACGACATAGTAAGATATGGACACTGACACGAATATGACACGAGAATTTAGACGTGTTGTGTCCAACTCTTATAAAATAGACACGACACATGAATTTTTCAGACACGACACGACGTGACATTGCACGAAACACGATATGACATGACACAAGATGCAACACCAACACGACACAAAGACGCGATACATATTACTGGGATGCCAAAACACGAAATAAAGACATACATAAAGCGTTGCAAAAAAATATGATAGATTTCTCATTTATGTACATGCTATATATTTTTCAATAAATCTTGTCCAATATACATTGAATCTTTAAATCATAATCATATATATTTTTCAATAAATCTTGTCCAATATACATTGAATCTTTAAATCAACGATTATGAATAGACTTAATCCCAAATAAAGTACTTTTTAAAAGTTAGAATTACTAATGAAAAATTGATATATTCAAATCTTGATTAATTTAAGGCTGAAGGTATAATTTATTTTTATTGAACTTAATTAGTTTTTATATTTTCATTTTATTAGTTTGAAAAGTACATAGCTTTAGAGGGTTAAAATCTATATTTTTAAAAATTTAAAATATAAATAAAAAATTAAAATATTTTTAAGTTATAAATAAAATTAATTTTTTTCACATCAAAATTATAAATAAAAAATTAATCTATATTTTAATTCAATTGTAAAGCATGTCAATTTTGTTAACTTTTGACATATTTTATCAAACATGACTTTTAAATTTCGTAAGCAAATTATATTCATGTTAAAAAATTAAATGTTTCTGAATACATCACAACACGACTTGTCTAATTAATGGCGGCACAAAGCGTGGTGTGTCCTTAGACATGTTGTGTCAATCCCTTAGAATTTAGACACGACACGATTAGACACGTGAAATATTTATTATTTAGACACGATACGACATGACACGACAAATAATCCAGACACGACGTGTTTGACACGGTACGACACTACACTATTTAGAACACGAGTCATTGACATGCCTCTAAGTTAAGAGCTTTTGCGTTAAAATACAAAACGGTGATCTTGCGAGGGTCATATTGTTTTTGAGTCAAGAAATGAAAACAATTGCATGAAATGAAACGCAAACAGCTGATGTTCATAGAAACTTCATGATACATCTTTTGATGCTTAGGTAAAAGAAAAGATAAAGAACACGATGCGACCAAAACAAGCATCATGCACTCGTTTCCTTACACAAGTCTCTCAAAAATAACTATTATGTATGTATGTATGTATGTATGTATGTATATTAAATCGTTCTAATAAATTGACGACTAAAAGCGTTTCCAACTGTTTAAAACTTGAGATATTTGAGAAAACCAATAAAAAGCTCAAAATCATTATATTAAGAAAAATGATAAAGTTTACGTTTGGGAATTTTACAATTGATAATTTTATTTTTGTATGTAAAGCTAATATATGTTTATAAAATAGACAAATAAAGAGAGTGTACTTTCTTTTTTGAAAATATTGTAAACAACGTAAGTGTCAATTTAATATGTGCTCAAATTATTGATTTTTCAATGAAGAACACTACCAAGAAACTGACAATGCTTAAACTATAAGGATATGTATTTTGAAAATAGTCCACAGTATAATTAATGTATTTTGGTAAGATTCAGGATCGGAACCAGGATTTTCATATGGGGGGCGAAGATTTGACAAATAGGTTACATGTTATGGTCAAAATAGGTTATCTGAAATTAAGATGATAATTACGGCTTTATTAAAACGATTGATAAAAAAAAATCAGATATGAACTGTACAAACAAAATACTTTAATTACTTGCATAAATGGTTGTGGATTGAGCCTTACATGAGTTTAATTTGTCTCTCAAATCCAGATTAGAGCAAGTAAAATAAAATTCTAAATAACACTACAGATACAAAAAGTAAATGCTGTTGGAGAATAGAACTACTGAGTTGTATATAGACAAGAATTTAATATTTATAATTATATATAAATATTTTTTTGCTGATTAGAGCTCTCTTTAAATAAATATATTGGCAAGAAATTTGTAATGTCTCTCAAACAATAAACAAATTTTTTATTTTGTTTTTTCTGTACTTTTGTAATTTGTGGATCGGATCGATTTGAAAGATAAAATGAATTGTAAGGAACAAATTGTAAAAACAAAAAAATAAACAGAATTGTAATAGCTTTATTATGAATTTGATTGATTTCTCTAGATGTCTGCTCATCTCTAACATAGTTGATTAGAGGATTCATTACCATAACTAGAGATTGTGACGACTGTAATACAAATAAGTTAAAAAAGAAAATAAATTACAAACAAGTTAAAAAAGGAAATACAATTATCAGCGCAAATCATACGCTATTTTATTATTTGATTTGATAACCCATTCTTCCATAATTGATTTTGGCAACTGATGCTTTAGATTTTAGAACATTGTAAGAGAGGAATAAACTTGGGTCAAGACTTAACTAAACTTTAAATTTTTAGGGTAGGCTGACCGGTTGGCTGTAAATAGAATTCCAAAATTATGACGTACGTCTCGCCGACCTTCGTCCCCCTTAAATCCGCCCTGGTAATTGGTTGTGTAAAAAATACCTTCCTAAGAACGTGCGAATCCACATTCAGTCACAGCTAATCGAAACGAGGCCTATTAACACCCACATGCTTAGTTGAAATATCATCTCCTATGTTGTGACATCGATTTGAATGATGAGAAGACTTTTGTTGAAGTGTACCCAATTGTGTACATATTGACCAGGCCTTTTGAATTGGGAGAAAATACTAAAGAGCTTGTATGGAAGCGTTGGGAATTTGGAAAATTTTTAATTTATAGACATAAATTTATTATAAACAATCTAAATTTTTCACAAAGTTACATATTTTTCAATAAATTAATACCTAGAAATAAAAAATTTTCTAAATTCTCCAAATTCCTAAGCGATCTAAACGGCCCCAAAGATGAGATGATATTCCCAGAGTAATCGCCACGAAATTGACATTGCTTGTATTTTTTGCCAACTGAGGAGGGGGGAAATTGCATGTATTTTTTGAAAGATAAATGTTGGAGCGTGGCAGTTTCCTTGGCTTCATCCTATATTAGTATAATATGATTGATGGTAAAATAGATGAACTGTGAATCATATTTCTTATATAAAGTAGTGGGACACATGGGTTGTGCTTTTTCTTAGTAGCTTCTTAATATTATTGCAACAAAATAAGAAAAAGAGAAAAAAAACTATATAAAATTCTTTTTAGAGTTGAGTAAGTTTATGTATATCAGTATATGTTACTTAATTACTTATATATCACATTTTATGAGATAACAAACCTGTTAGTTGCATATGCACTTATAGTGCATGCAAGTTCCACACTAATGATATTCAAAACCTGTTAGTTGCACGATTTGACACGAAACGACTAACACACAATATGATACGAACACGAACTAACACGACACGAACATGACAAGACAATACAAATTTAATTTTTAACATTACAAAAAATAATATCATAAACATCTTTTTTTTATTATTTTTCTAAAAATTATTTAAATTGAATTTATATTAAAATTCAAATTATAACCATATTTTCTTTTTTAATCGTATATTTACTTTTTCAAAACATTTTATTTTTGTAATTTGTTCAAACAATAAAGAAATGAGTTAGAAAAAAATCATCAATTAATCTTTTAACGAATATTATGACAATTTTGTACTGAAATATATACTAAATTTGTAGAATAGTCAAATAAACTGCAACAATATTTTTTCTTCATTTTAATATTTTAACAGTTTTTAATAAATTATTATAAAAAATAAAGAAAAGTTTCTGACACAATTTGACACAACTAATACGTGTGTCAACACGATACGACACGATTGTGTCAGTCGTGTCGTGTCAGAATGCGTGTCGTGTTGTCTCTTCTCACCATTTAGCACGACACGACACGACACTATTAAAAAAATAGTTCATGTCAACACAACACAACACGGGACTCTAAAATGATCGTGTTTGACACGAAATGACACGACACACACGATTGGAGAACACTACTTGTATGTCATTTCTATTTTCATTACGATAGAGAAAAAAATTGCATGTCATTTCTATTTGTCTTTATTTTTTATAATAATTTATTAAAAATTGTTAAAATATTAAATGAGAAAAAAAATAATATTGTTGCAGTTTATTTGACTATTCTACAAATTCAATATATATATCAGTACAAAATTATCATAATATTTTTGTTAAAAGTTTAATTGATAATTTTTTTTCTAGTTCATTTCTTTATTGTTTGAACAGATTAAAAAAAATAAAATCTTTTAAAAAAGTAAATATACGGTTAAAAAAAAGTACAATTATAATTTGAATTTTAATGTAAAATCAATTTAAAAAAAATATGTTTATGATGTTATTTTTGGTAATGTTTAAAAATTAAATTCGTGTTGTTGTGTCATGTTCATGTCGTGTTGCGTGTTAGTCGTGTCATGTCAAATCGTGTTAATTTTTCAAGATTGCCAACCTGACATGATTATGACATGACACGACAACACAATCGTGTCGTGCCAATTTCATACTCGTGTCGTGTCATGCCAACACGATTGTGTCGTGTCATTTTGGAGAACACTACATACAAGTAAATTTGAACAGTTTAAAAAATATTATTTATACATATATGTAAAAATTATGTAAAATTACATTAAATTTTATTCATGTAATAAGCAAATTAAAGTAAAAAAGCAAAGTAAAACGAAAAAAAACCTGGCCGACATTATAAAGCAAAGTAAAACGGAAAAAAAAAGAAAAAGTTCTATAGCGGCAATACTTAGGCAAAGTAAAACGAAAAAAGAACTTAGCTGTAAAAATAGTCCTATAGCGATAATGTCAGTGCCGCTATAGTTGTGCTTTGTTAAAAAAAAATAAACATGCTTTGTTCTATTTAAAATTATTGAGGACAAATTTATCTTTGTTAAAAATTTTCCTTCATACAAGTTTCACACCAATGATATTCAAAACTCGGAGGTACATAATCTAACATAGAGAATTTGATCTGCACCACAAATGAAAAAAGAAAAAAAAGGAAAAAAAAAACGAAGCACGGAGAAACTTGATACGCTTTAATCAAGCAAAATAGTCCACAATTGGCTTGATATCTGGTTCTAAATTATTTAAGAAACACATACATCAATGCACTTTCGTAAACAACCCAGTATTTTTCATAGTAATATTTTCACAAACAATGGGACATAACCTAATTTTAGCGAAGTAAAAAAAAAAAAATCAAATCAAGTTTAGTTTTGTTTTGTTGAAGTCCAATCAAGGTTGTATTAGTTTTGTTTTATTGCCTCCATCTTCCCTCGCTGAAATCGGGCATATTATTCAGCTGTCCAACACAAGTGTACGACGTGGATAGTAGAGATTCTTCCTATCCTATTCTTTTCTTCTTACCTATTTTAGTTTTGGGCTTAATTGCAAACCTATAAACTAGTAAAGAGAACTGAAATTTCTGAGCGTACCATCTCCACGACTGTGTTTCTACCATACAAAACAAACCACAACTGTGTTTCTACCTTACAGAAAGGGACACAAAAAGGTAGAATCATGAAATCTATATCAATGTACATACGTTTAAGTTACAATTAACGAG
Source organism: Rhynchospora pubera (assembly GCA_028095005.1). Lineage (NCBI taxonomy): Eukaryota > Viridiplantae > Streptophyta > Magnoliopsida > Poales > Cyperaceae > Rhynchospora > Rhynchospora pubera. The sequence goes on along the minus strand of CM051460.1, from coordinate 80,936,317 downwards.
TAACTGACCTTAACAGACATCTTTACATAGGAAAAAACAGAACCTTTTCTTATAACAAATTCAGACTTTGACACCAAAACTGATCCAATAACATTAATTTAGTTATTGACCTTTCATTTGCACCACATTAGGTCTTGAACTTCAACTTTGGAAATAGAATAAACTGGGTACTGAGGTTTTATTTGCATCTAACTCATGGAACTACTGAAAAAGCTAAGTCCAACTTACAAATTAATTCATTACATAAAGACTACCTCAGTTTTTTATTTAGGATAGTTGATGGATTTTGTGCCAATTTGATTCTTCCACGAAAGTTCAAGGGCTAATTTGTTGCAAGAAAAGTCTATAAACTAATTTTGTTCTTTTCGAGAAAATTCAAAGACCAAAATCGGAATTTTCCTTTCAGAATAAGGAGGAAACCACAAATGTTTACCGCCATACACAGAAAAAAGACACAGAACTTCCAAGTTTTTTTTCCTTCCAAAATTGGCATATTCCTAATTCCTTTACACCAACCTAAACAAGGCACAAGTTGCCATTTTTAATAACAAAAAGAAGCTGAACCATAACTCTATCAAATCAGAGCTCACTCTCAGGAGTGGAGCCTGATGGAGAGAAAGAGCAAAAGAGATCCTTGCCTATTTGTAACAACCCTACAAAGTCTTTTGAACCAACCTCCAAAAAGTCCTTCAACAAATCTCCTTCTTCAATTTCCTTTTTCATTGCGAGCACCGTGTCTCTGAGTGCCCCCTAGAAAAGAAAAAAACAAAGAACCTCAAATTTCCTGTTATGTTTATTCAAATATGAAATGTATTTCTGAAACCATACTGATCTGCATTGAACTCATTTCAAGCTCTCAGGACAATTCTTATCAGATTTTGGATTCTGACCTGATTTATGTTAAATCGGCAGCAAACCAAAATCTAAAGTTTATATTCCGGTAAAAAAGACAACAACTGAAACAGGCTAAAACCAGATGCAACTATACCAGTTCGGTACCATGCTACCTACTGGTACTGAGATAAACCTCTGGATTCTAGTCAATTGATGCCTACAAGTTATATTGGTGTTGCATTTAAATTGCCAAAAAGAACAAACAAATAATCGCGCAAACACTTACAGATCGAGAGAAAGTTCGAAGAAGACCTTGAACCACAGACTCAGACAACTGCCTCAAATCCAAATAATTCTCACTAATCCAAAGAGCAATCCGCTCTTTCGACCCAACACGAGAAACTTCCGACACCTTCTTCGCTAGGCGCGTCATGTCCTCCAATGGCAGGTCAAGAGAAGTCGAATAGTAGTTCCACACATAATCCCAGCCGAGAGAGAAGACCCCACTATTACCCGTTAAAAGGTGGAGATTGGAGGCGAGATTGCGCACACGAGCGGCGCCGGAGAGGTCGCCTCTTGCGTAGCGCGCGTTGGCGACGCGAGAGAGGAGGGACTTGGAGAGGGAAAGGAGAGTACGCCATTGGTAGAAGCTCAGAGCTGAGGCGCATGGTGGAGTTGGGGTTAGGAGAAAAGAGAGAATGATGAGAGAGAGACCCAGGCGGTGTTTCGCCATTTTTTGTGGTTTATCGGTGCACGAAAGCAACTCGATTTAGACCGAGTTCATTACGATTTAAATGAAGCATACTTACATGTCGGTCCCGCTGTGTCAGAACGATTGCATGTTGCCGTGCAGCGACTTTTTGGGCTGAAATGACCTTGTAATGTTTAAAAATACTCCCTAAATAGATGTTGGGCCTATTTTAAGTGATGTTAAAACCCAAAAAGAAAACGAGCAAGTGATAAACTGATAATTATATCATGTTATTGTTTATAAATTATAAAGCATAATACATTCTGTGAGACTGGTAATGTCATGAACTCATGATGTTTATAAAATTAGTCCCTGATCAAAAATTTTTTTTACGTGGGATTTCATTTATTTCAATTGATTACATGTGATTTCGTTTGATCTAATGCATGGAAATTCCAATCAAATGACACCAAATCGGTTCATTTTGATCAAAAAATTTCCAATGAAATGAAACCCCATATTAAAAAATGAGATTTATTCAGGGCCTTTAAATACATCTTCTTCTACCCTCCTAAACAAAAAAGAATAATCTAATCGGTTACAATTTGTGCCCTAATTTGCAATTGAATTCTTGACTTTTTAAAGGAAATGAATGCTCTGAATGATGCGATAATATTTAAAATATTTATGATCTATGGAATTTTGCTTACATGAGTTAGTGAACGCTCCATTAAAAAAAATTTGCCATTTGTATAACATATTCACATGAAACATTTGTATGTTAATTACTTTTTTAGCTCGATTTGAGCCTCAATCATTGTTCATCATAATTTAATGAACGGTATGTCTTTCATTCCAAATAATAAATTAATCCACTGCAGAATTTGGCTTATTTTTAATCTTCTAAGAATATCTTATTTTTATAATTAGAACATAGCTTGAAACGTGTTGGATAAATTTCATTAGATGTTTTCTGATTAACTCTTGAAAAAATAACTTCTTAAGAGGAGACATTCCTGCTTCATTAAGCAAGAAACCGAAATAACAGCTAAAAGTTCCAAATTCAAAAGTAAACAAAGCAATTTAAAACTAAACATCGAACCCCCACCAACCAACATACAAAATAAAGTGTTTCGATCACATAAACTGAAATTAAAGTTAAAGCTAAACTAAGAATCAAGCTTCATCCGAAGTGGTTGGATCAGCAAGACATTACTTGCGTTTTGTCTAGTAACAAACTAATACAAAAATGCATCATCCAAATAAAATAGACGATTTTGGAAATTATTTCCTACTGGTCCATAGAGGATCTGACGCTATAAAAATCCCACTAATTTTGTACACAATTAGTATATAAAGGTTCATTCCACTTGATGGGAACTGACGATTTGTGTGTTTTAATGAGGCAATATATACAAATCACCTTTATTTAAAAGGGAGCTTTCTAAGCGTGCTTGTTACAAGATAAGTAGAGATTGCTACTAGAGTTGAATTTTTGAAGGAGAGATGCATGCAGAGATGCCATGCCATATTTCCATGCTTGTATCAGTCCCCCTTCTTAGAAAGGCAGTATCAAATCAGAGTATGGTCCATGCTCACTCCAAAAAATATTATATCAAGATGAATCCAAAGTGACATTTTGTTCACTAGTTAAGAGATGGACCCGTCCACTTTGGCATCTTTTTATCATTGATACAGAAGGGTCGAAAAAAAATAGTAATCTCATTTCTTTTGATTGGTCTGTTTGGATAGCAATTTAGCTCATCTGATTTTGATGTAGACATAAATGTCCATTTATTCTTTTCATCTGATTTTATTTGTCTTTACAAAGTTGCGTAGTTCTATTTTATAAACTTCCTATGTAGAATGAAAAAAAATAAAATAATGTACTTGATATGTGTTTTACATTAAGAAAATTAGTATCTTTTATAATAAAGAATAATTTGAATATTAGAAACTCTAAACCTTGAAATTCTAAATGTAATTTTAAAATAATGCTGACTTCCAAAATACAATCATTGCTACATAGGGCTGTCAATGGGTAGGATAGGATACGGTAGAGACATTTTCGTTACCCACATCCGTTAAAATTTTATTTATCCATATCCTACCCGTACCCATTAAAAATTAACTTACCCGTACCCTACCCTTACCCGTTATGAATTAACGATAAGGGTAGGGTAACGGTAGAAAACGAATAATAATAATAATAATTCAATAAAAAAATTTACAATATGGATGAATAAATAATATCAAATAAATATAATAAAGTGCAAAATTGAATAATACTTTAAATATAATAAAATCATATAATATCTTCTCATGAAAAATATATATAACTAATTAATAATTAAAAGTTTACTTACTCATCATCATGAATTATAAATTATTAATGTAGTATATTGTCTCAGTTAAATCTACCAATTGAATTGACTTGTTAGTTATTAACATATTAATTGGATATTATAATCATATCTTTTCCCATTAATGATTATCAATTATATATTATATATATAACGGTATGGGTAAATAACGGTTACGAAATAATGTTACCCTTAACCTTACCCAATAAATTAACGAAAAATTTTTCTTACCCATACCCATATCCGATAACTTAACGAAAATAAAATCTTACCCATACCCGTCTTATCGAATACGATACGAGTAGGGTAAACGATTAAAAGGGTACCGTTGACAGTCCTATTGCTACACTTCAATCTGACATCTTTTTTGGATAAACTAGCTATAGATAGTGGCTAATGGCCATCTAGTAAACTTGAATTGGACTTCTAAAATTACAATTAGAGTTTCTATCTTTGTCCTCTCTGTTTCAAATTCTATTTAAGTGGTCATCAAGGACGCCCCACCATGATCAATTCATTGCAAGCTTTTAAATTTCGGTTTTTTCGGTATGACGGTCCAGGTCCCCATGTTATTTCGGTGTTATTTCGATGTTATAACAGTGTAGTGTTTTTTTTCAAAGTTTGACACACATCAATTCTATAACTATCAATTTATATGTTTATAGATCTCCAATACTCGATACAAATAGCATACGGCCATACCAAATTCAATATACTACAGTGTATCAATATTGAGTAGCAGTAGCATCTTGTACCAATTTAACAATAGTTCAATATTGAATACACAATTTAACAATAGTAGCAATAACAGCTTGTTATTTCACCGAAATAACTGAAATAACGCGTTATATCGCCAAAATAACTGAAATAACGCGTTACGTCATTTTCTCAATTAAGACTATAACGTTCATGCGGTTTGACACAAAATACCGCTATTTCTATTATTTCGCCGTTATTTCGTAGAAATTTAGAAGCTTGATTCATTGTGTACAAGAATATATCGGGAAAATATAATTAAGCATACTCTTATTTATGATAAGGAATTAATACCAATTTTAGGATACTTGCTCCCCTATTTCATTTTCTTGGGCGTGTGGAGCTCCTAGAAAGCAGAAACTGACATGCAAACAAATTTAACAGTATTTGAACTGCGAGGGTACCCTTTCTAAATGCAACTTGTTGGTGGATTGGTCCCAATGATGTTAGCATTCTAAGAGGTTGAGCTCGTCATAGAGCATTTTTGGTTGATAACTGATGAGGTTCAATAAGATTTAAATCATCCTAGAACATTAATTTGTATAAGATATTATTTTTTGAAGTGTGTTTGGATGCATGAGAAATTGAGAATAAATCTTAAAACTTGTGCTAAGTTTGGTGTGGCAGTAAACCGAGTTTTTGCTTAAGTTTGAAGTCTGATTTTTAGATTAACCAATTTGCATGAAAGACACACTAGTGAATCGCTACTAATTTGTCATCCATAAAAAAAAAAAATTAAATGATGTATCCATTTGTTCCATTGAAATGTCCAAATAAGTGATAACCATCAGACATCAGTTCATATGCACCTCTAATATTCGTTATTGGTCACATAATGTTTTTATGAATGCATGTTGAAAGTTTTCAATAGAAGGCAGTATGCAAATCGAGGTAGTGACTGTCTTTATCAATGTCGATTTGTGACAGGGTAACTAATAGCTAGAGAGTATGTGAAACGCCGTCCAAGCTGACTATTCGCTTCTTATTTTTGTTCGTTTCTAGTGTTTAAGTTTTGCTAAATTACTCAATATGAAGTTCATTTAAAATTTAGCATTTGGGAGAGCCTGAAAGTGGTTTTCTAAGATATATGTGTCCTTGTCAAAATAAAATTTATTTCTTCTTGGAACAGAATATAACTTGATGAGTTGATGTGTTGTTTTCTTTGGCCATCTTTAATATCTCTCTTCCTCCACAAGACCACAATTCATATACTGATTGTCCATCAATTAATAAAATATTTGTAATTACACCCAATCATCGATCTGTTCATATTCGTCCACAGATTTTAAAGATGTCCAAAAAAATTGCAACAACAGTCTAAAATTAATGTTTTAATCATAGAATAAAAATCTTTAAAAAAAAGTCTTTTTTTTTTTAAAATTTGAGCTCTCTCTCCATTAGAACTTATTCGAAGAGAAGATGCTGGGTGCGGAGTACCCAGTAAATAGAGAGATGCAAGAAAAAGGAAGGGAATTCAGTAAATAGAGACAGGGGCGCTTATGCGGTTTGTCAAATTTTATTTTGTTAATTCAACTCTTCCATTTCTTATTTCTAACTCACCATCCAAAATAACATTTTTTTTTCCGGAATAATACTCTTCTCACTCTTACTAATTTATCTTCCTAAAATTCCTCTTCCTTTCTTATTCCTAACTCATCCAAACGAGGTCTATGATGTTTGGCCCAATGTTTGGGAGTGAACCCATGGTGGATTGAACTGTGATAATCTGTCAACCGTGGAGAATCGGACCGTGATAAATCGAGAACTTGAGGGGTTTGAACCAGACCGTATGCACTCCTTATTTCGTTAAGTACTGGAGACAAAACAATTGAGCATGGATAACATAGCCTCCGTTTGGATGCGTTGAGAAGTAGGAAGAATGAAGATGGAAAGAAAAAAAATTATAAACAATCCAAACTCTTCACAAAGTTACACACTCCTCAATACTTCTTCCCACTTCTTTCCTTCTTCCCACACCTATCCAAACGGAGCCATATATACAACGCTCTTAATTTTAAAAATGAAAAGCATTAAAATATATATATATATATATATATATATATATATATATATATAGAGTTTAGCTACGGTGAGTCGCGACTCACGGACCTTCCGGTGAGTCGCGACCAAAACTCCTAGATCTAGATCAAAATGACCGATCCAAACCGTCCAATATGATCTCCCTATTGAAATCTCCATGTAGACCGAATTTTTTATTTTTTCGAAATTTTTAAGTATTTTTTTGAAATTTTAAAAAATCGTTAATCTAATTGGTTCTGAACCATTCAAAAACATCAGTTTTTAAAAATCCGAAAAAAATACTTAAAAATTTAAAAAAAATAAAAAATTTGGTTTGCACGGAGATTTCAATAGGGAGATCATATTGGACGGTTTGGATCGGTCATTTTGATCTAGATCTAGGAGTTTTGGTCGCGACTCACCGTAGCTAAACTCTATATATATATATCGATTTAGATGGTATCAACATCGTTTAGGCCCTACAACGCCTCCAATATGCTGTATAATAGTATATAAGGAAACCAACGCACCTATAATAATACCAAAACAAACAGTATTGGACTTGCTTCCACTCTATCTAAATTTTTGAATGTCGCCCTTCCTCTCATCCTTTCTTCTTCCTTTCTGTCTCTTCTCTTTCTTCTCCTCCTCATTTTCTTCTAAGCCAAGTCACAAGGTCAGTATACTATATATAATCAATTTTCAAGCTCATCTTTTATGTATACATGCCAAAGGAGAGTGCATTTAAAGAATTTTTTCTAATTAATAGCCTCAAAGTTGAGCAAGATACAATGTTAAATATCTCTCTGTTTTTTTTTTCTTTTATTTATTTTTATTTTTATCCTGATGCCATACATATATATTATCTTATTGTTGTTAAAGGTCTATATCGTCTACCTAGGGGAACACACTGGTAGTTATGCAGCTGAAGAAATACAAGAGAACCACCATGGCCTTCTATTTTCAGTTAAAAATAGGTGCAAGCAATTTAATATTATAGGTTATAATTTTTATTTCATAATCTCCGTTTATAATTGATAATTATTGTGAACTTGGGCAATTTTGTAGTGAGGAGGAGGCAAGACGATCCATATTGTATAGCTATAAGAACAGCATAAACGGGTTTGCGGCTTTGTTGTCAGATGAAGAAGCGGAAATCCTTTCAGGTGAACAATAAACAGTTTTTGTTATTTTTTCCAAGAAATTGTTCAAATAATTGTTATTCTTTCTGACTAGTTATTTCAAATTAAAATTGGCGGTTACATTACTAAATTTGTAAGAAACAATCTTACAAATATGATTTGAGAATCAATATTGATAACACTAGACACAGAGAGTTGAGGTTGGTAGTCTCATGTTAGTTTGCATTCCAATTAGTTAGGATTCTTCCGAAAAAATTTCAAATATAGAATCTTTTTCAAAGATTCTGTTCATCTAGCACATCACTTTCTTACTTTATTATTTTTCAATTTTAATTTTAGAATATATCCAAATAATTGTAACTGTCTGTTTTGACAAATATAAGCCTCCAATTTGTTGACGTTGAGAAGCCTCTCTTGAAATATGCTCTTTAAATTTTTTAGCATGAGAATGAGATAAGGGTTAAAACTCCTAAAATGATCTCAGTGGTGGACATGCACTGGGTTTCGAGCTTAGGATCTGTCACACGGAATAGAATATCTCAGTCAATTATGTTAGACGTGGTTCTCTAATCTCTATATTGACTTTGGTGCAATAACAGACAAGAAAGGCATATAAAATTACAAATGTGTATAAAAATATTTTCATATGTAGGTGAAGCCGTAGGTGAAGAGGTGTCCCCTAAATTTTTTTTTTTAAAAAAATTAACAATGCTTTGGTCTATCTCACCCCCTTATGTGAACAAAAGTTCTTTTTTTAAAAAAAAAAAACTAAAAGTTTAAAACTTTTGATGAACATTATTTCTGACATAAGATATCATCGTTAGGACTGTCAATTAAAATTCAAACTGTGAAATAATTAATTGTAAAAGAATTATTAGCATAATGTCGCATTGTCGCTAAATTGTTGTTGTCCCCTTGAAAAAACAATTTTGCATCCGGGACTTAATTGCCACACAACATACCAAATTAAAAGCTCCTAAAATTTATAACATTTTCATTTTAGTCGATCATTGTTGAAATCACAATCACAATGTTATAATTCTTTGTAGCTAGAGAGGAAGTGATATCGGCCTATCCAAGTGAAGCTAAGTGGGCCCCACACACAACCAGGTCATGGGAGTTCTTGACAGACTATGAGGGGTTAAATCAGAGAGGCTTTGGATTTTTGGAGAATGATTGGCAACCATCAAAAGCCAACCATGGCAAGGATGTCATAGTCGGAATGTTGGATTCTGGTGAACACATAATTTCATCTCTCAATTATTTTTTATTTGACACATGCAAATTGCTTGCATATATATGCTTTCATCTCTTTCAATCATAGTGTTTTCGTTTTGTAAAATTATTATTATTAATTTTCTTATTATATGGAAAAAACTTTTTATCTACTACTCTATGTATGCAGCAGAAACAAGATTAATGCGTTGGTATAGTCATGAACTTGGGCTTATGCTAATAAATTTGTTAAAAAAATAATGAATAACCAGTTAAGTTGTTGGTTAGATTGAGGAGCTACTTTCTTCTGCTAGACTGCTTTAGTTAATAAAATTGACACTTAATCTAATCCAGGTATTTGGCCTGAATCCAAGAGCTTCAGTGATGAAGGTTTTGACCCTGTACCGGCGAGATGGAGGGGAATTTGTGAAACGGGACAATCTTTCAAGGCTTCATTATGTAACAGGTATATTTCAGTGTAGTTAATTAATTAAAGTTTATGAGGATCTTCATCAGTGAGAATATATAATTTTTAAAATAATATGATAAATCGCACGGAAATTTATACAACGAAATACTTTTTAAATGAGAAAAAAAAAGAAGATAAATTCATTGGCATTCAATGAAAAAAAATAGAATAAAGAAATAAGATTGAACAGTGAAAATTATATATGATGGGGGCAAGTTTAAGGAGTTTAAAAATATATACGATGTGGCAATATTATATATGGTCTTTTTTGTCAAAAAAAATAATAATAAAATTAAGATTAGAAGCACATACATGGCACAGGAAATATGAAAATAGCTGCTGAACTGAAGATATTGTCGACTGGAAATATGTAAATACTAAATAGCTAACCAGGAAATATGTACAAATCCCTAATATGAAACAAAAGTGAAAATAAAGCAACATAAGTAGCAGGAAATTAAAGGCCGATATTGTCTACACCTTGCCCACATGCAAAACTTCTGAATCCGATACATTATCTTTGTTGGTCCCTTCCTGAAACCGGGACCCACCACTTCCACAACACTGCAAGCTCCAGTACTCGGTTGCTTAGTAGAAACTAGAAAGTATAGTATAGGAGGGAGAAGACAAAGGAGGAGCGATACAGGCACTGTTCTCTGTTGCACTGACAAGTTCTTTTACAGGATCCCGTGACCTTTACATTAGTCCCACCATGCCATGCCTTTGTCTTTTAGATCATGTAATAGTTGTTCATTTTTTTTTAAAGATAAATTGGAGATCTAAATCACTCAACTTATTTTTAAATTAAATGTCTATAAAAAACCCCTCAACCGGATTTAGAACCTGCGACCTTTTACTTAAGGAGTCAAAATACATTATTCTTTGTCACTAGACTAAGAACTAGTTCTCTTTAATAATGGTCTTTTGACGAACCATAGTATAGTTAACTGATAAGTGATAAGTGATAATTTCACATTGGATCAAACCTGACGTCCTGACCAAATATGTAATCTTTACCTGAGCTATCGTTCATACATGACTCTAATTAATCAGATTTAATTTTGACTGTCCGATCAGAAATTAAAGTCAGATATATGTTTGAAAATTGAAATGATCTGATAAAATGTTTGGTTGCGTTTTCCCATACCAAATC